>OX465088.1:123555164-124803845 GCA_949987675.1 Chymomyza fuscimana | reverse complement strand
CGATGTATAGCAAGGATTTTGGACGGGGCTTTGGTTACGGCTAAAATTAAAGATGAAAACAAAACAAATAGAAATAGACAAATAAAGTGACGCTCAAAGAGACATGCACACAGATATACACTCAAATAACAACTAATCCGACAGCGGAGTTTTCATGAAAAGCAAAGCCATATATGAATCTAACATTTGTGCGAGGGTATGCCGAAAAGTAGTTAGATTGTCCAAGATGCGGTCGTCGTGGACATCTTCTATTTATTTGTTTAGTGTGGCCGTATATAATATGCACTATTTATTCTGACGCTAGGTGGAATATCGTATATATGTATTTGCTTGTCGCTAGATGGCGCATACAAGTTGTAGCATATTTATGTTCAAGAATAGTTTTTAGGTGTCGTATGTTAACGTATATGTCAGTTTAAGAATTTTGAGAAATTTCGGTGGACTGAGGATTAGCGTTTTAAATTCATTTTTGAATATAATAATGTGCAAAAATAGATTTGTCAATTTGATAAGGTTGGCCTATTTGATGTATTTTGTACACATTATGAGTGTGAATTTGCAAATCAAAATGGGTATTGAATTGTAAGACTACTTCTAAAAATGATTTGTTACTCATAAATACTGTATCGTCACTTCTAGTAAAGGGTCATCAATCTTGAGGTTTTTTTCAATAAGGTTTTTTTGATAAGCCACGCGTGCGTAGTGTCAAGTCGCCATGTGTTTTTTATTCAGTTTTCATTGCCATTTCATCATGGAAAAACTTACACCCTAACAACGTTTACAAATCGTACATCTATATTTCGCGTTCTGTAAAGAACTGTGAGAGCACTATTCGCCATACCATCAACAAATTTGAGACCCAATATTCATTATTGGATGACACTCGACCGAATAGACCTCGTCCAGCGCGTAGTTTATGGGCCGGTGGAATCATCGGTCAATATTTCTTCGAAAATTACGCTCAATGGCCATCGTTATCGCACCATGATAACGAATTATTTGCTACCTGAAATTGAAGCCCGAGATCTCGATCTTAGTTTCAACAAGACGGCGCTACTTGCCACACAGCCCATGAAACAATGGACATATTGAGGAGCCAATTCGGTGAACAATTAATTTCCCGCTTCGGACCGTTGAATTGGCCACCAAGATCGTGTGATATCACACCGTTAGACTTTTTCCTTTGGGGCTACTTGAAGTCTTAAGTGTTTGTGAATATTCCAGCTACGATTGAAGCATTATAAGCGAGATACCGCCGATTATGCTCGAACGCGTCATCGAAAATTAGAACCTCCGCTTGGACGAGCTACGGCGCAGTTGCGGCCAACATTTGAAAGGGTTTTATTTTTAAAAAGTGAATGGCAAGAACGGTTCTTTCAATTGATAATAAAGATTTTCCGATTCATTTGAAATTTTTGTGCTATTTTTTTTATTTAAAAAAAAAAACCTCAAGATTGATGACCCTTTAGTTTCTAGTGGTTCTAAGTAAAACTTCAATTTTAATTTATCAAAAACCCGCTTTGCTTGTGAGTATTCAGATCTTAAACACATTTCCTTTCAAAAATATGTTTCAAGGGTATTATTTCATTCTCTTATTCTAAACAAACGTCCAATTCAAGTTTTTCTGAAAATTATTCATAGCATTACGAATTTTGCTTTCGTCTACTGTTGCAAATTTTGATCAGTTTTTTTTTTTCTTTTGCCATCTTTTGTAGAAAGTTATGAAAAATTGTATCGATGCCTTTGGCAATTTTAAGTCTGAACCGGGGGTTCTCTATTTGCAAAACTTTCGTCAGCACTGACCAGAAATTTGTTTACTTTCTGTCGGCGTTTCGTTGTCGGTTCCTGGTTTGTGTGGATCGAAATTTCGTTGAGAGTTACGAAGCTGGCCAAAATATTTTCCTTACTCCTTTAAAATAGTTTCACAATCACATTTTTAGTCAATGTCAATAAATGGCGACATCGAGTTGCCTACAGCCTCAATTATTCTGCGAAACTTAACTTGTCTATTAATTATGATAATGGGATTTTGTCAGCTTTTTCGCGTCTGGTTAATACTATTGGCTGGCATGTTCGGTCCTCCACGCAATTGTTTGTTCCTTCCCTCTAAAATTCATTTGTCCAATGTTTATTGACGTCACAAAGATCCTCACAGTCACTATTCGTTTTAGATCTCATTATTTGCTTTCTGTTAAACAATCTAATATTAATTTTTTGAACTCGAAGAAGTTCTCCTCGCGTTGACCCAACTGTCAGCAACTGAACTTTCAGTTTCGCTGATAAAAGATTTCAATGAAAAAATTAAACAATAAAAATGTTTGCTAATGTTGTTTCACGGCTGGACCACATACATTTCAGCCTGCCCTCGCATGCATCCAGCAACCATATATTATACACGTATTTGAGTTTTCCGACTTCATTCACAAACCAATGCTGCCACCCAGTCGCAACAACAAAAACTTCAAAAACAACAACTAAAGCATTTCCGACATTTTTGTTTCCCAAAAAGTAAAGCAACTAATGCTACCCTGGCAGGCCAATGAATGAATGTATGAATGAATGACCGAAGCAGATAGCAAGTGAATGATTCGGATTTGTGCACGATTTAGGCTTCTGCTTTTATTTGGTTTGTTTTTGTCCCCCCTGGTTTGGATTTTTCTGATTTCGTTCTGTTTGTTTATACAATAGAAAACACTTTCAGTACGGCAAAATTTGTGGTTAAAAAAAGTGCAAAAGAAGAGATACAGTGACACATGAGAGCGGCAACGGAATGCAAGCAAATACATTGATGGATCCATTGAAAGAAATACTTTTTAATCGAATTGATATTGATAGAAGATGGTAGATGTTTTCAGAAGCAGGTCTACAATAATAAACTCTTATGAGAAGATATTTTAACGTAAAATAAAAGCAAATTTCGTATGAAAATATATTTTATACATATTCTTGTGAATTCTAGTTCACAGGAGTAGGGCTACGTTTTGTTGTTGATTAATTTTTTTTGTTGAAGTTAACGCGATATATTTTTATTGAAAATACATAAATAATAAATAAAAATAATATAATAAATAATATATACAGTGAATAAATTAAACTAAACTTTTTTTCATTTACTTTACATTTGATTGGAATTTTAATAAAGTAATCTATTTATAATTAATATGCAAAATTAACAATGTATATTTTATTTAATATTACAAAAATTCAACATTATTTTTGGCATCTTTGACAAAAAAAAAATTAATTTTTTGTATTTATTTTTAATTATTTTATTTATTAACATTGCAGCACCAAATCAATTTGCTTCATATTTACACCATATAAAAAAAGGGTAAAAAAACAGTGATTGATATATTTAAGGTGCATACATACTTGAAGAAAATTTAAAAAATTTGTATTTTATTTTATTTATGGTACCTGTATATATGAATCAAGTAGATTCGGCTTTTTTATGTAAAATTTCAATTTCAATTTATTTTTTTTTTTTTGGATAAATAAAAGGAAAATTGTTTTAAATAGCTTTAGATTACAAATAAATATTGGTTAACAAGTATTTAGTAGCTTAAGCCGCAACGCGTTAAGTTTAAAAACTTAAATTTAGCGTAATTTTTTTCTACCTTTGAATCGTTGGGGGCAGTTTTTGGTTCCTTATCCAGCTATATCCTTTCAAACAACTTTGCGTAAATCCAAACTTAAGTATAAAAACTACATTCCAAAACACATTTTGAAGTGACAAAAACAAAATGCGTGTGAATTTCGTCTCATGCACCTTGTTCTCGCAGGCTAAGACTTAACATAAACCTAGCCCACTCTAATCTGGCCTTTAATAAGCTAACAAACCCAAACTTAACTCAGCCTTATCTCGCTTACACTGCCATAATTGAATTGATTTTTGAATACAATTTTTTTTTTCCCTGACTTGACTATTTTTTGTCAGTCGCCCCTTGGTGGATCATGGAGAGCTCTATTAATAACTGTTCGAATAGAACAGAAACCTACAGTTTATACCCGAATCCGAACTGCGGTGTCAACCTAAGAAAAAAAACACTAAAAGATACAAAAAAACTTTGGCTTCAAAACGAACCATTTTTTTTTAGTCTTTTCCTGTATTTACTTCACCTACACTTGGAATTATCGTGCCCCAAAAAATTGTTAACAATTTTGTTGCAGTGATCGAACAAGTAACTCAAGTAAATAAAGCTTCAAGCTTAAGTAAACTGTCTCCAAAATGCTGGGCAGCGCTGTTATAATAAGCCCCACCAATTGCCCAGTAGGCTTATAAATCCCCCACAAATGCATAGACTGCACACATGCATATATGACTGCGTGTCTGTATTTCTGTTTGAGAGTTTGTGTATTAGTTCGTCTTTGTTTGTGTCTCTGTGTTTGTGTGCGAGAGAGTGTGTTTGTGTTGGTGGCAAATCGCAGCTAGAACTTGGAACATAAACAAAAGCGCTGGCTATGTTTGAGTTGCCACAACAGATTTATGATGGACAACTGCATCAAAATATTTATGCAGCTGTGCATAGGCGTCGCTGATCCCCAGCTTCCCGCTTTCAAATAACTAAACCCCTTTTCCATATATGCGCCCACCACTTAGGAGCCGACAGCAACGAGCAAATATAGAAACTATTTTCCTATTTCAGCATATAAAAAAAAACTCAAAAAGAAGAGATCAACAGGAACTCAAAAAAAAAAAAAATAAAAGAAAAATATAAACTACTGAAAATTGCTTGCTCTCATGCATTTTGCACAAAAAACCATTTTTAGAAAAACTTTGCCATAGAAACGCGAGAAAAAATTGTGCGCATAGTTTTCAAATTGAAATGCATAGAGTAAAGGCTAGAAACCGCCCCCCGCAATGCTGCCATCGACACCACATCAACTTTGCACATGTGTGTGGGTGTGGGTGTGTGTGTGTGTGTCAGCGGCGTAGATACATTTTTCGAGGGGCGTATATGACAAATTGCAAGTTTTTAAAATTTCGATTTTTTTCTCATCCTGTACAGAAGGTAGACCGACCTGAGTATATTGTTTATCAGCATGAACAGCTGAGTCGATGTTGCCATGTCTGTGTACCCATCCGTCTTTCTATGAACAAAAGTATCTCGGAGATAAAAAAGAAATTATCTGCAAGCAATATGTTGCCTAGTTGGCTTCCAAATGCCTGTATATACAATAGTCTTCAAGATATAGTCGTTCAGAAGGACGGAAATGTCTAGATCAATTTCTTTTGTTCGCCTGATCTGTCTTCTCTATATTACATACATTTGCAAAAACATATATCCCTTACCTTTGGTATAGGCTACAAAAAAGATGCACTTGAATAAATCATCGGGCTTTCACTGAGGTTTACGATGATCATCGTATGGGTGAAAGCAAGGATGGAGACATTAATTTTTTAAATAAATTTTTTTTGTATTATTCTAGTTTTAAATAAGATTGAACTTTAAAAAAAAATTTTTTTAGAATAACTGGCAGATTAACCCTTAATCCGAATTTCTCTCTTGCTACGCCACTGATGCGTGTATAGAAGTGTATTTGTGTGCGTGTGTTTATGTGCGTTTGTTTCACCTATTTGCACTGCCACAACTTTGGCTGCCACTTTATTACGGCTGCCCCTGGCAGCAGAAGCAGCACCAGTGGCAGCTACTTGGGTTCAATAAACTCTCAATGCATACAATACGCAAACTGCAGTAGCAACACCTCCCAACGACCCTCTTCCATTAACTGCATCAGTTGCCTGCCTGCCACTAGGCTGCTTCCGTCTGACGCCGTTGTTGCATCTGATAATTGTGCCGTGACAAGAGCAGAATTTGCTCTGCTCTGTTGAATTTATTTTTGAAATGCATTTTCGCACATAGAAAAAATTACAACAAACAAAGTAAAAAAAAAAATTGAAATGGGGAAATTGGAGGCCTTTGCTCTCTGTTGCATTCCAACCAAAATAAATGTTAAACAAATGTGGGCGTGCGAAAATCCCAGCAGTGGCAACTCTCCGATACCAAATTAATACCCCTCCATATTGTAAATTGAGCAAACTGAGCTGCAAATGGCCACAAAAGGGTTAAACTGCAAATGAAGCTGGCTGGGTTTGCATTTAAATACACTTTTCGAAGACACTGACAAGGCTAGTTAAATTCTATGGAAATCGTGTCATTGATATTAGCATCGAAATAAATTGAATAACAATTTATCTATCTGTGTTGCAAGAATTTTTAAAAAGTAGATTTTCGTTTTTCTTGTTCAGTTTTTGACAATAAATAGCAGCTTTGAATTCAACAGTCTGGCCACATTTTCTAGCCAGGCTGTCAACTTAAATTTATCGCGTTGCCAGCTTTGTCGCTGTTGCATTGCTGCCAATTTTGTAAAAAATAAATTACATAAAAAATCTACAGAGATTCTAAATGTACCTTGATTTTAATGTAGGCAAAAAAAGGAGCATGTGAAAATGGATCTAAGCCGATTATGTGCATCAAAAACATTTGTGCTTCAAACAGAAAATTTCATATTTATTTTTTTGAGATAATAAGTGATTTTTCGGAGCATCCTTTTTTTTTTATAGTGACAAATGAAATGGTGCAATTCGACATCTATAGTAACTTATAGCCTGACTTCGAAATAAATCAAACTCTTTTGCAAGTCAAAATGGGTAAATTTAACTTTATCTTCTTGATCTGTCGCCTCTGGTCTTCGAGATTAATGAATTTTAGTAATTTTAAGGTTCTAAAGATTCTTTTCCTTAAAATGGGCATTACATTAAGTTTTATTATATAAATAACAAAAACCATTAGCTTTAATGAAAATGTAAATACTTAAAGGGAATAAAGCACAAATAAATAAATAAATAAAATCAAATAAAAAAAATTTGATTGGTCTTATTTGAGTACTTGTTTCTTTAGTTTTCAATCTACAAATTTTCAAATTTTTTAGTCTTGTTTTCTTGTTAATTCTTGTTTTATTTTAAAATTATATAATCGGCCGTGATCCGGAAAACGAAAACCCAAAACGAATAAATTTTTTTCGTTTTCGTGTTTGCGTGCTCCTAAATCCTCATTTTTTGCTCTCGCTATTAACTCATATTTTCCTTACTCCATCTCTAAATAATTTAAATTGCAATTTTTTTCTTCTAATCTCAAGTAAGAGATGTTTCTTTTTTGTTTCATCTAATTAAATATATTTATTCTTCCAAAACGGAAAAAAACATTTTTTTTAATAAATTTATACGTTTTATCAGAGATAATAACCTTGAAAATCACTCGAATTCTCTCTACTGATACAAAATTAGTTATTTAAGACCCTAGCTGGCTTTTGTACTTTTTGTTAGGAGTCTGGTCAAAAAGCGAAGTAGTTTCTTCCTTTTCCCATCGCTATTCCCACTCTACGTTATTCTTATTCCTACCTAGTCGCTTCTAAATTTTTTTGCTCATTTTTTACGTCTTTTATCGGACATGACATATGCGCAAACTACCTTAGTACTAATGATGGGTCTCGTCCACCACAAATCTTATATAAACAGCATAGGGAGGGCCTTTATAGTCCGCTTACGAACCTATTTGTTTTAAGCCATTCGCAACAGAGATCATGAAGAAATTGAGTCGTGAGTACCAAACATAGACAAATTTCTTACAGATGAAATTCTAGGTAAAGCATTTATAGCTTCCACCTTCAAAAGGAATTACTTCAAGGTGGTATCCAAAGAGACTAGCACTTAGTATCATGATGCAATGCATTTTTCAAGGTGCGGCAAAAAAGTGCGCAAAAAACTGGTTAAATTTTTATATGGTAGCTATATGAAATAGTAGACCAATTTTGATCACACTACACACAAATGTTAAGTCTGACCCAAAATGCAACTGACATAAATTAAATTAAAATAAAATTGGTTGTGTATTTTAAAAAAATAAAAAAGAATGTTTCTATCAGGTAGTCATGTGTTTTTATTCGTTTTGTTTTAGTCTATACATTTATGGGAAGTTTAGTGACAATTGGTCCGCTACTATACTAAAATTGAACATGCGCTCTTTTTTTCAGAGAATAAAAAAACAGCTGATAATGAATAGCCTATTCCAAGGTACTGTAAACCAGCAAGTATGATTCTGCCCCTCTTACAATTATCGCTTGCTGAAATTCGATAAGAAAGTTAGTCCCTTCGCTTGTTTATTCAAAATTTTCTGATATCCCCACCTCTCACAAATCCATCCTTGTAAAAATTTATCTTTTCCCGCTCTAATGTCTTTTGAATCTCCAAACAAGAGCATGTCAACTTCGTTCGCATTAGTCAGCTTTCCTTTCGGGCTTTTCTTTATTTTTTTTTTTAGCTATGTGTATCGTTGGGCTTTTGGCTTTGCTCAATTCAATTTCGTATTCCACATAAATTCTGTTTCGAATTTTCGCAATTTGCCTTGGCACAATGAACACCAGCACAAAAAACAAAATTCCAACCAAAAGCAACTGCAGTAAAGAAGGGCAGCATCGATAGAGAGAGAGTGAAAAAAAAACGCCTTGCAAAACGTATTCAATTTGTCTTTGGGTAACCCACAGGCTGTCGTTAGACTGGCTGCTCCTACAACTTCCATGCAACGAACCCCTTCAGTCCCCTAGCTGTTAAACTAATCCCAGGCAACGCCAGAAATCAGCATAGAAATGAATGCTCGTATCTTAACGCGAAATATGAGCAAAAAAGTCATACTCATAAATTGCAGCTTAAAGGGTAAGGGTGGCTCAGGGGAGCGTGTGTGGCTAAAGGATATAGGCGACCAAAATATGGGAGAGAGATTGAGAATGAGAGCGAGCTTGGCTTACTATATTTGCCCATTGGCTTATGCTCTTTTTGTCGTCATTGTTGGCTTGCATATGTTGTATCTGTGTGTGTTTTGTATCTATGTGTGTGTTGTATCTGTGGCTAGGCAAAACAATTAAAATAACATTTGCAAGTTAAAATGCGATTTGCATAAATTACAAACACATACAAATATCCACAGCACACACATATGCAAATACGCACACACGCACACACAAGCTGACGCACAGCTGCACGCACTCACACAATCAAATAATCACACTCGGAGCTACAAGTTATGCTGGGTTTGCACTGCGTCACAAAATAGCTTAATTGAACTTCACAGTGGATCGAAAAATTCATACAGTCACAAGTAGGCAACAGGGCTTTTCACAATAATTGTGTAGCTATAAAGTAAAAAAGTGTGTCGTTGGAAAAGCTTATGAGCAATTTTCAACCGTGACAAGCATAAGAAGCACTTTCATAGTTTATTTATTTTTGTGCAATCTACAAAGATGTTGCACTTTAGTCAGAAAAACTTTAGAAAATTCTCAAAATTGTAGTTTTCATCAAATTCTTTTAGTTTTAGAATTTTAATTAAAATTAGTACCGCCATTGCATAAGCATATGAAGCATACCATAATTGGTTGTTTTTTTTTTCAATCTATGTGTCAACTTCAAGTGGATCTTTGACAAAAGAAAGAAACGTTCTTGTTGTGACTTTTAGTATGTGTGTTCCTAAATTTCATCTTCTTTCAAGATTGATATCAATATAATCGAAAATATCCAAGCCAGGAACATTTTCAGAGAGTCATTTCATGATTAAGGCTAGATTGGTGAGACAGTTCTTAATAATTATAATTATTATCGTAATTATAGAAGGTTCAGATCGTGGTTCGGTTCAAAAATCCGAATAAATGAAAGAAACCGATTCTGTTGGCTAGTCTGCAGTCCTGATTTTTTATATAACAATCAATTAATTTAGAATTTTAAGTGTATTCCCAATTGATGGCATCCCCAGTTTTTAATTTGCCAATTGATTAATTGATTTTTTGCGCACGAATGGAGCATTTCATTATTTTGAAAAAGTTTAAAAGTTATTAAGCAATAGGAGATTTTTTAAAAGAATAAAAGTCAGCTGCCCAAATGGATTCCTTAAAAAAAATAACTTCTAAAAACACCCTATATAAAAGTGATAATAGCATTTTATGACAAAATTTGTTTTCTCTTGCGCGTGACAGCTAATTAGTTCAGTTTTCGAGATAATTTGGTTAAAAAGTTTGTACCACATTTATGAGCTTATTTACTCCCTCATAAACTTTTGATACATAATTTAAGTCACATTTTTCTGATGTCATTTTAAATACTTTTGCTTGCGACAAAATTTGGCTTTGCTCGTCAAATGCCACAGTGCCACAGTATGTTGACCAGTGTAAACTTAGCATAGGGTTTTAATACTTAGTAGATATTTATGTGCATACAATTCTAGCAATTTGTTGCTTGTTTCGATTTCATTTTATGGCAGACATTTTGTTATTCCTGTTTGGTATTTCAATTGCTCTCATTGCTGTTGCTATTGTTGTTTTTGTTTTTGTTGCGGTTTGTGGCATTATCCTTAGACTTTAGATACTACAGCTAAGCAGCTTTCTGCTTGTTTACTTTGCTTATTTATGCTACTTGATATGCCAATTTTAATAAACCAACAACAAGAGCAATAAATACATACTATCTAAGTATATATGTACATATATACACAGCAATTTACACAGACAGCTTGTGTTGAACACGACAGCAACAAAATATGTTTGCTCTAGGTGCAACAGCAGACAGTAGTCACTATTACTGCAACAGATGTATCCAGACCTTATAACTTATAGATACTATGCGCTTATGCATAAAAGCTAGTTGAAGATGGCTACCCAAAAGTATGCAATAAAATATTTGCATCCGCTCTCGAAGTGCATCAGGTATGAAAACGAGTAACTTGAGCATCATTTTATGCTCATCTGTTGGCAAATACACACAATAAGAGGAACGGATAAATGCGTACTATGTTTATATGGTAGCTTAAATTATGACAAAGTGTCATGATGTTTGAAAATGAATTGAATGGGATTTTTTAAATCTTTTGAAAAGTACTTGTACTAAAACTTACGTAATACATTTTTAATCCTCTTAAATGTGCTCTATCCTCTTAAATATATTAAAGCATCACATTTTTAGTTGAAATGCATTGAATAGCGATATAGTTATGTATATATGCTTTGCCAGTAATTTGTTGCTGGATTCAAATTCTGTTAAAAGAGAGTTTTGGCACAGTGGTCGGAATCGTAATTTTTCAATACAAAAAAAAAGCGACAAAATTGTATTTAATGATACTAAATGTTATAAAGGAAGTGGATGGAATATTAGAAATGCACCTAGCCATGGTCTCAAAAAATTGAAAATTTAAACCAATGAAAGGGTTAACCACTTTCAAAAGTCGCCTGCAAAATATATCGCATATGCAGCTATCCAAGTTTACCAATTAAAACTATAAACCAGCAAAAACTTTTTATCAATACCTTTATCATCTAAATTGGGCAATCATTTTAGAATATAGGATTTTTTGATTTTATCGTTTCCGCAATACAATGCTTGATAACTTGAAGGCTCTGCCACATGTTTGCTTTTCGCTCTGCAAAACCCACACCGGCGAAAGAAAAAAAAAATTTTTAGAAAACCACGTCAAATTCCCAAACTGCTCACAATAGAGAACTAGAAAAAAATTAGGAACCACACCAAATTCCAAAATTGTCTATAAGAGGTAGCAAGAAAAAATGAAAGTCATAATTTTTTGCACGAATCGATTACAAATATTCTGATATTAAAGTGCTTTAAAATCAACGAAATATTTGTTTTACGGCGTTTTGGTTCTGTAGCCGTTTTGTTTTGATCGCCATTTTAGTCTTGAGAGGTTTCTAAAAGTCGAAAATCTGATAATTTGGCGATGGACCGTGTAGAAACAAAAAAGACAAATTTTTGGCTATTTTTATTTAATTTTTTTTTTAAAAACCTAATTTTTATATTTGAGTTTCTTTAGATATGAATTTGTTTGGTCAACAGAAACTCATTTTTTTCCAAAATGATTTGTGTCTCCTTTCAATGTTGAAGAAAATGTATTTTTTATATAAAAAAATATTTTTAAAAATTTGTGTTTTCATTGTAGCTGCCTTATTTATAAATTTTTTTGGTCAAAGGAAGGTCATATTTTTTTGTCAAAATAATAAGTTTCCCCAACATATAACAAACAAAATTTACTTTTTATATAAAAAATCAAACTTTAAAAACTTAACTTTTGTAAGGTAGTTGCGTGAAAATGAGATTCTTTGAGAACTTATTTTTTTTCTCGAAAAAATGCATGTCCTCAAACAAAAGTACCCGTACTTAACGTTAATTTTTTTACGCCAATTTTCGAATATCGAACGTAATTCAAATTTTTTAACGTTAGTGTTTTCATGATATTATGCCTTGTAAACCTTTTAAAAGACACTTTCATGTTAAATTAGAAAGCAGCATGCTGTTTAAGTTGGAATGCAATAAATGCGCACACACACAAACACACTCATAAACTAGCACTCACAGATACACACACACACACACAGATACAAACTACACACAGTTGCACATAAAAGCATTGGCAGCAAAGTCTTTGCACTTGATTGCTAGCGTTGTTGCAACAATTGAACCCGTCTCTCACAGTTTAAATTGTGCGTACACTCTGGCAACCCTGAAGCCTGTGGTGTGCACACAAAAGAACACCCTCTCACATGCACCCACATAAACACACAGGCATTCTATGGGTATATTCGTAGCTGGCAAGTCGCTGTCAACCCGTTGGCATTAATTAATTATGTAAACAGTTTAAATGCAAGTTTATTTTATTTACACATGTTATTGTATGTTGGCAACCCTAGGGCCCCCACCCCGCAACTGAACCACCATTGAAATTAATCTTAACAAAGACAAAACATGTATTCTTCTGCTACAATGTGCATTTTATTGTAATAAATTTTAGAGTGCTTATTTGGGATTGTATTGTAATTGAGCAAAAGTTTTGTGGCAAATGTTGCACAATGCCACTGAGCCACTTGCCACTGACCAAACCCAGCCAAGCCAACCACAGTAGAAATTAGCGCAACTGCAAGAGAAAAAGCATAAAAAAAAGTAAAAAGAAACAAGTGCAGGACGGTCAGCTCTACTTTAATATACCTTATACTTATTCCTTATCTCCGAAGTTTTGAATCGATTTAGACATGGTTTAGAAAAATGTTAGATAATTCTCATTAAATTCCAATTAGCATGTTTTAACTTTCCACTCTGAAAGTTTTGGGTAAAATCAGTGGAAATATGTTATAGGGTGGTATCCCCAAAAACTGCTGATTTTTTACAAGTGAGTGGATTTTAATAGAGCTTCTAGGTGAAAGCCCCTTGAACGTATAGGTACCTCAATATTCAACCGATTTTCCTTAAATTGAAACCATAATAATTAAAAAAAAAAATTTTCGTATGCCTTTAAGTAAAAATCTTTGAGTACACAGAGGCATTATAGAAAATTTAATTTTTTTAAACAATATGAATGCAGATGAATTTGTCTGCAGCGCCTGTTTCTCGGACTCTCTAATTACAACTTCAATCGAAACCAGCTGAATAGCTTTCCTGATGTCAGAAATCGGAACTAAGCCGTATACCCCTTTATGTCTGTCCAGTTTCTGGAAGATCAAGAACAGTCGAACTTCCTTATAACGATCTCCTCTATATTAGAATTACTTTTTAACGAATTTTTATATAACGACATTTTTTTTTAAATGCACCAGTATATGTATTTGACTAACTAGCTCTTTTATTCTTCGAGAAACAGGCGCTTCCTAAAAACGGGCACGGCTTGTCGAGCTATTAGTTTGAGTAAAAATTTGTCATCAACATATTCTTTAAATTTTCGGTGTAAATCACAAAATTTCTGTCCACTCATCTAATATACACCTTACGCCTTGTTTATAGAGTATTAAAAAACAGCAAATCTTTTCAACAATTTGAGTGAGCAAAATGTACAAGCAAATGAAGTCAATGGCAGCGCCATCAAGCCAAGTCTGTCTCGGAGATTGGGATAAAGAAAGAAGAGCAAGTGGTAAGGGTTGAAGGGGCTGCCAACTGTGATAGAGCCAGTTGCCTCGTACTACTTTTTCATTTCCGATTTTGCAACATTTCCGGTGCTGCATTTTTTTTTTTTTTTTTGTGCTATTTTCACTTTTGAGCAAAGGCAACGCATTCAGGTTCATTCTTTACAAAAGTACTAAATGAATACTCTGCATTTGTAATGACATTTACTGAAAAGCAAAAAAAAAAAAAAAAATGGAATTTGTGTTGATATAAATTTTTACCATTGAGCTAGACTAATGTAAATTTATTTATTTATTTATTTAAATATTGTAACTTAGAATTAATTCTAGGGAACAAAAGTAGTTTTAAAGCCAGAGCAACATAGGCCTTCAGGCTACTAATGTAAATAATTCAACCATTAAACTAAGTTGGAAACTTTTTTAAGGTCAAATAAAAATAATATAAATAAAATAGAGAAAATGTCTACTAAAGTTTGAGCCAGTGAAAGTTTACTATTCTATAGGCAAATGAAGTTCTAAACTGCCGTTTATAGATTTATATTGAGTAGCGTTTGAGCCGTCTCTCCGTATGACGACCTAATTCTCGGAGACTATAATTGGCCATCGAAGACGCTTTTTGCCCAAAAAAATCTCTATTAATTCAAGACACCGCCGTTCGGATTCGGCTATAAGCTGTAGGTCCCTGTTCTTTTCGAACAGTTATTAATAGAGATTCCATGCTCCACCTAGGGGCGACTGACAAAATAGTCAAGTCTGATACCAAAGGTTTAGTTTATTGAATTAAGTTTATAATTTCATGGCTTAAAAACACACAGCCAAAGTTATTCGGTGATCAAAACTTAATTTTTACATCTAGTAATTTCTAAATAGATTGGCAAAAATATGGTACGTCAATTTCAGACACACTCCCCTGTAAACTACTACCTACAATATTTTAGTTTCTTTTATTATAAGAAAAAAAGATCCATCAAATTTTGTATATAAGCTTATGCGAGCCTAATAAAAAAACAGAAAGTTTACTTTTTCTCAAAAACACTCCACTGCAATGTCGATGCGATTAACGATTGAGCTATGTGCGTCCCTCTTATGCCTCGAGGTATAGGAGACTTCATAAGAATCTTGAATAAACGCGTCAATTTCATATACTCAGGTATACTCTATTATAATACAATAAAAAATGAAACCACCAAATTTTGCATATAAACTAATGAAAAACAAAAAGTTTACTTTCTCTCAAAGCAACTCCACTACATGTCGACCCGAGTAGCGATTGAACCATATGAGCATCTATGTTTCGGAGATCATAACAGCTTCAGACACCAAAATTGAGCAAAAGTAGCACATTATCCGTATATAGATCCAGTTTATTGATTTAAGTTCCGAATTTCTTTTCACAACTTGTAAAAGTTGTATATCGTGTTAGTTTCAAGCTCGAATGAAAATTTCAAAAAGATTTTTGTATAATTATGTCAATTTTAGATACACTCTGCTCTAAACTGCCACAATATTTCACTTTACTTAATTACTCTACAAAATAAAGCCAATATATTTGGAATGTATTAGGGCCTGAAAAAAAGGACTCATAGCGATTTCTCTACAACGGTGCACAATAAATTTGGTATAACTCATGTAAGCCTAATAAAAAAACGAAATGCTGATTTTTTCTCAAAACAACTCCCCTACATTGTCTTCATTCATCGACATGCAGTACAACATTTTTCGCCGATAACAAATTTTTTTTGCGATAGTATGTATGTAGTATTGCCCATTGGGGGGTACCTTCCCGACTTATTTAGGTTCTTATATCTTGTTGCTACAGGGTGAAAAGGTAAAGTTATGTAACGAGTAAGAACCTAAGTACTTTATATCCAAATGAGAGAAACAAGATAATAAATTGATTTAGCTACAGCCATTAGACTTTGCTACAAATTTCTCGAGGTCTAAAGGTTCAGGAGTATGAAATTCTTACATAAGGTAGGCCTAAAAGTCATATTGGCACAATTCTCATAGATAATGGTAAAAATTTGATTTGGAACTTGCCTTTGGATATCCAATTTTTTCAAAACACACACAGGGTTACAAATTTTATCAAAATCTTTAAAGCACTTCGGGAGCAACAGCCAAAATTGAGCGGTCCATTTGTATTAGAATGACTTAGAAAATCTAAGCTTTTAATTTTTTATCTCTAAAGAGTAACTGATTTTCTTTATTTTCCATTTTTTTTTAGCATTACTAACCGAGTTACTGTTGCTGTTGCGGTTAACCAGTCTGTCAGTCAGTCAGTCAACCCTCCCGGCCGCCCCTTTCACCACTTTTGCCCCCTTGGTTGCGGCTGTGTGAATACTTAGCCACAGCCACAGCAAACTAACTCAATCCGTCTGCATACAATGCCTTTAAAAGTGCGAATTATAAATAGTTTCAGACGTTGATGCTACCAAGAGCCAGACCCCGACCAGTCCCAAGGACCGCTCCTGCCGTTTACTTTTGTGTGTGTCCCACTGTTAGCTGCAGTTATATGCCATGGCGTCTAAGTGCCTTTTTTATTTTAAAACAGCATACAAAGCAAACACGAGCAAAAAAAATGTGATACAGTGTAGGCGGTGCTCCGCAGTGGGATACACTGCACCCATTTTCCGAGAAAAAAAAATTAATTCTTGAAAAAAAGTAAGACGGAAACTTTAGTATTTGCGCAAACGTCTTTTTTAATAAGTTCGATCTGATGGCGTGCAGTTTAGCAAGCTGTTTTCAATTGGAAACAAGTATAACTTTCGAATCTCCACAACGATAGGGTGGGTCTCTTGGCGAAGAACATCGCGGTCACAGTCGCAAATTGCAGTTGAAAACTATACTAATGGACTGCGGCACTGCAGTCCCAACGAATATTGACGTCTGCATAGAGATCAAGCGAAGAATCACTTCGATATTATTTTTGTGGACCACTTTCGCCGTACGAAACTAACAATATACCAGCTGCTCATCCTATTCGGCTTACATTATTGATGTAAATAACCTTGATATATTTTTTGTAAGATCTTGGCACATTTATGTTTTTGCGACGATTTTACGATTTTTTTCAATTTTGAAGTAACTAAAAGCCAAAAGGTTTTGTTTTTTTTTAATTAGCTTAAGATCAAATTTTTATCCATTTCATACTTTTATTGTATTTTTTGTATAAAATTTTTTGTAAAATTCTTTTACTTTGTAAGGGCTTGCTAGTAATTTGAAATTTGATAAAGGGAAACTGCTTTTTGTGGTAAAAATATTTGGTGTCCTCTACAAACGTGCCTATCTCTTCATTCTAATGAAGAGCATTCAAAGCAAGTTAAAAGTTATTACACAGGACCACAAAAAAATGGTGTGTACTTTATATATGACAGGCCTTGCCTTATTTTTTTAAGCCGCTGAATCCAATTCCGAGGTCTTAAAAATCCCAGCACTCCAGGGATCTGAGATCACACCTAAAAGCCACATAACATTTTTTCGATTTATGGTTTTCAACGATGTTGTTTTTAAGATTTTAGGTCGCCATTTAGGATATTTTTAAGTCCGAGAGTCTGACGATGTTTTCTAGGCACGTCACGGTTCTGAGACAACCGCCAAAAATCGCCCTTTTAAGAAGTCTTTTAGGTTATGTCAGAGCCGTGGTGTGCCTGAGGCACGTTGTAGACCTCGAATTCAGATAGTAAAAAAAAATATACAAAAAACTCATTTTTAAACAGAAATCCTAAAAATGTTTTCCAAATATCTTTATTCGCTTACGATGTATGGCTTATCAAAGAAGTCTACCTAAATATATGTACAGTTATCGATAACACAAAATATGATTGCAATTTTGAAAAAAAAAGTTTTCGTGTTCGATTTAAAAAAAATTTTCAAAATGATCCCATAGGAAAGGAGTTTTTGCGATACTTTTCCATATCTCTACGATACCGAAGCTTTTTTAGGTTTTTTAAATGTGATGAAAAAATTTAAATAATATTATCTGTATATGTCAAAAATTTCGAAATCGCCTCTCCTAGATTAAGTTCTAAATAGATTAATTTCTGAATTTTATATGGTACTGTATTTTTTAAAAACGATCAAAAAATCGTCCTTTGCATGAGAGATGAAATGTGAAACGAGAAATGGAATATTAGGTGGGGCTCCCAAACCAGAGCAGTCTTAACTATCCATTAATTCGCATAAAAAATTAATTCTTCGGTAACTTTTTTGTGGCTATCGAAATTTGTACAAAAAATATATAATAATATATATGTATGTGAATGCCAAACTTTTTGGAATCCTATTAAATAGATGAAGTTAGAAAAATTGCATAATTTGAATTCGAAATGTTTTTTTTTTCATATTTGAATTAATATTTCATAATTAAAATACAAGAATCTCTAAATATTTTCTTTTTCAATATTTAATTAAAAAGAAAAGGTTTAAAAATATTAATTTGTTAGTCACGATCAAATAAAACGTAAAACAAATCGTTTTTTTAAAATTAACCCATGATATGATAAGTTTAAAGTTTAGTAAATTTTATTTATACTTAATCGATTTTTTAAAACTTGTAGGGCACATATTTTTAATTCGTAAACGGCTGCGTTTAATTTCTATTTAAACGAAAGCGTCAACAATTTTAATTTTTTTTTTAAATTTTCAGTTTATTTTTTTTTACTAATGAACCGGTTTTTTAAGGATCTTGCTGCTCATATATTTGTTTCGTAACCAGCACTTGATGCCATTTAAAATTTTTTTTTTAATTTTCTATTTTAAAAATAGGCAAAAGTTGTTTTTTTTTTTTTTGTTTTGTACTTATGAATCGATTTTTAAAAATTTTAGTTCACATATTTTTGTTGCTTTAAAGAACGTCTGCGTCAGACTGTTAAATCTAAATTAATATTGGTCCTTTGAGTACAGTGTATAAAAAGTTGTGCTTAGCTTGACGCCTTTCAACGCCCATCCGCGACGTTGTGGCTTGTTGTCATGTGGCAAGTTGCGCGTTGCGCGTTTGTAACCGCTTGGGATTGCTTGAGCTAGTTGCGCCTATCAAGCTAGACAGCCAGACGGCACGGGCCACTTGAAGCTGCACTCAGACGACTGACTGACTGACTGACTGAATGTTGCAACATTTCGTCTGGTTGTCGTCATTACTGTCACCCAGGAACCCTCACTGCAACCATGTTGCTGTTGTCGCCAACTTTGTCACCATTTTTCACATTTGTGCAACATCGTTTGCGGTTTGATTTCTTGTGTGTGTTGGACACCCCCCTACCAAAACATGCCACATTCTCTTCCGGTCTCAAAGACAGTCTCTCGACAATATTTGCGACGCTTTGATAAAAACTTTTATGCATTTCGTATATGCAAATTCATTAGCGCGACTGCGGTTTGCCTTGAGTGTGTAGCATCCCGCAACCCACTGCCTTCCTTAGACTACTACTCTATTCAGGAAGTACAAGCAGCAGCAACATTTACAAACAAAATGGCGTATTCCAATGTGTTTATATGAATGCAGACAAACCTCTACATACATGTATATACTCTCACAAACACATATTAGTTATACTGTAGCAATTTAGCATTCATTGCTTAAAAAGCTAAATTAAATTTTAGAGTTTTAAATTACATCAAATAGAGAGTTTTGTGGAATTGCAACTTGATTAGCTATTTTATAGTATGGTCTGGAGCACTAACTTTATTTTAGAATGCAATTCGGAACATATGAACAATGCAGACAATCAAGAAAATACATTTTTCTTTAAAAAACCTCAAAATTGAAATCTCCGCAAAGGTTTACAAAAACTTTATAAAAAATTTAAATATTTACTTGACTCTTAAAAATTGGGTTTTAAAAATGCAATAAAATATCTTTATTACTCCGGGTCCAGTATACATATATGCAATATATAACAGGCAGAAGGATGCAGAGCATAAGCATAGCCTATCCATTTAAATTTCGAAAGAGAAGAATTCAAAACACCAAATTTTAAACAAAAGATGCGCATTGTTAGTGCACCGTCAAATAACAATAATTAAATCAGAAATCAAATCTCGGCCGAATATCTATTCTGGTTCATTTAAATTAAAATTCGAAAATTAAGTTTTTTTAAACGATTTGATCAAAAAACAAATTGCGGCCGAATTTCTATTCTAGTTCATTTATTATATTTATTTATTCTTTAAGATTTTTTAAGTCAATTTAATCAAAAAAATTGCGTCCGAATATCTAATCTAGACCATTTATTCTTTCTTTAAGATTTTTTTAAAACTCGTCCAAATATCTATAATGTCTATTTTAGACCATTTATTTATTCTCTTTCAAGTTCCAAACTCTTAAAAAAATTTTAAAAGATTTGAATTAATTTGTGACTTAAGCTAATGCTTATCTCAACAATGTATTTTCAGAAGATAATTTATACAATATATTATATATATATATATATATATATATATATATATATTATTAACTTGATTTAGTTTTAAAATTGAATTGTTTTGATTTTGATTTAATAGTAATCCAGTTATGCGTAAAACTGTAAAAAAAAAACGTAAAATTGTGAATAAAAATAAAAATTCACCGATAACACGGGTCTACATATACCGGGGTCATGTCAGTTGTTGGATAGCTAAGGGTCATTTCCGAAGTAATTTGCTGCGTAGAATCCGAATGCGGGGTCAGAATTGGCCCATCACGTCAGGATTTTGAGATATTTGAGGTTATGTAAAGGGTGCAAAAATTTTTTGTGGTCTGTCTCTCCAGTTACAACATTTAGTACCACTCTTACCCGTTAATTTAAGAGTTCAAGAGATCAATTACGATTTTTTTTCGCAAAATTATGGCTATTCGAAGTTACGCCGTTTTTCGGGTACATAACCTCAAATATCTCAAAATCCTATCGTGATCTCGGATTCGGATTCTACGCATCAAATTACTTCGGAAATGACTTTAGCTTTCCAACAACTGACATGACCCTGGTATTTGTAGGCCTGTGTAACTGTCAAAGAAGAGTTATTTCGCGATTTTAAAATAAAAAATAATATGTGACTATTATTTCATGGTTCTTATTTCTATGTCAAAAAAAAGAATTATTTTGGACTAAATAAAAAATACAAAATTTATGCTTTTTTGAAAAGTAATTTTTTTTCAACTTCATAACTCTTTCTGCTGTGACGTATTGACACTTAAATCTATGTGTACAGGGTATAAAATATTTTTATATTTTTTAGACTATACGCACTAAACAGATGGAAAACAACTTAAATTAAATTTCGCTGAGGTCTGTTTAGGTTGGATTGACCAAACAAATGTTCCCAAGTGGTAAGCGGAAGTTTCACCACCAAACATGGAGAAGACCTTCTGGCATATGTCCATCATATAATCCTTGCAAGCGGAGTATTGAGCGATACAATTTTCGACCATACCATTTAATTTTCAATAAGTACAGACTGACAAACAAAAGAGTGAATTTTTCGAGCTACATCGGATTGATGATTTGTGGGTTTTGACCACAGCAGATACGGCAGTTTGGTTAATTAAAAAAAAAAAAAATAAGCTTAATTATAGAATGGCCTTAAAGTATTTTCAACAGAGCACTCATTTTGATAATAATATTTCCATCATTTCGATTTGTTTGGATGTAAATCTAAAAATAATTAAAAGGTTAATAAAGACAAACGTAATACGGGGCAGCTATCACTGCAGCCGTATAAAATAAAACTACTTAAAAAAACCGCCTTTAAATATAGAATATTTTAATAACTTTAACTTTTTTTAAAGCGTTTCTTTAATGATAATATGTTAAAGATTATATTATAACCAAAGCCGAACACAAAAATCTGTTCTTATGCGCACCACTTTTAAAAATAAACCTCTTGACAAAGCACCCTGTAAATACAATATTTTTTAATAATTTCAACTATTTTGAAGTGTTTTTTGATTGTTAATCTATGCATCCTAGGGTAGCCGCCGCTTGTATGGAGGATTTTTGTTGCAAAAATGGCCACCCTAATGCATCCCTATAAAAATATCTTTAAAAAACACCCTATAAATATAAATTATTATAATAAATTCCTCTATTTCAAATCTTTATTTTATGTTAGTCTTAATGAAAGTTTATATATAACAGAAGCCGAACCCAAAGCAGCTCTTTATTAAAATTTAAACCTCTTTAAATATAAAATATTTTAATAAATTCGATAATTATTGCATAAACCAAAATATTGATTTTTCTAAAAATTAACTCGCATATACATAAGAGTTAGTCACAGATACGTTTTTATTTGAACCTGTCGATGTGATCTCACTTCAAAATTTAATTACAAATCCGAGAAAAAAAAAAAATTCATTCCACATTGCGTGTACTTGCATGAATTTGTGTAAAAGCGTGAGTATGTGGGTGAATTTTAATTAGTACTCGTATAGCCCGTTGACCCATTTACAGGGTAGCCATATGCAAATAGTTACATGCATAATTAATTAATTGGTGAAGCGACAAAAAAACGCTCGTAGCGTGAAAACAGCGCCAAGCATGATTGATAGTCTCGTTTTTTTTTAAAAGTGGGCCCCATTTACTCTATTTATGGCCCCCCCTCATACACCCACACGCATACCCACATGCATAATTGCATGAGGAAGTTAGTAGCGACCTTCACCTAGCTTAGAAAAAATACGCGGCACAGTGTTAAAAAATTTAAATTTTTAGTTGCATGCAGCTTAGGTCATAATTCTGTTTCCAGTTTTGGGCGCTTTGCAACCAACGTCTTATACGATACTTGACAATGACAGTCAATACGAAAATCATTTCCCGTCGGCAGCATTTTTTACAATTGATGTGATCCAATATATAAGTAAGTACAAGTACTTAGAAGTCATATATACTTTATATATGTACTCAACAGCAGACAAATTGCAGCAGCCGCCCAGTACATCAGTGCTATGTACACACCCACATCCGCACCACACCCCACACACTTACTGAGTTACAGCTGCTAAACTTTTCATACCCTCCTTAAATAAGCTGTATTTCTGGTTTGTGGCGTGAAATAATGTCCTTAACATCTTAAATCTTACAAAATTCACTTAAAAGATACGTTTTATACTACAGATCCTTCGTGCTTTACATAAAATATAAAAAAAATGTATATCTTTAAAGGCCAGTAAGCAGAACAAACTTCATATATATAGGATTATGATTTATAATGATATGATATAGAATGTTTTATGTAATATGGAGCCACCAAGTTCACCAGATTGTGCCAGCAGCAACAACAGCTGAACAGCCTTTGTAGATTTTTTCGGCCTCCTACAATTTGACCCCTCCTAGTGTAAAAAGCCGTAAAAAAATAACCCGATAAGTTCCATAATTCGTCAAAAACATGAAAAATATTGTATTGTATGGATCAAAATTAGTGTAATTTGTAGAAGATTCGCTCATTTGTTAAACGTAGTGCCAGATTTTTAAGCTTTCGAAAAATGTAGCGATTTTCGATTGGCAGCCTGGATATACTTTTACGGAGAAATTTTTTGCGAGCTTTAGTAAGCTTTCATTTACCGAAACTCGATAAAGTTTGTATCTGAATAGGTCGATAGATACCGAGTATCGTCTAGTCAAATTTGCTCGATTATCCATACAGGTGATAGAAACAGGGTATCTTCTAGTCGAATTTAATCAAGTACGTCTTCTTACTAGCTGTTTTTAACGAAATGGAAAAATTTTGTATCTGTACAGGTCGATAGATACAGAGTATCTTCTCTTCGAATTTGCTTAAATGAGCCCATTCTATTAACTGTTTTGTAAGCTTAGGTAAATTTTAGCTTCATCAAAACGCGGAAAGCTGGTGTCTGTAGAGTTCGAAAGAAACCGTGTACCTTCTAGTCGAATTTACTCGAGTTCGCCTTTCTACCAGCTTTTTTTTCAAGCTGAGGTTAGCTCCAACGAAATTGAAAAGGTTTTGTATGTATCTGTACAGGCTGATCGACTTAGAGTATCTTTTAGTCAAATTTACTCGAATGAGCCCTTCCTATCAGCTTTTTTGGGAGACTTTCAACCACACCGAAATTTTCAGAAGTTTGTATCTATATCAATCAAAAGATATAGAGTATCTTCTTGTCGAATTTGCTCGAGTACGCCTTTCTACTACCCATTTTTGAGGTAAGCTGAGGTCAGCTCAAAATAAATTTCAAAAAGTTTGTATCTATATAGGTCGATGGATACAGAGTATCTGCTAGTCGAATAGCTCGGATGCGGCTTCCTCATAGCTTTTTTTTTAGCAAACTGAGGTAAATTCAATTGAATTGAACAGCCAAGACAGACATTCTGAGCCGGAGAGGAAAAATCCACGAATGCCAGAATGGACGGACTTCCAGCAAGCCAAACGCCACAAAGATGCTTAATTTTGTACGCTGCATTCGCGCAGCTGAGCTGGTGGGACGGAATTGGGTAGATTGTAAGGGATTGAGTATTGCCTGCTGGCTATAAATGATATTGAGTGCGACTGTTTGTACGTTCGGGAGTGTGACTGTGCCATGCTCGAGCTTACAAGACTTTTCGCTTTTGCTCAAAACATCCACATCCGGCGTAGCAAGCTAACACAATTTTCAAAGCTTTTGTTTTCCCTATATACCCGTGTGCGTGTATGTGTATTGGTGTGTGTGTGTGCGTACATAGGTGTGCCGGATTCTTTGTCAATGTACCATATATGTACATCATATATTGGCTGTACGAAAATCGGATTTGCGTTGAAGCAACGGAAATGCGAAACCACTTAAAACGTGTGTAGCTGCATCATCTTGGCATAAACTCAAAACCGGATAAGCAGGTGAGTTGGGGGGTCTGTGGAAAATTCAATGGTTGTGCTAGCTAATGTTGACAACAAATTCTTGTGAATTTAAGCAGGCAAAGTTTGGACAGGCTACAGACTTGACTGATGTCACATATATATCTTTATTAAAAACCCAAAAAGTGTAGAATTTAGAGCACAAAATTTAATATACACTTGCGGCAAAATGGAGGTCAGCTATAATACGTTTTTTTTTAAACTTCTTTAATTTAACACAAAAATGAAAAAAAACTTAAAGCGCATAAATTATTTATCAAATAAAACTTAAATCGAGATAATAGCTTAATTGGGTCAAGCATTGAAACGTAAAATATTAGGAATGGTTTTTGGTGTATTTATTTATTCAAAACAATTTATTAGGATAAACATTTATCCATTGATAAATGTAAAAAATCAAATACGTAAGTTTTTTGAGCAGTAAATGAGGTTAACTGCATAGAAACCCAACAACTCTCATACGCAACTGTCTTTAATTACATTTTGTTATTTTAATAAATAATGCAAAAGCATAAACATATGTTTAAAAAGGAGAAAAAATTATTTTTTTTTAATCCATGCAGTTTATGATTTACATAAACTATTAAACCACTTTCCGCTCCGGACATAAATGTTTAAGGTTGCATGAAATACCTTTCCCTGCCATTCCTGTTGTTTGTGAGAACAAATTTTTCTAAGGAATAAATGGAATATGGAGGTTAACAGCATAGCCTGACTTAAACTAACCCATCCGGAAATTAGCCAAAAAAATGTTCCTTGACTCTGCTAACAACCTAAGAAAACCGAATCACGGACAGCAAATTATAACTTTAATGGTAATAATGAGCAACCTCGAACCAAATCTTAACAGGAAAAAAAGTTTATTTTTATTTATGACAGATAATGCACCTATCGGGGTAGAGACGCGGGTTCAAATCTATCTTTTCATCGTTATATTTTTTAAAAAAATTCTTTTTTTATAATTTGAGGTCAAATATTCTTTGTTGTACCCTTTGAATATTTTTTCATTGAGGCTCGATAAAGACCTTTAATTCGTTATAACTAATCGCTGAATCAATTTGCCTAAATTATTTTCAGTTGTTGTTACTGCTGGCGCCATCTAACATAAATTGTCAAAAAAAATGGGCAAGCCCGTCAAGCTCAGAAAATCGTCGGGACAACACAAAACTTCATATCGAAAAAAATAATAAAATTTTTACCGCCAAGCTGTTTGCTCTCTGGTATTCATCTTTGTAAGCAAATTGCCAATTTTTTTTTTTTTAATTCACGATAGATGGCGCCAGAAATTTATGCTAGAAGGCGCCAGCAGTAATAAAGTGCCAGCAGCAAATAGTGCTGCCAATTGTTTATTTTGTTAAATTCACGATAGATGGCGCCAGAAATTTATGCTAGAAGGCGCCAGCACTAATAACAGCTAGTTTTTTGAACGTTCAAAATAAAAATAAATGATAGCGAAAATAAATGATGGGAAACAACTTTTCAAGCAAGGCCGTTTATTATTTATTATAAGCCGCTAAGGGACTTTTATTGACACTACAATAATTCAAGGAAAGTTTTATAACAATTCACCGTCATATAAAAAATTTTAAAATTGTTTAAGCAAATAATGCAAATATAAAACAAAATAGCAGTGGTTACTGCTGGCGCCATCTAACGTATATTGCAAAAAAAAAAAAATTCTACGTACATTTTGCCACCAAAATAAATTGCAATTTTTGTCTCGACGCATTTTTCGATGCTGCCTAACACCTAACGCTTTTATGTAGACACTTAAAACTGGACACATGGAATTTCAGTTCATATGATTAAAGCTGTGCGAATTAATTATATTTATTTAGTAGTAGTGATTGGTAATTGGTTTTTTTTTTTTTTATCAATTTATTCTTTAGTTAAAAATCATGCTCTATAATTTTCATATCACAAAATTTTTTTTATTTAAAAAAACTCATTAGATTAAGTATCAAACTGATTTTGTAATTGATAGATTTAAAAAAAATCAAAAAATAGTTGTGATGGTCATTACAAACAATATGTGGTTTGTTCCAAACGTTTTTTTTTGTCTATTTATTAATTGTTATTTAAAATATGCCTTTTAACTATCATATGACATAATTTTCCTCACTTTAAAAAAGGCCTGGATTAACTTTCAAATTGATTTAATAATTAATTGTCATTTGTGATGCTTACCACAAACAATTTGTGGGATGGACTAAAAAATATTGCCATAATTTAATACATTTTTTCGTTTGTTTAAAATCATATATAAAAATTCTATTTATGCTGTGTTCCAGAAAAAAAACAATTTTTTTAGAAGAGTAGTGGAAAATACATGTTGGACAAAGACAAACAAAATATTTTAAAAAATTGATTGACTGCTTCTAGGACCGCGGAAAATCGAATCCCGATCACCAATTCGGATTAAGCTCAGTATTGAAAAGCTACAACGTGTTACGGATCATATTCTCAAAGCGTTTTAAAAGAGGGTACTGCAATGGAGTTCTTCTGGACACCCAGCAGCCAATTGACAGAGTCTGGCATACGGGACTACTGGCCAAGATAAAGACAATGCTGCCTGCCAACATTGGAAGCCTTCTACGCTCCTTCCTGAAAAACAGAAAATTCTATGCCCATGTGCGGGAGTTTTGGTCGCCAAACAGAGCGGCCTTAGCTGGAGTACTCCTGAGCAGCCTTCTTGCAGAACTTGACTATAACACATTTGCGGCCGACAATCCCACGACAAGAAGCAATATGGGTATTACCCCTGAAGAGATGCTTCTTGACGCTTGCTCTGACGATGTCTGCGTTCTATATTCAAATTTTTGAGAGTGACTGTCTAAAATTCCGAGAGCCCTCCCTTCGCTGCTAAGGGATGGTTTACCACAAGTTCATGTTTACCTATAGGTTGTGGTTAGTGGGGCCCCCACGAATGGGTTATCTAAAACGGAAGCCCTGTGTCGAGATTTAAGCTACTTGAAAAATGTGAGAGTAAATCGCAAAATTTTAAATCGATTTTTTTTGTTGCCTTGATCATTTTGGTATAGACGTTATGAGGTCTTACAATTTTTTTTAGAGATTTGGCAGCTTCTTGAATTGAGTTTAGTGTTCGGAACTTTATAAGCTGAAATAAGCTCACTCAGTATCAGCTCTTCAGCTACAGAACTCTAGACAAGAAGAGTCATTAAGAGATGTTGTTAAAATATTGATTCTTCTCAATTTCAATTCCGATTCCTACTTATCGATTTAACAATGCAGCTCCCCGTCATAGTTACACTTTTCGTAAAATATGCACCATAGGAGTGTAACTATAAGGATGAACTGCATTGCTAAATCGACAGATCGTTATCGAAATCCAGAACAGGCATGCATGAGTTCAGCTCGCATCAGAATAAGAAACACGAAACTTTTCAACAAGTGTTTGCTTTAGACCGCGTTTACCTTCCCGTAGTAGTTGGCAGGTTTCAACTACGTCACAAAGTACATGACCATGTTGATAAGCACTCTCACAAGGTTTATCTTTTGGAATTTATTATGCGTATGTAAGTAGTAATGCGATGTGTATATTGCTTGTAATAGTATATTTACTCACCCGCCTTGCATGGATCCATGTCGATATCATTGGAGACCTTTGGTGACACTTGCATGTGCAGTAGTTGCTCGATGCTGTATTTGCTGTGATAAGCGCGTCTATAAGGTTGCACGGAGACAAGATGAGCATTGGCAGGGTTACGATGATTATGCAGTGAGGAGTGCTGCGGCGGCGATTGATGCAGCTCCAACTGTGGTTGCAATGGTTCGTGCGGGTGTTGCTTGTGGTGTGCATGGTGTGCACTATGGTGATGATGTTGCTGCTGATTTTGTTGTTGCAGTTGCCTTGCATGATGGATACGAGTTGCAGCAGCATTGTCAGCTGCACCGACAGCTGAAGCAGGTGAGTTGTTATTGTTGCTGTCGGTGTTATCAGCATATTCGTTATAATTGTCACCATTGACATAGTCCACGTCTTCACGATGCAAAGCTGTCGGCTCTTGCAACTTGGCGCTTTTGACATGCACCGAGATTAGCAGCAATAGCACCGTGGCCAACAGCAGCGCATAGTTGGTGTAGCTTATGACGCCAACGGCGTTGCCAGCGCAGCGATATTTTTGCTGCTTTTTAAACAGCGCTGCCATTTCAGCGCGTTTTCTTTTTATTCTTCTTCTTATTGCACTGCACTTATTATTTGCTCTGCGCTTTATTGTTATTTCGCGTGTGACTTTTGTTTTGTTCTTGTCTTTCGTAGTTTGCGCTGATAAGCTGTAAACACGCTTATTGCATTTTTAGTTTCCACGTGACCTGCAATTAGCATAAAGAAATTGAAATTTTTTTTTTTATTAACACTTTTTCTGGGAATATTTTTTAATCTAGGGGCTATATTATTTGACTCTAAGATAACCTTTATAAAGTGTACAAATGTTAGCACACAAAGATGGGTTTCATGCACGGTTAAATGTTTTTCTAAGAAACTGTTTTAAAATTGGGTCTACACTAGCTAATACTTATTAAGTGTAAATAAATCAACAAAAAAATTGCTGAAAAATGCATTTGATGGCTTTAATATATGGTTAACACTTTTTCTGGGAATTGGCTTTGCTTGTTGACTCTAAGATAAACTCTTTTGTTTGTATAAATAGAGTGCGGTTTAAAAAGATAAAGATTAATGCAGATGAAAGTATTTGATAGCTTTTAACACTTTTTCTGAGAATCTGAGATAACCTTCATTAAGCTTAAAAATATCAACACAAAAAAAAATTATAAGTGTGGAAAACGAATGGACTCAGTACAAAGCCTCAAGGTTTTAAGATCCTACGAAACTAAAATGCCAGAAAATTGCAATTTCAATACGAAAAAACTTTTTATTTTTAAGTTCATAGTATGTACTGCCTCTGTCATCCGTGTGTTTTATTGCGTCATCTTCACTTCTTAAACAGTTTAGATTTGTTTTGCAAACAACGAAAAGTGAATTTTTATATTTTAGTTAGCCCTATCACACACTAAATTTTATTTTTTGTGTAGCGAATAATTTTTCATCAATATTGGATTATAACCTAATTTGTATCGGTTGATAAAAAAAAAAAAATAAAAAAATAAAAAATTAAGTTTTATCAGATTTTGGGCGCGAAATTAAATTTTTACAGCCGCAATGTTAAGAAAGATCTACAGTCAATAAAAAAATGGAGATAAACAACCAAAACAGTGTTGTCCTATGATTTTACTGATGTCTTATGTAAGATGGCGCCAGAGCAAGCCCACTAGATGGCGCCAGCAGTAACAACAGCTGTGCTGTTTTGCCGCCACAACCAAAACTAATGAGAAATGGCTGGTAGAAAAAATCTTTGCGAAACTTGTTTTACGAAGCCGTATCTGTTTACCAAGGTTTGATCTTGGTTTAAAAGCGTATAAGATACAACTCGTTCAAGAATTCAAGCACGGTAACCTTGGTTTACGTTTTCATTTCGGTTTCTGGGCCTTACAACAGCTTCAAGTTGATCCATTTTTATACCCTGTACCTATAGGTACAAAGGGTATACTAGATTTATGCAATGTATGTAACGGACAGAAGGAGGCGTGACAGACCCCAAGTCCTTTATACCAAAATGCTTATCATAACCTCGGGTAGCGATTGAGCCATGTCCGTCCGTCCGTCCGTCCGTCTGTCCGTCCGTATGAACGCCTAGATCTCGGAGACTATAAGAGCTAGAGACACGGAACTTTACCTGCTGGTGCGCATATTTCCTAAGCAGATGAAGTTTGTTGAATCATGTCAATATCTTTCCCCGTTCCCCCGCGGTTTTTAGCCACACCGTTTAATATTTTCATCTGAAATTTAACAGAGCGATGCGTTGTAGTTACATGCATCTATGTGTAAAAAATGAACAAAATCGGACAAATACAACTGAAGTTATAGTCAAAAATGTGCAAATTTCACCTCCCCTTGCCAATAAACTGCGTCAATATTTGACTCTACGCAATTGTGGCTACAAGTGACCTAGAATCACAATTTTTGGTAAGCTCATTCATGTGGCTCTAATGAACAAATCCACATCCAAATTTTATCGATGCGGTCCCCCCACCCCCGCAATCGATTTACCGTGTTTTCTCCCACACCCCTCAACATATCAACTTGAAACTTACCCCGTATACTTTAAATAAGTTCTTTGTTGTAACATTCGAGTTTCATCAAAATGGGTAAAGATTTACGGAACTTATAGGTATAAATATCGTTTTGCACCAAAAAAAAATAAATTCCAATTGGAAAGTTCTTAGATGGAATATGCAGGTAACATTTTTTTGACACAAAAGGTACAGGGTATTCCACTGTCGGGCACCGCCTCGACTGTACCACATTTTTTTAACGAAAAACTGTGTTTACCGACGAAGCAAATTTTTGGTTGAACGGCTATACTATTAAACAATATTGTCGACTTTGGCGGATGAACAGCGAGAAGCAATCCATGATCTACCAATGCAACCCGAAAAAAGCACCCTCTGGTGCGGTTTACGAACTGGCTGCATTATCAGACCGTATTTCTTTAAAAATTAAGTAAGTACGTGATACTGTCAATGGAAACTCGCTACAGAGAAATGATCAATGAATTATTGTTGAACAAAAATTCAAGATATTGGTGTAGCTGTTATCTTTCAACTAAAGTAAAGATTTCCCTCAATTCATTGATTATTATGTATTTTATTTAAATGAAATTCAAGAATTAAGATTTGGAATATTGGGTAAGATGATTTATTTACACGCTGGCTTGGCATAGCGGTCGATTTGACCTATATTACGAAAGAAAATTAATATCTTCTAAAATAAAAAATCTATCACCATTAAATGTAACAAAAATAAATATTTTAGGTAGTTACATATAAGTGGCGAGTTTGGTCCGGACCGGATGACTATATCATATAGCTACCATATAAACCGAAATTGGTTTGGGTCATGTCACCGTCATTTATGATTGTATCTCAACCAAATCTGATCTTAAAATTTTTATGAAGTTACAAATAGGTATCGATCTGGATTGGACTACCATGATATATAAACCCATATAGGTTTTGGACATATCACACATCAATCCATGTTTTGCAAATATGGCTTTTTTTAAATATTTTAAACAGATATATAAATATGCCGAGTTTGGTCCGAATAGGGTGACTGTAGCTGATGTATCAATGTTAAAAATTACAAATATAGCTTAGTAAATAATAAAAAGAAAGATACTGATCAGAGCTTAAAAAACATAAAAGATTTATAAAAAATAAAATTTATTTTTGGCTACTAGGAAAAGCTCCGTAATAAATATGACCTTTGTTTGCTGCATATCATTTGCTAAGGCAGTCTCGCTAGCTTCGTTGAGTTAGATCTTTAGAACAGATACTACTCTTGAGTTTTGAGTTTGGGGTATACGAAAAAATAAGATTAAGCGAAATATTGCAGTGTTTGATTACCATATTTGGCTTGAACTACTTGACTCCGGCTTAATTTGGTTTCCGTCTATGGAAATGTTTTGAAACCTGACAAGCTAATTTAACTCTTGGTATTAGTAGTAGTTGTAGCTGTGTGCGTATGTGTGCGTGTATCTGTGTTTATGTCTACTGATAAGCTCTTCTTTTGTCAATCGCCACTGAAGTTGATATGGCTTAATATTGACTGCAGCTTATTGAGTTTAATTGCCTTTATGGCAATAAGAAACTTAATTTCATCATTATTATTGATTTATTAATCTATATATGTCTACTTGAAGAGTATCTATTGAATAATAATTCAAGTGCAGCGCATGAATCACTTAAATCAATTTTAAGCTCTTTAAATGTTCTCAGCTGCTTTGTAAATTTGCATATTTAAAAAAAATATATATTTATATTTATATGGAGTTGTAGATAGTTCGGCCCTTATCAGTGTCTTAAGTGAATTACTTTGCATGCTCAAGTGCAAGCAAAGCAACAGAAAAACAATCAAAATAAAAAATAAAATCTAAAAATGTGTAATCGGAGCAACCAAGTGTATATAATTTTTAAGCACGTGTATATATTTATGTGTGTGTTTTTGGGGGCGTGCCTGTGTATATGTATGCACAGCTGTGCGCAATTTCTTTAAGTGTATATGTGTTTTTACGAGAACTTAGTTGAAACGTTCTTCGATAGTAGATTCTGAAGACGATGAACAAAAACAAGACGAGCGCAAAGAGTTTACTTATGAGCACCGAAATTTGCATACACTTGCGAAATGAATCTTTAGAAATAAGATTTAAGATATATATGGAAAAATATCTCGAATCAGACTTTTTAAGCATAACTATACTTAAATTGCTGTCATCTATTAAGACGTTATGTTTTGTTGATGTGTCTAAGCTTAAAGATACTTAATCAGTTAAATTTCTTCTTAACTCTTCTCTTACCTTAGATCGTTCTAATCAGTTTACGTTTAGCGGATTAAAGATATTTATTGAAAAATGTTCAAAGTTAGCTTTTTGAAGAATGACGTTACTTAAATTGCTTTCATTTATTGATACTTTATATTCTGTTTTTATGATTTTTGTGGGCCTTGCTAAGCTTACATCTCTCTACTCTGTCCAATTTACGAAATAAACCTAACTTGATTCTATGCTGTCGCAGAATGGTCTTCTGGTTAGGGCATCGCATTCACAAAGTAAGAGCTGCAAAATTTTCAAAATTCAAACGTATTAGATTTAGTGACGTCACTCAGAAACCAATCATTAGCCAAAGGGAGTTTTTGATTTTTTTTTTAACTTAAGCTATTGGAGCCTAGAAGTTGCTCGGTCTGTCAGAGTTATACCGCTCAGTCTGCAATTCGCCTGAATTTCTTTTTTCCCTTAAGAATTGTTTAACTTTGTATCTTGGAATTATTTAAAAAGCTTTGAACCTATTAGGAATCTCGAAACCCCGTTTTCTGCCAGCTTGACCGCAATTTCTTCCCAGGTATGACCAGGCACCTTTCTTAGGGAAACTTTCCCCGTAGACCCCAGTTATTTAATTTGGTTTGGTGCTTCGTTTAATAAATAAATAAAAAAATTTGATGTGACTTTTAGTAGGATTTATAATATATTTGATTTTCTTAAAAATTATAGGTTTAGTAGTTGTGGAGCCCTTTGCCAACAAGCAGCAAGGACGAAAGGAGAGCTAATCGGTCATCGGAAATGTCATCGATAAACATGTCAAGCCAAACCCAGTCTCTCTCATTAAGTTTAGCAGATTTTCAACTGGCATAGTGAAAAGGTTACAGCAGAAATAAAGCGTCAATACGACCCAAAAGTTTGGGTTTAACAAAACACTGAAATTTATTTTGCGTGCAAAACGAAGTGTACGCTAGATGGCGCCAGCAATTTACACTAGATGGCACCAGCAGCAACAACATCTATGTTGTATTGGTGGTGGGAAAAATCCTTGTGAAATATTTATAACTAATTTATTATTTACTGTGAAACTCTAAAGGACTTCTATTGGCGCTGCAAAATTTTCGTTGAAATATATAGAAATATCTATATTTCGATGTTTCCAAAATTTAATGTAAATACACTAAACATTTTTGTCTTAAGTTTTTGGTGTCATAAAGAGTAAATTTAAGCTCCCAGCTACGTTTTCCAAATTTATACCAGCAAATCCGACCAGAAGAACCTGAGTTTGATAAAAAAAAATTGTATTTACCAATTTTGTTCATGAGGAATAATTTTGTAAAAATAATTGATAATTTTTAAGCTTAATCTTGAACAAAATGAAATATTCAAATGGGGTTATGTATATGGAAAATGGCGTGGTCACATTAAGCTGAGATTTTTATCCTCTAGTAAGTATGCTATGCCTACGAAATGTGTAAATTTTCAGATCGGACAGACCAATTTTCAGACCTGAAAAAAAACGCCCTGCAAACTTCTTGAGCTAAAAAATTTCTAAAAAATATATTTGAATAAAATCGATTATTCAGTAGTTATTTTTCAAAAGATTTTAAATTTTAGTTTAAGCAAACTCGTCTGGGGACTCCGGGTACATACCTGGCTGTATTAGCACCAGTTTGTAAATTACTTTAATACTTGATAATACATCTAACACGCCTTAAAAAGTGCGCTAAGCCACCCTGTTAGTTTTAAAAATTCCAGCTCCTAATCAATATATCCTCCAAGAGAGTATAAAAAACATTGAAAGCAAAGAGTGTGTAACATTTGGACATGTTGCAAGTGAAGTGCGGAGAGCAGAGAGCGTCTAGAGACAAGCGGCACATGTGGCTGACAGTATAGACAAGACAAAACCAAACAAGCCGATTGTGTGAGTAAGTTGCATCCTGGAGGGCACAAAAAGATAGAAAGAAGGAAGAGAGCTAGAGTAAGAAAGTGAGAGCCAGCAACAAAGTAGGCAAACAGGTAAAATATACTTGCTCGACTTAGCACTCAATTAACTTAAGCTGTAGGTGTCGCAGCAGACACGTAGATACTCACACGCACACACACACACACATCCACCCACGCACACACAGATACATACAAAGCAGCAAACGCAGGACCTTAGTTTAAGAAACAATGACAGGTAATTAAAAATCGTTTAACGCAATTCGCAGCAGGCAAAAGGCACTCAATGGCTTTGCCTTTTGTCGAGTTTGAAACTGTTTCCATTCAAAATCCTTTCAATTAAACTAAATGAGCCGCCGCTGGCCCTGACTCAAATTGCAGCAATCTTATTAAATCATTTAATTTCCGGCATAACAATTACACACACACACACGCACACACACAGGAGCTCGGCAAAATGCCATTTATAGCAAAATAAAGTTTCAACATTTTAACCAACTACCAAATAAAGATAAAGACATAGCTAAACAATTTATGCCACAATGGGCAACCCTTGAAAAGTTTCTATCGCCCTAGAGCCGCTGGCTAAAAACAACCCATGAATTAACCCAATGGCAAAGCAAAACAATAGTAAAGCTTTTGGCAAAAGTGCCAGCAAAAAGTGTAACATATTTTCTTAATTTCATTTCATTCCGTTTGGTTTGGTTTGGTTTGCTTGTTGTTGCCAACAGCAAACGGCATTGGCAGCCATTTTCATTTTCATAATCCACAAGCGCATAATTACGTATACGCCGCATGGGAGCAATGTGCGGTATTGCGACAGAAGAACGGACAAACGGACGACACACAGTGACGTTACACATTCCAAAAACATGATAATGATGAGCAGCAGAATGATGATGATAATGTTTATGCTGATGATGCTGTTGTTGCCGCTGATGAGACTGCTTTTAATTTAGGCAAAAATTAAAAATTCAATTGATAAATTCCCAAACTAAATAAGCCAAAAAATGAAGAGAAACCTTAGAGCAAAGATAATTTTGGTTAGCGTAGCATCTAATGCTCTACATGTAAGCCATATAAATTGTAAGACCAACATTTTTTATTTAAAAAGTTAATTATGATGTAGGCTGGGATTATATACAAAAAATTATATTTTAATTAAGGTATTGTGCTAGGTATTGTATTCTTTATAGAGTTCAGTCGAATTTAATTGAAAGCATATTAATTAAGGTACTCAACCAGACAGATTTAAATGGAAACATGTCAATGTGATTGTCTCAGACAAAGTGCCCCAATTTTTTTAAATAAAAAAAAACAAAAATTTCAAATGAATCGGAAAATCTTTATTATCAATAGAAAGAACCGTTCTTGCCATTCACTTTTTAAAAATAATCCCTTTCAAATGTTGGCCGCAACTGCGCCGTAGCTCGTCCAAGCGGAGGTTCCTATTTCTCGCGAATAACACGGGTGATCTTGGCCTCTAATACTTCAATCGTAGCTGGATTATCCACCAACACCTTAGACTTCACGTAGCCCCAAAGAAAAAAGTCTAACGGTGTGATATCACACGATCTTGGTGGCCAATTCACCGGTCAGGAGCGGGATATTAATTGTTCACCGAATTCGTTCCTCAATATGTTCATTGTTTCACGGGCTGTCTGGTAAGTAGCGCCGTCTTGTTGAAACCAAATGTCGTCGAGATCTCGGGCTTCAATTTCAAGAAGCAATTAATTCGTGGTGCAATAACGGTCGCCATTGACGGTTACGGTCTGACCAGCGCCATTTTTGAAGAAATATGGACCGAAGATTCCACCGACCAATAAACTACGCGGTGGACGAGGTCTATTCGGTCGAGTGTCATCCAATAGTGAATATTGGGTCTCAAATTTGCTGATGGTATAGCGAATAACGTTCTCAGTAGGTCGATTATGGCGACCATGGTCTAAGCGCGCGAATAACATTCTTTACAGAACGCGAATTTTCGTAATATAATTGTAGGATTTGTAAACGTTGTTCGGGTTTTCTATGATGAAATGGCAATAAAAACTGAATAAAAAAGACATGGCACCTTGACAGTACTCACGCGTGGTTTATCAAAAAAACCTTATTGAAAAAAAAAACCACAAGATTGATGACCCTTTACAAACTCGGCTTCGACTGTTCAATGTCTTACAAGCTGCCGAATAAAACTTCAAACACCATATACCCTTAAGAGGCATCAAAATAAGTTGCTCGAAAAGCTTTCTGCCCCGTCTTCTTAGTGGAAAAAGTGAAAAATCTTTGAAAAAGTATGTTAATTGGCTGGCGTTGCTCAACAGCACCTACTCACAGCCCCTACAGCCCCCTCAATTTGCCCCTCCGCTGGCTCATTATAAACAAATGAACACAAAATTGGCAGGCATGTTGCTGGCTTCATCTGCTGCTACTGCTTCTTCATCTTCTCATCTTCATCTGCTGCTTTTTCTTCAGCTGCTTCTTTTTCTTTTTCTACTAAGAGTACTTTTACCGTTTGCTTGTTCCACACAATTCATAAGCAGCGCTTATTTTTAATGCTGTGGCTTCGTTCCATTTTTTTTTTATTTTCTTCCCCCAGTTTTTAATTTTTTCAAATATAAAAATTCCAATGCCGCAACGCTTATCAACAGCAAAAACCCGGCCTGGCCCGGCCCGGCCCTCATTTATGGATGTACGCTGCACCCGCACCGTCAAAATAAAAAAAAAAAAGATGAGGACTTTGGTTATCTGTTTACGCTGTTTTTCAGCGCCATATTTTTGGGGGTCATTTTTTTTCCTACACGACGATGTGCTGCTTTTGTTTGCACTTTCTAAACGTAAACATATTAAAATTTCATTGCTCAGCCGTCTTAAGATAATTTCTGCGTCTTAAAAAAAATAAAACAACAACAAATGTAGGAATGTTTCTGTTTAAGAACGTACTACGCACCAAAGTCGAAAGTTGAAAATGCAGTGAAGATAATTTGCATAAATAAATAATAATATTAAAAGCTTTTAAATGTTTTGTGAAAATTATGTAAAAAATCTTATAGCATGTAGCTCGCGCTCTCTCTCTCTCTATTTGGATCCCTCTCCAACTGCACGGATTTGTGCAAATGGTATGCGCTATTTATTTTTAGTTTAATTATACGAGATAAACGTGCTAGACACGCAGCTTACCGAGCTTCAACTACTCGGATACGGCGTACAGCGCTCTGCTTCGCTGCTAAGCTCGGAGCCATCAATCAGGGTTGTCAAGTACGCGCAAGTTTCAAACTACAGAGCTGACAATGACAAGCGGCAAGTGGCTGAAGCCTGTCAGTTGTATGGAGGGTTGGCAACCTGCTTGTTAGCCTAAACCAAGCATTGCGAGGGCAGGCTGAACAGTAAAACAGCAATCTCAACAAAAATTTTGCAGAATCTTTTAGAAAGTTGTCCAAATCAATATCGAGGGTTGCTCAAAAGCCAAAGAGTTTCTACAACATTTGTAATGTAAATCACATAGCTTAAGACTTAAGAATGCTTACATAGAACTTTTGAAGATTTCATCCGATTTAAAATTTGCGGTCAAATTTTAACCGGGCAAATTTTAACTTGTGGGTGCAAGTCTCTTACGGGGAGGCCGCGCAAGATGAATTGACAAGGGTTCCTTCGGGGCAACAATTTTTTTTTTTTCTTAAAGTTTTTTTCCGAAAGTTCAATAAAATTATTTATTTTCCATTTCCGTATTTTTGGTTAATAAATTTGCTATATAAAATGTTCTTTAACTTGCAAAATTGAAAAATGAATTTCATGCGCCTTGAGCCAATCAATAGTCACCACCAGACCCTAAATTTTTCTTAAAGGAACTTAAATCCATTACAGCACTCCAGAGAGCAAGGAACAGTCCAAGCAATGAATTTGTTCTGAAGAGTTTGCAAGTTCCAATGATTTTTTGGTTCATATCAAACAATATTGCACGAATTTCTCCACAAGTGACATCAAGTCACTCATATTTTGTATAACTCAAAGCTTAAAGTCGGAAGTGATTTCCTTCAAGTGAAATGGTCATCTGTGAATCGTAGGCTTATTTTGAGTACGCAGAGTTGCCATACTTTTTGGAAAACAAAAAATTGCAGGACAGTCGGACTAAGCGTACTGCTCTTTACTTAACTTAGTTGAGTAATAAAATAAATTGTTTTTCGAAAAAAAGTGGACTATGCTTGGTACATTTAATTTCAACCGGCCCTCGTGCATGCCCGCATAGCATACTTTTCCCGGAATGAGCGGCAAGTGACAGTGGGTTGCTCTGCTGTCATTTTTAGTGTTTTACAAGTGCAAATCTCGACGTGTCACGCCACGCCCCAGCCCTAGACTTTTCTACTGTCTCTTTGTTTGCTTAATTTTGATTTACACTTTCTTCTATCTGACAGTTGACATTTCCAGCTGCACACTATTAGAAAATGTCTTGGAAAAAATCTATAGCATAGCAGCAGGCGCAGCAGCCACAGTGGAGCATCATTAATGACAGAAGCAGGCAGCAGGCAGCAACGGCGACAGAAACGGCAGTCATCAATTTACAAACAACTTAATTTCAATTACCAACGCACAGTACACACAGCCTAGCCCCTATTCATGCGTACTTCTCTGCCCCACAAGCTGACATCTGAAATGATATTATATAAGCACAGCCCCAACCTTACACCATATTCCGACTGACCAAGCACGCTTTTTATGCGATTTAAAATGCTTTACAAGCGCAAAATGCAATGCCAGCAACAACTTCAATAACAACAACAACAAGAACAACCACGAGCTGGCAAACAAGCCAACACACACAGATACACATCAACACACACACACACAGATACAAAAGAAGCATGCACATGGAACTAACCAAAGCCAACGGGCAAATAATTAAACTTGGCCAGCTAGCACCTGTGGCCTGCTACTGTTCCTGCTGCTGCTGCTGCTACTAGCTGCCTGGTGTCCAGTGACCTACGACCAGGTGGGAGCTGCAACTATAACAAAAGCGACAACCGAAAATAAACTATACTGCAAAAAATCGGGCACCACTTGCAAAATCCCTATTAAAACTAAGTTACTGGAATCGGGCTGAAAAAAAATTAATTGTACTCATCGTCTGCCACCGTCATCTTTTGAAGTTTCAGCTTAACTACCCAGAATCAGGCTTTTATGAAGTGGCCTTGAGATTTACTACAGGAAAGTGTGACATTATTTTATAAGCTTCACCTGCCTACGCCTAATTTGTAAATTTTGGGAAAATGTGCTGATCCTAACAGAAAATTAATTAATTTGTAGAAATAAGTATACTAAGTGAGTCCCTATCACTTTTCAAGTATAAATAAACAGACTTTTTGTCCCAATGACAGGATCAGGTGAACCTTTTTTTTCGTTGTTATCGATAACTTTGTGGCAACCCTTTATCGGCTGAAAACTGCTAGCGTTCATGAAAGGTTGAACTCAAACTAATCAATGAATCAAAATCACATCTTCTCAAAATCACAGGAGCTTCGCTAAAATATTCGATATTGCAAAATTCCGATTATTTATCGATATCGACTTTGGTAGACTATTCTTTGACTAATCGTCTCAGAAAAGTCTATAGAGACTTAAATACTTTTTTGGTTTTTCAATGAATAATAAAACTTAGATTTTTTTGTTAAATACATATGCAGATAACCATTATTGAGATAAAATTTGTGAAGCGGAAACTGTCATAAAGAGTATATTTTTGGCGATATTGTTGCGAACCAATGATGTAGTGACTTCTCCAACAATCATCCTGTTCATCGTAATTTTTCCACAAATGAGACACCTATAATATTCTGAATCTCCCAAATTAGTTTTAAGGAAGATATTGACTTTGCCAGAAATCCAAATCTTTGGGATTAATACTTTTTACCGATTTGTTTTTCTCAGTGTAGCAAGTATCCTGCTGCTTATTAAGCAGCTTGCTTGTTGGCATGCTGCCTGACTACCTTTCATACAGCCTCTCCTTGGTCTCTTACTCTTACTACATTATCTACTCTGACAGGGCGCACGTGAATGTAAATAAAGTTCAACCATAAAATACACCGCAGACAGATAGTCAGGCCAACAGGCAACCAAACTCACCCAACGGCGTATTCGGTGCCATAATCAGTAACTGAAACCCAAGTCCCAGTGCTACAAATAACCAAAGGCCGGGTAGACAGACCAACCGGACCGGAGTAGATAGACAACAGCCCAAAGGCAGCTGACGCCGAGCTGCTGTTTATTATATGAAGAATATTGTGCGATTTATTTATTTATAAAGTTGCTTGGACCCGCCTGGCCACTAAAGTTAAGAAATAATTAATACTAACAACGGTGGATTCACTAAGAGACTGAGAGACAGAGGACTCTCATGCGTCTCACCTTGCCACAGACGGCGTTAACTCAAGGCTGGTGTCGAGCTGTTGTTTTTGGCTGGACATGAATAACAATTGCCCCAAGGCTGGCAGGCGCTACAAAAAACTATGGAAAGCGCCAAAAAAAAAAGAAGAATATTATGCAGCCGAGATTCCTTTTTATGGTGATTGCGTGGGAAAATGGACGACTAAGGCTCGCCTTGGCAGAACAACGTTAAAAAAGAATAAGCACAAAAAGATGCAAATATGAAAAGCGAATGAAATCCTTTTAATTTGGCAAATAAAAGTGACTGGGAGTTGACGGGCGTTAAGAACGTCGGAATTCCAATGTTGTACAAATTTGTATGGTCGAAGGAAGAAAAAAAAAACTTTGAATCTGTTGAAACGCTGCTCGACTTTTGGATGCGCTGCAGCCAAGCTGGCAAAGATTTGGTGGGTGAATTTTACCTAATGTCGAAATTTTGTTGGTTCATTAGGTTCCCATAGCGTCGAGTATGTATTCGACAGAACGACGAGCTTTATGAGCTTTTTGACGACATTACTCTGCGGATGAACATCCTGCGACTTCCCTGACTTGATCATGCCGAGAGCTGACTTGACGGGCTTGGAAAGAATGGAGACCAAAAATTTGTTTGTATATAGGCCCGCTTAGTCTTGGATCAAAATTCCTGTCGGAGGGGCAAAGCGTCTCTTGGCGGAATATGGCGAGAACCCATAAGGACTAAGTAGTGGGCGCACTAACTACCTTTGTTAACAAAGACAGCAGTCGACGTACGTGAAGCAAGTAGGAGAGTTGTCAGTAGTCACAATTCAGGAGCGACGCTCTATATTAGTGTGAATAGTCGAGAAGAAGAAGAGTCTACATAGCAATAATTTGATGGCTCTCACAAGAACTAGACCAACGAATGTTAACCAAAAGATACGCAAAATCATACCTAAGATGAAGTTTGTTCAATTATCTTCATATCTCTCTTTGCCTAAAAACTACATTAAAATTGAACTATATGTAACTTGAGTTTCCAAAACATGTAAGTAGGCTCGTGTGGCCCTAATAAACAAAGCCATATTGACTTTTTGTCGAATTATTTTTGGGTGTATTGCAATGTTGATCTTGCGCCTGAATTTGATCAATTTATATTGATCCTAACATATATCCTTGGAAGTTTTCAGCGTGTCCGAGTTTTAACGGGACAGTTATAGTTATAGCTGTTATAGTGAGCTTGAGAAACGCGAATTTTTTCTACTGGGGAATGGGAGCATATATCAACGGGCATCGATGAGCAAGAGCCGAATATTGCGGTAAAGTCTGTTGCTCCTAAATCACGTCCACAACTTGGCTAAAATGACTCCCTTGTCTATAATGATAATTTTTGCAAAAAATAACTTAAGTTCCGCCTAATCTAGAATACCCTATAGGTTAGGGTATAAAAAACAAAAAATGTACAAATAGAGTTGAACAGGAAAAGTAAAGAAATGTGAAATGTCTGCTGCTGTCTATCTATATGTCTCCTTATCTGTCCGTCTCTACGTCCATCCATCTGTCTGTGACGGGAGCTGGCTTAACTTTTGGCATCAAACTGCTAGGGAACAACTACAATGAAAACTTTTATGTTCACAAGTATATATATGCGTGTGCGTATGTATTTTGGTTCAAAAGAATGAATAAAAATCTGATGGCGGACTAAACGAATGGCACTGATCTACCATGTCAAAGCAGCGCATCTTGGTAATTGTCTATTTACATAGAGTATAGTATATATAGTATATATACATAGTATATATGCACATATTAGAGATGGTATATAATGCATTTTCGCTGGCAAGTTTTTTTAAAGTTTAGTTTGCAATATAAAAAGAGCTTCTTTGCTGTCTAGTGTATGTACCGTCAATTTATAAAGCGGTGTGTCAGAAATCGCTTTCAAGCGAATTTCAAACAACCAACAATTAATTCCTTTGATATTTTTTTTTTTATTTTAACAAATTAAATCTTAATACTAAACTTAATATTACTACTATATATTTAATTTTGCTGCTTTCGTAAAATTGTATATTTTTAAAATGTTAGATTCTGTGGGTGATCTTTTCCTTTGATATAAAAGCTTGCCTTTCAACCAAATTTATAGGCTACAAGTCTTTGTTTCAGAAATGACTTTGAAAGCGTTTGACTCAGGAACGTCACAATCGAGAGCAACTGGTTTCATAGGATTTTTTTGCGGGTAGGGGCTCATTATTATGTATTATGTATTATGTATTTATTGGCCTCATATTAAAGAGTCATATTGAAAGATTTCGTTATTATGATAAATTAAAATGTATGCCTATCGCAATGTAACAGCTCGTGTACACCTAATTCTGTAATTACACGGTAGATACGTTACTGAAAAAAAAACGTGTAAAAAAAGACATGAAGTAAATCCTACTTCAAAAGCTACTTTAAAAATAAATTAAAAAGGAGAATTCCCTAACTAAATTTCTAAAAGATTAGCTTAATAAAAATATTTTTCTTTCAAATTTCAATCAAATTAATTTTTTAACCATGCTAAGTCGAATGAAATTGTGTAAAAAAATTTTTTTTGACCATCTTATGTCAAAATCGTTTAAAAAAAAGACCGTGTAAAAACCGAGTTGGTTGTATTTGATCTTGATAGATACTTATATGGAAAGAAAGTTATCTAAAAAGTTCTAATCAAGCAATTCTACAAAAAATTTGTATAATTTGTGATATTGATAACCATTAATATGAAATAAATACAGAATATTTTGAAGTAACTGATTCGTTATCATAAAGACAGGATTGAACAGTAGATACAGTTACCACTGTACTGTACTACACGGTTCTATCGTTTACTGTACTCAAATTTACTGAACAGTTCACCCAAGCAAGCCAAGAGAGAGAAAGTAAGAAAGTTGTTGAAGTGAAGTGAAGTCTCTTTCTAACCGGTATGCACCAAACAAAATTATGAGGGAAGTCAGTTCAGTCTTGAGCAAAAAGTGGAGCAAGCAGTCTGCTGTAGATAGTTGGGGGTACTGGTATTTCAATGGAATTTCCAACATGCAAAAGTTTTAGTATATTAAATTTATTAATTATATTTTTTAGAACTTTTAAGAATCGATGATTCATTTGTAACTTTTGATCCATTCAGACTGGCTTAGTATGGTGGTTCATGTTTCTATATAAGAGAAAATTTGTTTCGAAATTTCCGACATGCAAAAAATTTGGTACAATAGTATAATAAATTTGATAATTATATTTCAAAACTTTTAAAATTGTTAGAATTAGATAATCGGTGTATCGTCTTTTATACTAGTGAGAAAATAAATTGAATTCATTTTTGATAAATTATATCAGCAGACTCATTTTCCAATTTATTATGGAAAATTGTAGAAGTTTGATAAATTGTCTGCTGCATCTTGAGAGTCATAAATATTTCATATTCAGAAAGTTAATCAAGAAACTATATCAACAATTATTTATCAGCGCAAAGACTAATTCATTACAAAATTAGAAGCTGAATATTTTTCCTTTTGCTAGATTTATAGCCGTGAATTTTATAAAATCTTTTTTGGGCCTTCTGCATGTTACGTCTCCGCACCGTAGTTCAGCTTGCTTCAAAGCAATTTGTAGTGTCTTTTGTTCATGAACAGTCGATTATAAGCCCTAACAGTTCTGTTTATGTCATGTTAGCCATATATCTCTTAATGTAAACATTGTCATTAAAGTTCTTTCATGTAATTCCTGTATTTAAATATAATTCCATTTATATTTAATGGCAATTTGCAAAAGCATAACAAACAGAGGGATAAAAAAAAATAATACATAATAATAATAATGACAAAAATAAAATTGCACATAAATTAGTCTGAAGCCAGACGCAAAGTGAGGCAAACGAACGAAAAATGAAATCTGCTTAGACTTCAATTAATTACACATGCCGTTTGGGTATAATGTCTGAGAAATACGGCTACAAGAGGAACAGTTCGAGAAAAGTGGGGCCGAAAGCCAAGCAGAAGCAGGACCAAGAGAACCACTCAGCCAAGCAAAAACGCACTTGTGTTTGTATCGCAGCCAATATCACAAACACCTCCTGCCCCAAAACGCCAACCCACTCACACACACTTGCGACATATCATTAACTATGCTTCAGCATACAACAGAAGCGGGGGTGAGAAAAAAGGTGGAGGCACAGTACCAAAAAAAAAAATAAGACGGCAACTCAAAAGATGAAGTGAATACGCAAAGAAATAACCAAGCCAAGTGGCTGGCGAGGATTGTCTGTGTGTGTGAAGGATGCGAAGTTTGTAAGGGGGCGTCAGCTGTGCTTTGACACAAACACAAAGACAGGCACACGCCCACGGTGGGTACTACAACGTATGCCCAGCAGTGAAGTAGATAGGGGGAGCTCAGATTAACAAGCGTCCAATGAGTCTACATAAAATTTTGAGAAAGTTTTAAAAAAAACAAACCATTTTTATTAAGTCCATTTTACAAATTAGTAAACAAGAAACTTTTTTGTTTTAAAAAACATTTTCCGAATTTATAAATTAAATATGCTTAACATATTAATTTGTACACTGAGAAAAAAAATCAAGTATTTCGTACTTAAAACAAGGAAATCCACTCTTGATTTGGGTGCAAGCACGAAAATACTGAAATGTAGAATTTCGATCTTATTTCAAGTATTTCGATTTTAAGTCCGAAATACTTGCATTAAGAACATGAATCTTCTTTCGAACTTAAATTGAGATAACAAAATACTTCATATGAGTATGAAATATTCTTGAAACAAGTTCTCAAGATTCTTATCCAAAATATTTGCATCTTGAATCAAGTCCATATTTACTCTTAAAGTAAGTACGTAATGTACTTGAATCAAATCAAAAAATCTTGATTGGAGCATATTATACACTTGAATCAAGTTTGACCTAAAATTTAAAATAAGAAAAATGTAATCTTGAATCAAGATTTCAATATTTTGGAGCAATATCTTGAAAACTTGATTCAAGTATGTAACAAGATTTTTACATATGTTTACAATAAGAACGATTATTATTTATTTCAGTTATTTTTTCTTAAATATACTTAATTCTAAAATAGGTTTTGCCATTATTGTTAGGGTACAAATGAAGAGGTGGACTTATAAAACTTTCAATTTTTTTCAACTCTAAATTTCTACACAATTCTCCAACTTCATAAGCATGAAAATGTCGGTTTAAATCATTAAAATTAAATTTAAAAAAATTCAAGTGAAAACTGTTTTAATTTTAGACCTTTTTTTTTCTCAGTGTATATTTAAGTGTACTGTATTTAATTAAATTATTCATTCCATTTCATTAACAATTTTTTATCAGATTATCGGTTTGGTCGCTATTTATACATTTAGGTCATACTTTTCATTTTAAAAAAATAAAAAAAATAATTTGACTTTACATCAATCATACAATTTATTTTCATCAATTACAAAGCAAAAAATCGGAAAAAAAATATAATTCATTAAAAAAATCTTATCATTTATATAGGCAATTATATAATTATATGATTAAATAAATCAAAGCATATTACATGAAAAAATATAATATAATTTTGTTATAAAAGGTTTTTATTGAATTTAAGAAATATTTTTTTGCTTTTTGGAATTTTTAAAAATTTTTGACGATATTTTGATTTGAAAAAAATGTACTCAATTTATAGACATCAGACATATATGGAACTTCTTTGATTACGACTATAAAGCCAAAAAAAAAAGTTTTTACAAATGGTTCTGAGATTCTGTGCACTACGAAGAGGAATGTCCTTATACTTCAAACTTCCATTTAAGCGATAGTCTAGTAAGTAATAGAATTCAATATATAAACCTAAGAGCAATTCTAACCAATTCTAACAATTGTTTTGAGATTCAAAAAAATATGGAGCCTACTACAATACTGATCAAATCCCCCACAGCAACAAGCTAACTACGCCACTGGCCCCCCACTACACAAATACATTCATAACTCAAATCGTTTTGTTGACTGTCTCACAGATTTGCAGATATGTTGCATAAAGTAAAGTAAGTATATGGTCGGCCAGTAGACCGTTATAACTCTAGACAATGCGGCAGCTTATGTACTTTGTGCCCGGTTTATTCCTTATACCATATACAAGTCATCAACGCTATCTGCAGCTGTCTTACCTTTTGGGTTACCCGGTTGCACTCCCTACCGCTTCTCTTTGCTCTATATGCATAATTCGGTTTTAATTTTTGGTCTGGTAAAAATGCTGCGACAGCAGCTATGAAGCAAAAAGAAGAGGTAGAAACGGAAAACCCAAGACACACAAAGGACAACAACAATAAAAAACGAGAAAAACCCAAAAATACAGCAAAAATTTGTTAAGCACGCGCCGCCGTGCTGCTCTTCGGGATGCTACTTGATGCTCCAGTGAAGTGCGTGTGAAAAGCAAGAGAAACAGAAACTGAAACTGAAATAAAATAAAATGAATTCTATTCAAAGCGTAGTTGGCAAGAGAACGCAAGCAATAACAAAAAGTAAAGGAAAAATTAAATAAGAAAAAAAATATGAAATGTCGCCTGTTTGTCCTTGTCTCTGGCCAAAAGAAAGAATTGTTAAGAATTGCATACGCAAGCAATTTTTTAATACGCGGTAGAATTGCCGGCGGTGTGGCACGGGGTGCGCAGGGAACGCGGGTCACATACAATGCGTAATGGCACTGGCAATAAGCAGCCGACGCTGCTCTACAAAATGCCACAAAATGGCTTTTGGTCTAATGCTATGTTTGCATTGGCCAACATTATACTTTTTTTTTATGCATTTATCTATTGTAGCTCTGAAACTAATTTTCGAGCTTAATTTCGCCTTAAAGAAACAATATTTCTTCATATCGCAATTAGACATAGGTTCTGCAACTACACAAAAAAGTAATCTCTTTTTGCTCGTTATCTCTTTCTTTAATGTAAACGAACTTTTACATACCTAATTGTAATGAGCATTATGTATTATTGGAAAAACGAGTTAAAGGGATTATGAACAAAACTAGCCCCACGGATTTTTAAAGTTATATTTAAACAAACTATTTCTGAAAATTCTAGCTTTTGAGTTTAACAAATTGCAGCTTAAAAAAAAATCAGTCACTATTTCTTAAATTTTCTCAAAAAGGAAATTTCGTTTTTTTTTTTAATTGCGTACATTTTTAAAAACGAAATTTTTGATTTTTTCAAACGATTAAAACAAATACGAGGTTATTTTTTTTTTAAGTATGTTCCTTAATTATGTCAATAGCCATTTTTGACGTCTTTTAGTTCCTTCCTTACTTTGATGAACATGAAATCGATTTTTTGCAAAATGTTTAAAAAAACGATACTTTTATAATGTTATTTTTAATTTTAAATTGCGCATAATAATTTTTTTTTTTTGTAAAAGATCAATTACGAACTTTAAATCAAAATTTGATGATAATTATTTATTTAGGATACTAATTCAGTGTATATATGATGAAAAAAATTGATTAATATTGTCGGTAAATGTTTAAAAACTAAAATTATTTTTTTCAATAATAAATATATCAAAATACCTTTTGCACCTTTTCAACAATTAGCCAAAATTATAGTATTACCTTTATATAGCCATCATATCAAATCAGATCGGCAAAATGTCAAAATTGAATCCGATGCTTTAAGCGGCATTATTCGCTATATCTTCCTTTTAGAGACACGCGATAAACAAACTGCAAAATCTTCATTTTAGATAATGCATAATGCAACTCATCACAATCATAACTAAATATAATCAATAATAATTTTAGAAGCTTTAAAAGTAACCAGTATTAGTTTTTTATCCCGCATTTATTTAAATTTCTTGTTCTATTGTTGTTACGTGGTGGCCCTGTATATGTACGTCACAAGAAAAAATTGTTTATTAAGACTACTACAATGCTACAGCTACTTATACTGTGGCAACAATTTTGCCAAAAATTCATTCATTCCCATACTGATTCGCAGCTGTGCCAATGCAAGCCGCTGTGAAGCTGAAATGTGCCACCTCGTGACGCAGTGTAAACCTAGCATAAGGGGGCCAAAGCAACTTAAGTGAAGCGAAAGTTAAATGCGTGGAGCATGCAGCTTGCTCTATCTAGGTGTATGTGTGAGTTCATGAGTCTTGGAGTGTGCGTTTGTGTTGGTGTTTTTGTGTAGGTGCGTATGTGTGTGTGTGTGTGTGTGCCGGGGTGCACTGGAGCGTAAGCAACCTGGCAACAATATCAATGCGTCTTTTGTGCTGCGTTTGCTACAAAAGCCAACGCAACCAAAACTTCAACGCCAGCAATGAGTTCGACTGCGACGCCAACGCCAATCCACCCCGCTGACAATTGTTTGCTAGCGGAAGTTGATTTTCTGGCAAGCGGAAGTGTTGAAGCGTTCCTCAAAGTATGGCGGCGGGGCAGAAGCAACGCTGCGCAGCATAACTCAAAACGCTTTGAATATCATATTTTTCGTGTCCTTTTTTTGTCTGCAGCTTCACGGCATTCGCATAAATTTTCATCTAACTGACAAAAGCATCAGGCTACTTTGTCTACGGCAAGCTTGCTTCGGTGGAATATTGTGGTGCGGTGGTGTATAGGTTTAAGCCAAATACAACAACAAAAAATCCGGAGCATATGAAAGTTTGGCCATTTGATTTCATTTCAGTCTAATACAACAAGAAGACAAGCAAGACTCGGTTGTTGGTCTGGGTTGAGTTAGGCAGAATAGATTTGACGAGCTAGAGATTCTTTTATTTCGAAGTCCCATTTGTGGTTCAAATATACGTATCTACGTTTATCACTGCTGAACTTAAGCTGCAGGTCAATTTAAAACTTTTTAAACAATGCGATATTCTACCAAATAAAATAAAAAAACAAATTAAATAAGTGCCAACAAGTACGGAGAGAACTTACTTGACTTAAAAATTTTTTTTTTAATGTAACAATCAACGTAACAATACATATACCTACACTTGGAATGCTAAATGCCAAGGCAAAATATAAGTTCAGCTTTTTGCAATTTAGGTTTGCAAGAGCTATTGAACTTTTTGAAAGATATTTTCTGAGATACCATTTTTTAGATAAAACTTAAATTAATAGATTTTGAATATCTTTGAAGGCAAAAAATATCTTTGAAGGTAAAAAATAATGATACTATTTTGAGATAAAAAAAAAACAATAGCATACTTGTTGGAATATAAATTTCTTGTTATAATGAGAATTTTTATGAACTTATCAAGACTTTGGGAATATATGTATATTTTTCGTTGATGAGTTAAAAAGTTGAGGACTGTACAGAGCTGAGTTTCAACTCTCAACTTTTCTTCAACGCAGGCCCTGTTCTACTTTCTAGCTGTTGAGTTGAGTTGAGCAGAAAGTGTTTGCGTTTTTTCAACACTACAATATTTCAGGATTTTTTAGCCATTTTTTTACTTTTAAAATATTTAACTGGATTAAAAAAGTGAGTCTTGTGCTTTTTGTTTACTTAATTTATTAACTAGGCAATTATTACCTTTAAGTTGGCAATTCAACACAAATACAACTTAACTCATAAACTAACAAAAAGGGTGTTCACGCTTTAGCCAGTTGAACTTTGCGCAACTCTCCAACACCTCAACGCAACAGCAACCGTGAATATACTAAACCCTTTTGTTTCCAGTTTAAAATGTGGATAACAACATTTAAAGCCAAGGAGTCGTACAACAAATAGCAAAATGCTCTGTTTATACATTTTTGGGACAAAAGCTGTATTGTAAATTCCAATAAAAATTCCTTTGAGAATAATTAAATAAACTTATTTTTGCCTTAAGGTAAAGAAACAAATGTTCAAAGATATAGAAATATGAAGACTTAAGATTATTAAAAGATGTTTAACCTTAAATAAATCATATTTTTCGAATAAGGTTAAAAAGTTCAGATAACTTTGTAAAAATTAGCCGAAGGCCTTACGTTGCCAGCGCTTTGACCTATTTAACTTAAGTTTTTAAGCTAAATTGCAACTATTACAAAAAAAAAACCTTTGTAAAAAAAAGGTGTGTATATTTGGAACTATAAAAAGATTTGGTCGTTAGAGTTTATTTGATTTGCGGCGATTATTCACAATAAGTGGCTCTTAGCTCCTCCACTTGAAACATAAAATTGTTTTGCAAACGTTACGGGAAGTCAGGATATTGGAAAATCGTTACAATCGATACAAAAGTCGACGCTGGCAAACAACTTATACTCTAGTTTCATAAATGTATAGGCTGGCCCGACGAGAGGGGTGGTGGAAGGGGGAGAATTCTCCCGTAATATATATAATAATTGCCTGACTGACAATTTTTTTTTTGTCAGTCGCCCCTGGGCGGGACATGGGGATCTCTATTAATAACTGTTCAAAGAGAACAGGGACCTACAGTTTATAGCCGAATCCGAACGGCGGTGTCTTTAATTAGTAGAGACTTTCTTTGGCAAATAGCGTCTTTGAGCTAGCGATGCCAGTGCTAGGCAAATGTACCAGTGCTACTGCGGGGATTCGAACCACCGACCTTCGGTTTGTAAAGCGAGTACGCTACCACTGCGCTACCGACGGCCACCCCGTGCCCGGTGTAATTACTGTCGTTCTTACAGAACACAATGATTCAAGCTAAAGGTGTAATATAGGGGCCGATACGTTTTGCTCACGGGCCCGGGTTTTCTCTATACGGCCGTATAGGGATCGCTTTTACATGGATACCAGAGAGCTGCAACGAGTGCACTCAGTCATGATTTAAACTTTTGAGCAATGTAAGTCAATTGAGCAAAACATCCCTTGAGCTATCAAAAGTGACTCACGAGCTTTTTGTGTTTTGAGTACAAACGAGCTGTGTATTTTTTGAGCTGTTGATTTGCAAAACTCACAATGTACTCGTGTAACACGAGTAACCTACAGAAGTTTGCCACGGTCGGTCATGCTTGGGCCATAACTTGCATTCATGTTGCTATTGTTTATGAGGTAGGTTGTTTCGGCGATTTTTTTATTTGCAGCCTTAGCACGCATACAAATGTGCATGTGTAGCGACGAAGAATGAATTGTGAACCTTTTTTTGGGTGAATGCAAATGCATAGTATTGTGGGTGAGTGCCTTATTCATCTTATTAGTTCTCCCTATACTTTTGAATTGCATTCGAAACATAGGTAGTCAGTCACAAAGCAGCAGTCATTGTTATTAATTGTTGACGTTTTTAAGTCGAAAAAATGGCAGAAAATCCCGATTTTATTATTTCACAAATAAAAAATGGAAATTATACATTGTGCAAGCGACACTTACATTTTACTTGTTATGCTCATACAGGCTCGAGTTAACTCAACGCAGCGCTCCGTTCCCTTTGAGCGCGACACTCAAACAAGCTCATTTCGGTTTGCTACTCACACTCACATTTTACTTGTTATACTCGTACAGGCTCGAGCGCACACAATGCAGCTCTCTGATGGATACCTTTTCATCGTTAATCAAAAATCGAATCTCTTCTGCAGAAGTATAGGCAGGTTCATTTAAACTGATTTGCGAAACCTTTTTTGCCGTTCCGAGTGAGTTAGCTTCAAAGCATGCGATTTTATAGCAACTCAATAATTCAGCTGCTGAAAACAGCTCAAAAAGACCCATCCAACAACCCCGCTAAATATATCAAGGTATCCATAACGTATATACATATTAACTTTTTTTTTTGGAAAAAATGAGAACGACGGATCAAAGCGTTTTTTTTGTGCCTTTATGTTTTTGCAAATGCAGTTTAATTTGAGAAACAAAACAAAAAACCATAAAAAAAACACACCAAACATTCTGCTGTCTTAGAATGTTAAAATTTAGTATTTATAAGTTTTATTTATATATGCGCATAAAATCCCTTTCGTCGGCAGTTTTTGCTGAATCCCTGTATCTCTATGCTCTTTTTAAGCTTGTCCTTGGAGATTGCCGCATCGCTGCTCTAATTCAGCGCTTATGACAATGCAACAATTCGGGTTCTTCTTCCAATTCATTTCCAGCTTGCATGCTTTGGTCTGCCTAGCCAGCTTGGAGTGCGGGAATTGGCCCAAAATGGGCAGGGTATGCCAATTAAGTCTAATGCCTGCCTACAAGTCTGCTTACCTTTAATTGCGGCTGCAGGCCATGATCGAATGCTGTTCCAATGATCGAGTTTAAATAAGCAGCGCGTTGGGTTCGTTGCAGCGCTGCGGCAGAACGTCTACGTTGGGCAATGATGCTTGTGTTCCGTTCCTTGAACGTTGTTTACATGCCGCACGATTTGTGGCACCTTGACTTTTGGCGCTGTTCCTTATTGCAGCCGTAATTAAAAAAAAAAAAATATGCGCACTCTCACATATATAAGATACACTCACTCACACATACAGATAGAGCTATATAAACACTGACACAGGAAATCTATTTTAATTACAGCGACGGCCTTTAGATTGACAACGATTTGCGTTTCGCTTTTGTTTGCGATTTGAAATGAAAAGCGGAAAAGCGGAAAAAACGCACGCCGCGTCAGTGAGGAGCTGCGTACAACAACACCCACAGAGTCGCGCGCTTGGGTCGTCGTCGTCGTCGTCGACGTAGACTACTTACTTATAGAGGGGGTCGTACGCGTTGGGGGAGCCAGAATGCACACGGACAGCGACCGCGTGTCGTTTGTTATTTATAGCTGCTATTGATGATGCTGCGCATTCTCTTCTATCAGTCGCAGCGGCAATAGCAACAGCAAAAACAACAAACACGGAGACTAATTTTTTTTTTATTTGTTATTTTTATAATTATAATTTATAAATGTGTTTGTGTATTATGCTTTGTCGTCGTTGTCTTCAAAAAAAATAACGCAAAAACAACGTAGTGCTGATAAGCGCCAAAGCAGCACACAATGATCGAACGAGTGCGAAGATCGCAACAGCATTGACCAATTGACAGACTAAGTCATCGATTTATTGATAAGCCGTAACGCTTAATTAGAAAGCACGTTATTCAACACAGTTACACATTAAAATGGCGTTTGATATGCTTCCGTTGTACTATTTAACACTTATTCTAACGCGGCGCATGAGCAACTGCATGCGTTTATTTATTTCTTTGCTTTTTGTTGTTTATTGCGGCGCGCGTCCGTTTCGTTTGGCAGCTCGAACTCGAATGACAGCAGAGGCTGCAGCAGCGCACGAGAATGACAAGCGTAAGACGAAGATGCCACAACGACAACAACGAGTGCCTACAGCATCAGCCGAGTCAAGCCGAAGACAGCTTCGTGCGCTAGTTTTCGTTTCCGCTTGTTTATGAGCGCTGCGCTGCTGCTGACTTTTGTTTTTGTTATCCTTGCAATCTTACAGGTTGTTGCGGCAACGAAAACAACAACACCGAGTCCTTGCATACGGCGCTCAACTGCAGGTTACACACTGCGCAGCTGCGTTCATAAAGAGCGTGAGACATTATGCGCGCGTGACGTCACAATTTTAGCTGTATGCAACACTATCGCAAACCGCGTGTTTTACCTTAGGTGCGATATAAACCAGAATTGCTTTCCCTACCTGGGAATAATTTATGATTTTAGAATTTAAGATAGTCAACAAAGTCAAGCTGTTTAAACTTTATGTCAGCATTAGCTTATATTGGAAGTTGGCGATTTCTTAGCGCTTTGATTAAAAAACGGAGCTTCTAATAGAAAAATATGTTTTTTTTGTAACTTTCCGCTAAATTGTGTAAGATAATTAAATTTCGAAACAAAACTGTTGATAATTGTTGCTTTTAACAGTCAAATGTTTTGCAATCCTCCTACTTAAATTAGATTCAAATTTGAGCCACCCCGCATTTTTTGGGCACATTTTTTTTTATAAAAACTGTAAAAGTCTCTAGAAGAGCCAACTCAATTTTAATTTTTGGTGTATTATTTTATTTATTTTTGTGTTTTTAGAAGATGTTGCGCGGACGAAATATTTCGTGACCACCGCTTGCTTGCATAATAGAAATATTTTTTTAATTGACAAAGTAAATCGTACTTCTTTTTATGTATTATCTAATTTTAATCTTACAACGTATTTTTAATAGACGTAGTAAAAAAAAAGTAAATACGGACAAAAAGTTATCTATTTTGTTAGTGGGTTTTAAGTAGTATAACGACTAGAAAGAATTAAAACCAATTCTTAAAGTATTTACTTAAAGAAAGTAACTTTGGTTAGCAAAATTTTCGTTAACAGATTTGTCGTCGAGAGATCTATATAAAAAAAATGCTTATTCATTTTTTGTTTTATTAAAGAGCTACATAAGAACAACTGGTTACAACCACGAAAAGACTGAAAAAATTGGATCTAACTAATTTTCAAAACTAATTATTTACATTTGTATAAAAATTACACGGAAACTAGCTTAAAAACAAAAAATACTACATTTAGGATGATATCCTATTTGAGATATCCCATTAGCAATTTTTTTTTATATGGTTTTGTCATTCCGTGCGAAATTTTTTTTCATTCTGCGTATAGGCCTTAACCCAATAACTGGGCCACCCTAAATGACTCATACTAATTAATTAATGGAAAATTAATATACGAAATGTTTTTACTCTGCCGATATTGATAAATTTATAAATTTTGTAGTCTTTCAATTAAAGGCAAAATGGATAAAACTTTCATTTGTCTCTCTTGTAAATTATTGTTGTAAAATTTTTGGAGTCCAAATTCTTGAAGTTTGCAGTAAATTAGAATTGTGACGTCATGGGCAGAGCGTGCAAACACGTTCACAGGTCTTAGCTCAGCCAAAAAATATTCTCATGCATTTATTATTTTAATATTTTTATCATGTATTAACACTTGATATTGTATACTAAATAAAAACTCAACCTTTCCATTACATTTGAATTTTAAAATTTGGCGCGTTAACTAGGCGCTGCCAACTTAGCTTATGGCCATTGCAAAACAGTGCTGCCTAACGTCTTCGCTATAATTAAAGCAACGCCGTTGTAAAATTCAGGCGGCCTGTAACTTCCAACTATTTTTGGGTAATATTTCACAACTTTTAATCATTTTAACGAAAAATGACCCAAAAATGCGAAACAACGAACTGTGGCAAAGAAGCCACGCTGCAGTGTCCCACCTGTCTGAAACTAGGCATAAAAGGCTCCTTCTTTTGCTCCCAGCCTTGCTTTAAGGGATTTTGGAAGGAACATAAACTTATACATGCTCTAGCCGGTAAGTCAAAAATAAATTTTTCATGTCATTGACCCTTCAAAAAATGTGGAACTTTTTCGATAATATTTTTGCTTTTATAGCCGGCACAGGCGATGAAGATGTTAAAGATGATGGCGCCTACAATCCCTGGCCACGCTTTAAATTTACAGGCAAGCTGCGTCCCTATCCACAGACGCCAAAACGTGCAGTACCTGATGCCATCGAACGACCCGACTATGCCGATCATCCACGCGGTCGTTCGCTGTCCGAAGAAGCCTTGCGTGGCACCACAATCAAAGTGCTGGATGATGATGAAATTGAAGCCATGAAAGTGGCAGGCAGATTGGGACGTGAGTGCTTGGATGAAGGCGCAAAGGGGGTAGAAGTGGGTGTGACAACAGACGAATTGGATCGCTTGGTGCACGAGGCAGCCATAGAGCGGGATTGTTATCCATCGCCCTTAAATTATTACAACTTTCCCAAATCTTGTTGCACGTCAGTCAACGAGGTCATATGCCACGGCATACCGGATAAGCGTCCGCTAGAAGACGGCGATCTTTGCAATATAGATGTTACGGTGTATCATCATGGTTTTCATGGAGATTTGAATGAAACATTTTTTGTCGGCAATGTGGCCGAAAAGCACAAAAAACTGGTACGTGTAACGCATGAGGCTTTGACCAAAGCCATTGAGTTGGTGCGACCCGGTGTTAAATATCGGGAAATTGGCAATGTTATACAAAAGTATGTGGCGCCACATGGTTTTAGCGTGGTCAAAAGCTATTGCGGTCATGGCATACACCGCGTTTTTCACACTGCCCCCAATGTGCCTCATTATGCTAGTAAGTATTCTTGAGACGACTAAAGTATAAATTGTTTAATTATTTGGCGCTGCTTACAGAGAACTCTGCCGTGGGTGTAATGACTGCGGGACATTGCTTTACCATAGAGCCCATGATTTCCGAGGGTTTGCAAAAGGCTGAATCTTGGCCAGATGATTGGACTGCTGTCACTGCCGATGGCTTGTACTCGGCGCAATTTGAACAAACTTTGCTGGTCACCAACAATGGTTGTGAAATTTTAACCAAACGCCGTGAAAACAACGGCCAACCTTGGTTTATGGATAAATTGTAGTTAGTACTTGCAGCAAAACTGCTTTAAAAGTTAGACTTTCTTTGGAATACACTTTTATCCTTTCTATTTACTAATATTTGTGTTTTTTATACATTCTAAGAGTGTTTATTTTTCAAGTGGTGCATAATTCAGCAGTTTCTCAATTAAATCCACATGACCGAGCAGCATGCGGCGGCAGCAGTAACGCTTTAGACCCAGTGCATCAAGCGCGTCACTAAAAATGGTATAAACAAATAAAATGACTGTGCTGTTTTTGCATAAACTAACTTACCCTTCAGTATATTCAGCTTGCAACAATCCCAGATAGGATTCCCATTTGTTGCCAATAACTTTGCCGCAAGTAAAACAGCGTATAGGTATAATCATCTTGATAGTTCCAGAAAAATGTGTTGCAACAATAACAAGCGGAGCAACCGCGTTGGTGTGTGGTTTGCTGTTGTCTCTCTATAATGTACGACGGAAAAATAATATGGATTTTGTACACAAAATTTATTTTAAGATAACTCTGTCATTTGTGATAAACTGCAGTACTTACTTTTTCCGCTTTTATTAAATAAAACAAAATGCAAAACGTTCGGCGTGTTGCTAATATACCAGGGATAGTGGTGTGTAATCGATTTATCGCTATTTACTATTTTTGATAACTTATATTTACCCACAAAATTATCGGTATTTTTAGCGATAAGTTTTTAATGACATGAACTAGTTCAAAAAGTCGGTTCGTTCAGCTACGATTGAATGTGTGGCGCCAACAGAATATTTTATTGCGAAGTATACTTTTTAAATTTTAGAATTTCATCAGACTATAATCGCACAATCAACATTTTTAGCTCTAAATTTTTAATATTCTGAACTAGTTTATAATAACCAGTTATTATTTATCAGAATTTTTTTTTAAATTTAACCAACCTTTTATTTTTTTATTTTAAATTTAACGTACTTTAATTCTGGTTAGTTTTGCTTCGATCGTATTATACATTTTTTTAATTTGTATAAAGAAATAGATTCAAAAGAAAAAATATTGTGTAATGAATTTGAAGTGTATGCTTTAAATTAGTAACTAAAAATCGCAATCACGTTCTACGCCTTCACTGCAGCTATGGCGCAGCTGACTTTTCCTCACACCATTCGTTCTCCTTACGAACTTGTTCCTCCTCAGCCGGCGTAAAGTCCTTTTTGATGTTGAAGGTCTTGCGAATCTCCTCGGGAGTCTTGCCCATGATCATATTGGCAACGGCCTTGCAGGTTAACTCAAGCAAGCCCTTAATATCCAAATAGTTAGCGGCCAAAATTAATTCATACAGCGTGCCCTGATCAACTTTAAGAAAATCGTCATCCCAAGAGGTAATGTCATCGGTGCGCTTTTCCTTGTTCTCATCATCCTCGCTGGGCTGTGGATCATCCTTGTGATAATTAGCCCATGTCAGCACTTTGCGCAATATGGTCGAATTAACATTAGGCAATGGTACAATGGCATTGTCATCATCTTCCATGCCGCAATCCTCCAGCATGGTCTTGATAGTGCCAGAACACTTGGCAATTTGAATATCAGTATCAAAGATTTCCTCATCAGAGGACTGCAACTTAATGGTCGGCATACTGTATGTTTTAGAATATGTTTAGCAAAATACTGCGCTGAATTTAAGCGTTTGTGACTTCCAGACTTTTCTAACAATGAAGAAAAAATGCTTGTGCACAGGTTTGCAGGCGATAGATGTTTCGATAGTAGCAGCGCTGCCCTACGCAGACACGAAAACTGCCACCAAGCCAAGGAGTATAAAAATATAAAGAGTAGAACAGTCGCCCGAAAAAGTACTCGGTAGCTCAAAAATTTCGCCACATCAGAACTTGCGGTTGTGTGCGTGTGCGAACCAAATGAAACGAAAGAAAATGCATAGTGTCAGATGTTGGCTGCTGTTTTTGTTTTGATCTTGTTTACTTACTATGTGCGTAAATGAGAAGGGAGTTGCGGGGACAATTGTTAGATTTGGGCTGGTTGAAAAAATGAAATGAAATCAATTTTCATATGTACATATATTTTTTTATATATGTATGTACATATTTATATAAATTTATTAATTAAACTATTTAAAGTTTTTGCTGAAAAAAGTGAATAAAACACATTTACATACATATGTATGTATGTACATATTTTAATTTGTATTATGTTTATATGTTCTTGTTGCTGTTGCTACTGTTGGTGGTGCCGCTGCTGCAGGTGTTAGATATTGTTGCTGTTGTAGTTGTTGTTGGTCGTTGTCGTAGTTCCTGTTGTTGTTGGTGCTGTCGAACCTTCTTTTGTCTGCTTATTACCACTTGCAAATGTGTGCTGCTGTGTATTCTTGTGCGTATGCAATTATGAATGTGTGGCAGTTGTCGAAATGAGAGGGGTTTGGAGGAGGGAGTGTCAATGGTTATATTTGACCTTTTTTTGGTCTACCTGCTTTAAAAGAAATCATTGCTATGAAGCTGTTGACTGTATTGACGAAAATGTTTTCGTCGAAATGTATAACTTTTTTTTAGGTGTAATAAACTGAAATTAAATTTTTATTTTCATAAATTTATTTAAAATTTTTATTAAAATTTTTTTTTTATTATTGACAATTTTTGTTTTTTTTTTGCTGAAAAATCAACTTTTTTGATACAAAAATTAAATAAAACACATTTATATGAATTTTTATCACAGGCTTATTCTATTCTTGATGCGGCTACTGTTGTTGATGTCAATGCTGTTTGTTGTTGCTTTTTCTCTTCAGGCAGCGCATTGTCATTTAATTTAGATTTTGAAATGAATCCCCATCAGATTAATATTCCTCCCACTGTGCAGCATGGTGCTCTATTCTAGGATCGGCGGCCACGCGAATCCGTTTTTGCCCACACATACAACAACATACATATGTGCAAAGACATTTTATGTTCAGCAGAATGAGAGTCGGTAGCTAAATACCCATTTTTGCATTTTAAGGCCCCTACGTCTGCTATAATAATGACATGCATTGCCATTGAAATGTTGGATGAGGAAAAAAAGCGACGAGAGGAGGCAAAACCCAGGAAAAGGCAGAGTGTTTGGGTGACCCCATATTTAATGCGCAGAGTTGAGTGTGGACGAATTATTTTATTATTATAGCTATTTTCTCATCCTTTCCCAACGATCCGCAACGACTTTGTCGACCAGCCATAAATTTCGCGTCCAAAATAAATAGCTGCACATAAGTTTTGTTTATGGCGCCAAAACCGAACAGCTGTTTTTGCTGAGTGCGCCATCTATGGTTTACTACTGGCATCAAAAAACAAAAAAACAAGCGACACTGGTCTACATACCACCTGCAAGAACAGTTTGTGACCAAACGTTTGTGAGCGTTTTTTTTATATGAAGTTTTGTTTATTTTTCGTGTCTGCGTAGCAGAAAAATCTTTTTCGGCGTATAGCAAAAAAAAAACAATAGTTGCTAAATTAAAAATTTTATTTTTTACACCACAAGAGCTTCATCGACATTTTTAAATGTTTGATATTTTTCCTTAAATTGCGTTAATGCTATTAAGAAATTAAAGGTATATAAAATATTTCTACAGGAGTATGCTACGGAAATCCGACCGCTCTTCTCTGCAAAGCTCAGCTTTGAATAGAGCATTTTACTTTGAGGAGCAAGCTCTTATGGCAATCTAGGAAGAATCCCATGCTGTGCTAGTTTTCAAAAATTACAAACTGTTGAAGATAAATGGCCTTTTAGACAAATGATGCTGTCGGAATTTTCACAAAAAGTATTCTACCGAATATTTTCGCCGGTTTACTAGATTTCGGCATCATTTAAATCACATATCCAACACTTTCGATTTTCATATTCGATTGCTTACAATAATATAAAAACACAAATCATTGAAATACATGAATAAATAATTTTTATTGAACTATCGACTGCTCACTATATGCATTTATAAATATTTTTTTTATAAAATTACAATTTCAACAGCGCTAAGACTATGTTTTAAGTAAAAACTAATTCTTGGCTCCGCCATGATTGTCGCCGGAAACTTCAACGGATGTGGACACCTCAAATGAATCTTTTTGATCGTTTTCGTTTTGCTCCACGGTTTTGACATCCTCAACAGTGCCCTTTTTTAGATCGTCCGATCGTTTTTGCAGTCTCTGCAGCGAAAAAAATTTAATTTTATGTTTTAAACAATAAATCTTAAAATCCGTTCTAATGAAAAAGTTTATCGACTAAAATGAATAAAATAAAAAAAATACAGCCGATCTTAAAAATTGATTAATGAACTTACCGTTTCACCTGTTTGCTCCTCATCTGGCACAAAGATTCGCAGTGGTGAACTGTGTGCTCCACCCAATTCCTGCACCAATTGCTGCTGTTGCGGCTGTTGAAGTAGTTGCTGATGTTGCTGTTGGAGTTGCAACAGTTGCAACTGTTGCAGCTGCTGCTGTTGCTGATAATGCTCTTCCTGTGCCTGCGCTTGCAGCTGCTGCAGCTGCAATTGTTGTTGCTGTTCCACAGCCTGTGCTCTCAGTTCTTCTAGCTGATATTGCTGCTGTTTCTGCAGCTCCAAGGCAGCTTGCTCGGTTTCCAGATGTTGACGACGTGCCTCCTCCTCGGCATAAGCCTGGAGCAGCTGCGATGAGTCATGTGCATTGCCATAATAGTTGGAAACAACAAATCCACCTTCGGGTGCAGTAGCTTGCGCAGCGGCTGCCACATTGGGCAAATGAAAAGGTGCAGTCTCATAAACCTGTTCCTCGCCCAGCGCTGGAGCAGCAATAAGCGCAGCATACTGTGGCGCGGCATCTAGCACAGGATGTATATTATGATGGGGATCCTTGGCAGCTTGCAGTATCTGTCCATTGCTAGCCACCTCTTGTGTTAAGTCGGCATTAACATAGCCAGCCTCTACGACGTGCTCCACGCTGGGCTTGAAGAGCTGCTGTTTGTGCTGCGAGTACAGCTGATTTGATTGGGTGACCAAATATGTTGGATTATAAATGGGTATGTGTTGAGCCGGAACAGCAGCAACAAAAGGCTGCAGTTGCAGCTGTGGCGTGTACTGTATGGGATAGATCTGTGGCGCTGTCTGAGCTTCCGCCTGAGCGCCCACTATCTGCACAATGGGCTGAGCGGGCAAATGATTGCTCTGGATATCGGCTGGCAATGGCTTGTTATTGCTGGGCTGATTGAAGGACTCAGCAGATGGACGTATTTTGGTCGTTGGCAGCGAGGGATCGGGATCTGGCGCAAAGAGTTTCTGTGAACCCGAAATGGGATCACGTATAGTTTGATCATTGGTCTCATCCTCGTGTACGCTATAATAGTGGCCAGCTGTGGACTGTTGTTGTTGTAGGGGCGGCAGATATGTCTGTGGCCTTTGAGGTGTTGGGGTGGGCGTGTGCTCTTGGATTGGGGGTAAGTAAGCGGTGGCTGTATCTGTAGCAGTGTCTTCGTGCAATTGATTGTCGTGCAAAGCCAAATTTGGGGCAGGTACCGTGTAAATGGGTGCAAAGTGATCGGAGATGTACTCGTTGTTCGTGTTCAACTGTTGAGCATAGGAATGTGTGTTTGTATTGTATGAGTATATATGTATGTGTGTGAGTGTGTAGCTTACTAAAGAGCTGTTTACACTGTCTGAGAAGTCAGATGAGATATAGTTTTCGTATTCAGGTTAAATGAAAATATGTTAGCTTTCTTTAAGCTGTATAATACTTTGAATCAAGAAGAATTTTCTATAGATGGGATGACTCCAGTTGTGGATAAATGTGGTAGTTGTTAGTGTAGTAAATTTGGATTTCATGAGGCCAAACTTTTAGTATGTTCTATTTAGAATTTTTTCAGAAAGTCTGTTTCGAAATATCTTTGGTCACACAAAATTAAAAATAATTTTCTAAGTATACATTTTTTCCTTTCAGGAGAGAATCAAGCAATCAAGATAAGATTTACTAAAACAATATTAAGACTGTATTCCAGAAGATTCAACATACTAATAAACCACAACAAATAAGTTCCACAATTTTTTTTTTTTTCAAATTCCGATTTTTCATGCTAGAGAATATGATCCGGTAGTCGAATTCATATTCCAACGGTCTCAAATTGAAGCAGATGGAAACAATTTTTAAAAAGAGCTCTTAGGGGAGACACACTATAAGATTTGATTCTATAAATTTTTTTTTGTATCCCGATCCTCTGGCCCATAAGTACAAGGCAGCAAGCTTGGCGTCTCGAACTCTCGAACTAACAACTTAAGCCCCAAACTCATCCAAACGTAAAACAAACACCAAAGTATTTCGGATTAATCAAGCATCAGGCTCATTTAACTTCTCAGATAGTATTTAATGTATATAATTCTACTTACCGGCAGGTTTTGGAGCTCACTATAAGCCACAGCCGTCGGCTTCTCATACTTGAAGGGCTTATCATAACCGAAAGTAGGTTTAGGCTTTGGCTTGGAGCTATTTAGCTTAATCTTTTGGGGCTTCCGTAGTCCAATGTTGTTGCCCTTGAGATAAACAGGCCCATTGAGTTTTAGAGGGCGTGGTCCACGCAGATGTTGAGGGGCATGCAACATATGCGTGTGTGCGTGCAGATGCGCATGAGTGTGTGGATGTGGCAACAGATGAGTGTGAGCAGCATGGGAGTGAGCTCCCACAGGATGCTGATGCTGTTATTGCATATATGAAAGAGAAGAAAAAAATATATGAAACTAAGGGATAACATATAGACTTATACCTAAAGCAAATGGAAAGAGACACCGGCCTGGACTTGTGAACGTGGCAGGGCTGTGGGATTTACAGGGCAACTAAGTATATACCGCAGAGAAGCGCCTTCAGACTGTTTAAGAGCTTAAAGTATTGCGAGCCAAGTTGGACTGGGGCATATTCTTGCATATGCATCCTTTAGCTTAAATTTTCCTAAGTTTTGCCTTTTGAACTTATTCGCTTACTCTATTTAATAGCTCGGCTTCTCTTCCATATAAGAAAAAGGTGCCATATATCTTTAAAATGTGAGGTAATTCGGACAGTTTGGGATCTTACTGGCTTGGGACTTCAATGGCAATAAATTACACATGCCATTGCACTCCATTTGCAAGGAAAGCTCCTACCCAAGGGTTCTCAATTTTCGAAAAGCGGAGTAAAATTAAGTGATTTTCTAAGTTAGCTCAACTTCATATCAAATAGTAGGCAGCTCGTTGCAAAGTCTTGGCGAACACTATGAAATCGTGCTGGCATAGGTTTTGACAACTTCGACGCTACTGGGTGGAGTTCAAGAGTTGGCAATCGGCGGTCATGGCAATGCTCCTACATAAGGCTTGACTTGTTTTCGGAAACGGGCCTACAGGAGTAGGTGATTTTCTTACTTATCTTACCTGATGTTGCAGTTGATGCGGATGTTGCAGTTGATGCTGATGTTGCAGCTGATGCTGATGGGCGTGGGAACCTGGTCGGCCCTTCAGCACCAGGGGCACTGGCTGATCGCTGCGTATTTGCACGACCAAAGTGCGTTGCTTGTTGGGTCCAGCGTTTGGCACGGGACTGCGACTTTGGGATATCTGTTTGGAATTTGTGGGCGGCCAACTATTAAAGACCAGAGGACGCTTCGAAAGGGGCGGCTCGCAACTGACAAGGGTCAGTAGCAATGCAACTGTGTGAAGAACAATGAAAGGCTGTAAAGATAAGGAGAGATCATTAGAGAGCGGTCGCGGTACGTCGAAAATGTCAAAAATTTTAAACGTAAACTCATTAAAAATATTTAATTATTTAATTTATAAACATGCTATACCGAAAACTTTCTAAGCTCTGCCAACGATAAGAGGTATTACCCATGGACAGCTGGAGAGCTGGACAATGCGCTGAGCGTGTAATCGCTGCCACAGGCATGCCACAAAGCTGAAGCAAAGTAAATGGCCTTAATTTAAAAAATTGGCGGTTTCTAAAATTTTATCACGTCGCCGTTCGCTATTTAACAAATGGACGCTTCCAAAAGCCGCTTAAGCGCCATTCAAAACAAACAAGCTACCAAGCAAAATGTTTACACTTACTTGCTACACATAAGTATGTACTTATGTATGTGCACTGTGTACATTATGTACATTTGTATATGCCATAATAAGCATATATTATTTGTGTGTCTACTCAGCCATTTCACTGCCCGTTGCGTCTAATTAAACGTGCAGCCAGTGGACAAGTGAAGGTGGTGGCAGCCACTAACCAAGAGTCGTAGAATGAAAGTGAAATTGCCGGAAGGTGGTGCTTTTGGATGACGAAGATTACATACTCTGCAGATGGCAATGAACAAAAAAAATTAGGGACAGAGTATAAATTTGAAACAGTATAAAATTTTTGTAATCTGTGTATAGCATTGACTCCGATGTCGATGGTACACAAAAGCGAAAGACACCAAATTAATATATGCAATAATCTCTCAATTTTATACCTTCACAACAATTAAGTGATCCCAAGTTCTTCTTTCTGTAGATAATATTAGATTTATAATAGCTAAAACAAAATTTGAATCTAGACGTATGTATGTGAGTCTGATAAAAACGAAAAATTGACTGCTGAAAAAATCTACCTTGAACAGCCTATTTTTAAATTTAATGGAATTTGCTGAATTCTGAAGAAAGATAGGTCTTCGGAACTGCCAAAATAGTTAACGTTTCTTACGCTTCCACTTTAAATGAAATTAACTTCCTAATGTGGAAGATTATTACCTGTCCACCTAAATAAACACTTTTAGAAAGATGCAGCTTACTTTTTCTATCAAGATTTGAACTTAACATTTATTGTCACCTTAGTCAGATTGCGATTAAAATACCAAACAAAATTTTTTTTTTATCTGTCGTTCAAGTAACAGAGAACGTTTTACGAACTCATTACCTTGCCTTGAAAAGAAACATACCTTACCTATGTCGACCATTTAATTTTTATATTCATTTTAAACATTTCTCCAATTCCAACTCACGTTTTTTTTTTAAATTTTTTATATAGGACGCGAATCTAAATTATACTTAAACCAGCCTGAAAGCCCATGTGGCCCTGGCTTTTGCAATTCTTAAACAATTTATAATTTAAAATTATTTAAATAAATAAATAATGTTAAAAGATATTTATAAATTGTAAAGACATATACGCAACAACTTACGTACGCCATCTAGTGGCTGCAGCTTGCGTGCGCCACCTAGCGACCACACTTAACAGAAAAGTAAATGGCGGCCGTGACTAAAATCAAAAAATATTTTTATATAATATTGAGATAAAACAATGTTATGTGCGTAAATTTACGAGATATTTATTAAGACATCGTTTCAAGAGAAGGGGACGGATCGAACAAAACTATTTTGAAAAGGAAAAATACTAATCATGACTCTTATTTTGTGGACATCTTAAGGCCTATACGCATTTATGGGATATCCCAAATGGGATTTTTGTTTTTATATGAAGTTTTGTGATTCCGTGCGAAATATTTCGAACTGCGTATAGGCCTTTAAGAAAAAGAAATACTGAAATTTTTTAGATGTACTGATTTTTTGTGGAATGCTTCCGGTTGTTAACAATTTTAAAATTTATTTTTGTAAATTTTTACAATTAACTTCTCCAAAAGCTTAAACCAAATAAGGAAAGATTTTAACAATTGTAAATTTGTTTTTTGAAATTTTTATAAAAAACGTGTTTAATAAATGAAGGTACTTACAACAAAAAAAAACTTCTTTAAAAATTTTTTATTAAATATAAACAGAGTAATGAACTTAAAAAAATTATATTTATGTACATATATTCTTTTTTTACAGTCTGCTCACATCAATAATAAAGACGGAATTATACAAAAATTTTAACCAAAACTAAAAAATTTTAAAGCTGGGTACATAATGTAAGACCGAAAAGAAAATTAAAGAGATTTCAAAAATTTTTAAACTTGTCTTTAAAATGAAAAAAAATAAGTTTTTATAAGTTCTCCAAAAGTTTAAACAAAATACGAACAATTACAAGAACTCATACGTATAGTGCTAAAAAAAATATATATTTAGAAGGCTTACAAATTTTTAATTTCTTTTTGGAAAAGTTTAATCAAAATTATTTAAACAAAGTTCTCCAACAAGCTTGGGCACATAGAGGGCAGAATATAAAATTTATGAGTTTCCTTTAAAAACTTTTTCAAAATAATTTTTCAGAAATTTTTCAAAAATTTGTATGGGTAGGTACACTTAGAAAATAGCTAAAGCAGCTGTCGTTGTATTTGGAGATCATAATACCCATTTTTGGCAGGGGAATTCTATAGGCTACTAATTTTCGACGCATTTAACATCAATCCCAATTAATATTAAGATAAAGGCTTATGTGTGAGATGGCCTTTTACTTTTTTGTACTTGTAGAGTTCGAGTGAAAACTTGAATACGTACATTTTGCTTAGAGTTTATCCACAAATATTGATAGCATGCCATTGTTTCTAATAAATATTTTCCTTAACTCGTAAAACAATAAGCTTGCTATAAAACAAAAAAAAAAAACGACCGCGGCAATAAAAACTTTAATAAACTTTGACGTACAAGATTTATGACAAATCCAGCATACCTTTCATTTTTTAAAGTGTAGAAAAAGTGTGCCCGATTGATTGGTTCTGTAGCGAACATTCGCCTCTCTTGATGGACAGCTATAATAGAGACTGGAAGCCAACAATTTGGCGTAGCTGTAATAACAAATTTCACTTGGACTTGGAACATGTAACCGCAACATCCAAGCAACAACAGAAACATGTAACGACAATGGCATTGACAATATCTAACCATTACTTAGTCTTCACGTCAATCAAATACACTGAAAGAAAACAGGTGAAACCGAATTATAACTAAGGTGCACTAACAACGCCTGCTCACGGATCACTGATCAGCGAGTGAGCAATGTGTAGTATATGGTTATTGATTACGTGCACAGTTTGCTTAATCACGAACGTAATTGATATCAAATTGTTGCCTTATTATTATTGGCTTTGCATATTCATAATAGACGCCAAGCGGAATCTGGTCTGGTTGGAATTAGATGGTGAATGAACTTGGTTTGTGGCAGGCGTTTGGGTGTTGCAACTTGTTTTAGGAAAGTCGAAATTTAGTTGGAATTTATGTCATTTGTGGTTTCCGTGAAAATGGACTGAACGATCAGTGCAATGCACTGCAGCTGGGATGGAAGGTGGGTGGAGTACAGAGATTAAAGACCTGGAATGCTAGATATACACAAAAGCTATAGGTACCGGCAATATTTTGCTAGCTCACGTGGAATATTCGAACGCAGCTAAGGCTTTTTTTTTAGTTTTTACCATGACAACTTTAAGAGAATACGGATTGGAGCTCGTATTAAAAATATAACAACGTTTTTTTCAAAGATTGATGATTTTTTGTTAGCTTCAGGTAAGTTGGCATTCTTTTAAACTCATCTTTCTCAATTAAGCTTAATCTTTAAGCCGAATGCGTATTAAGGATACGATGGTAGTTCGATCAATCAGTGAGTCTTTGTAATTCCCGTATAACTTTGACTGCAACTGTGCTCCCTCCTATTAACTAACCAGCTATTAAAAGACTTCTATCAAAAGCAAGCTACTTCATTAAGTTGGAATTTAACACCGATTGAAAGCAGACATTCCCGAGAATATTAATGAAAATAAAAAGTTTGAATTTTGCCTGCTGTGCGCCTCTTTTGTCACTGACGTGGTTCCCCATTCAGCTCTAATTCTTCTGCAGCTCAACAGTCTTTGTATCCAGGAGTTTATGGCCTCCTGAGGTGCCGTAGGTCTTAGGCTCCCATGGCGCATTCCTTGTGGTGTAGTGCTTTTTCTATGGTAGCTACTATGGAGTGCAGCGCTGTTTCCACCGATTTCCCTTTTGTGTAGGCATATTGGTTGGGTTCTACAAGTTGGTATTTTTTTGTGTAAGAAACCATTACAAGAACCAAGTAAATGCTTGATAAATACGAGTACTACTAGTATTAGGACACTGATTTATTAAGAAATGGTTAAAAAGTGGTTTTCTGATTTCCGTTGTAGTCGTACCAGCATAAAAGTGGTCGTCAAGCCAGAAATTATCGATAAAATACACGAAGCGATACGTCCTAGAATTAGACAACTTAGCATAGTAGTAGTGTTGATAATTGTTCGTCAAAAAGAATTTAAAGGGGAAGTACCGTATTTTAATAGCTTAAGTTCAAATTTTAGTGGTATTACATTGTGCAGCTTGGTTTTGGCCACGCTCAGTGAATTTGCCAATATGAAAAAATATTGATAATTTTTAGTACAGTAGTTTCATTTGAAGTGATTTGTGTCAAATGAAGTGCTCATCACAAAAAAGGATAAGATATTTGGGTCTTATGAAGCAGTCATCGTAAAAATTTTTACCAAATGTATCGAGCCAAAAGTCTGTCATTCCTTAAAAAGATGTTGAATGTTATCAAAACTGCCCTCGTACCCAAAAACTGCAAATACAGCCGTGCTCCGAGTTTTCCCAATTCGACAGAATTTGTTGTCGATAAATTCGCAATTTCCCTTATATTATTGAATCAGCACAGCACTTTTCAATTAATTCATATGATTTACGTTTTAGTTAGTTTATTTGTTGATTCTTCTGCTTGTCAATAAATTTATCCAATTACATCTTTAGCAACAATATTTAGAATAAGAATATCAAAGAATATTTTCAAATTTATTTCATTTCAGAATTCGTACACTTCAAAACCAATTTTGGCAATTCGTGTTGATTTCTCTTGAAAGAAAAAATCCGATTTAAACCACACCAAAAATTGTTTTAGTGAAATTGAGAGCATTAAATATGTGGTTTCAAAAGGAAGGCCGAATATTTTATTCGTTTTCGTTTGCGTATCACGACCGATAACACTAGTTTACACGAAAAGTGAACTTTCCTAAAAATGTGTTTTTTAGGGTAATTTGGGGTCGAGAAACACGAAAATGGCAACATTTTTTTTTTCTTAAGCACCGTTTTCGAGATATTTTCGAAAAACATGTATTTGGGCACTTCTTCAGCTATTCCTCAATATCTCGTGAACAATTTTGTACTGACATGAAAAGAGCACATCAATGCCTTTTGATCTAATTGTTTTTCATGTCGATGCAAAAATAAGTGAAAAAAGTGCCCAAAAACATGTTTTTCGAAAATATCTCGAAAACGGTGCGTAAGAAAAAAAAAGGTTGCCATTTTCGTGTTTCTCGACCACAAATTACCCTAAAAAACACCTTTTTAGGAAGATTCACTCGATGACCCTTAAATTTGTAAACTAGTGTAATCAACAATTTAATTTCAAATTTCGTTAATAGCCAATTTTTTTGTTAGTCTTTATATCATTATTGTCAATTGTAAGTAGCTTAAAACAAAAATGATTCCACACTGTTGATACTTGTTTTTTTCATGTACTGACACTTAATTTGAATCTTTGATAGATTTTCAGATTAACTCTAAGCGAGATTATAGTATGTTGTGAAAAGCAAAATATACAGATATACGATTTCATTTTTGCATTTCTTCGCTTCACTTATATTTCTAATAAAGAGAGATTGTAAATAAAATGTAAAAAAAAAACAAAAAAAAAAAACTTATATTTCAATTAAATTCTAACGCTTTACATTTTATTAGTTAAGGAGGACAATTTTGCATCAAAAAGTCATTTTCGATAGCTTAGTAAGCGACATGCATTTGTAGTAAAAAAAATTTGTAAATTTAAAAAGAAAGCTGTGCTTACGATCTGGCAAATCTTTTCCTACGAGTTAACAAACTGTCTTTAAATTTGAGGTATTATTTTTTTTTAGTTCATTACTAAGCCATTAAATTGAAATGTCTTGCTTTTATAAACCACAAAATACAAATTTCTCGACTTTTTAATGAGTAACGATAATCATTTTAAGTTGAGCACATTGTGCTGCAGAATCGTTGGGTTAGTTTTCTGCGCAGAACACGTTCGATTTGTATGAAATAGTAAAAACTATTTAAACGTATCTTCAAAGCCATTTTTCAAAATATTTGTTTTCATTGTGCCACAGCTATCATATCCACGTGACAAATTACGTTTTGAGATATTTAATAAATTTATGAAGTTGCAACAAATTGAATAAGAACATTTTTAAAATTTAGGAACTATGTCCATAGATAAAAAGTAACAGCTTCAATTGCGGAATACGTTGATACGTTACATATATATTCAAAATAACTCAGAAAGATATATTTGTTTAGAGCCATATGCAAAGTTAATATATTCTGGGCTTAAAAGATTAATTAAATCAATTTAAAATTAAAATTTTTTAAGCTGCATAAAATTCCAAGCAATTATTGTTTAAGCATGTATTAAATTTGCAGAAGCCGATCCTTTAATTTCTTGGATATCGAACCACTATGATACAAATTCAAAACGATATTTCAAAAATAAATAACCAAATTTTTGTTACGAAAAACTAAACTATGCCACCCTTTCTAGATTTGGTCTTGTTTTATTTTTGTGTATTAAAATATTTCAAATTATTTTTAACCTTCGCGGCAATTCAAGCTATTTAACAATTTATTTCGAAGAAAACTGGCCCATTGGCTTAAAAAACATCAATCAAATAAGAAAATTCCAAGTTCATAACATCGTTAATTTGTTGATTTGTTTTATGCCACTTCAAAACAATATTTTAAAAAATAAATATTTTTTAAATATAACTATATTCTTAACTATTTCGACAAAGTTGTTTATTTTATTTATTTTTATTTTGAGGTATTTCTTCTCATTCTTTACAATAAATCGAAGAATATCGCTTAAGACAGCAACTCTAAACATGTATAGTTTTTGGAATGGTAAAAAATTTATCAATAATTTAAAAAAAAAATTTTTATATTTATTAGTTCCTAAGACCAATTACTCAATAACATTTGCTACACTTTTGTTTCAGAAGTTAAACTTTAATAAGCTGTCAACTAACACTGTTCTACAATTTTAAAGCTTGGACAAAGAAAAATTCGGACTGTTGTTGTTGTGTAAAGAAAAACTTAAAAAGGATTTTCAATTTTGAGCCCAAACATCCTTTTTGGTCTTGTTCTTAGGTAGCTTTATAATTTTGTCTATATGTTTGAATACATCTATCGGATATCGTTTGGAAAAAAACCTAAATATTATAAATAAATATTTTTTGTATATGTAAAAATTTTGTACATTCAAAATCTAAAAATATTTTGTTAAAAATTATGAACACACAATTTAATCATGATTTTGTTGAATATTGTTATTTCAATCACGCCTTATAGCTAAGTTTTGCATTCGTCAAAAAAAAAGCATTTCATATGCCTAGTTTAAACAAAAGACTTAGGCAACGAACTTGTTAAGTAAACACACAAACAAAAGATTTAAATTTGCAATAAAAAAAAAACACCTGAGCAGGTAATTAAATATCCTGCTAGCCGTTAAAACGCTCAAACTAACAAAACACTTCAAATATTAAAAATCGAGTCGAATTGCAACACCAAGAAAAAAGACAAAGCCAAGCCCAGAGCTTAGCCCGACCATAAACTTAAACGACCAGGCTAACCCAATTCAAGGCGTCGGATGCGTTGTTTGGGTATGTGCAACTTGAAATGCAACTTTTATTTGTAACGATCACAACTGTTGCATGCCACACTGTGCTGCACATTGAGGCAAATTCAATGCCAGACCAAACTCAGTGAATGACTGAGTGAGTGTAATTGGTGCACATAAAGCGGCTTTAGCTATGATTGGCCTATTGTGTCTGTTGCAAGGCGAAAACGAGGCGCATCAAGTGCTCTCAATCTGCCACAACTCATATATACTAACTAACATAGAGTAACTTATGGCTGACTTTTTGAAATAAATGAAAGTGCGCGCAATTGCAAAGCAATTACAATTTGACAAATATTCCAGGTAGCAAAATGAAAAAAAAAAAAAAAAAAAAAAAATACAATCGACAACAACTCAATCAGCAAACAATTGAAGATGGTACAGTCATTATAAAAAGTTTGCAACTTGAAATGTGGTAACTGTAAACGATGCAATTCAAATTAAAACCGTAATTGAAAATTGAAGGTGAAGGTGAATGTCGGGAGCTGCTTGAGTATATAGAGAGTGTCGTTGAACGTTGAACGAGTTGCAAAGAAATTGCCGCAAATTTGCATTTGAATTAATTTCAATTTCACAGCATTTTTTTTTTTTGTATTTTTTTTTTTTCAGTTTTCAGTAACCGCTAATTATTTGCTGCCAATAAACTCAATTACTTACCTTCATTTTTTTTTTGGTTTGATTGTAATTTGTATTATTGTTGTAGAAAGCTTTGGAATAGTCTAGTTGTAAGATTTGAGCAACTTTTGTGTGATCTTCTTCTGCTACTACAGCAGCAGATACATGAAGATCAAAATAGCAATTAAGTATATAATCACATCAATTAACTTCATGTCAGCGTACGCCGCGGCGCTTTCTTCAAACAGGCGGCCTCACTTTAAATAACACTTTACTTTGGCTAAATAAAATCTTCAACGGAGCAGACGTCTGCACTGTGCCAAGTCGCGTAGACAACTGAATTGGTTTGGGCCGTAACGTGCAGACAAAAACAAAAGCCCAGCTCAGTTGAATTCAGTCAGTTACTTGATGGATATATGTATTGTTGCACTTGTGGCTTGTTGAAGTTGGCCAGTTGGTAGCTATTGGAAGCACACGTACTTGAAGCAGCGACGCTCATTGGAAGAAGCCGCAAAGAAAGTGGTCGGGGCTTTTCTTTTGGCTGACGCTAGAAAACTTGTTTAACGGTCAGCCTGAGCACGCGACGAGCAAAGCATGATATGCCATGCACTTTTTTTTTTGTTTTTTTGCTCCAAAAGCACAATATCACAAAACAATGCTTATATACTTATATACTACATACATATACCTACTCTTTATACAAAGCAACGAAAGTGTTTTGCTTTGTTCAGCTCTGTTCTTTTTGCGATTCTTACTGCAAAAAACAAAAGACTTAGGCAACGAACTTGTCTTACTTACTGCGTGCTGCCGCTGCTGGCTTCGCTGTTGCCGTCGACGTCGCTGTCGGCAAACCAAACAAAAGCAAAACGCTGTCTTTACCTTAAAAAGCAATATAAACCAGGCGCACATGAACATGAAATGGGTTCAACTCTGCCGCATTGCCACCTGTTGCATGCAACAACAGCGAGACACTTCTGAGCTGCCGCTTTTGCTTCTTGTTATTGCTGTTACTGAGGCAATCCACCCATTTAACTCAGAGATTACAGCATAATTTGCTTTAATCCAGGTTGGCGCATGAGTAATGTGAGTGCAAAGCTTACAAGTCAGACGATAATAATTGGTTCTCCTTCGACAGAAAGTAGGCAGCCACGAAAAGGTTATTGTTTAAAAAAAAAAAAAATAGGATTTTTTATATGCTTTATCGAAGGTACAAAGGTATAACAGATAACAGAGAATGCTATACCCGAGTACGGCAAACGCATCCAACGAATCATTTAAAAAAGCTACAACCATGGAGTAGAATTGAATTGGCACGGTCAATAATTTTTTTTTATACCAAATATGATTTATGATCTTTTTATTTTTAACAAAAAAAAGAGCATAATGTCTTTGACCTGTATCTATGTATATTTGTAGGTATGTTCGTCTGTTCCCCTCAACTTCTAAGCCGCTTATCATAATTTGACGCATGAGATATCGTTCCACTGCTTATAAGCTATGTGACGTCACATCAAATTAAATACGGCACCCTTAAGTTATAAAAAAATTCAAATGATGCAGTATTGCATATCAATTGAAAGGGCACATTTAGAATATATATAAATTGTCGTCTGTTACTCGCTGCTACGATCTGATCATTTTAATCAAAATAATTTATTTTACTATTTTGATTTTTAAGAGAATGACACAATGACCTGGTGCCCAGGCCCGTTGATTATTTTTTTTATTGTAATTGCTCTTAGGCAAGGATCTTTCCATATGCTAATATACATATGCAAAATTATTTACTCTCTTCGCTCTCTGAGCTTATAAGCGCAATAACAACTCTTGCGTATATTTGTTGTTGGCCCACTGATTTTCACTGTAATTTTATTGTTGTTTTTCGTTTGTGCTCTCTGAACTCTTGCACTTAAAAGTTCGCGGGTACGAAATTTTTGTGAACCACGTGTTAAATGTCAGTATTAAGGCATTGCTTGCAAGTGCCCATAATAACATGAAAAAACGATTTGCTTTAGATGTGTTCTTTCATATGCATTGGTGTTTGCCCTGCTTTAAATGCTTTATTACGAAATTGAAGCCCCAAAAACAAAAAACAAAATATTTTTCGAAATACTAAAACCCAACTGCTGAAAAATCAAGCTCTAAAAAGTATAATACCAAACAATACTATATTTTCATCTGATTTTGTTGTATACAATCCATTCAATTTTCATCCTTTATTAAAAAAAAACAATGTACTAGTTAAGAGGATAGCCGTGGGAATATAATAAAATATAAAGGCCTATACGCAGTTCGAAATATTTCGCACGGAATGACAAAGGGGGTCTACGCAGAATTCAAAAAAATTTCGCACGGAATGACAAAACCGTATAAAAAAAAATCCCATTTGGGATATTTTTTTTTAAATGAAGTTTTGCGATTCCGTGCGAAATATTTCATGCTGCGTATAGGCCTTAAACAAAAAATTCGCAAAAAAATCGATATCTTAAATCCACGCTCTTGCCTGATATCAAGTGCTTTGTGAACAAAATTTATATTTATTAATTTTAATAAAAATAAAAAAAAAATGCGTATATGCACTAATTACATATACACCCATACCTCGCTATACGGCCGCTCTTTATACGGCATTACACTATAACGGCCCTCTTCAATTAAGGCACGTTTTCGATTTACGGCCTAAAATGTTTCGCTATAACGGCAAAAAAAACTTTTTTTTTGATGTCGATATATAACATGTAGATATAAGGTAAGGTGTCTAAAGAACGATTAACTTTGCTACTTGGTGTAAATGTAAGGCATATTACCTACGCCGAACTTTCCGACAACTTATAAGGGAAACCGATAGCAAATCTTCAATTAAAACATTTTGGAAAAACTATAACATCAAGGATGATCAATTTAATCTTGTTCCAAATTAATTAGTCGTAATTGATTGTCGGAATTTTCTATTGCTGTAATACAAACTCTTGATACCTACATCAAAATTATTTTCTACTTTTTAGTTCGGTTTACTATTAAAACGTGTTTTTTTAGTTTTTTTAAACTATAATTTTTATACCCTGTACCGTATGGTACAAAGGGTATATTGTGTTTGTGCAAGCCGAAAATGTATGTAACGTACAGAAGGAGAAGTCGGAGACCCCCAAAGTTATCTAAAGTATGATCAGAGTGACTAGAGAAGTCGATATACCCATGTCCGTCTGTCCGTATGAACGCCTAGATCTCAGAGATGGTAAGAGCTAGAGCAACCAAACTTTCAGATAAGATCCCTGATTAATCCATAGGAGACAAGTTTATTTTATTTTTTGATATCGGGACTACATTATATAGCTCCCATAGGGGTGTTTCAGAGGACCTCGAAAAAAAGCAAAAGTTTTAGATGGATAATTCGTTTGCTTATGAAGATATCATAACCAAATTTGGCAATCGGAAGTTTTTTAGAAACCCCCAGCACTGTACCAAATTTTATCAAAATCGGTTGACTATATCATATAGCTCCCATAGGACCAATCGGTCAAAAAATCGTGTTTTGTGCAAAATTCGTTGTGTTTCGTTTGTTTGTGAAGATACCGTAACCACATTTGGCATTAAGAAGTTTTTTAGAGTTTCCAAGCACTGTAGCAAATTTGATCAAAATCGGTTGACTATATCATATAGCTGCCATAGGGCCGATCGGGCAAAAAACCTGTTGTGCACAAAATTCGTTGCGTTTCGTTTGTTTGCAATTTTTGCAATCAGATGTCTTTTGGAATTCTTAAGCAATATACCGGACTTAAATGCAGTGTGGTGGTACAGGGTATCCCAAAGTCGTCTGCGCCCGACTTTAACGTACGCCATCTTTTATTTTAAGACTAAAAACAAACATGGATTTTTGTCAACAAGCCTACTAATTATTTTGAAAAACTGTTCCCTACTTTTAGTGTACATTTTATTTTTTAAATCCTGATGATCCTAGTCAGGACATTAGAACAAAGTTATTAAATAATTGTATTGTCATCAGTCTTTGACCCCTGTGCAAATTTTCAAGATGATCATACTTCTTGAAATTGGTGAAAATTAAGCTGAAAGATTTCGTTACATACATACATACATACATACAGGTGAAGCTAATAAAAGCATGTTAAAAAGGTTGCCATTTTCGTGTTTCTCGACCCCAAATTAGCCTAAAAACACTTTTTTAGGAAGGTTCATTTTTCGTGTAAACTAGTGTTATTGTTGGTTTTTGGAGTCTGTTATTATTTTATGTACAAATTTATGTACAAATTTATGTACTTGTTATGTATGTATTTTTGATTTAAATTAAATAAAAAGATAAAATGCATTTTGAATGATAAACCATGTTTCATATTTAACAAATTTGGAACCGATCCCATTGAATTTGTATGAATTTGTATTAGAATAATTGATTCTTTATACGGCTTTTCGCTTTGCGGCCAAGTTTCGTGGAACGTATCTAGGCCGTAAAGCGAGGTATGGGTGTACTTACAATTTATAAACTGTAAGATAGAGGGTATTACTCAACAAAGTGGAATTTATTTAAAAGGCAGAAGGAGACGGTAGACCATGAATCAATCCTCATGCGAGATACTTTAAACCATTTTGTGGGTATCTTTAACAACGCCAAGCTGATAGGATTATAAAATTATTTTACATATTCCTCGTCCATATTAACTCGTTATTCTTTAAGAGTCATTTATACCCTGATTTTGGTGTCAGTACACATTATTTTTATTAGGTTAAGGTCTTGACTAAATAAGTGCTATCAAATTATGATCATAAATGAACTTTTCACTCTACGGGAAGTGACACAATGTTTTACGATAGACTCATTTACCCAGTGGCAGACACTAAAACTTACATTATAAAAGTAACTATATTTGTATACAGAAAATTACAAACATTTCATATTCGGACAGTTCATGTGTTATATGTTATACAACTCTAATGAGCCATGTACATAAACATGGGGCTCTTATGAAACTTATGTCGCTTTCGTTGGGCCTGGGTTTGGGGCTGTAATTGGGTGCCATTTATGCGACGCGTGACTGCAAATTTCTAAACGCATTTGGTCATTGGAATTTCTGGCCATAAGTGGGTTAATTTTTGGGCAGTTTTGCGTCTGTCATAACTTATAATTTCACTTTTAATAAATGTAAAATGGGCGACAGTTTCGTTAGGCGTTTATCTGCAAATATTCAGAAAAAAAAAGAATTTCTTTTTGCAGTAGAGAAAAAGGATTTATTTCGTAATTATTTAACTTTTTAAATACATTTGAAAATGGATCTCTTTTTATATACGCAGGCTTTCTACAGGACCAAGATGACGGAGAAACTCTACATGGAAAACATTATTGTTGATCCAAATTCGAAAGAAGGAGAATATTACATTTTAATTTAATTTCATAATTATACCCTGTACCTATAGGTACAAAGGGTATACTAGATTTATGCAATGTATGTAACGGACAGAAGGAGGCGTGGCAGACCCCAAGTCCTTTATACCAAAATGCTTATCATAACCTCGGGTAGCGATTGAGCCATGTCCGTCCGTCCGTCCGTCCGTATGAACGCCTAGATCTCGGAGACTATAAGAGCTAGAGACACGGAACTTTACCTGCTGGTGCGCATATTTCCTAAGCAGATGAAGTTTGTTGAATCATGTCAATATCTTTCCCCGTTCCCCCGCTGTAGCGGTTTTTAGCCACACCGTTTAATATTTTCATTTGAAATTTAACAGAGCGATGCGTTGTGAATACATGCATCTATGTGTAAAAAATGAACAAAATCGGACAAATACAGAAAAAGTTATAGTCAAAAATGTACAAATTTCACTGCCCCTTGCCCATAAAGTGCATCAATATTTGACTCCTCGTAATTATGATTACAAGTGACCTAGAATCACAATTTTTGGTAAGCTCATGTGGCTCTAATGAACAAATCCACATCCAAATTTTATCGATGCGGTCCCACCACCCCCCGCAATCCATTTACCGTGTTTTCTCCCACACCCCTCAACATACCAACTTAAAACTTACCCCATATACTTTAAATAACTTCTTTGACGTAACATTCGAGTTTCATCAAAATCGGTAAAAATTTAGGGAACTTATAAGTATAAATATCGAATTTCACCAAAAAAAAAAAAAATTCCAATTGGAAAGTTCGTGGAAGGAATATGCAGGAAAAATTGTTTGCGAGACAAAAGGTACAGGGTATTCCACTGTCGGGCACCGCCTCGACTGTACCAAATTTTTTTTTTTTATTTGTTAAAAATTTCAAAAAATAAGAGTTGTTACGTAATTTTGATGAAAAAATCAAAAAATAATAATTATTTTAAAAAATCCAAAAATAATAATTATTTAATGATTTTTATTCTAAACGTTATAAGAGTTACGATCTCTGAAAAAATATATTTATATTTTGGGGATACTAGGAAGATACCATATGGAGCTGTCTAAGATTGTGCTTTATCGAAAGCGACACGAATGTGTCATTCTCATTCAGATGAGCGCTTGGAAAATTTTAAAGGAGTAGTAGGGGCTGGTGAAAAAAGCAAGCAAAGGCCGGCGCCACCTAGTTGCACATAAGATCATAAGATAAGATATAAGAACTTTTGTAGTACCAGTTTCCAAGGATCGCTTAGTTTGCTTTAAAAGCTATTGAAATAAAAGTTTTAGTTATTAAATTTTTATATTTATATTTTATTTTGAAATATTATTTTAACAAGGTTTTTTAAACATTAACAACATAATATTATTATTATTATTATTCTTTTGTTTTATTATACATTTATCATTTGTTTTGCATGTCTTTTAATTTTGTTTTAGACAAATGTTTTGAAATACGCATTTAGCTGTTTAGTTTTTTTATGTTTTAAAAATTTAGTTACGTTTTAATTTTTATCTTTTGATGCTTCAAACTAAACTCTTTACGCATTTCATTTAGTTTAATGTATATAATTTTTTTTTTTTTTTTTTAATTAAAGGTAAATAATTTTGTTAGTTTATCGCCTTTCAAAATTTAAGTCTACGTTTGGGTTTTATGATTTATACTTCTCTTTGTTTTTTGTTTTTCGGTGTAAATATATTTTATATAAATAGCGAGTAAAAACTAAAAAAAATTTAGTTACAATAATGTTGTCTATAATGATTTTTTATACAATTTATAATGTTGAATTTTTAATATATATATATATATAAATTTCTATATATACTTTAATGGTGTGTGTTAATTTTTGTGTAAATTATGTGAAAGTGCTGCGAAATTATAAAAATATTTTTTTTTTACTTTTTTTTAAATATATATCTTTTTTGAAATTTTATGATATATATATTTTTTTTTTAAGATTTTGTATTAAAAAATGAACGTTTCTTTGTTGCTTAAACTTGTAAAATTATCATGTTTGGTTTTTAGCTGCAAACGTTGATTCTATACAAAAAATCTAACTACAGTAAAATGCTGCATAGCTTCACATTTACGAGTATGATATTTATATATGTATATATAATTTTTTTTTTTATTTTTTTTTTTACTAAAAATTAAATAGTTTTTCTACAAAACGTTGCACTTAAATTTAATTACATGGCATTAGTTTATTTTTTGTATGCGTTATAGTAATAATTATATATATATAATTTTTTTTTTTTTGTTTTTGTAGGACAAAGCTGTAATGTAGCCTTTAGTTGAAAGAGTGTGGGAGAGAGTTAGAGAGAGCACAACTTGCCCAGAAGAACTCATATCTGACAAAGTGGCATAGTAGCTGCTGATATCATGATATGTTATCATGATAAGATATCATCATATTAACTTTAAACACACGCAGCCTTGTCAATTTTTTTAAAAAAATGTTGCCATTTATTTTTTATAAGCTTTTCTTAGCGTAGTTGCTGTTATGTTTTGAGTATATGCATGATTATTTTTTTTTTTTTTTATTTATATATATATATAATTAAGTTTTATTTTTTATTAGCGTAAACATGATTTTATCAAGTTTCACAACATCGAGAGTTCATTTTTTGTTGTTGCTTGTGGGTTTTCGCTGTCGGTGTGTCGGTGTGTGTGTTTAAGTGTCTATGTGTGTGTGTACGATATTTTTTTCATATAAATTTTATAACTATTTATGCATTTAAAAATTATGTTTAACTTTTGGGATTCGCTACGCTGCTCGTTTTTTTTTTATTATTTAATTTATATATTATCTTTAGGATTGCAAATGCGTTTTGTGTATTTTTTAACTATTTATTTTAACTATTTTATTTATTAATTTATATGTAGCACTAACAATAAATGAACTGGTTGTCACTTTTACTCGCTTGCACTCTCTTTTGTGTACTAAACTAAGTTAGGCTATGCTCTTTTGGTTTACATTTACACTTGACATGTTTAAACATGCTGCACACACACATTACACACAACTACATACATACTTTTACATAACTTTTGAAGGCGCATAATATTCACAATTTAATTTTAATTTATATGTTAGCGTAAATTTTTTAATTTTTTGCTTAATTTTTTTTTTTTTGCTAACCCTAGACTAAATTTTGACTACAAATTAAAAAAAAATTAAATTTTTTTTAATTTTTAATTAAGTATTTCTTGTTGCATTTAGGCTTAGTTGCTGTTTTTTTTTTTTTGTTTTGTTCAATATTAAATTTAAAAGCTCGAATTCGTTTTATTTTAATTTTTATTATGTACTAAACTTGTTTTGCTTGAAAAAATGTTTTTTTTTTTTAATTTAAGAAAAAAAAATACATAATTCTTGTTGCTGTGCCTTTTGTTGTTACGTTTCGGTTTTTTTATTTAAATTATTTTACGGCCTATTAAAATGTTTAGTAACTAAAAACTAAACAATTGGTGATTTATTTTTTGGTTTTTTGTCTGCATATTTGTTTGAATTCATTTTAGGTGATTTCTATACGCTTTGGCAGTGTTTTTCATTTGAACATATATATACCGAAAAATTCGTAAGCAGTAACAGAAATTTGGTTTTGGAATCAATAAGTTTGCATCTGTGTTTTTGTTGTTGTTATTTTTGTCAAGTTTTTAGCGTTATTTATAGAGTTATTTACAGACTATATACAAAAAGAGCGCGTTCCCATTGCGTTTTGAGCGCAAGCAGGTGAAAATTGTTGTTAGAATTTTGGAAAGTTGGAAAGTAGAGCTGATCAAGAAGTTAGTTAGTTTTTTATTCGGTTTTTTATTTTTTTATTTTTTGTTGGCTTTATTTATCTAAAAAATTTGTTTAGAACACCACAGCTGCTGCTCGTAAATCGCATAACGCACGCACGTAAAAAGCGCACACATATCGTCGTACATACACTAAAAAATGTTACTAGCTACAATTTATCAGCTGCTTATCATCATCTTCATCATCATCATACACTTATATATAAGATCTATAATATATACGAATATATAATAGAATAATGATTTCAATGCGCGGTTTATAATTAGTTTATGTAAATGTTTTTGTTTGTGTGTGTGTGTAGCGCGAACTATAAGAAAGCCCGAAAAACAAAACTCGAGGCACTTGAAGATTTTAAAGAAAATTGAAACAGTTTCTGATTTTCAAATAATTTGATTTCCCTCATAGGATACCTAATGAGATGAAAATTTTCTAAAAAAAAAATCGCATTTTAAGTAGCTTTGAACCGCTATGGTACTATAAGAGCTTTGAAGCAAATTCGGTGTCGGTAAAAGCTTCTGAACTGATTAAAATACCAGAATGATTTTGGGAATTTGTAGATTTTAAAAATGCTGAATTTTAATATGGTGGAAATCTAAAAACTTGTTTTATAGCATATATTGAAATTCTTCTCAACAGTTCTAAAAATGACTGGGCCTTTGTAATTCGTTTACTGGAACTCTGCTAAAGTGGAAATTGTCTAAACAATTTAATTATACTAGATTTCGAGGTTTTATAAGATTTTAAATAAAGTCAAAATCGAATTTCGAATAGTCTGAAGCAGTTATGGTTACTAAAAAGACATCACAACGAATTCAATGACAGTAAATGGTAAAAGCTTCTTAAAGGCCCATACGCAGCATGCAAAAATTCCGCACGAAATGTAAAAACTTTATATAAAAAAAAATTCCCTTTTTTGGGATCTTTACATTTCGTGCGGAATTTTTGCATGCTGCGTATGGCCCTTAAAAGATAATAAAAATTACTAGGCTTTTGAAATTCCTAAAAACTTGTTTATAGCTCCTCTCAATTCAAATTCGCGTATGTGAATACGAATGAGATGGAAATCTTCGAAGCTATTTTATTTTTAGCAAATTCCGGAGGTTTAGATTGTTAAAAAAACGTAAGGGATGCGGATTTTTAATGGTCTGGTAAAGTTATGCTACTCAAAGTTTTTTAAAACGGGTTGAGCTTTGGTGAATGATTGCCGAAAGCTTTTTAACTGATCAAAACTTTGTAGGAAATCTTCCTAGTCTAAAACCAGCTCCAAGATATGGTTAGCCGTAAAATGCTAAGTAGGTTCCATAAGCTTTTTATAATAATTCAAAAAGTAGAGGCAGCTCCAAATATCAGCGAAATCAGCTGCAATAAATAGGAACTGGTTCGAAATGTATATTTTGTAGGGGTCCGCAGCTTCTGTGAAAATCATGGAATAATTTATTTTGAGCTCTTTAATCTTTTTTTCTCAGGTAGGACTTTAACAATCTCTACGGAGTTCATAGTTCAGCAAACCAAACTACACCAAGCTCTTAAATCTTTCAGTATTCTTTTTAAGCGGCTTGCCTGAATAACTATTCCCATGAGTCCTTGAAGTTTAATTATTTCGGTAGTATGGTTTTATTTGAACATCTGTGCAAATTCCCAGAAATCTTGAAAACTTTTAGCTCAAGGCCAATACGCAGTTCGAAAAATTTCGTACGGATTTGCGTACATTTGCGATTAATAAAAAAAATTTCTTGGAACTTTAAGTCGGATACAGGAACAACTTTACAGCAGCATTCTTGGGACTAATTTTATGTAATTCCCAAAAATCCAAAATTTTTACAAAATTCGGCATTCATAAAAATAACTAATAAATAAAAATAAGTGCATCAAATTCTAAAAGTTATTGAACTCGAACCGTTTCGATAATTAATCTTTGTTTTTAAAATACATTTTAGGACATGGCTTTGGTTTGTTTGTAGTCACGTGCTACGCCCAGTAATTGCCTTAATATATTGAAAATGAACCGTTTAAATAATATGGTTTCATTTGCATATTGGTCTTGAATATTTGAGCAAGATTTTAGAAATCTTCAGAAATATCTTGAAAGCTTTCAGCCAACAAAACAAATGTCTTTGAATTTTAGGACACATACCGGAAATCTAAAGCAGCTGTGGGCACGTAGAAGGCACGCGTGCCTTAGAGCTTTTACACATACGAGTAAGCTCTCGTTAAAGCTCAAAATGTATGTGTGATCGAACTTCAAAATGGAACGCAAAGCAGAGGTTAAAAACGAAACAATGCGCCTACTGTGTGAGTTTGTTATTGTTGGTCTTAAAATTCTAAAATGAAATATAATAGATTTCCATTATACCTAGCTCTTTTCGAAAGCTTTTTTATGGTTACGCCAGCGGCACAAAAAATTGCATTAGTAGTTTTGCCCACCGCTGATCTAAAGAAATAGCTTGAAAGCTTTTAGTTCTTTGAATTTTAGGTCGTCTTTTGGAAAAACTTTACAGCTGTTATGGGTCTTATTCTACTTAAATTCCAAAAATCCAAATCTTTTCTATGAATCTCGGCCAACTACACACACACATAGTTGAAATACAAAATGTTTGATTTCAAAAATGTTTTGCTAAGTTTTGTTTGGTTTTTTTCTTGTGATAAATTGTATTTTAGAATAAGCGCAGTTTATAAAGTATTTTGTTGTTGTGTATGTTTTTTGTGTTTTTTTTTTTAGTAGGTATGTAATCGCTTAGTTTTTTTTTCTTGAAACAACCGTTTTTGCAGGCTTTAATCGGCTGATACTTCCTGCTCAGAAGCTGCGCTTTAAGTTTTATAAAATTTTATAAACTTTTGAGTTTTGCAAGTGTTTTTATTTTTTAATTTGTTTAAGTAATCATTATTTAGCTGATTCTTGTTTTTTAATTAAGTATCGCTAATAATTATTTGTGTACTTTTGGTTTTACTTTAAAAATTAAATGATTACAATATGTTCATATAAATCCTTTTTTGCGCATGCTCAGAAACTTCTAAATGCAGTTTTTGAAATTTTTATGCTGACACAAATTTTTGTAATTTTTTTGTAATTTTTACTTTCGGCTTGTAATTAGTTTTTACGCAAAATTTATGTGACGGTCGAGCATTTAAATTTTGTTAATTTTTTTACTTTTAATACGTATTTTTTGTTGTTTTTAATATAAATTGTAGCGTAGTTGTTGTTGTAGTTGCTGCTTAGACAGACTTATAGACAGTTGTCGGTAAATAAACTTGCATAGTTTTGCTTTTTTTTTTTGCATAAATTATAGTTTAAGTGTTTTAGACTTAGTTTTAAGTTTAAGTAAATTTAGTGACTCAGTTTTAGTTTGAGTGTTGGGAAATTTTGTTTTTGATTTTCCTTGTTTAATGTGTAGCTTACCTCACTAATGGTTCCCAATTGCTTACGTCACACCATTGAGATGGATTTTCATTTTAAATTTTTATCAATGTAATGCAATGATAGCGCCATGAAGTGAACGAACTCAAAATGTAAATGAAATTAGTGTTGAGTAATTAATGCACATAATGTTTTAAATGTAAATGATATATAACATATGTACTTACATACCCGTTTATAACTAATGATTGTTGCTTTAAAAACTGAGTGAAACTAAAGATTTTATAAGAAAATGCCACATTTTGTAATAGTTTGGGTTTTTATTTTCATACAAGTAGCACAAGGGGCAAAAAACTAAAAGCATAAAAGTATAAACAAAGTAAAAACAAAGCAAAACACAATAGACTTAAAAAATACCAATAAAAGTATAAAATTAAAATGTATAGGTATAGTAAATAAATATATAAGTATGTTAATTTCAAGGTTCTAAAAAGGCATACGGAATGGTGTGGGAAGCAATCAGCTAGCAAATGAACGATGGATCTTTTAGAAGTTGTTGATTCTAATAATTGAATATTTCTTTTATATTTGCCAAGACACTTGATATAGCCATAATACACATAAAGTGTTTACATTTGAAGTCCCCTGATTGTTAGCTGGGCTTAGAGCAGGCCTCAAATGTCTCGACATATATAAAAGTACAGAGCAATGCATTTTTGGTGCCTACAGAATTTTTTTTCTTGTCTTACTTTGCCAATTGGCCTAAAATTTTGATTTTCATGTGTCCTACGTATTGTTTACATATTACTATGTCTTTTTTTTCTTCTGTTAGCTTTATTTACGCCGCTTTCGACGCAATTTGAACCAAATCTTATGCCAATAGTTTTGCCATAAATGCAACGCTCTGTACACAATTAACTTCTCCATCGTTCAAATGTATGAATAAGGACCATCAGTTAAGGCGCTACACAGTAACAATCAAGAGTTATCATCCTTGTTGGAGCCGCCCCCACCGACCCCAGAGCCTTGTGTGTTGGTGCCGCGACCGCCGGCTGGAGCACGTACCGCTGGCGGTTTATACTCCAAGCCCGGATCGAATTGCATTAAAACGAATACCTGCGGAATATAGCCAACGATTAGTTGTAGTCTAGTTTTGTGCGTCTATGTGGATGGATATATATATACCTGATCTGTTGGCAGTAGTGAGAAGTCATCGGGTGGGTTGGTTATTACATAACGTTTGCTGCTCGCATCACAACTCGAGCTAGTATCGCGAAAGCGGTACAAACCTATGCACAGCATGCCATATGACTTGAGTGCCGCCACGAAGAGATCTCCGTACTTGCCGCACTCTCCAAACTGTGCCAGTGGACCATCATACAGCGAGATTTGTCCAACGCGACATCTGTGTAAGAGCAATTACGTTTTCGTTTTATTGCAACAATGTTATTGGAGGCCTAAGAACTAAAGATGGGAGCGGGACAGAAAGCTCGAGAAGTCAGCAAAACTAGGCATGGCTGGTAACGGAAATTATTGAAAGATGAACATTGCCGAAGTTCCCAGGCGTTCCTAAATTTATGCCGGGTCCCTTATGTTTTTTTTATTAATTAATTATTATTAATTTTATTATTAACTTTTTGAAATAAATTTTTAACTTAAAATTTTAACGCATATTTTTAAAGATGAATATTGTAATTCTAACAATAAACCCATGGTTTCTGGACAAAAAAATACCACATCCAAATGAAAAGACAGACTTTCAGATACAGAGATCACACCATGTTTTCTTTAGGTTTCTGTCGTGTCCAAGAAACCCTAGCACATCCGGGTGCTGACATAACCTCAAAAAACCGCATAAGGCTAGGTATTTCCGATGCTCTCTCTGAAACGTGATATGCTGGCGTTTTCGATCTTGGATGCGAATTCAGCGACAATTCGCCAGACAACCGTTTTTAAAATGATTATTTATACTTTTGAGGTTATGCTATAAAACAGCTACAACAAAAATCAATTTTCATATTTGGACGGCAGACCATGTTTACCATATGCCCATAAAAAGTGGTATTTTGGATGTTATTTCAGAAACCTGATGTGATGGTTTTTTTTGATCTCAGATTCGGACTCAGCAATCACAAAATCATTTATAAAACATTGCTGAAAAATCGGTCTCGAAAAAGATTATTTATGATTTTGAGGTTATGTTACACAAACAAAGTCGATTTTCAGGTTTGGACCATGTTTACCATATGCTTTGGGTGGGTCACTGAATCCGAATCCAAGACTTAAATAAACACTTGCTCGTCATAACCTCACACAACCTTTTAAAATGAGGTATTTTGGAGGCCATCTTAGAATACTGACGTGCTGCGTTTTTTTTTGACCTCGGATTCGATTCAGAGATTCCAAAAATAATTTAAAAACAGCGCCAAACAAGTTTCGAAAAAAATTTAAGGTTTTTTGGGATTAGGATAAAACCAAGACTCGTTAGGTTAATTTTAATAGCGGATTCGGGTTCAGCTTGCCGAAATACCTAAGTAAACATATGCCATAACCCCAGATCACACGAGTCGGGGTGGATCCAGAGAAAGGACCTGGTCAGCAGACTTACCTGTCGCGATTACTCAGACTCTCCACTGTGCTATAGCCACCGCGCAACCCCGCGCCCTCAGCCAGTATAAGTTCCAGCTCTGGAGTGGCGCCGCCCGTTATCAATGAGCGTATCAGCGTTAAGGCGTTTTGATTAAAGTATGTCTAATTCAGTGGATGAAATCGGAGAGATATATGGAAAATATAATATTTGGAAAACCTCAGGGATCAGAGACTTTTGGACATGACTTTACCGTTGACATCAGCGAGTCTAACACACTCACAGCGAACGCTGTGCCGCAGGCAAATGGCTGCGTTAGATATAGTTCTGTATCTGGATCATCATCATCGTCTTGATCGAGAAACTGCACGTTACTATCATTGACCAGTTCTTTAAACGACAACCAACAACAAAACAAAGTGTTTTTAGTAACCAACGCCAGTCGGGTTGGACACATTGTACACATACACAATATAAAGCATGAAGCTGGCCAAAATTTGCATGCTTTAAAGGAAACAGTGGTTCACTAACCCCCGGAACTACTGCCTCGTATCCCTACCCAATTTTGGCCAGCTTCAAGCGCGCTACTTGGGGCGCTACTTTCGTTCGGTCGTTCTTAAACTCGGCCAACTTAGTGCGATGCAGTTTACCTGTTATCATGGGCACATTGGCGCCATAGACTGAGCCACGCCGCTGCAACACTATGGGGCTGCCCGCAGTCGCGCTCAGATTGTCAAACTCCGGACCGCGTTGACTCAGCACGCCAATGGTGTCATCAAATGTCATTGCCTTGATGTTGAGCGAGGCCAGAATGGCCTCCTTATCGGCAAGCGTGGGATCATCGTTGCTAGGAACTTTGGCCGACAATATGCAGCACATATCACACAGATTAACGTTGACGGCACGCAGATCGGCACGACTCAGCGGTGAACCATTTAGCACCGAAATCTTTGGCAGATTCTGTAGCATTTTCCACTCGCGACGTATGTAGTCCACGGAGCCCACAATTACCACGTGCTTCAGCTCATGGTAGTGGAAATTGGATGCACGCAGTGGCATGACCAGATTTCGCAGGCCAATCAGCGGTGAATCGGGATCGGCGAAAAGGCAAACGACCACGTGACCGTTTAACACTGTCATGGCCGCTTGGTTGCGATCCTGTAGGTAAGATGAGGGTTCGGCAAATGGTTAGTTGTATAGAAGTAAGATCAGAACATAATGAAAAGGCAAGAAAAAGAAAAAGGATCCAACATAACAAAAATTTAAAAAATTAAATTTTTAAAATTAAAAAAAATATAAAAAATTGATTGACCATCTGAAAATCTTGACTTTATACACTTGAAAGTTTGAATAAATTATAAATAAAAAAAAAATCATTTAGTGTTTGCTTAAGGAATTTATTATTTTACCAGAAAATTCAAGCAACAAAAATTAAATTGAAAAACTTTTAAAAACATGAAAAATGTTAAGAAATTTATAAAAACTTAAAAAAAGGAAATTTGTTTTTTTTTAACGATTTCATTAATTTACTAGAAAAATCCAGCAAAAAAAAGTAATTTAACAAATTTTTAAAAATTTATTATGAAATAAAGTTTAAAAATTTAAAAAAAAAACTTAAAGAAACCAAATTTAGTTTTTGCTTTAGGATTTTATTATTTTACTAGAAAAATCCACCAATAAAAATTAAATAGAAAAAATAAAGTAGTTAAAATTGGGATTTTATATTTTTTTTAATTTAAACAAAGTTCTGAATTTTTACAAAGCAATGAATATCGATAGAAAAAAAATCAATTTTTTTAATTTTATTATATATTATAAAATTTTATTCATTCAATAAAATGTACAATTTAGAGAATTAAGTAATTCTCTGCATCACGAAAATATCAAATTTATGAAATAAAAAATAAAATTCATATGTTTTTAATATTTGGAGACGCTTAATTAATTAATTATTTTTATACTCAAAAAACCTATTTTAGATATAAATATATTTTTTTCTTGCGTTTAAATGAAAAAATATTTTTTTTAGTTTTTGTGGTTTGTGCTTATTATCAAAAAAAAAACAATTAAAAAAATTAAATTTTATTATTTTTTTTTTCAAACTATTTTTTTAAAAAAGCTAAATAAAATTTAGCTCTTAAATTTGATATGCATCACTGCGCAGGGAATTTTACCTAATTACTTAAATAATAAAGTTTATTTACTAATTAATATTTTTTTAGTGCAAAAATAGAATGTTTTTATAAAGTTCAAAAAATTACATTTTATTTTATTCAATTTTATTTCTTTTTAAAGGTTCAAAACTTTATTTAAGTGAAAAAAATTAAAAATAAATTGCTGCAGTGTTCTGACTCACCAAAATGCAGTCTTCTAAATTTTTTGCCGGACTCCAGTGGAACATGCCCGTCGAATCGTACTTCATTTCCGTCTTCTCGAAATCAAAGTCCTTCGACTGATCGTCCGCTATGCCGGCGGGCAATGTAACGCCGCCATTTTGATTTTGTGTGCCAGTGCCGGAACTGCGACTCGTTGGCCTAAACGCAAGTAAATGAGAGATACGTTTTAACCGAGCGGTCTGTGCGGCTTGCAATCTTTAGATTACGTTTCTGTTTTTTTTTTGGCATATCATTTTATAAACCAATCAAAATAATTAAATGCTACATCCAAATGCAAAGTGTTCTTTCGTAAATGCTACGAGTACGTTTCGTTCAAAAAAATACATATGAGAATACTTGGAACTTGTTCAATTTCAAATATATGTAAATACGTACATACTTATAGTAAGATAGATATATAGAGAGAGAGAGAGTTAGATAGAGAGAGAGCAGAGCTTGTGCTAGTAACAAATTATACGATAATACCAATACGTATACAAATGCGATTAAAATGAAACATTCCTTCAACTACACAAAACGCTCCAAAATTCCGGCGGAGTTTGCGACATGTGGCATACCAACGAGTGTACGGGTGTACGTGTGTGTGTTTTTTTCGTGGCATGTGGCAAGAGTGTTCTAAGGTGAGCATGCACGGGGTACACCACATATGTCTGTCAATCCGCCGGCTTACAAAAACAAATTTTACGCTATGATATTTTAGTAGTTAAATGTCTTTTTTTTTAGCCAAATGAAACAAAAGGTGCAACTTCTTTGTAAAGAAGTAATTACAAGAAGTACCAAGAAAAGTTTACACATAGATGAGGCAGGCAAACTTGTTTGTATTTGATTGTTGAGAGTGTGTTTATAGTCAGATAAAGCCTCTAAGCCGAACCGAATCATGTATGCTCTAAATAGATTTCAGATAAAGTCATCCCATAATTTCTATAAAAATCCGAAGACAGCTTTTTGCGAAAGCTATAAATACCACATATTTAATACCATAAAAAAATATACCATTAAAAAATGTGGTTTAAGGCGCATACGCACGGAATAACAAAACTTTATATAAAAAAGATGGCGTACGTTAAAGTCGGGCGCGGACGGCTTTGGGATACCCTGTACCACTGCTTGCAAGAAAATCCGGTAAATTGCTTAAGAAAACCAAAAACATTTGATTGCCAAATTAGATTACGATACCTTCATAAACAACCAAAAACAGACGAATTTTGAACCAAAAAGGTTTTTTTGACCGATCGTTCCTATAAAAATCGTCAACCGATTTTGATAATTGATGATTTGGTACAGTGCTGGGTAACCCTAAAAAACATACAATTGCCAAATTTGGTTACAATATTTTTACAAACAAACGAAACACAACGAATTTTGTACAAAAAGCGTTTTTTTGACCGATCTGCCCTATGGGAGCTATATGATATAGTCAACCGATTTTGATCAAATTTGGTACAAAAAACTCTAAAAAACTATTTAGTGCCAAATTTGGTTACGATATCTTCATAAACAACCGAATTATCCATCTAAAACTTTTTGTTTTTTTCGGGGTCCTCCTATGGGAGCTATATAATATATCCCCGATATCCAAAATATAAAATAAACTTGCATCCTCTGACATAATAACGCATCTAATCTGAAAATTTGGTTGCTCCAGCTCTTACCACCTCTGAGATCTAGGCGTTCATACAGACAGACAGACAGACGGACAGACGGTCAGACGGTCAGACGGACATGGGTATATCGACTTCTCTAGTCACCCCAATCATACTTTGGGTAACTTTGGGGGATCTCCGACGTCTCCTTCTGTATGTTACATACATTTTCAGCTTGCACAAACTTAATATACCCTTTGTACCATACGGTACAGGGTATAAAAATCCCAAAAGGGATATCCAAAATGGTATTTTTTTTTTTTATATGAAGTTTTGTCATTCCGCGCGAAATTTTTCGAACTGCGTATGGACCTTTAGACAAAAAGTATTCGCTGCTTAAATTATTTCCCAACAGTCTTATACTTATATACATATTATAACACGCTATACCAAGTTTATGCGAAAGATACTTGCAAATTGATACTAGAAATTTTTGACGTTTTCCACAAAACAGAAACCATATCTGTAAATATGATGAACTGACATCATTAGCGGGACATTTCAGAACAGGAGAATCTTACACATTTTCGCCTTCAAGATACCATATAGCAAATTGATAGTTGACATTTTTGATGTTTTCCGCTACAATTAACCATATCTGTACATATGAACTGACCTCTTCAGCGAAATATTTTTTCTAATAGCTGAAACGGATGTGAAGGGAAACGCGAAGAGATAGGCAGAACAGGAGAATCTTATTTCAAGATACCATATTTGTATTTGGTGTTGGAAACAGAAAAGATAGTCAGAACATAAAAAGCCTATACTTATCCCCCTAAAATATGCTATATCTATACATAAGCAAAGATATTTTTGCGTAGTATTTATTCTAATGGCTGAAATGAAAATCAAATGAAACGTGTTGGTGCTGGAAACAGAAAATATTCTCTCCCCTCCTAAAATATACCATATCTGAACTTTTTTCTCTATATCATACCACATCTGCTTTAATCGAATAACTTTTTTAGCGCTGTATAGTTCCCAAACAGCTGAAATGGAAATCAATTGAAATGCGTAAATGTTGGAAACAGAAGAGAGTGAATAGGGAAATATGAGTGTCTGCTTGGTTTTGTATGGAGTATTTAAAATGATCAAGATAATTTTATTCAAGATTTTTCCTTCTCCAGTTGTGCATAAAACTAGCCAAATGAAAAATACCCTTCTTTTTCTTATAGACATTGGCCACAGTTGAGATATTTTTGGATTTATTTCCTTTTCAAAAAAGGAGCAAAGAATAAATCGCTCAATTCAAATTCTAAAAATGGTGTCTAGAACTTTTATTATTAAAATTCAAAGACTTCTAATTAAAATGGACAACTTTTTTAAGAAATCATAAATATTATATAAGTATAGGCGGGAAGCACCTGTCTTTATTGTAAGCTTCCATCATAGCTCTTTCCTTTATAGTATTGTTGCTCACATTCTTAGCTCATCTAACATTTCATGCCTCTCACTTCACTACTTTTTTGTGAATGGAACAAATTTAGAGCTTTCTTGGCATCAGGTGCACAAACATATATTTATACAATACTTATACAAATTTTGTCCGTGCCTTATTCTTACTAGGGAGTTCCGCCCCCTGCGTGCTTCGCTCGCCAACTCCCGAACGGTCTTCTTTATTCAATTTAGTTCATCCAGACCTTAATAACTATATTTTTTATATACATAATGCATGCATGCATGAATGATATAGTCGGTCCAGCCCGACTTAAAAATAGACTGTACTTTAAAACTTTATAAGCTTCATCCTGTTGCAACAAAGAATTAATGCCATCAAATATTGAAACAAATGTGAACAACAAAATTGAAATAATGTCAAGTAAATTGTTGTTCAAAGGTTGCTATTGCTGCCGTTGCTGTAATTCCCCCTTTCATGATGCATTTTAATGATTCGCATGAGTTTTCACCTGCATGATTTCAACGTATCGAGGTGAAACTTACATTGTGCACACCATAAGAGATGTGGCTATCACATAATGTAAGTTTCACCTCGATACGTTTGCGCATACGAACACAATTGGTACCACACTGATCGATTGTTGACGTATTTATATATACATAATTTTAAACATCACGAATTGAAAATTGCAATAATCGCTTTCGCATAAACTCAGTAATAAATTTATACCTATTAATTGAAGTATAACCGGAAGAATTGGTAAATATTGAAAAAGAGTCGAAAACTAGTAAAAGCCATAAAGCATGCAGAGAAGTGGAGTTTGAAAAAAGTACTAAGGACTTTCGCCGTTTGACAAGTGTTTCCCAGATCAGGGTTACATTAACGTAATACATGGGTACCCAAAAAAAAAAACGTGTATGTATTTTTGTAGGTGTTAGAGCTAGAGACAAACACAATGACGCAAGCAAATGAAATGCATCCAAAACGTAGTTACAGTTAGTTACAATTACATATACAGTTAATTACAAGTAACGCATTGTTTTATATATATGTAATTATACAGTTAGTTAATGTATGTACATAAAGACATGACAGGGAATGAAGTAAAATGTTGTTTAGAAAAGAACAGACAGTGTGAACATGTTAGCATGAGTTGGTATGTAAAATGTTATCGATATTAATCGATATAAGTTCTAGGCAAAAATGTTAAAACAACACACACATAAAGGCACGCACACACAGACAGTAACATGACATGACATTATTTACTAACGTTCAGCTTATGTAAAAATGTTTTCAAGTAGTTTTTTAATGTATGCAAAATGAACGATAATTAAGTACGACAAAATTTTAGCTTTCAATCAATTAAAAATATATAAAAAATAGTAAAAATAAAATAAGAGTAACAGCTGAGTGTGTGTTTGTTTTTTTTTTTTTGAACAAAATGCGCATAAATGTTGTAAGAATATTTACGAATACTAGTTAATTGTAGTAGTAGTTATATGTAGTTAAATAACAAAACTTTTTCTTTGGCTTTTGGCTTAGTAAAGTTTCTAGGAAATTATGGACGCATACATGAGCTTTTTAACTTCGTAAGCAAGTTGATAGCCCGCATAAGGGTTAGCATCATTTTCTGGTGGCCTGAAACAAAATGTTTTTCGTTTTTTATACATTAAGACTTAGTAAATTTATTGTTGTTGTTATTGTGATATTATTGTGATTATAATAACTGTTAACGAGTGAGTCAAACAATTAGTTGTTATGTGTTAAGAGTTTAAGTTAAGGAGCATTTACATATATGTTTGTATATATAGTAGTAGTAGTAGTAGTAATAGGTATATAAGGCCTGGCCTTGCTTTATATAAATTAGTGTGTTTCTTTTTATTTTGTACTTGCTGTTGTTAATAACGCAAAATTGTGTTGTAACTTGGCACAAATCATTAGTAAAACGTTTAGTTTTGTTAGAACGCAAAGTAAATTGGAAAAAATAACTATGGCACAAATTATAGTACTTGGTATTATGTATAAGTATATGCAGGTTGTACAGCGTTAAATAGGCCTAAAGTGTTTGCTTTTGTTGTTGTTGTCTTGCTTATTACCGATTTTTTTGTTTTTGTTTTTGCTTTGCTTTATAATTATGTAATACAAAGTGCCGTTTTGCTGTGTATTTATATATATATATAAAAAGTTGTATAGTAGTATATAGGAACCCGCCCGCCCTTTTGGCTTATGTACAGCCATAGCCTGACCAAAAGCATTTATCCAGAACCACTCACCTGTTGTACTGTGATGGCGATATGACCTGACCCTCCACTTGTCTGTTAACCGTGGGCTTCACCTTGTTCACCTGCTTGCCCGCTGCAGCAGCGGTAGCAGCTGCCACGGTGTTGTTCATATGATGCATGGCACCTGTGCCATTGCCAGTACCATTCGGACGGCGCACATTGCGATTGAGTACTGTAAGCAGAAAGAGTTTGGCATAAATGTAAGACCAAAAGCTGCTGAAAATTGATTTGCTTTAAGCCAATGCCAGCTTTTCGAGTTCCAGAAATCTCTTTTGGTTTGTTTTCGTTTTTTTTAACATAAAAATAAGTAGTCTTCTTAAACTAGTCTGCTTTAATGATAATTTCAAGGTTACAAGACAATTTTGAGACTTCCCAAGAAATATTACTTAGCGTAAAAAGAGATCACAATTTACTGCTTACATGAAATTTTTATTGTCTGAATGAGAATTTGGTTTTAGATATGAGTAGATAGCTACACATTCTTTTCGATCACGGGGTTTATTTGGGATTGCAGCAGATTTTAGATATAAAATATTTTTTTTAATGCAGATTTGCAGATGAGTGTGTCCGTTTTATGTATTTACAAAACGCCTTTATAAAATTTAGTTGTTACAGAAGCCGGAATACTATTACTACTAGTGTTGAACCAACCTTGATACGTTAGAATTGCATTTAACCGATTCTCTCAATGATACAGGCAAGTCTAAGAATTTATGACAAACACTACATAAGCCTAAATAACACATAGTATATAAGCAATACGCACATACGACATTATGGGGTTCTTCTTCTTCAGGCAACATGCCATAGCTGAGTAAATCATTTAATGCTTACTATAACCTTCGTTAACTTAAAAAAATAAAAAAAAAAAATTTCCCATTGCTAAATTAAAAATCTGCCCTATGCTCCGACTAGGAGCGATATCGTGTATTACTATATATAATATCAAGGAAAAAAAAAAAAAAATATAAACATCGCTCTACAAATTTTTTTATTTTTATTTTTTAAAAACAAGTACTGTAAAAATCACCCTATATTTATATTTCATAACAGTGTCAAATTGAGTTAAAGACTGCCTAAAATATTTTATAGCTGAATAAAATTCTTCGTATTTCTGTATACATTTTTCACTTTAAAGATATTAGGCAAAATAATTTAAAAAAAAATTGCTCGAAATTAAATTTTTTGTATTTTTATAGACGTGGTTAACATTACCATGAACTAATATTTAAATAATAAAAAAAATAAAATAAAAACAGCAAGCACGAATTTACAGTGTCAAGAAAAAATTATGCCTGATCGCCAATTTTGCATTTCAAAAATGAAACACTTAAAAAACCACCCTTTATATTGTACTTCACAACAATATTTTATTCGCTTAAAGATTGAATACGACCTTTATTCATTTTTTATAAATATTTTACTTATTATTTTGAGATGTCAGCTGGGGTGGGATTTTTTATATTCTTCGTATTTCTGTATACATTTTTCACTTTCAAGATATTAGGCAAAATAATTTAAAAAAATATTGCTCGAAATTAAATTTTTTGTAATTTTATAGGCGTGGTCAACATTACCATGAACTAATATTTAAATAATAAAAAAAATAAAATAAAAACAGCAAGCACGAGTTTACAGTGTCAAGAAAAAATTATGCCTGATCACCGATTTTCCATTTTAAAAATGAAACACTTAAAAAACCACCCTTTATATTGTACTTCACAACAATATTTTATTCGCTTAAAGATTGAATACGACACTTTAGTTCATTTTTTATAAATATTGTACTTATTATCTCGAGATGTCAGCTGCTGTGGGATTTTTTATAGGAATTGCTTACAACGTGGTCGTGGTCAATACTGACACGGATTAATCTCTAAAAACAAACAGCAAGTGTTCGTGCCCAACACAAAAAATTAAACCTGCTGGAAATTTCAAATTTCCGCAACCAAAAAGCTTAAAAAATGTGGTACAGTCGAGGCGGTGCCCGACAGTGGAATACCCTGTACCTTTTGTGTCAAACAAATTTTTCCTGCATATTCCATCTAAGAACTTTCCAATTGGAATTTATTTTTTTTTGGTGAAAATCGATATTGATACCTATAAGTTCCCTAAATTTTTACCGATTTTGATGAAACTCGAATGTTACGTCAAAGAAGTTATTTAAAGTATATGGGGTAAGTTTCAAGTTGGTATGTTGAGGGGTTTGGGAGAAAACACGGTAAATGTATTGCGGGGGGTGGGGGGACCGCATTGATAAAATTTGGATGTGGATTTGTTCATTAGAGCCACATGAATGAGCTTACCAAAAATTGTGATTCTAGGTCACTTGTAGCCATAATTGCGTAGAGTCAAATATTGACGCAGTTTATTGGCAAGGGGAGGTGAAATTTGCACATTTTTGACTATAACTTCTGTTGTATTTGTCCGATTTTGTTCATTTTTTACACATAGATGCATGTATCCACAACGCATCGCTCTGTTAAATTTCAAATGAAAATATTAAACGGTGTGGCTAAAAACCGCGAAAATCTACAGCGGGGGAACGGGGCAAGATATTGACATGATTCAACAAACTTCATCTGCTTAGGAAATATGCGCACCAGCTGGTAAAGTTTCGTGTCTCTAGCTCTTATAGTCTCTGAGATCTAGGCGTTCATACGGACGGACAGACGGACGGACGGACGGACGGACGGACGGACGGACATGGCTCAATCGCTACCCGAGGTTATGATAAGCATTTTGGTATAAAGGATTTGGGGTCTGCCACGCCTCCTTCTGTCCGTTACATACATTGCACAAACCTAGTATACCCTTTGTACCTATAGGTACAGGGTATAAAAATTACCCTGTATTTATATTTCCCAACAATGTCAACGTTAAAGACTGACTGACTCCCGTACTTTATTGCTTCATGCTTGAATATAATTTCTCGTATTTTTTCACTTATTAATTCCGATCACACAAATGATTCGAAACGGAATTTTTTGTAAGGATTAATTACAATGTAGGCGTGGTCAATATTTATAATAATTCATTTTTAAAAAGAAACGAGCAAGCACGCACAATAAAATATTAAACCTGCAAATCTTACACTTAAAAAAAAAACCTTTAAAAATCACCCTATATATTAAAGTTCACAACAATAACAAATTGGCTTTATGATTGACAACGGCATTTTATTGCTTCATGCCTGACTAATGAAAAAAAAAAAAAATTAAAAACAAATTTTTTTTTTTCTTGCCCATATCTCGAGATTTCAGCCGAAAAAAAGAAGCGGTGTTGAATTTTTTGTGTACATTTTTTACAACGTCATCGTGGTCACCACTGATATAAAGTTATCTCTAAAAACAAAATGGCAAGTGCTGGTGTCAAAACAAATAAAATTATACTTGCTGTGAATTTTCTATTTATAATACCAAAAGCATTAAAAATCACCCTATATTTAAGTTCTCACATCAATGCTGTTAACTATTATGCGATATAAAGCACTTTTCAAATGCCTACATATTCAAGTATAGTAGATCACGAAACTTTAGTCGACGTTGATTTTGTTCGCCAGTTCTGCAAGGATCACCAATTTATTCCATGCTGGCAAAGTCACTGAGAGCGTTCTCTGGTCATAGCGCCTAAAATCAAACTATCCAATGTAAGGACAACCAACTTTAAACTTCAGCTTTCAAAATAGGGTACATCCCCTTTTTATTTTATTTTGTTTTTCGAACAATGTATTTACCAACACTAGTATGTTGGGTCTTCTAATTTTGGGACAGCTGTCACTTTGATGAATTCGTTCAGAACATTTTATTAAATTATGAGTTCTGGAGCTTAGAAGAATTCTATATCAAAAATTCGACAGCATCGATGTTTTTCAATATTTTTCCTAAAATTTACATTTTTTATTTTTCTGCTCCAAACGAAAGCCAAATCATCGAGAGTTTTCTGGAACTCCCCCAAATTTAATTAGTATAAGCTATGGAACTTACGATTTGTATCTTCTCTGTCACGTGTGATATCACCTGTGACAGTTAGATAAAGCAGCGCAGTTGCAGTTACAGTTACGTTTTGCAGAAGAGAACAAAGACGAAACAAACGATTAGTAAGAATTTAAAATCGAAGTTAAAGAGTAGTTTGTGCTAGGCAAGGTGTACTATTAGTTGATGGGAAAAATATACTTAATATATATTTAGATTAATTTTTTAGTACTGATTGATTGCATTAGTCAAGTTCAAATTAATCAAGAAAGGTATTTTTGAGCCGCGTGTTGTTACTGTAGCATAGATTTATTGTTGCTGTAATTTGTTGTTGTTGTTTTAGTTGCTGTTGTTGTTGTTGTGAAACGAGTTATTGTTAGTTGTTTGCTTGGTTTGTTGTTGTAAGTGTACAAGTTTAGCGACAGAAATAAGTAAACCAAATACTTAACAAGCAGTTTGTATGCAAAACAAACAAAAATCACACCGAAAAATTTTCAATAATAATAAATAGACATCGATCAAATGACAGTAGTAGTAGTAGTAGTAGTAGTAGTGGTAGTAGTAGTAAGTTGATTTAAGTTAGCTTTCAATATATAAGTAGTATATAAGCAGAATAGCAATTACAATTATGGCAAATATATGTTTTGTCATTGTACATTAGCAAAGAAAACATTTGCTGTTGACATTAAAATCAAGTTACGTAAAATTTGATAAAAAAAAAAACAAAACGTAAACAATTTGTATGCAAACAAAATGGCTAAAATTAGATTAGAGCTGGTTGGTTTATTAATTGGATTTTTGGAGTAATATTTTTTTTTTGTTTTTTTTTTTTGCGTTTTTTGGCATGTTTTGTAAGCGCTGTATGAGCAGCTACAACTAAGACAATCAATGTTCGTCATATAACAATAAAAAGCAACAAAAGTCTAAGAACACAAAAAAAAAAATATATAACAAACTAGGCATATAGAATACGTGTGAAAAACTGTGGTATGCTTTTGGGCGCGCCAAAGTTGCGTATACGTCATGTGTTCAAAATAACCTTTCTCGCATGTGCATTTGCTTGCGGCTTCTTGACTTAAGTAAATATATGTTTTGTAATGTTTTTAAAGAACTTAAATAAGCTGAGCACTTTACCCGATACAGATCCACGCACATGCACCCGCTTGGGTAGCTCTGGTGGCGTAAATGTGGGTGCAGGATGGTGTTCATCTGTAAGATATTTTTGGTTTGTTATCGCACAGCTTGACGTAATCAAATTCGTTTTTTTTTTTGTGTAACTTTTTTGTGAAGCTTTTAAATAGCTTTTTTTGAAATATAAAATAATTTTTTTTTTTATATATTTTTTTTAGATGTTTAAGGAGGTGTTGTTTTTTTTTAAGAACATAAATTGGAAAAACTTAGTCTTAAGTCGCAGTGTTACTAGCTGCAACTTGAGTTTTGCAGCGCCATCTATTGCACAGCATTGGCGTGCGCTGTTAAGTGTTGCAAAGTTGACAAAAACTGCATTGGCGTGCTAACAGCTTTCAAGTCAGCTGTTATCGATAACAATGTTTTTGTAACATTTGGCAACATTTTCAACTCTAGTTGCGCAGTGTGACACTGAGAGCTTAAGTAAACTTAAAGTGTTTAACAAGTGTTCGACCAATTGGTTTTGATTTGTTAGAAACTAGAAAAAAGAACTGAATAGTTAGTGTACCTTTTGTGGGTTTTGGCTAAAGAAACTGAAATTTATTGTTTCAAACAAGTTAAAACAAAGTAAAGTAAAGTGTAGAAAATGGTCTAGGAAATGGTTTCAGGATTTCTTTTCAGGTTGTACATAACTATATATATAGATAAGTCATAAGCAAATGCTTTTCAAAAAAAACATGCAAAGAAATATTATACAACAAAATTGGTGAGAGTTTAGTTACAAATACAATACAATAAAACGCTACATAAAGCAAAGGCGTGCATTATTTTATATAGAGTATAAAGTTGGCATTAACTTAAGCAGCTAAGCATTTTGGTATTGGAGCATGGGATTAAGCATTTGTGGTTTAAGCTTCAGTTTTAAGTACTATAACTTTAGGCGGTTTTTTTTTTTATTTTAATGTGAATTTGGCATGAAAAGTGATAAAGCAACACGCTCAGCAAAGTGCAGTGACTAACTAGCTAAGTAAACGGCTCAAATGAAAGCAAATGTTTTTATATATTTTAAGTAGTTAACAACTTTTTAAACTTTACATAGAGGCCTTACAGACGGCTAAGACTGCTTACACCCAGTTAATAAACATTTTTAAAGCCATTTTTGTGGCACAAGTTTGCAGCTACTTCTTGCACTAACTAAGTATTAAGTATACATTTTTAACGCTTTTTTTTTTTGTTTAAGAGCAATTTAACTGCACTGAATTTTGGAATAGACTTTTTTTTGCTGTTTTTAAGCAAAAGCTAGTCCTATAAATGCCTTTTAGCGGCTTTGGCGTGCACGCGTTTTTGTGGTATATTTTTTAACAGTTGTGTTGCTTTTTTTTTAAATTTATAAGTTATTTTTAAGTTTTGGTAATAAGAAATCTTACTTTAAACTAGTAAGTACAACTAATTTGTAAAAAAATTTGATTGAAACAGAAACAATAAAGAGAACTGCGCAACTTTGATTCAGACAAAGTACAACACAAATGTCACTCCAAAAGAAATATATGAGAAAATACTAAAAAAAATACCAAACTTAAAAACATACATATACAAGATTCAAAATCAAACACGTGCACTTGCACACTTTTTTCAGAGTACTCATAAAGTAATACACTATAAACACAAAATCATAATGAATGTATTGGAATGAATCATTTTATATAGTAGTATTTTTTATAGGTATACGATATTTTGGTTTTGAGTTACTTAGTTTGACTTACTTGACAACGAGTATTCATCGTCTTCTACACACACACACACAGACATATAAACAGTAGCAGTTGTTACGATTGGAGGGAGGGGGGAGTATATAAAAATATGACACGTTTACACGATTACGATTACGTATATAAAACGAATGCTTATAGAACCCAGTTGATGTAGTTATAGTTTTGTATGGGTTATAATACAGAGCATGTTGAGTGTGTTTTTATTTAAATATGAAATCGTTTAGGACTTGTTTGCTAATTGATTGAGTGTACTCTAAAGTGTAGTGTATAGTATGTTGAAAGGTGACAAGTTGAGACTGTTATGGAAGTAATATATTTTTAAGAGTTTGGTTAAAATGAGCATAATTGATTAAGTTTTGTAGTTTCAAAGACGTAGACAAGTACGACGAACAGAGTATACGATATGTTACGAAAACAAGTAGTTTATGATAAATATAGAGTATAGAGTATATAAAATACGTTAGTTGTAGTAGTTATGTAGTGTATGTAGTATAAATACACGTTAAGTAGTTACAAAATGTAGTACGAAAATACACAACTTTAGTTGCAAATAGTATAATTCGAATAGTATTCAAATATGAATATTTATTTATTATACGAGTATGTTTTGATAATAATTTTTGTATCGTTTCGAATTAGAACGAGTTTTAGCGAATTTACTACACACTCACTAAGTTAAAAGTTGATTATGAAAAGTACACAATTACTAAAACGAACGATTAGAAACGAATATACGAGTATGTTTGTTTGAGTGTTTCGAGTGTAGCTGTGTCGGTGTCTGTGTGTTTGAGTGTGTTGAGCATAGCTGTGTGTGTATGTTGGCATATGGTAATTTGTGTCCAAGGGGGTAGGTTTTTGACTTGTGTTTGACTGACTAAGATTGATTAAACATGTGACTGGTAGACAGACTGATTGATTGATTGATTGATTGAACTACTATCTAGTTGTCTGACTGAATTTTCAAGTGTTCCTTAGTAGAATTAATAGCATATGCAGCTGAACAATGACACTTTAAGTTAGTAAATGGAACACATAGGTAAGTTATGCTTTTTTTTTTTGAATTACTTTTGAAAAATTTGTCTTTTTAGTATGACTTGTGTTTGGGGTTTGTGTTTTGTTATTGTAATGTTTTAATTAATTGTTTTTTTTTTTTTTTTGTATATATGAGTTGTATGCTTATAGGAGTACAGTTGAGTAGAGAGACAGAGCAGAGATAGTGAGAGAGAGAGAGAGAGAGTAGAGTAGAGAGAGTTATACGTACTTGCACGTCCAACCATTTGTACGGCTCGGACGCCTTTCCGGAAGGTGGCCACTGTTTTGTTTCATGAAAACAGAATTTTATAGGATTTTGTGTGAATAGGTAAATGATGGTAAGGTAATGATAGTTGGTTTTTCTTTTTTTCTCTTTTACTTCATACAAAAAATTAAATGCTTAATATTTTTTTAAAATAAAAAAATCAAATCAAATTATATTACTTAAACAAACTAAAAAATAAAATAAAAAACGAACTCACACGTCACACTTCAAGTTTCTTTAAATATATTATAATAATGTATGTAGTTTATGATTATATAGATAAATATATATATAGAGTATTTACTAGTAATGATTCGTTTACTATGATTTTTAAGCACGCGATTTTTTTTTTTTTTTTTTTTTGATAACCAAACCTAACTAATTTAATGCTAGTATTTAATGTTATATTTATACTGAGTGTGTACGAAATAGAGCAACGATAGTTTGAGACAGAGCGAGATAGTTAACTGTAGTAAATAGTAAATATATTAAACTCATAACTGTTTACTTTGACGCCATTGCCAAACATAATTCCTTGCAGTTAAATTGTGCCACCTGACCCGTTCCACCAAACAAAGCTAATCCACCCAAATTGCACCCACTTGCCATAGCTCTGGTTTTAGTAAACACTTATGACGCTGCAGGGGATAGTTTTGCGGGGGGGTTTTGACTGGTTGTTAGGTAGGCGGGTTTTTGCATTTAGCAGCTGGGCATTTTTTTAGCATAAGCCTAGAGTAAATAAACTTAGCATTTAGTTAAGGACGGGCGCTAGTTTCGCAGACGTTTTTCAATATAAATACGAATTTAGTACCAAATTTTTAATTAATTTTTAGTTTTGTTTAATTTTGCACTACGGTTTTTGTATTAGACTATTTTTTTAACTTGTATGCTTTATTTTAGCTAAAAATTTTTGTTTTAATTTATCAATTTGGACTTTCGGCAGGCCGAATGGTGCAAACGCTTTCCAAAACGAGATTGATATAACTCACAATCTCGTGGCAAAGTATTAATTTTTGGGGCAAATTTGCCAAAAATTTTGCTAATGGAATGTTTTTTGTTGCTATAGTTCAAAGCTTACTGTTTTCATCAAAATACATTAATAAAAGAAGTAAAGATGACCAAAGATGATGAAAGATGATTGAAATTATATAAGTTAATAAAGATGATTAAAGATGACGATGTTTAAAATATGCGAAAAATTTTACAAATGAATTGTTTTTAGCTGCTGTAGTTCAAAGGATACCGTTTTTTAAAAAAAAAATTAATGAAAGAAATAAAGATGACCAAAGATGATGAAAGATGATTGAAATTATATAAGTTAATAAAGATGATTAAAGATAACGATGCTTAAAATATGCGAAAAATTTTACATATGAAATAGTTTTTGCTGCTGTAGTTCAAAGAAAACTGTTTTTTCAAAAAAAAATTAATGAAAGAAATAAAGATGACCAAAGATGATGAAAGATGATTGAAATTATATAAATTAATAAAGATGATTAAAGATGACGATGTTTAAATGTTAGGAATGATTCGAAATGTAAAAAAAATTTAAAAAGTAATGTTTATTGTTGCTGTGGTTCAAATTTAATTGTTTTCTCAAAAAAAGTTTTAAAAAGAAATAAAGATGATCGGAGATAATGAAAGATTATTGAATACTTTTAAAGATGATTAAAGATGATTAACATTAATAAAGATAATTAAGGATAGAAAAGATTATTGAATATTATTAAAGATGATTGAAGATGATTAAAGATCAGATCTTATCAATTTAAACATCTTTATTTTTCAATTAAACATTAATAAAGATAATTAAGGATAAATAAAAGATGATGCCCTTAAACCACTTCAAGACTAACAAAACATCAACTTTATTTTTAAATATTTCACGGAGATTGAATAGCAAAAAAAAATATTGAGTGCATCCGGAATATGTTCATAAGAACAGCGTTCTAGTAAATAAGTATTTTTGTCAACCAAAAATTATTAATATTTGAATAGTTCAAAGATAACAGGAAACACTTTGAAATACAAACTCAGAAAAGTTCTATAATCTATCCAAAAGGCTTGTTCAAGATGGTACTTAAAAGATAATGTTCAAATGCAAAGATGATGATGAGCATAGATATCTTCACCTGGCTTGGGTCCCAGGAAGTTTTTAGTTACCTATTAAGCTATTATTAAGATTTGGAAAGCGTTTGCCTAGTTTAGTACAATTGTTAAGACGTTGTTTTAAACTTGTAGCAGCAACAAATAAATCTTTTTGGCATTATATAAACGATATCAAAGATAGAGATGAAAATTTTTATAGTTATGGAACATAGCACGCTGCAACTTAATTTTTTTAATGTTTTGGGTTTCTTTTTAAAATTTGTTGTTTTTATTTTCAAATTGATATTAAGCGTACCCTCCATTGTGTTCATCACCGATGTGATGCCTTGGTTGACCATGCCCGTCTGCATCATAATCATGCCCACATCTGGAAGATGTTAAGGGTGTTCATATACATACAAGTAGCACAGTACACATACACACACACATAAATTAAGGAGCTTTTTTTTGCGCTCAAACTTAAGCACTAATTGCTACAATTAATTGCAGTTATTTGCGTTGTCAGTTACAGTTACAGCTGCAAAAGAACGGCATTTAGTTAACCGTTTTCTTAACTGTTTTTTTGAAGCCATACGCAGGCAACGGCAACACAAACTTTTGAACTTACTAACTACTTGAGAACGTTGCAGCTAAAATGTTGGATACAGATTGCATTATTCAGATTCATATAGTTTTTTTATATAAATTGTATGTATATAGATGTGTTTACTACATAGAAATCAAATATAAGTATATAAACATTAGTGGACAATTTGATATTTCGCGACTTTTGGTTATACGAGTATACGAACAGTAATACAGTAGTTTATGGATATGTTTAGTCAATTTTAGTATAGATAGTAGTTGTTTTTTTTTTTTTATTATAGATATTTATGTATCTTAACTAGTCTAGTATTATGTACAGTTTTATAAGAGGGGAGCTCTCACTGCAACTACGCTTAATTATTTACAAACTTTTCTGGTAGCCGGCCCCATAAAACGATATCAAAACAAAAAAAATTAACTAAAAGTTATTAACATAAATTATTTGGCTTTAACGGGTGGGTGGTAACGATAACGTTAACGGCGCAGCATATATGGCAAATTCTCATATATTATATATATATAAGAAATATGTAACTTAGATCTACGTTTTGTGTACGATTTCAACAAATACAAGTAGTAAGTATAGTTAATTGTATTAGTAACTTTAAAATCAGAGTTGAACGCTGCAAAAATGATTGGAAAAGTATTTATCGAAAAAAGAATTTGATATTGAAATATTATATAAACTGTTATGTGTTGTGGTTTTTTTTTTTTTTTTTGGTGGAAATTGTTAATAGAGTCTTGTGCTCAGTTCCATGCACTTGATTTTTATATCTTTTCGCAATACATATAAAGTACAAATATTAGAGTAGAGCGAGAGTTATTAAAGAGAGGAGCAATAGAAGTAGCGAGACAGACTTTTAATAATGTGCAGTTTCAAATTTTGATTTTTAATTGAAAAAACAAAAAAAAAACATGTGTCAAAAACTTAAAAAAAAAAGTGTTGGCTTACAATTTAAAGTATAATATAGAATTTTGCGTTTTACAAGTATTCAAAAAGAAATAATTTTTATAAAAAAGTGCACCTGTGTGTACATACCCTGTTCATGCAACAAAATTTTATGGAGCTAAGTAGCCAACCAAAAATCTTATTTTCACAATTTCGTTATTTCTTAGAACATTTTATAAAATTAAAAAAAAAGCTATAACTTTTAAATAAAAGAAAAGGGAACAAACCTTTATCTAATAATCGCTTTTAAGGTAGTAAAAAACACTGCTTAATGGTGTCATTCGATTGCATACATACAGAGCTGCAAAACTATCGATAGTATAGATGTGTTTGCCACCAAACGTTTAAATGTTTCGATTGCATACATACAGAGCTGCAAAACTATCGATAGTATCGATGCTATTGCCATTGATCGTTTAAATGACACTATCGATGAAAATTTCTATGCTTTCTAAATAACTACCGTAATTTTAGATCGTATAACTTTTGCTTTTGCAACTATCTATGAGATGCAGCTATTGATATTAGTTCTAAATTTTATTGTTTCGATATTTTTTACAATCTTCATTAATACTTGATTTCGATGCACTTGCTATGGGTTTCGGTATTATTAATGACATGAACAATGTTATCAATGGCGTTGCTCTCATGCTTGTTTATCGAAAAATTTAAAAATTGATTGTGCGACCTGCTCGATAAAGAGCCAACCCGTTGCATTGTACATGACTTGGTTTGGGTTACTGTCGACTGATATTTATGGATTTAACAATGTTATTTTCGATATTATTAATGACAATGAACTGAAACTTTTTTCTATTGCAAATATAGGTAAGTTAACATTCTTTCGATTACTACTGATCTATCGATACTATCGCTATCTGCTTACTTTCAATTGTTTTTAATGACAATATTGAGAGGTTTTCGATGATAATAAAAAGTATTAGCGTTATTATCGATTACATGTTTTTGGTGCTATCACTAATGAAAAGGAGAGATGAATTTGAGCTTTAAAAAGGTAGCACTGAAATTGTAAAACACAATGAGCTCTTTTAAATTTTATTTCTATATAAAAAAAATATACCCAAAAAAGAAGTAAATTTCTTTAAAAAAAACATGTAAGTACTTTTAATATATAAATTTTTTGTTCAATAATAATTTTTTCTTCACTAATTGATATAAAATAATGTTTCCTAGTGAATGCCTATACTAAGATAGTATCAATTTTGATTTTAATGCAATAATTTCGTGAAAAACTAAAATGTAAATTTTAAAATGCTATTTGGACTTATTAAGGACATCGAGAACCAGCGTTTATCAGTTATTTTAATAATAATATATCTGCCTATACTTTCGATAGTACTGATCGATTACACTAGTTTACACGAAAGATGAACCTTCGTAGAAAAGTGTATTTTAGGGTAATTTTGGTTGGAGAAATGACAACCTCTTTTTTTCTTAAGCACCGTTTTCGAGATTTTTTCGAAAAACATGTTTTTGGGCACCTTTTTGAGTTATTCGTTAATATCTCGTGAACAAAATTTTGTATCGATATGAAAGATGATTAGATAGAAAGGTATTGATGTGCTCTTTACAGTGATGTACAGATTAAGTAAAAATTATTGAAGTTACAAGAAACCAAAGTCGAAAAAAATGGTTCCATAGCATATACAATTCTTACCCGAAAATCTTAGACTCGAAATGTTCGTAAAAGAATTCTCTTCAAGCTTAAAGCGTAACATAATTTTTAAAAAATTTTTTACGTTAATAAAAAGCAAGCCAAAAATTTGTAATTTTGAAAAATGGTCGAAAATTACACTTTCGACTTTGGTTTGGCTATAACATTTTGTTCACGATCTATAAATAATTGAAAAAAGTGCCCAAAAACATGTTTTTCGAAAAAATCGTGAAAACGGTGCTAATGATGTAATTTTCGTGTTTCTCGAATTACCCTAACAAAAAACACCTTTTTACGAAGGTTCACTTTTCATGTAAACTAGTGTAATCGATGCCTTTCACAAAAACTACAATTTTTTCAAAATCTTTTTTTTATTATTTTTTAAATTTTTTTGCTGTAATATTGCGTAGCAAAATACCTATTTAATTTATCTATTATATTATTATTAAAATATTCGATAGTATTGATATAGATGATCTGAATAATTGACTTTTAATAAATTGAAGTAAAAATTACTTTCGATAGTATCGATTACTTTCACAAAAATTACACTCATATTGCAATATTTAGTTTGTTTTGGCTGTAAATATTATTATCGTGGGTTACGATTATTTTAAAATTACATCGAATGTTGTTACTACAGATAATTTTGCAGCTTTGTACTAGAGAGGGTATGGCAACAGAGGTAACACTGTGCGTATGTGTAACCAAACATAGCTCATACGTCATGTGGGACCAATTAAAATATCGTAAAGCGCCAATAAAGTTATTATATTATTTACTAGTTTTTTTTGTATGAAAATTATAAAAACTATATAAAAAATCAACAATGAAATTCTAATAATTTGTATGTGGTTTATTAAAAATATATTTAAGAAATCAAATATTTCTTGCTTGGTTTGTTGTTGCTGTAGTTGTATTCAAAACTGGGGTTGCATATCGCACAAACATATTTACAAATTCAACGGTACTTTGGTAAGCCATCGGAAAGGTATTATGTATAAAATATATATGTTGTAGATATATATAGATATATATGTAACCGTTGATTTTTTTTAGTTTTAGTATAATTTGTATAGGTTTTGGATTATATAGAGGCGGCATTTCAAAAACAAACAGAGTGGTGATCAAAAAAGGGAACTGCACATGGGCAAAATTGCGGGGCAGGACATTTGTTGTTTATTGTATATGTGTAGATGTGTGTGTGGGAGGATCTTTAGAATTTAGTAAAAAAAAAAAAAAACAACTAAAAGCCTAATAGAGAGACGCCCAGGTTGTTAAACACTTTCAAAGTGCTAAATAATTTTTGCAATTTTACATACAAACCAAAACAAGGTGTTGTTCAATTTGGATTATACAATAATAATAATATGGTTTAAATTTTGGGGTGCACTTGAAAGTGTTAAGTGCGTTTTGGGGCTTGGACAAAATTGGGTTACAAAATAACATTATAATATTAAAGGTTTTCATTTCATTTGCTATATATGGTACAATGAAAACCGAAAATGTAGTACGGTGCAAAATTTTGGCAGGGTTTCGTTTTTTTTTTTGAGGGGGGTTGGAATAAAAGGTTAAACTTGGATTTGTAGGTGTTTTTGTTTTGTTACAGAAACATTGTTGTAGTTATAAGTGTGTTTGTTAAACGATTTTTGCTTGATTTACCTAAGTCATCAAATTTGCTCCTGGGCTGAACAGTCACTGTGGGACAAAGTTATGGCATTTGTTTTTTTTTTTTTTTTTTTTTTTTTTTTTGTATTATTATGTATATTGATTTTTTGTTATGTCATGTTGCATATATATACATGTAAATACATAAAGTTGTATGCATTTATATGTATATATATGGCAAAAATATCCATATATTTTATGGTCATTTGTTGAGTTTATAGTAAGTAGTAGTTGTTGTTGTAGTTTTTGGTTTAGATTATTGAGGGACCACACGCGCCAACACACATTTATAGTAAAAAATATATAATAATAAAAGAATATTTTTAAATATATATAAAAATATTTAAGTAGTTATAGTAAATGGTAGGTACATATATATAGTTGTCAAAATGCGCATTAGAGCAATTTAAGTTTAAGGGCATATATAAGTATGAAGGCGGGCATCTCTTAAAACGCGGCTTATGTTAATTATTTAGAGCTAAAAGTTTTAGACCCGTTCTTAAAAAAAAGCTTAAAACTAGTATAGTATTATTTGCTTATGTTTTGAGTTAATCAACTTCTTTTCTTTTTTTTTCTGTTCGCGTAACACTCGTAAAAATTAAATAACGAAATCAAATACATATTTAAGTAAAAAGAAATAAGTAAAACCAAATACATATATAGAGATATATTCGCATAAAATGGTACAAAATTATGCTTACAGTTTTTGCATTTGCATTTCTTGATGAGTGTCTCATCTTTGATGTCCTCATGACAGGCTTTGCAATAGAACCAGGCACTGGAAGAAAAAAAAAAAAGTTCAAATCAGTATGAATATCAATGAGGTTAGAGGTGCATGTGCCTTACTCTTCAAGTAATACTGAATATAAAATGATGTAATGTAAATCTACATATGTATTACAAAAAATAGGTACGTTTTATAAATGTCAGGAAAAAACATTTTTTTGATGATTTTCTACGCCTTTTGACTTTTTAGAACAAAAGTGCCACAAAAATCTCTAGCAAAATAACAATTCATTGGATAGAGAATGTGGGAGGATTCATTAACCGATGATTCCACCGGCCCATAAACTACGCGCTGGATGAGGTCTATTCGGTCGAGTGTCATCCAATAATGAATATTGGGTCTCAAATTTGTTGATGTTATGGCGAATATTGGTCTCAGTAGGTCGATTATGGCGAACATAAAATGGTCCAAGCGCGCGAAAAACATTCTTTACAGAACGCGAATTTTTGTAATATAATTGTAAGATTTGTAAACTTTGTTCGGGTGTAAGTTTTTCCATGACGAAATGGCAATGAAAACTGAATAAAACGCACATGGCAACTTGACAGTACTCCCGCGTGATTTATCAAAAAGTGAAAAAAACAAACTCAAGATTGATGACCCTTTCTAATACGCGAAGATGTAACCTACAGAGTAACCTACAGTACAGAGTTGATTCAAAAGAGAGTAGAGTAGCGTATATTGCTAGGACTCAGGTTATATAATATAATATATAATATAATTAATTTATAGTTTAAGGATAGATCCACGATTGCGAAATGTTTCAAGATCGTATAAGGACTTATTAGAGGTTACTTTGAACAGCTCAACATGCTTTAAACCTGAAAATTGATTAGAATTTTCAAGTCAATGATAATCTAGGAAACTATATTTCTTTTTGTTAATGGATATACTCCATCCAGAAGGCGATAATATGGAATATTCTTGTTGGGAACGCTGCACTGCGATCCTTTGGATATATTGTACTCCCTTCTAGCGGTGAAGCTCCTCAACTAGCCCATTATCCGAGACAAGCTTAATTATTTGGGGTTGGTCTAGTCGGGGGACATCGTGTAGTGATATTTTATGCCCGCCGGAGACGGATACCCCTCTTCTGGCTCGAACGTCATACTTTGCCAGTATTTGTTAGGAGGTTTGCTTCTCAAGTTTCACAAAACCTACATGTGTTCAAATTCCTGATGCCAATATTACTCAGGTCTTCTTAGAGTCGGCAGTGTCCCGTAATGTTAATATCCCAAGAAACTTCTTGTTCCATTGGGATATGTTCTTGCACCGAGGAGTTGCTTAGCTTGCTACAGGGCAATCATGCCGATATAGTCTGTTTCTCGTGCAGAATGGGATAACAGTGAGGAAATATGCCACAATCTTATCAAGGCTGACCCCAGAAAATCTATACTATTTTATCTGTTACATGGCATGATGGAAAGAAATCACCTAATGTCCAACGGGCCAGACAATAAATCGACTAGAGTTTTTCTGGGGACTATCCAGAAAAACAAAATATGAAATCTCTCAAGATCTGAGATCTTAAGTTACTTGGCTTGTCGTAGGCCAGCGGGACCTATCCAGTCTGATTCTCGTCTAGAAGGCGATACTAGCGTGGAAATATACAACGATCTTATTATAGCAGACCCTAGATCATCGAGACTTTTGGATATATTCCATATTAAGATTGACATAATGGAAACGAAATATCTAATGTCTTACCAGACACAGAAGAAATCGACTTGAGCTATTTTCGGGACTTTCAAAAAAACAAATGATGAAAACGCCGAAATCGGCAAAAGCTTTTTAAAACTAGATTGAAAAACATCAACATATTATTTGAGGCTTAAGCACAAGATAGTAGCTATCATCTATCACATTTTGGAGCTAAGAGAGTACTCTTGAACATAAAGCATCTAAATATTAAGAAGGTGTACTAAATTGTGGTTACCTTCCCGGTTGGCATGGAAATATAGTTACTCAACCAGGAAACCTCATTTTCAAGCTTCAATAATTCCTGGCAAAAAATGTTGAAAACTTTTAGTTTAAAGATACCAAATATGTTGTTTTAGTCTTGTCATCTTGACGTCTTTAGTACAGTGGCCACTTGTAGTTGGAAGATACCAAATATGTTGTCATTTTGTCATTTGATGTCTTTACTAAAGTGTCAACTTGCAGTTGGAAAATACCAAAGATGTTGTTCTACTCTTGTCATCTGACGTCTTTAGTACAGTGGCAGTGGCCACTTGTAGTTAGAAGATACCAAAGATGTTCTCATCTCGCCAACTGACGCCTTTACTAAAGTGGCAACTTGTAGTTGGAAGATGCAAAACATGTTCTTCTCATCTTCTCATCTGACGTCTTTAGTACAGTGGCAACTTGTAGTTGGAAGATATGAAAGATGTTGTTCTCATCTTGTCATTTGACGTCTTTAATACAGTGTCAACTTCTAGTTGGAAGTTAACAAAGATATTCTTCTCATTTTGTCATCTGACGTCTTTAGTACAAAAACATATCGTATGTTCTTGGGATTCTCTATGACGAGAAGCATACATCGTTGTAAATCAACAGCATTAAGGATAAGATTCTTAATATTTAGACTCATCTTGAAAATTCTACAGACAATTACTAAAGATCATTTATCTTTTTTTTTTTAAGTATTATTATTATTTTTAAATGCAGCACATACAGACACACCTACGGATTTGGAGTCTCCTTGCTACACTTCTTATATATCTGGCCACGTTCAAGGGAACAAACCAATACTATACGAAGAGCATATCAAAAGGATGCGTCGAGTACAAAATAAATAAAAATTTGAATACATGGTTGACAAAAAGATAGACCATATAGGCATACTTCAGGGATGTTATTTTAAAGCCGATCTTTTTTATTAAACCTTAAGAATCCATCGAGTGTTAATTTTTCTCAGAGTACATAAAAAAAAGTATAGCATACTTATTGGCTGCACCACTTACCGCTTCACTTCGTCCGCGCTTTGTGCTATGAAAAAACCCTGCGTATTGGCCTGTATCTTGGCGCCACGTGGATTTATGGAAATTTTGCTATCCACACCCTCCTCAGCGCCCTTGATTTCAATGGCGAGCAGCAGTAGCTTCAGCTTGGAGAAACACAGTCTGTTGGGTAGTGTCGTAATAAAAAAATACATTAGTCTAATCGAAATTGAGAGTGTCAGCTATTAGATCTAAAAAAGAAATCTTAAAATTCGTAATTCTAAATATAAAATGTAGTTGAAGTTGTTTGCTACACTTTAAAAAAAAAACTTGTCATGCAAATGTGTGCGTGTATAGAGTGTGTTGGCACAAAGAAACACGCATTAAATACAGCAGAGCATACACTGTAAGAAATACATACGTTTAAACAATACAAAAGCAGACAAAAACACATGCTAGACAAAATGCTTAAATTAAATACTTGAAGTAAAAAAGAAAATTTCAACAAAAAAAAAAATGAAAAAAGTTTGTAACAAAACTAGTTTACATACAAAAACTCTCGGTACACACATTTTAAATAATTAGGTTAATGCATGGGGAGAACCGTGAGAACGCATGGCTAACGGTGCTTAGAAGACGCTAGTGTTTGTTGTAGTTTTTTTTTTAGTTTTTTGTGGAATACGGTACAAGTAGCAAAATATACAATACGCACATGCAATGAGCAGGGATTCGTATACGCGTTACTCTCAGGGGACTAGGGTATATTTGGGTCATCTTAATCCTTTGAAAATAAAACGGACTCGGGTAAAAAAACTTAGTAAATTTTTAATTTTTCAACAGTTCATTTTAATATCTGTGAACAGAATTGAGTTTAACGAAAAAAGTGATATATTAGTTGAGTAGAACCTGTCATTGTTCTCCTTTTCTTCATTGTTCTATTTTTCATACATTTTTTGGAGTTTTTCCAAATCTAAATAGCCCAACTTTCAAAAAGCAATGTTTCATCCAAAGTCTTAAAAAAACGTGAAAATAAACATCTTTCATAAAATTTTAAAAATAAAATTTCCTAAGTCATAGTTTATGTTTAAAAAAAGTATACAAAACTTAAAGACAATTTTTAATACAAGAGAACATCTTATATATAATAAAACTGATCAAAATTTTAAAGTCCTGATGTTTTATTTAATAAATAAAAAAAAAGTTTAGCTTATATACAAAACTTATAAGAGCTTATCTTAAATATAATAAAACTAGGAATAGTTATCTCTACCACGTCGCCAATTTTGCGTTAGCAAAGAATAGTACAATTTTCAAATTTGTATATTGCATAGAGTTTTGTTTCCGAAAAAAATTTCTGCCGTTGAAATGATATACAAAGGCTATAGCAGGTGCTCAAACTAATGCTCCAGGTCCTCAGAAAGATCATTTATTCGGAAATACACTGACAATAAAATATAATTCGAAAATTTTTGGGGGATTGTACCTTTTTCAAAGGCACAGAATATTCAAAGAGGTTCTTGAAAGCGATGTCGAAGAACCGCCTTACTTTTTGACGAACAATCAAGAAAATCATGATTTAATGATTAAAAATCGTAGATTTAGTTTAGTGCAGTTTTTTTTTTTAAGATCTATTATAGCTGCGACGAGTCAAATTTCTGAACGCCAGCCAGTTAAAAAAAATCGACAAATATCGTTGAAAATTAGAGACTATAGCTGATTCTCTAACAATTTCTATTTTGACGAAAATCGACGTCACGTAGTTTATGGATGATCCCTATGCCTGGGTTGAGCCGAAGCAAGTCATAGTGCATGGCTTTTTACAAAAAATCTACCAATATCGTTTTACCAAAGCAGCATCCTCCATATTTTGCTTCTTGCGACTACTGGCTATTAAATAAGCCAAAAAGATCGCTCTGTGGAGCATATTTTGACTCGATGGAGGAATGCATTGAAACCCACAGGATCTGGATCAAGAGCTGGCATGCGTGTTCATCAGGCGAAGATTACCTTAACGGGTGCAACACTGATTACAAAGAATAACTTCTGATATTTAATTTAACAAAAAAAATTCCATGTTACATTTCATCAAAGTAGTAAAACTAATTCGAATTTCACATTTCCGTCGAGATTCCGATGTAAATTGTTAAGTTGAGTCGATTTTTGCTGCCTTTTCCGCTTGCAGAATTCTACAGTTTTAGCTGTTAAGTCTTTTCGCGTTGCAAAGAACTTTACAAGGTGTCGCAAAGAAGTGCGCGAGTTTGGCCGCGCAGAAAACTGGTTCACTTTTTGTATGGTAGCTATACGAAATAGTAGATCAATTTTGATCAAACTTTACACACATGTTTTTTTTAAAGCAAAATACAACTGACATAAATTTGGTAACGATATTTTAAAAAATAAAAAAAATGTTAACATGTATACAGAAAAATTTAAACTGCGTTCTTTTTTTAAAGAGGGACACGAATAGCGGTCCCGCGCTCAAAAAATTTAGTCAAAAAATAACTAACTTATCATACTTCACTACATCAAAATTAAACTATATATAAATATCAGGTACAGTCCACACAGCAGTTACATAGCTCCATGTTAGCCTAATAAACAAAACGCTGTCGATAAAAACTCGCCTTAATAAAAGTTCACAACTTACGACTACTTGAGGAATTTTTTTTTTTTTTTGTGGGTAAGAAAGAGTGCAGAGTAACTACATGACGTAAGCCGCCTGGAGTAACGTGCATATTGAAGTCGGCCATGCCGTACTTTAAGAATACAATTCCTTTTATAGGTAGTGAATAGGTGGGTACTTGGTAGGTACTTGGTTCGGTGAGCGCTGATTAAAACGTTGCTTTAGATGTATGTAGTAGTTTATAGTTTATACAGTAATTGTGTTTTTATGTTGTTATTTGTGGTTAAGACTAGTTGTAGCTGTTTGGTGGCAAGTGGCAAGTGGACGGGTAAGCTGGCTAGCAAGTGTCTAGTTGGTAAGTTCGTTCATGATTTGGCTTGGTTATATAAGAACGTATGCAAGATGAGGCCATTCCAAAAACCAATTTATATAATTGTTAAATATACAAGTTGTTTTTTGTTAGTTGACTTTTTTTTTAATGTTTATACGAGCTACTAAATAGTAGTAGTAGTAGTTAATTAATGTAGGGCAAGAAGTATTTTGTTAAAAAGATTATATTGAACAAAACTAAATTCAAGTTGGAGTTTCAAAACAAATGAAAAACAAAAATTGAATTGTTAAACAAACATACTGTACAATGCAAAAAGTAGTAGTAGTTATATTTTTTATACAATTTTTTTTTTCTTTTTTCATTTTTTTAATGTTATTGTTTTATTTTAAATTTTTTTCGCTAATTTCTCATTTTGGAGTCTTACTCGCTGGCTTGTGGGAATGTCATGCCGGTAAATGAAGGTGATAGGGTTTCGGTATACATCTCACACCCTGTACCTTGAAGATAATCATTTTGCCAGGCCTGTGTGTCTGGTGACTGAAAGTTAGAAAATGGTTTTGTTGTGGTTTGGATTTAGTAAGTTATCTAAAGAGTAACTACATGGCGTTGTGTTTGTTTTAGTTGTTGCAGTCGGGCACGTATTTATAAGGGAACACTGAGAGACACAGAGAGAGAGAGTTGAGTTGGGCTGGCATACATCGTGCTCTCTAAGCCGCTTCCAAGACAATTTATAGGCGCTGAAACGCACAACAAACTGGGGCACTACTGAGCTTGAGTGCGCGTTTTTAAGAGAATGAGTTAAAGAGAGCGGGTTAAGCTTACAGGTACACACATACTAGAGCGAGCGCGTGTGTGTTCTTTAACTTGAGCTTTTGTGTGCATGTATGTGTGTGTGTGTGATTCAGGCTTAGCTTAAGCTTCGGCATGCTTCAAAGCAGGCCTGTGCACCTGTGGACCGCGCGGGCCGAACGTTCTTCGGGTGCTCCAAAAAGAGACAAAAAGCAGCTTTTAAGCTGTTTCAAGTTCTCTTCGAAAACATGCCTGCTTTAAAGGTACGTTGATCTAGGGGAATTTTTTGGATTTTCATTTTTGGCATTTTTTGTACACTTTCTAGCGTAGTTTTTACAGCATTTTGTAGTAGTAGATCTATAGCGTCGGGCACTCCTTGGAAATAATCATACAACGTGTAACTTGTAGAGTCAACCAAAATCAAAAAGTTCAAGTTTTAAATCAAACAAGAATCAAACAAGTACAAAATATACTATATATATATAAATAAAACATAAGCGCACGCTGCAAAATTAAATTCTGTAAAATAGAGCTCAGCTCCCAAAGATATTCATACAATTAGCGTTTTTCATTGATGGGTGTGTGTGTGTGTGTCTGTGTGTTTATATGTATATGTGTGCGTGTTGTGGCCTATAGTGTAATATCAGCTGCCTCTGAACAATTTTTTTTTAAACTTAGATCAACTGAAAAAAAAAATCAATTTAGCAAAAATATCAATTTTAGATTTGCAAACACTGAAGGCATTTTAAACATTTAGAACATTTAAATACACAAAGAATTTGCTTAAGACAACAACTAAGTTTTGATTCACGTTAATTTTTTTTTTTCCAGTGTATACATGTATGTAGGTATGTGTGAGAATAAGAGAGCAGAAATAAAATTGCGTATTAACATAATAGCGCACAGCTTTACACAGTCTTTCGAACAAAATTGAAAGCGAAGGAATCGAACCGCATCTGCAATCGAAAACACTCATCGATATAAAACGATTTTAATACGACAATTTCGATTCCGAAATCGACTAGTCGAAGTAACTATTCATTGGAACAAAATAAAATCTTAAACCAGACACATAACAAATCATTACGAAAATTATTGCCAAATTTTTTTTTTAAAGATATAACCATGTGAATGTGTAGTATATGTTATTTTGTAATTTTATTTTTAATTACCAATTTTTTGCAATAAACCTTAATGGATTTAAATTTTTTTTTTTTTTTTTTATAAGTACTCAGCCAAATAAATATTCTTCATATTAATTATAATTTTTAAACGATTTTTTTCATAAAAAAAAAATATTTGGCTTTACGCAAATATACTGAATTTTTTAGATCTGTTGCATATTTTAAAAATTTTTTCTGATAATTCGATTTACTTTTTTTAGTTTTTATTTTATATTTATAGAAATGTGTTCGTATTTTTTTTTTACATTCACATTTAAAAAAGAAAATAGAAATTTTAATTTTTTTTTAGTAATTTATTTTTTGATATGGTGATTTTGTGTTGATATTCAAAACTATAATTTTTTATATTTTTAAGTTTTATTAAAACAAAAAAGTGTTTTTTTATTTATTTTTTAATTTTTATTTATTTTTATTTTTATTTATTTTTTTTAATCCAAATTGTCAATGAGGCTTTATAAAAATTTATTCATATTTTTTTTTTTTTTTCACTTAAAAAAGCAATAGTTATTACTCATTTGAGTTTAAATATTTCTCCTGTTAATTTATAATTTCTAAAACATTTACTTATTGTCTAAGGGATAGATTGTAAATAAATATGTGTGAAAAAAAAAATAAATTTTTTCAATATACACATTTAAAAAAAAAGAAAATAGAAAATTGAATATTTTTTTTTTTTTAAATTTATTTTTTAATGTGATATTGTGTTAATATTAATCAAATCAATCAATTGGAAGCGAAAAAAATTAAAAACTATATTTTCTTAAATTTTATGAAAAATATTTTGTTATCAAAAGTCGCCAATAATTTTAATGGAATTTGTAATATTTTATATTATATGATATAATATATGATGTATGTATGTAAAATGTATTTTTTTTCGTGTTTTACAGTGTTTTTAATTCGTTGTAATTTAGAGTTCGTTCAATGTTATAATTATAAAAAAAAAAAATAAAAATAAAATTCTTATGAAAATATACGTTTTTTTCTTTCAAAGCGTGTTACGACAAAATGCAATCTTTTAAGTGAAAACTATTTATAAGCTTGCGAATATCCGCTTTTATGCAAATAATATTTTTTAGTACTCAGTTTTATAAGAATAAATATTTTTTATGCAAACTAGCTGGCTTTAGCACCCTTCCACAGCCTCACTTCGCCCGGTGGACGTTTCTGACTAAAAAATTATTATTATTATGATATTATAGAGACAACAAATAATTGCTGTAATAAGACTTGTGTGGCCTAAAGTCTACCTATACAGAAAAATAAATGACGGCGATGAGCACGACGATGATAAAAAATAATTTTACATCAAAATGTTATTAAATTTGGTTTTTTATAGATAATCTGTCTCTATTCTTTTTGTAAGCTTTAACGCTTTCACCTGTCTAAAGTTTCTAACCAAATTCGTAACCTAGTCGATTTATTATTCTAGACCTAATTAGAATCTAGAATTTAAATCGCAACGTTTAACCGCTTAGAATAAGTAACAGATCCCTAGTTAAAAAAAATGCAATAAAATAGGTATAACAAAAAAAATACGAGACTCAATGCATTAACATAACCGCTACGATAGTTTGACAGACTAATTAATCGATCAGCCGATAATCTGCCGGTTCGATTCCCCGATAGAAAGTTGTGTAAAAGTATCGCAAGTTTTGATATTACTTCAAATCAAGAACAGATAAAGTAAAACTGTTTACAACAACAATTAGAACTTATTTAGAAATACTGTGTGGCAAGTAGGTGTATATAGTGTAGTATGTATGTGTGTGTTTGTAGGTGTATGTTGTTCAAACATTTAGCAAACTGCATGGTATCGAAAGTGTCTTATGTATCGTATTTTGTATTTATCAACGCTGCACGATTAACAAGTAGTAGAATAGAATAGTAGGATACGATAATTGTATGGTTGTTTTTTTTTTTTTTTTTTTTTTTTGTAGCATATAAGAAAAAGACTGCCTGCTGCGCAACTTACTCAGTGGCCTGAGCAAATGGTATTCCAATAAATGTGGGACTCAATGTTTCTGTGTACATTTCCATGCCAGTGCCGCGCAGGTAATCATTTGTCCAAGACTGCATGTCTGGCGACTAAGGGTTAAAGACGTACATAATATAATAGAAACTTGGTAGATAAACATTTTGCTTTGGTAACGACTTGACTCGGTTGCCTACCGGGTGTATACCTAGTATACATTTCTTTTTTTTTTTTTATTGTTGGTTTTTTATTTATTTGTTTTCTAAAGCTAAGTTTGGTTGGCCTGCATTGAAAATCAGTTGAATAGTCCACGAGTTGTGTATTGGATATGTCTGGGCATGTTGGAATAATTAACGTACTATGTTTATCTGTACACTACTTACGGTCTTGAATGAACGCATAGCAAATAAATTTGCCATCATGGTGGAGAAACCAGGCGCCAGACAGCTTTGCGCTATGAAACCCAGTTTCAGTTCAGCCAGGCAAATGACATCGTCACCCTGTTTCCAGTCCCACGAGGGTATGTTAAGCAAGTACGCCTGAAAGAATGGAGTAAAGTTTTGTTAAATGATTGATTAGATCGGACCATGTTTTCCTAATGTTTTTGAGATCGTTGAATCCGAGTCGGATAAGTAAGTCAAATAAGCCCCAGCACTTCAGAGCTCTGACATAACTCCAAAAAACCCCATAAAGTAGGTCATTTTTGTGTTTATCTTAGAAACTTGACGTGGACATAAGAACTCGAAAAATAATTTTTATGGTGTGTTTTGAGAATATTTTATAACATAGCTGATCAAAAAAATTGATTTTTAGCTTCAAAAGTCAGAACATATCCACTATATTGTGTGGAGGCAATTGCCGGCTCAAAACAGTTCCTGTTTTGCAAAATAGGGCAATAGCTAAACTGCTTGAACTGCTTGGTGAGAGTAGCGGTGAAAGCGCGCTAATTATTGTTTTGTATTAGTGAGTAGGGAAATGTATTAGTGCAGAGTAGGTGATAGAGATAGTGTTAGGTACTGCGGACTCTTTCTTTTCTATTAGGATAGATAGATAGATAAGCAGAGTGCCGTGTAGGCTCTATTAGTATACGTTTAGGCGGGAATTCCAGGATTTGGCTGCGATCGAGGCCAATATAAGGCGGATCAGCAGCTAAATCTGGACAGTACCAGGAAGACAGTAACAAGAAGAGAGTCGTGAAAAGAGTGACAGTAAAAAGAGTGGGACAGTCTAGTGAAATAAGTAATGAGTCTCAGTGAGTCAGTACCGCAACTTTAAAGGCGTTTCGTGTAATTAAATAAAGAATAGTCGCAAAGGACGGGAATAAGAATATAATTAATTAGTAGTGCACCGGGTGCGACCGCGTCGGAGTTGATACGTTTTCGTGAACGAGCCATACCAAGTTTTGATACCAGGATTTAACATCCTTGTGTATTCATTTAAATTGTTTATATTGTTAAATATAAGTACAACTTTGTTTTGTCAAAATATTGTTTTGCTAAAGATATTATTTTCTACAACATAGAGAGCGTGTGGGCTCGGCTTGAGTGTACTGTGCTACCAGACCGCAAAAAGGCAAATAAAATATTTTTAAACTTAAAGTAAAGTGTTTTTTTTTATTTAAAATATCGAAAGTCTCAGCTAATTATAAATTTGATGTGGCATTTACCCTGGGCTTAGCTGAGCTATCCCAGCCGTTGTTCCGGACAAAACCGGAGGTCGTTACAATATGTTATTGGAGCTGCTGAGTACGAATTTATGGAAAAGCTTTCAGACATATCCTCAAAACACCCTATAACACCGCTAAAACATCAAAATGATGGAGCATCTTTTTAACAGTCCCGATTTAGTGCTTAACGGTTTATTTTTGTTTCCGCACATCAAAAATAAGCTGCGTAGTCAGCAGAAGCAGTTTTTGCATTTAAAATCCATTTTTTCGACTTAACTCAATCAAAAACAAAAAAGTGTTTCAAAAATTGTTTTGCATTGATTTTAATGGAGAATATTTTGAAAATCCATAAAGCCGCTTCTTAACTTAAATTACCATGTTTACATTGTTAGCCGCAAAATATAAAAAGTGGCACGCCTATTACAATTTTTTCACGATTTTCAATATCAAACCGTTTAATAAGTACACCCTTACCCAATAAAAATGTATTTACTTATATTAATATTCTATTTTCTCACCTTATTATGGTACTGCATGAGCTGTATGATAACGCGTATATCATCGCTGTAGTTCTTAATCGAGATAACTCTCATTATATTGGCAGCATCTTCTGCGTCGGGATCTTGGCAATATTTGTTAGCGAGCACCAGGCAGGCATCGGCTTCGTGTACCTATACATCCGGAATGACGTAATAAAAACGATTAGTTTTGGATTGTGGAAAAACTTTGCATATTATTGATATGTCTATATATGATGAGGCACAGCTATATAGTTAGATGTATAATGCTTGTTGTTTTTTTTTTTTTTTTTTTTGTGAATTTATGTACGAGTATAGTATATGGTTATAGTTTTTAAGTGATTTGCTGGTTGAATGTGATTGCACAGGTGTCACGTATAATACTTTGTTTGATTAACGAGTTACGGTTTAAGTGGTTGTAATAGTTTTTATAAGTATGTAGTATTTTTTATATAAGTAGTTATATGTGTGGCACGTAAGCGATTTAAACGCACATTGACTGGACAACTATAAGTAGTAGTAGTTAAAAAATGTCACAAGAAAAGTTTTGTGTGTTGTACTTGGCATTGTAGTATGTAGTAATTAGTCAGAGTAAGTTTGCGCCAAAGCTTACACAAACGATTACCATACATTTATTTGGTATTAATTTTTAGTATTTTTTTTTAGTTTGGCAACACTGGCGATAGGGAGACATTAAGCAGTAGAGTTCTTAAATGGGTTTATGGACAGTGGATTTGAATTGATAGTTTTAGAATATCAAAGTAAAAATTAAAATAAACAAAACTCAAGTAGCGAACGCTCGGTGCGAAAGTGGTTAGGTTACAATAGACAAAACGCTGGTGTCACTTTTGGGGTGGGCTAAGGAAACCAAACAATAGAAAACAAAACCAAAAAAAAAAATCAAAGCCATACACTAAAACAAAATAGCTAAATTAAGTGGACTTTAGACAGTAGATAAAAGAAAATTATAATAATAATAAACTACAAGTTGCCTGCCAAATCGACTCTTGGCATAGAAACTGCTTTGCTAGCCAACAGTTTTTGTGCCAAGCTTGCAGCTACAAAGTAAAAATAAATAAATCGGGCGTAACCGACTTCGATATACTCATTACTCAAGTAAGTACCCAACTGTGCGATGCCAAAATAAAATGACTTCTTGCACATTGTTATTTCTGTCTGAATAATCTGAACAAGGCAATGCCTAAAATTTTTAAGAAATTTTTTAGTTTAATATGCTCCTGCCCCTGGGAAAGAATTATATTTCGTACTTCAAGCCGATCAAAATTTAAGTTGAAATTTCAACCTTGAGAAATTCTTAGGTAATCATGACAAATCGATTGCGGAGAAGGAAACGGACTAATTTTAGTTGCTTAGCTCATATACAAGATAATAAAAATTTATTTGAATTTTAAAGTAATTTAAAGACAAAACTATTTCATATTGGAGAATTATTTTTTTTATGCCCTAAGTCCCTAAGTCTGTTTGAAACAGGGTGAAGAAATCTACTTTATTTATCAAGTGATATATGCTTAGAAATTTTGATATTCCCAGCTTGCGATACCAGGGCTGACACAAATAGATTGACAGACCAATATATCTATAAATAAGTTATACGTGCAATTCTTTTACAAATTAGTTTGGATTTGGCGAAACACATTTTTTTCATTGTTTTAAATTTAATTTAACAATATGCTTTGATTTAAATTTTTCACAAAATTTATTTCAATTTGTTTAATGTTGTTTACACGTGTTATAGGATTTTGTATGAAAAATATTTACATTGATTTCAGAGGATCTAGATGACAAGCTGCCATCTTACGATATTTATCGTATTTTACCGTTTTTATTAAATCGTGGCTTAAATATTTAAAAACATTTTTTATAATCCGAGCTCTAAAAAGTTTCTTTACAACATTTTTTTTAGTATCCCTTATTTAAAAACATTTTTTATAAACTGAGCTATAAAAAATTTCTTTACAACATTTTTATAGGTATCCCTTTTCAAAAAAAAAAAAAAATTTGAATTTTAACCAAAATTGGTCTTGTTAAAAAAAAAATATTTTTTAATAACTTAAAAAAAAAAAAATTATCTTGTAGTACTTTCCTAATCTTCTCTTAGTTATCACTTTAAAAAAATAAAAAAATATAAATTATAATGTCAGATGTCGATATAATTAGTTAAAAAATTAAAATATTTTTTTGAGCTACCACCTTTAAAATATGGTAAAAAATTTTATTTTTTTAAATATATATTTCAAACTATTAGTATATACCTTAATCCTTTCATCCTACTAACTTTAAAAAAAAAAATTGATACGAGTAAAAATATAAATACAAAATGTATATTTTTCAAAATTTTTTACGAGCTCTCGCTTTTAAAAAATAATAAAAAATTTTAATTTTCATTATTTATTAGGTTATCACTTAAAAAAAAAATAAAAAATATATACCTATGTATATTTTAGTTTAAGTTGTCAGCAAGTCTCTTTACAAAAAAAAACATGTTTTTAAGCTATTACTTTAAAAAACCAATTATTTTTTATTAAGTTAAAATTTCTTTTTTTTAGATCGATACCTTGAAAAAATAACAAAAGCTCATTTATTTAAAATGTTTTTACATTTTTAAACGTTAACTTTTTAAGAAACTTTTGACAAATTTTTTTTTTTATCAAAACTGCTAGAGATTTTAACAAATTTAATCTGTCATCTTGAATTTTTTAAATATTTTTCATCCAAAATCCTAAAGAAAATCTTTAAAAAGTAAAACCATTTCACTTTCAAATCCATTCGATTTCAAGAAGAATCACCCATATACTGTATATGATGCACAACTGTTACAAAAATTGGGACGCACTTAATATACCCTTTCAATTTAAGAGTAACGAGTATAACAACACACAGCAGATAATAATAACAATATCGAGCATATGCAACAGCAGCGGCAAAGAGAGCGGCTGCAACCAAAGCAATTTATAAACAAAAGAGATATTGAACTAGTAGTAAAAAGAGATAGCATAGCTTAGGGCGCAAGCAAGTTGCATAAATTAAGAGACTTATAAACATGCAACAACAACGAGCACAACAACAAAACAAAGAACATTGTTTCTTCTCTTTTCTTTTTCTTTTGATATTATACAACACTAAACGCTGGCTCAAGTGCAAGTTGATTAGTTTTATTATATAACATGGTAAATATGTATACAGCACATGCAATATATACAATATATAAAACACAGTAAGGTTAAGTCTAAAGAGCTATCGTATCGTATGAAATATATGTATATTGATTTTGCTTGATTAGGTTTATAGTATGAGATACTATGTACAAATAATGCATTGTCTTTTCAAGTACAATTTTATAAATATTAAAATTGTTTTTTTGTACGATTAGATTTATCTGAATAACACTACATACATTGACATAATTACGTATTCGATTTAGTTGCATGATGTTTGTTAGTTTTAAGGTAAAAGTAATTTGAATATAAGAATTGTTTAAAAATTGTATTAGCTTCAAGGCGGTGAAAACTAATGCCCTGATATTGCTCTTATGTCTGAAATCTGAATATAATCCATTTTATTCTCTTCCATAACCGAAAATTCCAATAAATTTTTAACTGCAAGGCGTTTGCTATTCAAAGAGTTCTTGAACCTGATTAAATATATTAAAAAAATGTTTTCAAAATAAAATGTGGAAACAAAGTTGATCTCGATTCGAACGAACTGTATACAACTAATTTTTCTTAAGTACACTACTTTTTTAATCACTTTTTAAGCAATTGCTGTAAAATAAATTATCTACATAGCCAAATAATTTGGCTTCCGTTCGAGCCGATTTAAATGAAATTCTTATGAAAAACTACATTAGAGGTTCGATTTCTAAAACATATAGAGTGGACCCCAAAGGTATGCTACAAATTTGTTCAATTCTGTTAAATTTTTGGTAATTTTCACAGACTATCTAACACTGTTTACTTTAGTGTCTAGTGAAACAAGAAAAAATATTTTTATATTTATTGTGAAATTTTAAATATCAAGCTTTTTCTATAAAAGAGTATAACTTTGAAATCTACAATAGACTGAGTGATCTATAATAAATAGATTTCTTATGAAAAACTTTTTCGAAAGATTTCCAAGCCTTCCAAATATTTTTTTGATCGAGATAATCTTGCTGCTTTATCCTAAATTTCGAATCTCTAGACCAATTTTTCTCGTCTTGAAAGATTTCCAATGCTCTCAAAATATTTTTCTGATCGAAATAATTCTGAAGCCTTTTTTAAAAAACAGGAACGTGTGTCAAAAATCTATTCATTTCTTGTATCTTTCATTTAAGATTACTTTACCATTTTTCGGTGTTAAACTTTCCTTAAAGATTTCGAAGCTCTCAAGTTATTTACCTGTAGAGATAAATATTAACCGTTTTTTATTGTTTTATCTTTTATTTGAAATCTCTTGACCATTTTTGATGAAAACTTTCTCTTGCGTGTCAAAAATCTATTCTTTATTTGATTTAAAATTGCTTTACCATTTTTAGGTGAAAAACTTTCCTAAAAGATTTCCATGCTCTCAAAATAGTTTTCTAATCGAGAAAAATCTCAAATTTTGGAATTACTTTAAACCCTAAAGCAAAGCTTCTAATAACTTTCTAGGTTCACCAGTCTTGATAACGAATCCATTTCAATGCTTTTCCGACGTTTACATAATTATGTGCAATGATTTCTTTTTTTTTTTTTATACGATATATTACTAGAAATACTTAACATTTATGTATAAGAGATTACTTAGTCAAATACATAAATTAGAAATTACATTACATTAAGTAAGTTTTAATGTTGATGATAGATGAAAAAAAATGTCTTGAACCAGAACAACGTCAATAGCAATTAATATTTTGCCATGTATGTATGTACATATATATGTTATATACAAAATAAATTAAATGTCTTACAGTGTATATGTTTTGTTTTGGTGTATGTATATGAAGCAACTTTTGATAAATGATATCATGATTATATGCTAGTGCTAATATTACACTGCCTTTGATTCCTTATATACAGCAAAACAAAGTATATAAATGATGCTTGTTTGAATCACAACTAAAGCCAGCAAAAATAGAGAACGCACCAACGCATAATGAGCAACGATATTATGAGTATAATTTACATACATAGTACATATATATAAACATTACATGAGTTTACACATATACATACATCATACATATACATATACATATACAATATACACATTAAGTACATAGTTGTACATGTTGTTTAGGTAGAGAATACATAATGAGCGTACTTTATTGATTACATTTAAACGATTAGAGTAAGTATTAGGTACGGTAATGGTACATTTTGCTTAGGTACTTATTATTTATAAGTAAATATATTATAGGTATATTATGTATATGCTCAAAGCACTTTGAGCTTGAGTTGTTTGTTAGACAAACACACACACACACATACCACACAATAAGTTTAGGTAAGTTTAACAAAAATGTGTAAATGAAAGCAACAAACAAACAAACAAACATACAACAAAAGTATCGATAAACATATAAAATGATAAATTGTTTTTACCTTAACCCTTTGCAGATCAATCGGATTCATAATGGTTCCTTGGAAGAACTCCACGGTGGTAAAATGACGTTTGAACAAACCCTCAAGTTCCAAATCGGGTGGTTTACTTTTGAATTTTTCATTTCGAACATTTTATTATTGTTTTTTTTTTTTCGTTTTTTTTTTTTTTGGGAAAATAATACAAAGTATTTCAGTTGTATTTTGTATTCATTATCCAATGTAGACAAAATTTACGTGGGTTTGGTTTTTGAAATCATAATTTATCAGTGTTGTTTTTGAAACACAAAAAATATACACAGTACGTAAATTGTGCGTTTTTTGGTTGGCAAATATGAAAATGAAAAGTTTATACAAAATTATACATAAATATTTTTTATTTTTTAAAATATAAGTGCAGACTGCAGGTGCAAACAAGGCTAACCAATTTTTAAAGTATTGTTAATAACTAAAATATTATAATAGATATAGATTCGAAAGAACCGAATTTTTATCAACCATGTATGAAGCATAGAGCCAACTATGCGCATCGTCAGAAATTTTCCAAGTTTTCAATTTTTTGTCACTATTATTGTTAACTATTTATAATGTTATTTATTATTTGAACAAAATTAATACGATTGAATTGTTCGATGGAAACTTGCTATTATATTTATATTGTATTAATTATTTTATTTTAAATTTACTTATTGTAAATAAAATGAAAAAAAAAATTATTCAAAGTTTGTACAAGTTTGAACCACCCCAAAAATCTCAAGAATTATTTCGAAGAAAAACAAATCATAGTCATTCATTATTCCTATTCGAGAGCTCGCTAACGATACAAAGTAGTTCACTAAAGTATCAATTTATTTTTGGGCCACCCTAAAAATTGAAAAAATTTATTTTTACTAGCTGTAATTGTTTTTATGAAACAGACCAATGAGTCATAAAAATATAAGTATGATGAATCACTCGATACTTGTATAAGCTTGGACCACCCCACTAACTACCAATATTAGTCTGAACAATTGTATAAATAATTGTTTTCGTGAGAGAACCCAATAAGTCATAACACAAGGTAGTATAAAAAAGTAGTAGCACTGCTTGCGGCAGGTAAGCACGTCGATTTCCGTGAACCTCTGTTAAGCAGTGTCGTTGCAACCCAAGGTAGAGAAAATCTCGAGCAGGTTGCGCCACTAAATTCTGCGTCAAACTCGAAAAAAACGCGACGGAGACCCTGCGAACTATTAAGGGCGCATACGGGAATGCTGACATGAGCAGCTCAAGAGTGTTCCGGGAGAGATGGGAGCTCAAGCTCGCTGGTTGCCAACCAACATCAACAAATGTGGCCAAAATGTAGGCGTTCCTGGACACTGACCGGCGAACAAACATTTGTTTGGTTATTGATGAGTTTGAACTTCGTTCGATAGCTTTCAAAAAATGATCATCGATGATTTGTCCAAGATGTGCTCCAAGTTTGCGCCAAGAGGCCTTAGTAATGAACAAAATGTGAATCTCGCGGTGCATTGCCCCACCTTCCCAACAGACCAGATCTGACTCAGTCAGGCTTCTTCCTTAAAAGACTTTCATGACGGATATAACATTTTTAGATAACAAAAATGCATCTTTTTTACCAATTTTAATGTGTAATAAACACACATTTCTTATTGTTAAGTAAAAATCCACGACACACTATTATTCACCCGATATTCGAAAAGAGTGGAAAACCGACAAAATAAATTTTAAAAACCTTTTATAATTGAATTTCGGCTAATTTGCACATTCCTGCTGGCGCCATCTAGTGAACAAATCAGTTGACTAGATGGCGCCATCTTACGTAAGGCATCAGTAAGATCTAGGGACAACACTGCTTTGTTTACTCATCTTCCTCCACTTGCTTAAAATTTCGCGAATATTTTATTGATGAAGTTTGTTCTGTTGCGTTTATAATTTTCGTTGCTGCATACAGGCCTTTAATTACAAAGTTTGACAAAAAACTATTTTTGTTGGTTTTTAGTTTAATTTTTGTTACTATTTTATGACATTAGTTTTTACGGTTTTCAAGGTGTAGCACAAAAATATTTTTGTTGAGTTTTTCTTAACCTATACGTTGAAATAGAGGTAATTTTTTCCAATGGCAAACAGACCTAACTATTTAAGTGAAATTTTGGCTTTTAGAAGAATTTTCAGATTATCTTCATATGAACAATCTGGAATGAAAAAGAGCAAGTTTGTTTTTTCTACGACTGCACTGTGGGCCCAGATTTTCATATTTTGGCCAAAACCCTGTCATTTCCATGATATTTTTTTTAAAGTGATGAAATTTTACAGCCATGTTCCTAAAGGACTAAGCTATTTTTCTGGGAAGTTTGAGATTCCTCAGATTTTTTTAAGATATAGATAATCCAGACCAAAATTGTCCAAAATTAAAAAAAAAAAAAAAAAATACAAAATGTAAACTTTGATGTCTAATTACTTAAAAACCACTAAGTATAATTTAATAATTTTTTCCGCACAGGATACCTGAATATGTGTAAAATCATATTGAAATATAATTTTTTCCAAATTTTGACTTTCATCTGGAGGACTTTTGGCCAAAATCTTGCCACGCGGGACTGTAGTAAATATTACATTTAATCGGCATATAAACGAAGTTAGTTGGGTGCTACGAATTCAGTTTTCCTATAAGAAGAAGACAACTTTTTCATCTAACGTCTTCTTAACTGTACAAATGTGTTGAAAAACTAAAATTATTGCCCTGAACAAAGCTCACACAGAAGACACATCATCTATTTTCGGTCATACATCTTTTCTGTCAACTGCTTAAAAAATTAAAAATACCCAATAATTATTTGTCTTAAACATTTCGTTAAAAAAATAAGTGCGCTTGAGCGCATAGCCAGGTCTGGTAATTTGTTACAAATAACATTGATAGATCAGAAAAGAAAATGTTAATATACCTTGCATAGTTTTAAAAAATTGGTTTTTGGAGATCAATAGCTGTATTCGACTAGTCACTAGTCATGCACTAGTTGCCAATAGACGGATTGTTTTTTGAACTTTTTTATATATACCTACTATTTTATTGAGGCTCATTTCTCTTTAAATGGTTGATATTTAAACTAGAGACTTAAATTTGTAAAATTAAATTCGTGTAACTTACAATTAAAATATTTTAAAATTAATTGCACTAAATATTGCTTCTAAATGTTTTATATAAGCCTATGCTTTTTTTTTTTATTAAAAGTGCATAGCTAAGAATGTCCTTAAAATACTTAAGTATATAAATTGGGTTTAAGAAATTCATATGTTACAAAAGTGCTACAAAAGAAGATCCCTTTGCAGGAAGTAAAAACTGCTTAAACTGCTTGCTCAACTAATTGTTAGCTTAAGACATACTTATATATTGAATTCAAACGTCTATTAACTAATAAAAAATTGTTTTAAAAATGAATAGCTTAGTATATTTATAAGTAAAAATACACAATTGTATAAATTTATAATTTCAGCTACAAAGGACATTCCATTAAAGCAGGTTAAAATTACTTAAAGCCAAAGTGAACGAATAATTAAGTAAAAATATTTATACGATATATTGAAAAATGTGAAAATAAATTGCACTGTTAACTAAATGTTGAAGTACTAAGTTTTTAACATTTTCGTTTTGGAATTTTTTGAAAAAAAAGTTTTTGATTTTGAAAAGTAGTCTCGAAATGTTTATCAGCAGCAATTGCATACCAAAAAACAAACGATAAAAAATGAACGCAAACAAGTAAGCTTTTTAATTGCCAAAATATATATAAAAATAATATAATAATATTAAAAGATATATAATAAAAGAGCAAAAATAGTAGTTCAAGTGAGAGCGAGCATAGAGACAAAGGGGAAAGTGTTTCGTAGTACTCAGGATTGCTGTGAGCTGGCTGAAAACCAGCTAAGGTCTTGAGATTTGCATTTATATTACAAATAAAGGACTAAAAATTCTCCGCTATGTTGTAGTTGTATATATAATGTATAGGTGTAAATAGAGTCCTGACAACGAGTAACTGGTTGTGTGAAAAACATTCACAAAATGGCGCAGCATGAGTAATTGTAGTTGTAGTAGTAGTAGTAGTAAGTATTATGTAAGTTGTATGCGCTTTTTGTGGGGCCTCAAAAACTTCGGGTCAAACGTGGAACAAGTTTTTTTATGTAAAATGTCGTTTGTATATGTATTTTCTATAGGTGTGTGTGTGTGTGTGTGGTGGTGTTGGTGTGTGTCTCTGTGTGTACATGTTGCTGTGGCGCCTGGTTGTGTGTATTTGTGTACCTTGACTCGCTCCAGGTCGACTGCATTCATCATAGTGCCCTGAAAAAAGGCCACTGTCGTATAGTGACGCTTCAGCAGTCCCTCTAGCTCCAGGTCAGGCTCTTTGCTAATATTGGTTTTTATGCATTACATTACATTATTAATTTAAGTTTAATACAATATTTTATAATATAAAGAAAAATATGTTTAATTTTGTATTAAAAATCATAGAGTATATAAATTTTAGGGTTTTTCGCTCATTTTGTACTAGTTACTAATTTAATGCATATACTTAAATTAGTGCCTTGGTCTAATTTAAATATAGACTTAGCTGATTTGGGCAACTAAATATTGTAATTAAGTGCAAGCAAGCAACGGTTTCTATTAATTACCTTTAAACAGGGCTGCAAGCTTCTTTAGTATTTTCGATTTCACCAGCCAGAGTTCAATCGATTTCGAATCGTTTTCATACATAATTTTATTCCGAGTACAAAAATGCATTACTTTTAAAAACCGAATAAGTTTACTTGGAATCGTATTTCAAAATATATCGATTCAGCTTTTTTAACTCGGAATCGGAAAGCTTTTCTTTTAAATATTTTCTATTAGGCTTAATGGCTCTAATTTTGAGCCTCAACAATAGAAATTATTGTTTAAGATTTTTAAATTTTATTTTTCGGTATATGCAGATATGTTATTAGAATTCAGCCTATTGAATAATTTCGCAACTTAATTAATTTATTTTTTTTTATAATTTTGTTTCAATTTATTTGGTATTTTTTTTAATGTCCATTACGGTCCCATATTCGGCTTTCTTTAAGTTTTCTGTGTTGTTAGTTTTTTTAATTTTTCTTGTCTCGTCTTTGTATTCGGCCTAATTAGTTTTTTATTGCTATCGGCTGAATATGTATTTATACTTAACGTTTTTAAAAATTAAAAAATTTTAATCAAAAACCAAAATAGGTAAAAAAAATATTTTTTCAGTTTAATTTAATATTGTAAAAAATTGTTGCTATAAGGCCCATACACAGGAATTTTTGCATGATGCGTTTGGGTCTTAAATGTCTTTATTTGCTTACAAGACATGGGTTTCACAAACCATCAGTTATCGATAACTCAATAAATATAGAGTAAAAAATATCAAAATTGATTAAAAAAGTGGCACGCTTCACTAATTTTTCGCGCATAAGTATTATTCGATATAATATTCTTTAATTAAATATATTCTATGGAATATTTGACGACTACAAAATTTTATATATACATATTATGTATATCGGTGAAAATAAGTGAAATGGAGAATTTTTCCCCCGATCTTCTCCGATTTTGATGATTTTTACAGATTTGGTAGAGCTACTATCCAATAGTAACCACGTCAAATTTTATTGCAAAATTATTTATCGAATTATCGATAACTGAAAATCAGGTTTTTCGTTTTTAGACTATTCTTTGACAAGCCATATCTTCCAAACAAACAAAGATATTGACGCGTTTTTTTTTTCATGGAAGATAAAATATTAAATTAAAAAAAAATTTTTTATTTAGTTTTAAGTTTTTTTTTAATAATTTTTTATCATTTTAAGTTTTTAATTTCAAAATTCAAAAGTGATCTCCCACTTTAAAAAAAAAGTGTTAATGTCATTTTATGCGTGGAAGTTCACTGCTAAAATAAAAAGCTGGTAACTCTAAGAATTGCAGAAGTTATGCTCCTTTTAGTGATGGCACATCGCATGTTCGCCATAGTAAACAGTACCTCGAAAAATGACAAATACGCATAACTCCTCGGAATTGAAAGATAAAAGGATCAAACTTTACATGAATGTTTATTTTGAAATTTTAAGATATGTTAAATATAATATCAATAATAAATTATTTTTTATATATTATGATTCATAATATTTGTATATTATTTCCGATTTTATTATTTGGCAGCTTCTCAAATAATTATATTTTTTTCTGTATATATATTATGCAATATGTATATCGAAATTTTTCAATTATTTCAATTATCTCGATAAAATCTCGAAAATAAATCGTTTATCTGTGTTGGATTCGTTTATCTTATAAATATTTTAATCAGTTTGCAGCCCTGCTTTCTAATCTATAATTTTCTGTGAACCGTTGCTTGCTTTAAGTAATTAATTATTTACTTAAATACTGCACTAAATTAAGTTTTCTTGCTGATTGAAATTAAACATAAGAAACAAATATAAAAATATTTTGTTTTTTTTTAATATAGTATATACAGCAATACAAAGAAAATTATATACATTTAAGTGAATGTAACGGCACATCAAATTAGCAACACATTAAATACTTTTTTGTTTTTGTTTGTAGACAAGTGTAAACAACTTACCGATGTAAAAAGACGACCTCGACATCGACATCCTCACGATCTTCGTGCAGAAAGTCCTTCAGGAAATGCGATACGGATTCGTATGTTATATGACCGCATACCACTATATGTCTGTGTGTGTGTGTGTAGATAAACACAAAAGTGTACAAGTGTTGTAAAAGATAAAATATATTAGTAAGGCTGATAATAATCGATAACAAATAAGCAACATTGCTTAAGAACTAAGATGCATAAGTTAAGCGCTGTACAGTTGTGTTGGTAGTTATTGTTTTTGTATTTCAAAAAGTGTGCAGTTTTGTTGTTATTGCTTGTATATTATGTATGTAAGTGCATGTTAGTGTTAGTGTGCGTGTGTTTGTGCGCCTGTGTGTGTAGCCTTAAAGTGTGCAGGCATTAAACAAAAAATTTAATTTAATTAAATAGATATTTTTTTTAATTATATTAAATTTGTTGTTACAAAGTACTTTACATATTGGTTCATAAATGCTTTATGTACATTAACTACATATGTATATACACTTAAATATGTACATTGTTAAATTTAGTTTTAGACAACGACCACCAATTACAGCTAGACAACAATAATTACTATTTATGAACCAAATATAAATATTTTTAGTTGTATAAAAAGTGAGTGTGTGTTTTTGCGTGTGTATGTGTGTAATGAATGTATGTGTATCTTAGGTGTATTTATATTTATAGTACTGTAATTTTATAGTTTTTTTATGCATTGATATATTTTTGTTGTTTTATTATTGACTTGCTTGTTGTTATTATATTTATTTATATTATAGCTTGTCAGTATTATTTTGTAAATATTAAATAAAAAAAGTTTTACAAGTATAAATTACTTTGTTTTCTTTTTTTCAGAGAAAATAAAAATATACATTAAAAAAATTAAGCACAAAAATAAAAACTAAAAAAAAAAATATATATATAAAAAAATTGCTGCATTATGCATGAATTTAGTCTGCTACCCCAGTAGTTTGTTTAATTACATAACATAAAGGCTACTAAATTAAATTGATTTAATATTAAAAAAAAAAAGAAATGCAGTTTTGCATTTTTCGTTATAAAATCATTTAAATTAAAATAAAATAATTGTAATAATACACAAAGTTAGCTACGCACACCGTTTAAATATTTAACTTACATGCATCAAGTAAAGCATTTACTATATTATATATATGTACAAACTGATTTTTTTTTTTATGTACATATATTTGTATAATACACTACGCGCATTCCATAAAAATATATAGATACTAACTACATACAGGGTGCTTTAAATTATTTAAATACTATGTTCACATGCATGCAATCAGGCAGTCAGGCAAACCGGGCAGGCATACTCGTAATACCCTTTATAAGGTGTACATAGGTGCACTAACTACTACAACATGCATACTAGTGCGAGTGGAGCATCAAAACCATTTTATATAATCGATGTCAAAGTATGTAAATGGAACCAACAACTACAAGTTTATGAGTTTTTTTTTCAATTTTATTATTTCATATTGCTTCATAAGATCGTTATCCGTTTTGGGCAACGAAGATCCTTTTTTTTTGGGTTGAAGATTTCGAGTTTGTTAGGAAACTTGGAACTCCTCCAAAATTTACTTTATAAACATATTTTTAAAAGATCGCTGATTCGGAGTAGATAAGAAAAATAATACTGATTCCAAAAGATACAAGTTTTTTGTATTTTTTTATTACCAAGACTTTGTAATGGAGTCTTGAAGACATAAAATATACATTTTTTCTTTCTCCAGTAAAACAACAGAAATTTATATTGGAAACAGTCGTTCGTTTAATTCTCCGTGTAAATCTGGACTCAACTCAATTTTTCAAAAACGGTTTGGAAATACGTTTTCTGATTTTTTTTCTCTTTTTGTTTTTTGTCCAAACACCAAGTCGAGAAGATTGGAAAATTGTCGTTGCTGTCATATTGGCTGTAAAAACCTTATTGTCCTAAAATCAAGACGAGAAGACTTGAAAATTGTCGTTACTTTTTCGTTGTTTATAAAGAGACTTTTTGTACCAAAGCCAAGTCGAGAAGATTGGAAAATTGTCGTTACTGTCCTAAAATTAAAGACGAGAAGACTTGTTATAAATTGTCTTTTTGTCACAAAACCAAGTCGAGACGAATGGAAAATGTATACTAAGTTTTTATTGCCTATTAAGTGTCTTTTTGTCCTAAAACCAAGTCGAGAAGACTAAAAATTGGCATTAATATTTTGTTGGCTATTAAGAGTATCATTAGTTATAAAGAGTCTTTTTGTATGTAAGCCAAGTCGAGAAGACTGGAAAATTGTCTTTATTTTTTCATTGTTTATAAAAAGACTTTTTGTCCTAATACCAAGTCGGGAAGACTGAAAAATTTACAATAATTTTTTATTGGCTATTAAGTCTTTTTGTCTCAAAACTAAGACCAGAAGACAGAAAGAAGACAGTTAATTGCTCCCGAGTTCACAAAAAGCAGAGCAACAAAGTGCAAGGTGCTTGGTCCCAATACTTGTATCCCTGCACTCTTGAAACATTGGCTTACCGCCGTAATGGGCGGTCATTTGTTTCTTTTCAGATTAACCATTTTAAATGCCTTTCAACTTTAAAGTCTTAAAGGATAGCTTTATTGCCATTATGACACTTTCAGACCTGGCTATACCTATGGCCAGCTGTAGACTGAGGTTACGAAATCACTTCGCCCTCACTGCAAACCTAACGTGGAATCGATCATCGTACACATGCAGGATATCACGGCAAACTTGGCCAACTTTTTGCGGAAAAAGAAGAAAGAAACTTTGCTGTCTTCGTAGAGCTCAATGCTCGACCGTAATCCGAGCTATTACTGGACATTGGTTAGTGTGGATCCACGCATCCAGGCTAAATGCTCCTCATCACGATTTCTGCAGAAGCTACGGCGATTAGAAGGAGCTGGAGAAGGTGGAGCACCTTTTCTGTCACTGTCCTGGACTGTGCAAAACAAGGTTCAGTTTCCTCAAATCGTATCTCCTTACTGACCTATCTGAGCTCTCAGAAAAGAGTCCAAGAAGCCTCTCGAGGTTTATTCAGGCGGCCAGATGGTCGTGACTTTAAGGTCATATAGGGGACCTCCGGAACGGCTGAAGGGTGGTGTAAGGTCCACCCAACGGTATCACAACGGGTTCATTCCTTGGCCTAAGTGAGTTGAGACACAAAGCCCCAACTGCTGCACTAACCTAACCTAACTTAAGAGACCTTCAGTGGTTAACAGGGTTACACTTTAGCTGGGTTCGTTTGAGCCGAAAGGTTGTGCTCTTAAAAAACTCTTTTGGGATTTTAGGCTCACCCGAAGCAGTGGCGCATACAAAAAAATTCGTAGGTTCCAAGCTTTATACACAGAGATTTTTGACTGAATAATAAAAACACCACATGGGAAGTGGAAATTCAGATACTTTGGGTGTCCAACCTTAATGACAGGCATCAATTGCTGAGACCAGGTCCGAAATGAATGACACAGTGCAAGCACTGCCTTTTCGACAGTATTAAGTAAGTTCTCCTATGTCTCACATTGAAATAATGTTTCAATTCCCCTGTATCCCTGTATAATAGAAAAAGTTTCATTAAAATTTTTATTATGATAAAAGTTTTAAGAATCATTTTGAATGCCATTTTAAGAGGAAGGGTACATTTTAAGGCTGGTCAAATTGTACGGAGCTGAAAAAGGCGGACCACGATTGGTTTTGCTGGAATGCCCCGTGTTAACAAAATCACGATGCGCTTTTGTAGATTTTTTCTACAATTTAACGCATCCTAAGATATATATATGGTCCTATGGCTCCGCGGGGGAGCAAAGGGCCGCACCCTAAGATATGCCTACTCTGTAAAAGTGGGATATGCGGAATTCATTTTAGAGCTATGGTTTCTTTGGCAAACTTTATTGGATAGAACCAACGACTTTGTCGCAAATAATTTAAGCCATCCTAGTAAAATATCCAATTTGGCGATAAGTTTTAAATTTTAGAAGAATGGGTTGAACTTTTCATATTATTAGACGTATGGTATAGTAGCATAGAGTAAGGCCCTAGTACAGGACGAATTCCAGGCTGTTGTATAAACCGAAACTGGAAAGAAAGCCGAAGATTCTGCTCAAATCAAAAACCCCACATATAGTCAGCAAATTCCCAAAATCGATTGTAACAATCTAGTTGAAATTGATAACGAGAAGTTTTCCAAGTTTTTGAAGAAATAAATTTTTTTTACGTCTTTTTTTCTAAATATATTTAATTTTTATATTTTATGATTTTTTTTTTCAATTATTCACTTAACATATGAATGCTATGAATGTTTTAACTAATTTATGTAAGTGTGTTGGCGAACTTTTAAGTGCACTGCTATGTAAAATTAATCAATGAGCAATTAATTACCGCTACTGTGTCAAATAAATAGTGTTTTTTTTTTAAAGATCGTCTAAAATATGTAACTTGCAGTTAACGAACAAACGAACGAACGAACGATCGAACTAAATTGCTTTAGTCCTGGTTTTTATTTTTTTTTTTATTAAAAACTGCGGCTAAAAATAAAGGTGAGATTTTAAATATTGCTGATATCATTTTTTTTTTTAGAATAAGTTCTGTAATTTGTAAGTTCAGTGAAAAGTTAAAAGTTTGATGCCTGGCCACGCATTTTCATTATTGCATTTTTATATAATACTTGCTCATGTTAAATACATGAATATATCTTTAAAAATTATTTATTTTTAATTACGTTTTTTTTTTTTGTATTTACAAAACATAAAAAATAACGCTTAATGCGTTAGTTATCACTGAGGTATGTGCCATAACTGTATTAAATGTTAACGATCAGGTGAGAGGCGAGTAAATAAAAATTAGTTTAAGGTAGTAAAGAGAGCGTTTAAGAGAGTATGGGCTGAGGTAAGAGAGAGCGTGAATGTAGTTGTTTGGAAAGGTTTATAGGAATGCATTGAAGGAGACGTAAACGAAAACGGATACAGTTACGGTTTGTGTAGTACTAACTAAATATATAAAAGACTAACGACGTCATACGACTTTTTTTTTTTTAGCACTAATACGAACTCACCTAAAACTAAGCAAAAAATGGTTAGAGGGGTCATTTACGATAGCAAAAAAACACTCGAAGCCAACCTGAACGTTCGTTACGTTTTCAATATAACTATTATATAAAGTCCTAAACTGTTGTTTAAGTGTTACAAGTTACAAACAACAAAAGATTAGAAGAGAGTGTAAGTGAGTAGTACATAAATCAATTAAAGGTCCATACTAGACGATTCGATTCGATTTGGGTTGAGTTGATTCGATGCGTTTTGATTCAATATTCGTTACAGCGCATCCACACGATGAGTATACGATGATTATACAGTAGTAGTACGATAGTAGTAGATAGTTCTTTACCGATTGGCAGTAGTAGTTACAATGCTTAGAGTGTTACGAGTATATACACAAGTATTTGCTATATGTGAGTATTGTATATTTATGTATATCGAGCTGTTTATGTGATTCATTGTTTTCATTCATAAGCAATTTTTAGCTGATTTTTTATGTTTTCATTTATATATTTATATTTTTTTATGTGTTTTTTTTTCATTGTTGTAGTAACAGAAGTTTAGAAAGAGCATTGAGAGAACATAAGAAAAACCAAAGAGTTATATTATATATATTAAATGAAAGTACTGAGTACATAAGTATGTGTAAAGAGTAATGGAGTATATAGCTTTAGTTATAAATACAAATTTCTCAAGTACTACAACATTGATAGTAGTTTAACTTTTTTAAGAGGTAGAGAGAGAGAGAGAGCGAGTAAGAGAGTTAAAGTATATGATTTGGTATGTATATATATGGAATTTATTTATTTTTTTTAATTTTCTTTTATTATATTGTTTACTGCGTTACACACATACATAGATACAGCTGCGCAAAAGTAAAAGTAACTGCTTAAATAACTGCAGTTCATTTTATTCGGAATTCTCAAATTCGCTGTGGGAGTTTTAAATCGTTTCTGTCGCGGTTTTCAACACTACTTTTTTAATGTTTCATTGCGCTTGATTTTTTGTTCAATTTAAATCCAAGTATAAATGTCCCACTGTGCCGCAGTCAATGGGTAAGACTATTTTCAGTGTTTCATTCCATTTTATTTCAAGTATAGGGTGGGCCATCTGTTGGTTTGTTTGTCAATTGCATTTTATTCGTATATTTTCCCACAAAATGGAACAAATGTAAATACCAAATGCAAGTTTGAAACTACTCATTTACTTATGAAAAATAATATCGCCCAAATGGCCGAGCGGCTGGCTCTACAAGCCCGTATGCGAAAATCGTAATTTTCGATGACTTCTTTTTGACGAAAACTTATAATAGTCCGTGGGCTTCAATTGTTGCGTCATTTGAATTTTGTATGCGTAAAAGAGGTCGAGTTCTTGCGAATGATGGCACGTCGATGTTCCCGGAGATTCGTCGACAGTGGCCTCAACTATGTTTTTTTCACAAAACGACCATTTTCATTGTACGCCTGTACCACTTTTAAACGATCCATGACAAAAGTTGAGTAGTTTTGAACTTGACATATGTCGACGGTTTAACAAACAAACCAACAGATGACCCACCCTCTACATCCAAATTTCAAACATTTCTGTTTGTTCCCACTGTTTATGTTTATTTCACTTAACTTTAATTTGCTTAGTTTATAGTCTGTTCGTTTTTTATGTGCCCTTTCTGTATATAAATAAACATACCCCTCATGTTTCTTTCCATAATTGTTCAACTTCATTCATTTTAAACATAAATAATATTGACATGTATTGCCACTTGTTCGGTTTGATCCCTTTTTATATGCATAAATAAGGACATCTCTAGTATTTCAATCCATTTCTTGTCAACTATTTAGTATTACAATGCAAATTGTATTTAATTAAACTTCGAATGTGGAACCTGACACAGCCTTCTATTAGTCGTACTATCTCGCTCAATATGTTGATACAGACATCCATCACCATTGCTCTTATGTTTTCTTTTCATTCCATTCCACCTAATTTTAACTGCAGATTTCGTTTTTGAATGGTTCCTGTGCATAAATAACAGCAACTTCAATGTTTCATTCCAATTCATTCCGTATACGACTATTGTTCACAGTTAATGTAGGTACGGACCACTTTTTAGGACTATTCACAACTTTTTATTATGCATATGGGAACTGTACCATTCATTTGAACAGTTCTCTTGACTTCTGGTTTAAACCGTGACAGAAACGAATATTTTCTTGTGTTTCCCAAATATGGCTAATATTACAATAGAAAATAAAACTTTTAAATAATTTTTTACTAATTAATAAAACGACCTATGTATGTGTGTGTGTGTACATTTGATTTTTACATAACTAACATTTACGCATAAAATGTAAGTTTTTAATATGCATTAGTTATTATTTTTGGAATCATTTAAAACTGTTTTGCATAATATACATATATATACGGTTTTACGACTGCGATATCAAGGACTATATAGACAATTACAATTATGTAACACAATAATAAACACCAATCACTGACTCTTCAATGACTAATACGATGCAAAAATGGTTAGGTAGATGGCATACAAAAGAGTTAAAACCAAATTAAGTTTTGCCAATCATATAGTAAGTACTGTCCCACGTGGCCATAATGGTTTCGCCTGCTTAAAAGCTGTTTCCAAACCAAAATTCAGAAAATCACGTTAAAAAAAAATTAAGAAAAGAAAACGTGCAAGAAAACTGAAAAATCTAAATAAATTTAGAGTAAGTTGTATAGTACTTAGTAGAAGTTTTGGTTTTGTTTTTGATAAATTTAGCGATCAAATAGTATGAATGAAACTTACAACAAGATAGTTAGAGTAGTTAAGAGTACGCACATAATACACAATACTCAGAACAGTTTAAGTACGAAACAATTTTCGGTATAGTACTCAATTGTCTCAAAAATGCCAATCCAAATGATTCAAATGATAGTAGAATGAACTAAACGATTTATAAATAGCTGGGGGAGGTGGTTGAAACCACAAAATGAAAACTCAAAATAAACTAAGTTAAAGAACTTTGTTGCGTTACGTTACGTAATGTTGTTTTATTTAATGCTGCGTAGCTTTGCGGATCTTTTAGTGATAAAACGTTACGTAACGCTTACTTATCTTTACATAGCGTTTCGTTTAAAAAGTGACAGTAGTACGTAAGATTGCATTACGTAAAACGATGTAATCTAACGTTTTGTCAGTTTGTATTCCATAACGTTTTATGGCGTTAAAATTCGTTACGTACGTTTTTACGGTTTCTTTAGATTTAAGTTGTTTAGCATCGCGTTTCCTAACTCTTATTATTGCGTTTTATTTTCATAAAGTATTTCCGTATTGCATCTTAACTTGCTTTGTAGCTTAAGGTAACTTATCGTATCGTAAGTTAAATTAACGTAATTTTACGTAAATAAAATCTTCTCTGTCTTACAAAATGCAACCTAAACAAGTTAGCGTAAAAGAATGTTACGTAATATAATTTGCCGTAACGAAACGTAGCGTAATCAAACAGAATTTACAAAACGCGTAAAAAATGTAACTTAATAGAACGTTACGTAACGATACGTTAGTTGCATTTTTACGCTACGTGATCATAGTTTATATTACGCTACGTTAACTTCGTTCTATTAATTTAAGCATTTTATGCTGTGTTATGTTATATTTTGAAACATACATTACGTTGTAGTAAATTCCGTCAGATTACTTTACGTTACGTTGCGATAAGTCATGTTACATAACATTCTATTACACTAAATTATTTACGTTGCATTTTGTAACACTACGAAGTATTGTTTTTGCGTTACATTATGTTACTTTAACTTGGACAACGTTATGATGTGTCAGATAATTTTTGTTACGTTATTTTATATAAGGCCACGTTACGTTGCATGAATTTATGTTACGCTACGCTATGTTGAATAAATATATACAATATAGTTATTTACTTATTTAGGTTACGTTAAGTTACGCTATGAATCACACATTGTTGTTGTTACGTTATGTTATTTTCCGCTGCTTAAAGACTTAAAAGGTTATGTGACATAACGTGTTCCGACGTTAACTAATTTATTTACTATTGCATTCCGTTTTGTTACGTTACGTTAAATTACGCTACGTTACATTGCAGCTAGCATGTTATGTAACGTTCTATTACGTTAAATTTTTAAAGTTGTGATTTGATGCAAAACATTCTGCTACGCCACATTCATTATATTACATTACGTTACGCTTACGCAGTTCTTCTACGCCGGCGACAATGCTATGTCGAAATCAAGTCAAAAAACTAAGCACAACATTTCTGTTACAAAATAAAACCCAAATACAAAATGACTGTTTGAGAACTGAAAATAAAAGCACTTTAAATAATTAAACTTTCTTGTTCATTTTTGTTTTTTTTTAATTTTAGCTTTTTGCATTTGTAATTTTGTTCAATATTTTTTTTCAGTGTAAGGTTCCTGTAAAGAATAACTGAGTATGTGTGAGAGTGTATGTGTTGGAACGATACAATGTTTTTGGAGAGAGTTCAAAATGAAGTTTTGATTAGTTTCAATGGCTGTTTAGTTTAGTTCCGGTAATTTTGTTTGTTGAAGTATTGTGGCAGCGCCTACAAGGCGTATGCGTAATTTTTATGTAGTAGTGCTCTGTTTAGTAAGAGGGGCTGCTTGGGCCAGGTTTTAGGGCTTTTGGGCGCTGTTATGTTAGTATATATATAGGTATGTATCAATGTATGTGTATAGTTGAGCATGTGTGTCGCTGCGTACTAGTTAGTATGTTTGAAAATCAAAATAAAATTTCAGTTACAATTTGCACTCGAAAATATTTGCAAAAACAATTTGTATGTATGGGTAGCGCAAAGTAAAAGTAAATACGAGTATAGAAATTTTATATTATATGCTTTTGCAGAAATTTCATTTTGATTTGGTGTTTATTTTGTCAGGCACTACAAATTTTATTTTTTTTTTTGTTAGTTGGTTTTACATCTGTAGTGGTATTAACTCTTTAAATGGCTTAATATTATGTTTTTAGTTAGTAGTAGTTGTAGTAGTAGTCTGTTTATATTTGATTTGAACGTTTATTGTTTATTTTGTTTTGTAAGAAAATTTAGTTTGTCTCACCTTCGCCCTTTTTCATTTTTTAATGTGCCCCCATATTTGGCTCTTGTTCCAATCAAGTCTATAATCTCAGGTATACAACTTGCAAAAATCGCCTGTTTACAGTATGAAAGAATATGATGATTGTGAAGTATTTGGTTTTTTCTTTTTGTATTTTTTTTTCTTAATTTCGTACTTAATTTGTTGTGGCTGTTGTTTTATTTTTGTAGTAATCAAATTATAAACCATAAACCATGGCATAGACGTAGTGAAAAAACGCGAAGAAGGGGCTTCACAAACTGACAGTTGGGCGGCTAGAAAAGATCCTGCTTGACAACGACGGAAAGACGAGGTGGCTGCTGGCAGCTTTGTTGTTGCTGTTTTTAATTGTATTTTTTTTTTTTTTGATGGTACTCAACATAAACTTTAAAATTTCGTAAATAAAAAAAAAAAAAATTGACTCGTAATTAAATGAGTAAATTATTAACAAAATGGCTCTTGAAATTCTTATTATCTTCATAAATAGGTTTACAAGCTGGAGACACAGCTTGCAGCTAAGTTAAAGGGCTTATAACACTAGTTAACAAGATTTGTATTCATCGAACGCAAATATATTTTTTTTTAATTATTTTATTAAATTTTTTTTTTAAGTTAGTATTATAATAAAGACAGATTGTAAATAAAAAAAAAAAAAACAAAAAGATTGTATTAAAAAAAATTGGTTATAATAATTTTTTTTTTTTTTTCAACTTAGAATGAAATTTTGACAAGTTTACTTAAAATAAAAATTTGTTATTTTTAACGTTTTTTCAACTCAACAAATAATAACCAAAAAAAATTAAATAACAAAAATTTGTTTCAAGATGATATCATGAACACTTTTGTATATGTAGGTATTTAGCAAAAAAATATTTATTCTTTCGTCTGATTTAAAAAAAAAAAAAATTAATTAGCGTCAAAAACTTGTTAAAAAATAATACAATCTAACTTCACTAAAAAAAACCTCATTTCCAACGTATTTTTGCTTTATTTCGAATTTTTTAAGTACTCTGATTATAAACAAAATTTTATATGGGAATTAAATTAAAAAAAAAAATTATTTATTATTTTATTCGTTTTATTTTTATTTAAAAAAATATGTTTCTAATATCTTGATCACACTCAAATTTCAAAAACAAATAAAAAATTAAAAAATATAAATATTTTTATTTTGTTCAATGTTTAATTTTTTATTGAAAAAAAAAATGGCTTCTATCTTATGTTTTGATCACACTCAAATTTTAAAAACAAATAAAAAATTATTAAAATTAATTAAATTAAAAAAAAAAATTCAAGGTTTCATCTTTTAATAAAAAACGATTTTTTTAATATCTTGATCACTCAAATTTTTTATAAAAAAAAATATTAAAAAAATTTTTTTTTTTTTAATCAAATTTATATCTTACATCGACGAAAATTTGTCAAATATGTTTACTCGTGAACGAGAATGAAAAAGTCTACCTGAATACTCATTTATCGATAACTCGATAAATAATCGGAATTTTACAAAATAAATTTTCAACCTTAAAATTGTACCTTATCACATATGTAAAAATCATCGCTTCACTTATTTTAGCACATATAATTATCCCATTTTTTTTATGTTATAATTTGTATCTCTAGTCAAGTAATAAAAGATTTTCACATTGATTATAAAAAACTTTTCACTGAATTCTGCAATATTAATATGATTTAATTGAAGGTTACATAAATTTCATCGATACTTCAGATAGACAAATAATTTGGCTACACTTGCAAAAAAATAAAGCATCATCAGAAAATGTTTTGTCATTATCGATATTATTATCACTATCATTATCGATAATTCCGTCGATAGTTTTCTAACGCTAGTTTTACTCAAGGCCCCTACGGAGACACGAAAACAGCCACCTAGCAAAAAGACAGACTTATTTTGGTCACGAAAGGAACAGTGTGTCTCTAATAGCAAAATGTGTATTTTATCGGAAATATTATCGATAATCAGCTGCTTTTTGTTTACAAATAGCTAATTTTTAAAAGTCGCGAAATAAAACATGAATTATCGTCAACGTTTATTACTTTTGCTATTGTGTGTAAACAATGCAACAATAATGACATGCATTGCAATTGAATTGTTGGATGAGGAAAAAAAGCGACGACAGGAGGCAATACACAGGGAAAGGCGGAGTGTTTGGATGACCCCATATTTAACGCGCAGAACTGAGTGTGGACGAATTGCATAGACGTATTTTAACGCACATTAATGTTACAATTGAATTATTTTCATATTATAGCTATTTTCTCATCCTTTCCCAACGATCCGCAACGATTTTGTCGACCAACCATAAATTTCGCGTCCAAAATAAATAGTTGCACATAAGTGTTGTTTATGGCGCCGAAACCGAACAGCTGTTTTTGCTGAGTGCGCCATCTATGGTTTACTACTGGCACCAAAAAACAAGCGACACTGGTCTACATACCACCTGCAAGAACAGTTTGTGACCAAACGTTTGTGATCGTTTTTTTTTTATATGAAGTTTTGTTTATTTTTCGTGTCTGCGTAGGGGCCTTCACAACAATGAAGAAGAGCAGGAAAATTTTCTGTAGCGCTGTGATAATCAGATCGACATTATCGATAATTTCAGCGATAGTTTTCCAACACTGCCTTTATTTGCTTTATTGCATAGCTGAAAAATCTTGTATGGCATTGTCTACAATAGAAAAAAATAATAAATGGGTTCTGAAAGTTAAAACCAAACGATTTTATCGATAATTCCATCGATAGCACTAACAAACTAGCTTAAAAAATATTTGCTGCGTTCGATGAACCAAAAAATTGTGTTATTTTTAATAACTAGTGTTATCCATATTAAAGTGTTCAATTGCTGTAAATAGGTTTTATACATAGTAAGTATATAGATAGAGTAGGCTTTCGATTTCTTGGGGGTACGTGTTGGATAAACTTAAAACCGTATAGGTGCCAAGTACACACACATTAACACGCTTCTGCGCCTTACATAAGGCAACGATTTTTAGCTACTGCTCGACAAATCAGCTACAAATTTATGCACTAGTTTGTTTGTGTGTTATTTTTTCAAGTGTATTATATGTATGTGTGTGTGTGTGCGAGCGTCTATTAAAAACTGTACAACAAAACTAAATGTCATATGTGTGTGTGTGTGTGTGTCTGTAAGGACTTTGGGATATAGATTTACAAATAATGTTGATATGATGCTGATACTGATACAGATACTGATTACGTTTATATAATGCATATAAAGTATATACTATAACTGTAATTAATAACGCGTAATCTCAAAACGATATCCTGCTAAATTTTTCATAAAAAATTTTGGAACGCAACTCTCACATATTACTAATATATATGAGATATTTGCATTTTAACATTTTATGCGTGGCTGCGGCATACAACAAAGTAGGTGCAAGCAAATTAACGACTTTTAATTAAAAGTTGAATTAATTAATTAAAGTGTTAGATTAGTTTGGGTTTATTGTTTTTTTTTTTTTTGTTTTAATTACAAGTAAGTTCAATACAAGTAGTTTGAGTAGTATAAATTTAAATTGCAAAAAACGTAACTACTGCATTTTGTTATGTATAGTAAGTAAGTAAGTAAGTATAAGTTAGTTAGTATGTATAAAACTTGTAAAAAGTAGTGGAAAACTCTTTTTGTTTTTTTTTTTTATTATTTTTATAGACAAAATCAATACAAAACCATAGTAGTAAGCAACTTGGTGTGTGTTCAACAAACAATTCAACGTAATGCATTTCTTTTTTAGTACACAATATAAGTAAGTTGTAATTTTAATTAAAAACAAAAAAATAACAAAAACGGAGGAAAAGCCATTTAAAATTTTTCAGCGCTATTTGGAGCATATTAACAACTTGTTTGGGCACCAAAACCAAAACTAAAACAAAAAAACCTAATTAAAAAAATCAAACCTTTTACTATTAAGAAAAAAAACTAAAAAGCGCACAAAATTAAGGCTTCAAGTGACGCTGCTAAAGTTGCATAAAAAATCAAACATTTTGACTATTTGTAAAAAAATAAATTAGAAAATTTTTATTTCAAAATTACACTTTAAAAATACAAAGTAGCTAACTTTGTTTTATACTTTCAATTGATTTGTTTGTGTTTTGTTTCTAGGTGGCGCGTCTTTTTATAAGTGTGTGTGTGTGTATAATGCAATAAAAAACTTAAATTCTAAAACAAATTGTTTCAAATTTAGTCAATAGGCTTTTTTTTGCTGTTTCCAAAATATTTTCAACATTTAGCACGCTTTAAATCTTTTACAAACAAAATGGCGACGCAGCTCAAGCGCTTTCTTTCAACTTCAACGCTACAAAATTTATCGATACATATCGAACTATCGTTTATTGTGCGCAACAAACAACGTGTTTGCACTCTACTTTACTCACACGCATATGTTTGAAATACTTCTGTAAATTATAAATTTTATTTATAGAAATCATATATGTTGTATGCTGGTATGTGTGTGCGAGTGTTTTCTAAAAGTCCTGCACGAGAGAAGTCACAACGTTCTACTCATTTGTTAAACATTTTAATTTTATATAATACGAAAAGTCTGCACAAATCTATATAAAATTTTTAAAAGCCAATAATAGCAGTAAGTGATTAAGTGAATATATTTTTATTCGATTTTATGTTTCGATACTTATAATCAGTACAATGGCGTAGAAAGGGGGATTTTTATTTTCGTATGATAAAAAATTGTCCAATAAAATTTATGATTTAAAATGTGATCGATTTCCTCACCAATTTTTGCATTTTTTTTTAAGATCCCAACTTTAAAACAGATTTTTTCTAAAGTCCTGTACGCAGCATGACAAATTTCGCACGGAATGACAAAACTTCGTATAAAGAAAAAACCCATTTAGTATATCCCATTTGGGATTTTTTTTTTATATGAAGTTTTGTCATTCCGTGCGAAATTTTTCATGCTGCGTACAGGCCTTAAAGACTTAATAATTTAGTTTAGTTAAAAAAAGAGTCAAAAATTGTTCAAATCCTAATCTGAATATATTGAATTATTATTAATTTTAATATTCCGCACCTTTTTTCGCTTATCACAGTCGAATTAAAAACTGTAAGATGTTTTTTTTTTTTTTAATTTTAAGTTGATCCATGAGTACAAGAAACATGCTACAAAGTAAGTTCTTTTAAAAATCTAGTCGTAGCCAAAAGGAACTATTTATTATATTTAAAGAGTTTCTGGTTTATGGAATGTGTGCTTTAAAATTTATAGAAGATTGGGTTTAAAAGGTTTTTTTTATAAACAAAAATTGTTGGTTTAACCAAATGGAAAAGCTAAAGAGTTATGCCTATTATTATATTTGAATAAATCGATTTTAGAAATGTTTATCTGAATAATGAACGATTGATTGAACAATTTGGCTGTTTATCGAAAAATTAAAATATTTTCATTTGTCGTACAAGCATACGAAATTTGATTTAACGACCCCACAAACGATGCAATCGATTGTATAACCGGCTCGATAAACAGCCAAGTTGTACAAACTGTCGCATCTATGGCCTGGGTAATGATGACTTGATTTTAGAAACTTTTTATTTTATGTTTTTTAGATTGCCAGTGGCGAAATTTCGGGGGACGTTTTTCGGGCACCATCGTACTTTCATTTTTTATTTATTTATTTTAATTTATTATTTATTTGACCAAATCAAAGTTAGAATACTTTGCATCTTTTTGAAAATTTAATGAACTCAAAAATCCAAAATCCCCTCATGGTAAAATCATGCACCCGCCACTGTACATAATAAATATTTACTTAAAACAAACAAGAATGTGTGACTCAGTGCAGGACTCTTTTGTGTACCTTCATTGCTTGTAGTTGGTTTGTTTGCACTAAAATTATCGAATATTCATTTGGTGCATGCTTCTTTCGATAAGCGACAACACAATAACAACAAAAGCAAAATGCGAAATAGTTTTTAATTTGTAGTATTACAAAATTTTGTTAATTACCGATCTTTATAAGTTACTTGCAAAAATGTATGCAAAGCCTTGACAGAGTAATTATGAATGATTATCGAATGTTTTGTAAGTAGAGCAAGTTATAGCAAATAAATTATATGGCAGACTTAAATGTAAATAAAACTAAAGTATGATGCTTAAGATGAAAATATATGATTTGCAGGCCAAGTAGTAACATTTTTTAAAAAATACGCCAAAAGCAGCAAAGTTTTTAAACTAGTTTAAAAAAATGTGAAAGTATCGAATAGTATCGAAGCACATTAAGGCTATGTTTTTTAGAACAAAATTAAGCTTAATTTGGCTGTCGTAAGTGGAGCTTCATTTTGCAAATTGTTTTTGCCGCTAAATATTAGCGAACGTTTTTTTTTAAATTAAATAAATTATATTTTAAACTTATTAAATTTTTGTTTTTTTATTTGAAAAATGTTTTCTTCAGAAAAGTGTAATTTTTTAATAATTTGCTTGCCTCTAAATGTTGGGCCATGTTTTTTTTTTCAAAATTAAAAAAAAAAAAAAAATTAATTCTAAACTTTATAATTTTTTGTATATTTTTTATTTAATAAAGTTTTAAATTTTTTTTTATTTTCTTATTTTTTTTTTTTTGCTGTCTAGCTAAGCCTAATAAACGCACACACACAAAAATGCAGCCAAGTGTGTAAAAAAAAAATATTTATGTATTTATGTAAATAAGAAAAACAACAACAAAATTTACAGAAGGATTTGACAAACCAATTACAGTGTTTTATTTTAGCTTATGTTTATTGCTGTTTCAGTATTAAGTTATATATAGTTAATTGTTGCTGTGTGTGAGCTTTGTAGTTTTTTGACACATTTTGAATTTTTACATTAAGAAATAGTTGCTTTAAATACAGACACATGCCGCCAAGAAACCAATGCCTTTTTGGATTTTTTTTTTTTCAAAATATTTTTGTATCGCTTTATGAAAATAATAAAAACGAACTTTTTTGAAAATTGTTGGAAACCGCGCGCAACTGTTTGTTGTAATTGCGCTCTATTTTTAAGAGCAGTATAAAATATTTTTTTAAGTGTAAGTTTTTTTTTTTAATGTTTTGTGTGCAGTTGCTGGGCAGAGTTAAAACAAATGTTTGAGCATTTTTATGCAATTTCTAGTGACGTCAGTTAAGAAATTATAAAATAAATCAAAAAAAAAAAATATTTAAAAAAATAGATAAAAATAAAACTGTACTAAAAGTTCTAATAAAATGTTTGGTATTGTACTTTTTGCTGAAGTTTAGTAAAATGTCTTTAAAAAAATTGTACAATAGCGCGTAGGTATTTTTTTTTTTTTTTTGCTTTATAGACTTTTTTTATTTATTTATTTGCTTTGTGTTTTTTTTTTTTTTGTATGTTCTTTTAGCGGTACAGCCAGCAACGTGTTCGTGTACCTTTTTCTAGGATCCTTGCTATAAGTTCCACCATATTTGCTTCTTTGGGCAGCCAGTTCAGTGATTTCTGGTATCCAACTAGCGAACACAGCCTAAATTCAACAACAACACACATACACATTTAGAAAAGATACGTGCCAAAGTCATTTCAATTTTAGGTTTTCAAAAATTTAATTTTTTTTGGTATTTTTTTTAAGTCCTTTTCTGTGTGTGGTACAAATAAAAAATGTATATATGGACATTGTTCACGTAGACGACGACGTAGAGTTTTTGTAGACGACGTAGGGAGCTCGTTGTGTAGAGTGCATAGAAATCCCTAAAAGCTCACTGATACAGACACGCACAAGCACAAAGTAGTCACTCACATACACAGCTAGTACTTACAAGTGCATTCATTGCTTATTTACACATTTAAGGCACACTCATTCATTTACTCACTCACTCAATTTACGCACACCATATTTAACTAATTTTACATTACTATACACAATTTTTTTTTTTTACTTTTTTCAGGAATTTCAAGTTTACCGCAGCTATTTACTGTACTGTACTGTACTGTACTCTTTTACGTCTAATATTTTACAGTTGTTTAGAGTAGTTTACATAACACCAGGGGTGCATTTTGCTGTTACTTTTTTGCTGCCTAGACATACGCAGAGACCTACTGACCTCTAAACTAAACACAACTTTACTCATCAGTTTTGGATAATTCTGTTAATAGCTTTAAGTTAGTAGTTAAATATAAAACAAAATGGTGTGTTAAGTTTTTTTTATACAAAAATGAGTTGGGGCTTTATTTAAAATTGGTGCGCTAAATGTTATGCTTTAGATGCGAATTTGCGTAGTTTGTACAATCCTAATTGACCTACAAAATGTTTTCGATATTAAATGAAAGTAAAAACTTCGGCAGACCGAATTCTTAAAACTTTTTCCAAAACGCACAAGATGATGTTTAATGGGGAACTTACTTTTACAAATATCCGAAAAATTGCATTTATTAGCTAAGCCAGAATATTACGAAGTAATGTTGAATAAATGCCTTCTATTAAAATAAACAGGGTTGGATCCAACAAAATTTTTTTTGAGACGTCTACATTTTATGATTTCTAGGTTAGGTTAGGTTAGGTTATAGCGGTAGCTGGCTTAACAAGCCAGCACACTTAGGCCTACACTGGCCCGTTGTGATACCGCGCGAATCTCTAATTAAAACCCGTCTCCAGAAAATATTCTTAAAGGGAGTCCCAGCCTGTTGCTGCAATATAGCTTGCAATCATTCTCGGACAAATAGGACCTAGCTCCTCTAGGTTGTGGAGGAAATAATTTCCCACATATTTTTTCCTGCGTCTACATAGAGCTTCACAGGAGCAGAAGAAGTGCTCTACTGATTCTACCTCTTCCTCGTCTCTGCAACTTCTGCAGAAGTCATTGCTCGGGGCATTCATTCTGGTCGCATGTGCTCCAACAAGCCAGTGACCCGTGATCGCCCTAACAACAGCCGAACACTGTGACCGGTTAAGTTCACAGAGTCTGGCAGAACGTTTGGGGTCTATTCTAGGCCATATTTGGCGACTGATTCTACAGTGGGATGTGCTGTTCCACATCCTTTGAGCTTGGGAACTAAATTTTTCCCTTGTATATAGCTTAAAAATAGCCATTGGCATACGGATATCCTCCTTATCCGGGAGGAGGGTAATTGTCGTGCCATGTCTGGCTAATTCATCGGCTATTTCGTTGCCTGTTATATTTTGGTGCCCTGGCACCCAAATGAGGCTTATAACAAACTGCTGTGCCATCTCTTGGATAGATTGGCGGCAGTTGTTGACTGTCAGCGAGTTTGAAGACAACGCTCTCAATGACTTTATAGCTGCCTGGCTATCGGAATATATATTTATCTCGCCGGTTTCCAGGCCGGTGTTGCGTAAGCAGATTAAAGCCTCATTTATGGCTAGGATCTCCGCCTGAAAAACGCTGCAGTGGTCCGGTAGTCGAAAAGACTGCCTAACTGGTTAAAAAATTCTACACTGCTTTATACAACTTGGTTTAAAATTATGACAAATTTAGCTATTTCGAGAGGAGTTCGATCACCCAAGACACTGCACCAAGACCCTGCTCCTCTAAAGAAATACAGGACGCTGTTTAAATTCGACCTAAGGCAAAAAATCAATAAATGTGATCAAAATCATGACTGCAATCCATTTTTAAACATACTAAACCAATTCCGAATATCTTAGTCTTAGTCTCTTTTGAGTTTTCCTTTTCAAGCTCGTTATTAAAACACCTTATTTAAAATTCAAAATGTATAAGTTGTTATTTATGTTTTCTGTTTAAAAAAAAAAAAGTACTGAAAATATCGTCCTGCTTTCTCAGCAACTCACATTTTGTATAATTTATATATTTAGGGTATTCACGCTTTGTGTTGAGTTGAGGAGTCGAGGAAAAGTAAACAGACCAAAGCGTGAATCTCTCCTGTTGAGTTTTTGAGTTTTCTCCTTCTTTCCAGAGTTTGTTTACATTTGTGAATTGGTACAAAATGCATTAGAATTCATAATTTTGATTTAAAAATGCCGAGACTAAGCGTAAAATGTATTTTGAGTAAAGCTGTTGCTAAAGTGGCTTTGTATGAAAATGATTTTATTGAAGGTACGTCTGCTAAAACAAATTCATCGTATAAAAACTAAATTGTGTTTAATACAGAGACTATGGAGTTGCGGTACAATGCACAAATTGATGAAGTTCTAGATAATTATCTAGAGGACATGAATGCAATAATACTCTCGCGTCGGAGCGATCACTTCCACATCCCTAAGTCAATTGGCTGGCGCCAGAACGTGCTCAGTTCCTTGGACAAAAACCGATTTGTTCAAATGCTGAGGGTAACTCCACAACAGTTCCAGCATATATTAAGCCTAGTACGGCCCCAGCAATTTCCAATTCGCATCTATTTTTACTTTTTTACTTGCGTTAACTCCAACAACAAAGTATTATGTCTAATTTACTTAATTTCGCACAAAAAAGCCACAACCTTTTTTTACTTGCGTTAATACAATTTGATTATTTGAAATTTGGCGCTTACTTTTTTCCAACGAGTATAAGGTGACTCGTTGCTTTTCATATGACGTAATGGCTAAAAAATGTCAAATTTTGCAGTGCTGAAAAGGCAGCGAATTGCCATATTGTGCAACACTTTCTCAACAACTCAACAGCAAAAAGTAGACTAGGCTCTGGGTTGAGGAAAAGTTGAGTTGAGAGTTGAAACACAGCGTTGTATTGCCCCATACATTTTGTTTTTGTAAAAGACCTCAGCTCCTTAACTCAACACAGATCGTGAATACCTCAATTTTATAAATCTATGAAAATACCATTTTCTTTATACATTCTGCGGAATAATTCGAATTATTGCGAATATGCACATCAATTATATATGGGTGAAAATACAGGGTAGGAGCAAAATGAAGTAGGACTGAATTAACTTAAGTGGTACAAATCATCAGTTGCCCTCGAAATAACAACCTTGTGGTCTTATTCCCACTTTGCATACTCCTTCTGAAACTAGCTTTCCGGGATTCCCCTCAAAGATGCCGTCAAAGCCGCTGGGACATCTTCGACGGAGCTGAGCTCCCGCTTGAGCAGAGAAAAGAGGAAGATACGCGGCACAATCTTGACGCACACCTTTCTAATGGTGAAATGTTCAGTAATAATTTCTTGTACGCAATCCCTAACTCATTAACAATCAAACTTGGTCGGTTATGGCAGCATTCTCGTAGACGACCTTAATCGTCCCGAGAATGTCCGTCGCGCTTTAACTGAGCTGGACGCAGAATTTAATGGCGCAAGGCTACACGAGATTTTTCTCCATCTTGGATCGCGACGACACTTCTTAACAGATGTTCACGAAAATCGAAGTGCTTACTCTTCAGTGTATCGGTATATCGGTCTCTTCGAAACGCTCCTCTCTACCACACCTAGGTAGTCTAACCGCCCTCAACCGCCATCCTACTGTATAAGTGTAGCTGAGTACTTTTTATTATTCAACCATCTTTATTCGTTTACGATACATATCAAAGAAATATCTGCTTATAATGTTTAGATATCGATAACGCGAAAAATAATAGCAATTTTGAAAAAAAAAAATAAACGAAGAGATCGATTTGAAAGTTGAATAGTTGTACTATGTTTACCCACGTATATATTTTTTTTTGTTTTGGAAAAGAAATTGGAAAATAATTTTCGATTTATAATATAAGAAGTTTTGTATTTTCATCATACCATAATTATAGGTAAGCCCAAACTCAACTACCCACATAGATTCAATCTCTTGGACCCAGTCTAAGTTAAAGGTCTATACGCAGAATGCAAAAAAATTTCGGACGGAATGACAAAACCATATAAAAAAAAAAAATCCGTTCGAGATCCCATTCTTGGGCATAATTTTACAACAATTCAGGGTATTCAGTTTTTGGAAAAAGTTTATCTAATTGAAATTATGCAAAAAATGTACTCAAAATTTATGTACTTTAACAAAATGTTACTGTAATGTTTTATTTACTAAAATGATGAAATTGTTTACGTTCATTTGATACTCTTAAAAAAAGAAAAACTTATTTTTTTGTTGTGTACTTCGAGTTACAACAAATTTGTTGCATTATTAAATTGGCAATGCGTGACCGATGCTTTTGGTGTGTTTTAGTTAGTATATAATAATAATGCGCCTAAATATTTGATATATTTAAAGTTGCTCTAGTATATCAAAAAAAAAAAAAAAAAAAAAAAAAAAAGAACCTTTAACTATTTGAAAATTGATAAACGCATATTTTGTTGTTGATTTGGTGTTAATACGAAAAAACGTTTAAAGCATGGCAAAGTAAAACGTGTACAAAATAATAAAGAAAAGCGACTGTTTCAATAAATATTTTCAAAAATATTTCAAAAGTTTAGAACACGCACGCCTACTTAGTGTTTAATGGAACAAACTGCCAACAAATTTGAATGCTAAACGAAGAATAAATAAAATCATATAAAATAAAAACCTTAATAAATTAGACATAAGCAACATATGTGTACTATATATCATATAAATATATATATATGCTATATATCTATATAATGTATATAACACTCGCTGTTTTGTCTGCTGCAAAAGAATAAATAAAATGTGCCGCACGTTTTTGTAGGCACTCAAAAGATTTTCAAAAAACATAAAACATAAATAGAAAACTTATTTTAAAATAAACTCAAAAACAACAAATATTAAAAGTATATTAAATGATTCAAAAAGAATTTATGAAAATATAAAAAACTTTTACTATTTGTTGGGATTTAAGAGTATTAAAAAATATTTGTTGTTTATTTTAAAAATAAATAAAAATAACTTTAAGCTACAGTAAATGACTTTTTCTCCAGAGTCCGAACTGTAACTACAATGTGAGTAAGGATAGTTTTGCATGTTTTTTTTTTTTTTTTTTTTGTGTCAAAATTGTATGCGATTTACTAAAGTAAAAATATTTAAAATGACAAAAAGAAAATATAACAAAGTTAAGGGTAACAGACTATATAGAGTTAATTCAATACGGTTTTAAAAATTAATATTACTATTCATTACTATGCGTTAATCATGTTTTTAATGTTACTAATTACACTTGTATGGTTTGCAAATTAGCCTGGAAATGGGCTAGAAAGTGTGTATTTTTTTTGCTTAATAATTTTTTTTTGGTATTTTTTTTTTAAGCTTTGTATTCGTGTTCGCAAAAATGCTCAAGAAGTCTAAAATTTCTTATGCATAAAGTAATTTCACAAATAATCAGCTTCATTCGCCGATTTTGTAAGCTCAAAAAAAAGAATTTTTAACAGTAACTAAATCTAAAATATTTTAGTATTTTCAATAGTAAAAACAAAATAAATATTTTTTTTTTCGCTGAAAAACGAATTACATGGACCTATTACCATAAGAAAGCCCAAACAAGTTTTGGCACAAGATACTTATACCACGAGCAAACTCTTAGAAATACCAGAAAAAAAAAATAAATCCTAAGCTTAATTATTTCTAACAGTACATTAATCTAAAATATATCTTTATTATCTATTTGTCAAAAAAACTCATAAAAAAAAAACTTTTTGGTTTATTTCTCAGATATCTTCTTATATGGGTCCTTGTGCTCACATGAGGAAAGCTCAAAAACCTTTTGCTAAATGGTCCCTAAAAATACCAGAAAAAAACCTGGGGCTTTCTTCCGTTTGGTAGTTTCTACAAAACCAAAAACGAATTTAAAAAAAAAAAATACTTAAAGTGCGTTTTACATAATTATTATTTATTGTGCCTTTATAGCAGCGGTGGGCAATTAGACGGCACACCTGCCAAAGAGCTTTCACACGTACGAGAAAAGAGCTTTTTACCGTAAAAGCTCGTCTCGTACGTGTGAGCTAGTTTTACAATGGAACGCCAAGCAGAGCCGCATGGCAAGACACGAAAGAATAAAACTCGATGATATTGTCGAATTTAATGACAACTATGCCAAAAAAATAAAAATTTGTCCATTTTACCTCGGTTTTTGCGAAAGCTCTTTTTTGTTTACGCACACAGGCACAAAAATTGCATTAGTAGTTTTGCCCACCGCTGCTTTATAGACAACATATTTACGCCTGCTTATGTTTTCTTTAAAGCTTTTAAAATTTCTTAAACTTGCTCTGGTTTTTTTTTCTACTTTATGGAACGCTTTTAGTTTGGCTTGAAAATACTAAATATACATAAAGTATTTCAAAAGTCTATTTTTAACTTTTACGCTGTATATTAAGTATTTTTTCATATTAAATAAAATCTACGAGCTTATGCAATCTGGTCCCACTGCCAAAAGCCGTACCTATATAAGTTTCAGTATTTAATTCTTTTAGGCATTGTTGAAATCGATTTAAATAAACTTAACTGAAATTTTTAATGTGACCATATCGCTTAGTTAAAGAGTTATGCTTGGTTAAAATCTATGAGTTTATGAAATCTGGTCACACTGCTCACTGCGCTATCTATATAAGTTTTAGTATTTAATTCTTTTAGGCATTGTTGAAATCGATTTAAATAAACTTAACTGAAATTTTTAATGTGACCATATCGCTTAGTTAAAGAGTTATGCTTGGTTAAAATCTATGAGTTTATAAAATCTGGTCACACTGCTCACTGCGCTATCTATATAAGTTTTAGTATTTAATTCTTTTAGGCATTGTTGAAATGGTTTTAAATAAACTAAACTGAAATTTTTAATGTGACCATATTGCTTATTTGGTATATACTGTTCTTGAGCATTTCTTTGAAACTGAATACACAACTTAAGGTGCTGCAAATAACACATATAGACACAGATATTGAAATAAACCTTTACATGGAAACTGCTTAAAAAGTAGCATATTTTTGTATTTTTTTTTAGTATTTATAGAAGTTTTAGAGCAAATACTTTTGAAAAAGACGCTGCATTGTGAAGTAAATATTTTTTTATGTATATGGCATATACATATAGAAATTAAGTACATATAGTATTATATGCTTTTTGCTATACACAGCTGTTCATATATATAGCTACACTTGTACGTTTTGTGCTTATAAAACATTTACAAATTTTCCATTATATTGCTTATTTATAATATTTATAAATATTTATGTTACATTTTAATTATGTTATGGCTGTTTATTTAAATGTTGCTTTGTATAGTTTCTTTTTTGTTTTATAATTATTTTGTTTTATATTTATTTTTTGTAACTTAAAATTGTATGGATTTAGTTATGTTTCGTATGAATATTATAGACTACCTCTTTCCATGTTCTCTTTTCAGTTCACCGCCATATTTATTGCCACTACCAACGAGTTCAATTATCTCCGGTATACTGCTGGCAAACATTGCCTAAAATATTTCATATACAAATTAACAAAAAACTTGTTACGTCACAGAGATAAAACATTATTTAAGTAATTTTTTTTTTTTTTTTTTGTAATGTCTAAGCTTTAGTGGTACCAAACTCTATAGTTTAAAGGATTGCGCCCCGAAACAGTCACACCAGCTAACATGGGTTAAGTTTATTTTGGACGCAAATTTATTTAGTACTTATATAGTGTATATATAAACCTAATAAAAGCATGTTTCGTTATATAGTAAATATGCAGCAGCCAGCATTAGAGCATGCAAAAAATAACGTCATTATTATTGTTATATATCTGTTATATATATTTAGTATATGACATTAACTGGGGGGGTTATAGGTGATGTTAGCTGCAGCCACAAGGGGCAGGCAAGCAAACCTAGCAGAGGCGAATTCCTGTTGTTTTTGTTGTATACCTGTGGCATGTATTTTTTTTTTATTGTATAGTTTTGATATAACTTTCTCTAAATAAAATGAATTGAAAATCCAAACTTATAACTCAAAACTGCATGCAATTTGTGGCATAGAAACTTAGGTAAAGTAAATTTAAACGATATATATAGTATTTTTTTTTTTGTATATAGTATGTTCGCAGCGTGGAAATGAAAAATACTGTACTAAGAGCTGCTGGGACGCGTGTTTTGAGAGTTACACATGTTTTACTATATAGTTATATGTGAGTGTTTTTGTATGTGAGTGAATCTAAAAATTCGATAGTAAAAAATTCGCGCATAACTTTAAAGCTTAGAGGTGACCAAAAAAGTAGTAACAAAAACTAAACGCTGATGAATGCAAAAACAAAACTGAGTCTTAAAGAAAATCTTTCATAGTAACATAATTTGTAATACAAAAAAAGAGAGTGCAGCGTTTTTTTTTTTTTTTTTTGAGTATATAAGTTAAGTCGTTCTATGTACTTGTATTTACATAAACGTAGCATTGCTGCGTATATATATTTAAAAAGGCATAATAAAAGTTATATGCATTTATAGGCTATTGAGTAATAGTTTGGGAACTTTTTAGGGGCAACTGTTGTTACGTCTAGGAATTGTTTTAAAATATTGTACTAATAGTACTGCTAGATTAACTAAGTTAACTAAAGTTACTTTACTTAGTTGATGGCGCACAACTGTACTAAACCAAAACCATTCACACATTTTGCTGAAATTTTGTTAAATACACTTTCAAGCTCGGGCCTAAACGTTTAACCTTTTTTTTTTGACGATTTGGAAGCGAAATATAGGTATTTAAAGAGAGAGAGAGAGAGAAATGTGTAAGGTAACTAAGAGCACGCTTAGACTTTGTTTTACTGTTGCTGCTTCTGCTTCTGGTTTTTTTTTTTTGTGGTTTCCTTTGGTTACGATTTTTGTGTTTTGTTTTAAATGTGTTTTTTTTATTTTAAATATTTTTTTGGTATTTTTTTGTGTGTATTTGGTTTTTTTGAAACTTACCAAGCCGACGAGCAGAAAGAACACGAGAAATGTTCTTCCTAAGACAGTCTCACAGTAAACGTCACCATATCCTACCGTTGACATGGTCACAATTAGGAAATAGACACAGGTCCAATAGGATAAACGATGAGCATTATTAAAATCCAGCGGATCGCCAGAATTCTCCAGCTAAATTTTAAGTAAATGCAATTGCAATTTGACAATTGCAAAACAAACATGCATCAGCATCAACTATTGGACACTCTTAACTGGGCCAAATGCTATGCGCAACTTGGTCCAAAAACACAAACATTTTGTGGCAGTCTGCAAACGCGGCGTATGCGCAATGCGCTTTCAGTTATATACAAATTTACTCTGGCTAAAACACGCGCTGCAGCACTGCAACAAAATGCCAAAAGAAAAAATACTAAAAAAAAGGACCAAATTACGCGCAAATGGCGCTCAGCTGTTTATAGTATATGTATACATGAGTGTGTGTGTAGTATGAGTGTATATGATAGTGTGAGTGTGTGTGTATTGCTGTATGTGTGTGTGTGTGTGTCTACATACCAGATGTATAATGCCCGCTGCTGTTAACCACACGGATATAAAAATTGATACTAGTTGAGCCAAGCGTATCGAGCTCGATGTTTTAAGTACGTTTAAATATTGTAAAATATCTGGAACAGTCATGAGACGTAGCGCTCGAAGAAATCGAAGACCTGTTATATGATATATGATATGATCAAACTTTTTTGATTACCATAGAGCCCCTGGCATGGCCTTAGAGTAAAGCACATTGCATACATACAAATCGATCGACACGAGTTCAACGCTAAGTAAATATTGTGTAGGATTTGTGTCTATTTGTGTGAAAGTGTCTGTGTGTTTTTGTGTTTAAAGAAGGACTTGAGATGGACACAGAACGCGAGCGTGAAGGGTCAATTTGAATAAAACTTGCTTGGTACTGTTGTGCTCACTAAAATACCTTGTTTCTTATCAAAATACTAGAAAGTTTTGTAAGCTAGAAATATTTGGGTATTTTTGAGCAATTTCGCAAGAGAATCCGTAAAGATACTAAAAATGCAGGTAAAGCCCAAAAGATTTCCTTCTACTTAAACCACATTCGCCTTTTTTTATTATATTCCAACTTATCTACGCTGTAGCATGAAATTTAATCACAACAGTTATTTATTTATCTATTATTTGATCCGTTTAACACTTTGCTTGCAAAATACTAAATATATACTAAATTGCCAAAAAATACTATAAAAAGAAGCTTTTTCATAATTTTTTATCAGCTGTTAATTCCTCTTAGAGCGAAATTTTGAGGCATAATGCTAATAATGTATAAAATATTTATAAGAAAAACTTCTAAGCACTCTAAAAATGTATTTTATACTCTTAATACAAAAACCTATCATATTCAGCAAAAACAACAGACAAAAATTTACAATTGCCTAAACCAGAAGTTATTAACTTTTTTCCATATTATTTTTATTGTTATTTGACCAAAAAATTATTTCAAGAAAAATACTAAAATACACTGAAAAATACTAGAAAATAACTAAAACTGAATTTTCGCTTTCAAATCATTTACGCTTATCCACATAAGATCTTTTGTTTTCTCCACAAAACCCAAATATACCTTATATACCTGCTCTAAAATAAGAGGTATCCAAAAGGTTTTACTTTCCTATATATATTTGTTCTTACATTAAAATTGTGGCTTGAAGCTTAATTATTTATATTCACTATATATAATTCAAGATCACATTCCGTGCCCATCTCTTCAAACGACACTTTACCAAATATTTTTAAACCGATTTGTATGCACTTATTTTTTAGAATTTCATTCTTAACTCAATATAGTAAATTGGAATTTATTTGCGCTTACCGATCCATGTTCGATCTAAATATATTGATACGAAGGACGGGGGTATTGTAAAATAATCTACAAAACTGTACATTTCTAACATAAACCAAAGCTTATCGGACGCCGCTATGAACTGTAAAAGATTTTTAATAGAAAAGAAAAAACCATAATATTACAGAATTTTGCAAACAAAATTGTAAACACAAAACAAATATCATATAATATTTAACTAAGCACTACCAATCGTTTAGTTTTTGCTTGAAAATCATAATATTTGAATAGTTTGGTATAATTTTGAGTTTGGCAACTTACTCGTATAAAAAAGTAAACCATAAAAAATATATTGAATGCGAGATCGATCTGTTGAGTAATGTTATTACTCCATTTTTGGCATCTTTCGACTTCTTCGCTAGATGCATCAACAAAGTATATAATGAGGGATGCAATGCTGAGTATAAATACGAGTACGACCTGAAATTAAATAAGAAAATTTTAAAAATTTAGTCATATAGTTGATATTTTGGGGAAAATTGTTTAATATGTAAGCAATGAGTAGCTTTAGTTGTAAGCCAACAAATATGCCTTAATAATACATTTTAAGAGAATCAGGATGATTTTTTTTAAAGAGGTTTAGATTTTTAATATTTAAAGGCCTATATGCAGTAACTGAAAACAGGTGCAAAGATAATCCGCAACTTGATTTACTTCCAGAACGTTGCTACTGCTGGCGCCATCTATACGTAAATTGTCAAAAATAAAATGGGCAGCACTGTTTGCTGAGAAAGCTGCGTACCAGAAAGAAAATTTATTGACGTTAAAACTTTTCCTATGGTTTTTTTTTTTGGAAACTTTTGTTTTGTCTCGACGCTTTTTTCGTACTGGCCTTATTCGGGTAAATTTAATTTTGTTTTTTTGAGTTAAAGTGAAACGGCTATAATAGAATCAGTTTTTTTCAATTAATAAATGTTTACAAGTGCTAAATTTAAAAATTATTAACTTAAAAAAAATCATAAAATTATTAAAATAATACTTAAATATATTTTTTTTTTGCCTAAAAGGTTCATAATAAATAAAAAACTAAAATATATAAATTTTTATTTAAGTTAAGTTTAGTATTAAATACTAGATTTAATTTGTTAAAACAAAATAAAATAAATAAATATTTTTTTTGCCTTAAAGGTTCATAATAAATAAAAAATTAAAATATATAAATATTTTTTTATTTTGCAATAACTTTTTCTAACCACCGTGTATTTCGCTTCTTAAAAAGGTTGCTGGCAAAAAAACCGAAGAGCTGTTCATATTTTCCCACAAAAAAATGGGACAACACTGTTTTGTTAAGAACTGTGTATACGAAATAAAAACAAATCAAATGTTTGGCTGCTTTTTTTTACATGAAGTTTTGCTTTGTTTGGACGCGTTTTTGGCTGCTGCGTACAGGGCTGTACAAAAGCCCTTTGAGCTGGTTTCTTCGTTGTGGTTAACAAAGTTTCGAAATAAATTGAAAGGGTTTCAACAAAAGAAGGGTAGTTTTATGGAACTTGTAAAACTTGTAAATCTCAAAGTACAAAGAATCAATTTCGAGTTTTTAGCAATCTTTATTCAAATTTAAAAAATGTTTAATTAGTTTTATCAGAATTTTATGGGTTTTATACAAAAATATAGAAAAATGTTTCGGATAGAAAATATGGAACAATGTATTATACGAATTTCAATGTTAAGCCAAAAGCTATGGTCGTCTGTGACTGGAAAGCAGACTCTTACTATGTATAAGAATGAACGACATACTTAATTACACAATCATTAAATAATATGCACTTAAAGCGACATCAATTACAGTTGTAAGTAACCGTTAGCTGTTAAATACAGTTGCCATAAATCAAAAATATGACAGATACCAAAAAGGCGGCCCACACACAACAATATGTCAAATGGCAGTAAATCCCATTGAATCTTGCTCGTTCGCTCATTCACCGAGCCGCCAAATGGACAGACCCAACTTTTGGTGCAGTAAGTCCTCCAACCAAGGACAATAACTGCAAGAAATTGGAATACTTCCCAGCAATGTGAATTTTTAATTGCCATCCATGGCTCATTTGATTCATGGGGCGGAAACTGGTAACGCCCAGAACACTGCAATTAGTCGAAAGCGAGAATGAGCGAATTGGGAGAGCGCGAACGAGTGGTGAGCGCGTCCTGCTGATAAATCTGCTGTAGTCATGAAAGTTTTACAAGGTAATTTCAGTTCATCCGAGAGAGACACAGAAAAAAAAAAGAACCAAACACAGAGACCAAAATTTTTAAGTGCAGTCAAGTGGCAGAGCTGAAGAAGAAGAGCTGAGCAAATGGGCAGCTGGCCAGGCGGCACAGTGCGGAAAATGTCAGGGCTACACAGCTGAAAGTAATAGTCGTGTGCAGTGGCCAGTGCTGTTTTAGATGTGCGGTGGCCCAGGGGCCCCAGCTACAACTTAATATGCAATATTTAAAACTTTTCCTTTGTTTGTTGTAACATCACTACGTCAGAGGTGCGGCTGTAAAGTATTCACAAAACTAATCGTATAATCATTAATCAGCCCTATTCTTCGTATCTACGTCATTGGTGAGGAAATCGTATATTACTTAGCGAAAACGATTTCATAATTCTCAGACTTACCGGCGAAACTATTTGACTTTTACTCCAAAAATGGACTTAACTGGTTATGCCGTAAAGACTTTCTTCATTACTACGTCATTAGCCCTTAAATCTTTTATATAACTTTTATAGTTAGGGATCATCCATAAACTATGTGTGCTCCAGGGGGTGAGGGGGGGTCTGGCGAAGCGTCACGATTATATGGAAAATCTTCAAAAATATTCCGTCACTGTGCCACAAGGGGGAGGGGGGTCTATTTTAACGAAAATCAGCGTCACGTAGTTTAAGGATGATCCCTTATTATGCATGCATATTATTGAAAGTAGGTATTATGGGCATCGAAATCATCGCTGAATAGAAGACAGTGAAGAATTGTATGGACAACTTAGAACTTGTCTTAAAATTCAACAAGATGACCTTCTTTCGACGAAACTTTGTACTTTCGAAGAATTGACAAAACCAAGATGACGGTCATCAAAATTTTCCGCAACTACAATTTTTACAATGAAAATGTGCTGTCCTCCACGAACCATTTTGCGAAGTTAATAAAAAGTACCACGCCCATTGCCACACAGTTTTCTAAGCAGCCATAGAATGCTTTTTCGTACGCTTCCTAAGAACTATAGTAAAAGATGAAAAATATATATTAACCGTCCCCTGATGCTGATTCTACTATTATCCTAACCTAATTTGTGGAAGCATAAAATTGGGGATATTTGTCAAATTTTGTAAATTGGCCAGAAAGCTCGGGTCTATCTTTTTTCTGAGTATCACATATTTTTCAGTCAAGATATTCTAAGGGGGCAGCTCAGTCGTGACATGGTACGTCAGAAAGGTCAGGTACGAGAACCCAAGCAAGAGCAATTGAGTTTGATATGATATGAAGTTTCGGGAATATCAGGCCATAAATGTTCCGCGTGTACGTCACGTAAGAGCCCCAAGCTGCGGCCCAGGCTTTAGTCCGGTCATGGATATGGCCCAAAATAAAAAGGACAAGCGAGGCAATTCAACCTGTATCTTGTTATATTATACATATAAATATATATATTTAATGTTATTGTAATTGTTATGGCCAGCGTTGCGCTTGTGGGCTGCTTATGCTCAAGTTTTTCCTGCCACTTTTTTTCCTTTTTCTGGTTGGTAACGTGGTCAACCTTGTGCGCGTAATTATTTTGATAATCGAAAGGAAAAGGAAAAGCAAGCCTAAATTTGTCCCAGAGCTCGGCCCACACGCAAGCTACTTAGGGGCTATAAATTAGGGCGTCAATTTGTATCGTAGTTGTAGTTTGTGTTGTTGTTTTTTCTGGTCGTAATTGTTGACTTGTAGTTTTATGCAAATAATTTTAGACTGGCTTAACCCAGTTTTAGAGCCTGAAAAAATGAAGCACATGAAAAGTTTTTTTGCTATCCAAAAACCAGCAAAGAGATAAGCAAACCATGTTCAGCTAAGCCAACAAAGTTGGGCAAAAACTTAAAGCACAATGTATGCCTGTTTTGGTCATATTAAGCATACGCCATGTGCGCCTACCACTCTGCAGCGTGTGGCATGTGGCTTGTTCTTTTCATTAGTTGACTTAATTGCCTATCAATCGTTGACGCAGAAGCCAACACAAATGACGTCACTACATCAATAAATGCGCAGAAGTCGCTACAAGCCATGGTAAAAGTGTAAAAAAAGATGACTTTGTTAAAGCTGATGACGACAACAGCTACATAATGTTGTCTGACGTCTATAAAGATAACAAAAGATGTTGTCGTTTATGTTGTTGTTGCTGCTGCTGTTTTTATAGCCTTTTTTTGTTGCCATTAGTTGTAAGCAGACGCTGCACAAACTTCCTAAACTGGGTCAATCAGTCAAAGCAAAGCATATGCCACAATGGAAAATCTTGAAAAGTAAAAAACTTTATTTGATTCAGAGCGAAAAAGCACTCAAGCCTTTTGCAAATGGAAAGGCGCCAAGTGCCGGGGGCGCCACAACTAGGCCAAAGTAAGCATAAGTATATACTACTGAAATAAATATAAAACGAAAAGTGGTAAGTTTGGGATGATGAAAGTTGCATACGCTTAAAAAAAGCTGAAAAGTGCAATGAAAAGCATATGCTAATTCAAAAAACTACAACAATTTGATTCAAAACATTTTTTGGTTTATACTAAATAAAATGTTCTCTTAGAATTTTTTAAGCGATATACCAAAATACATTCAAAGCTCTCAGTTTCACATAAGAAACAATTAAACGCAATAATTGTAAATAATTAAATTGTTTATTTATTGAGAGTTCATTTAAAATTCTTTGGTTACAGTAAATAAAGTAAATGATGAACCAAGCTTTTAAAGACAAGAAAAAAGTTGCAATTAAAAGCTTTTATTTTGCCGGATCTTGACTAAAATATTTATTTACAGTAAATTATATCATCACGGTTTTTTTTTAATCACCATGATAAAATGTCTTGCTTAAAAATCCAGGAATTGAATTAAATAAAAAAATCGATTTTCTCTGAGTAATTTAGACAAATTAAAATTTTTTTCAAAAATTTTGTGAATATGGTAAAATTTTTATAAATGTATTAAAAGCGACCAAACCATAAATGGAAGGAAAAGTATTTAAGGAGTTATCGGTGATATGTAAATTATATTAATTGCCTACAATTTTTTATAAATATTTGAATATCGGCTTATTACAACTGCCGATAGTATTTGCGATTACGTGAAGACAGACCACTTTATTGAATCCAAAAAAAAATTTTATCGCAAAATCCACTCCATTTTCGACTGCGTTATCGGTTTTAGTAAGTTTGTTGCTTTTATATTTCGCCTTTTACAAAAACTCTCATTGCAAATATTAAATATTATATAATATATATCAATTTTTTTTTCATGAAAAATTTGTTCAAATATCTTCCATCGCTCAGACAAAAAACTAAATATTCAGTTATCGATAATTCGATAAATAATTGGAATTTTGCAATACAATTGTACATTGTTAATATTGTCTAGTACTTCTATTACGTATGTATACAAAATTTATCAAAATCGAGGAGGTCCACCTTAAGAGTGAACCGCTTCACTTATTTTCGCCGAGTGAAAATTTTATGAGTTATTTAATTTTGTTACAAAAACTTATCAACTTAAAATTGGCAAATATAATAAAATAAAATATAGAAAAATCAAATTTAAATCAAAGAATCCAAATAGTTTCTATTTTCACTCAGCTTATATCAGTTTACAATTTAGCTATTTTTCTTTTTATTTTGTATTTATTTTAACTTAGTATAAATTGTAAATCAGTTTAGGCTTTACTATTTATTTTCGACGAAAATAAGTGAAATAAGTCGACATCTTCGATTTTGACGATTTTTATATGTGTGAAAGAGCTACTAGCCAATAGTAACTACGTAAATTTTTATTGCAAAATTCCGATAATTTATTGAGTTATCGATAACTGAATATTTAAAAAAATAAGTATATCTACACAAATTTTTTTTCCATGAACAATAAAATTTTGAATTTAAGATAAAAAAAATTTTGGTTTGTAGCTGAAATATTCCTGGAAAAAGCTATTAAAGAAAATGCTGATAAACTTAGTTAATGAACAAAAAAATCTGAGATATCTTTACACTTTGGTACAAAGTGGTATTTCAAGTTAAGAAAGCCGCAAGGCTTTTTTTTATGTAATGGCAAATTTGAAAAAACATACATAGACATTAGACTTGAGTTTGGTAAATGCAACCAAATATAAAAATAAATGTATTTTGAGCCGCCCACTTTTTCAAAATAGATATACAGCATGTTTTTTTTAGAGGTTCACAACTTTGAGTTGGCAACACTGCTTTATCTGACAACCCATTTAACAGCTGATAGTTGCTTTTTGTTGAGTTTGGCTTGAGATTTCATTATGGATACACCTTCTCCAGAGCAACGCTTGCAAAAAGCTGAAATTTTTTATCAAAACAATGGTCCCGTTCGTCAAACTTATTCAAAATTCAAAATTTTGTTCTCCGATGAAGCCCATTTTTGGTTGAATGGGTACGTAAATAAGCCGAATTGTCGCATTTGGAGTGCGGATAATCCACAAGCTTATTGTCGAAACACCCTTTATCTATAATATATCATGTTAATTGTTAGGTTCCAAAGGTCATTCCAATAAACTTTGCGCAAAAAGCCATAGCTCTAAAATGAATTTCGAGCAATCCACTTTTTCAAAATTGGTATACCTACAGTTTGAACCGTCCTTATATACGTATAAAGATGTACCTGATACATTTTAGTTAATCATGTCAATAAGAGAATCATGTTTTTTCATCCCATTAATTTCGTTGTCAGTTGAATTTTTCTGAGTTCGTCAATTTTTGTATGAATTTCATTATAAAATATTTATAATCATGGAATTTCTTTAAATTCGCATTTTTCAGAATTTTTAAATTCACGTAATGTGGCATATACATTAACCATGAAATGTGGCTGTGTAAGTCTTAAAAAGTGGCAAGTTTGTATCCATCATCAACCATCAAAAATCAAAAAAGTGTTCTCTACACAAGTGCAAAAAAATTGTTTGATTATACTACTTTATATACATATATATCGTTTATAAATAAACACATTTACTAACGCAATTATGCGAAAGTGAATCATTTCTTATAAACAAGATTTGTTTATGTAAACAAGTCTATATAGAATTTCTGTAAGGCACGCGCCAGTAAATAAACACAGAACAGCAAGAAAACCACAAATAGAGCAATCAATTTATTTATTTTGTTTTTATGGGAATTATGAAATGCACGACTGCTGTGCCACAACTACAGCAACAACAACAACAATGATGCCACATGTTGCAAGGGCAGCAGTTTAATGGCCTCAACTGCAGCTATTGGGCCATAAAAAACACAGCTGCAGCTATAACTATAAATGCAATTGCAGCTGCAGGGAACAGGAAGGCTTTCAACGTTGATTAAATACACTTCCGGAACACTTTAAATAGCACGCTTTTTATGAGTATACTCGTTATCCATGGCGTAAAAGAGAGTATATTCAGTGCATTCGAATGAATGCAACAAAGAGAAAAGAAGCATTGTGTCTGTAAGCTGAGAACTTCAAGAGCACACCTGAACACAAATTAATTTGAGGTTATTCAATATATGAAACCTACCCCAATGCTCAAGGGGGTCCATGGAAATCTTGCGCCACAAATTAAAAGATTATAATTTAAACGAATGGAGGAAGATTGTAGAGAAAGCCAAAACCCACCCCGGGTTGTAGAGCTAAACGATGATGATGATGATGATGATGATGATGATGAATATACAATTTTGGCGAAACTGTCTATGGGCAACGAAATTTGCAACACATTATGAGCTGGCGTTTTTTTGTTCTATCAAATTTTGCTTTTGCCAGCTTTTGGAAGCTATATGAGGAACATCTGGCATTGAGATTTATTTTATTGATAAAACGTTAAAATTATTCGAATCTCCTAAGAACAACGTTATATAAAGGTATGTTTTTAAATACATATACTATTGTGGACCGTTGCCTCAGGCTTTTTTTTTATATTCAAATTTTCGATAAACTATATCGATAAGGGGTACAAAAAACGAAAAAAAAATCCCTTTTTTTGGTAAATGTTATTCTAAATTATAATCGGCCGTGCTCCGGAAAACAAAAAAAAAAACCAAAACGAACAATTTTATTCAGTTTCGTTTTTTTTTTGTCGATAACTTCGCATAATTCCCTTTTTATTTTCGATAAATTCTTATATTTCCCTTATCTTTCCGATAAATTCTCATGTTGTGTTGGCACCAAATTATTTTTGTTTCATTCAAAACAGCTGACATGGTTGCCGCAGCTCTTAACCTTTCTATTACTAGATGTTGTTTCCATTTTATTTTCATTAAAATACTGCTAGTACTTTGTTATTACAAAAATATTACTTGGGCAACAATATTCATTGAAATTGAACAAGGGAAATTTTCTTGTGTAACGCGGGAACCCTGTCGCACCTATCGATAAAGCAATGTGCTCGTGTATGAGCACGTATGGCAAAAAATGTAGCAGTCGAGCTCATCACATAGAAGCTATATTGGAATGATGTTCTTATCTTGAGCACGCCAAGATTTTCTGTCTTTTTCAAAAAGCCAATGCACTATCCCAAAGTATGTTTTGGATCATTATCATATTAGAAAATTAGTCCCCGACCAATCAAATTAGCTCCAGATAGAATAGCTTGTCGTTGAGGAATGCTTTGGTATGACTTTTTTCTCAGTTTTCCAACAATTTTCTATAAATAGCGACTCCATTATGATAAAAGCAATATTTTACTTTGATTTTCAAATTTTTATTTAAGGTGTTATTCCAACCTCTTTCACATCTACAGCCAAAAACTTTCACAATCCCAAACTATGCAATTTTATTTTTTCACGATTTTTCCACTTTAGGGTCTACGCAGTTCGAAATATTTCGCACGGAATGACAAAACTTCATATAAAAAAAAATTCCCATTTGGGATTTTTATATGAAGTTTTGTCATTCCGTGCGAAATATTTCGAACTGCGTATAGGCCTTAATAAAAGTTTTTTCTTTAAAGTTATTGTCACAGATATGACATTAAATTGCTTCATTTTTTTTAAGTGGCAACAAAAAACCGATTTGGTGTAATAATATTTCCATTGCTTTCTAATCGCCGTTCATTTTTTTTTTAGTATAAAAATTGTCATTCCTTTTCGTTGACATTGTTTACATTTTCAAAGTAAATGTCAAAAATGTTATGATGCACCTATTAAATATAAATATAGGTATAAGTTCTCATCGGAACGCAATATGTGGGAATAATGAGTTTGGAATGGCAAATGCATACGGGTATTATGATTTTGGAACGGCTATGTTTGTTCCATCTAGGAACTACGGCAAAATATATATATATACAATGTAAATAAAATATACATAGCTATGAATTGAAATTATTTTGTCAAAAATGGCTTAGTTTTTGTTTTTTAAATTTGTATAAAATTAAACAGTGTATTCATAAGATATTGTTTTTTAAAAGGTTAATTTTTAAATTGGGACGATTCTGACAGCTAACTGCCATTTTGATAACTGTCAGTTTTATTGTCTTCAGTATTGCTTACCAGACTTACCTGTATTTCAAAGTCGGTGACGCCCTACTTTAATGTAGGAAATTTTTTTCCACATTTTATTTTTATTTTTTAAAGTATTTTGCACTTAATTGAAGCTGGCGTGACCGAGCGCCATCGGATGTGGTCAATACAACGCCCTGCCGCCCTATTGTCGCCATTATGCTTTGTCGAGTCGACTTTTAAAGTCGAAACAATAATATAGATGCTTCCGCATTGAAGTCGTTGCGAGTAAAAGCCTTAAACCAATTAGTTGTGCTTCCACCACAAATCATAGCATACTTCTAAGCGCCTCGGTGCACGTGCACTCAAGCCACCCCAAAAGCCACCCTTACCAAGATGGCTATTTGAGCCGATTGTATAACATGAAATGCCAAGTCATTTATTTTACGCTGCAACAACTACAACTTGCAGCAATAACAAAAGGTCGCTCTATACAAATATCAAAATGGCTAAGGCCACAAATACCCCAAAACTTGCCACGAGCTTGCAGCAAAAATTGCCAAAAAGTAGGAAACAAAACAAAAATGAGAAAACTACTTCCGATACTCTACCCAATGTTATAAATCCAAATCTAAAAGTTTTGTGCAAAAAGCTGTAGCCTACATTAAAAGAAATCATGCTTGGGGTTAAATTTTGTCTTAGAGCTTTTAAAGTTTTCTCTTCAATCACAGAAACAGAGCCAAATGAAGTAGCGGTGTATCCATGGGATTCCTGTTGTACGGCACAACAATTAACTAAGGCACTGCTTTGTCTAACTATTTAATAAGAAATTCTTAAATTTGGCAGCTCCAAAATGTCTTTTGGATCAGCCCCTTATGTGAATTATTGAGTCAAATTGATTTCTCAAGTATTCTCAAACACTAAAAGTGTCTAATTGTTTCTTAATTTGTCGTTCGTAAGAAAAATGAGTGAGCATTTGCTATCGGGTTTCCCCCAATTCCGTAACATTTGTATACTCGCGTGTATCTTCTTTTAATCAAATTTTTGATTTACCAACATAGATTTCCATTTTGACATCCTTCGAAGGATTTAGTATATTTTAATCCACTGCTTGTATGTAATAGATTCAATGACACTTAATTTTGTCCAAAGTTTATTCAATAAGGCGCAACTAGAAATTGTGCGTAAAGGATACATGTAGTCGGGACTATTAGATATGATAACATTTACAATACGTGGACGACACGTGGCACCCTCTGAAGTACCAGGACGCCCACATATACAACGTATATACAAAGAGCCTACAAAAAATGTTTCACCTTTTATCGTAACAATTTTTTTTTTCTTTGCACCTTTTTTTTTAAGCTGAATGTATCTTAGATGGGTTTCAGCGAGATACCCATCAGAATGCAAATTTTTGGCCATCATCTACAGGTGCTTCAATTTCTTGCATTTTAGAAACAGAGAGATTTAGAGAGATTTAGGGAATACTTTAAATTAATTCCTTACAATAATTTTGCATTAAAAAGCTACAGATAAGGATTTGAATTTCTTACTCGTACAATCTTTATATCAAATCTAACCCTTAGAGAAGACGATGTACACATGTCCGTCTGTCTGCCCGTATAAATGCCAAGATCAGAAATAATGAGAGCTAGATAACGCAAACAAGTTTACTTATTTTTCGATTTTGACGATTTATATAAAAGCTATGTACAGGGCCGAAGAGAGAAAATACGGACCCGTGGGGAAAATGTACCGGCCCCTCGATTACACCTTTAGCTTGAATCACGACAGTACGACAGTAATTACACCGGGCCCCTGAGAAAACTCCGGGCTAGGGAGAATCCCTCCCCCCTTTCCCCCTCCCTCTCGAGGGGCCTGCCTATGTAACACAAAATCGTTTGACTTGCTCATATAGCCAGCATAGGACAGATCGTTCAAAAAACCTTTTCAGAATGTAATTCGTTTGTTTTTGAAGAAATCGTATATACCTCCCAGGGTCGGCGTTTAATAAAGTGCCTGAAGACCTAAAAAAAGCAGTAGAGGACCAACGCTAGTCACCACCTTCCCTCTCTCTCTCGACGGCCCACATGGGATCGATTGGTAAAAATAGCTTTTTAGAGCATAATTCACTTGTTAATGAAAACATCTTCACCAAATTTGGCAACCAAACGTTTTTTTTGAGTACCTAGAAACGAAGCCGATTTTTTTCGAAATCGTTTAATTAATTTGTTTCTTACGATTGTACAAACTATCTGAAATGTATATTCCAAGTAGTACACGGCTTTCCAATATTAACTTACCAAAATCGCAAGTCAACAATACAAGTCTTAAAATAAAGTGAGCATTAAGCTAAGACGCTCTTTAAGAACCGAAAAAAAACATAAACGCAGTAAACGACTGGCATTTCGATAGGCTCGCAATAAACATTCTCGAACCCCGTGCTCCGCCACACCGAAATCCTTTTTCGCCTGACAAAAGGCCCAAAATGTGCGCGTTTCATCGATTTTTAGGTGCTAGCCCTACTTTCGGCCTGCCTGCCAGCTGCGCTCTCTAAGTCGCTACCGCTCCCATTCCCGCCAACTCTATCTCTCTCTCTCTTCGTATCCTGACACTTGCCTTACCATATTATTTACTGTTATTTGTTGTTGTATTGGTTGCTTGGACGCCACCATACACAGGCATATAGATATGTATATATATAGATATACATATGTACACACATACATATATGTATATATGTATGTATGTCTTGTCGCTGTCGTTTCGTTTCATTTTGTATTCTTCTATCCGTTATTAGCTGAAAGTTTTTGTGCCATTTTGCCTTGGCTTTTGCATATGGCTACAGCCAGTGGTGTCGGTTGCATGCATAAATAGGCTGCTACTTAAAAATTTCATTGGAAATTAATAAATACCTATTCATCAATAAATCCTTAATTTATTCGTTATCGTTTGGAGTAATCAATTGGTTTTAACAGAAATTTCAAAGTTCCAAATTTCATTCCCAGTACGGTTTCTTCTAGTTCGAAATGTATGAATTCATATCTAAAACTTCAAGAGCGAATTTCCTTAAAAAAAAAATACTTTTGTGGGACGTTTGACAATCAATTTCACAGAACTTTTTAAAAAATTTACTAGTCACAATTCTTAAGCAGCCATATGTTCCAATCAGATGAGCAGGGCGATGTAGTAGTACCAACTCAATCACTTTGAGCAGAGTTGCCAGACGCATTTTGGAAAATTTTAGTAAGGTTTTTAGTAAAGACCCATACGCAGCACGCAAAAATTTCGCACGAAATGTCAAAACTTCATATAAAAAAAAAATCAAAAAAAAGGAAATTTTTTTTTGTATGATGTTTTGACATTTCGTTCCAAATTTTTGCATGCTGCGTATGGGCCTTAAGGTGTTAAACAGTTGCTAACAACTTCCCCATAAATATATTTCTATAAGTTAATTGTTATAATTCTATGGAAATTAGGCTAAATCACAATGCGTTACAATTTTGAGCTATTTAAAATTAAATCTCTAGCATGCATTTTTTGGAGAAAAAAAAAAGAGCGAAGGTTAAAATCTCTAAAGATGCTTAGTTCCCCACCGAGTAAGTTCTTCACATTCCGAGGGTTAACACTTACATGAATCTACTGGAAACTATAAGGCGCTATTACAGATTTTTATATTTTTTGCTTTTCTCAGCTAAATTTGGCATCAAAAATGTACGGAACCAGTACACAGTGATTCGAACCAAAACAACAAAACAGTGTTTCCCCACGATTTTGTGGCAAAATATGTAAACAGCTGTTTAGTTTTGCCGGCACACAAAAACTTATGTACAGCAACTTAATTTTGGTAATTTAATTTGTTTATTAGTGTTTATTTATTGGGTGCTGAGGAACAAATTGGTGCATCAACAATCCAAAAGAAAATATACTTAAATTGTTCGCTGTGATAAATTTTTGTTAACAATGCCGGCTTCGGACTGTATTTAGTATTTTAAAATTTATTTAATAATAAATAAAATATGTGCACCCAAGAATTCTACGAAACTCTGCTCTACCGACGAAGAATGGGTACACGCAGTTAAATTATATTGTATTGTTTAAAATGGTCAATGCTCATAGAATGCTTATAAACACAAATTTGCAAAAACACGATTGATTTTCTGTAATTCTTCTGAATTTGAATATTTTTGTAATACACAAAAGATAGTTTCGAGCAAAAATTTTTAGAATTTTATACATTTTCTTATCGCCCCTATTACCAAAAGTTATCTACGCCCCGAACTATCGATAAATACCCAAACACACCAAACAATACTTGTTGTTGTTTTTCGTTCTTTTGGTTGCTGTAAGGGAGGCGTGGGCCACATGAGCATAATAACAGTTGTTGTTGTTGTTGCTGTCAAGCAATGTGAACCCATTTAACGTACATCGACTGCTGTGCGCTGTTTGGAGCTCGAAATGTTTAGAGCCCCAATTGTGTTGTTGCTTTTAATGTTGTTGTTGCTGTCGTTCTAATATTCGTTGTTGTTGTTACTGGAGCTTTGTTATATAGCAAACAGACATACAACATTGAGCTGTCATATGATAATGCAGCAACTGTTTTTGGTCAAAATGGATGTGCCCGTATTGACCCCATGCAATGCTGAGTTTTGCACTCTGTCCATCACAGAACAATCCAAAAATCGATAACTAATTTAGGCTGCCTTTGTAGGTGTCATCAAATACAATAGATAGGTTTCAGCGCGAAAGTAAAAGCGAGTCAGTTAAGACTAGTTTTGAGTGAGAAAATTCGATTATAAATATTACATACTACCATTAGGTATATATGTTTGTTACAATAAAAGTGAAATCAAACATATGCATATAATGCATTATTTTTCCGGCATGAAAGTGGAAAAGTATGTATCAAGTACGACTTTTGGAGTAATTATAATAATGTGATCTTCCATATTGCTTTTGCAGCTACAAACATTTAAATTTATCCACTAAAAAGAAGAATTGTAAATTCAGAAAATTCCAAATTTTCTAAAATACTAGAAGCCAGAGGCTTTATAAACATTAGGAAATTTTTTACACAAAGTTTTAAATAAAAAAATTATATAGAAATTTCCATTACAAAAAAAAATAAATAATATTGAAGAACAAGGCCCATTTTAAAACCTAAACAAGCTAAATCGCTGGATTTGGAACGATGCCAATCCACATGTGGTCTTCCAACGGAGAAAGCTTTCACCGAAAGTCACTTTTTAATGAAGGTTCTCTGTGGGTGACATAATTGGTCTCTTAGCATACGATGACGACGTTGCCAACACCAACCAAAATTGATTGATATCGATGTGAATGGCATGTGGCTCTCACAGGATGCAGCTACATGCTACACAGCTGGCGCCACAATAAATATTCTCCAAAAGCGATTTGAGGACTTGGGTATATCACCTTAAGATAAAGTTGACTGATTGACGAGCTTTTGCTTACTATATGCATTAATGCATCATGCCTTTTTTGGATTTCGATCCCGACTCCTCTATTTAGCCATGCAGTTTCACGTTATAGTTACACTTGTGGAGGTTTTCCCAAAGATATTATTCGATAAATGTAACTATAACAACAAAATACATTGTTAAATGATAAGTCGGCATGCTACTGTGATAAAATTGAAAGATGGAAAGGAAATTTTTAGTTTTTACTTCCAGGGTTTTTCCAATCGATAATTTGTATCGTTCGGCAACCAGCTTGTTCACCTAATTTGGCTCCGGAGACACCGTTTTGACTGCATTGAGATAATAAAAGCTGAATCGCAGAAGGCTCTGAAGGCCATTCCGAAAGAGGACTTTGCCAAGTGCTATGATAACTATGATTATTCGTTGGCATAATTGTATTGCAGCGGAAGAGGATTACTTTGAAGGGGATCAAATAGATTTTAGATAAATAAAAAAAAGATTTTGAAAATATAAGAAAATACACCTTTCAATTTGATCACAGTAGTATATATATATATATATATGATTCTCGCTACGATTGTCTGTATATTCATAAGGACAATAAGAAACTCATGTACGCGTATAGTCTTATAAAAAAGGAATTTACTGAGCGCTTTTGAAATTACCACAAAACGATAGCTGGCAAATCTTACAAAGACTATTGCAAATTCGTTTAAAAGGCCCATACGCAGCGTGCAAAAATTTCCCAAAAAGGCGAATTTTTTTTATATGAAGTTTTTACATTTCGTGCGAAGTTTTTGCGTGCTGCGTATGGGCCTAAACCTAGAGACGACTAAAAAAACACGATCTCTATACTAATTTCTAAACACTGAGGGATATTATTCTAAAATGGCGTTTACATTTATTATTGTAAAATATGCAACAACTTGCGAGCGCCATCTAGTAACAACTTTCTGGCGCCACCTAGCGGCCGCCATTAATAGAAACTAAATGAGACTGGGATGACAAGTCTAAAGAACTATTTTATGTAAAAGTGAGATATTTAGATCTAGAAACAACTTACTGGCGCTATTTAGAGGCCAGACTAAACAGAAAATAAACAAGTCGGTGTGTTTATATAAAAAAATTATATTATTTTTATAAACTATAACTACACTATGGTAAAATTTTACAAATTTTATAAATAATACAATATAGAACTTAATTCACAGCCTAGCAAATTTTAGGGGTTGGTTAACAAAGTTATGTACTATAAATGTAATATTTTTAGCATACAAACATATAAAATATCAATTGTTGGCCCAAAGCAAACATTAAGCCCAGTTAACCTACATAGAAATATATACAAATGGCTTACTTTTATTTAAGCAGACCCACTAACGAATCAGTCAGGACCCCCCCTCAAAAAAAAAACAACCAACTTATCACCCTTACAAGCCTTACATCAATTTTGTGTGTAAGTATTTATTGTATATGGAAATGGCGCATTTACTTTGTGACTTCCGTTGTTGACATGCAATGCCTCATGGCAACAACTCCCACAACAACCATAAAAGTGGCAACAACAAAAGTGGCAACGACGAAAAGAAGCAAAAAAGCATTAAAGAAGAGTAGAGAAGGGGCCAATATTAGAGAGTACACGCAAGTGAAGCAAACTAATTGAAAAGAGTATACAACAACTGAAAAAAAACCAGATATAATAACTTAAATGCAATTTGATGAGCGTGACGAGCTACTTTTAGTTGCATTTAGAAAATGTCCAGCTGCAAGGATGTACAGCAATTAACTAAGCCATGCATACTGCTACCAGGCTAAAGCCAAGTTGCTGTAGCCAGGGCTGCAAAAGATGTTCAAAAGAACTTTGGTTTTCAACACGCAGTTTTTTGAGTTAATGTCGAAACTCTCGGGTGTTGGGTTTTTTTTTTTTAACCTCGGATTCGGATTCAGCGACTGTGGGCTTTCGTTATGGTTTATTAGTGTATTTAAACCTCTAAGCCAAATCTGGTTCTTGACAAAATTTGATGTAAAAGTTCTTTCGAACCATTTTGGAGCCACTACCTAAACACGAGATTGTTGCAAAGGTTTTGCAGCCCTGACTATAAATGTGACGCTGGTCAAAACTGTGTCAACACCAGGATACGGTCTAGCAACTGGGTGCATTGAATTATTCATTACACTTTGGGAATTGTATGAGCTGCAGCTACGACAACACCCAAAGCCCTCAATTGAACATATGTGCAAATAATGCATGTTGTGGGAGAGGCAGAGAGTTGGGGCATCAATAGAGTAACTGTCTTGCCACATGCTACACAAATTCATTGTGTATAAATTTGCATGTTTTGCATTTGCAGCAAAGACTATTGAATATTTTTAGGGGTTGTAAAGATAGTTTAGGAATGAAAATTTCAAAGGGGTGTCCCCTTGCAAGGGTCCTAGAAATGCAAAAGCAATTCAAAATACATAATAAAGTGGACACTACACAAACTCATGAAAATGCTTGCCAAATGCAAAGTGCTGCTGTAAATAAAAAGATTTGTATATTTACGACCTCCAAATAAGTTATTGGCGATTTGGTTGTGAGAAGTTTTGCCAAAATAGCAACTTTCGTAGTTTCTTAAAACCAGCCCGCATCCGTTTTTAGAAGAAGTACTCTAAATTTTTTGAAGAATCTTCTCTAAGGAAACTAGGCTTCTCGAATTTTTGTTGATGATACAATTTTTTGAAATCTCCCCAAATTTTCGAAATTGTGGTTTTAACAAAAACCTATATTAAAAGGGCAAATCTATTGTAGTTTTAGAATAAGATCATAAAAAATCAAATCAAAAAATAATGTATTGCGGTGAAAATAAGTGAAGCGGTCGGAGCAACTAGCCAATATGTAAAAATCATCAAAATCGGAGAAGGTCGGGGAAAAGTTGTCCGCTTCACTTATTTCCACCGATAGGAATAATTATAATAATTATATATAATTTAGGGAGCACAAAGTTCGTATTTTCTAAAAGCTTAAGGACTACACAAGGCCAACAAAAAGTTTCCAAAAAGTTAGCGTTATGGCTTTGGGCTCGTCTCAGAGTTATGTGGATCTATTATGACTATAATGGAGTATGTGGACCTTCAATTTTCTATTTGAAGTCAAACTTCTATCAACTTAATCGAATTCCTGCATATTTTGAAATATACCTAAGCCCTTAAAATTTTTAGCTTGGGAATCCCACAAGCCTTAGAAAGTTGTCAATAATAATACTCACCAAAATTCGACCAGTTGTTGTTTGACCCGAGATAAGCTCTCCAGCCCAGTCTTTTGCTTCTGTCATAAATGTTCCCTCGAACTCCTGTTTGTTGCGTGACGCCTTCTGCTCCTTCTGCTTGGGATCGTTGGGTCCCAGCTCCGGCTCCTTGCGGCAACAGATAAAGGCAAATGCGCGCCATAGCAGCACAATGAGCAGACCAGCAAGGAATGTAAAGATGCTGGAGAGCAGAAAACACCAATATTTGCGAACTTTGAGGCAATCATCGGCATCGAATGGTGAATCTGTTGGATCTTCAGCCAATGATTCCACAGTGCTTTGATCACACCCCGACATTCCCTGTAAAATAATTAAAAATACCAAAAAATTACAATATTAATAATAAACGATAAAAACACGCAATAATAAGAGGAAGACATGTAACCTGCTGGCAATACTTATGTGGCTTATGTATTTATATTACGCATACGTCATGTTTGACATTTAAATTGTGTTTAGCTCAAGTTTGTCTGCGCCGTCAGTGTCACTAACTTATATATGCATATATATAATACATAGTACAAGTATGTGTCTTTATGTAATTGTGTGTATGTGTGTGTTTAGCGATTATTGCGCGCCAAATGTAAACAAAAATAAAATTTTACTGTTTCCTCAATGCTTGCCAAGAAAATATCGTAAAAGCTACGAGTGTGCCATAAAATGGCAGGCTATGAGTAGAAAGCGAGTACTCGATGTTGTTGATGCTTAAAATGAATGTTTAATGATATTATTTTTCATTTAAAAATAATCCATGAAAATGTCATTAACTTCAACAATCGATAAAGTTAGGTTAGGTACGAATGGCTAAAAAATGATTAATTGATGAGAGCTGCTAGAGGCCTATGTAGAAAATTTTTGCTGTTCTCTCTTGAATATAACGGGAAACAAAAAATTTGCAACCTTAACAGCTAGTTACTTATGTACTAAATGTGGCATAGTAGTCAGATAACATATCTCATTTGTAAACTTTTCATTATTGAAATTTTCAAATTTGACATTCGAAAGTTTAGAGAACTTCAACACTATACCAAATTTGATCAAAATCGGTTGACTTTATCATATAGCTCACCTAGGATTTTGTACAAAATTCGTTGTATTTCGTTTGTTTATGAAGATATCGTAGTCAAACCTCACATTCAAAAGTTTTTTTATAGTTCCCAATCACTGTACTATAGCCCCAATAGGACCGAACGGTCAAAAAAATGTGTTTAATGCAAAATTCGTTTTGTTTCGTGTGTTTATGAATATATCGTAACCAAATTTGGCAAATAAATATCTTTTAGAAAGCAATATACCGGATTTTTAAAATTGAAATTTAAATTTGTTTATAATATTATAGTTTTTTCTATGTCTTATTTGGGTTTAATAGGCTGATTTTTGCAATCATTTCGATAGAAAATGACGAAGGTCTTTAAGTTATTTAAAAAAGTGTTTCGGACAAACATATAATTTAGCATGAATTTTAGTAAAATCTGTTTTTTCACAGATTTTTAAAATCATCTTGGATATGCTTAGTTAGGCACATCGACTTTATAGTAAAAAAAAATTATAAAATTGCTCGAAATTCGAAAAATGTGGTTTCTTTTTTCTAAGCATGAGAATTGGAATTTCAAGGAGTGGGAAAGCTTAACGCTTATAAAAAGGAAAGCATTTATCAAATTCTAGTCCACGTCTTGACTCCAACGCTGCTGCCTCCTTTGCAGCATCTAAAAACGTTAAACCTTAGCCTTTTTAAAACATTCTTAACTAATATTTCCACGTTCGCCTCCAGACAGCATTGAGGCGTTAATAGTGCGTTTGCTCCTTTTTTTAATTTTTATAATTTTATGTTATTAATATGTCTATTCTGGATTATGTTCACATTTTATAAAGTGGCTTTTTTTTAGCTAATTTTGTTGAAAACAGCAGCTGTTGCAGTCACTCAAAGTTAGAATTTTGAAAAAATAAGCCAAATTAATTAATAATTTTGAAACAAAATGGCTAGGATAGGGTTTTAATATATCATACCATATACCAAACTTGGAGCTGGCATTATTCGCAGATGGAACGCGGATATACTATATAATAAACCCACTAAAAATACGCGATTTTCATTTTTTTTTTTAATGTCAGTCTATTTTTGTTTTTATTTGAGTTTTTTCGATAGGTGCACAGAAGTTTCCATTTCGAAATAGCATTAAGTTCCATTTTCTGATACCCTTTGCTTAGAAAAACACAACGTGAGTATGGGACTAAGCTTATTTTTAACAATTCTCTAATGCAGCGAGCATTTCTTTCAAGCGAATTTGTGTACAAATTCTGGCTTTTGACTGACTATTTTTTTAAGAAATGCCAAACAGTTTTGAGGAAAAACCATCAAAAAATTTATGACACAACACTGACTAGCCAAGTTGGTAAAACAATCAATCAAAATCAAAAGCACGGATCTCCTACTCATTCTTGATATAAGAACGCTCAAATAAAATTTTGTTGATTTATGAATGCTTTGATTGTTCGAAATTTAAAATCAAAATTATATCAGCAGTTAAATTTTAAGAACACACAAAACATCTTCTTGATTTAAGAGCACTTAGCATAAATGACTGGCATTGATTTTTTTCTCAGTGTAGCTTGGTTTTGGCCCTAAAGAATGCTTTATAATCTTACTTTTGTCAGTTGCTCGCTGAAATTTGTGCTGATCGTAGTAAGGTCCACCATTTTTGTAGCTTACATGGCGATTTTGCACACATAAACACACACATACACACAATCAAAAACAAGCACGTACAACGCGGCGTATGATTTCTCTATATTATTTTGAGAAATTATTTCAATGATTTTCAAATTTTCACTTGCCGTGTAATATTTGCTTTTAATTTTTTGTCGCTGTTGTTGTCGTTGTTGTTGTTGTTGTTGATATTATATTTTTGTTGATTCCTTTTGCCTTTTGGCCAATTTTCAAGTGCAAGCCAAAAGCGACAACTGGGACAGAACCAAGTGTCTTTTTTGCGGCGGCATGACGCCACACACAGTAGAGCCAAAAACCGATGATAACTTGGCCCGCGTTGCAAGTTTTTAAAAATAGCGACAAACAAATATCTTATATTTTAAGTGATCTCGCAACAGAGGGAAAATTATTTGACAAAAATTTTGTACGCGCCGTATGCGAACGCGACGTCAGCCACTGTATAGAGTAGCTTTAGCTATATACACACACACGATCTATGGGCCGCTTATATGCCGTAAGCAATTTTCTTGGCTATATAGATATAAGATATATAGATATTGCAGCAATTTTTTCCTTTTTTTTTCCAATATTTTACACAAAGGCAACAAATATAATTTTGCACATTAAAAAACACACATTAACTTTGTTATGGCTGTTGTAGCCTTCAACATAATTTATAATTATTATAATTAATTAATGAGCCTGGCCAAAGGCCAACGCACTCGATGAGTCACGCGCAATTTAGCTGCAGCTGCAGGCCATCAAATGGACAAACTAAGTTGTACATATATATATGTACCTATATATATATATTTTAGCTATATGTATTGCAAATATTTTGTCACACGCGCGCGCCAAAAACCAAGTTTTCAAGAAACCAGCTAATAAAAAGGAACACGGAGCGCTCGGCACAACTGGCGCATACAAACTGAATGTGAGGCAAGGCGATGTTTTCTATAATGGCTGCGTTCGCAGAGAGCACACACACACACACTGCCTATCATGAAAGCATTGAAAGCGAGAGAGAGCGCGAACGCGATATCTAGTATCTCCTGGCCGCGCTCTCGCACACACAGACACGCACGCACTCACTCTCACACTCTCTCATACGCTCTGCTGCCGTTGACCGCGAAAATTGCCAAACGTTTGGCACAGGCGACAAACTTGAATTTAATTAAAAAGAAATAGCTAAAAACGCACACACATACGCACATGCATAAAATGTATCTATGCATTCGTGTGTGTGTGTGTTTGTGTGCGTTGCCAACGCCAACAATGACTTATTGTAAGAACAACAAAATAGACAGCAGCAATAAAAACAACAACAAGAGTAGCAATAATAAATAAATAAATTATGAGTTCTTTACACACATTTCTTTTTTATTTTGCATACCATTTTTTTTATTGCTGTTTTAGCTTTCACTTTTGCTTGTGCTCCTATGTGTTTGTGTCTTTTTTTATGCAAGTGTGTATCTTAAGGACGCACAGTGTGTGTTGTCCCTTAGCAGATAGCACTTTATATCAAGGAGGGTCAATGCCCACCGCTGCAGACTGCGCCAAGTAGCCAAATTTTTTGGAATAAAGTCGGGAATAGTTTTTACAGAGCTCGAAATTGTTGGATTTGGTTAGGGTAGCACGCATAGCCATGGGCCAAAGAACAAATTGCGTATACGTAACTATTTTAATTAGAATTTTCAAAACTTTTAATCACACACTCGAAATTTTGAAAACAAATATGTTTTATACTTAAACATAATTATAATACAGTTTTACAATATTTATTTATATGTATTATTATAAAACAATAGGGCAAAAAGTATTAAAAAAATGTTAAGTACACACTTTAAAGAAGAGAATTATATTTAATTAATAAATTTGGTAAAATAATATATAAGAAATTCGCTCATGAAAAATTTTACTTTAGCGATTTAGCCCGGTATGTGTTGGGTTGAAAAAGCTTGGGGCTAAAATAATCTATCCCATTACATGCCCGCGAAGTCGGGCGAAAGTTTGTTTTTACTCCACAGAACATGTACACATGTTATAATAGCTATGCTTTCATTTCTAAGAACAACACAAAACCAAAATACAATAAAAGCATTCCACAAATATTCAGCAAGTGAAACATGTTATTTTTGATACACATACCATCAGCTTTTCATATTTTCCTAAATTTTTCTGTCTACCCGAGGACGTTTATTGGTTGGTCAGAGTTTGCAAGACTTTCTATAAAATTTTCAGGGTTACTTCAAGTAGCTAAAATGAAGATACTAACTTTTAACATTTTTTACTTCATTCCATAACTTAGGGAATTCTGCACAGTATGCCCTGCACTACAATTTGTCTTCAAGCTCAGAATTATCATAAATCTGTGGATCAGGATAGTCCAAAGTCCAAAGAAATTAAAAAACACTGTTTATAGATTAGTCTGGAATTCCTCTTTTAGCGGAGTACGCCAGCTTTCCATCAATTACACTAGTTTACAAATTTAAGGGTCATTGAGGAATAACTGACAAATGTGTCCAAAAACATGTTTTACGAAAACATCTCAAAAACACTTTTTTCGTTTAATTTGTCGTGTAAACTAATGTTATCGATCTGTCTTTTAATTAAGTAAAAGGATTATTTTGAGCAGTAGCTTCAAATGCACCCCGTTACGAAAACATTTCCCCAACGCCACCCAAACCATCACCCAACCAGCTTACCTATGTAAGCAAGGCCACACCCGGTCGGCTACATATCTCGCCTAGAACTTTACTCTATCTAAAATGTGATAGAGCATTCCCAGAGTTCACATGCAAAAATGCTAAGCCCTACCCTGTACTGGATGGCATACCACCTCTATAGATCCAGCCGAATTCCAACTCCCTGAATTAACCAGAGTCTCCCTAGCCCAGCTACTTTCTGGTTACTCAAAGCTACATTTTAGTTACTTGGCCATAATAAAATAAGCTGGCAATACCTTCTTTTTACCCAACCCATCCATTTTAATAAAATATTGCCATCAAAGTCTGTTACAACAAGAACACTCCCTTCAGATCATCAGCTCGAACTCCGCCAGAGACTCAGCACTCCAGAGGTTCACAACCCTAGAGACTCAGCCCCCCCAAAAAACGTATAGCCTTAAGTGCAGCGAAAGCAAAACAAATTGTACACAGAATGTTTTTGGATGTAAACCATGCTTCCGACTGAGTATACTTAATATTAACATTATGTACTAATTCAGTTTAATTGAGTTGAAGGTGACCTCTCCAACCGGAACACTGACAAAGCACTTTTAAGCAATGCTTCCATTGTCTTCCTGCTCATAATATGTACGGCAGATTCTTTAAGCCAGTTAGTCTTTCGGTTGTTCCCTCTGCAGCTTCTAAATTGCAAAATTCTCAGCAGCCTTAATCCTGGTGAAAAGAAAAATCCTTTCATGTTCTAACGAAGCAAACGACTAGCTAACCCCTTTCCCATCTTAACTAAGGAGCAACTATTTAAAACTATTAGGGATATATCCCATGCTATTTAGTAGATTCTCGTATGTAAGTTAAGTGTCCATTTCTTTCATGGAGCTTTTAAAGCAATGAGATCTATATTAAAGCAAGCTGGAAATACTTAGTTTATAGCAAAAGGAACTTTTTCAAATTTGAACAGTATCATAAAGTTTACCTAGTTATGGCATAATCTTTAAATTATTATCCCATTATCTTATAACTTCAACATCGATGGTTGCAATTTGGTTAGGAAGCACCTTAATAATATATTACAAAAATATTTCTTTTCTTTTAAAAGAAACTCAAAACATGAAAAAATTCCTAAAAACTGTCCAATTTGGGTCTAGCGGTTGCAACTCAGCGAATATCTTCCAAATTCTAAAGCAGTAGCTAGAAATTACTGAAAGCAAAATGGCTCCCAATAGGGATTAGGGCTAGGTACTCAATAAGGACTAGTTTCCCCAACAATGATACTGACAATTTAACAGCCACGGACTAGCTCGTGGTACTGAAGTTAATGTATGCCTGTGTCCGTGCCTCTCCCGAGGAATTGCTGCTATAGGCTTTCTCCTGCGCAAATGCCCCATAGACACGCAATATTAGGTAAGTGAGTAACTACCTTTTCATAATTTACATGCCCCATTTTCTACTTTACAGTTAGTTATATACTATATTTTTACAAATATATTCATCTGTAATACCCAAAAAAGCACAGCCGCATGCCTTTAACCACTTAGCTCCGCCTGCTATTTCTATTACTATCATTATTGCTCATCATTGTCACCCACTTCCGTGCATTGCTTTGAACTTTTTCTTTTTATAGTTTTTCATTTTTTATTTTTAGTTTGCTTTTTTTTCCATTGAATTTCCACTTCATTGCATTTGGCCAATTACAAAATTTGTTCAATTAATTAAGTTTGTTGGCTTAGAATTCGGCTATTTTTATATGTTTGTCTGACCTTGAAGTTTGCCAAAGGAAATGTCAGATGGGTGGCGTATACGTAATGTGTATTTCATGTAAATTTATTTGGATAAGTGCGCTTTTAAATTCAGCTAGTACATTGGCATTTAAAATTTTAGAGAGACAATAAATAACATAATCTTGGCGGAAGGACTAGACTAAAAGTGCTTTATGCTGATTTATTATTGATTTGGGATAAATGATCATGTACTATACTTAACACAAAGAAAGATATATCAATAATTTATGACCACGGCTACGCTTTGAATATTACTAAATATAATATAAATATGTAATAATTAGTTTCAATTAAATATGACTAACTGGTTTGTTTAGAAGCTAGTTTTTTATTTAAATTGTTTCGGCATAATAATTTCATATTTAGTTTTTAAGGAGTCGCTTTAAATTTTTGTTTAGATTGCGGATTCCGACCAATTATTAAAATTTTCGAAATGTGGTAATTAGGCCCATTCATTTGCTATGCAACACTGTATCATTATAAATAATTATTTTTTTATTGACAACTTAATATATTCGTAAGGGCGCCATATTCAATTTAATATGACGTCACATAGGTCATAACCAGCGGACAATCAAGAGCGTCCCAACGAAAGCTTATTAGTGGAATTACGATAAGCAGTATAAAAGGTAGCAGCGAACAGATGAACATTAGGGTGGCCATTTTTGCAACATCTCACGATTTTAATAAGGTTTCCTTTTTACCTGCATTTAGCGCCTGTAAAATTTAAAAGCGATCCGAATGTATTTGATTTGATTTGATAAAAAATGTTCATATAATAGCACCAAACCGTAAGTTTGACAAAATTATGTTCCAAATATAATCGATGGGTAATTCAATTAACTACAGTCAAGTAAAAAAATATCGAAATCAGTTAAGTATAACCAGAGATATTCTGTTAAGTAGAGTGTTGGCTGCATTTTCGGTTTTAGCTTGTCATTTTACTACAGAAACGACTAAAACATGTTAAGGATACCAAATTTTTTTTTTATTGTGAAACTTGTGTAATTAGCCAGCCAACTTAATCAATTTTAGAGCTTACCAAATTTGTTCAGGCCGACTCTATATTTTTTTAAAATTACGTTTCGATAGATATGAGACTTTTTGAACCATAATTTGTTTGTTTGGAAATAAGTTTTTAAATTTTATGTATAACAATACAGTCAAAAACGGAAAAAGTTAAAATTATGACCTTTGACCTATTTTAGGAACCATCAAATACATTCGGATCGACTTTAAATTTAACAGGCGCTATATGCAGGCAAAAAGAAATCTTTTTAGGGGGTGGCGCTATTGATATCGACGGTTTAAAAATCCTCCATACCAGCGGCGGCCACCCTAATGAACATCCATACGCCTCCTTATTTTATCGCCGTACTCGGATAATAATTCGGGCATGAGAAGTACATATTTATGATATACATATTAAGAAATTTCGTTTCTTGAAAACAACTTAGAATTTTTGAGCTTTTTAGGGTGGTCCAAAAAACATTTTGTTGTCATTTTCTGTTCAAATAGCCTATAGAGAGCGGGCTACCAAGACCTTTCCAACGATTTCTCATTTACAAAATTAGGTAGGTAGATACAGACAAATATATGGGTAAAACAACACAATCTTTTTTACTTCGACGTAGTCGGAAAATATTCGGGCGCTAAACGAGATAAACGTAAGAAACTCAACCTACTTCTTTTTTTTGTACATTGAGGATTTTTAATTTTTGAAAAAGAACTAATTATTTTTGAGCTGAGCAAAAAAAAAATTAAATTTTTTTGTGATTCGGGGTACTTATTAATTGTTCGTTCATAAAGGTTGCTCCATTCTCAGTTTGATGTGACGTCACATAACCAGCGGACAGTCAAGGCCCTGTCAGCGATGCCTAATTTGTAAAATGATGTTAAGCGGTTTAGAAGGTAGGTAGTAACGAATATGAATACGGGTCAAACACGACACCCTCGGGTAAGAAATTTGTCACGTTATGCGATGAACTTAAGAAGAACTTATGATATATTACGAAATTCCGTTTCCTGAAAAATAACTAAGAATTGTAAAGCTTTTTAGGGTGGTCCAAAAAAACAGTTTTTTTGTGTTTCGAGGAAGTTATTAGTTAGGCCGTGTTTATAGATAGTTATAACAGGATGAGACCTCATTTTTGGAAAAATAAAATAGTTAGGTTTTGGGCTAATAAAGCATTAAAAAAAATTGTTTAATTGCTTTAAAAAATGTATCTTTTAAATAAATCTACCAAAATATTTCTTTTATGAAACTTTGTTTTTTTTTTTTTAACCATTTTTAATCAAGCTGCAAGAACCCAATCTATGTATTACGTATACGAGTATAATTAGCTATGATTAATTCAACCTTTGCCCAGTTAAACTTCACTTTCGACGTATCTTAAACAATTTAAATACTGCCTTCACTCATATGGAACTTACCAAATACTGACACATTCACAAGAAATATGTCTGGGGAATTACAATTTGCTTAAAATTGACCTATTAATCTCGTTTTGTTTACCAGACCAGCACCAACTCGAGGTGTTTTACGTGCGGTGCTTTTTAGGCGTCTTAGTTTTTGGCTTACAATTTGTAGCGGCTTAAGTGGTCTTTAGATAGTGGGCAAAAAATGGCAACGTCTTAGTAACGACTAGACCAGAACTAGGAGATCCGCTAAGGCGCCAGCAACCGCGATAACTAAGTAGATAGCGCGTGATATTAAGCATTTCCACTCACTGAATACGAAAGTGTTCTTTGGACAAATTCCACTTTCGAATTCGATTCGGTATTGTTATTGCGTATTGGTTATGGGCGGGGATTTGGCTGGTCAATCAAATTGGGTAAAGTCCCACTCGTAAGAACATTTGAATGTGTTCAATGGTCGCGCACTTGATAATAATTTACATTGCTGATTATTGATTTTGGTCGGTAACTTGACGCATGTCCGTCAAATGTTTAACCCAGTTGGGAACAGCGGTTTCATAGAGGCGGGAGGTTTTCTACAAGACAAAGAGACAAGACACTGACATGACTAAGGCATATTGCGAGCTCTTTTGACAAATACCCTTCGACTTTTTGAGAAATTTATGGGTTTGCCGGTGGTTCGACATTCTGGCACTCTGATTGTCGCTGCTGATTGCTGACGTCGACGACAGCAGCGTTGTTGTCGTTGTCGCGGCTTGCTCAATGCCAAAGGGCTTAGAGGGCGCACTCACTCGACTAAAGCAAAAGTGTTCTATTCAGAACTGAGACAAGTTATGTGTCAAATGGTTATCTGTGTCATATTTCTAAAGGTCAGTTTGAACTAGTCCGAGCGGCTTGATGACCTTAGGTAATTGATTGACGAACTGATTGATAGCCATTATTGCAAAGCATTTTCAATCTCTTAATGTAGTTTGATTAATTGTATGTGCTTCTTTTTTTTTTGATTGAATGACATGATCGTCTTGCTGGCAGTACATTTTGATCCCTTTGAATATGTTATTGATTGACAAATTTAAGGCGTTTAATTGAGTGTTTGACTTGTTGATTGGTTTCCAAGAATATTCAGTTAGTAAGAAGAATGATTTTCCTAATGATTGACAGTTTTATTTTTTAATTTGATGATTTATAGTTGAATGATTGACGTGGCTGCTACTTTAGCTGCGAACCCGTGGTCTGTTCTCAACAAATTTGACGACTTGCGATTAAATTATTGACCAGTTGACCACACTGTGGGTTGAACTCATCAAAGTTGCTTATTTTAATTGATTAAAAGATCTTGTGATAAAATGATTGACTTGCAGACTTTTTCCATTATCTGCTACTTATTAATTATGGCGTATTACTCATTGAGTTAGCCTAGTAATACTTTGTTAACGTTTAAATACATTTTGATGACATTTTATAATGATGATTGATGTTGATTGATTCATTGATTATTTACTGGATTTTTCTCTTCTACTTATAGTTTTGTTTTCATTGTTTTTAAAAGAAAGTCATTAAAATATTTTCAATTCCATATTGATGAAAATCTCTAATGATGATTAAAGTTGATTTATTGATTGATTACTAGGTTTTTCTGTTCAACATGTGGTTTTGTTTTCATAGTTTTCAAAATGATGACCGTTTTAATTTCTTGTCATATTTTGTCTTAATTTTTATAATGTTGTGAAATAAAAGATTAATTGAGTAACTAATGGGTTCAATAACTTTTTTGATTGATATTTTCACACTATCAACATTCTGAATGATTGATTGATAGGTATAAATGATTTTGTCTTGATGGACTTTTAAGAATATTTACTTTAGATTGACTAAATGTATTTCATGCAACTTCCTCGGCATACATTTAACTATATCAATAAATTGATTGTTGCCTTGATTGATATAATGTTCTCCTATCTCTTTTGATAAATGTTTCTTAACTTATTTACTGATCACAAACTAAAATATTTTTAGCACATTTTATTACTTAGTTCTATGATTTCATTTGATTGATTGATTGTTGATTGAGTATTGAATTTTATTTTAAAATTATTCAATCAAATTGCTGTTAAGATAAAAAGCGTCCAAAACAGGTTTCAGGTGACCAATAAAAATTACTTAATTTTGCATATAATATGATTTTTAATATTGTGTAATCAATTTTTTTAAAATTTCATCATTTAGCAAAATTGTTGATTGATTGATTAATTCTATTATCTTAAATGCAATATTCAAAGCATTTCAATGATTGTTTGAGTATCTAACATATGGAGCGAATTAAATAACTAAATTTCTCGCTTAACTCGATTTCATGATAAACGATATTACCATCGATAACATCAAGCATACTAATTGATTACAGTTGATTGATGAAAAAGCTAATTCAATGCATTTTTATGCTATTTTGAGTATTTAACATATGGAGTACGTTAACTAACTAAATTTATCGCTTAACTCGATTTCATGATAAACGATATTAAGATCGATAAAATCAAACGTACTAATTGATTGCAGGTGATTGATGAAAAAGCTAATTCATTCTATTTAAAAGGTATTCTTCAATGCATTTTAATGGTTGTTTGAGTATCTAAAATATGGAGGCCATAAATAACTAATTTTTTGCCGTTGATTGAAGGATCATATAACTTATCTTATCTAAAAAATTTTCTTTAATGAATTTTAATGATTGTTCGAATAAATTATCGCAGAGCTTTATTATATGATAAACAAGTTTTAAAAATAATTGATAACTCGTGATTACTAATCTTAAAGACGTTTTGCAATGCATTTTAATTGTTTTCGATTAATTTGTTGAATATATTCATTATACTTGTATGATAAACAAATTTCAAATTTTAATGAAAAATAGAATTCTTTTTAACATAACTATAACATGAAGAACCATAGTTAAAAAATTGTTTGATATTAATTAAAGGAATATATAGCTTATGCCATCAAAAAATGCTCTTAATGGATTTCGATGCTTGTTCGATTAATTTATCGCTTTACTCCATTACATGATAAACAAACTTCTAATTTATTACTTGTGACTTGTATCTTATCGAAAAGTTACTTTTTGATGCATTTTGATGATTATTCGATTAATTTCTTGCTTAAATCGATTTCATGATAAACTAACTGCTTATAACGATCGATAGCTTAGCAAGTTGTGGATCCATTTAAAAATGGCTTTTGGCCCACTTTACCTTTGGCGAGATGGGCGGATAGAACGGTGGCAGCTCATGACAATTTGGACACCAGTTGGCCATGTTTGTTTTTTCCCAATTAGAGCCAAATTAACAGCCGCTGTTGTTGCTATCGCTATCGCAATCGACGTTATCGCCGTCTTCGTTTTCATATTCGCTTCTTCCAAAAATCAATTGTGTGTCAGCGTGTAAACTAAAGATAAAATGTGTGTTTTTTCTTGGGGGATGGGGGGCGTGTGCAATCTCTAGACTTACCTAGTACAGGCTAAACCACCGAGGCAGGGCTCCAGGGCTGCCAACATTCACACGTCAAAATCGCACATCAATGTGTAGACGATTTTTGTTTTGTTTCTCTTTTGGTATTGTTTTGATTTGTGTTGTCTTTTGGGGGGAAAAAGCAGACGAAAGGCGCAGAAAATGAGAACACAGAGTGTTTTACTTTTTAGACACTTTTCGAATACTTTTTGGATTTTATTTCACTTTTTTTGTTAGAATTTGGTCGACCTTAAGTTGACTTTATGTACTTTGCATTTAGTTTATAAATTTGGTTTTGTTTGTTGTTGCTTTAGAATTTCGTTATCAGCTTCATTGTGCGTTTGTTTATTTTGGTTATTGGTTTTTAATTTTGATCGATAGTTTTTTCTACGCTTCATTTGAATTTCTTATACATTTTGCTATTTAAGTTATTTGCAATGCTTACGAATTTTATTTAGTTGCTGAAATTTTTTAAGCTGCTTTAGATTAAATTGAATTTACATGATTAAGTTTGATTGATTAATTTAAACACTATTTTTTATCAATTTGGCATTGTATTGTTTGTAGAGATATAAATGATTTTTGTTTTAATTTATGCGGCATTTTAATCATTATTATATTGAAAAGTTATAAAGCTTAACATTTTTTTTTTGAATTCTTATCATCATATTTATTATATTTTGAGTTCTAATCAGTCAGTTAACAATTGGCAAATTTTCTAAGTGTATTAAAATTGCAGTATTGATTGTGATTCAGTTAGTCCAATAAATAAGTTCCAAAAAATGCAATGCAAAAAAATAAACAAAAATATTATTTTCCTTTTTTAATTTTCAATAGCAAAATTTATAGGTTTCTGTAAGATTTCTTTTAAAAATTGTTAAAGTTAATACATAATTTTTTGCAATAGCTCTTAGTTGATGTTGGACTGTAATTAAAGCAGAAATCGATACTATAATCGATAACTGTGACGTTTTGGTTAGAACGATTTAGTCTGTTCAAAATGATTTTATGAACTGTTTTGCTGAAACGTTCAATCGATACTGGAATACAAAGTTTATAATGCTTATTTTTACATTTTTATTTAATGCATTATATTTAAATTTTAAATTAAAATAATTATTTAATAACACAAAAATATCCTTATATTATTTGTTTACGTTCAACCGAAGTCGGAATCGAAAGTCGTGAATCGATTTTGTTTAAGATTTAAAATTTTCTTTATTTTAATTATTGTCTGGGGATTAGATAGTGTCTCTAGAGATTTTGACTTCGGTTGGTTTGCAAGTCTAGTTGACACAGAAGTTTGAGAGATATTATTTTTCGAATACTTGTTTCTGAATGTTTACGCTTTTACGTGAATGGCAGAAAAGAATTGCTACTGTTAAAAAATATTTTTAGTACATTTTGACACTTGTTCATTTAAATGTTTTTCAACACTGAACCAAGAAAGTTTCATTATTAGAGTGGACGATAATTTTTAGCATAATTGGAAAAATATCGCTTCCAATTTCTACCAAATAGATTTCAATATACTTTCCCGCCCAATATATGAGTTTGAGTGGCAATTCCACGGCTTACATTTAAAAATTGCGGAAAAGTTGAAAATAATTTTTAAAATACATATTGCGGGCTTTAGATCGATTCAATATTTTATTTTAACTTTCATCTATTATAAATGTATGCTGTTCATTTTATAACTTTTGGCAGAGCCCCCTAGTTGTATTTATTAAAAGTATTAAATTTATTTTTTCTTTTGGTCTTTAAAAATTTGTTCAAGATGCTGTTGTGACTTTTTTATCATCTTGCTGCTGTTTTATCAATTTTGTGTAAAACGATTTTTAAATTTTGAACTATCTTTTTAGCTAGTGGCATTCACAATAATCATTAACACGCAGCAGGTTGTCATCTTATGTAATAAGGTAACACACTACAAAATGTTAACTAAGTATTTCTTAACCTTAATTTGAACCCGAATCATCTGCCAAATTACAAAACTCTGAAATTTGATAAATTGATCTCAAAACTAGGTGGCAACTCCTTAGTTCGAATGATTTTTGTACGTTCACAGTGAATGGCATATTATACAGAGAATTTACTAGAGAAATTGTAAAAATTAAAATCATTTGAAATATTAAATTATAGAGATATCTCAGAAATTTCACAGCCCTTTTAATTTTTTTAATTTAATCAAATCTCGAGAAAATTTACTATAGTTTTTGGAGTTCTATATATAATTATATATCACCGCTGTTTAGATGAGTTTTATATTGAGATTATTATGTTGCAAAAAATATGCCATATTGTTTCATGATTTCCAACTGAAAACGGAATCCAAAGTCGAAATGTTTAAATGGAACTTGTTTTGGAATGTCGTGTTAATAATTAGCTTAATAATAGTTTCTTTTAATATTTGAATGAAATGAAATTATTTTGATCTCATATAGCTTCGTTATTTACTATGCAATTATGATTTTTATTTATATTTATTGTCATATTTTAATTAATTTTTTTATAAATTTATTTTTGTTTATTTATGGCATTTTTTCACGATAATACTTTGAAATTTACGAATTAAATTGAAACATAATTGCTGGCACATAAATAATATATATATATATTTTTTATATTTGTTTTTTCAGCGTCTTCTGATTTATTACAGTGCACTTTTTTTACACTGTAACTGTGAAATTTATGACTTGTTCTGCTTTGTTGTTTTTCTACTTCATTATGCGTTTCCTATACAAATTTCACTAACGGAATTCACGTTGTTTCCTATTTCCCCACAACAAGAATAACACGAGAGCGACAGAGAGTAACAACTGCAGCAGCAGCAGCAGCAGCAGAATTGAAAGAAAAAACAACATGAGCAAGTAAATAAATAAATAAAGACGCGAAACAGACTTCAAAGCAAAAACAGCAGCTGAGCGTTGCTTACTATATACAATTTTAGGACTCGCTCTCGCGCGCCCTTTGGCGCGCTCACTGCCGCTCTTTGACCAAAGAGCGTGTACGCATGTGCTTTAAAGGCATTCCGAATATGCGCTAGTATGCGTGTATCTGTGTGTTTTTAAAAGCTCTTTGCTTCCATGCTAAACGCACAAATTAATTCATGTTAAGCATACGCAACGTGTGCAGCCAGTTTTTTTCTATACAAGTATTAACTGTTTTGGGCTTTAAATAATTTCAATAAATAAGCTATTTATTGAAAGAAAAAACACATTTAATTAAGATTTTTTTAATAATTTACTTAATTTGTGCTTTACTTAAACATTTGTCATGCACGACTGCCCAAGCTGACTGACCGCAACAGGGCGAGGCGCATTTTTAGGGGCAACGCACGAGGGTTGTTTGAAAAAATGCGAAGCGTGCGCGTGAAGCGTGTGCGAGGCAATGAACGCTTCCAAGAGCAATGTTGCTGTGCCCCCGCTGCTGCCGTTGCTGCTGCTGCTGTTTTCCGCTGAAACGGAAACACACTGCCCTAGTTTTCATTCGTTTCCTTCGTGGCACACGCACGCACGGACGGACGCACGCATTCACAACGAAGCGCGCGCACAGTAACTAGCACGGCCATGTTTTAGCATTATTTTTTTTTTTATTCCTGGGAAATGCGACGGCATTGCATTTTCATAATAAATAAGCAGGCGACACAATTTTACACGCTAACGAGCTGCAATTATAAACATATGTGTGCGTGTGTATGTTGTGTGTGTGCATGTTGCAGTGTTGCCAATGTTGGAAATAAGTATTGTTAAAATAAATGTAAACAGCAGAGTTGCCTAGCGTTCAAAATTTTGTCTAAATACGCTACCCTAATAAAACAAGAATACTGCAAAATATTTTATTTAATGCCTTTGTTTTTCATATTATTAAAAAAATTTCTAAAATACAAAAACATTTTAATAAAAATAATTTCGAAAATTTAAAAGGCAAGCTATTGCTTATTGACTCTCCAGCCTGTTCTAGTTCACACTCTCATTAAAACTTAGTTAAAAATACATTTTCCTCTTAGTATAGGCTAACACTATTATTTCTATCCTTGTAAAATTTTCAGCACTGCTTCATTATTTTTAAATATAATATTGAAAACTTTATTGTATTATATCGGTTTTTATACCAGATTTAATAAAAGCACAAGCGCGCTTAAGAAAGCTAGCTTAAGGATGCATTTTTGGTCAAATAGATTAATTTACGATCAATTTTCTAACAATAAGTCACTTAAAAAGGGTGGACATCTAGCATTTGTGACTAAAATATTTGTACAGAATAAATATAAATACAAATATAGTTATTAGCGTGAACTACCTTTGAGCCCCTGTTTACTACAAGGTCCGCCGAAAATTGTCTATTTATAAATTTATTTGTGCCAAAGGTTAAGCCTCCAAAATCAATAAATCGTCTCATGGGGAATGAACTATAAAAATAGTTGGTTTGCTTCTTGAGGATAGCAACCCTCAGTCCCAGGCAACCAAATCGATTCACGTAAATAGTGAAAAAGAAAGTTCTGTAAGTCTTTCACCTGAAACCAAAAATGTGCGTTAGCTGTCAAAGTGTCATGAATCACAGGAATGCACAAATGCTTCAAGTTCTGTCTGAATAGAAAAAATCATTATTAGGAGTGTATCCAGACACCCTCTGGATCTGCCTACTAATAGCGAAAAGAAACTAAAGATATTTAAAAAAAAATCTAAAGTTTCCGCTTCACGCTGTTTTAAAGTTGTTCTCATAATCCCACTAAACCTAGATCAAGCTGAAAAAAAAGCGAAATTGACAACACTGGTAAACACACTATGTTGTGTCGCCAGCTTGAGGGCGCGCATTGAACTCGCTTGGAATTGGGTTTAATTTCTTTGTAGGTATCTACTAACAAGCACACACATACACAAACATACACACAGATACACGCACACGCACTGGGGCAGTGACTGACTGACACACATACGATATAATACCAAGGCGAACGACGACGACAACGACGACGCCGAGTAGGAAACAACAAAAATAACATTGACGATGACAACGACGAAAAGGTGGGCAACAAATACAGCGATACAACAGTATCTCTCTCCCATCGACTTTATCATCGTGTCCTTTCGCTGGCGCCTTCGTACTCGTCGTTAGAAACTTGTGTGCGCTCGTTTTGTGCGTTTGAATGTAGCCGTATCTATGTGAGTGTCTGTGTGTTTGTGTGTGTATAGGTACAAATGTATCTTTCTAGCTGTGTGTGTTTAAATGGAAAGCAGCAGCAAAGAAAAAACATTTTTTCTTTTATAAATTTTCACAAATTAGTTTTTCTTTTTTATTTTTTGGAGATTTTTAAACAAGCCACACTTTTTGTTTATTAAACTATTATTCATTTTATACATAGTTATAACGCGTTTTACACGCACAGCTCCATTATCATATTAAGTATGCCTTTTTAATTAAATTTCCTGTATATGTGTGTCACACATATAAATTTTTTTTCTTTCCTCTAGCTTTCACTCTAGACATTTTTCATGTATACCATAATTTTTACACGCATTTACACTTGCATTATTATACACATTTAAGCCAAATCTTTAAAGAAATTTATTATTTACAACAGACTTTTGTCAAGCCCATTTAGTTTTAATTGGCATACGCAGTTTGAAAATTTTCACTTTCTTGTGTGTGTTGAACTGTATGTGTATATATATATATATATGTATATATATGTAAGTTGGCAGCTTTTATTTTACACTTTTGGGACACGCACACGACGCGCACGAACCAACCAACCAACCTTTCTCGTCAGCAGCGTATACAGTTCTGAGCAAAAGAGGACTCGGTCAACTTGTGTCTTTGCGACACTTATGCAGCTGAGCTTTTGCTTGGTTGAGCTTTTTCGGAGTGCTGAGACTTGATTTTTATGAACAACAAACAAAACTGGCGCCAAAATGCATTTTTCTATGCATATAAATTTGCTATGTATCTATCGCAAAGTACTGCGCGCACGTATCGTATGCGTAATATTCTCAAAGTAAACGTTTAAAAAAGTGTAGCATACTTTTAAGCTGTGATTTCAAATGTATTTATTATTACAAAAAAATTGAAGTATACTTCAAATTTTGTAAAATCCAAAAAAAAAAATAATTTTGCAAATTACATACATATATGTAACATATATGTTAGTTATTTTGTAATACCTCTTGCTTTGGGTATAAGGGCAAATTAAGTTAGGGACGAATATATAAGACTCCACAATCTTTATAATCGATCCAAGATCGGTTTGAATTGCAAAAATATTGCCGGTACTGTCCTTAATATACATAGTTGTACATCTAATTTTGAACCTTTTTTTAAAAAAACAGCCTTGGTTAAAGGGTTAAAGGTTAAGGGATTGCAACTCTTATAATTTTATGAATAAAAATCAACAATTAATTATTATTTTCTGAGTTTTTTCATCAAAATTGCGTAATAAGTTTTATATTTTGACTTTAAAAATAAAAATTATGATATAATATTTAAATGCAAATTGGCATTATTATAAAAATGGAAAAATAAGAGTTACTTCGCATTTAAATATTATTTCATAATTTTTATTATAATTTTTATAGTCAAAGCATGGGAATAACTAATTTTTAAATTTTTATAATTTAAATTGGCATTTAAACATTTATTTATTTATTTAATAAAGATTAAGTAAGCTTATAAAACTAACTTAACTAAAAGGAATTATTTCATAATTTTTATTTTTGAAGTCAAAAAAGTAAGAGTTACGCTTGATTTTTTTGATAATAATTAAAAATAAAAAGTTGTTCTTGGATAATCCTTTCAAAAATATGATACTTATATCGCTTTGATTTTTTTCAACCCCATAACTCTTTTTGGCGGTTCCTGGTTAAAATAAAAAAATGTTTAGTAAAATTAAAGCCATAATGTTTTTTTAACTTACAAATTTATTTTTAATTTGTATTTTATTTTTTTGTTGTATTAAATTAATTTAAAAAAAAATAAAAATTCAAGTATGTGCATAAGGAGAGTAGATATTTTTTACAAGAGATTAAATCAGCTACACCGGGTTTAGCCCAAAAGCAGCTTCGGGTACGCCAGAAATTTGTCAAGTCAATTGACTTAAAAGGTAAAAATTCATTTCCAAAATATTTATCAAAGTTTAAGCAAAGGGTTTTCCGGCATACTGCGGAATGTTTGTAGGGCTGTAAAAATGCTTCTTTTTTATAAATAAATCTATTGTAATACCAGAAGACCCCGAACCTTTGTTTAAACCTTAACAAATGGCAATAATTAAACCTTAAAAATATGAGCCTAAAAATGTTTCCGGTCTAACACATAGATAGTGAAACAAATTCAGATCCTATATGTTCTTATAACATTCAGTTTTGAAATTTAAATTAATTTACAATTTGCTTTATTTGCCGAAATGATATAAAAATATTGCTTAAAGCTAGCTTAACATATTGAATCAGAGTTTAGATAATTATTAGGGGTATTCACGCTTTGTGTTGACTTGAGGACTTGAGGACTTGTTGAAAAAGTCAACAGGCCAAAGCGTGAATCCCTCCTGTTGACTTTATGAGTTGACTTGTTGACTTTTCTTCTTCTTTCCTGTTTTTGTTTATATTTGTAAATTGGTACAAATTGCATTAAAATTCAAAAGGTTGAATTAAAAATGCCAAGTCGAATAGTAAAATCTTTACTTACAGAATCTGTAGCTAAAGTAGCTTTGGATTACTCAGATTTTTATTATTTTCAAATGTGACAGTAGAGGGTGTTTTAATAACCATAACCGAATAACCATATACCTAATAATTGATCAAAATCATTTATTTCGTTCAGCAGAACTGTGATTGAAGCACAATAAAGTGTGCTACATTGCAAACCCGATTTTTATTATAAATACGTACGCTTTCTGTATTTAACTTTCGCACCTTATTAAACACGTTTAAATATAAAATCCAAATTTTCTAATTTCAGCCGAACCTGCAACAAATTGTCGAGCATTTGCATGGAAGCACAGTGCTGCTGAACGTCACCATTAACTAAGTTCAGTAGTTCGTTTTAATCAACTGTTCCAATGAACCAATTAAAAAGAAAGACAAAAATGAACTAAGTGGCAACTCACTTTAATGTTTTGTTTTTGTTTTCTTTTCTATGTTGACAGCAGGATATACGGCTAAAAGACCGAGAAAACCTTGGCTATTGAATTTTTAAAGTTTTAATGTTATTATCAACACGGCTGCGCTATTTAAAATAAAAACCGTAGCCACAACATCTTTAAGGTCATGCCAGGGCAGGTTTCGGTACTTGGCGGAGGTATAAGCGGTCTATCCGCTGCCTATTACATGTTGCGTCGCTTTGGCAAACCACTGACCATCTATGAAGCCTCACCGCGCGTTGGCGGCTGGATACGAACCGAGCAGCATACGGAGCGTGGTTTTACATTTGAAAGCGGTCCACGCACCATACGTCCGAAAGGTTTGGCTGGAGCCAATACGCTGGAAATGATTGAAGAGATTAATCTGCCCATAAAGCCCATACGCTCATCGCATGTAGCTGCACGTAATCGCATGATCTATGCCAAAGGTGAGCTATGTATGTTGCCCAACAGTATCAAGGGTTTGTTTACTACGCTGCCGCCATTTAGCAAACCTTTATATAAGGCGTTATTGCACGATTTGGTAACCAGCAGCACACCGGCCAAGAATGAGGATGAATCTATATATAGTTTTGCAGAGCGCCGCTTTGGTAAGGAAATTGCAGACTATGCCATTAGTCCCATGATATGCGGCATATGTGCAGGCGATGCGCGTGAGATTAGTGTACGCTTTTTAATGGAAGGTATTTTCGAAAAGGAGCAAAAGTATGGTGGCGTAATCAAGGGCATGCTCTACGCTCGTTTAAAGGAAAAGGCAGATAAAACAGCCAGTCAGTCAACCAACGCTCTCTACAGTAAGTCGGTGTCCGAAAAGTGGGCCATGTATGGCGTGCAGAATGGTCTGGAACAGCTGCCCCGCACGCTGCGCAAATACTTGGGCGAGCATAATGTCAATGTACAACTTAGCTCGGAATGCCGCAGCATCACCTTTAACAGCGATGGCGCGCGACTACGCATACATGATGTAGATATTCCTGTGCAGCATGTGATAAGCTCATTGCCTGCACATAGATTGGCACCGATGGTCAAGTCACAGCATCCTTCGCTCTCGGCACAGCTGCTAAATATACCCTATGTCGATGTGGTGGTCATCAACTTGCAGTACAGTAGTGAGCAGCTGCTGAAGCATATTGGTTTTGGTTTGCTGGTACCACCAGTAGAAAAGTTGCCACTGTTAGGCATCATCTTTGACAGTTGCTGCTTTGACATGGCTGGAAACACAGTGCTGACCGTTATGATGGGCGGACGCTGGTTTGATCAATGGTTTGGCAATCGACCAAGTCAGAAGCAGCTGCTGGACATAGCCACGCAATATGTAAACCAAATACTGCATATTAAAGAACGTCCCAAATTTTGTCGTGTCAACATGTTACATCAATGTATACCACAATATACGGTTGGACATAAGCAGCGTGTAGAAGCCATAAGACGTTACATCAAGAACTATAAGCTTCCTTTAAGCCTCTGTGGTGCCGCATTTGATGGCGTGGGTATGAATGATGTCATACTATCTGCGCGTCGCCAAGTGGAAGCGTTACCTGCAGTTGACGATATTCCCGCTGCTGCTGCCGTTGCTGCTTCAATTTAAGTCCAGATTAAGTCAAGATTTCCCAAATTCCACTTAAATTCCCTTTATTTTTATATTGTTATAATAATCCTTTTTTGTACATATTAAATTTGTTGAAGCTTAAAACTGGGTACTGCTCATTTACCAAAGCCACCTAAACATGGTGGACTTTTTTCTGGCTCCTGCTCAGGTGCCCACTGCTTGGGCGTCTTTGTCTCTATGGAGAGCGCATGCATGAACTCAAATCCCGCTGCTTTCAGTGCATTTTTTATTGTGTCATTGACCAACCGGTGGCGCTGTGGGATTAATGGCAAAGCAACAGTATAAAGCAGGCGCAAACATAATATGTGTGTATAAGCCACTTACCTTAATTAAAGTTAAATCATTAAATTTCTCCGATACCACAAAAACTCGAAAATGCGATTCCGCCTGCTTGGGCGTATTGTGCATGGGAGATTCGTTAATAACCTCGAAGTGTACCGGCTGCAGCTCGCTTGCCAATGCCTTTCTCATGGCCGTTTCAATGGGCGGATATTCTGCAGATTGAGACATGGCCGCTTTGTTGGATGTGATGCTAAAGCTAGGACGCAGCAGCTGTCCGGAAATTCCAGCTAAGCGACGAAATGTGAAACCTAACATTTCTCCAGTTGACCCACACAGCTGTTCACAATTACATAAACACATGTGGCATAGGGCTGCCAATAAGTTCAAATAACCCAGTGTTGAACAGGTGGTAACAGTTACTATTTTTCGGTACTGCGCGTTAAATTTAAATTTTAAAACGATTTTTCGCATACAATCTGATAAAATAAACAATTTTTCTGTCAGGCCATTTCTAAATTTGGATTCCGACATCAGTCTAAACTCCAAGACCTAGGAGTTCATACAGACAAAGATGAATCTACAATTTCCTTTGTTGAGACCATTTGGTTTTACTTCTGCAGTGTAGTGTTTTTTTTTAGTATAGTGATGCCGATGTATGGATTATGGATTAGAGGGGAATGCCCACTGTCCAAATAACTAAATTCATTGTTCGCCTAGAGGTGCGAATGTGTCGTTGACACTTGCAGTGTCAACTGCAGGCGATCTTCCAGAACACGGCGCAGCGAATGCAAGAGGAGTAGCAGACATTTTCGGGATGGCAGACCAGCGACACATTTTGGAATGGCTGCGTTCCGATCCAACACCAAACTAAATTTTGATCATCATGGATAACCACGAATCCCACATGACGATTGCTGGATTGGAGAATAATATCGAAGTATTAACTCTACGATGTAGCCATCGGTAGCGTAGTGGTAGCGTACTCGCTTTGCAAGCCGATAGTCGGTGGTTCGATTCCCCGCAGAAGCACTGGTTCAGGACTGGCATCGCTAGCAAAAATGCGCAGAAGCTGATAGAAAAATCGAAAAAATTGGCCGTAGCAAAGAAGAATGCGCCAAAGCGCAAACATGGTCTTCCATCTGCTAAGCAAGTACGTGAGACGGACTATAACAGCGCTAGCGAATCGAAGGAAGAATTTTGCTGCGAATGCGCTGAAACTTTGTTCAAACCCATTTCAAATCGCAAATACATGCTTTGTCTTGGCTTCCTTCCAGCTTGATAAAAGCTGTTTTGAACCGCTTTAGATCAACATAACATCTTCGACGACTCTGGCTGTAGGTAGTCGCACAGCTTGCCTCCGGGCAAATAAAAATTCCCACAGCTGGTCTGTTAGTTGTTCTATGTTGCTGGTTGGACTTTTTTTTGCCACTGACCCCAATTGTCTGTGGGTAGTGGCATAGCTAGCCCTCGGGCAAATATAATTTAGTGGCAAACTAATTAATATTAATCATATTATAAGCTAATTATAAAATGTCTACAATTATTTTATATTAGTTTCTTTTTTGTATTATTTTAATTTAATTAATCAACTGTACATATGTTGTTCTTTTGAAATAAATTAATTAGGATTGCGCTGGAAAGGCTTCATAAACAAATGCACAACTTGCATTCCATACTGCGACGACGACACTGAATTATTATGCCTTTAAATCAGTGCAAAACACAATCACATGAGCTCTCCAAAACAAGCGTTCCTATTTGACCCCACGAGATGTTTCCCTTACTTACAAAAAGAAAAAAACACGACAACGCATTTTTGTTCGAGATATTTTTTTTTTAAATGCAGAAGAACAACAGTTAACGCTGCAAAATACAATAGAAAAGACTATATACCTAAAACAATTGAAAAAAATTGTGATGTTATTAATAATCAACCAGTTTCTTGAGCTTAGGGGGTGCCGATATAACAACACGCCCACGGTTTCCACTGGCACTACCACGACTGCTCTGCTCCTCGTCTCGTTCCCTGCCACGTGAACGTTCACGCTCACGTTCTCGCTCACGCTGTCTATAGTCACGCTCACGTTCACGTTCTCGATTTCTATCCATACTGCGATCGCGCTGACGACGACGCTTCGACTGACTGCGTCTACTGCGCGAGCGTCTGCGCTCTCGACTGGGACTACGACGACTATGTGAACGACGTTTGCGTTCCAACCGACTACTGCTGCGGCGACTGCGAGCATAAGGGCTGGGCCGACGCTCACGACTGGGACTGCGCCGTTTGCGTTCAGTACGACTACTGCTGCGTCGCTGCTGGCGCTGATCTGTTGGTGATTTGCTGTGACGTGTAGGTTTCTCAGGTTTAGCTGCAATTTCCGATTCCACCGACTCTGCTTCACTGTCTGACATTTTGCCACTCGATGGTGTGCCATATTTGTGACGCAGCTCACGGCGTCTGTAAATGAAGAGATGTGAGAGGGCTTTTTAGGAGCCACCCACAGCTGATCACTTACCTGCGTCGCAGCCTTAGCGCCAACTCGCGCATTTCGTCCTCGCGCTCCTGCTGCTGCTGGCGTTCACGCTCAGTTTTTTCAATCTCCGCGCGCTTGTCGGCCTTATCTAAAACAATAGAGTAGTATTTTAAAAACATGTATAATAGAGTTTCTTAAAACAGTTGAGACTTCACACTACACTTTGCGGCTTACATTGCCTGTTGAGCAAGTTCTGCATCTTGCGCTTGAGACGTTCACGCAAATTGGGACGTCCGCCGCCACTGCCATGTCCAGAACCCTGTAAATAGCCATTGCACAACCTTTAAAAATGTTTGAATATGCTGGGCTGCAAAACAGTTGTAAACTTCAGTCCAGCTAGTCGTAGTTCGAAATGTTTTCGTAGGTCAAAAGAAAAAAACGAAAATCAAAAAGATATATGTCATAGTCAGTGTTAAGAGATGGGCTAAAATATTGAAGTTCTTAACAGCGGAAATCGAAATTTTAATTTGGTTGGCTTTCTAAATTATAGGGTTCTACTGGAAAGGGAAATAGGAAATGGGAAACTTTTTGACTTTTGTACTTTAGCGATTCTGACAAAAATTTTATGCTGCGCCCATCTCGAGTCAAAGTCTTGTTGTATACGTCAACGTTATAATTAACCAACTAGTGCGATTGCACAATGGATTTTTTGTGTATCTCTCATTAATTTGGATTTAAAGGTTTGGATGTGAAATTTTGTGTTGTACTCCGGTTTTGTGAAGGCAATGAAACATTTGGCTTTGCTTACTGACTTTGGTTTCGGTAGCAGAAATATATTTGCCTGTTTGATTACCCGTACTGGATGACGACATTTGAGTAGCCGGATGGGAACGTTCCGAACTGCAAAAGAAAGAAAATATAATATAAAAGTTATTTTAATTCCATCGTACATAATGTTTATGCGAGGCAAATAAATGCAATTAAAAAAGTTTATCGCTGCTTGGTTGTTCAACTTTACCACACGTCCAAAACTTACGCAGTATCCACATCAAGTTCCTCGGATTCTTCACGTTCTCTGATCGCACGCACTGATTTGGACGTTTCCTCTGCATCGCTGGGCTCGCCGCTGCTCTCTGCAGATGATGATGAGCTATCGTTACCACGTTTGCGCCCATAGTAGCGCTTAAGCGGCGGCGGAGGCGGCTCGACTACCTGTGGTTGTACTGAAGTGCTGGCTGTGCTTAGACTCATAACTCTTGCAGGCAACGGATAGCTGATCATAGGCGGCGCCGGAGCTGTAACGGGTTTCATTACTGATACCGCTTTTGTCGCAGCTATGCTTGTGGTTGTAGTTGTTGTAGTCAGACAGAAAGTTTTTGTAACTACTGCTGTGCGCTGTTCGATAGGTGATGTAGTTGTTTTCTTTTTTGCCAAGGCACGACTGTTGCGGTCAGAGTGGGAGCGTGATCGTGAGCGCCTTCTGCGTGAAGATTCATACGAACTCCCACTGGAGCTGCGTGAAGAATAAGAGTAGCGTTTACGTGAGCGTTTGTAGCTGGGACTGCGTGAGCCATAACGTTTCCAGGAACTAGAACGAGAGCGGCTATATTTTTGTCGACGACGTCGTCTGGAACGGCTGCGTGATCTGCGATGATAGCTGCGCCGTCTGCTGCGTCGCCGAGTGCGGTTACCGCTGCCACTGCGACTACGACTACGACTATGACTGCGGCTGCGCGAATGACTGCGACGTCTAGAACTACTCTTTGCTGTCTCATTCATTTGTTTCAGTTTGTCCAGATTGTCCTTAACTTTTTGAGCGTAGCTTACTTGACTAGCGGCTGCGCTCAGGCCTGTGCTGGTGCTTATACATGATTCGCCTAACGTTTGCCCAGGCTTGGCAATGTTAATAGTTATCTTTGAATGCGGCTGCATTTCATCTTCACCGCCAAATGAGGTAATGTAGGTTATTTTTTCAGCTCCACCTTCAACGGGTGAAGGTGAGCGCGATTCACTGTCCTCGTCCTTGTCATTCTTGCCCTCTTCTTTGGCAGCATAGCTAGGCGGACTAAAAGGACGATTGGCAATACGGCGTTCCTTTTGAGCTCGTCGTTCTCTGCGACTCTTGCGACCGCTGAGCAGCATTTTTTCTTGCTCTTCTTCTCGCGCAATACGCAAAGCGTCAGCCTCATCAGCATCCTTCGTGAGGTAGGAGTAGAAATCATTACTTTTCATGCCATAATTGCGTCCACAGGCGTTTAGCTCATGCGCTTGTGAAGTATCCAGTTTGGCTATGTCTATGGAGACATCCATGTCCATGTCCGAGTCATCGGACTCTTCGGAGCCTTCTTTTTCAGCTTTGGCAGACACACCAGCTGCAGCACTTTGTGTAACGTTTGGCACATTCATTAAATGACCAAATGGTTGTGGCCCCATGACGCTACCAGTGTCGACTGCATCATCATAGGAATAGCCAATGGTGGCACCACCAGTCTTTTGCTTTTTTTTGCTTAGATTGCGCTCAGCTTCCAGTTGAGCATTGGCGCCGAATTGTTCCTCTAGAAAAAGTTGATGCAAAAACTTATCCTCGCTGACATTCAGAAAATCGTTTTGGGCCAAGATGCGATAGCGTTCATAATTTAACTGACGCTCGTCCTGAGAATTGTCAGTCTCAGCATCGGCCGCCTCGATGCTACTTTTTGACAAAGGCGCGATATAGTCTAAATGCGCGCGCACATCGAAACGATCAATCAGATTGTCCTGCTGACCCTGCCAAGGCACGCTGTTGGAGTAGAATATTAATTAGTTACAGGCAATTTCCAGAAGTGGGCTATAATAAAGATTAAAGGGCGTAAACTCAATATCACTTGCATGATTGCGGCGCCATCCCCTGCTGCAGCTACGGCGGGATCCAGATGTATCTTACAGCGTCTGCCATGCACCTGAATAAACTGTGTTGGATCCGCTTGCTGCAAGTACACTTTAAGTAATTAATTTGCATTTATTTGTGTATCCAGCCACTTGCAATTTTTTCATAGAAATCTTGACGACGTTCGGCACGCTTGCGGTAATCAACAATTAGGCCGCGTATGCGTCGTTCTTGTTTCCGAGCCTCATGCCACATTATGAATATATTGTATAAATACTTTTAAAATAAATTATATCATTACAAAGCCGCCCAAACTTTTTCTATTAGATTATCACTGCCTGCTGCTGCCGGCAAATCGTTTTTCTACGTTTTTCTCCTCGTTCTTATTCGTCTGCTTCTTCTATCTTAATGTCATTCACACAACTGCGCGTCAGTGTTGTAAAATGCTAGCGCACAGTAACGCGCGGTTTTAAATGCCAACAGCTAAATGCAACCAGTTATAAACGAGTTTCTTAAAAAAAAAAAAATAATTAAACTGCAGTTGTGTACACAATGCAATTAATATCGCATTATTTACTTAAGCCGGCAACGCCGTCAGGACAACGACCGTAAGACACGGTCTTGTAACTGCGCCTGCGCCTTTGGGTGGTGGAAACAACAAAAGGATAATAAATAACAATGAAAACTGGAATGAGCCACAACACAGCAATTGTCTGTCGCCGCTACCAAGTCTTTGCGGCATCGATTTTAATACACGGCAAATGTCCTTAGAACATATGTGCAAAAAACTAGCGAAAAACCAGAAAATCCCGTTTATAGAGCTCATCTAATGTCTGATAGACGTTACTATTTTGCAGCAGAGCAACGCTACAATACCTCAGGCAAGGACAATGCTGAAGCGGCTTTGTATACTTGCAACCACGACAATGGCAACGGTGAACACGAGGCCAATCAACAGCCGGATGCAGACAAGGACGATGACTCCGAATTCCTGCAAGATGTGCCCTATTCATCGAGCAGCATTGATCGCAGCTCAATTGGCTCCATACCATGGGCGGACGATGCCATTAAAAAAAACAAACTGGATTGGGAGCGCGTAGAACGCATGCTGAGTGGCGAGCAGGAGTTACCCGAGCAAGAAACCGAGCTGCGCCATGAAATTGCCGACTGGCAGCTCAAATTTCCTAAGCTTATTGGAATCAAGGCTCAGCCTATGCAGCAACAAAGTTTTGATAGCAGTCAGCACACAGGAGACATAGATTCCATTTCCAATCTTAGCCTTAATTCGTTGGATAACGATGATGAGGAGGATGAAGATGGTTTTCTAACGCCCACAGCTGAGCGACAGCTTAGTTTACAAGAACACAGACAGCAGCTTGAACCAACGCGAACATTTTTGCGACCGACACAGAACCTAGTGGACATACTAGACAAAGAACTGCGCATTACTCCGGTAAAGCTGCGTAAAAGAGAACACTCAACACAGCAGCAGCCCCGAAAACCCGCAGCTCTAGTCCCGCTGCAGCAGCTCACAAACTCTGCCTCACACTCGCGTTTACGCATGCCGCCTATACTCAATGTCCTGGACTCGAATAGGCGCTTTCGCGGGCTGCTTAACAATCGCAGCTTTGTGCAACTAACGCAGGTGCAACAGCAACAGGCCAAGTCCGCAGCACTGACGCATGCTAACAGCGCCGAACGACGTCAATATGCCATACACCATCAAGGCAACCGCTCCGCCTGGCATATGCCCGTTGCGGCAGCTACGTTTAGCAGCCGTTTTCTAAATAATAAACATGCAATAGTGCTGCCAGCTCTGAATAGAAATCGCGAATTTACAACGGCCATAACAATGACAGCCACTTCCAGTCAGAGCAACTCAAGCGGCGGTGTTGGACACAATAGTCTTAGTATTGGCTCCTCGCTGGGAACAGCACGCCGCCCTATGGCTTACAATCAGCATAGCCATTACATTGTGCCTTTAGTACGCGGTGCTACCAACTCTAGTAATACACCGTCTACGGGTCGCTCCATATCGGCGGCCGTGCATCATCCGCGTAGTACGGACTACGGAAATAATGCCTTCTATATACCGTATAGTGCCTCAAAATTCAAAGCCTTTAAGTAACCTCATGTACACAAATAAAGCAATAAATGGTTAAATGTAGTGTATAAGATTATATTGCGAATTATTGCAAGAGAACTAAATGCTTAAGTTGTCCAAACGTAAACGGCCATCGTTCTCCGTGAGGTACAAAGTATCGGCCAGACATTGTTCTATAGCGAGCTCCTCCACGCGCTCGTTCATCTGCATAAAAGAAATAAATAAAGTGAGAAATTTTTTTATTCTGAATAATCTCTAAGGGTTATCTTTTTGATCTATATTATAGGAACTAATATGGATTTCCCCTTTATTTTTGAAATGAGCGAAAAAAAATTAAAAGTAATCATTTAGTTTTTAAAGGACACTGGTCTAATTTCCTGTACTTTCTAAATGCTATAATTTACACGGCACCAAATTAAAGATTAAAAGTTGTCGGTATGATTTCCAAGGATTCCAGGAGTTTAACCTCACTATCTTGAGAGACAAAAATTGACTACTTTTATTCAATAGCTGCCTCAGCTATCTAAGAAAGATTGTAATATACGAACTGATCGAAAACTTCCTGTTTCTCTATACTTACGCCTTTTGCATTGCGTTCAGCCAAAATCTCTGGGTACTTGAAGGCTGGTCCAAAATTTACACTAACTGTTGCGTTTTTGTGTATGGAAATGGCGGGAAAATAGCCACCCGCATAGATATCCTCAAATGCGATGCCCTGCGATTTGCCGTTTTTGAAAAATTCTATTTTACTGCCAAATAAAATGCGCAGGTTTTTCATTGTTTCAGTCATTTTATCCTTGTCTTCATAGTAGAGATGAGATTTAAATTTAACCAACGGCTGTAAAATAAATTGGGTTTACAAATTGAACATAAATTAATTGTTGATCCTTAAAACTCACCCGATCTTTAAAAGTATTGGGCAGATAGTCAACATTTGCCTCCTCGGGCAACTCTATCAAGAAACCTAGTGTATCACCCTCTGCATAGGCTTCACTGTAATGCTTGCCATGACTCTCTGTAAATTTGGTGCCCTTACGCGAACGCCAGGAATAACCAAATTTGTCATAACCCAACGGCGCCTGTAAATTGCCAAATTCGCGACCCCAGCCTAAACGCGTAGCAGAGCCTTCGGGCTGCTCTTCCATGGTGATCTCAAAATACCAGCGTCCTCGATTGACAGCTTTAAATAATAAACATGATTAAAAGCGCTACGTAAATAAATACTACATACGTGTATTTACAAAAAAAAAAAAAAAAACCTACAGTGCGTGGCGCGCACCATGCAATAGCCGCGCTCGCCGGTGACTGCCAGCCGATCCTCGGAGATCTTTAGCTGTGTGGCTCTATCGTGTAAAGCTAACAGCACTGCATGCGGCACTAGAGTGCGATAAAGCCAACCCGGTATGGGTTTGCCTGCCCAATCAGAGCTTTCATCGAATTCTTGACGAAATGGTGCGTGCGGATCAGGTTCGGCGAGAATATAACGATAGCCATCCTTGTTAAATGGATGATCCATGGGATAGCCATGTGGCGGTAGCTTTACGTTAGCTGTTATATCCGAGCTAGGACGCCCCTTTTTACCGGTTGGCCCTGCATCTGTACCAGGAAATTTGCGCTTCTGTCGATTGTTCTTAGCGAGTGTAGCTAAATATGGGATAGATTAGAAAATATTAAGAAGTTGTACGTGACAAATGGCTGGTACATAGTAACAAGTAAGTATGCAAGCGTAGGTGCATGTCTGTGTTGGTGTACTCTGTGAACTGCGGCCACTTACTTTCCTCCTCGCTGCTGGCAAGGGCCGTGCCATGAGTGGTTGACGTCATTGCAGGACAATAACACAAATAATGGTATAAGAAACTAGAACACAAACATAAATTACGCCGCCGCGTAGATACGCAGATACGTTCAAAATCAATTCCAACGCACACAGATACACGCACACACACACATACAAAGTACAAAAAAGAACATCGCGCAAAACAGAGTATAACTATTTATTGTAATGAATAAGTTAGGCGCTTCCGTCCGCGGACCAGCCCTACCAAAACACAAAAGTCAACGTGTGCGACACTGTCAGCTGTATATTTGTGGGTGTGGAAGCGGACACACACTGGCACACAGTAAAACAACAACAAATCACAACAACTAGCCGAAACGTAATGATGGCGATCAACTTTCTTCACAATTGTTGCAAAAATCATCGCGAGAGTGCGCGCACATGCGAGAGCGCTCAATACGCGATACAAGAGTGACAGAGAGCGCCGCGCCGCACAAGATAAGCAAGCATATAGCGAAGCTTTAGTGCAGCTTAGTATATAAGCAACAACAAAAACAATGCGAAAAATTTACGTAGTAGCACACTAAATTTGCACCACTGTGCCGTGTCAGCTGTAACGAATTGCTATGCAAAACAAAACTCGCGACTAGTGAGCGCGCTTACCTTGTGAATAGCCATCCTCAGTAATGCGTAAAGCACCCGTTTTGCTCATACTATCATAATTAGGCTTTATGGCACGCAAATCCTGATTAAATAAACCATACATGGCGCCCAACTCCGCGTGCTCTTCGTAAGTAAACAAAGTATGCACATCCTTGACCAAAGAACGCTGCACTGTGGAGTACCAGGATTGCGTTAGACGTCGCGGCATGGTCGTCATGGCCTCCCAGTATTGCTCTATATAAGGTATAATTTCTTTATCCTTGCTGAACAGTATTTGTCGCTTGCCCTCGCGTAAGGCAGTTTGCTGCATATTGGCTATGGCGCTATGGCACATTTGCGCAATGGCTGCAAAAACGATAAGCTATTAAATGACTTTATTGATATTGATTTGGTCAACTACTTACTGGCCTGGTTCTTACGAAAATTCTCTAAACCACTGGGTGAGCAGTTCTTGCACACAAACACATAATTTGTTATAAACGGCACCAACTTGCCCAGCTGATAGCTTATACAGGACTCATGAAACCAGCGTGTGCATGTGGCACACAGCAATTCCACCAAATTTAGATTGCGATCCTTCCCGCTGCCAAAAGAATATGAAAAGCAAAACAAACCATTAATATTTGCTTATCAAATGCTTGCCACAAATAGGTGCGCGACCGCTTACCAATAACAAAAGCCGGCAGACGCTGGCTTGTCGGCGTCGCCGCCGCCAATGCGCTGCTGTGTTTTATCCTCATCCAGTTGAAAGTTTAACTCGGAGTTGGTCTCCGTTGGTGAGCTGTTCTCCATTACGCACTCATCCATTGCAAATTGTGTAATTTTTTGTAAATTTTAATTCACAAAACATGTAAACAAATGCCGCGGCGACAATGATTTGCAGAAGCGTTGCCAATAGTGTTGACACATTTAGCGGCAAAATAATTGACATCAAATTATCTTTGTGTTAAGTTGCAAAACAATTTAGGTTAACGTTTAAAAAAAAACAAGTTTTTTTTTTAAGTTTTAATTTTGTGTTAACAAACATAGTTGCATTTTTGTTTTTATTAAGATTTTTAGTTAGATCGCGTAACGTTGGTAACTCTACCAACAGCGAATGTCAATGCAAAACGACTTGCAGCAAGAAAAAGAAGAAGAAAAGCAGCAGCCAGTATAAGAAAGTAGGAAAAAAAAATTTGTGCAAAAAATTTATTTATTAGTACTTGGAGTTAAAGTTTACTCCTAATGTAAGACAAATGTTGCTGGTATTTAAAGTTCATGCCTAAAATGCGCACGTTAAATGGAATTGCTAGAGTTTAACTACTTAAATCGCATACAAAATAAAGGCGCACCAACAACAAATTCTTTGCAACAACGACGAACAACGAGAGGAGACGACGACGGCGAACCACGGATTAAAAGAAGAAATAGCAAGAGTAGCAGCCGCCGCCGCAGCAACAGACGCTTGAAAAAAAAACGCGGTGTAAGGGGTGCACCCTACCGCCCATTAAAAAAACAGCACAATGTGCGACGTTTGCGCCGATTTCCAAAATCTACTAGAGCTGTGTAAGTAAGACCAACAAATAGTTTCTTAAAAAAAGTAGGGCCGTATCTTAAAATTGTGGCGCCCTATTTTACACATTCTTGCTCTCTTTCTTTTTGTTGCAGATGAAGTGCGGGTTGCCAGTTCCGATCTTAAGTTTCAGCTGCTGCTTAAGAGCGAAATTGAAACCTCGTTTAATTATATACAGTCCTGGCCGCAGCGGCAGTGCATGTGCCTGTATAGAGACACTAAGAACTACGATCGTTTTAATCTTGTCGTGCAGTCCTTAATCTGTCTGACGGTGCAACACTTAAAGCACATAGATCATCTAATAGATAGTTATAAACGACTGACGGCAAGCGCTGCTCAAGTAGTAGCACAAGCTCAGCAACAACAGCGGCAGCAGCAGCCGGCAGAAAAAGAAGGCGATGCCGAGACAGAGACTGACAAAGCACGTAAGGAAATCGCAGCTTCGTCCCCGCGCGCAGTTGATGAGGACAAGCCAACGGCCGTTGAGGGTGCTGGTACCGACGACAAACATGGCTCTGGTGATGGACCCAAGAAGTCACAGACAGCTGGTCCTAGCACGCCAACTAAAACCCAGCATGCGCAATATACCGAAGAGCCATGGATTTTACCCGAGGTTGAGAAACTTTTGGTGCTTGTCTCTAAAGTGTTTCTGCTCAACTTCCCTCTCTACATTGCCCACAAGCATGGCATGCACTCACGCCTGGATGATCTACAGGCCGATGAGGCGCACCATTTAGCGCTAATCTGTGATCTACACGACAACGATCTTCCAATCTACCTGCTACGCAATGTAAGCTTGTTCTGTAACTCAGGCGGCTTTGGCGCCATGTCGCTTTGTTTCGAGCATCCCGATTTGCCTGTGTCAACGGCACATTCCATGACTGCAACAGTCTCGAATGTTAAACTTTGGCTTAACTACCATTGCAACACACAGTTGTTTGTGCCACTACGCAGTCGCATACTACAGTTTATGTGCAAACTATCCGATCAGAATCTACGTTCAGCAGCCACACGAGCCATGGCCGACTTCGTGTGGTCCTCTATGCGTGATCCGCTGGATGTGGCTGTAAATTTTGACACAGAGGGACTAGCTTTGGCCTTTAAGTACTTTACATCGACCACTTTGACAATGCGACTGGCGGGTAAGTTAAAGCAACACTTTATAAAATTGGATGCAACATAAATGTATGTTTATGCTTACTCTTTTTAGGCATGGCCCAAATAAATGCGCACATAAATCTTTTTAATGAAATCTGCACTACGGAAACGGTCAACGAAGTGGAACTTTTTGGTCAACGTATTGCCAATTGGCTTACTGAAAACCACATTGTTCAGCATTTGTTTGGACCTAATTTGCATGTTGAAATCGTTAAACAAGCGCACGTATTGCTTAACTTTTTGGCTGTTGAAAATCAAATCTCTGAGGAGGACATCAAGCTTATATGGCAGGCCACGCAGCTAAAGCATTGCTCCAAGACTATATTTGATATATTGCCTTCGCTGGTTAAAAATTTAGCGCCACGTCCAGCTATGCATTTATATTCGCTGCTTTGCCGCATGGATCCTAAAGATCATACCGAACAAAGCATATACATCGCCTCGGCTTTGACAAAAGTGATTTGGACTCGAGATTGTTCGCGTAATCAAATGAATCTTATGCAGGATCATTTACTGGGCTCTAATGTCACCGCCTCTAGTTCGGATAGTGGTAGCATTGAAGGCAGCAATACAGAAGATGAGCACGTAGGTGCCGACGATAGCAGTATAGGTAGTAATGGACACAAGAGTCCAATGGATGGAGTTACGCCCTGCAAGCAAGCTAGGCATAGAAGGCATATATGTGACCCAACCACGGAAAAGGCAAAGCAAATGAGCGAGGAGGAAATGGCCAAGGTGGATCTTAAGTAAGTGATAGTGTGTAAATAAACAGGTCCCTAAATAATAATTTATTTAATTTTTTTTTTTTTTTATCAGAATACAAAACCATCGCATTGTAAACATCATTGACAACACTAGCAGTGAGGAGGAGCTGCAATCACGCGCTGCGGTCGAACTTCAGCGGCATCGTAAAAAAACCAACAAACGTCGGCGACAAAAGAACAAACAGATGCTTTTGCCCCAAGAATTAGTTGAAATTTGGGATGGCGGTGAAGATGTGCCAAGCAGTGATGATGGCGATGGCGAAATACTGGCCGACAGCGATGAATGCAGTGATAGTGCTGGTCAAGTTGTACCAGCTGCCGTGCTTAAGCATCTTCAAGGCGAGGGGCCTTACATACGCGCCATTGCCGAAACCAATATTAGGGAGCTCCTAAGCGGCGCTGAAAATGATGGTAGCTATTCCTCACCAATGAGTAATAAATCGGAGAAAAATTTGGCTGACTTTGACGATGAGGATGTCTCGCCATGTGAAGAAGAATTAGCACAGCTTGTTAGTTCACATCCAAGTCACATGCCGCCAGTCTTTGCTGCAGCCGCTGCAGCATTGGCTGTGGCGCAAACGGCCATGGCCATGAACAAAAACGGAAAAGGCCATCCGGATGATGCTGTAAGAGCTGTATGTGCCGCTGCTTTGGCCACGGATACTGCGACACAATCGCTAGTTGCTATAAGGCAGCAAACGGCAGCTGCTATAGCCGCCAAATCCTCATCGGGTAGCTCATCAAAGCCTTCGGACTCTGACGTTGACTTGCTAGATGTCAGCAAGGAGCATTCACCCAAGGGGTCATCCAATTCGAGCTCCCAAATGCAGCCAACGTTTAAAATTAATGATGTGTGCCAGCCGGGAAATACTTTATTGTGGGACTTGCTGCAGGATGACAAAATTGTAAGTTCAATAAAAAGTAGATTGAATACTTCAGGAACTACTATACTTGTTTGTTTAGTGATGGTTCGTTTCACGATTGTTTTCTGTTTTCTTGTTTTCAGTACCAACTTGGTGAATCTCTGGCACTTGAGGCTGAAAAGGCTTTGGCCACCTTGCTGTGCTTTAGCATGGATCGTCAGCTACGCACCAAATTCATTGAGGGTTGCCTGCATAATGTGGCTAACAATCGCAGCGTTATTGTCAGCCTGCGGCTTTTACCAAAGCTGTTTGCATCATTTCAGCAATTTCGCCCGTCCGACACACACTCTATGACATTATGGGCCGAACGTAACCATCGCATGATGCACAGTTTCTTTAACAACATAAGGCACTATGCGCGGCGTTATGCGGAGCTGTTGATTAATCAGAACGGCGAGCAACAGCAGCAGCAACTGGGCATGCAGCTCTATTCACACAAAACACAAGTCTCTGTGCGCTTACAATTTCTATCATCAATATTTTCCACTGTGGGATCCCCGAAAAACTTTCGCTTGACTATAGATCAGTTGGATGCGCTGTGGGAATGGCTTGCACACGATCCTGAATGCTCTGACTGCTATTTCTCTTGGCTGCAGGCGCAGGCTAAGGGAGGTGAGCAACATGCACTAGGCGTTGATGCACTACATCACTTATACTTAAAGAAACTGCCCGAGCTGCGACCCGAAGAGTTCTCTATGGTGGCTCTGGGTTTGTTTCAGCAATTATGCAGCTTTGCGCGCATTGCTCTTTGCGAGTATGAAAAGCTTAATGATGCCTTTTGTACATCCAATGCAGTAGGCATGTATCATCTGTGGAAGATTGCCTTGCGTGCTCAGAGCAACGAGGTTTCTCTGGCAGCCATACAGTACATAAACATGTACTACATGGGTCAGCAGTTGCGTCTGGAAAAGGAATTTGTGTCGGAATGTATGGATAACCTGGTGCAGGCAACAACAGCTTTGGAAAGGTATGAAGCAGTTCTGAATTCATTAATTTTAAAACATCCGCTGCTTTTGTTATTTGTGAGTGCATTGCTGGATACTCTTAAAAGAATCAGATTTTTAAACCAACATTTTAAATATTTGTGAAGTAGCTAAAACAAATTAATGCAAACACTATTGCCTTTATATACATAGCACTTGATTAAGTTTATGGAACATATTAATTATAAATATATCTTAATTTTCCCCCGCAGCATTGAAGATGAGAACGCTTTGATGCGAGTACAGCGTGGATTACTTCTGCTAAATACTCACTTGGACACTTTTAGGCGTCGCTATGCATTTCATTTGCGGCGCTGGGCTATTGAGGGCAAGGGTGTCGGCTCACACAGTAATCTTAAAAATGAAGGCGCAGGTCCACCTTTGCGTATAATACTGCAACAAGCTGGATTATCCGAAAAAAGCTTGTTGCACATGCACACCTGCGATCTAATTGCTGATCTTAAAGCTGAGGTGTCCAAATGGTGGGAGAGTCTGCAATGCAATGCCAATTCGGGCATTGCTGCGCCAGTTTTGGGTCTTCTGCTAAGCGATGGACCACTACGTATTATTACGCAAGGTCAGGAATTGACATCTGATTATGACGAACGCAGTCTGGCAGATTCTGGATTTAAGGATAATCAAATTGTGTATGTATCGCTAGGCGGGCGTAGTGCGCGTCGTAAAGAAACAAATTTGGAGCATCCGTCAATGCAACCACCGCCGCCTAAGGAATGCCTGCCCACTATGTTGCTTTTGCAACCTAAATACTTTGAGAAACTCTTCTGTCTCATGCAGACACTCGGTGATATGAAGCCACAAGCCAATAATTTACAGCATCACACCAAAGCGCAGCTGCTTTCACGCCGTGTTTGGGATATTCTAGCCATGCTGCCCACCAATCCCCGCATACTGGATGCCTTTAAAGGCTTTGTTACTGATCTGAATGACATTGAGACGCTGGCAGGCGAGGAGGAGCAAGCAAATAAACGCAAGGAAATCAAACAGAAGCTCAGCGAACTGCTGGATCCCAGTAATCTGCAAAAGTTCATGTATTCTCTACATATTGTAGAGAGCCTGGCTGTGAACAGTGCACAGCAAAATCGCCATGCAGCTGGCAGCTGTTGTGGCAGCACCAATGGCAGCTTGATCATTACCGAGCAACATGTATCACGTGGCCATAAGTCTGGAAAACTGAGCGAAGGCAGAAAAAGCAGCAGTCGGAGGCGCAATAGTAATGAGCAGCTGCCAACGACACCGAAGGAATCAGAAAACAAGCGTAGCAGTAGTGGCAACAGCTCCTCTCACGAGTCTAGCAAAGATCGTGAAAGCGAGTTATCGCCTACAAAGGAAGCAGCTGTGACGCCCACGCCTGTTGGCTTGGACAGCGTGGATGCTAGCGAAATCAACAGCGGTGATAAAGAAAATCAGCCTTCTACGCAAAAGCAGCATAGCAAGCGACACAAGAAGAGCGACAGTGTAGAAAAGGAACGCGGCTTGGCTTGCCCTACAACACCACCGCCAATGCAACCAACGCTAGCCCAGCCTGTGGTACGCAGTGCTCTAAATGAGAGCAAATGGAGTGAAGCCTTTATAAAATGCGGCGGCCTACGACATTTGTATGATATCTTTGTTTCGGGACAGTTGCAGCAGAGCGCTCATCCCAAGGAAGTGCTCAATGAATGGCGTCACGATTGTCTAGCAAGTTTGCTGCGTATACTCTGGCTGCTTGGATTCGAGGAGCTACAGACCGAGGATATACACGTGTTAATGTCGCGTCCACATGCATTTATGCTAGAGTTAATGGATGTGGAGGTGTGCCTGCGTCGTTTATCTACCATACTAAGCGATGAGGTTTATCAGCATTTTATTACCACATCTGTAGTGTTTCCTTATCAGTTTCATCATCTTAGAACTGGTTTTTGGGGTCGTGCTCAAGTGGTGCAATTTACGATGAACATTTTGGTGAGTTTTGTGCACGCCTCGTCTGAAGCACGGCGTCTACTTTGGTCACAGCCCGAGAATAGCACATGGGTGCAAAAGTTTATACTAGAAGATCCGGAACCTTCAGTGCGCCGTGAAATTTGTGCAGGGCTCTATCGCATTTGTTTGGGAAACCCGCAGAGTTACCAAATGCTGCTGACGCCCTTGCTGCATAAACTCATTTCATTTTTGCCGCTTGCTGAAAAGATGACCTCTTCCGCACAACACACACAGTTCTTGCTATCAGAGGAAGGCAAAGAGCCATATGGCCCCGCATGTAGGGATTATTTCTGGTTGTTAGCGCGTTTGGTGGACACTCTAACACCTGAAATGGTAGCCGAAGAGGAAATAGACATAGAACTGCTTTGCGAATCCGTGTCTCAAAGCGTTCTTACGCGCGACTACCACGAGCAGCGTCATGGCTACCAGGACGATGGCTTGGTTGGTTTGCTTAATCTCATGTCTAATCTGATCAAATACGATACCAGCTACAAGTACACTCCGAAGGCGGTGCGCTTCATTGAGCAAGTCTTTGAGTTTCTATTTGATATGCCCTCACCTACGAACCGACAAAAACCCAAATGCAAGTCGAACACATCGCGCGGAGCCGCCTACGATTTGTTAGTAGAACTGTGCCGCGGCTGCGTAACCAACTTTACCTTTCTGCACGGCAGACTGCTTGCTCAACACAAGTCTGGACCAAAACCGGCTTACCCTTGGGACTATTGGCCACGAGAGGACGGGCGCTCCGAATGTGGTTATGTGGGACTAACGAACCTGGGTGCCACTTGCTATATGGCCTCTTGCATACAGCATCTTTATATGATGCCACAGGCGCGTGCAGCCATCTTGCGTGTGCCTCAAGCAGGTGCCCAGAAACATGCACCGACGTTAATGGAACTGCAACGAATGTTTGCTTATTTGTTGGAATCGGAACGCAAGGCTTACAATCCTCGCTCCTTTTGTCGCGTTTATCAAATGGACCATCAGCCTTTGAATACAGGCGAGCAAAAGGACATGGCTGAATTTTTTATAGATCTGGTCTCCAAATTAGAAGAAATGACGCCAGACCTAAAGCATTTGGTCAAGCGGCTGTTTTGCGGAACGCTGAGCAATAATGTAGTGTCCTTAGACTGCGGTCATGTTTCACGCACTGCGGAAGAGTTCTATACGGTACGCTGTCAGGTAGCGGATATGCGCAATCTGCAAGAGTCGCTAGATGAAGTAACCGTCAAAGATACCCTGGAGGGTGATAACATGTACACATGTTCGCAGTGCGGCAAGAAGGTGCGTGCCGAGAAACGAGCTTGTTTTAAGAAGCTGCCACAGATATTGTGCTTTAATACCATGCGATATACGTTTAATATGGTAACTATGCTAAAGGAGAAAGTAAACACACATTTCTCCTTTCCGCTGCGGCTAAATATGTGTCATTATGTGGAGAAGACCTTGATGCCGCATCAATATAAAGAAGACAGGGAAAAACGACTGCAGGAGCGCAAGGAAAGTGAGCAATCGGGTGATGCAGACGAAAACGAAAAGGCTGAAGCCACACTGGATGAAGACATCGAAGAGTGCTTTGAGTGAGTTTAAAGATAGATATAAGATACTAAGTATTGAACACTTATTTGTGTATGGAGTAATTATTTGTCTTCTCTTATAACAAATAGTCTCTATAGCTAAAAGATTCTTTCAAAAACTTGCACAGTTATGTTTAAACTGGAGAAAAGATTTTTCGGTAGATAAAATACCCTTGTTAAGGTTTTTAAATTCGCAATATCAAATAATGACCACATTGTCCCAGAAAGTCTTGATTTTCACTCACTTTATCGAGAAGATCTCGGTAGATTCGTTTACGATCTTGCTTTTGCTTGCGCTGTTCCCAAAAAGACTATTCATTACGAAGCGTGACTTGGTAACTTGCAAAGGTTGCCAAGACGTGCGATCTACACTTTGCTACGGTTAGATCCAACTGACGTTTCATCTGAGTTTTTCCTTAGACCCAAATCTACAAATATCTGGCCAAACAACCGTCGGCGTTCCACGTATCTACTCGGAATAAAAATCAGTCGGACTACTTTCTGGACCCTGTCTATATAAGACGAAATTATCACAATTTATAGCTGAACTTTTGATTAATTTAACTCAAATGATTTAAAGATTTACTTATTAACAAACAATCTAACACTCGGTCCTCTGCAGATACGAACTTGTGGGCGTAACCGTGCATACGGGCACAGCGGATGGAGGACACTACTACAGCTTCATAAAAGAGCGAACAAAGAGCAGCTATCATCCACACGAACGTTGGTTTCTTTTTAATGATGCAGAGGTTAAACCCTTTGATCCATCGCAAATAGCAACGGAATGTTTTGGCGGAGAGATGACGGTAGGCGGTTATCAAATTATATATAATAAACGATTCCTAAAAACTCTATTTCCCATACAGAGCAAGACTTATGACTCAGTGACTGAAAAGTATTTAGACTTTAGCTTTGAAAAGACCAACTCGGCTTATATGTTATTCTATGAGCGTCGTTTACCGGAACATCTGCAGCGACGTCATTCCGAATTGTTGGCCACTCCCACACCAAGTCCCACCAATGAAGAGAAGATGGATGTTGAAGAAACTATTAAGAACGACGAATCCGCAACGCAAATAAAAGAAAGCGATGAAGTGACAGACAAAGCACAAACGCATACAGTTGATGCGAAGTCTGCCAACGAGGAGGAGAAAGTAACAGCCAATTGTGATAATTCTAAGCCCAGCAGTAGGAATAATAATGAACCGCAAGCGTCAACCTCTAAGGCTGCCGTCGCGGAAGCTAAAATGGTTAGCAATTTGCAATTATTGCGACCATTATTGAGTAAAGAGCTGGAAGATTGGATCTGGCAAGATAATCGACAGTTCTTGCAGGACCGCAATATCTTTGAGCATACCTATTTCAAGTAAGTGCAAAGTCGAGCAATTAGATTTAAGTAGACCAACTTAATATTTGTATTATTTCTTACAGCTTTATGTGGCAAATATGCGGCCATATACCACAAACATTAATGTCCGAGACGGATGTAACTTGCATGGCTGCCAAATTATCCGTATCGTTTTTCAACGAGACTTTTATACATGCCAAGGAGAAAGTAAGTAAAATGAACTGGGGTAATTTTATTAAAACCTTTTGAGCACACAATGATAATTTGCTATTTCAGCCTACCATGGTGCCTTGGGTTGAGCTGTTAACAAAACAATTTAATGCCAGTCAAGAGGCTTGCGAATGGTTTCTCTCGCACATGTCAAAGGAACCATTTTGGCCTGTGCAGGTGCTCATACAATGTCCCAATCAAATGGTGCGACAGATGTTCCAACGTCTGGTCATACATGTCATACAAAGACTGCGGTAAGTAGTATTTCATATGTAATAGACTCTGAAACATGGCATAAGCACTATTATGATCCGTAGTGCTTCACATGCCGATCTGTATTTGGATGCAGAAACAGATGAGGACGACAAGGAGCTTATTGGCCAAGCTTCGTGTGTTACGCGTTTTATAAGCTCGCTAATTTCTCTGCTAGAGCAAGGTGCAAAACCTCATATGAGGCATTTATCCGAATATTTTAGCCTACTGCTAGAGTTTTCGCGAATGGGCGATGAAGAGGCAATGTTTTTGCTACGTATAGGAATACTTAAAAGTCTAGTGGACTTTTATTTGGGGCACAAACCAAACGATAGCGTAAGTTGATATTCTAAATTTCAAATGTTTTTTCAACAAAAAGTTTTTTGTTTTTGTAGATCGATATTAGCAGCGATAACGAGGATAACTCTTCTGATGAAGCCTTATCAGTAGAAAAAATGCGACCCGCATCCTTGGACAAAATGATTGCATTGTGTGCCAGTCTAGTTGAGCGCTCGCGAGGTCCAGATTTTCGTTTGCGCCTCTCGCCTAAAGACTACACTGCCATCGCTGGCGGCAAGGTGATACTTGAGATCTTACTAAACAACATGTGTTTTTTTAATGCCAAGCAAAAATCATAAATATTTCTCTTGTCACGCTAATGTTATTTTTTTTTTTAATTCATAGGGATTCCCATTTTTATACCAACAAATAAAGGACGGTATAAATCCACATCAAACAAAGCATTTAATACATGCACTTTGTCGCTGGGATGAACGCTTGGCAACACAAATTATCGGCATGCTGTTTGCTTCGGTTACCAAACATACCGAACTCTGCACACCCTTCTTTAAGTTGCTCACACTGCTCACCGAGACTCAGGGCGGACCCGTTGGCCTCCCCTGCTTCACACAGCTTGTGCTGCCTCGGATGTGGGATGCCGCCGAATATTGCCCACAATCGGTGCTAGAATGGCTGTCATTGCAGGCAACTAAAAACAAAATCGCACACAGCTGGATACTGCAATCCGCTGAGAATTGGGTGGAGCAATTTCTGCTCGCTCATGACAACACGCGCGTACGCAACGGTAGGAAATATGCTTAGGCTTAGTTGTGATTGATTTCTACTACATTAGTTTGCATTTGTTTTTGCAGCTGCGGCTTGTTTGCTGGTTGCGTTGGTACCATCGCAGCCATTCCGAGCCAATTTCCGTGCACACTCTCAGCACAAACTGCTGGCACTTAATCCCCACAGCTATCGGTATATATGAACAACAATAATTTTTATCTAGCAAAAAAAAATGCAATATTTATGATCAGTTGAGCTGTATAGCCACATTTCAATCCAAAATTTACCTAGAGATTGTTTTTAGGGAAAAATGTACACCTTTAAAAATTTTCAAATTTTGGTAACTGAGCTTTGTATATCTGAAAACTGCAGGGCAACAAATATCAGGAATTCTTTATGAATTTGGCAGACTAACAAAGCATAGACGTTTTTAAACGAATTAGTTTTAATATTTTTGTAAATATACCTATTATTTTCTTAACTTAGTTGACTAGTTGTCCGTGTTAATTAAACTTTGGTTTACAACATAGAAAAATAGACGTAAGTAACAACCCAAAAAAATATTGTCGAAACCTAAACCAATTTTTTTATTTGGCATTAAGATTTTTTTAAAATACTTTGAAACATTTTAAAATGTTTAGTTAGGCCATGCTTTTACTGTGAGATGAATATTTTCTTTGCTATATGTCATATGTGGCGTTTTTTTTTAACACTTATGTCTTGCAGTGACATCAACAATGATGCCCAGGTTGTGCTACACCAAATCATAAATCTGTTGCTACGTTTGCTGCGACCCGCACGCGTTTATGCGGATATTGGGGCACATGGCACCACCAAGCTAACCGCCTACTTTAATCTGCTGAGCTATTGTATGGTTTCAAAGACTGAAAAACTAATGGCAAGTTTTGGTCGCCTCTTATTTAGGCTTCATACAAGTTAAACTTGTGCTTTTTTTACACTACAGATAGGTAATTATATGCGCTCCCTATGGGAGCTATTTCATCCACGCCTTTCTGAGCCAAGCGTACCCGCACATCACAACAAACATGCACTGCTCACCTTCTGGCACCACTCACTAGTCGACTGTCCTGAGAATGCGGGCCAGGTTGCCAACTGTTCGGAAATAACACGGAACATTGCATTTAATTATATTTTGTAAGTGCGGTTGTTCGAAAGCAAAGCCTATTTCTTATTCAATTTTTTCTACAGAGCCGACCATGATGATTCCGAAATAGTCACGTACAATCGCTCCATGCTGCCCGCCTATTATGGCCTGCTTAGGTTATGTTGCGAACAGAGTCGCGCTCTTACCCGCCAACTGGCCCAGCATCAGAACCTACAATGGGCTTTTAAAAATATAACACCGCATCCCACACAATATGCTGCAGCCGTGGATGAGTTGTTTAAGCTTATGACCTTATTTGCTACACGGCATGCCGATGCCAGTGAGCAGGAGAAGCTCGATGTGATATCATTCCGGCGTTCGGTAATAGTCTCTTATACTGGCAGTCTGGATGCACGCGTTTCCTGGTCCACTCTGATCAGTGCCCTTAAAATACTTGGTAAACTTTTTATTGAAGAAATTTTAGCCTAAAAATGACGAATATTAATTTTTGTTTCTACAGTTGACAACGATGACGATCGCATGTTGGTTATATTTAACGGCGGCATTGAGATGTGTTTTGAGGCGCTTCACACGCTACATTCCATGCATCATGAAGCCACCGCCTGCCATGTAGCTGGTGATTTGCTGGAACTGCTTGGTGAGCTCGTCTTGTTGTTAACCACATTACGCACGCGCACGGACAATCCGGCACATAAGAAGCAACAGCAGCAGCAGTTGGAACAACAATTGCAATTGCAACAACAGCAAATACTTCAAAAGCAGCAGCAGACGCAGTCCACCCAAGCTCAGACACCGCAGCAGAAGGAGAAACAGCTGCAGCAGCATATGCAACAGCAATTGCAGCTGCAACAAATGCAGCTACAACAGCAACATATACTGCGTCAACAACATCAGCACTCTTCACTATCCAAGGCATTGCCCGATGCAGTTAAACGGCTAGCAACGCTGCTCAATACATTCAACTCGCCGGAAATAAGTCGCATGGCCTTGGAAGTGCTTAAAGAGCTGGTGAGAAACACCAGCCTTGAAACAATAAGCATACTGGCGCCCATTTTGATTAACTGCCATTTGTCTGTGGCGAATGCTCCAAATGCTATTGGTCCATTGGGTCCCTACTTTCCGCGACGCGGTGCCAAATCGCCTTGGCCAATGGGTGCTAAAAATTCGCCTAGACCACCACGCCCCATGGTGCAGATGTGTATAGCGCCCGCCGAGCTGACGCCACGTGGCGTTGATAATGATTACGATGCACAAGTGGATGCTTTCTATAGACCGTATCATGATTTTATAGATGTAATGATGCGCATGTGTGTAAATACGGGCACTCTGAATGACACGTTGGTCAAACTGCATTGTCTGGTGGCCATTGAGTCGGCGCCTTTGCATTTTAACTACTTTCCCAAGTTCTGGGTGGGCATACACAACAATACGCTTACACACAAGTAAGTTTAACTACTGCTTCTATTAAATAAAAAAAGTTTATACATTCTAATGCTTCTAGATACTCTGAGTTGCTGGTGAAGAATCAGCTACTGGTAGAATATCTGCACATTGTGCTGCGTGATGAACGCTCTATGCTGAAGGATGCATTTGTGCGAGAATTCCTAGAGACGTACTATCCCAAAGTAGCTACACAGTTGCCAGTAGCACGCATGATCTATACTATCAACTACGGTATGCATTCCAAGGATGATATTGATGATCTATGCGGCGATCTTTTTGCCATTCGTGTCATAGCCAATGCTACGGGTGTGCCAGCAACAGTACGAAAAGAACTGAGGGGTTCCTTGCGTGCACTACTTAATAAAAGCGAGCGTTTCAAGAAGGAGGCCGAACGTGGTAGATATTGAAATATTATAAGGAAATCAAACTGAATCTTTACATACTTTCTGGATTGGCTTAAAAATGTCAACTGATTGCTATTTCGGATATCAGTTGGATTTCCTGTTTTTATTAATGACGATATAAATAAAATTTCTGCCCTGTACAGATCAACTTCCCAATAAAAAGCAAAAACGTGAGTCTTATAACAAGGACAAGGAAGACAAAGACCAAGCCCATTCTCAATCCGATGGCGAGGCTTCAGAAGTTGCTGCGTCAAGCAAGAGCAACAATGAAACGACGGATTCCACAACAGTCGAGGCAGCCCCAGAAACCGAAAATGCAAACGCGGAGCAGCAGCCTGAGGCTATGAAAAAACCTGCGGACCCTGCAAATAGTGAAGAAGACGAGCTTATGGATAGCACGTCGGATAAAATGGAAAAGTCATCGGCTGCCTCGTCGGATGACGAGACAGAGTTGGAGGATGAGCAACAGCCAACACCAAAACGTGGCAAAACTGCCAAAAAATCTACAAACAAAAAGACCGCACAAGATCGTTTGAACGAGGATCGGAAGCGCAGAATGAGTACTCTGCTTACCATGGACTCATACATACACTTTATTTTGGCCATTATGAAGCGCGATAGTAATGTTGCTTCTGCTTTGGCGCCTCACAGTGAGGAGCAAGTTGCTTCCACATCGGCTGCAGCTGCAGCTAAGGTAAGGCCCAAGGCAGCTGCAACACCACCAGAACCGCAAGATGATGCAACTGAGGCTAAAGCCTCCTCACCGGACAATATGGAAATGGATACATCCTGTGCGGACACGCCTGTCCTTAGCAAGGCGAATGGCAGCAACAGTCAAGTCTCCGACAGCGCGAAGGAACCCATTTCGAAAGACTCTTGTGCCTGGCCTATGGCTGCTGCCCTTGCCAGTGTAGAGGCTACCGCTGCCGTTGCCAGCACGTCAGTGGCCGCCGCGTCCACGTCCCAGGCGGCGAGTCCAACACAAATTTAGTTGTCGTTTAATGATTTGCTGAATATTTTGTTTTTTGGTAAGACGTTGGACTGATACGGACACGGCGGCAGCAATAATGGGCATGGCTTTGACTTTTAATTTATATATTGGTTGATTTTCAAAACTTTTAATTATTAGGAATTTGTGGCCAAAGGTCAAAACACAAAGAAAATAAATGAAAACATGTGAACAACCCTAGGTTGGTACTGAAAGCAAGCTTGATGTAAGAAGATCGTCAAACGGCGGCTCAAATTTGAGAAACGCTTGTGTCGATTTTCGTTATGGGGGGACTTATAGATTTGATAGGTAATGCTGAAAAACGGAACAGGCTCCATAAATAAATACTATATAAGCAGTACATTATCACGTAAACAGTTTAAAAGCATTGTAACTCATACACACACACAGACACACATTCACATACGCACTTATGCATATAAAAACAATTAATTTATAAGACAAGGATTCCCTACACGCACTGACCCCCACAAGAATCACACGTAAAACCTTTTAATTATTAGCTAAGTAAAAAAGTTTAAACAAATTCAAAACTAGATCTTTGTTATTGATAAGAAATGCCAAAAGAAACGAAAATAAATTTCAAAAAAATGGGCAAAATATTAAATACTTAAAATAAAAACAAATGTTAAAACAAAAGTGCTTATAAGACGCTAATATCTATGTATACATTATAGAAACATTTAAGTAAATACTTATGATTGAAGCACGTTGTGGCCAATCAGTTTTGTCACCCCTATTCGTAATCCCAATGGCTTTTTGTTTCCTAACCACTGTGTTTAAATCAAAAGCATTGATTAAAACTAATTAATTGCAAATTAATGCTTACTTAAAAAACTTGATTTTATTGTAAATTGCAAACCGAATATAACTACATTTATAACAAACTCAATGTGAACATTGATAATTGCAATTTACGTTTAAATTGTAATCCTAACAATTAAGGGAGAAGTTGTCCAAGTAAAATTCGGACACATATTAAAATAATTGCTAAATACATATAAAAAAAAAAAACAAAATTAAGGATAACTAAAATATGTAATATTATGAAAGAAATACGAATGAATAATAAAACGTATATATAGCACATAAGTTTCAAAATAATATCCAAATTTTGAATATTTTTATTTAATGCAGAATTACTATTCAGGTATAGCCTTGAAATATATAGGTAGTTTCTCATTCATCATTCCTCGTAAGTGTTTGTTTAGGCATATTAGCTGTTTCTCAGATTAAAATTGTTCAAATCCACAAACGGGATTTATGCCCAAAAAAGTGTATTTGGTTGACACTTTTATAACAAATTTAAACCTAATTATAAAATTCTCCGGTGCTTAAAATTGGGATTTTTTTTTTAAGCTGGCAAGGCATCTCATTATTTATAATTTTTCACTTATGAGTATATTTTGGTAGTGTGCATCTATTCCATTTTAGAGATATGGAAATCACGACCAAAAAATTTTCGACCGCTGAAAAAAATAACCATGACAAGCTGAATTTCATTTTTTGGAATTGAATTTCATTTTTTATTTACATTAAATACTTATAAAAAGAATTTTCCAATTTTTTTAGCTTAGCATAGAAGATTAGAAATAACTTCGGCAAAATATACATATATTGTTTTTTCAATCCCTAGCAGCTTGTATGTTCATTACTCTGATCTGATTAAAATTTGCTGACTTTATTGTACAATTTATTCAAATTTTGAAATCAGTCGAATCGAAAGTCGATGCAGAAATCAGTTCAGAGTTTCAAAATTTCTCAAGAACAACTGCCATACATTAGATAACCTTTTGAATGCTTAAACCAATCGTAATTTGGATGTTTTTTCTAAAACAAAAAGTTTTCAAAAAGTACAATTCAAATGACTTAGCGTTAAATATGTATAGCGTTTAATATTTATAATATGTTTTTCATTTGTTTGAATTCTCTAGCAACAAGTATCGCGACCTTATTAGCGTCCGCCTGCCAAACATTGTAATCTAACTAATTGGTTTGATTTTTAAGGTACTTAGCGACTGTTATTTGCAGTTCACTTCTTAACTCTAATTTTTGAATGGGTGCCAAATCTTTAAAAAAAGGCAAAAGACTTTTTAAAAAGTGTGTGTCATCATCTGTGCAATCTGAATTTTCAAAACTGTTCAGCTTTTTCTCAACAACTTGAGAAACAATTTTTCTTTTGTTACTATTTAGTTTTGTGGTGGGTAATTCAATTTCTGTTTCCTCGATTTTGAAGCATCCTTCTTCGCTAGCATCAACAGTACTCATGCTTGTATTTTCTTCATGTAAGTATACATCTCCTGAGCTAAGCCATACGCTACGCATTGCTGGCGTTGCTATCGTTTCCTTAAGAAAGGACATCTCATTAAAAAATTTAAACTTGTTTGGTTTCAATGTAGGAACGCCATTTGCTTCTTCAACAATGGATTTATGTAATGCCTTGCGATACTCGTCTTTTAAATATTTCCATTTCTTCTTGCAATGTTCCTCTAAAAATATGCAAGAAATTAATAAATTAAAACATAAATAACATAATACTTGAAAGAAAAAATGGCGAACGTTAAAAGTCGGGCGCATCGACTTTGAGATATCCTGTATCATCACAACAAGCAAACAAATTAACTAACCGATTTTGATAAAGGACGTTATATATGTCATCATCTGATTATTGTTTATTTTCAAAGTGCTCCTTGAAAATTGAAAAATTAGTTTTAGTCCGTAGTTCTTGTCTTAATTTTCGTTTTTTTTAATGAATTTTGAATGAAAACTTCATAAATCATATAAATTTTAGACACCCAACTTTTAAAAGATATTTGTACAGCAAATACGTAAAAAATTTGGAATTTTCATTTTAAATAACAAAATATTTTCAAATAAGCCATTTCTACCTAAGTACGCCGGACTTTTTAAATAGTTTAACAAAAGCAGATGCAGTCCACCATAGTATCAGGGACTCGACCAAAATATATTCGTACAAAATTAGTATTTGAATTAATAAATGCGAATATTTGTTTTGTGCTCGAAGTTCTCGAATTTTAGTGTATTTAATGTAGTAAGAGGCGAAAGCGTGGGCTTTGGGTTTAGGCTTAAGCTATAAAATGCTAAGTGTGAGAGCTAGGATTATTTAAAACTGCAAATGTTTGTGTGGACCTTACTTGGTAAAGTGTTTCTCTCGGAAACCTCAGTCCAGAGCTTATCCGTAATGCGTCTTTTAGTGCTATTTTTATTTTTTCGGTCCCATAATGGCGGTCGTGACCCTATATCACGTATAAAATCTTCCAGATTCATGTTTGATTGTACAAATAAAGTGAACTGTGCTGTGCTTTTTTTCGACCTTGTATTTTCAGCACGGAATAGCTTTCCATACGCTGTTTTTATCTGTTCTCGCGCTGATTTCCGTGCGCTGATTTTAGTTTTGTTCTCACTTTTGTACTTATCAGCAGCGACTCGGGCTTTTCTGCTTATTGTGGTAGTGTGACCGTATTTTAAAAGTTACAAAAACAGCTGGCATCACCATTTCACAACACTGCAAGCGGATTCCATGTTAATTTTGAATCAGTGTTGCCGATTACTCGCCAAAAAAATGGGAAAACCCAAACAGAAAAAAACGGAAAAAAGAATTTAAAAAAAGTAGGTTTTGTTATTTGGTTTTTGCAAAAAAACCGACCTAATTCAAAAAATTAATTGTTGTTACAGGCAAAATTTGCATTATTTCAAAAATAGTTTCTAATCCAATTGCCTTCTAAAATGTTAATAAATTTAGGTTTTTAGTATGTCAGCTCTTACTATCGTTATATATATATATATATATATATTATATATATATATTCCTAGACTACTGTAGGGCTTAATTTTGCATTTACGAGTAGTCGCCCCAATTGCTAGGGCTCCAATTTGATTCCAGCTCGCGCAGACCCTCTCAGAGCGAATAGTGCGGACATCCTCTCTGTCTACTGCACTGTGGGTTCCACTGGAATGCCATCTTCGCTAAGCAGTCGTCGTCTTTACGCAGGGTATGCCCTATCCAATTCCACTTGTGCCTTTTAATGGTGGTTTTAATGGGCTCAGAGTTTGTTAGCTGCAGCAGGTCTGCGTTGGTTATAGTCGCCGGCCAAAAGATGCGGCTTATGATCCGCAGGCATTTGTTGACGAAGACCTGCAGTCTTCCTTCAATGCGATCTTATACCAGCCAGGTTTCCGATCCATACAGAAGGATGGGTAGAACGCTCGTTCTAAAAATTCTCGATTTGGTGTTAAGCGACAATGTGTTCGATCGCCAGACTTTATTAAGCTTGCGGAATGAGAGCAGTGCTTTGCTTAAGCGTGCCGCAGCATCGCTTACGGCACCACCATCTTTTCCACATCCTCGATGGTAATTCTGTCGTTGCCCATTTCTATTTGCAGCGGGGCTGAGTCTACAGTTTGTAGACGCATCAACTTTGTTTTGTTGAAATTGATCTTCAAGCCCACCGTGCTGGCATTTCCTACTAGGCGAAAAAGGTTGGATGCCGCGCCATCTAGTGAATGTGTCGTAAAGCAGATGTCGTCAGCGTAGTCGAGGTCGGTGAGTTTTTGGTTCAATCTCCACTGTAGGCCTTCCCGGCCTTCTGCGTTCGTTCGATCGAGTACACTGTCGAGGACTGTGATGAAGAGCAAGGCACTCCCTCGTTGATCGCGAATCTCGTGCTGGATTTTCCCTTGTAACGCACAGTCAGAGCGGCATTGTCGTACAAGGCTTTCGTAAGCTCCACAAGCTTATCTGGAACACCGCGGATTTGCAAAGCCGACCATATCGCATTTCTTTTGATAGTGTCAAAAGCCCTTTCGAAGTCCAGAAACAACAAAAACAGTGGTGATCTCCACTCCACAGATTGCTCAATTATTATGCGTAGAGTGTGTATAACTATCGTTATATTCGCATAGAAAAATACAAATATATTGAATAAAAATATACAGGAAAAGGTCGGTACGATTAAGTAATAATTTCGTATAAACCTAACCTAAAAAAAATTTCTATGAACAATTGTTATGCAACACAGTTGATATATTATAGAATAGCCCCGCCCCAAACACTATGGAACTATTCAATTTTCATTATCTCTTTTGTAGTCGCTTACAATATCCTAAAATGCGTTTAAATTCGGTTTAAGAAATTTCTGTCGAATGCCTAATTACTCACTCGTTTAAAAGTAGTCATGACAAAATAGTCAACAATTTGGCATATTATTATCTTTGAAATTTTGGAAAATTATCAATTCAAAAAAGGCTCCAAATTTAGTATTTCAACTACGCAACTGCTCTGGTCCGACAGCTTTTAACCTGTTGAATTCTACCCCATAGTACAATTTGCTTTTGCTACGCGCATGCTCCTCTAGTGTCAAAACTTGCTATACTCACAAGGAAGCCTTTTTCATATAGTATTCATCTAGATTTTTTTCCATTACGTACACTCAACGCAGAGGATTATTGTGAAAAATGCCTTGCATCGGTTGTGAGAAGGGTGAGTACTAAAAGTATTTTAAAAAATCATTTAAAATCTTAAACCTTTGCATATACAGAGTGCAAATGCACTGCAGACAAATGTGCCGAGAACTGCAAGTGCAGCGAGGTAAATAAATGTGGATGTCGTTCCGACAAGGTTTCCAATGGTAAGGATCGCGCTGGCGGTGGATGCTGCAAGAAGCCGGGAGACGCAGCTGAATGCAAGGACAAGGAGAGCTGCTGCGGCAAGAAGTAAGAGCATGCAGCCACTTCTTGCTGCATGAAGAAAATTCATACATTAAATACATATATATATTTTTTCGCTTGATGGCCATATATAGTAACTGCTAATGAGCTATTATACACATTTATTATATGTTTAAACAAAACCATAAGTTATTAAGTGCACATTAAAACATTAGACCTTAACCAGCATTGCTTTTGTGTTAACTTTTAATGGGTGGCAATGTTACAAAAATGCGATAGTAAAAAATTTTAAATTAATAACAAAAATAGTAGCAAGAGCTGCACAACAACAACAAGAACAATTATTGACAAAATTTGTAATTTATTGTTTTTTGTTAAATACATTTTTTAGAAAAGGAATTTTACCTGCTTGAATTTTCTACAGCAAAAAGTGCGGCAAGAATATTTGTATGCTTACGATTTAAAATTAAACAAATTAAATTCTTGGTTAGCGTAATTTTCTTTATATTACAGCGTTAGATTTAGATTTTCATTTTGTCTACTAGATACTTTGATATATATATATATAAAAAACAATTTAAAATTTGATTTCCAACAAATACGTGCCACTTATAAATATATGTTTATGTAGTTTTATAAAGACCAACTACATTTCAGTTTTAAATTTAATTTTTTTGTTTTGTTTTTATGTTAAACTTAGCGCTCCGTTTCCAATGAAAACTAATCATTATAATGATAATGAGGACATGCCAGAGATATGTGGCACCGCAACGGAGATTCCTTTAAGCATAAATGAGCAAGATGAAAATCAAGGATTACCTGATGAGTCCGAAGAGGAAATTGAGAAATGCGTAGGAGAAATAGCCAGACTCACACGCTCCTCCTCGAAGGCCATTGTGAAGATACTTATTTTCCTTAAGTACTTATTATACTTATATACTTATTTTCCTTAAGTACTTATTATACTTATATACTTATTTTCCTTAAGTATCTTCACAATGGCCTTCGAGGAGGAGCGTGTGACTCTGGCTATTTCTCCTACGCATTTCTCAATTTCCTCTTCGGACTTATCAGGTAATCCTTGATTTTCATCTTGCTCATTTATGCTTAAAGGAATCTCCGTTGCGGTGCCACATATCTCTGGCATGTCCTCATTATCATTATAATGATTAGTTTTCATTGGAAACGGAGCGCATTTAAGGGCTACAATTTTTCATTAGAAAGAGTATAATTTATACAAATTAAAAGAATCATTTAAAGACTTTCTTTCAGCTAAAGTTTGGAGCTAGGATTCAGGATTACAAACATTATCGCCTTAATTGCGTTTTGATTTGCGTTTTTTTCGACTGGCTGGCACAGTTGTTGTGGCATTATTGTTACCATTATTGGTGTTGGCCAAGACCTTGGGCTTTGTTTCGTTTCGAGTCATTTGCGGGGCGCTGCCATTAAATTTGGACCATATTGAGCTTAGAAAGCCTGTGCCTGAGTTGTTGTTGTTATTGCTGCTGCTGTTTGATTTGTTTACCACTTTGTTATTATTATTGTTGTTGTGGCTGGCTGCATATGGAAGCGGTGGCGGTAGCGACGCCCCAGCCGGCTGCGCTTTGTATTGCGCTGCTTGGGCGTATTCTCATGAACGCTTCACTTTGCCATTTGACGCAGGCGAGGTGCGAGTTGAGGAACCACCGCCAATTGCTACCTCTGCCGCATGTGTGGCCACATGTTGTATGCCCTTTTCCATGCAGCCGTGATAGATGGGTCGCATGAACTAAATAACAGTAGTATCTAAGGTTAAATATGTGCTACAAGCAATATAAAAATTTGTACCCTTACGTTTTCCCACATCAATGTCGCGAAATCATCTAATTTGCCGCCAAAATCGCTTAATTCGCCGCTATATCTGTAAGTACAAAGTTGTTAGTTTAATGTTTAAAAAAAGTGTCTTGAAAAACCTCTACCTTATGTACGCCCAAAGCGCTAGCGTCAGCAAGGCCACGCCCATGACCAGATTGCAAAAGTTGGCAAAAGTGTATAGCCCGACCAAGCCAAAGATGCCGCTCAAAATGTACATAATGACAGCGCAGGCGAAGTACACGGCCGGCGTGCGTGCTGCCTTAAAGATATTCTTGCTTTCATTGTGCGCCCTATAGTTGGCAAAGACCTCCTCAAGATCCTCATCCAGTTTTGCCCGGAAACGTTCTGTAAACTCCTCACCACCCATTTTGCGTTTGGCGGCAAATTGAAACAGCGCCTTGTCCTTTACTCGCATATGTTCTGTCTCCAGATGTGCAGTGCTTAAGTACGGGCGCGTGCCGCCACATACCTCCTCCATGAGCTGACTGTACAGCTCCTTGGCTCCAGCCACGGCAGTCAAATGATTGGCCTCGGCAGTGGCTACCAGCATGCTCTTAGGCTCCGGCAGCTCATTGCCTTTGTAGATGTTCATGTAGGACTGGAAGTACTGTATGAGATCGCGAGCGCGGACGCGTTGGCCGCTAATCTCTTTGTAGACCAAATTATCTGGCGATAACAACATAGGCACCAGTGTGCGTAGACTATGCTTAAACTCGGGTGTAATGTCATTGAGACGACCATCAAATTGGGGATTTGTGGCAACATTGAGACCTGGATGTGGCATTAAAAAGCAAGCTACCTCCTTAAAGCAGGACGAAATGTGGCGACGCAGCGATTGCAATTCCGGATGCTGCTTATCTGAAACCTCCAGTCGCCTTTTGAGTATTTTATCGCCACCAATCGCACCATACTCGGCTTCGTACGGGAAACTCCAGTCACGCACCAAAAACTGCAAACGCTGGAATGGCTTTTTGCCGGTGTCGGCCAGCGCCAGGCGGCCATACTCGGTGAACAGCTGTAAATGTTGCAGATCATCTTCTTGTATGTTCTGTGAGAGATTGTAAATCTGCACGGAGCTTAACATGGTGCTCAAAGCAAATACGGTGGCGCAATCTCGCACTGTGCTTTGACTGTCAAAGGCACCTTGTGTGTCTAGCAAAATGATGGCAATTTTGTCACCATTGGGATAATCGTGCAGGAATATATCAGACCACATGAGTATGCCGGTGGTGTCACGCTCGGAGCCTCCACGCCAGGAGAAGCCCGACAGAGGTTCTCCCTCATCGCCTAGCCAGTCCGTAACATCATGGCGCACATACTAAGCATACGAAAATAACAATTAATATAGGAACTACAATACATATCAAATCATTTTGCTTACCTTGGAGTACATGTAGCGCAGAAAAAAGTCCAGCAGAAAGCTTTTGCCTTTGCGAAATGCACCTGCTACGGATACAACGCATACAAAACGATCCTTAACTTCCTCCCGCATGAGCACCTCACTAAGCGCATCCTCATTGAGGACAAAAGTGTGCTCCTCCGATGCATTAATTACTTGCACTGCCGAGCCACCCATTTTGTGCCGCCTTTAATATATGTGTGTGTAGATGAGAGCGTGTGAGTCTGTGGGTGTGTAGCTCCAAACTGTAATAAGGAAACAAAGTTTAGATTTCAGTTGTTCATTGGAACTTTTGCCTAATAATTTATAGAAACTATACAGGCAAAGATAGCTATGCTTCCGATACTATGCGGTGCTGCTAGATCTACCTTATAGACTACTACTAACGGTTAATTGCGCAAGTTTTGCGCGTGTAGTTGGTTCAATTGCAAAACGGGTGTTTTTTTAAGTGATTCTGAAATATTTTTATACCCAACATGCCTAAAATGTATGTGTAATATATAAAGAAATGAGCAACATAGTAAAACGTTTTGATACCGACTATGTGGGTATATATATATACACCCGACTATGTTGATTATAAGAAAAAGCTACAATCAACAAAATCCAATTTCAAACTTATGTGAACTTTTAAATACAAAACCATACGAATTATTGGGGATACTCCTTAGCACCACGCAATAGATTTTCAATGCGTAAACATTTCAACGATACAAGAAAACACATGCAAGTTGAAGTTCATTTCTAATCCACTTCTTAAAAAAAATGCGCTAATTATCTGGTGTGGCTGAGAGTCCATTACTGATTTTTATTATTTGCAATCCAATAACTGGATTATGCTTGCACATTTTCAATCGAATTCCAAGGGCGAAAACTATTTTTTTAACAAAACTCAGATTTAGATTTTGATTAGTTTTCTTATTCCTCCAAAAAGTCACCCTTTACATGTTGATTTGGCACGGCATAATGTGCCTTTTCTGCAATTATGAGGTGGCCAAAAATAAACCGAACTATGCGCTCGTCGGATGGTGCTGCCGTCAAAATTGGTCCGTCTCCCTGTCGGTTGTCTATGTGTCTTCGCCAGAGAGACGCAACACATGCGGCTGACATGTAAATGACCGAAGATGGAGGTTCCCTCAAACTAAGTGTGCTTTGATCAATTATTATATTAGGTATATAAATTTCCAGTTTTTCATCACATACGACGCCAGCACAATTAAAACACTTTTAATAACATGCCGATTTAACGTACTTATATGACGGGTGTGAGCTAAAGTACATAAAGTTTTGTACAATAAATCGGAAGCCGATATTTTACTGAATTGTTTTTTGATGACGTCGACATATTTAGTAACGACGCAGTTGACCACCGGTTGAAATATACATAAAATCAAAATTATACAAAAAACAAAGAACTTTCCAAAAAGATCACCGGGTGAAGCCACAACACGTTAAACAACAATAGCAACAGTGAACCAACAGGAATTCATTATAACAGAAAAAAGAGAGAATAAAAAATTACTTTTCTTGTTTGTCGTTAATTGAATCGAATTAGAAGAAATGAAGAGCGGCGCAGCGACCGCCGCGACTGTCAACCAAATCGAAGTGTAAACGCCGCAAGTTAACAATTCGGTGTTGGGGCCGGCCAGTTGCCGCTGTCGACGACGACGTCGCTGCCGCTGATGTAGTCATATGGCGTCCAACACGACGTGTTTAGTAGATGACGAGAGCGTGGGATCAAGTCAGAAACCAAGAGCGTAATTGAGAACTTCTAAGCTGAGCGAGTGTGCCGCTTTGTTAACAGTGTTGCCAGCTTAGGTTTTCTTAAGTCAGAATGGTAAAAATTTGATTTCTTTGAAAATATCCGGTGTAGTATTTTACACATAAATAAAATTATGACAATTGAAATCCAACAGCTCAACACGGAAATTCCAGGCTGAGGAAAAACTTTAAAAATATCCGCTCTCAATCCATCGTAAAAACTCGATGTCTACGCCCTGCATAAGCGCAGAAAATGAGATGACAATATATTCTAACAAACTTCAAAACTTAGTACATATATTCAGAAATACGATATTGAACATACTCTCCCCTACTTCGAACTTATATTCAATTCGAAAGTTTTTTTTTTTGTTTTATCCAAAAAAGGTATATTTAAGTCAACATTAACTGTAGCTTTCTATGTTAATTAACATTATCAAATAGGAAGTGAAACCTTATATGTAACTCTCTCTAATTGACAAAAATGCTGATGTTTTTGCAAGCTGATCTCATTGCTATATAACATAAATGCAGAGAACTCACAAGTAACAATAAAATTATTTAAAAGAATACAACAAAAAAGTTTTTTTTTTGTTTAGGTACGTACTACCATGACTGCTACACGTTTTTAGTTTACTTAGCTCTACTTTTGTCTATTAAATAAACAAAATAGACAAATATTAAAAACAAAAGAAACGAATACTGTCGCGAGATCTCGATGCTAATATAAAATATATTTATTTAAAAGTTTGTTGGGAAGAAATGTTCTACTTCGTAGATCATTTTTCGTTAAGTCGCTGCCGCCAAATTTCGGTATTAACTAAAAAAGTTTTTCTTAAAAAGTCGAATAAAGATTGAATTTTTAGGCTAACGTAAACTGTCGCACCACTTTTAGAAGCTTTATTTAAATTTTTATTACTAAGCTTGGTTTCTTTTGCTTTCGAAAAATCGGACACACTTTAATATGTTCCACAGATAAAGCTGCTGGCAGCTGCATATACTTTTATTTAAATTAATTGAATTATTTAAACTATGACTTAGTGTGTATTTCAACTGCCAATTGAAAGTATGAATTAATTAAATTAAACTCCATTTGAATTGTCTGCGCGCTGCTTATATATTAATTTACAGCTGGCAATGCTGGCATCAGCTCACCTGCTGCTAAGCCGCGCTCAGGTGCGACAAGGTAAACACTATACCAAAATGTGACTAATCAACTAGTTTGATCAATATTAATGGTCATCCCGCTTGCACCTAGCTGGAAACAATGCCGACGCTGCATGTAAACATTGAAACTAAAAAGTAACAGCAACAGTTGTGCCAACGTCGAAGTCAACGTCAACGCAGGCAGCATGATTAGTCAACTGGAATGCTTTGGTTGCTGAGAGCAACAACAACGCCAAAGCAAAGCAAAGCTAGAAGAAGCAGCACCAGCACAAAACACAAGAGAAGTTCTATGAAAAACGGCGCTTGAAAATGCAAGAAAAACATTAGAGCACCCGCAATATGCAGACGACAAAAAACAAACGTTTAATTTAGTTAAATTAGGCAGCAAAAAAAGTGTTTAATTAGCTCAATCAAAAATTCCAGCCGCTAGAGCAGATTCTTCCGCAGAGGGCAGCTTAACATTATTCACTTGTAGCACAGCATGCAGCTCGGACACCGCCCAATTGCCAGCTGGCATGGCCATTCTAAGCACTGTGTCAACTATCTGCTGATTATAGTAGTGTCTCTACATAGTGCCGTCCTGGCACAGCAGCAGCCACCCGTGCTACTGGAACCCGCTTACTACTACATTGGCTGTTATACAGCACGTGCGGATTTGCTTAAGGAATCGGTGTATGCCAAAGTGCCTCAGACCTGCATAGAAATCTGCGAACATCAGGGTAACAAATATGCCGTGCTAGCAGCGGAGAAATGTTTTTGTGCCAACAAATTAGAGGCAGAGGAGCAACAGGATGAGCAATTGTGTAATACACGTTGTCTGGCTAATAAGGCACAGTACTGCGGAGGCGTTGGCGTGCATTCCTATTATTCTACCACGCTGGCGCATCAACCAGCGCCACACAATCTGCGCATAACCAACAGCACACCGAATAGTTTAAGCCTTGAATGGGATGCCTATGAGCCGCGCAAGCTAATGATGCCAGGCGCTGGAGAAGCTTTAATGACGGATCAAGCAATAGCCAATTTTCTCATTAAAACGCAGGTAGTGCATACCTATTCCGCGTTACCGTTTTTTCCACAACCCGAGTTTATAGTGCAAAGTAGTGAGACACGTTTTGAGTTGACCGATCTGCAACCGGGCACTTTGTACAATGTAAGTGTTAAGGCCATTTGTTTGGAGCATTTAGAACAAATGACGCAAGGTGAGTGCGGCAAGGCCACAATTATGGCCAGCACTGAGGTGGGTGTGCCTAGTCCAGCGCCACCTCAGCCGAAAATTTTGTCACGCACAGAAAAAACGTTAACTGTGGAACTGGCACCCGTTAAGAATGACAATGGGCCAGTAAACAAGCTATTGATAATTGTGGAGCGCTTGGATAATGCTTTGAGTCAATCATTTGATACACAGCATTTGGGCAGCTGGCAACAGGCACAGCAGGATGGCCTGCCCTATTACATAGCCGCACAGCTGGACTATGATCGAAAGGAGGATAATCGAACAAGACACTTTGTCGTGGGAGATGGTAAGCGCTATGGACCCTATCGTAATGCGCCGTTGGAGCAGCTACCCGGCGAGGAGGAACAGCCTCATGTACATATCAGTTTGGGTGTGGTAAGTTGTAAAGATAGTTTTTAGTACTCCTTCGTCAAGTAATTGATTTTTTTCCTCTTTCAACAGGTCAGCACGCTGCATAATGTGACCAAGACGCTCTATACGCGCAGCAACCATGCGCAGCATGCCAGCTCACTGGATGACTTCAGCTATGCCACCTTTGAGAAGGGTCAATCCTCTGTGGTGGCGCTGGCCGTCACCTGCGTCATATTCGGCAGTTGCCTGCTATTGAGTCTTATGACCTATTTTTATCTACGTTACAAAACTTGCCAAGGACGTCGTGCAGGTGGGCGTAATACCCATGAGATGACTCTACAAACACCCATAATAGAGCGTGAAAACAACGGCTACATAGTGGAAGATGAGCTGCCGCCTACGCCTGAGAACTTTAAGCAGCAGCTGCAATCACTTGTAGAGGGTTTGGAGATTATGAAAAAGCTACCGAGAAATGCTTTAAGACTAAATGTTAATGATATTATTGGAGAGGGCCGCTATGGCGAGATTATCACCGGAAAGCTTAGCTCAAGCACTCTGCCCGCTGATTCTAGCGACTGTGCGCTGCATGTGTTGGCTTTGGATGATTTAAATAGTCCAGCGCAGGCGCAGCTGCTCAGAGAAATGAGAAATCTCTCACAGTTGCGAAAACATGATCATATTCTCGATTTTTATGGTGTCTCGGCCAGTGCAGATTGGTTCTACTTGGTCTTTGAGTTGCAGCGCGTGACGCTTAAGCGTAGACTTATTGAAAGTCGTCGTGCTCCACATGCTGCACCTGTGCAACGTATGACAACGCTCTCCGAGCAGTTAATCTTGCAATGGATTTATGAGCTGGCCAGTGCCATGTCATATTTGGGCAGTTGTAAGGTAGTTCATCGACAGCTGTGTTCACATAGCGTTTACGTTACCGCCGAGTCCAAGCTGAAGTTGTGCGTCTTTGGACCCTTGCATTATGCTAACAGCAATCGCCAACAAGTGGACTTAACGCGTTGGCTGGCGCCAGAAGCTTTACGTTATCAACATTATTCCAGCAAGTCCGATATCTGGGGCTTTGCGTGCGTAGCCTGGGAGTGTTGCGCACTGGGTGGCACGCCATATGCCAGTCTGCAAAACAATCAGCAGCTGTTGGAGGCCATACGCAGTGGTTCTAGACCTGCGCAACCCGCTTATGTTTATGAGGATTTGTATCAGCTGCTGCTTAACTGCTGGCAACTGGAACCAAGTGATCGCTACAGCTTTGAGGACGTGGCTTTTAGTGTGCGTCAATTGATGACATCACCACGTCATGCTTTGTGCTTTGATCGAGCTCCAGAGCAACCGCCAACTAGTGCGATGATGCCGGTGCTGGATACGCTGCCTTTCTATTTGCCTACGCTGGAGATGAGCGCTTAGGAGTGACAGAAGAGAGTGAAAAACAACTAGCAAGTAGTTAATAACTTTAAAATTTCAATTGTAGTTTAAAATCAAGTCATGTTTTTATGATTTAACGACTTTAGCCAAAAAAAAAACAATAAGTGTTAATAAATTGGCAATAAATCGAGATAGAAAATTTGAGATAATCATATCGAAATTTAAATGCACTTACGGAATATCTAGACTCTTAAAGGATAAAGGATATTTTAATTTTGGATCGTTTTGAAGTCAGATAAAAAATACTTGAAGCTAACAAAGTTAATCTTTGGATTATTTTAGATTTCATCATAGTATCTAAAATATACTAAAATAAACATTTTAAAATATTTATCAGTGCTAGAAGAAAACGCGTAAGACCCTAAGAAACATGTATCAGAACGCTACAAGAAATTGAAGTTCGTGTTTCGGGACAGGCTGTCTCCGAAGAGCTTATAAGCCAGAAAAATGTTTCTTTTAGTTTTAATTATCTATGGTTCAAATTTCATTCAAATTTGTTTAGAACTGATCGCGTTATACAAGAAAAACGGTTGCTAACGAACTCCACCAAAAATAACCTATTTCGAAACTTGTTTGTAAAAAACTTTCGTCTATGTTGGACCATATGGACTTATATGCATAACATTCCATTTAATTCCTGGGGATTCCATTTTTCAAACCGCATTCTCAAGCAAACCTAATTTCCAACATATTTTTTTTAAAGTATGAAATGAAATTCAACTTGGTATAGTGAGAAAGTGTATATTATTGTCGATCTGCACCAACTGTCGTCCGCCTTCTTATTTTTCCATACTCCCAAAAATAATCCCTTTTAAAAATGTACCTTTGACAGCTTAGAGATTATATATGATATAACAATTAACTTTCGACCGAATTTGTTATATATTGTTAATAAAATTTGCATATGCTTTCACTTTTTATTAATTACAAGTTTTGCAAGTCTAATAAGTCAAATTCGTTATTTTTTAGTTTAGTAATTTTTTGTTTTAAGCTTAAATCGACAGTTTGTTTAAAAATCATAATACGCCAACATGTTCAAATTGACTCTCTTTTAATTCTCTAATAACCTTTTTGTGTTGCTACTGCAAAACTTTTAACTAAAGTGTCTTTTACCAATAGTTTTTTCGATTTTACTAGGACATTTGTTGAATTTGTACCTAGTAGTGTTTAAAATATCTATTTAAACAACAACATGGAAAAACGAGTAAAATTATGCCGCCATTTGTCAAAAAAAGAAACACAACTTTTTCAATTTATAGTTGAAGTGGAAGCGGCATGCTGAAGACGGAACTATTCGAGATTTCAGAAAAAGTGAAATTTAAATAGCGACATTTCGTGTATCGATTTCGAATAAAATATGCGGAATTGAATTGGTATCCTTGATTTTGATTTCAATCGAATTAGGAAACAAAAGTATGGATTTTTATTAATCGGAATAAAAACTAGAGGATTTTTTGACTATATTATTTAACTTTCATGTAAATTTTTTTTTTTGCTCGTAGTCACCAATGTATTTTAAAGACATCAAAATATACACCGAAAAGCTTTTATTTTTAAATGAATTACAAAACTGCTTAAATATGCTAAATTAATGCAAGCTTTTCTCGTTTCCGAGTTCAATTTGCGCAGTAATTATCGAAAACATTTATGACTTGCAGCTAAAAAATCAAACTCGCATGCATTTTTTTTTTTTGAAACCCACAGGGAACCCGGAAAACGCCAGCATACATTTTTTTTTTGCAAGTTTCATCTCGAAACTAATGTACTTTTTTGTAAGTGTATAAGAATGAGCAATGCTTTTTGTTGTAAATGCGGTAGATGAGCAATGGCTGCTGGTAAAAAGAGAGAAACAGTGCACAGGGGTACCATGGGAATTTGTATTATTTGCGCAGTGCTCAAAGTTATGAAATAATTATTATAATAATAACTTTATAAAGATTATCAATTTATAATACGAACCCCGCGAATTCAATGCAAACTGCACAAAATGGGCTGAAATAAACAACTGAGTCAAAGATACAAATTCCAATCAAATGGTCAGCAAGAGAACGAGAGAGCTAAATAGGTGAGCAAACGATCGCTCGCCAATTAATAATAGAAATAACTAAAACAGTGTATCAAAAAAGTTTAAGCACAAAAAAATGAATCCCGGTAGCAAAAATTATATTTACTATTTAATAACTTTGTTAAAATTTTAGCCAATGTTGCTGTTGTTGGAAACTAAAGTTAAAAATGGAATATCTAAGAAGCATTAAATGCTTTAACACCTTTGGGATAGTGTGTATACCAATTCAGTCCTGGTGTAAATTTTTCTATACCTACTATTTGGTAAGACCAATTGGATTGGGTAACTGCTGGTAAGCACTCACAGATGTATACTTTCAACAAAATTAAATGTTTGCCCCACTGCTTTACTTGGACGGAATTAAAATAAGTCTATAATAGTACAATCGAACTTTGCTACAGCAAAGTATAACAAAAAACACAGAGAGAGGCGACTACTTTGCTACTACTACCGAACAATGTTTATCCACAATAAAAATGTTAGTGATGATACTTTCTCCAGTATTTAATATTGGGAGTTCCCCTAAAATATATGCTATATAATAATATAATATGCTATTTTTTTCCAATGAAACTTAAATCAAATGTAACGAAAAATGATTAGCTAAAAAATAATTCGGAGAGTTGAGTTTAATTATCACCTGAAATTTATTTTGTAATTCCTAAAAGTTCGCTATATAATTCGTTATAAGACCAAAATAGAATAATAATGATCAAAATACAAAAAAATCGTCCCAGGGTGAAGTACTAAAATAATTTTTTTCAGTACACCGAAAAGTACGTTATATACTAATTCGTTTTAAGATTGAAATACAATTATAATATATAAAAATACAATAATCGTAATAGGCTGAAGTTCGTTGAAGAGAAGTTTGACTGTATTTAATAAAATTTAATTTATTTATTAGTTATATATCTGTATATATTTATAATTGTTCCAAGCTTGGAATGGCTTTTAAAGTGTCAACACATATCGGCAAGTTTCTCCAACTTTGACCTGAACTTTATCTTATTTTATATAGGTACATCTTATCTTACTTCAATACAAGCAAATAGTTTTTTCTGGCAAAATTTGTATAATTTAAAGTTAATGTATTTGACTGCCTACTACGGAACAAAAAATTTTCATTCGCTGTGCGTCAACTTTATTGATACACTGTAAAACCAAAATACTGCAAATAAGTGTGTATAAGAAAACTGACGATTAAATCAGTTTAAAGGTCGTGCGCCATATTTTTTTTTTTTTTTGGTTTTTGTCAAACATTTAATTAAACAAATAAGAAACAAAAGCGCAGGGCCAAAAAGTGCATAGATTAAATAAATAAATAAATGTGCAATGTTAACAATTATATGTGTTGGCAAAGATACAACAACGATGACAGCGACGCTGGCAGCGGCAGAGATGAGTTGTGTTTATGTATTAGTCATAGAGGAGCAGATGCTGTGGCTTATATTTATTAATATTTTTTTAAATACTTTCAGACAGCTAGGCAACCATTTAGACTAGCTATGGAAACGGGATGGAAATTCCATGGTGCTGGGCAGGCGGTACAGGATTGCCACGGTATGCCCCTACCCGATAGCATCACTAAGTTGGACACGTCGAAGGCAATCATTTGTATGTACATATACAAAATAATCAAAATCCAATTGGAGAATAGTTGTCTTATCTGCCAAACGGTGGCTCAGTTGATAAGCAAGACCAACAGCCGTCGGCTATTGACTACATTATAGATTACGTGTAGAGAAAGTTAAAAATTATGGCAAAATTGCAAATAATGCCAATGAAGCGCAACCAACTAAAGCTATATAAAGTACGGAAAAAAACAACAACAAATAAAACGACTTTTGCACTTAAACGCGCGGCGAAGTCAAGGTGAATGACGTTACCAAACAGAGCCAGAGCGCAATAACAACAATTGTTGTATATTAAATACTATATAGCATGGCGGTAGCTAATATATAGACAATAGCAAATTATTAATAAATCAAGCTGTGCCCAGAATTTGTTGCCCAGTTGTTGGGCAATTAATGCAAACAGGGGCACAACACGCGCCATTTATCTAACAAATATTAAAGTTAAAGACAAACTTTGTGTTTTTTTTTTTTTTGTGTGTGCTAAAATGTAAACTGACACACACGTTGCACGTCTTTTACGGCGACGACGCAATAAAATTGTTATTGTTTTTATTATACACAGTAACTAAACTGGTTTGTTGTCGCACACACACGCACACGCACAACACTGCTTAAAGTTATTGAAAATTGTTGTACAACAAATGTAGTACTCACTCACTTAAGCAAACAATTGTTTTTAGACGTGCATTTAATTTTCTTTAATAAATTTTGCGTTGTGTTGCTAGCGCATATAATTTGTGACTGTCTTATCGAGACTTATCGATAGCAATACTGCCTGCTTGTTTTCTTTTTCATCTATTTATCGGTATATCGGCATATCGGCACACTTTGCCAACAGTTGGCAGCGCCAAAAAGTGCAACCCATTACTTTTTATATTTAAACTTAAACTAACTTACTTTACTGCGTTTTTAAATGCTATTGAGTGTTTTATAAATTATATTCTAAATATTAAAATTAAATACTAAACTGCTCGTCGTGTAATACCACTATCCACACACATGCTGCGTTTATCGCCCAAGCAGGCGGCATAGGCCATGGCATGTGGTATAAAATGCTGCTCATATACGCCCGTAAACAACTGCGCGTAAGGTCCGCTAGCAAATACGGCCACATCATCGCCACCATGAGTTTCAGACTCCAGCGGCACGGTGGTAGGAAACATAAAGTCCTTGTTTTTCATATTTATAGCACCCAAGTTTTTGCGTTTAACAGCGCCGCCTTCACGCAAGAAATTCGTATTGTAGCCGGGTCCGTTGGCATAGCTGAGCGTAGCGTAAGGTAAATCATCGGCTGCCAGCTGTCCATCATTTATGCCAAATATATCATTCTTGCGACTGCTATAGCCTGCCAACGACATGGTGTGTGAGTGATCCGAAGTAACCACAATGAGCGTTTCCTCCACGCTTGTTTTAGCACGCGCCAAACGCACGGCCTTATCAAACTCGGCTGTTTCATCAATGGCACGCATGGCCAGCGTGTCATGATGACCATGATCTATGCGTCCGCCTTCGACAAACAAAAAGTAACCACGACCTGCCGACTGACGTTCTAAAATGGCCAGCGCTGCTTGCACCATCTCCTCCAGCGTGGGCTGCTCCTCTACATTGGCATCCAGGTGGTAGGGCATGTGATAGGGCGCAAATAGACCCAGCACGCGTGTTGTGCGATTAGAGAGACTCAGCAGCTCTCGACGCGTTTGCACATAGTGAGCGCTGTTGGTGTGTTGTTTTTGCCACTCCTCTATGAGATTACGACCATCCAGACGCTTGCCCGGCGCACCAGTTACATCCAGCGTGCCCTTGGGCAGAAAATTTTCGCGTCCACCGCCTAGCACCACATTCAGCTTTTGACCCACCTGTCCGTGCAGCAGCTGGTAGGCTATGTCCGCGCATATATTAGGATCCGCATTATCCGAGGCCACCTCTGCGTCATTTTCCCAATTGCGATTAGCTATGTGTGCATAGACGCCGGCGGGAGAGGCATGCGTAACGGACGTGGTGGTCACAAAACCTGTGGCCATGCCCTGACGTTGCGCCCAGGCGGCTATGGAGCTGACATGATGTGCTGTTTGTGCCTGCGCACGGCAATCCTTAAGATGCACCGCTGCACTGACACCCACCGTGCCGTAGTTGGCTTTAACGCCGCCCAAATACGCTGTGGCCGTACAAGCCGAGTCGGCTACCTGCATATTGGCGCAGTACGTCTTGCTTAGGCCTATGTAGGGAAACTGCTCGAAGGCAAACTGCTTCTCCTCGCCGCCTAGATAGACACGACCTGCAGTAATGGTGGGTATGGACATGCCATCACCCATGAAGAGCATAATATTTTTAGCCAGCTGCGTATTGAGGCGCATTTTGCTCTCCAGCTGTTGTTCCAAAATGTTTTGGGCTACGCCCTGCCAGTACTCGGAATACTGCTCCTCGGCTTTGTTAGGATCAAAGTAGATTAGAGGCATACCGCGTTTGTGACGGCTCAAGGTGGAACTGCCAGCAAAAAGCGGATGCATGCGTTGCTCCTCCAAGCGCAATACTGTGGGTAAGAGATTAAAAGTTCCAATTAATACAGTACAGTTGCAACAAACTATGATAAGCCGTGAGTTGATAAGCGAAAGTAAGGTACAGACACTTTCGCTTTACAATACCCGGCTTAGACGTAATCTGTTGAACACTTACCATGGCCCGTGATCAGGCCTAGAGCCATGAAGATCATCAGAAATTGCAACATCATTGTGTCAAGCAGGGTTTACCAGCTGTTATTGATATGTTGTGTCCGCTTTCTAGCACGTTTCACTTGGCACTGATAGCGTACCTCACGAGACTTCAACTATTTATAGTGCACACCCCTGGAATCCGTAAACCCGAGACTCATGCTGTCTGGCCATATATTTTTCTGTTTCGTAACAGGTCGTCGTCGTCGTCGTTGTAGACTTTGTTGGTGTTGTTTTTCGGTTCGGTGATAAAGGAAATTTACACCGACAATCGGCTGCCTGATTTGTTGTTATGGTTGTTGTTGGTGTTGTTGGTAAGCACAATTCTGTATTTGTTTTTCGAAAAAACTACTTTTTTTTTGTTTTCAAAATGCGTTATCAATTGGTGCGTCGGTACAGTGGTCTGAAAACGATAATCACTGCACAAAAATTTGTTATGGAAACACAAATGAGTTGAAGCTGTTTTTAAAGATATACTTACTAGCCTCTTCTGGATTTCGATTCGAATTCCGAGATGTTGATTTAAGAATGCATACATATATAGAATGCATTGATTTTTCAAAACCTTTTGAAAATAAAGTGCAAGGCTTAAACGACAAGTCGGAACCGTAATCCAGAACAGACTTGATACTACTATGTTCAGATTTTTTACGTTTTTGCTTATTATTATTATGAGTATTTTCTTTACGCTCGATAAAAATTATAGTAATTGTAATATTTTGAAAATATATTTGTATTTTCAATGCTTTTGTAATGACATATAAATGTTTTTACTTTATAATATTCGACTTAAAAGATTTGACAAGTTTCCTTTGCACTGTGAGTTTTTTGGCCACTTTTGTGGCATAAACCTCAAAATATTGAGATATTTGCACCAAATTTGGTAACTATGCATATTTTGAACACCAAGACGATCTACCAAGTTTCGCCCGGTTTGGCCCTATATTTCTTATAGCTGCCATATAGCCGATCTGTCCGATTTGCACCAACTTTGTTGTTTTTTAAGCTATTGAGCTCATTTGGTTTTGTTTGAAGTACTCTATCATAAAGGTGTCATAAAATCGATCTAGCTAACTTGGAGCTACTATTTTTTTCTGGTATTTCGTTGAAAATGTTACTTATTTGACCAAGGCCCTCTCTCTATTTTAATAGTTATAATCCACGAAGAAAGTTTACTTTTGTTAGGACACATCTAAAATAACACATAAACAATACACAGAAGAATAGGCCAAAAACACAATTAAATGTTTAGAGTGTTATTTAATCTTCAATATTAAATACCTGGGCTAACGTTCTCCATCATTAAAATTTTTATGTTGCTTTTGGTTTTCACAAAGTACGCGCATAAACTTTGTTGATTTTTCCCGCCAAAAATGCAAGCCAAAACGACTTACAATCAGCTGATTTTGACTGCACCCCAAAGAAACAAGGTTGCCCCAAAATTTAAAATCGATTTTTTATCATCTAATTACTTCATTTAAATATTAAAAAACAAAAAAAATTTGGAATTTGGAAAAACAAAATTTTTAGGTTTATGCCAAAAAAGTGGCCAAAAAACCCATAGTGCATAGAAAGCATTAATTTTTAATTCCGTATTCTTAGTATTCTAAAAGTTCATGTTTGGTGTAATTTTTGTATCAACAAATAGAGTATTAATAAAAATATTTATTTAATATTTTGGGAAAATGCTTACCATTTTAAATGCTACACAAATTTGGTAAGTAGTAAACAATTTAAGATTAATGTGCCCATTGGTTTTAGTCATAATCGTCTACTTATGACAAGCATCGAACACAGTGAAATGATTAGTTTTCACGTGATTAGCCATATGAAGCTGTATTGATAAAGTAATGGAACGGAAGCAAATTTGAAAATTTTAGAGCATTGCGTTTCCAAAACTAAACAAGTCTTCTACGAATGCTTAGTGGCTTTTTGATTTGTAAATTTAGGAACAAAGTTCATGCTTTCACCATGAACAGTCGAAATCTGTAATAAAATAATTTTTTGAATCGTAATCGTTCTTAAATATCTGATTGTATGAGGGGTATGCTCGGTAATTGTTCGTTTTGATCACAATTGAAAATATTTTTTGGAATCTGCTATAAGTTTTGAATTTTGATTTTGGTAACATTTTGACCAACAATCAAAAGGATATAGAAGAAGGATATAGTAAACCAAGAATATGTAAAAACAAAGAATTTGTCAAACATTTTTCAAATTATTTTTTATATACTAGTCTAAAATTCTCTCACAAAAACTTTTTTTGGGTCTATGGGAGTTAGCTGAATTTATAAAGTTATTGTATTAATATAATATAGTAGTTTAGAGGTGGAAGTTCGTGCATAAAGGTAGCTCAGTTGGTGTCAGCCTCAAAAATCGTGGATCCAGGCATCAAGGTACGATTTCCAGTCGAGAAGTTTAGCAAATACTTTATGGTACAAGAACAATTTTAAGTTACAAGAACTTAAATGTGCAATTTTCAGAGATGAGATACAAAAACGCTATGAACGCACGACTTTCATATAAAAAATGTATTAAATTAAGTTGTAAATGAAGTTTAAATAAAATTTTCAGGTGTTTTTTGTTAAATTTTAGCCCAAAATTATATATACAATTTTTGATTAGTTTTTAATTTCAATTGTATTTAACGTAGTCTAAGCAGAAAAGGCTAATAAAAAGGTCTGTAACTCTTAATGTATTATAAATATTAGAATCTCACACATTATACTATCAAATTAAGGAGAATAAAATTAAATTAAATTAATTAAAAAAACAATTTTTTAATATCTCAGCTGTAAAGAAATGTCTTACCTCTGACTAATATTTAATTATTCCAAATTATTGTCTTTACATTAAAATAAAGCAAATTCTAATTATTGTTAGTTAATAAATTATATTTGTTTAATATATAATAAGCAATAAATACATGCTAATAAATTAAACTAATTAAGTGTGCCATTTTTGACATTGTTTTTTGTCTCTCTCAAAGAGATTGATTCAACTTAAGACGCAACTTGTATTTTTATCAAAATTTATTACTCATTTGTTTGTTCTTTTCGCCCACTGTGCTCAGTTGCAGCGTTGTTCTACGTCTGTTAGAACATATACACACAAAACAAACGCTTGCCTGCTTTCACGTGATCATCCAAAAAAAACTGTACTGAACCTTTTCAAAACGCCGCTTCCTACACTTTGTTGTTGTTGTGGTGGCTGTAGTTTTATGAGGGCCATACAATTTCTCAAGAAATGTTAAACACTAGGCAACTAATGAGGCGCTAATTGCTCTTTTATTATGCCATAAACTGCATGTTTGATTCAAAGGTGTTTCAAAAAAAATATATATGTACATAGAAAAAACAGTTGCAGTTGCGCTGCATTTTAAATAAAGCGCGCGCATTTTGTGTGAATGGCTTTTTGCATTTTTTGCTCAAAATGGCAATGCCCTCGGAATGGCCAATATTTGTTATTGCGCGCTTTAAGATTTAATTAGGGTACCAAATAATCTGAGTGCGTTGTTATTAATAACTGCAAGATATTATTTATATTAAAGTATCAATATTTATATGAATGTTCCTTGTAAATTTAAAACTATAATTTCTTTTATAAATTTCAAAAATGTTTTTTTTTACTAAATATTATTAAATGCGACTATTTTTTTTATATAAAGTTTTTCATTACATTCGTAAATTTGGATGCTGCTCTCTCTCTCTCATTGTTAAGGAAATTTTCTCCCTGGCAAGTGCCAGCAAGGGAAATTCTGGCCAACATTTGTTATTGCGCGCTTTGCGCAGGCGCCAACTCTCGCACAGCATCAACAACAAATACAAATTGTTTGACAGGCGCGCGCGCTCTCTCTATCTTCTTCTATCTTAATTGCGATGCTCTGTCTCTTCGTCGTTAGAGAGCTTCTGTTTCTGCTTTTGTGGTTCTATCGTGGCAGCGCGCATTTGGCCAAAATAGTTGTTGGTTCGCATGCAAAACGTTAAAATCGCAAAAGCTAAAACATTTTTATACCAACGGCGCGTTTTTAATTTTTTCTACACTACAAAAAAATATATTTAAAAGTCTACCCCCTCCAAAAAAAAATTAAATATGTAAAAAAAAAACCAAACCCAACAAAAGCAGCAAATAAAATCTAGCAAAAATAAAAACACTTTTAGCAAATTCGTTTTAACGTGAAATTTATAAATGTTTAAGCGCGTGTATAAATTGTGTATATATAGTAAAAAGTTAATAAGATTTCAATAATTTTCAATACAACAAGCCAAAACAAGTAAAAAAAAAGGTAGTGTGCTTGGGAAAAAGTGCGTGTTGTGCTTGTTTTGCTAAAAATTAAAGCTAAACAAATATTAAATATTAAGTTTTTTCGTGGAAAGACTGCAATTTAAGTGTTTTTCAATGCTTTTTAAAGTTGTGTGTATAACTGTAAAATGCCAGGCGAAAAAAACAATTTTTTTTTTTGTCAAGTAGGATTAGGACGTACAGAAAACACACAAAAATCATATATAATACAATACACTAAATTGGTTGGTTTGGCTATATAGTATATGAGTCTATATGTGTGTGTGTGTGTGTGTGTGTATGTAAGTTTCCGTGTGTTTGTAAGTGTGTGTGTGCGTCGGGATTATGTGACTCCGTGTACATATACGAATATACACAATTGGCAGAGGAGTCGTCGGTGTCTGGGGTGGTCACCAACTTGGAGGACGCCCAGCTGGCTGGCAGACCAGCATCAGCAGGGTTTCAACATAGTTTTACGTTTGACAAATGTGTTTGAGTGTATGTGTGTCGGGAAGTTTTTACTACATCTACGCCAGGCCAAAACGCTTGAGGTTTCATTTTTCTTTTGCTGCTTTGCCAGTTTATACACGCACAAACACACACAGAGCCACACAATCAGCAGTATTCTCCGTGTGCATATACACGCACGAGCAAGTTTTAGGCCTGGTCTTAAATTAAAGCTGTTTAATTTTGTAATTTAGCCAAAAAATAAGCAGCTGTCAAGCTCTAAGCCTTTAATGCAAGCTAAAGCATTGCTTTAAACTGGCAACACGCTTAACGGTCGAACTGAGAACAATCTGGCAACTTTCAATTGGCTTTATTGACAGTTATAGTTGCTGCTTCTGCTGCTTCTTATTCATCTTCTTATACTTCTTGAAGTTGCCGAGTTTTTTGTTTTTTTTTTTTTAAGACAAAAACAGGCAACGAATGCGTATAAAACAAAAACACCAACAAAACAACAATAATAAATACAAAGACAAAGACAACAACAACAGCAACGACAATGACAACTAAGAAGTCAAACACGCTGTGCCATAAAAGCAACAACAACAACAACAGCCAGCATCAAAACCATTAAATAATAAAAAAGTAGCGAAAAACTTTGCCAAGACACACACACACACAATTATACACACACTTACACACAAACGCTCACAATCATACACTCACATAAATCTATATGTATGTATATTCATTGAAGTTGCTGCTGGCGTCTTTGGGGCGGAGGTGTGGCACTTTTTTTTTTTTGTTTTTGTATGGGGAAACAAACTTTTAACATAGTAGCCCACATACACACACAAATGTTTACACACACACACACATTTGCAAAAGTAATAAACGAAAGGACAAACGACGATTGCACACTGTGTCAAAGTTGTTACAACAATGGCAATAAAAGCGAAAAAAGTAACGTATTGAAAATAAGTGCTCTTGAGCTGAAAACCAAAACATATTTACATAATTATATACAAGTACAGAAGAACCAAGAGGTAAAGCATTTAAACAAAACTGTATTATGTACCGGCTCGAATTAGGCAAACCTATGCAAGCTATGCTTTTCTAGTAGCTTCACTTTTATTATTTTTATTCGATAAAAGCAATAGAATGATTTGAAAGCTATGACATAAACAAAGTCCGTAAATGGAAAAATAATTTTTTTGTATTCAATTTGAGGCATTTAATAGAATGATTTTATTGAATGATTTATTTATTAATTTAACAAAGGTAAAGTTTACTAAACCTAAACTAACTGACAGCCAGGACATTCTTCACCTTCACCTTAATTTTGCTAAACTATTTCTAAAATAAAGAACTTTTTTGTTTTTGCTTATTTACCGTTACTTATTCAAAGAAAAAGATTTAATTTTTTAATGGTTCAACCGTAATGCAAAACAATCTCATATTATATCTTTCCAATTTCATGTTTTTGCGTGAATTCAATTGAGACCCTAGTAAGCCTCTTTCTGCTTATGACTTATTTTGTCAAATTTGGTTAATCGTAGTATAACCCAGGTTCGGAAACGCCAAATAACGCAAATTTATTTTCCAAGCATAATGCTAATAATCATAATGGCAAAACTGTAGATATATTATGCTCCTTACAAGCCAATTCTCGAACTAAACTAATGATTTTGGATATTTTTAGTCAGGTGACATCGTACATCATGATTCTATATTCACAGAAGATCGATATCGCTCTTCTGGCTAGACCCTCACGCACTGCAAGTATGCGTTGGGACCTACGGGTTTGAATTAAGGCCGCCAATATTACTCAGGTGTTAGACTGCAGTGTCCCTTAAGTATCTCAGTATCCTAAGGGAATTCTTGTCAAATTGATAACTTTTCTTGAACCTTAACGTATGTTTTGTGTGCCGGGATCCATCTAAGGATGATGTTATTCCTTCGTCTTAGATGGTCACATTTGCCGCGAGTTTTCCAAACCCAGCTCTTCCAAGATTTGCCTCTTTCTATTTGTGAATTCTTTATTCACTATGCACTCCGCATTCTTTATATAATCTTTCCTTTTTTTCTAGTGGTATGTATCTCCAAACGGTATTTGCAGGCAAATAAAAAGGATAAAGTATCAATCAAATTAAATTATTAAACTGTCTGTAGTAATTGACTCTCCGGGGAACAGCTGGCATACTGGCGAATAAAATTTCCAGAAGAGGTAGGGGGTCGCTTAGTCAGCTGTTCACTTTTAAAGCAATGTATCATTGGAATTAAGATCTAAAATTTCTGCCAGTCTAGAAAAAATTTTACTTTTTGTAAGTACGTACAATACTATTAATAGAAGCGAATTTGATATGTGAGCTTGACAAACAAAAAAGGCACATTTAACCTATTGACTTGTTAACGAATAGGAAATACAGGAACTTTTACAAAACCATTAACTTTTTATAATAAAAAGTGAGCCTAACAAAAACAATAAGTAAATAAATACATTTTGTCCAAACATTTTGACGATTAACGAGGAAGTAAGAACAGAATACCAAGTCCACCATCTAACACAGTCCTTAACATTCCAAAACGACAAATTTTTAAAGAAAATATTCCGAACCTATAAAATAATCCCACTCTGCATTAGAGCGTAAATGTCTTTAGGTTCATAGACACCAAGCTCTTTTAGAAAAAAAGAGTCGTCCAAGACATTTCGTTAAAATGCTCCACATAAATAAATCTAACTTTCGTTCAGTCACAACTTTTCCTGAGCGGCGAGCTTCCACTGTAGTCCACTTAAGTTTCAAAACAAACACAAAAAAGGCTTAAAGTAATGGCCCCCAATAAAATACTCAACAAACAAATGGCCAGCAAAATTAATTAACCCTTAGTTAACAAAAAAGATTAGTCGAACATGTTGCCAGCTAATGGCTTGCCAATATACATAAAACCAGAAAACTTATTTGTTTTCGTTTATTTTTTTTTTGCAAATAATTGTGAACAAAAGTTTTTCAAGTTGATTTGGCATATCGACCTTAGAAAACTGAAAAGTTTGAAGCACTTTGTGCCACTGTACGGCCACACAGCATCAGGATATATAATACAAATGCACGAATGGACGAACCGAACGCACGAATGGCAAGACGAATGAATGCTCCAACGATTTGGCGAGTTAACTTTGTCGTTATGTGTGAGTGTGTGTGTGCGTATGTGTGTGTGCGTGCTTCGTTTAAATGAGTGCTCGTTGAATGTGTGAGTAATTGGAAGGATGCCGAGCACCCACAGCTGGGTACAATGATTGAGCGTGGGGTAAAGAAATAGAGAGAGAGTGGGAGCAACCTAACTGTATATGGGAGAGGGTAAAGAGCAAACGACAACAAGCAAAACATTGATGTTACTCACGATTCTAACAGACGTTCACTGCCGTTGCTTTTGCCTTTAACGTTAGCTGCTGTTTTTGTTGTTGTTGGGTTTTATGGCATGAAAAGGAGTGAAGTGGCGCCAGCTGAAGATTTATCTGCAAGTGTGTGTATATGTGTGTGTGTATGCTTGTGTGTGTGTGTGTGTGTGTAAGTGAAATTATGAAAGCATTTGAGTTTGGGTTCGAGTAAACATGGCCGTCGGGAGGCGCTGCTGTAAATGTAAATGTAAGATGGTGTATTTGTGTGAGTGCATGTTTATGTGTAGCACAGTGGCGTAGGTAGCTTTTTAAAGTATATGAATATTTTTCTCGAAAGTACTTTTTAAAATACATACGCGAAACTGTTTTTATTTTTTTATAAATAAATCCGTGTTTTAATATTTGTCCAAGCGTGAATGGCTCGAGCAGATGTGAATCTCCAAATTATCCAACGATGTATACAGGTGCTGCCCAACTAGGCGCGCACATTCTTCACAAGCAAGAACTGTCATTTTTAGTCAAAATTTTTGACAGTTCTGCCTAATTGGTAAAATTATTGAAAAACTCTAGCAAGATTTTAAGAAAAAATTAAGTTCTTGTTCATATTAATATTCATGTAAATTTCTTCTGCACTATTAAGCATGAATTGACAAACTCATTTATATTTTTAAATCAATAACAACAGTATCTTCTTAGATCGAAATTTTGTGTTAAACTTGTGAATTTCGAATAACTAACACTTATAATACTATTATTGCTATAATTGGTGACTAACAACAGAACCTCAATATTTGTGAAATTTCTTTGTGGATTATTAAGCATATATTAACAATAGCAGATGATTCTTCAGATACAATTTTCTTAAAAAATTTGAAAATTTGTAGTTTGTATATGACGAATATCTAGCCATTTTGAACTTTTAACTCGATAGCAGTTGACTCTTTAGCACTACATTATTTATAAAACAATTATATTTAATTTGCAAACTTAACAAAAAACTTCATAATAATTAATTATTCCCAAAAAAACCATATTGGTAGCACCTAACTTATAAAAAAATACAATTTTTATATAAAAGATTATTTTGTCAATTTTGTATAAATCATGCCTTAAAAATACCGAAAAAAATGAGTTTATTTTGACTAAAAAACTTTAATTTGTAAATTTCAAATAAATCATTATAAAAATGGGTTAAAAAAAACTTTCCGGACTATTTTCGAAGAAAAAACTACTTTCTTTTGAACAAAATTAAAATAATTTTAATCATATTATTATATAACTTAATATGAATTTCTTTTGAATAAATTAAAAAGAATTTCGTTATTTTTTTTAGCGGTTTTTACGGCTTTTTGTTTACAGAAAGAAAGAAATTTTTCCAATATTATCTAAATATACTTAAAACAGGTTCAACAAATTTTCTATTGTGATTCTTCGATTTTTAAAAGCTTCCAAGAGCATCATAAACAAGTCAGAAATGTTTCAAATTTGAGTTCAATAAATGTTAGATAATTCGAAAAGTTTTGCCTTTTAGAAACCTTATTTTATCAGAATTTTTTATCATTCGAATGAACTGCATCTTGCCAAATAACGAATAAAAAATGCATAAAAAATATTTTTTTTCAAAATAAAAATTAGAAATACAGAATTTCGGCTCAGGAAAACGGTTTTGTTCAAGTGATTTTTGATAATAAAATAAAATAAAATATTGGTTTTAAAGCTTATTAAAAATGCACAAAGCCGTTCGATGCTCTAAACGGGCCCTTTCTACGCCACTGGCATGATATATATGCAGGGTTGGGGGTTGTTTTCTTGTTTATTATGTATATATATGTTGCTATATATTTGTGTTGGTATGAGTGTAGGTACGCGTTGTGTTTGTATTCCTACTATGTAAATGTGTTTGTTTATGCAGCTGTGTGTGTGTGTGTGTTTGTTTGGTTACCTTGCATTTTGCTGCCATTGCTGATTTTGTGGTTGCCGCTGCATTTCGTTAATGGTTGTTGCAACTTAACTGAAATACCAGCAACTCAACCCAAACCAACCACCCCCACTTAGCCAAGTGAGTCGCACCCAACGACAGGGCCAACATTGACGCCGTCGACCTTCACCTATTTTACGATACTTAACCATTGACAAGTCGACCGAAAGTTAAAAGCCATTCATCTGCCATTTTGCCGACGCTTTATTATTATACCAAATAGTACGCAGAGAGCATAGCTCTTGCTATTTATAGCACTGCTGCACACTACTTTTAGTGCTTTGGGCGCTCGACAGCGCTGCCTGCATTAGCCGCCATTTTGTTAAGCTCAGCTTTTGCATAGTCTACTTTTGTGCGCATTCAGTTAAATTATCCAATACGCAGCGCAGTGCAGGCTCCGCACCTAAGAGTCCCGGGCAATCGCCATGACAACAAGCTTCCCCGCAATAATGCAGCAGCTTCAGTTGCACTCAAAGCTATATAGCTACAGGTAGCTGAAAACATGTTGCATGCTATAGCGCTGGTACAGTTATGTTTTAGTTGCCACACGCTTTGGTTGCCTTTATTTATTTGCAGTGTTTTTTGAATGCATAAAAGTTTAAATTTAGTATATTTTTCCAAAATTAAATCAAGTCATAGTGCAAACAAGTTAATCACACACAACGAATTTAATAAAAATTTTTCCAAAAAATACACGTTTTCGCATGCTACATAGTAAAATTTAAATATTTGCCGTTTCTTCGAAAACATGCTGAAAATAAATATAATAACTGGCGCCCATAAAGTTTAAAGGGGCGTTATGCGTAACTCATAAAAGTGCCGTCTAAATTGCTGTCATTAAAATATTTACAATATTTCAAAAAGACTGAAAATAAATCAGCCAAATTATTTGTGTGTCTTTCAATGTGCATATGTCTTATCTATACTTATTATCTATGGGTAATTATTTGACAAACAAAATAAAAAAAAAATTGTTTCTACAAGTACGAGGTTTGTGTGCAAAAAAAATTGGTAGAGTTACAATCCGAAAAGTAACATTTTTTTGAGGTTTTTTAACTTATATTAAGCTAAAAAATGAGCTATGTTTGGCATTCTTTTTTTTATAAAACTTTAAAATAAAAAACTTCTAAATCGAGTTTTTGTATGGAAGATGCCATTTATTTATTTAGAAAAATTTTTGTAAAATCGTACATTTGTTTGAAAGATTTAATTTTCTTGTCTTTCTTTTTTGGAAAATAATGTAGATCTCTTAACAACAGAACTTATTATTCTGTTCCCAACCTGTGATTTCCTAAAAAAAGGGATAAAAAATTCAATAATGTAATAAATATTTTTTTAAAATTTTTTTTTTTATATGATGTTCAAGCATTTTTAATTTGCTCAAATCTTTCTTAAAAAAAAAATATATATATCTTTAATAACCTCATATAGACAGCCTAACCAGATCCGAGACATGTCTTCAGTGTCTTCAGATGTTCAATCATTTTTCATTTGCTCAAATCTTTCTTAAAAAAAAATATATATATCTTTGATAACCTCTTATAGACAGACTAACCAGACCGGAGACATGTCATCATTAAAACCGTAACCCAGAGAATTTTCATTCCACAAATGTTTCAGTTTACTAATAAAAGTTTATTAACTAAAATTTGAACCACACATTGCATAGTTAATATTGGTTCCAATCAAAATGTTGATGCGGATGTTCTCTTGAACCGGTTCGTGAACCTATAACTAACCATATAAACCTCACAACTTTGCAAACCAAACCTTATATTAATCTTCTAGGTTTTCATTTTTACATTTTAGTAGTTTTTAATTGTTAAATTATTTTCATACGCAACGTTGGTTCAGAGGTTCCAACCGTTTATTGATACTAAAATTAATCATTTCACACTTTCGAAGATGAAGTCTGAATTCTATTTAATGCAATTAAATTAAATAATTAGTTGCACAATTTTAAATAAATAATAAAATTCCTATGAAGACGTTCTTGACAAATTAAAAAAAAAATTAAAAAAAAATATATTTTTTTCGTTCTGTTCTCAAAAAATGTATAATTTTCAACCACAACATTGTTAAAAAAGTTCTTCTGAACCGTTTTTTGAACCAATAAGTCACCACGTCCAAGGTATGCATTTCAGATTCTTGGATTTTTTCGAAAAAATCATAAAAATGATAGACTGATAATAAAATATTTCTTAAAAATCACGAAGTATTGAATATTTATTTTCAATAAATTAGAAAAAAACAAATATGAAAATATTTTTTATCGAAAACTCATTTAGTTTTTAAAGAATTAACCCTATTTGTAAATGAACATGATTGTCAAAATTATGACGTTTTTGTTGTTGCGATTTTAAAGCCAAATTTTCTAATATTGGCATGAGAAAATTTGTTGTGCTGTTTATTTACATTGTTGCAAAGCAATATATACAAAAAATACTGAGTACATATACACACCCACACAAAAACATATACCTTAATATACTATATAATACATAATGAGTGGTCCATCAAAGTAGATTAATGGCAAGGCCGAAAGTGCATATTGTTTACATTGGGGGATCTTGAAAAATGTACAATATTTTTAGTGACGCATTAAAAATTATTAATTTTTAAATAGAAAAGCAACTAAAGAAAGTTTATTGCCTTCAAAGTTTATAGAATATTATTTTACTTTGAAATTTTTGAACTTTGTATGAATTCCTCTATTTGCTTATTAGAATTATGCTGAAGATTTTTGATACATCAGTATGGTATTAAGTTTTTGAGCGAAAATTTAGGGCTTTTGAAGTTAATGATTAAATTAGCAGAAATTTCTTCCAATTAAATTTAAATTTTAACTTAAAAACAATATTTGTGATTGGTTCACTTTTTAAAGCAATCAGTGCATAAAGATTTTTGTTCCACCAGCCAAAATAAATTTTTTGCCTTGGCTTTTTATTTAAGAGATTCTTTAAAAAATTTGTAAAAAAAAATATAAAATTGAAATTTAGCTACTCATCAAAAATCAATTAAGCTCTTAAAACATGATTGTATGTTTAAAATTTTATTAAATCTCAAACAGAAACCGTTTGTACATATAATTGTTTATTCAGAACTCCATCATAATGTTTACCTTAAATGTTCTTGGCGATCTTTAACGGAAAAGCAATAAAAAATTTTAAACTAAAAACAAATTGTAAATTTTTTAGACTTGACTTTAGTTTTGGATATTAATCAATTAATACATAAATCTAAAATGTTATTCGAAAGTTTTGTATAGCTTTGTCTTCTTAAGTTTAAACAACTTTATTAATTTATTTTTTTTTTTTATTTATTTTTTTAAAGTTGCGTAAATGTCTGTGTACTTAAAATGAGTTTATTGCCCTATTTAAAAATATTTTCAAGCAAAATTATTTATTGTACAAAATAAAAGTATACAAAATTGTTTAGCTATGTTTTAAATACCGAATATAGTAAATAAAACTCTCACGGTAGACTTAGGTTCGTTGCTTTACTGGATTTTTCTATTCCGAGTGTTTTTTTACGATTCGGTCTATTTTGGATTTGGAAATTTGAAATTTTTTACTTTATTATTTATGTTTCTTAAATTTTTTTGCCGGACTTAAGCTTTAAATGTACTGGTACTTTAGCCCTAAAATTTATTTTTTAATTTTTTTTGTTACCGAACTTTGAGAGTTTTAATATAATAATCATGCACTTAGCCAGGATATGGGCTAAGGGGCTGAAAAAAAACCATACAAATTTTAATACATATCTGATTTATTACATGTGGTATTTGTAAATCCCCTATACCACTATGAGCTTAATTTTTTGTCGTCGAGAAGTAAATTTTTCTAAATTTGGAAAAAAATGGAAGCAACATAGCTTCATATCCCACTTACTTAAGTCCAGATATTCCAAACGAAGTTCTTGAAGCATGGTCCGATATTCTCTCAGAAAATTACAAAAAAAAAAGTGGTGTGAACTTTCTATTTGTGTGGCTAAATCCGAAGCCGATGTCCAAAAAACCATAACACTCAAGCGTTCTGAAATACTTTCAACAAACCCCATAGAACGTGGTATTATTTTCCAGTGACCCCAAAAACATACAAAAACATCGGCGGACAACCGGTCTCGAAAAAAAATTTTCTTGTTTTTTTTAAGGTATGAGTTAACATACAAAAAAAAAATCCAGTTCAGAAGACAGACTATAAGTTTTGGAGGTCGCTGAACCTGAATCCTTAGTAAAAAAAATCTAGCACGCTATATAACCTCAAAAACTAACCTCAAAATCTATATTTTCAAAAATCATAAAGGATGCTCCAAATGTAAAAAAGAAACGACTTTTTCGACTGTGTGATAGAAGATTTGTAGAAAGATATAACAACATACAATATAATCTTCTGGCAAATCTTGAAAGATATCTGCTACAGCTTTCAACCATCTGCCAGCAAAAAATAGAAGAGATTTTCTAGTTAGACTAATTGTATGTGAAAAACTCTTAAGCTTGACTCTTAAATAGATTTTTTTTTCTTCAACAAATTTTTTTTATTTCATTTCTGCTATAATAATAAAATAAATTAAAAAAAATAATATTGGATATTCTACACCAAATACGAAGAATTGTATATGAGTAACCCAATAAGTGAAGACTATCTTAGAGCCACAATACTCATTCCTTGCATTGACTCTTTAATGAGAAATTCAACGAAAAGATTTATCGTCAACTTCCAAGCTTAGTTTCAAGCGCTTTTTTGAGAATTGGCTGCTAACAAGAAAGTCAACAAAATAGAAAAGTTAGACCCGTACATTGACGATCTTTTACAGAATTATTAAAATTATTTGGAAAGTAAAATATCTTCCCTTAATTTTGGCTACTCTTGCAATTGTGACGGTTAGCGTGGAGAACTAGTGTTCCACCCTAAAGCTAATAAAAGCCTTATTTCGATGTGTAATAGGCCCCCAAGGACCGAGTGTGCTATGAGCCCAAACTCTTTGATTTCAGTCCAAGGGGATATTGCTGTTGATCCAAAAAAAAAAATCTTTCAAGAAAATAAATCTTCCAAATGTCATTTGCTGTAGAAACATGAAACTTATTTTTCAAATTTCAAAACCTGTTAAACAATAAAAATATTTGGGGTTTCCAATTTTTCTGTGAGGAACATTAGCAACAAGACAAAGAGGTAAAAATGACCGAGCGATCATAAGAAATGGACACAGCTGTTTAGTTCTCTGACACGCTAGATGCACTAAATAAAACCAAAAACATTGTAAAAAATATGGTCACCCTTTTCGATAGTAGCACTTTTACAATACTCTTTTGAGCAAGAATGCCTTACTTTTCGTCAAGGGTCTGGGTCAAGCACAAATGCCCATTTTTTTCAGTTTAAATTTTTGTTAGACACTTTGTCTTTTTACCATTTTGTAATTACGCCAGACAAAGTGAGCCCCTGAATGTTATTCTTCTTTTTTCCTCTCCTGGCATAGGGCCATCGTGAGTTCTTTCCATTGATCCCGGTTGTGAGCTAGAACTTTTAGTTCACCCCAGGTCTTTCCGCTATCTTCCTTCTGCAGAGTTCTTCGTCAAATTGTTTCCGGCCGCGCTCTGCGTCTGCTTCCTTGTGGATTCCAGTCCAGTGCTTATCTGCATTTCCTAAGTTTAATTTCATTGGCGATGAGCATTTCTCTGGATCTTCTGTGGAGATCTTCGTTCGATACAACATTCGGCCACCAGATTTTCAAGATTCTTCGCAGACACTTGTCAATAAAGACTTGAATCTTATGGGTTAGACCCTCTGTAAGACCCTCTGAATGTTATTATGAAATGATAAAATTTTCACCAAATCAGCTAGGAATGGACTTACGGTGAAGCAAGAATAAAAACGCAGCCGCAAACCTCCTAAAAAGGAAGGGAGAAGGAAACGACCAAAACTTTTTTTTGGGAAACTAACTGGTTGTATTATTGGATATAAGAATTGTTCTAAGAGCTGCATGTTTTCTTATCAACAGAAGGAATTCTCGCAGCTCAAACTCACTAGGTGTGTCGCTTTTGAGATTGGGTCATGCCTAACCACAAGGTTTATTTTAGAAATAGCAACGCAAGGCTGGGATTTAAGCTTAATCAGGGTCACAATAGCTACCCCAATTACCTTTTTATAAGATTAAAGCCTTAATGGGCGGCTATTATCCGCAATACCAAAATTGCTTAGCTTTGAAAATTTTATTTCCTTAACGCCAAAATTGGACTTGGGTACTTTAAATTGAACTTATGTGACTCTGTGTGTGTGTGTGTGTGTGTGCGTTTCCCGTGTTTGGTTATATGAAGGTTATACTTACTTCACTCAAATAACCTTAACATCACGCAGAAATTAAACTAAGAAATTTGTGATTAGGATAGTTATCGTTTAAAATCGTTTTTTAAATCCTTCTTGTTAGCGAAGATGTATTGGAGCTTAGTGTGCTCCGATTTGTCACAACTTAAAGTGTATGATAGTACATACATATATCTTTCTTTTGAGCTCCATTAGGCGCACCCTTATTTTATTGTCGCCAACTGTACCAACCCCGGTATTTTATCAGCCAAGCTGTCAAAAATACTTACGCTGTCTGACTTATGACATCTATCCAAGTGTTATCTTCATAAAACAGAAACTATTAGCCGGCTGACCTTGTCACAAATGCCAATTAACCTCTTCAATTTGAGCTCATTATTATGCCCTGATTGGCAGCTGGATTTTTGTTACTTTCGTTGGCAGACTTTTGAACTTAATTTGCTGCCACCTTAATTCAATTGGAAAGCACACAAACCGCAACAAAAACAACCAACGAACGCCCCTTTTTTTGGTCGAGAAGGGGGCACACCAAAAACGTTAGAACTTAAAGCGTTCTGACAGCTGTTACATGTAAATCTGCCATTGAAAAACTTGAAAAATTTCATTTCAAAGCAAAATAAATAAATAAAAATAAAGAAATTTTTGTGAGCATATCAAGTTATTGAACCTATAAAAGTTTTTAATTAAAATTCAAATTAGACAAATTAAACAAGCTTTTTGCACAGGCTTCAATTGAAAATTGTATTTTTATAAGTCCTTTTTATTTGAGTGTGGGTTCCAAGTCAAAGTTGCAGTTGAATCGTAAAACCTATGTAGGGAACGTGCGTTAAATTTTAATTGATTTTTCCCAACAAAATGTTGCTGTAGGAGTTCTGTGTATATATTTGTATATACAGTACCTGATACACGTACACACTGAGAAATAAACGAAGCGAAATGTGGAGTACACAACAGCATCCGATACAGATATATATGTATATATACACACAGATACATAAATAGAGCTGGAGAGCGCCAAAACGAACTGGCAGACAGTCAGGCGTGCGAATATAAACGAACGCTACATACGAATGTGCACAACACACTCGCACACAAAGATATAAACACACAGATACACACACACACACAAACATACAAACGAAATGAAATCAACGACAGACTTAACGAACGAACAACATTTGTGGGGGTGGCACTTGGTGGGTAGAGGAGCAGGCGCTGCTTATGAATGAGCAGAGGCAGAGCACAGTGGTCTGACTTCTATGGAGTTGGCGTTCAAAAATACTTTAAGTATTTATACTTGACACTTTGGTTAGCGCCGTATAAAATTTGTAGAAATAGTTTTTGACAAATTGGTTGTGCGTGCACTCTAGTTTCGAAGACCCCCTCCCGTGCAGACTGCTGTACTTGTTTTAGAAAGATCTATTTTTTCTTATTTAATAATTTATAATGTATTGTATCAAATAAATGTTTGAATAGTACCTCACCATAATGATACTTAAATTGAAAAGTGAATGAAATGAAATCAAAAAACAAAACCCTCTGCATGGTAAAATCTTGAATCCGTTACTGGTTCATTCCTATCTTTCTGCTCAGAGTTCAGTGCAAAAAAAAAGGATAGCGAACTTATTTTATAGTTCAACATAATTTCTAAAAAAATATAGGTATACACTGATCTATAGGAAACTCTAATGAAACAAATGCCTGATATATTTTGTATTTAAAAATTTCACTCGTTAGATGGGTTCAGGTTCATGAACTGCTTTCAGAGCGCATGTGTTGAAAGTTTTTGCTTTACAACTTTTGTAAAATTTAGCTAATCACTTTGTAGTTTTAAGGTTACTAAAACTAGAAACACCGATAGTCTCTTGTGACCATAGTAAATTAAATTATCTTATTTTTGAAATGTAGTTTTCGCTCTTACGTTCGCATTAAAAAAACATTATTTCTAAATCCAGCGCAATTATCTTCCCTTCAGTTTGGCTCAGGCCTGAATTAGTCATGTAATCATGCCTAAATTTTCAGTACCAGCCATGAATCTACGCATTCATTTGTCACTGAATTTGACACATGACTTTTCTTATTTCTCTTTGTTTATTCGTTTTTGCCTTACTTGTCTGTCAAAAGAAAGAGATACGCATATAAATTTTTGTATGTGTCCTTGTTTCTATAACAAAGCCATGTGCGCTCGCTTCCTTTTCATGCCTGAATTCAGCGCTGAATTTTTCCAGGGCTATAATTGAATCTTAATTTGTTCCGTGCATATTTAAAAAAATCATGACATATTTGTTAGTGACGGTTAGTGGAAAACTTGTTAGTGTCCTGTGTGACTGCTGTTGGAGCAAAGGGCCTCAAGGGCCACCGAGAAACCTTGGTTTATCTTTTTTTTCTGCATTCATCAGCTGCTGCTCAGAGCAGCTCAATCAATAACACTGCAGGTTTGATGCAGTCAGAATTTTGAGAGCTTGGTAGGGATCATAGTACAATAAATCTTTTTTTTAGACGATTTTAATATAACACGGTCTAAAAAAAATATTTTTTACACAATTTCAGTCGATTTAAAAGGAAAGAAAATTAAAAGAAGCTATTTGATTGAAATTCTAAAGAAAAATATTTTTATTAACATAATCTTTTAGAAGTTTAGCTAGGAAATTCTCCTTTTTAATTTATTTTAAGGATTTACCTTATGTCTTTTTTACGTGGTTTTTTTTACATAGTTTTTTTCTGGAATGTATCTACCGTGTAAAAACAGAATTAGGCGACAAACTAAAGTCATTGGAAAAAAACTTTTTCAGCACGGCAGCTCATCTTTTAATAGAGTAACACCTTCAGTTCTAATTTTTCGACTAGTACATGATTCTTGCTAAAAATAGCTCAAAAAATCCGGTAAAGATTATTTGGAGTGTTTAAATTGATCCGAAATGTTAATAGTATTTTCATGACAACAATATGCAAAGCCTCTTTCGTCTACGTTTCAATAAATCCAGGAGGACGTTTGGATTTTTTGACCATAACGTTAATATACTTATTATATAAGAATTAAGCATACTCTTATTTTAATAAGAAGTGATACAAAACTTGAACCAAATAAGAACTTTTTTTAAGAGAGTAGGTTCAGGGTATCCCACTGTGTTTAAAAACTAAAAACATTATTTAAAACTATAATTCTGACAACGTTAAGGACATTTCCCAGAGCACAAATGTAACTAAGTTATTTCTTTTGTATATTGTACATTAGGTACTATATAAATATAATAGCATATACATCTTTTATATTCTTGAAGTTGTGATGATTGAGCTTAATATCAATTAAACAATTTTCTCTGATCACACTACAAATTATTCTACGCACTGTCACTTGATGCAAAACAAAAAGTTGATTTTTTTTGGATCTGGATTTCTAATGAACGAAAAATATATTAAAAAAGAGAGGTTAATAGAGAGCTAATGCTATTCATTGATCTATGTATGAACTTCTAAAAAAACCATGCCAGGGGCATATCTAAATGCTCCTTGAATATGTGTACGTGTTTGAACTTCCCTTCTCATTCAATTGTGCGAAGACTACGAAAACTGTATCTTCAAAAAGCCTTCGGAGATAATAATGGCATACAAATTTTTTCATATCTGCACCAGTGTGCATTGGCTGGCTGGAGAAGCTGCGGTAGGGCATGTGGTTCAGGCGTTTTCGTAAGGACGAAATAAGGAGGCAACGAATAACATTTCAGGCTGTTGTTGGCGGAGGCTGTTTATTGCTATAGCTCGTGTTTTGTTGTTATAGTTGTTGTTGTTGCTGCTGGAACCTGCTGTTTGCTTCATGGGCTGCGACTGTGTGTGTGTGTAAGTATCTGTGTGTGAGCGTGCTGTGTATCTGTGTGTAGCCTTGTGCCATGTTAGTATGTAGCCAGGCTTTTATATAGCATAGCATTTATCGATTTATTTTGAATGCTTTTTATGCTCTCTCTGTGTATGTGTGTGTGTGTGTGTGTGTTTGTGTGAGTCTGTGCGCTAATACATACAAGCGTATTATTTAATATAAGCACAACGATAAGAACAACAACAGCAGCAGCAGTAGATACAACAACAACAAGAAGTGGGCTCCCAACTTTAGGGCGCTTTTGGGTTCATAGCCAGAAAAACTTTTGCGCTTAATGCGCCAATTTTGACAAGCAGTCAAAAAAAAAGTAAAAAAAAAAAACAACTACAAAAATTGTGAGAAAATGTAAGAAAGAAGTCGGCAACGACCTAAAGTCAAATTGACTAAAACGCATTGAAAACTTAAGTAATTTCTTCTGGAGCAAGCACAAAATTTTCCTTTTTTTTTTTTTAGGTTGTTTTTGTCTTAAAAAGCTTTTTTTCTATGCTTAAAACAAAAAAGAAAATAAAAGAGAAAAAAACGCTTGAGGCAAATGATAGGCACTCTAATTGTTGTTGTTTTGTTGTTGCAGCAGCTGAAAAGAAGTTCTTTAAAAGAAAAATGCAGTGAAGTCGAAACGCAGCAGAATGTAATGATAATAAACACTCTAAAGAAGAGCAGAAAATTCATAAACTGTTTAATGAAGCAAAGCAATTACATAAACATAAAAGTTAAGCATAGACAGTAAGAATATGCAGAGCAATTATTTTTATTGTATACTTATATACTCTTTTATATACTACCTAATACATAAAGAAGCTGCAAAGCAGCATAAATTTGTGAAAGTTTTTCTTCTCTGCTATGTACTTATCGATATGAGAATTATGGCTTTAGTTTTTAAAATAAATTTAAATCAGTTGGGGCGGTGTCCCACAGTGGCATATCCTGAACCCAGTCTCCTAAGAAAAAAGTTTTTATCTGCTGCAAGTTTAGTATTGCGGCACTTGAGGATTGTAGGCGTATTCAGTGGAATTGCTTTATAGGAGTTTGGGTGTGGAAAAGTCAAAGTCTCTTTGTTTATTAGACTCACATGAGCTAGCCTGCTGGTTTTTTGAGATAATGTATGATTTGAAGAAAGTGAAAGATTGCTATTTATTTGGGCGTGGGTCTTAAGTGGGTTTAGCTGCTTAAGAAACAACAACTGCATTCAGTTTTTAAACATCAAAAATAAAATAAAAATTAAATTTAATGCGTTTTGGCATAATTAACAAAAAGTTTTTTTCACTTTTTATTTAATTGTGACTAAACTACTAAAAAGGGTATATTAAGTTTGTACAAGCCGAAAATGTATGTAACGTACAGAAGGAGACGTCAGAGACCCCCCAAAGTTACCCAAAATATGATCAGGGGGACTAGAGAAGTCGATATGCCCATGTCCGTCTGTCTGTCTGTCCGTCTGTATGAACGTCTAGATATCAGAGATGGTAAGAGCTTGAGCAACCAAACTTTCAGATAACATCCCTATGGGAGACAAGACTATTTTATTTTTTCGATATCGAGGTTATATTATGTAGCTCCCATAGGGGTGTTTCAGAGGACCTCGAAAAAACAAAAAGTTTTAGATAGATAATTTGTTAGTATATGAAGATATCGTAACCAAATTAAACACTCGAAAGTTTTTTAGAGTTCCCAAGCACTGCACTACATTTGATCAAAATCGATTGACTATATCATATAGCCCCCATACGACGGATCGGTCAAAAAAACGTTTTTTGTACGAAATTCGTTTTATTTCGTTTGTTTATGAAGATATCGTAATGAAACCTCACATTCGAAAGCTTTTATAGTTCCCAAGCACTGTACCAAATTTGATCAAAATCGGTTGACTGTATCATATAGCCACCATAGGAAGGATCGTCTGTTTTTCGCTTGTTTATAACGAGGACGAAATTTGACAAACAAATATCTTTTTGCATTGTGGTGGTACAAAGCGCGTGCGCCTGACTTTAACGTGCGCCATCTTTTTGGTCTAAGTTTTCAATAGGAAATTTCTTGTTTTTTTAAGTACATATGTCTCAAAAATGTCAATCAAAATTTTATCTTTTTAAAACATTTGATTTAATACCTTTTTTAATTTTATGCATCAAAACGATTGGGTTCAAAAATCGAAAAAAATAGAACGAAATATTGTGTTTTTTTTTTTTTTTCTAATTCATGAAAAAAAATTAATATTTCCAAAAGGCGTTATAAATTATAAAATTTTTTTGTAATATTGAACGGAAACGTTTTCACATAACAAAAAACTTTAAATTTTAATATTATTTAAAAAAAAAAATCGATAAAAATATATCGGTTGACTTTTTACACACAAAAATTAAACAAAATAACCAGAAGCTATATAAGAAATGATAAATTTTTTTACTTTGACAAACTTTTATTTTATATTCACTTAAAAATAACGTAAAAAAAAAGGGTTTTCCATCGTTTTTTAAAATTTAGTTTGGTGGCTCCTGCTTATTAACTAAACATAAAGTTTGTGGCTGTTTATAGGGATGGGCTTCTGAAATTAATAAATTTTTTCTTTATTTTTAAAAAGTTTTCATTCGATCTTAAAAGTTTGGTTGTAAGCCGCGTGATTCTTCTACTTGGAAACGTTCAAAGTAGTCCACATAAATGATCAATCGTCATTTACGTACAGACAGTAATGTATCTCTAGGCAAATTTTGTATTCATACCAAATTTCTAAAATAAATTTGTGATTTTTTACACATTAATTTTTAATATAATTTAATTTCATAATTTGAATAATTTAAATTTAGTAAAATCTGCACATGTTCTAAGCTGTCCAGTTTTTGAAGACGTCACGACTCTTGGCGCTGATCCTTGCATATGTTTGCTCATCGATATCACTCTATCGTCTATCGTGATATCGATGTAGCCAACAGTGAATGTCTGCATAACAGTTTATATGGCGAGTTCTAAGCACTTCGAGATGATCAATAATTCCTTATAAAAATAATAATTTTTTTTTCAAAGAGTTGTTGTTACAATGCTCTGAGATATCTAATAAGATACTACTCCCTTACGTCAAGAAAGCAGCTGTGGTTGAAGACGTTCTCTTCTTTGGAGTTGAAGCTGAAATTTAGGTAGTTTTTTGCTCCTCGTCGTTTTTCTATATTCATTTTTCATCATCTTAACGAGCATCTTGAAATAACTTTTTTTCTCTTTCATCTCTGATTATCTTTTCCAAATAAAACGATAAAAAAAAGTTTAGAGCTGAAAGTAGTTACATGAATTCGAGGGGACTGCAGCTTGAAGTAGTTCCAGTTTCGCACCGATTGTGAATGAATTGTGTTTTTTTTTAGGCTTAAAATTAGAATATCGTTGAAATATTTGCATTTAGTCGAATTTATCGACTTATACAGCATACGAATGAATTTCTCTTATCGTCTTGAATTGATTTTATTTATACGTTAAAGTTTAAGTATAATCTTTGCATACTTAAATCTGGTCAAAAATTAATTTTGCTTCATCTGCTCAAAAGCTATTTTTTTTAAAGATTTTTTCGAAGTCCGTGTTGAGTGCATAAATTCGAGTTTTTTAAATATTAGAAATTTCAAACTCGCAGCATTTCATAGTTGAATACAAAATGTTTACCGAAATATATATCTTAAGATATATATATATTAGGGCGGGTCAATTTGTATGGGGCCGAAAAAACCTTATGGGGCTCACTCGGATTTTGATTCTTTGGATAATTCTAAGCAAATTTGCTCAAGAAACTATGGGTCTAAAATGAATTTCAAGTCGCCCACTTTTTCAAAATAGGTTTTTTTCGACATATTCAAAAATCGACTTAGAAATTCATTGAAAAGGCCTAAAATCGATATTTTTTCTCTAGCCAAATGTGAATTTGGGGGTTTTTGGGGTCGAGGAATTCATTATTGACATCTATTTTTAATTTTGGGTGCCGCCAGAGGGCGCTTTAGTGTTGGTTTTTGATTTTTTTCGGTTTTTTTCTTGAAAATTTTGAAAAAGTGGGCGACTCGAAATTCATTTTAGACCCATAGTTTCTTGGGCAAATTTGCTTAGAATTACCCAAAGAATCAAAATCCGAGTGAGCCCTTATACCGAAAAAAATTGACCCACCCTAATATACATTCATACAAAAAACAGATATTCCACATCTTCAGTTCAAAATGGTCCAGTAAATGTTACGGTCTAATAATTTTTCAAGATATATTTCTTAAAATTATATTCAGTGAATGGATTAACATAATTACCAGTGCTCTACATCTCCGTTTGGCGCCCTATGCTTCAATAGGAAATAAAGGAAATCATATATGTATAATAGGGTGGGTCAATTTTTTTCGGTATAAGGGCTCACTCGGATTTTGATTCTTTGGGTAATTCTAAGCAAATTTGCCCAAGAAACTATGGGTCTAAAATGAATTTCGAGTCGCCCACTTTTTCAAAATTTTTGAAGAAAAAAAATCGAAAAAAATCAAAAACCAACACTAAAGCGCCTTCTGGCGGCACCCAAAATTAAAAATAGATGTCAAAAATGAATTCCTCGACCCCAAAAACCCCCAAATTCACATTTGGCTAGAGAAAAAATATAGATTTTTGGCCTTCTAATGAATTTCTAAGTCGATTTTTGAATATGTCGAAAAAAACCTATTTTGAAAAAGTGGGCGACTCGAAATTCATTTTAGACCAATAGTTTCTTGGGCAAATTTGCTTAGAATTATCCAAAGAATCAAAATCCGAGTGAGCCCCATAAGGTTTTTTCGGCCCCATACAAATTGACCCGCCCTAATGTATAAATATATATCTCCGTTTTAAAGTTATTCAGCTATTATGTAATTGATTAGAATATTTATTATTTACATTTTCTTTCCTTAACGAGAGGGTTGTCTGTATTCAAAAAAAAACGATTCATGCAAATAAAAGATCGAAATGGTCCAGTCCAGGTTAAAGGTATCTGAGGAAAAATTCGAAGAAGCCTTCTCCAATCCATTGTACTAGTTTAGGTTGTATGCTTATATACGGTTGTCGAGACTTTAAATGCGGCTTATTCTGTATTAAGATTCTTAAATTTTAAAAACTTGAAAAATCCTGTTTTAAACTAGTTCTTTCAAGTAATTTTATTGTATAAACAAATGTTTCTAGCAACTGAAGTAAAAAACAAATAAACAAAGAAACTAATGCTAGACTAACTAACTGCAATAACACTTAAAATTAAAATAAAAGCAATTAAATTTCTTACCCAAAGCTGCTCAAAGGTAAATAAAACAAAACTGTAGGCGTGGTTGTGAAAATGAGTGCAGTGAAAAACGAAACAAACAAAAAGCAGATACATAAAATAAGCATATATTTAAAACGCATATAAAAGTGAGCGAATTTTTTAAACAAATTTTCAATCTATATCTACAGCTAGCTGTAAATGTAATCTACTTAAATGCGTGTCAAGCCGTCCTCTTTACAAAAATAAAAAAAAAAACAAAAAAAATAATGAAGCTAAATATTTAAATAAAAAAAACTTTTAAAAATAGCATAAAAAATAATTGTTAAAACGTGACGATTTAAGCTGAAACTGCAAGAATTTAAAAAATAACAACTAAGCAGTCAATAAAAGTGAGCCAGCATTAAAAATAAAAAAAAAAAAATAGCTTAAAAAATAAAATGGCCGCTATGTCTTTGGCCCATCTTATACGCGCGCGTGTTAAGAAACGCACAGTGAAATAAAATATATATGCATATATATGTTTGTATGTATCAAACAACTACAACAACAAATAGTAAGAGTATTAACAACAACAACAACAAGCAGCACTTAAAACAAACGAAAAGTCGCAATTCAATGTCGCAACTGGAAACGGTTGCTCTTAGTCACAACAACAACAACTGCAAACACAACATATAGAAATGTGTACATAATATCTATATACAAATAAATATGTACATGCTTATATACCTCCATAAAACATAAAATACAAATAACAAGATATAGCCGTGCTTTGCATGGATTAAGCAGCAGCAGCAGTCGCAGTCGCAGCAGCAAACGTCAGCGCCGCAGTCGCAGTCAACGTCGACGACAATCAACGAAACGATAAGAAACGAATATTCATCATACGCAGCGTGTGACGCGGCGCACGCAAATGCAGCTTAATAATTCACAAAGGTAAGCAAGTTGGCAAGTCAACACTCTTAATGCTTTCTGAGTTTACTTATATTTCAATCTAATTCGTATATGGGTAATTCTTTTACACACCAAACAGTATTCAGAAGCAATTACATTTTAAATTTAAGTTTTAATATATATTGATTTTTTTTTCAAAAGTTCTATGCAGTAGGAAAAAGTTTATACTGTTTTTATAAAACATTTTTTTAGTTTATTATTTGTTTGATGTTTTAACAACTTTTACAACTCGATCGGATCTGAGCAAAAAAATTTATTACATTTTTTTAGTTGGCTTGAACCAGCTGACCAATATATATAATATACAAAATTCGGTTTAATAAATATTTTTAATATAATTAAAATTTTTTGGAAAAATTCTATGAAAGGAAATATTTTTAAGTTTTTCGAGATATAAAAAATTTGTTTTCCTTAGACTTACATTTATTTGAGGTTTTCAAGTTATATAAATACAAAACTAGTACTTACATGTAAAAAGATTTTCAAAGTACATATCATTTAAAATATTTTTTTAAAATATATTATTTTAAGCATATAATACAGTCAAACTTCCCTATATGTAACTCATTAAGAACAAATTTTTAGATATTATTCAATATTCTTATAACGAATCTTTTTTACAACCAACAAAAATTCTGCTCGCTATAGGAAAGTTCGACTGTTTGGTTTGGAATTTATTTTAAGCCATTTTTTTTTACAAATTTATAACTTATATAATATTAGGAAAGCCATTTACCAAAAATTCCGCAAAATGTAGTATAAACCGTTTACGAACATAGAATTTTTGAAAAAATTGTAGCCCAATGATAAACTAAACCGAAACGGTTTATGGTGTTCACTTTGTCTTGCAGAAATGCAAAAGTGCCCGACCTTGGACTTGAGCAATAATAAGTAGAAGTGCCAGGCTAACTAGCAAAAAAAGCAGGCATACATTTTGGCGGTGGTTTTCAGTCAGCTGTTTACTAAAAATACGGTCACGCTTGTAGATTTGTCGCTTTTTACAACCCAGTTTTGGGCATAAGTGCCCTACTTTTCGTAGTCAAGATCTGGGTGGGGCACCAATGCCCAAAACTATGTTGTAATAAGCGCCAAATCTAACCGTGTAAGCATATTTGGGTTTTTACAGCACAGTTTTGGGCATAAGTGCCCTACATTTCATAGTCAAGATCTGGGTCGGGCACAAATGCATATATTTTTTTTCGCTCGACAAAGTGAACACCCTTATTATAAATTATTATATTTTGGGCGCATAGTGTAAGCTTTGAACATTTCTCAACGATTTCAACAATTTTATGCATAATTTCGGAAAATAATTTATAATTTCTAGTATAAATAGATGAACTACCTAGAATTTTTGAAAAACATCTTATAGTTCTATAATCTATATTGCTGTAAAAGTATTACCCATATATACAATATTACGCCTTTCTTTACGTTTTTTATTTCAATTTTGTTTTATTCCTACTTATCTAATAACGGACTAATAAATGTCATGTCAAAGTGTATGCTATATAAAGTATGTATGTAATTAAGACCTTGCGCCTAATGCTGTGCTACGATGTTTTTTTATATGATGTCGTCGACGTCGTCGTCTACTACTCACTCACTATTTCGGCATTGTTCTTGAAAATTTGCCGTTCTGTGTGAAGATTTATGGCTGGTATTAACAAAGCATTTAGAATGTATGATGACACACACAGATACACACACCACAAACACACATATTTATATAAACACACATACACACACACACAAACACAATCAGCATTCACATTCACTCACACAATTACTTTTATTGTACAATATGTATAATGGTTATATGACTGAGCATTGGTTGGATACATTCACGCGCCACAAACGTGCTGCCAACAAATAACAATTTACCTACAAGCAGCTACTACTATGTAGGTAAATATCTATATATGTATGTATTTACTTGTACATACACACATGTATGTATAAACACGCCTACATATGTTAAAAGTTCAATGACGTTGCTTTTATTGGCACATTTTGTATACATTTACATGGAAGGGCCAGAAATTTAAGATATTCAACAATTTAAAAAGGAATTTTTCGACAGCCACCGCAGTCAATAAATACTTCATTGATTGTTAGGAGCAGGGTGGAGCACTAAGTCTGCAAAGCTAACCATTTTAAAGACTCATGAAAAATTTAAATTTTTACCAACATGGAGCATACGTTAATTTTCGAACCATTTTTTGGGAATTGTTTTTCAGTATTCATGGTAAAAAATCAAATTTTGTTGTTTCAAAGTTCATCCACATCAGGCATATTTGAAGAAAAAGATAGCGCTCTATAGCTACAGCTGTTACATTAATCCAAATCAGTATATTGTTCTAAAAGATAGGTTCCTTTTTTATTTTTGGCATATAATTGAATTTAAAATTAACAAGTAATTGTGTTTTAAAGATAGCTTAAGTTTAATGTGATGAGTTATTGTTGTCAGCACATATCGATATAAAAGAAAAGGATAAGGTATGAAAATCGCAAAATTGAAACGTTGTTCCTCTTTGCATCTTTTTTGTGATCCTGAAGTTAGCAGGAATTCTATCTAATTGGTACTACAAAAAATTCGCTTCGTTGCACAGTGGCACGGCAGCCGCAAAAGCGTTGCAAAAATCCATTTTGCGATGAAAAAATTTTGTAAAGGTAATACATGCATCTGATTTAGAATTTCCCAGAGATCAAGAAAATAAAAATTTTATTCAATTCGGATGAACATTTTAGTGTCTACCGCCGCTCAAATTTTGGAATAAAAATTCGTGTTTAAGATTGTTTTTTAAAAAAAACTACGCAACATATCCCTATTTTCTTGGTTTCTATAAAAAGGTACATGAAATTTAAACATGAAAGAGAAAAATATGACTTCGTATCTTTTCTGGTTTTTTCAATACTTCCGTTTACCTGAACCACTATAAAAAAAAAATTGCCTTTATGTTTCATAGAAATGCTTTTATTATCAATTTATTTACCTACTCTATAAAGATTGTCTCCATTTGTATCTATTTTTGGCTGTAAGGTTACTAAAAGTACAGTAACCCAAACCAATGAAAAAAAAAATTAGGTATCTTTTTTTTCGATGGCAAATGTTGCACAGGCAACAAAATCCAACTTCCACAACATATTGCGCAGCTCTCAGATGTCGTGTCAAGTTGCATTATTATATTGAACATTTTTCTTTCAACTACAATTTAATTCATTAAAATATCTCAATTGGTTAAGAAAACCGTGCCACTGTGCGGCGTCATCCATCCCCAACAATATTGCATAATACTCCTTCTAAACTTGCTTCGTTCGCTATATGCCCGAATGATGATTCGGTCCGATTTCCGATGGTAAGGCTGGATATAAGTCCGCTTGGATTCGCTCTTGTCGTCGTTATGCTGGGAGGGTTCATCGTTTCATCCAATGCGGTAAGCGTCGCCAAAAACTTAAGTAGTACCTGTCCAAGGGAGATGCATCAGATTAAAAATCACCCATGCGTCTGCACAATAAAGCAAAGCGGGGGATAAGCCTCTTGGCAACAGGTAACTTCGTCTGGTTCTGGCCACAGTTTACTTGTTACCATCGATGTTGTTACTATCAAACACTTTGATCTTGTTCCAATACATTTCGACCCTTTGCATCAGAGCATTAATTGCTTGACGGAAATAAGGCAGGGTTACCTAACATACACATTACGTCATATACACGGGGATTCCTTTTATTACCTTGACGAAACTAAGTTGCTCACTGCCATTATTAAAAGTATCACCAGGCTTGCAGGGTTACCTAACATAGACAATGCGTTTAATCCCCCGGATAAGAAGTTCTCTAAAGGAGTCTGAATTCTCAGAAGTTGTAAGGGGCTTAATTGATATAATTAAACGCTATTTATCGAGTAAACATACTCTAGTAACTATTTTACCGACAACTTAATCGAAGAAGTGTGCCCGGGGCCCATCCATAGTCACCACCGGGTTATGTTTTCTCTATAACTTCAGTGAACCCTGTAAATTTGCTTATTGACATCACTCGAAAGTTTTCTCCATACTACATTTGATTTTTGCAGCGACTGCTAAAATAGGATCCAGAATAAACCATAGCTATAGCGAAATAAACAAATTAAATAAAAATACATATATTTTTTACTGTAACAATATTACAAGATTATTTACTTATTTTCATAATTGTGAGCTAGAACTAATTTTAATCCTTAGTGGAACATCTATTTGAAAACCATTGGAGGAACACAGGGACCCAGCTGGACACCTGAAATCTTTATTCCAATCCTTTTTTCCTCTGTTTTCGCGAACTTTACGTACACGCCAATTAAATGTTAGGAAGGCACCTGGAAGATGAAATACCCTGAAATGATGAATAAAACGAAATATGCTTATCTTGACCGGTGTGTCTGACTGAGTGTTAAATTACAATATAAGTTAAAGGCGTGAGAGATTAAAGGTATTTTCTGTTTTTGAAGCTACATTTACGTCATTAGGTATGGCACATTATTCGATTGGCTAACTTGGCATCCCTAGCAGTGATTTCTGGCCAAAATCTTGATCTTTGACCAAAATATCCAGGGCTCAATAAACGAATATACGGCATCGTCCATGATCGGCCGGCTTCACTTCTCATGTCCGCATAATCTTAGAAGTATGCAGGCCAGAATTCACTTTCTGGAGAAGCATGATTGAGCTAATCGACGACGGATCGTCCTTTCGGGATCTTCTGGGATACCTAGAGATATTGCGGCTATGATTACTTCACATTCACTTCGAATTGCACCAATCGTTGTCTGTCTAGTGTTTTAAGGCCCAAAAGAGTGTACTTTACCCTGAAACATTTTCACAGTGCCCTATCATTGGTAACTTTGACAGTTTTTGAAATATAACACTTGCAAAAATTATCATTGCTATCTGGTCCCCCTATATAAAGGGTCATCAATCTTGAGGATTTTTTTTTAAATAAAAAAAAAACACAAAAATTTCAAACGAATCGGAAAATCTTTATTATCACAAGAAAGAACCGTTCTTGCGATTCACTTTTTAAAAATAATCCCTTTCAAATGTTGGCCGCAACTGCGCCGTAGCTCCTCCAAGCGGAGGTTCCAATTTTCGATGACGCGTTCGAGCATAATCGGCGGTATCTCGCGAATAACACGGGTAATGTTGACCTCTAATGCTTCAAAAGTCAGTTCAAAAAGTCTAACAGTGTGATATCACACGATCTTGGTGGCCAATATTGGTTCCTCAATATGTCCATTGTTTCACGGGCTGTGTGGCAAGTAGCGCCGTCTTGTTCAAACCAAATGTTGAGATCTCGGTCTGACCAGCGTAATTTTTGAAGATATATGGACCGATGATTCCACCGGCCCATAAACAACGCTCTGGACGAAGTCTATTCGGTCGAGTGTCATCCAATAATGAATATTGGCTCTCAAATTTGTTGATGGTATGGCGAATAGTGGTCTCAGTAGGTCGATTATGGCCACCATAAAACGGCCTAAGCGCGCGAAAAACATTCTTTACAGAACGAAAATTTTCGTAATATAATTGTACGATTTGTAGACGTTGTTCGGGTGTAAGTTTTTCCATGATGAAATGGCAATGAAAACTGAATAAAAAACACATGGCAACTTGACAGTACTCACGCGTGGTTTATCAAAAAAACCTTATTGAAAAAATAACCTCAAGATTAATGAGCCTTCATAAACACCTTAAGAGCTATAGGCAAAAATTTAACTGCTAAAAAATTACAAAAAATTATAAATATTTAAAGTTTTACAAAATATGACGCTCTTAGTATGTGTGTTTCTTGGCCAAAATTTTACACGCTTTGACATAAAAATCTCCATGGGAATTGACATGCATTAAAAAAAACTAAAACAGGCTGCTTTTAGTATATTTGCGCTAGTCAAGTGTGACCGGCTGTTTATTTTATTGTAACTGCTACTTAAACTCAAAGCAGAGCTTTTAGCATTTTCCAGCTGGTCAAGTGTGACCAGTTTCTTTGACAGTCGCTGCTGCTTCAACTGAAAGCAGCTGTTATTCAAAAGTATCTGTCACTATTTTTTATAGACTGCAGCTGCTTTTGCAGGCAAATGTAGCTGTTAAGAATAAATTAAATTATATATACTCATACATAATATAATAAATTATAAATAAAGTGAGAGCTCCAAATGTGGCGAAAATTAAATGCTCCTAACGCAGCTGGAATCTTAATGCCAGAGGCAATACATACAACAGCCAATGGATGCTCCTACACAGTCAGCGGTCTTGAACATGCTGTGAAAACAAAAAAAAAATAAAAATAAGATCCCTAGAATCTTTGAAATTCATACTCTGTATCACACGCAGAATCCTTGCTCTTTGACTGCCTGTCCGTCAGATTTATGACTCAAGCGAAATAATAGACAATTGACGTCACCGTCAAAAGGAATTTCTTATTTATTATATTATTTATTTTTTACGTGTCGCAGCGTCGGTTTTTGCTTTTACTTTTCTTATTTTTTTTTTTAAGCATATTACGTATGCGGTAATGCTTATATATAATATATAATATGCTTTCGTCAGTTTGTCGTTGGAGGAAATGAAATAAATGGAAATTGTGCGTCTAGAAATTGTTGCTCTGGGGTCTCTTACTGGCAGGTTGTTCTATGCCTGATAAAGCGAAAGTCAAGTTATGCTCGAAATGTAATTACTCAAAAGGCGTGGCAGTTCCTTTTAGCAAGGTCGAACCGACAAACAAATAGACCCATATGACAAATAAACAATGAAAATTGTATGAAATGTTTGTTTGAATACTGCGGCTAATACATTCAATCCAAACATTTGTCGGTGTTTTAGCCATTTGATGAGCTATTAAATAATTTCTGACCATTGCAGATAAATTTATTTTCATCATATGCGGCACGTGTGAGACTCAGCAAAAGATCCACTCAAATATGGCAGCTAAAGGGGCCATATAAATAAAAAAAATGAATATATTTTGTTGTTTTTTTTTTGTGCGAAAAGCAATAAAAAGTAAGACCCACAAACAGAAACACACAGACGCACAAATCTTGATGAGTTTAACACGCTGGGGGAAATGCAAAAGGAAATAAAACCCGTAAAAACAGCATGAATTTCGAAACATTTCCTAACGAAACGGAAATGCTCTTTAAGTATTTAAGTTTTATGTTAAGTCGGAGCATTGTTTAATGAGGTTTTGTCTGTAGAGAACTTTTCTTTTCTTACAATGGAATGCCAAAAATGCGCTTTAAATATTTTACACTGCTAGTCGAAAGTTAGCGAACAGTTGTAGGAGTAGTTTCTGTGGAATAAAAACTTATCGTGTTGGGATTAGCGTTGCGAATCGATAAGCATCTCAAAGGCATATCTAAATGCTGCATTATTATTATGCCACATAAACAACAATAAATAGTTTTAAAATCAGATAAAAAAATAAATAAAATTAGAACTAAAACTTTACAAAAAATGTTGGTGTTTTATTTTAGCAGGAAAATCGTATTATTTTTGTAGGTTTCCTAATAAATACAAAAAATGCGACAAGTTTTTGTTTTTTTTTTAAAGTAAGAAAAAAATATTAAATTTTTTCAATGATAACGAAGTTGTATGAGTTTTAAAGCCAAACCTAATAAATAATAATAAGTAAGTCAAAAATTAATAACGTAGCGGCCGTGGTCTGGAAAACGAAAATTTTATTCGGATTTGTTTTGAAATCACATGTTTGGTGCTGACAATTTCACCAAACCGATTTTTTTATGTGGTTTGAATCCAACTACTTTGTTCCACTAGTATTAGTAAATAATAACAATAACTAAAAAAATACCAGCATTTTTTTTTTTTGGTATTTTAAGACTAAAATATTATTATTTTTGGCCGGTAATATATGATAATAACGAAAAAATTACGCAGAGTTTTAGTGTTTTTTGATAAAATTGATACAGTTGTAAAATTTTTTAAAGGTAATGAAGAAAAGTTGATGTATTTTTTCAAAGCAGGCAATAAATTGTTTTAATAATAATAATATTATATTTGTTAGCCAGCCTATCCCCAATGAATAATAAAAAAGTATTTTGTGTTTCATGCAAAGTTGCCCACTATTTTTAATTTTTAATATTAAATTGAAATCATAAAATATTACATTCCCTAATGAATCACTCAATCAATTTAATAAATACATTACTAATATTAGATTAAAGTTAAACAACTATAACTGATTTCTAATAAAAAAAAAAAAAAAAAAAAAAAAAAAAATAAATACATAATTTTTTTCAAAGCTAAAACGTTGTCCATAGTTTCAGCAAGTTGTCCCAAAATATATTATTTGATGAAACAAAATTCCTGAATGTTTTGAAAATAAAAAAATATTTTAAATAATAATTTTAAAAGATTTCTATGTGCTAAAAAAGTCAGGCGTGGATCAAGAGTGACAGGGGGTTTTGGGCCCTTCTTCGGAATAAATGAGTTACATCTGCAACTGGTTTAACATGTGGATTAGAAAAGGTTTAAAAACGAAGCCCTCTTCGAAATCTTTTTTTTTTTTGAGTAAGTTTTTCTTATAAGCCAAAAAAAAAATATGTATGGATGCTTTAAGAGCTCAAGTTCTTTAGTCGCGAGCATTTTAATGCTATTAAATATGAGTTCTTTGAGTGAGTAAAATTTTTTGAGCCAATGTTTTTTGTCGTTTGTTCAACACGTCAAGTTAGAAATTCCACAGAGCTTATAATTACGACTGCCGTAATTTCTTCCTAGTAAATTTTTTTTTCATCAGTATGCAATGAAATTTAATTCTTTCAAGAGTTGGAGAATTTTGGATTATTAAGTAAGACTTCAAGTCAAAAATCCCACAAAGTTTTAATTTATGACTCCCAACATTTTTTTCTGGATCAGCGCCTTACAACAGTAAATAATAAATTTAAATTAAGTTCTTTCAAGAGTTTAAGCATTTTGAGTTATTAAGTTGTGAACTTTATGAATAGCCAATAAAATAAATATAAGTTCTTTTAAAAAATTTTCAAAAGTTTCGAGTAAGTTAAACATTTTTTTTATTTATAGTTTCCATGTTGTACACAAAACGGAAATGCTATTAAATATTTTGAGATAATTTGCTAAACTTAAGAGCACTCCCAAATCATATATCAAACTGTTGTTTTATAATTAAACATATTATATTTATTTCTATGCCTTGGCGCAACTATGCGCATCCAAAATACTCTTGAAAAAAAACAAGTTGGAGCAACCTCAATTGTTCTAGAAATGTGTCAGACAGTTGCTTGTAATTAAAAGCTGTTTTTATTTGCTCGTATTTGCTGTTTCGGCTGCTATGGGCTCCAATTCCTAAAGACTTAGCAATTGCATTTTGGCCAAATTACAATGTTGGTCATATGCTTGATGCAATCATAATTGGACGTCTCGAGTATGCGTTAGACCCGGCTAGGGCTATAGACAACGACAGGTGGTCGTCGAGTAGTGTACTATGTTGGACGACGCTGATAAAGCGCAGCGGCCAACATGGCGTATGAGCAATCGTAATGATCGCACGCTCGTTAGACCGTTGGGTATATAGCACTACTATACTTGGGATCTATGGGCTTGGTTGAATCGTTGGGTCGTTTAGTCGTCGTCGTCTGCGAGCGGTATGTCCATTAGCTGACTTAATGAAATCGTAAATCAAATGAGCGGATTGCTATAAATATACGCGCGCGTATTTTATGTTTTTTGAAGTGGAACTTATGCCATAGGCATAGTCTATAAGAACAACCATAACAACACTAAAATGTACGACTTTCTAACAACAACGAACAATAGATGAAACGTGGATGATTGTGCCAAAGTATGCATAGACGCTATATGTACTATTATAATATAACTAAGTATATCTATCTTTATATCTATGAGTCTCTTAGTATCTCTGTTGGTATATTTTTCTTTTTTTTTTTTTGTATGTTTCTGTCGCAGTGTTTGTGTGCGCCCTAATGATGAGCACATGTAATGCTTCGTATTGCAAAACTTGGCGTTTCATTTCGACATTTCTTGTAGTGAATAATGCATATAATTTTTTTTGTAGTTGTTTCAATTTTTTTTAATTTTTTCGTTATACTTTTTTTTTTTTTTTTGTTTTTGATTTTGGCAAAAGTGCAACCATTGTCGCCATTGGGCGCAACGCATACGTCTCTCACAAGGCGTGTCCGACTGCGGCGGCCTGTCGAAAAAACGTCGGTTCCCCTAGGCATCTCTTGACAACCCCCAACGTTCCACAATGTAGGCCTTAGTGCTCTGTGATCTGTGCCCTGTTCATGGATGGCCGGCGTCACAGTTTGCGCGTCGCATATGCCAAGGAATTGCATGGCTTGTTTAAATATGTGTGTGTGTAACAGTGTGTCACAGTGTGTGTAAATGTATTTAATTAAAATATTTTCGATTTGCCCCACTGTGCAGGCCTTTTGTTTAGCGGTTATGCGTGCGGTATGTGTTGATTAATGTCTGGCGTTTTCCAAGTACACAACAGATGAACGTGGGGGCGAAAATTTTTAACACAGTGGAGCTGCGTTTCTCGAGTGGTAAATAGGGGAAGTCTGGGCTTTCAAATTTCATTCACAGTAAGGCGCTGTATCTGCGGCAGGTATGGCCCTTTATTTTATAAACTGCACTTTGTGCAAAAGAATTCTGTATGAATGAAGCTTTTATACCAAAATTATCGATAGGTCAAAATAGATCGAATTAGTAATGTGGGTACGTTCTTACTTATTTCTTGAAGACCAAATGGGCCACAAGGTGCGTTTTTTGGTACATTTCTTTTATAAGTATGCCAAACTATCTGTGTATTCCTTATAACTCAAAAGCAATCTGCAGGATTGCACTCAGAGATGTTCGAAAAATCGTTAAAAACCTACTGCTCTAAAAGATTTAAGAAGTCACATTATCAAATAGAAATTTCAAAAGAAATTTAAGATATTAGTAAAGAAGTTCTTTTCAACCGAGTTTTAATCTATAACTAATGGGTGGGCGTGTGTTTTTTATCTAAAAGCTATCTATTAATGAACCAGAAATATCTTTGTGAATGCTAAAAATCAATTATCAATCTGTCATAAAACTGGTGAATGTTCAAAAGACTTAATTATTATTTAAAGTAGTGTCTTCGAGAGGTGTTTGGTCCACCAAAAGCATTTCTAATAAGTTATTTTTTTGTCAGATATTTTTGAAGTCCCCGTAAGAGTAGTATAAATCTTTTGAGTTATTGGTGAGACCCATTTTGTTTGGATACTCTTGGAATATATGGATTTGCTGGATGCAAATTTTTATAGGAGAGCACCGTCGAGACGTCAAAAATCTATGGATACCTGACTGAGAGTTTTGATGAGAAATCGCCTGGTCCTGGGCTCTGGCTACATTGTACACCGAAGGACGAAGCAGAATACGTAATACGGAACAAAAAATTCTTGAACCTTCAAAAAAAAAAACACGTTATTGTTTGAGTAAATCTCTTGAAAAAAATTACAAAGAAATTTATTTTGACTTAAAGGATAATAATATAGTATCTATGTTTGAAAGCGGTGATAGGAAAATTACGAAAGATACCAAATACGAAATGCTAGATGCAGCAAGAGTTAACCCTTTTTTTTTAAAACCATTTGTGAAGTCGTTAAAATTTCTATCGAATTTCAAGGAAATGCATACCAGTATTACAAAATTTTCATAGTTTTTGTAACTTTAACACATTACTTAAGTCATTTGCACACATATCTATGCAACTGTCAAAGATCTATAATTTGTAGCCATAAAGATATTTTGATCTATCACTTGCTTTATTTTCTTTTAATTCCACGCCATGTCAACTACACTAAAATATCTTTTTTGTTTTTGTTTTATATATAGTTGACTGCATTTGTGACTAATTTTATTTATTTTAAATTTAAATTTTATGCAATTTTGTTGCAATGTGCAAAATGCCGTTCAAAATGTGTCGTTTGTATTTATTTGCTTCAAAAATAAATGAAAATATATAAAACAAAAAAAAAACTAAGTAAAATAAAATTAATTTTCACTTACTGTGCCAGCAGTCGCTTCTTATTTTTATATATATATATATATTTGAATTTATCTGAAAGATACTATTGTACAATAGCTACTAGTGCTCAGTCGGCAAGCGAAACATTCTTCAAATGAAATGTCATCAAAATGTGATTAATTTTTATGCCTTATTTTGTCCCGTTGGCTAAGGCACAATGAGCGCAGCATAAAATACAAAAATTTATTTTTAGTTATTTTCTATAGATACTCACACACACACACGCGGAAAGATATTTTGAAGATATTAGAAAATCGTTGTTTGAATATACCTACCATACATATATGAAAATTGTTATAGTCATTAAAGTCGAATGCATCATTTGCTGCTTCTTTGTGCTGCTAATTATGTGTGGAGTGTTGAGTAATTTCACACAAAATATTTTCTATTCAAGGATTCGTCTTTTTTTTTTTAAAAAGAACTTGTTGTTTTGTGTGCCGCTTGCCTGGAGAATATTTTAGAAGAGAAAACTGTTAAAGATACTGAGATATGCGGTTTGAATAAAAAGTTAGGGGCACCCACTTTTTCAGAGTTAACGTTTTTATGAGTTCATTTTATCTGATAAAATAGTTTTAAAATTTTGTCTAGGATATCCGGGATACTATTTTATAGAACGCCTGATAAGGTCGTCTGCGAAAGAAAACACAAATTTCACTGAAGCATTGCCTTATAAGTCTCCTAATGTAGGGTCTTTTTTTAAGAGTGTACGAAATTCTAAATTAAATAAATTATGTAAGGTATTTATGTTTAAGAAATGATATACATATTCAGCCGTGCTCCGGAAAACGAATCCAAACAATTTATTCGGATTCCTTCGAATCCCAATTCCACCAAAACGAATTTTTCATGTGGCTTGAAAACGAATGTTTTGTTGCAAGAGGAATTGAAACGAATCGCCAAAATACTTTTAAAAAAGCACTTATTTTATACTGAAATAATTTGTTAAATATTCTTTAATATTCTTAGATTATATTTATGCCAACTTTAAGGTAGATATTCATTGACAATTATTTTTAATTATTTTTTTTCCGATAAGTGCGTTACAAAAAGAAAATTTCCCTTGCAACAAAAACACTTCGAAGTGAGGAACCCCCCCCAAGACCAAATCCTTGATCCACACCTGGATAGAATATTAAAGAACTAGCAATATTTTTATGACAATGAAATGTGATCAACATATACTAATAAAAAGTTGCAGAGCTGCGGCAACCATGTTAGCTGTTTTGTACCAAACAAAAATAATTTCCCGCCAACACAACAGGAGAATTTATCGAAAAAATGAGGGAAATTTACGAATTTATCGAAAAAAAAGGGAAGCTATCGACAAAAAAATTCGAAAAACGAATCCGAATGATATTGTTGGTTTTGGTTTTTTCGTCTTCCGGAGCACGGCTGATTACAAATGATCATCACGACTAGTTGTTACACAGCACATTCTGTCAGTCAAATTTGTGAACACTTTTTCAGGAACTTCTGGTACTATTTCATTAATGGCACGATTTATATTGATCTACACTTGCTCCAGAGTTGTTGGTTTGTTAGCGTAACACATCGATGTATCGTACCCTCAAAGGAAATAATCAAGAAGCGTTAAATCACACGATCTTGGAGGCCAACAAGTTTTTAACCATGAATTAATATTATCATCCAAATGGCGTTTCCATAATTCGATGGTTTCTTGCAGTCTCTTAATGTTTAGCTCATTCATTTTTGAAAATAAAAATTCTCTGAGCATACGTCCATAACGTACCACGTGGTGGATGGACAAAGCCCAAGTTCCTAAGAATGGCGGCGTATTAAACACTTTCAAGAAAAAAAAAAAATGGTTTCCTCCGTATGAACATCATAGTGATTCTTAAAACTAATTTCTTAAAATTTGAAAGCAATACTCAAGAATAGTACTGTTCATGATGATTTGCCAAAACTGACTGACCTATAGTAGTTGTTCGTATTGAAAGATTGCACAAGCTAAAAAACACACTTTATTTTTTTTTGCATAAACCATGACCATTATATTCATTAATTTATTTGTTTACTACAGTCTAAACAAACTTAGGCAAAGGATTTAGTTTATAGATAGACGTAGTCTCTAAAAATTCACAAAATAGTGAATGCCCCTAATAAATTAAAGCAACAAATCGAGTTGTTTTTGAGGACTTCAATGGAGTTATTGCCTTAATATTTTGGCAGATAAAAACCATACCTTTTTAGTGATGGAATAAAAGAATTATTGAATTGTGAAAAACTTTATAAAATTATAATGATTTTCTTAAAATTTCAGAAGAGCCAACCAAGGTTTTAAGCATGAGATAAAATTTTAGATTTTATTTGTATATACCATATTTTTATACCCTGTACCTATAGGTACAAAGGGTATACTAGATTTGTGCAATGTATGTAACGTACAGAAGGAGGCGTGGCAGACCCCAAGTCCTTTATACCAAAATGCTTATCATAACCTCGGGTAGCGATTGAGCCATGTCCGTCCGTCCGTCCGTCCGTCCGTCTGTCCGTCCGTATGAACGCCTAGATCTCAGAGACTATAAGAGCTAGAGACACGAAACTTTACCAGCTGGTGCGCATATTTCCTAAGCAGATGAAGTTTGTTGAATCATGTCAATATCTTCCCCCGTTCCCCCGCAGTAGAGTTTCGCGGTTTTTAGCCACACCGTTTAGTATTTTCACCTGAAATTTAACAGAGCGATGCGTTGTAGTTACATGCATCTATGTGTAAAAAATGAACAAAATCGGACAAATACAACAGAAGTTATAGTCAAAAATGTGCAAATTTCACCTCCCCTTGCCAATAAACTGCGTCAATATTTGACTCTACGCAATTATGGCTACAAGTGACCTAGAATCACAATTTTTGGTAAGCTCATTCATGTGGCTCTAATGAACAAATCCACATCCAAATTTTATCGATGCGGTCCCCCCACCCCCCGCAATCCATTTACCGTGTTTTCTCCCACACCCCTCAACATACCAACTTGAAACTTACCCCGTATACTTTTAACAAATTCTTTGTTGTAACATTCGAGTTTCATCAAAATGGGTAAAAATTTAGGGAACTTATAGGTATAAATATCGATTTTCACCAAAAAAAAATAAATTCCAATTGGAAAGTACTTAATGGAATATGCAGGAAAAATTTTTTTGACACAAAAGGTACAGGGTATTCCACTGTCGGGCACCGCCTCGACTGTACCACATTTTTTTTACTACATGTATTGATTTAAAGAGACTCCTATTTCTTTTCGTTTCTTTGAGTGAGACGTTGAAGACTTCTTAAAGATTTAAAGCTAGCCTTTTTAAGGTTTAAAAATTAGTAAATAGTTTAGAATATTAAAAGAATTCAAAGTATAAAAATTATGCTTAGACGAAATACATTGAATATAAAACCTTGAACTTTTAAGATCCAAACTTAAAAGCAAAATATATCGATTAAAATTTGAGAATCAGAAAAAAATGCTACAAATAGCAAATTTTAAATTTATTCCTAATCTGCTGAGTAGGGACTGTCAACTCTTAGATACTTTTATATTAAATAAATTAAAAAAAAAAAAAAACAAACATACCCATTACAATATAACAAATCGATGTTTGTTGTGGAAAAAACTTATTGCAGTTTCTTATTATAAATTAAATCTTCAATAGTATAATCGTTTTTAAAATTTTCCTCTAAGACTCGAAACAGTTGGTTTTGCCTGTCATTTTAGTTTCTTGTTTCGTTAAAAAAACGTATGATGCTTATATCACTATTTTGCTTAATTTGAAAAAGTTCTGCATAATTTAAAATTAGGACTGTAACCAACTTGTAGATCCCTAAAACTGCTAGACAAGGTTAACCACAATTTTAAATTTATTAAAATTGTATTTTTAAAGATGCATTTACAGATACATTTAGATAAATTATTTAAAAACGTCATTTACCGCAGCTTTAAGCTAATATCCTTGCCTTAATATGTTTCCCAGCTTTTGGTTATAATTTATAGCATTTTATACATTTTTATACTCCCATTTAAGACATTAAATTTTTGCCTTTAAAAATATTTGCCCAATTATAACATTAAAATATTTCATTTTATTACAGCTTTTAAAAACTTTTGCACGAAATATGTAATTAACAGGCTATATGCCATAGAGTCAAGTCCAAATGCAGCTGGGAAACTCGAATTTTCACACTCAATAGACTATTAACCCAATTCAGTACAAACTGTAGGAAAGAAGAAAAAGCAACACTTGAAAGCCATTTAGGTATAATTAAAAGAGAGACAGCGCGCATTGAGGCTATAAAAAAAAGAAAGAAATAAAAAAAGTAAAAATAAAGTCAAGGGGTGGGACGCTGCGAGTGTTTTCGTAGTGTGTGTGCTCATTAGGAAAAGTGTTCGATAATTAAATAAAACACACAGCCTTGTGGGTTTTTCCCACGTGCTGCGCTATAAAGATTCCCAAATGCCTGCACCTGGCATCCCGAATGACTTAACAAAAACTTGATTAGCGCTATGAGATTATTAATTCATCAATATTTTAGACAAGTTGCCGCCTGCCTTTATTTTTTTTTCCCATGTTTTCTTATACACTGTGTTCTATCGATATGGGGTATAGCAACTAGAAGTAGAAAAAAAGACATAGGCATAGTAATAGGTAGACATATGTATAAGTCACTAAACGGCAAAGCTAAAATAAAATATGGTTAGATTATTTAAAAGAAAATTCTTCTTCTTGGGCAAATATTTCAAGCAAAGCCCAAAAGGGGTTTTTTTTTTTTTTTTTTTTTATATGACGTAATGATTATAAAAACTCGAACTAAAAATGAAGCTAATAGGAACCTGACAAGGATCCCTTTATCATCACATTATGAGGCAATTTATTGTCTACATATATATTTAAGTATACACGTAATAATAATATAAAAGATGGCGTACGTTAAAGTCGGGCGCGGACGACTTTGGGATACCCTGTACCACTGCTTGCAATAAAATCCGGTAAATTGCTTAAGAACACCAAAAGACATTTGATTGCCAAATTAGATTATGATACCTTCATAAACAACCAAAAACAGACGAATTTTTAATCAAAAACTTTTTTTCGACCGATCGGCCCTATGGGAGCTATATGATATAGTCAACCGATTTTGATAAAATTTGGCAGAGTGTTGAAGATCTCTAAAAAACTTCTGAATGCCAAATTTGGTTACAATATCTTCACAAACAAACGAAAAACAACCAATTTTGTTCAAAAAGCGTTTTTTTCGACCGATCGATCCTATGGGAGCTGTATGATATAGTCAACCGATTTTGATCAAATTTGGTACAGTGCTTGGGAACTCTAAAAAACTTCTTAATGCCAAATGTGGTTACGGTATGTTCACAAATAAACGAAACACAACGAATTTTGTATAAAACACGATTTTTTGACCGATTGGTCCTATGGGAGCTATACGATATAGTCAACCGATATTGACCAAATTTGGGATAGTGCTTGGGAACTCTAAAAAACTTCTTAATGCCAAATTTGGTTACAATATCTTCACAAACAAACGAAACACAACGATGTTTGTGCAAAAACCAAATTTTCGACCGATCGATCCTATGGGACCTATATGATATAGTCAACCGATTTTGATAAAATTTGGTACATTGCTGGGGGTTTCTAAAAAACTTCCGATTGCCAAATTTGGTTATGATATCTTCATAAGCAAAACGAATTATCCATCGAAAACTTTTGCTTTTTTTCGAGGTCCTCTGAAACACCCCTATGGGAGCTATATAATGTAGTCCCGATATCAAAAAAATAAAATAAACTTGTCTCCTATGGATTAATAAGGGATCTTATCTGAAAGTTTGGTTGCTCTAGCTCTTACCATCTCTGAGATCTAGGCGTTCATACGGATAGACGGACAGACGGTCACACGGACAGACGGACAGACGGACATGGGTATATCGACTTCTCTAGTCACTCTGATCATACTTCAGGTAACTTTGGGGGGTCTCCGACTTCTCCTTCTGTACGTTACATACATTTTCGGCTTGCACAAACACAATATACCCTTTGTACCATACGGTACAGGGTATAAAAAGCGTTACAAAAAAAAAATTAACCAAAATTTAAAAAAGAAAATGTCTGCTGGGATTTGAACCTTGGTCGCTAGTTGTTAAGTTTCTGGGCCATCACTTAACTAATTGAGCTACCTTTATTTATGATTTTGGCGCTAAGTCGATTCGAATTTCCGCCACCAAAATACTACCACGATCCTGGTCATTAATCGAAAAAATCTTGTCTTTCCACTTACCCATACAAACTAAAAGATATATGAGATTAGTAGAAATTTTTTTTCTGATTACTAATGTTAAGAAAAACTGAAAGAATTTCCTTCTCCACTAATGAGCGCCCATTTCTTCATGAAGAGCTATAACTTAGTTCTAGAAGTCGTAGAATACTTTCTTGTGGTACCTTTAAGCCGAGATCAATTTCTATGAAATTAAGGTAAATGCAATGGTTACTTTGTACGATATTCCTTCAGACTCTCCAATTATTATTATTAAGCGTCAATTTGAAGATATGACAAGGATTGTTTATCTTGATTAAAAGCGGAGAGACTGCGATAATGCCGAAGTACTTTTTTTCGGCGACCCTTTAACCCATACCCTTAGCTTTAGCGCTCAGATGATTTTGGGATATGTTCTTTAAGATTCTTTGAACACTCTTCTAGTTGTTTGACCTATATCTAAAAATCTTTCAATTTTATGCTTTTAACAAACTTATCAGTGCATCTCAAATTCGCAATATTCCATCATTTCACTTGTTTTTTTTGATGTTGTTTGGCTTTATTAAGCGCCAATTTAAAGATATGGCTGAAATCGTTTGGTTCGGCAAATATAAACAACAACAAATCGAGCGGAGAGACAGCAATAATGCCAAAGTACATACATCTAGTATATTTAAATGATTTTGTGTTTGTTTATTTTCTATGTACGCCAAATGATTTTAATTGGATTTTGATTTGTATAGAAAAGACCGGCGCTTTTATTTCCAACTAAACTAGCGGTCAAATATTTTACCTAACATTGAATTTTATTTTTGTCCAAAAGTTATAAATATGAAATTTCTTACATAGAATAAAAACAAAGTTTTCTTGGCGCATTGCGCGCAGCTGTTTGATATAGTTATACGCGGCGTATGCGCAATATTCACAGATTGAGTCATTTATGCGTTTAGTATAAACAAGATAGTTTTTGTTGTTGTCTTTGTAGCTGTAATAAAAACTAATTTGTTGTGACTGTAAATGTATCTATGTGTGTCTGTATGTGAGTATCTATGTTTGTGTGCGCCAACAAACAAAAAAACAAATGCAGCCTACAAGATAAAAAGGCGAAAAAAAAAAAATAAAAAAATAAAATAAAAATACAAAATAAACATTTGCCATGCCATATTTAATTTTTATGATCTGGCCACAGGCGCAACCTAAAATTATTTCTACACAAAAAATAAATAAGTATACGTATTTAAAACATAAAAAATGTGCTGAGGTTATCATGGAATTCTTTAGACTGCCACAAACTGCGATGCTGCGGCGCTGCCTGTGTTACTTTTTTTTATGTATACCCTTTATTTTTATTATAAGAGGGTGCATTTAGTTTGTCTGTATGTTTGTAGCAGATCAAAGTCCGATCGCGTAGAGTATATATATAATTAGCAAAGAACATAAACGAAGTCAACTAAGGCATGTCCGTTTCTTCGTCTGTATGTCGTGTGAACTGAGGTCATAAGAGCTAGTTCGTAAGTTTGTCGAATTGAGGAAATTGTCTACTCCTTTTCTCACCAGCACAATTTCGCAATTATATATATCACACCAAAAGACATTTTGTTTTTATTATTTTTAAAAAGTGTTTAAGGATATCTCATTTTTTATTTAAGTGAATAAGATATTAATCTCACATACAAGTACCTATGTAAATCGCCGGGCTTCAAATTTAAAATTTATTTTATTAACGGAGAACCAAAAAATTTTGTTAGTTTTTGTTTTTGCGTGCTACCAATTTCATATATTTGTTATCGATAACTTATTTCATTCTTCTTTTTCTTATTCTTTTCGATAAATTCGCATACTTCCCGTACGCTTTTGGATAAATTCTCATGTTTCCCTTACTCTTTTCGAGAAATTCCCATATTTCCCTTACTTTAAACAGCCAAGCTAACTTTAATTGAAAATTCGTAAATATTGCAAAAATGTTTTATTTTCTTAATTGTTTATTTATTGATATGTATTATCCAAGATGTAGCTATAAAGAATTTTTATTTTTGCAACACATCAACCCTGTCGCACCTATCATTTTTCAATATGGCAGTATACTATTTTTTAGGTTAAATTAGAAAAAAAAATTATTAAAAAAAATAAATATAATCTAAGAATATTTTAAAAATTATTTAATCTTAAAATAATGAAAATAATAAATTCATTTTGATTTCTCTCGCAACAAAGCAGTCGGAATCAATCCATATAAAGAATTCGTTTTGGTGAAATTTGCAGAACCAAACATGTGAATTCGAATATTTTATTCGATTTTGATTTCCATAGCACGGCTGAATATTTTTTTTTGTTTTTTTTTTATTATTTATTGGAGCTGTTTTTTCGTTGCAGTGGACGATCGGAACCAAAAATGTGAAATCAAAGCGAACTCGAATATTTTATTCGATTTTGATTTCCATAGCACGGCTGAATATTTTTTTTTGTTTTTTTTTTTATTTATTGGAGCTGTTTTTTTGTTGCAGTGGAAGATCGGAAAATATATATTATACTGACAAATATCCAAAACTTAAGCTTTTATGCTTTTAACATAAATGACATTTTTGTTATAAAAACTTTTTCTAACAAAAACAAAGCACGCCATATAACACGCGTAAACAGCTGATACTTGTTGCTGACGTCGCTAGTCAGGCACTTTTGCATTTCTGCCTGACAAGGTGAGCACTTTAAATACTGAAAAACTGCTGGTTAAACTAGTATAACCATTTACTTAATTAAAATGTTTAAATTATTTTGCCTAAGATAAGTACAGTGTATCCCAAAGTCGGATACCATCTTAAGTAATGTGCATATTTTTTTTTTGTATACTTTTACTTGGCGCTTGTGGCCATTACTCTTGTTGTTGCTGTTGTTGTTGCATCGCGCCTTGGCTTTCTTCATTAGTATGTTTTACTGGGCGTCTTGCCAAACATTTTCTGAAACAAATTGTCGTCGCGCTCGACAACATTCCGCGCGTTTACTACCGCCCTGGCCAACATGCGACCCACTGTCTCGGCACAGTGTGCCACTGTACCACTGTGCAAAATGTCCAATAAAATTGCGCATATTTTTAATTAACATAAGCCAAAAACAAACAACAACAACAACAACAACAACAACAATAACAAAAAAGAAAACCTAAAAACCATTGCGTAGACATTTACAAGCGAACGACCGCATCAAGATACTTTGGCTTGGCCCTCACATTTGTTCGCAACGTTGTCGATGCTGCTTACACGTTGCAAGTATGTTTGAAGTATCTTGCATCTCTTACGCATGCATTTGCATCTGTTCGAGATGTGTCCAACTTTACCAACACTGTTACGCATATTATGCCTGTTGCATATCGAGTACAGTGTCGCAGTGTGTGTGTGTATGTGAACATGTGTTCACACGTGTGCCTGCCACTTGTGTCTTGCCCCACTGTCTGCTGTCTTCTGGGTGCTACAACTGACGCCGTTGCTGATGCTGCCACTGCGGCTGTTCTTCATGTCGTTATTGCTGTTTATTTCGCAATTCTTCTTATTGTATACCCTATAGTTGAAAATTTCATGCACTGTATTAGATGAAATGAATGAGATTTTATCTTCCTGTTTGTCTGTTTCTATACTACTTAGAAAAATATTTTGCCATTAATAAACGTGAAAATATGAATTTTAATAAGAGAAATCTTAAATTGTAAAAGTTTTGATAGTTTGTATATTTTGGTTTTTAATTTTGTAATTTTTTTTTTCGTGATAATGTTACAGAAACTCAGTTTTGAATACGATTTCATATGGAAAACTGTGAAACATTTTTCTCTTTTTGAGAAACTTGAAAACTTACTTATTAACACTGCTTAACATAGCTTTGATCTAAAGATTTTAGCGACACTTTTCCGACAAAAACTTTTTATATTTCTCTCGTTCGTCCTATTTTGGAACATTGCTCTTAATACCGTCTTTATGAGGACTGAAACATTTTTCTCTTTTTGAGAAACTTGGAAACTTACTTCGTTACACCTCAAAAATATTAACACTGCTTAACATAGCTTTGGTCTAAAGATTTTAGCGACACTTTTCCGACAAAAACTTTTTATATTTCTCTCGTTCGTCCTATTTTGGAACATTGCTCTTAATACCGTCTTTATGAGGACTGAAACATTTTTCTCTTTTTGAGAAACTTGAAAACTTACTTCGTTACACCTCAAAAATATTAACACTGCTTAACATAGCTTTGGTCTAAAGATTTTAGCGACACTTTTCCGACAAAAACTTTTTATATTTCTCTCGTTCGTCCTATTTTGGAACATTGCTCTTAATACCGTCTTTATGAGGACTGGTTGGAGTTGGCACAAACGCAATTCCTTTTTTTCACTCTTTGCGGGCTAAATTGGCATTCAATATTTGCAATATTAATATTTTGCTTTCTCTCGAACTGCTTATGTCAACTCTTCTATGTTAAATCGTTTAGACTTGCCTCTTGATTATGATTTATTTTTCATCAGAATTGATCAGAGTCGTTTCATAGTTCAGCAGTCGCAGATTAGTTCATGACTGTTTTTCAATCTTTCTTTTCTTTCTAAATATTTTTTTTTTATAATTCAGATGTGTATATGGATACAAACAACAGTGTAAAAAAGAAATGAAGTTCAGCTTGAGCTTCCTTAAGCTTCTATGAAAATAAATTAGAAAGGGGAATTCCCTAACTAAACTTCTAAAAGATTTTATAATTTCAATCAAACAGATTTTTTTAAGCGTGTTCGATCGAATGAAATTCTGTAAAAATTATTTTTTTTAAATCGTGTTATTTCAAAGCCGTATAAAAAAAGACAGTGTAAAAAAAGAGTTGGGTGAACTAAATTCGGAGACAATTGTTTAGGAAACCTATTTTTGCCACAAAAAAAAACTCCAACTTAAAAATTATGGTTTTTGTTATTCGTATATTTTAACCGTGATCTATGTGTGACTCCCCCCAGGGGTCAACCGGTACAACCTATATAAAAAATACCTCATAAAATTAAAAAGTTTAACATTTTGTCATTTAAATATTAAAATTATGCAAATAATGCATATTAATTTCATCTCGAAAATATAATTTTTTTATAGCTTTTTGGTTTGAATTTTGTCAAGAAAACAAACATTTCCGCCAGAATCTTGTTTTCTACGTTTATCATAACATACATACAATTTTTTTTCAAAACTGTTTTCCACTTTCCGTGTTAACCATATTTAGGAATACATATAAGAAGTGCAGTTATTTTCCTTAAACCAAAAATTTTGAAACTAAATTACCAATAAATCTTCAGTCGAACTAAATATCTATAGTATTACAATATTTTATTCTTAAGCTAATTTGACCAGCGCTTATTTATTTAACTAATAATAATAATATAATAGGGAAAAGCTGCACTGCGACCCTTAGGATCTATTGTGCTCCCTTCAAGCCCTAGAGCTCCTCAACTAGCCCAATTTCCGTGACAAACTTGATTATCTGAGATGGTTCTAGTCGGGTAATATCATGCATCAATATTCTATGCTCACCAAGAAGGGACTTCCTTCTTCTGGCTAGGGCATCACACTCTGCAAGTAGGTGCTGGGAGGTTTCCTCCTCGGTTTCACAAAACCTGCATGTGCTTGAATTCAAGATGCCAATAGTACACAGGTGTTTCCTGAGTCTGCAATGTCCCGTTAGTAGCCCCGTCAGTATCCTAAGGGAATTCTTGCCCAATTGGGACACTTTCTTGAACCTAATTAAGTTGTAGGAGCCAAGAAGTTGCTTGGCCTGTCGTAAGCCGTCTGTGCCAGCCCAGTCAGTTTCCCGACAGGACCTTTCTTCATCTCTTAGCAGCTGGTTGGTAGTGTGTCTGCCAATGCCACAGTAAGGTTCAGGCCCTATTAGTGGTTTCGCAGCATTTTTATTTAACTACTACCCAAAAAAGTATCATCAGTGGTCACCTTCTGACGATATCGAAAAATTGTATGGTATGATATTGAACGATGACCCTGAGAATTGCTGTTAGACTTTTGTCAAAGTAAAGTGAATTCCATCTGAAATACATATTCAAAAGTAAGTTTCCGAATAATTTAGAAAAATCTTTGCGGAATATATATTTAAATAAAACTCTTAATTTATTAACTTCTTTTAGGTCAAGTTCTTTTTACATGACCTAGAGCTATTGACCGAAAGCAATAAATTCTTTGTTATTCTTAAGTGGGATTATGTTAAATATTATAGGTACATATTTTGTTGCCATTTAAATTTCACTTTGATGGATATTTTTAATTTTTCAGAAATTTTATTTTACGCTAAAATTTATTTAGTGTGTCTACGAACGATTATACGCTTCTTGCCATTGTCTATGATAATTTGCAGGGGCGGATCAAAAAAAAAAAATTCGTGGGGATGTAGGATTAAAATTCACTTAGAGTTTGATTTTTTATCAAGAACACTGCTTCGTATTTCGTTGGGAGAGTTTGGGGTCCTGACGCCTAAGATGCTCCCCCTTGAATACGTCACTGGTTGATTTGCTTAATTTAAGCGTATTCGCGATTTTGTTAAGACTTAATAAGCTACAACAAATTATAAATACTATAAACAATGTAAATATTTTTGTTAAATTTTAAACAAAATATTTATGCAGTATTTTTTATATTTTTAACAATGTAAGTACATTTATGAACTGCTCAACTGTTTCTTAATGCATTATAAGTAGGGTTTTGGTTTATCGAAATATGTAAAAGTTTAAGTAAAGTAACTAAAATATTTGAATATATAGGATACGTGATTTTTTAAATTAAGCTGGAAAAAAAAAATTCAAAATTTTTTGCTGTAACATTTTTGAAAAGTATGTGATTTTTTAAATTAAGCTGGGAAAAAATTAAAAAATTTTTTGCTGTAATATTTTTGAAAAGTATGTGATTTACATTTATTGGGTTTTATAATTCCACGGTCTCTAAAATCGAACTTTTAAGCAAAGTAAAATAAAATTTCGAAAATATATTTTAAATATCATCCTTGACTTAGCTAAATTTTTTATTAAGTTTCTTTATAAATCGGAAAGTATCTCAATAAAGCTGTGAAGTATGCTGTTCTTCAGCTTACCAGTTTTTGTTTTTTTTTCGGTAACCTCTTACCTGAAAAAAAGTCTCTCAAAAATAATAAGATAGAGCTTGCTTAGCCGAATTATTTCTTCTGGAAACAATGTGCTAGAAAAATACATATTTATGCCCTTCTATGCCCTTCTAGATAAGGGAAAATGTAAAACTACCAGACTATTCTTAATTTTGATCTTAACTAATCAGATAAAGACACAAAACATTTATTCAATGAATAGTTTTAATTTAAGATATACTCGAATAAGGAGTGTTTCGAAAAAGGAATAGGCAAAATTTCGATGAACAGACAAATGAGATGCTCAGTAGTAATAATAATAATTATTAAAGATCTACTCGATCAAGGAATGTTTGGGAAATGAAATGGGCTTGGGGTCTTTTGATGAATTGAGATGATGCTCAATAATAATAATTACAAAAGACTTACACGATTAAGGAGTGTTTCGGAAATTAAATGTGCTTCTAAATTCCTTTTTAACCAAACTCGTGGCTCTCATCTTTTTTAAGTTTTAAGGCATGCAAAAATCTCGCACGAAATGTTAAGACTTCATACATAAAAATTCCATTTTTTGTGACTTTTATGGAAAAAATTTCGATTAACATAAAATTGAGATGATGCTCAATAATAATAATTATTTTAAAAGACATACTCGGACGAGTATTCGGAAATGGAATGGGCTTAAAATTTTTAATAAATCCCAACTCTCGGCACTTTTTTTAAGATTTAATAAAAAATTTCAATCAACATTTTTTTAAGATTTAATAAAAAATTTCGATGAACAGATAAATGAGATGATGCTCAATAATAATAATAGTAATAATTTTTAAAGATATACTCGATTGAGAAGTGTTTTATAATTCCTATTAAACCAAACTCGCGGCAATCAGCATTTTTTTGAAGGTTTAGAAAACAAATTTCGATTAACAGACATCTAACTTTTAAGACAAATACAGATAGTTTCTATAATTAAATCATCGACCATAGCTTTTGCTTTGAAAATTTCCCCTGTTCTTTCAGCGCTTTGTTCTTGAATGCTAATTTGTATAATAATTTTCTTAGTCATTTATCGATTATAATATTCATATACTGACAGTTAGGGTATTTAAATATGTCAACAATATCGAAACCCAATGCTCATCTTTGCCAAATTTTGTCGTTCTTCTTTTTGGCGGCATTTTTGGCGCATGTTTTTGACAAAGCGTAGATGTTGCACTTGAGAGGGGGAAAAATGCGAATTAAATTATAAATAAAACCATAGAAAATTGTAATTAAATAACTAAAATAAAAATAAGCGTGTAAGTTGCAGACAAAAGCCATTTCGTACAAAAATAAATTACATTAAAGCGACAGAAACACTGTGACAGACAAAGGGCGAGAGAGTGGTAGAGAGGTTTGCAGGAATTTGCAAGCAAAGTGCACAAGAATAATTGAAATTAATATAATTATTGCTGTTATACAGCTTTTATTAAAGCTATAAGAAATTCGAAAAGTTTTACTAAAAGTAAGAGCCAAATTTTTAGCCCATTTTGAAAGAAATGAAAAGCAAAAGCAACATACAAAAAACGCTCGAACATAAATCCAAAAAAAAAAAAAGAATTTCAATGTCACATATTAGTTTTTTTTTTCTTAATTTCTGCTTTAAAAAATTTTAAAACTAATGCTCAGCCATGGCACACTGATACACACACAAACACACACACACACACACACATGGACACACGGATATATGTACGCACATGCAGACACATGGTCAGCCATTCAGTCAGCCATTCAATCAGACAGTCAGTCAGTCAGTCAGTCAGTCATCATTATGCTTAGCATAGCGTCAGTTCAAAACCCCTCTCCGACCCACACCCCCTCTCTAACCCATAACAAAAATCTCAAAAAAACCCAAGCCTCCCGAGAGCGTCCCAGCTGCCGCTCTGCGCGCGACTCTTGTCACTTTTCTCATACATTTTTGATTGTATTATACACTCCGCACCACTTAAAAAGCACCACTTAATTTTTTTTACATTTATAAGCTTATGTATTTTTTGATAACTAATTAATAAAGTTTACTAATATTTTAATAAATATAATAAACTAATTTTTAGCACTACAAAAAAGTATTAGCTCATTTTCTGTTTTATTTAAAAAAATTTAACAATATTGTTTGAAACATATAGCAAATTAATATTTTTGCCAATCGAACAGCATATTTGATTAATTATATAAAATATATTTAAAACTTTCTAAAAGCCCAGTTTATAAAATTTTTTTCTCGAGAACTTAAATTTAAAACAATTTACTCAAGCCGATCTAAAATCAGTTAAAATTTTTTTTTTGTAAATATTGAATACTTGAAATTTTTTATGATAGTATTTTTTTATATGTTCATTTTTTATTTTAAACGTTTATCGAAGAATTTCTTAAATAAATATAACTTTATTAAAATTGAGTTGTTATTGTTTTTCTTACAACAAAAGGGAAAATTTGTTTTCAACGTTTATATATTGAATATTTAACAAATTTTTTTAAAATATATATTTTTTTTTTTTTAAAAAGCCCACAATCATAAAAATATAAAATCTTCTTTGATACATTGTTACAATTATAAAGTAACCAAGACCAAAAGATTCGTCATAAATAAAATAAAAACAAAATAAAAATTTGTGTCTCCATTTCCTTCATAAAAATCTGGTATCTTGTTATAATTATAAAGTAAAGATAAAGAAAAAATTATAAGAGATGCACCTTTTTGGAAATTATTAAAAATTTGTTTTTAGTTTTCAAATGAATAAATTAACTAACCACTCAAAGTCAAATACAAAACATATTTTTTGTTGTGCTAAAAATAATCTATTTTATTAAAAAAGTTTAAAAAAAAATCTTTTTCGTTGTGCTAAAAATAATCTTTTATAAAAAGCTTAAAAGTATAAAAAAAAAAACAGCTTTTAAGCATAAAATTAAGATAGTGCTATTCAAGTGGCGCGGGGTGTACATTCCGCCATATATCACTACGCTCTGTGCGTTGTTTGTCTCGCTTGTCTCTTGTCTCGTGCGTTAGTTTTTTTTTTTGCCGCTTATATGAATGAGTTCTCGTTTGTTTCTCGTTTGCTCGTATCTCTCTGCTTTAGTTTTATGCGCACATTTTTATGCATCAAATTTTTGTTTTCTGTTTTTGTTTAGTTTTCTCGCCAATAAGTTAACAAAACAAAAAAAAAAAAAAAAAAAAAAGAGAAAAAAAGAAATTATTCTACAACCAGAAATCATACAAAACTTTTTGCAGATTTTTGATTTTGTACCCCCATCATCACTACCACCACCACTACTACAACAACAACAACTACTACAACAAGTACAAGCACCAACATCAAGAACCTCAAGTACGTCAAGTGCGATGGCTGCCATAAATACGGTAAGTACGGATAGCTCAAACTGCCCCAACAACAACTGCAGCTAAAGCTACAACAACCAGCTGCTACAATAACAACTACAACAACAAAATGTTGCAATCATTCATAAACAATCATAATATATATGTATCTATACAAAATAATTTATTTATATACATACTGCATTATTTAATTGCGCGTATGCGCAATCTAGCTAAATTACTCATACGCCGCGTCGCTGCTGCTGTAATAGCCCAAAACTCATTATATATGTAATTGAAATATGTACTCTAAATTTACTACTTTTATTTTTCAAATATTTATGCGCTCAGTTTAGCCAAAAACCTAATCAAATATTCTACCATATTACACATGCAACAGAATTGCGCATTTAAGCAGATTTTAACATAATTTTAATAGTTCAAAGATTTGTTTGTACAATAAAATAAACAAAGCGCGCTTTGGTCAGCATTATAAAGACATTGATGTATCTATCTGTTATTGATTGCTTAAAGGCCAGCAATACATGTGTTTCGACATGTACATACCACTAATAAGCCCGAGTCGATGACAAATTACCAAAAGCATAAATCTTAGATTGTTTTTTTACATTTTTGTAAGGTGATATTTATGAAACTAATTGATTCCATAAGATTTTGATACGTTGAATTTAAAAAAGCTGGCAATAGCAAATTGGGTCAGTTAAAAGACGAAATTTTAAATGAAAAAACAGTCAGGAAATTTAAAAAAAAAAAACAGAATATAAAAACAAGCTTTATTTACTTCGTAGTCTTAGCTAACGTTAAGTTTTTCGATAGATGACTTTCCCCGGTTATCAGAAATTCCTTAAAGGCAATCTAGGTAGGTCAGTGTTTTTAAGCGATATCGTCAAATGATCGTTTTTTGCTGTAAAAGCACTCACAAATGTCGGATTTTTGCGTTTTATTAAGCAGAAATGTTTTTCTATTATTTTAGGTTTTTTGACGTCATCGTTGTTATCGTTCTCATTTATTTTTCTGTATAGTGTGGCCGCTAGATGGCGGTAGCAGCTTTTTTTCCCTAGATGGCGCTAGCGAATCGTTGTGTATGTATGTATGTACATATTTGTATTCACACTAAGAAGAAGAACAGCATATATATTTTTTAAATTATATTTATTTAAAATCTATCCCTTAGACAATAAGTTAATGTTTTGGGAATTAGAAGTTAACAGGAGAAATAGTTAAACACCTATGAGTAATAAAATTTGCTTTTTTAAATGCTGTAAGCTCAATTTGAATATGGCAGGTCTAAGACATGACTGCGTTTTAATCTTCGTGCCGTATAGCTATTATCCAAGAGGCCTATTGCCAAAACATTCGAATGATTACACTAGTTTACACGAAAAATGAACCTTCCTAAAAAAGTGTTTTTTAGGGTAATTTAATGGTTCCATAATATCTACAGTTCCTATCCGATTTCGAAGACCTTAGACTCGAAATATTCTCTTTCAGCTTAAAGCTTAACATAATTTTTAAAAATTTTTTTCCTTAATCAAAAGCATACCAAAAAATGCTCAAAAATTACACATTTTACCACTTTGGTTGCCTTCGATAATTTTTACTTAATCTGTACATATTATACACATCAATACCTTTCGATCTAATCGTCTTGCATGTCTTTCATGTTAAGACATGTTTCATGCTTAAGAAAAAAAAAAGGTTCCCATTTTCGTGTTTCCCGACCCCAAATTACCCTAAAAAACACTTTTTTAGAAAGGTTCACTCGAGTCTTTATGAATTTGCTTATTCGATACAATCCAGGGGGCGTCAACAATAAGTCTTAGCGTCTTGGAAACAACATGTATAAGAGCTTTAACATGGTTAGAAGAAATTTTTCACATTTACGAATTTAGATAACCAAAATTTGTTCGAAGAATTTTCAAAGCCGAAAAATCATCTTTACGAAGTTTGACTGAAGCTTACATCATTTTCATATTGTTGATAATAATAATTTTGTGTACAGGTTTTTTACAACCAATTTCAAAACTTTAGAAGTGCAGTTGATGCAGATATTTTAGATAATAATGATAGGTCATCAAGTTGCTAGTAGCTAAAGAAAATGTTTAGCTATCTTGAAAGCTTAAATCTATTTAATAATGCGAACATTGCAATTCCCCCCACCAAAAACCTAGTGACGTATTTACTGTGGAGTTTCATGTTCGAGCTTAACTAACTTGAAAAAGTTTAAGGTCCAATTAATGATAGGAAAATGTGAGTTTTTTAGGTTAGGCGTTCACTGAGATCAAAAACCCTCAGCATACTTAATTTTATATTTGCCCAGCGGTGGTTTCGGGTTCGGATTTTGGCTTGGGTTGGATCAAATGAAGGTTAGGTTAGGTTAGAACGGCCGTCGTGACCTAACGTCCCATCTCACTTAGGCCAGGGAATTGGCCCGTTGTGAAACCGCCCATCCGGCGGCCTGAATAAACCTCGAGAGGCTTCTTGGACTTTTTTCCGAGAGCTGGGATAGGTCATTAAAAGAGTATGATTTTAGGAATCGAAGCCTTGTCTTGCACAGCCCAGGGCAGTGACAGAATCAGTGCTCCACCGTCTCCAGCTCCTCCTCATCTCCACAACTTCTACAGAAATCATTGTGAGGTGCGTTGAGCCTTGATGCATGGGTACCCACTAGCCAGTGTCCGGTAATTGCCCGGATTACTGTCGAGCACTGAGCTCTATTTAGATCGCAAAGTTTGTTTTGTTCTCTTTTTGCAGTATACCGGCCACGTCTGCCGTGAGATTCTACACGTGTTCGATATCCTGTTCCACGCTTGATTAGTAGCTAGAGCAAAGTGGTTCTTAATGCTCAATTTACAGCTGGCCATAGGTATACCCAGACGCTCCTTGCTAGTAGTTCCTCTTCTTGCCAGTTCATCCGCAATGCATTTGCCCTCAATATCCCTGTGTCCCGGGACCCAGATGAGGTGTATCGAAAATGAAAGTTGGAATGGTTTTTATTCACTTACTCTACCACGTGAAGTCAAAAATCAGAAAACCCACCATGATGAAGGGCTGGATCCGCCACAATATTTAACCCTTGAGATACTACATAGTGGCGAACTGCATTAAATCAAAAATAAACATTTGACCGACGCTTGGTCGTTTTCCGGAGTGATCAATGCTAGAAAACATGTAGGACTTGAAGTATCTCTTAGCAATTCTGCTCAGGACTGGTCATCGTCCGTTGACGTTATAAACTGCTCTCCGGCTAGTCTGGCTAAAAAATGTAAAGTTTTTTTTGGCATTTATTTCGAATAATTTTAAATCATGATGGAATGAATTTTATAAGGTGCCGTTCAGTTCAGTTTTTGTATGGTAGCTACATATCAAGCTACCAGTAAGGACTACCTAATCTATGTGTGACTCCCCCCAGGGGTCAACCGGTACTACTTACATATCAAACTTCACACAAATGTTTAATAAAAATTAAAATAAAAAAAAGATAAAAATTTGGTCGCCAATTAAAATAAACAAAATTTTCTAACATGTATTTTTTATGCGTTTTATGTTGGTCTACACATTTGTGGAAAGTTTGAACTAAATCGGTCAACTATTTCGTATAGCTACCATAGAATAATTGAACCGGCTCTCTCTCTTGCTTGACTTTCCAATTATTGGCGCATGATGTTTTACTAAACTTCTTCACCATTTCTCCTCCAGTTTTGCTACCTCCTCTACACTTACAACTTTTGCTTACTTATCTTTGAGAATAAGCGTTTTTCACTTCCCTTCATATTGGATTTTTTTTTTGAATTTGCCTAAATTTCGTTGGCTTTGCCAATTATGAGTGTACTTGAAATGGTTTGCCTCAATCAGGGCAAAAAGAAAAAAAAAAAATTCATATAATCAGTCAAGTTTGTGCTTCAGTTTTTCAGCTTTTCCATTGCCATCGTCGCGGTTTTCTTTTGGGCTTTATTTTTTGAATGGACATTGACATTTGATTGACACGTGAATCACGCTGTAAAAATAAATCATTGCATATGGAAAAGCGTGTAGAGTATAATATATGAGTTTTTGTGTGGATGGTACAGGTAGTAAATTGGCGGCATGTCTTAACAGGATATGCTGTCATGTAGCTGTTGTTGGGCTCTGTTGTATTTACTGTTGCCCTGTTTGGCCCCTCCCTTGACATCTATGTAGGATGTTAAATGACTTTTCAGTAGCATAAATCTTGCGCAAGCGTAACAAATAATTATTTGATACCTCAAATGATTTAGCACACAAATAATTTATAGGCACTATTAAATTGAATACCCAAGACGTTAAAGTGCTTCTAATTTATACTACAAGAGTGGCGCAATTAATTTAATAGCTCAATGGAAATTGCTTAAAGTTTAAAAGAGAAATAGAGTGTAACGAGCTAACCAAAATTATTAAGAGTCGAAAAATGAAATTTCAGAATTTAAGTTCTAATCACTTAAGGGATAATATTTCTAGGGATTTTGGTATAAATTTAGTTTTAGGAACTTGCAGTAAAAACAATTTGCACTTTATATACCTTTTCTTTCTCTCTGACATAGATGAGCCTTTCTGGGTAAATGGAGGACATTTTCCACGTTATTATTTGAACTGATGCTTAATTAAAAAATTGTTGTCACAAGCCTTGGCCAATACCTCTATTCTTTCTATAGAAATTTTAGAAAAACCTGTTTTCTTGTAAATCTAAAATCGAATTCCTTATCTAATTACATACCAAATTTTATTCTTTCTCTGCACATTCGGAAAAGATTTCAAATAGTTTTTGCAAATAAATATCTAATTTTCAAAAATTATTACTATTTCCAAAAAATTGACTGAAATTCAATAATAAAAAAAGAAAGAAAGTTATTCGAAATGCAAGTTAATCACAATGACTGAAAATAAATACATTTTTTGACACTTTTCAAAACTTCGAAAATTGGTTATTTCGTTTCTGTTCTTGGGCCAGAGCATATTTTATACCAAAAAATTTGAGATCAAGGATAAATCCTATAGAGTTATTATAGAGCAAACACAATAAAATTTTATAATTGTTCAGGGCTGCTCTTTTTACGAAAGATCAATAACTAACAGCGTTTTGGGAGTTTTTAAAAAAATTAGACCAAGAAAAAAGAGACTATTTCTACATGATCTAACAATTATTTTACTAGACTGAAAACGAAGTTGAAAAGAATCTTCTATCCATTCCATTGTTATACCAATATCATACTAATAATGCATTTTCTTATCATTGAAATCCCGGAGCTGTTAAAACAATATTTTAAGCCAAAAGGCCAGTATGCAGCACCGAAAATCGCAAACGTAACAGAACAAACTTCATAAATAAACAAACAAAGCAGTGTTGTCCTACGATTGCACTTATGCTTTACGTAAGATGGCGCCACCAAGTTCACTAGATGGCGCCAGCAGTAACCACAGCTGTTCTGTCTGACGCTGCAACTTTTGACTTGCGTTGAATGCGTTGCGAAACATATTTTACAAAGCCATTTGAATCTAAAGTATTAAATTAATTAATTTTCGCCGTGATAGATAAGATGTGTTTTTGGAGCCAAGTAAACCAACAAGTACTGCAGAGGACTGTATATACATCCAGTCTCTTTGACGGCCCACGCAGCACCTAATTTAATAGAGTTCAGGAAAATTTAAGATGCGGTGAAAATAATTTTACTATGCTGACTGGTTTGCTTAGTGTTTATTGTACTTTGAAAGGACATCTAGGAAACCGTTTGCTAACATTTCTTACAATAGAGGGTTTGTGGGCTCGAGAAAGAAGTAAGCTTAACTGGGATTCTTGTAGTAGTCGTTACGATTTTGAAGCATAAAGACTGACAGGATAGCTCTGGTTAGCTCAGAGAGGACACAGAAGATACCCAGACACACAGCGCACTACTTGAAGATTGATAATAATTTATACCTTATAATCCTTTTTTTTTTTGCCGGGTTTTTATTATGCATTTTTTTAAGAATTAAAAATTTTTGAAATTAAAATAAAAGAAAAATCCATTTTTCACTATTGGCATATGTATCTGAAAAAGCATATTTATATTTGTAGACCATATGATACTTGGGCTAGGTCAGTGGTCCCACTTAAGAACTACATAGAAATCCAACTGAGCATTTTATAATTCACAATTTCATATGCAAATCTCATTAAGAGCCACCCTAATGCGGTGTCTATCACTGCCCCATATATATTTCATAGCCTAATGCAACAACTTTAAATAAACAAAAAACCGTCTAACTTGGCATTAATAAACAAAAAAAAAAAGACAACAACAACAACTAAAAAACAACAGCCACTTGTAGATACTTAATGAAGATGCTTCCTTCGGTCTTCATTCTTTGGTCTTCAAGCAAGCCCCCAAAAAATTTTCATTTTGTGTTTTTCTTGCCATTTGGTATTATTTTTCAACTTGGCGCACAAGAAATTAACAATAATATAAATGTTTATTTACTTAACGGAATTTTATGCGTTTTCATTTTAATTTATGGGTATATCTTCGTCGCAAATACACACATTTATATAAGTATATTTATCTCTCAAGGTAGGTGAGCATCTGCAGTGCTTTAATTATTTGTACGTGTATTTTATTTAAAAGCTGCAATTTTAATAAAATATGCTATTTACACTGCGGCTAACCGACAATTGCAAACGGAAATGCATTACAAACGGCTGCAAGGAAAAATAAAATTTTCTGGGAAAATAAATTACAAAATTAAATAAAATAAAAGGTTTAAACTTTCATGATTGTTTGTTGGTCTGCAATGAAAAACATCATAGTAGCTCTTAAAAGATTCTGAAATAGGATAATTAAAGGATATTTTAAGTTCTTCCAAATCATTAAGAACAGCAGTTTTTTATTATGAGAAACGCCCAAGCCTGAGCAGGGAAGCAGCTGAGCTGATTTTGGCAATCTTTTTAGAAAATATATTTTTTCTCAGCTATGGTGGATAGCTCACACCTCCAACAGTAAAATCCTCAAAAGAAGGCAATCAGTAACTCTGAGAAACATTGCAGGCGCTCTTAAGTTTGTAAGCAACCAAGGACATTCAAAACCTTATGTGAGAGATGAAATTAGCAAGATATCTCAAAGATGCCTAGAACCGCTGTCTAATCATGAAAACGTATACTTACTTGGCTATAGTACATATGTATATAGATTTATGAAACTTATGGCCGATTTTGAAATGAATTTTCACTTTTTAGTTAACAAAAAATGTACTCCTCTGAAGAAGTGACAAAAGACGGGCTGTTGAATATATTTTCCTGTACCTGCATAAAGCTTTCCAGATGCAGTACCGCACTTTCTTCATACACTCTTTTTTATTTAATCCGAAATTTGTTTCGCCTTTTCTTAAGTGTAGTTGAACACAATAATGTATGCTCATGTCAGCTTATTTTCAAAAATATTTAAATTCTTTCTTACGCCCATTGCCTTTTGAACAAGTAAAGAAGGCACAAGTGGGCTATACTTTTTGTGCTTAATTTTTAACAGGCTTAAATGCCATCTAAGCCTACTTAGAGCCACATAATTTGCATCAATGCATTTTCAAAATTGACCTAAATTTTATTACATTTAAATTAACATTAAGTATACGCAATGTGTTTGCGACAGCTAGCAGATATCATAAAGCTGACTAGAAATAATTGAGAACATTTATTGTTAGATTGCTCAATTCTAATAAAAGTCATAAGCAAAATGTTTTGCTTCATATTATTATTATTATTATGGCTTTATATATATATATGTGTGTGTGTTTCTCTGACAGACCGCTTTGTCATGGTTGCTTGGCAACACGCGGCGTATGAGCAACTTCCGTGCTGTTACTTAAAGTGAGTTTGTTTTTGATTATGTGTTGGTGTGTAGCTGTATCTATGTGTATTTGTGGCACAAAGCTCAAAGTGAAATGCATTTAAATTCAATTAATTATGCGACGCGTCAGCCATAAGGCGACAGTTGCTGTGAATTATCAATAATCCCAACTAATCTTACTTGACAGCGCTCTTGGCAGCCGCTGTGCCATTTTGCACACACACATAGATACATACACATATTTATCTAGTATATAAACTATAAACACATATGTATGTACCTAAACTAAGTGTAGTCAATTTTGAGCAGCCTTTAGCATAGTATTCTCTCTTTTCTTTTTCATCCCGTCTACCCTTAGGTACCAAAGAGCATACATCTGCCTTTGACAAGTCTAAGCACGTCCCGCGTGTTGATGTGCAGCGCCTCCGTTGGCACTGAGGGCTCTGTGACTCTTCAACTGAGGGATGCTAGTTCCTTGGAGGCAACAGCAGCAGCTAATACAGCAACAACTACAACAACAACATCAGCGAGTCACACAAATGGCAACACATCATCAGCGGCAGCAACAACAACAACGTCGGCATTAGAAAATGCATTGACTATAGGCTATCCGGATCCGGAAATGTTGGCAGATGTTCTCGGCACAATACAAACAGCCTGTAAGTGTATAAGTACATTTTTTTTTTTTTTTCTTTGAAATAATATAAAACTTGTACACTATGTTGAAATAGTACTGTGTCACGAAATTTTGCACTTATGTTCGGATTCAAAAAATGTGCAAGTGAGATGACGGGCTTTGTTCACTTTAAAATGTCAGTTTGTTGTAGTTTGCCCATCTTTAAGTTGGCATTTTAAACGCAAATAAGATAAGGAAGAAGAAGGAAAATAACTGCAACAATTGGATACATTAAAAGAGAGGGGCGAGTGATTACGAGGGAATACACACTCCAGGCCCGGCTTCCAGAAATCTCTCTGTCCTGAAAGTCATCAACAAAATTTTCTCCCATAGAGTCAGGTGCAAAATAGATATGTATAATATAGATAACAGGCATATCAGGCATATAACCATAACTTCTTTATACTAAAATGCTTATCATAATCTTGGGTAGCGAATTTAATTAATATGACTACCTTAAATCGTGGAAAAATTAGCTTAGTACAGTAATACGCCGTTTATCTCTGCATGCATAGTAAAATCATGAAGATGGGGTCAAAATTTTAAATTTTAAGGGCATGCAATCCCTCTTTCCTTGTTTTCACAGTTGCGTAAACAGTTTTTCCAACATAATAGTTCAAATGAGCAATATTTCGTGACAGCATATGGCACATTTTCGCTCACGCGCCACACTTAGTTCCTCATGGTGAACTTGTTCACGAACTTGCTCGTTTGAGGTATTTACGGTTAGTGTTGAGTTGTGGAGTTGCAAAGTTGCGCAAAAACCCATCTGGCTAAAGCGTGAACGCCCTTTTTGTTAGTTTGTCAAATGAGTTGTTGAGTTTCTGCTTTCCTTATTTTGTTTACATTTGTAAATTTTATGCCGTCTTAGTGTTAACTCAGCCACTTCAAAGTAATAATTGCTAAATTAAGTAAATTTAGTTAACAAATTGTATAAGATTTACTTGATTAATCCAGCTTAATTATTAAAATTCAATGTTTCATATTTTGTGTGGCTTTTCATGCCACAATATAGCTAAATAATTCTGAAATATTGAAGTGTTTAAAATAACACAGATAGAGTATTTTGCAACACTTTCTTTTTAAATTGTGAAAAGTTTAAGATGAAACTTAGTCCTGCACATTTTAGCGTGAATACCCTAATTGTTTTATTTTTGCTTAAAGCTGGCATAATTTTTAAATACTAACTTCGCTAAAAGCACTTGTTTTTGTCGCACATAAAAAAAAATCTAAAAGCAAAAAAAATAAAAAATTTAAATCGATAAGTTGGCAGGTCTGGACAAGAACATTTGGAATGGATGGCACACTACAACAAATACGTGTATTAGCTACCCACATCAAAAAAGCCAAAATTAACGCAAGCAAACGAAGTTTTGTCGAGCTTCGCACTTTTGTTTTTAAAAGTGGGATTTAGTTTTCTAGTCTTGCAACTTTCACAGACATTTTTGTTGCCAAGGCCGTTTACCAATGTAAAAATATTTAAAAAATTGGCAAAACTACATGAATTCTTCTTTTAGTTTAGTAAATTTACTCCAACGTTTTTTTTAGTTTTTTTTTTTCTTCAAAATAATAGTTTTTCGCAAAAGTCCTCAAAATAGGAATTTTTTCAGTAATGACCTCTTTATTCGACCCAAATCTTTCCGTCTTCGGGTTTGGCATCAAAAAAATTCGCTTGACGCCTGATCTGGAGAGTATGGAGGATGGGACTAAAGTTTGTACACTGAAAAGAAAAAAAATTAGGAACTTCGCTCTTAGGAGTGTAATAAGTGGGTGCTTATTAAATAAAACTTTATATTTTGTAGTTAATTTATATATTTTATGTACACGTAATTGTAGGTATGCTTGTACGCCTTGGTGGTTGATGCTCAACTGAGGTTCGCTCACTAGAACCAGCAACACGCCAGGGTTACAAGATTACTTTAATTAAATCTAGTTCACAATTATAACAAGAAGTGAGCGTTTTGCGCTCATAATATAATTAGCCGTGCCAAAAGTGCCAAATTTTTCATTATTGAGAGTAAAGTTCTTATTTCAAGAGCGGTTTCTTGTAGAAAGAAATTCTTAATTTGAGAATGGTTAATATGGTTTTAAGAACAAGAGAAGATGATTTAAGATAGGTTTAAAGATGATTTAAGATAAGTTTAAAGAAGAAAAGTCATAATTTGAGAATGATTAGTGTGTACATTTTTAAGAAAAGGAACATTTAATTTTAGATATGTATCAAGATACAAATTCTTAATTTGAGAACGTTTAGTATGATTTTCAGAACAAGGGCAGTTGATTTAAGATAGGTTTAAAGATGATTTAAGATAGGCATTAATAAGAGCAATTCTTACTCATTTCAAGAAGCTTTAATCTTAATTCTAAGACAGACAGTAGAAGAATAATGGAGAATGGAAAATTCTCTTAAATTCTTGACTTAAACTCTCTTGTATTAAGCAAATTTAAACTAGAAATCGGCTTTTTTTCTAAGTGAAGCCACATTCATGTACTTGGCCATATATGACAATAACGTTTAGTCGAGCTTCAACCACACTTTATTCCTCGATCATTTAGTATCATTCAATAAATTTTAACGACGATTTAATACGACTAGAACTTAACCATAAGCAAGAGATAGAGAAGAGTGGAATGCTGTTATACGACAGGCTTAGGTCCTACACGGACTGTCAGGGCGTTGACAGAAGAAGAAGAAGAACTTAACCATTGAAATTGATGGTGCAGCGTAGTCGTAGTATTTTTCAAGACTCTTCTTAGTTTCAGTGATTGTTTTTTTACGCAAAAAATAATGCTTTATCAACACGTGAAAATCACTCTTATTCTCGTTAATTTTTTCGCGGTTGCCTACTTTCAATGGCTGTCAAACACAAACTAAATGACGCAGCTTGCTTAAAACTTTGTAGGAGTCTGTTAACAGCTGATTAACGCGGGAAAATTCAAAAACTGATTAAATAACTTTCAACACTAGCCATGTCCGTAAGAGTTGCGTGAACCTAGTTCATTTTATTGAACAAGTTCAATCGTTCTTTTTTGTTCAGTGAACGACATGTTTTCTCAGTTTTTTTTAAATTACAAAAATTAAATTAAATTTTATATTCCTAAAAAAAACAAGCATAATTTTTTTTTTAATTATTGAGATTTTTTTTTACTTATTTATTGTTTATATTAAAATTTCTTCTGAAGGTGGGTACAAAATTTAAGTCTTAGAGCACCACTCTAATACATAACAACATTTTATGAATAAGTTGTACAATTGCGAAACTATCATTTGCGAGCAAAAAAAGAAAGAGTTACAGAGTGGCCAAGCTATGGATAACTGAAACCAAAACCGAAATAAGAATCAAAAAAGAACACTAAATCAGAATCACAGTATAAGAGGAGTATACGAATAGTATAAGAACGAACAGTATAAGAATAGTTTATAAGAACAACTGAATAACAAAGAACGATATAGGTGAACCTATTCCGTTTATTCTTTTAAGCGAATTTATTGTTCATGAACAAGCCAACACTATTGTCCGTCCATTTTCTTTTATATAAGTTCATTGAGAACGGCAGTAGCTCAAGGCAAAAAAAATTTGAAACTCTTATTATAAAGTAGTCATAGTTGGAGCAAAAGCTGAGGTATTTTAATTTCAGTTAATTTCAGTTTTTCGACCTTTAGTTTTGAAACGCATTGAAGCTGCGGGTAAAAATTTTCAAATATGAAACTGTTTTGCTTAGAATTAAATGCACCTGTTTGATATTTACTCATACTTTGGTAAAAAGTTGCAGTTTCCTAAATTGGTACACAGCTGCCCGCTTCGGATTTCGTTATATACGGCCGTGCTTCAGAGAACGAAAAAGAATAAATTTTGTTCGTTTTTGCATGCTTCTATTTCCACATTTTTTGCTGTGGATATCTTCTGAAACTTTCCTCACTTTTCGTTAGCCTTTATTTTAGTAAGCTATAAAAAAATTATAATTTTAGTTTATTTTATGCAAGACATGTACCATTTATGGTAGACATGCAAGACATGAACCATTTTTCGATGCAAGACATGAACCAAGTGTGTGTATGTGAACGAATGCCCAAAATTTCGTTTTGAGCTGTGAGTGATATTTTTTGGGATGATTCAGAAAAAAAAATTATCAATAAATAGCTAACTTGAAATAGGCATAAATAGAATCTAAGAATATCAAAGAATATATAAAAAATTTTTTCATTTTACATTACGCGCGCTTTTGAAACAATTTTGCCAATTCGATTTGATTTCGCTTCCAACAAAGTAGTCGGAATGAAACCACATAAAAAATTCGTTTCGGTGAAATTGGGTGTACCAAACAGTGGTTTCAAAACGAAGCCGAATAAAATTTTCGGATATGGCCGAAAGCCTACTGTTCATATTTTTGAACAAACTGTTTTGTTAAATCGAATTGTAGTTCAGAGAGGCCAATATAGACTTATAGGCTATACATTATAATTTTTTTTTTTTTGATAACGCAAGCAATATTTTTCCGCCGACAAGTTCTGAGTACGCCATCGTCTGGCGCTGCTTTGACTCTATCCGATTTTTATTTAATGAGAGCATTAAAATTATATTTACACATGTCCATATGTGCAACATATTCAACAGCCCTCTGTGGTTTTTCGCTATAAAATTATATTTACAAAATTTTTCCCCCCAATCTTTTTGACCCAACAGCACTCAAGAACAACAACATCAGTAGCATCAGCAGCTCGGGTATTGCCACAGCAACCCAAAGTAATACATCAGTAGCGACCGCAAGCGTAGCAACCACAACAACTGGCAATCATCTGGATCGACCCAATAAAATAACCATAACGCGACGGAACACCAACAACCACAGCAGCAGCAGCAACAACAACAACAACAGCCACAAGATCACCGTACAAACGGTGTCCACATCCACACATAGTCACAATTCCAGCGGTAGTAGTTGCCACAACAGCAGCAGCTGCACCACCAGTGCCAGCAGCAACCACAATAGCAGTGTGAACAGTGTTAAGACCAACACCAGTTACATTAAGAATTGTCTGATACGCAGCAGCAGCTGCAGCAACACTGCGACAAATGTCACAACATTGGCACAGATTATGAGCAACAGCAGCACAAGCAGTGCGGCAAGTTTACTCAATCAGCACAACAACAACAGCAACTGCAGCAATAGCAGCAACTTCAGTAACGCCTCCTCCGTGGGCAGTAGCATTAGTGTGAGCAGCAGCAGCAATAGCAACAGCAACGACAGCAGCAGTGGACACAGTTTGAATTTCAAGAGCAATGGTAAAAATGTTCCTGGCCTAACCACAACAACAACAACAACTGCATCCGCAGCCGCAGCCGCAGCAGCAGCAGCATCCATAGCGGCAGCCACAAACACATCATCATCAGGAGCAGCAGCATCATTGTCAGGTGGGGTAGTAGTGGGGTTATCGAAACAGCAAAAGAATCGCCCGAAAATATCCTCACCAACGCGACACGGACCGCAACAGTGTCAGGTGTGTATGAATGAATATATTCGTTTGGTCTCTTTTGGTTTCTGCGGTTTAATTGTTGATTTATTGATGGGGCACGGCACTTGAAAACGCTTTTTAAAATATTGCCAAATGTGTGTCGACTATATATTTGTTTATAAACAAACATTTAGGTCAGTGTAGTTTAATGGCGGGACTTTTATGTATACACTAAAAAAAAACATGTGACATAATATATCGTAACTCTTATAATTTATAAATATTTTTTGCATTTTTTTCATTAAAATTATTTTAATCTTATTTTTTGAACAAAAAAAAAATTACATAATAATGGTTAAATATAAATTTTTGAAATAAAAATATACAACGAAATAACTCTTAATTTTGAATTTTTATAATTAGAATTCAAAATAGATAAATAAAAATTATTATTAATTTTTCAAATTTTTTATAACTTAAATTTTTATTTTTAAAATTAAAAATAAGAGTTGTTCTGCAATTTTATAATAAAAACTGAAAATAAAAATCATTATTAAATTTTAAAATTATTAAATTTATTATTATTTTAAAATTTCAATTTCTCCAATTTTTATTTTATTAATTGAATTTACATATCCTTTGAATTTTGATTGCCGCATTTATGTGATGTACACTTCAATAGCTTTCCATCGATGCCTAACAAGTCCTTCAAGGATCAATATTAAAAATTAAAAAAGAAATTTTGTATAAATATCTCTATATATGTATTACATATTAACCAAATTTTTTAGATTGCATTTTATACATTTAAAGTAATTTTATACATTTAATATTTAAAGTAATTTCAAGAAATTACAAACATATTGGTATCGTAAACTTTAATATCAAGTTTCGCTTTTTGGAAAACAAAATAGGACATCCTATCTTTTTAAATATATTTTTATTTACTGAAACAAAAAAATGATTTTGTAACTTGAAACTATTGCCTTTAAAAAAGAGACAACCCTTTGTTTAATATCTTTTTAGTCAATGACTAAACTAAAACATTTTTTATTTTTAAATGAAAAATTGTTCGACGCTTTTTTTTTTTTTTAACTGAGAGTTTAATTGGTCTTTTCTGTTTAAACAAGGAACTTATATTTATTTTTACCCTTTACAGAAGATATGCCGGTATAATAAGTTCCTGTGTAAATATACCTAATGGACAAAGGGAGGGATATCCAAACCTATATAGTATATTGGTGAAAATAGTGATCTCTACGATTTTAGTAATTTCTAAATTAAATGAAATTAATTTTTAAATCGTTTAAAACGTAGCTCCCTTCACTTATTTTCGCCCATACGAGTACATTCTTGATTAGTATAGACAACCAAGCCTGTATAGCCAGGTCTATTTGTTCCTATGAACCAAATTATCTCGAAAAAATCAGAGACTTAAAATTTTACCAAAATTGACACATTATGCACAAGCAGTGCAAATTTTTCAATTTATGACGATATCTTGCCCCTTCTGCTGGTTACACCCACAGTATAAAAATTTCCTAATCAAAATTTGTCACCTCGTTGCAATAATATGCAGAGAAAATTATTAAAATCGGGTGGAAACTTCTACAAATATATTTAAAAATGTATTAGTTGCAGTTTCCTTCCCCAATAACTTCAAATTGTTTCATTAAGAAATAAGCTAAAGCGACCAAACTTGATTTTTTAAAATGAATCAAATTGGTGAATTGATTAAAAATGAAGATTCATGTAGACTAGAATATAAATATTTTCCCCAGTTTTCGGATACTGTAGAAATTGATAAAAATAAATAAGTTCCAAAAACTTAAATCCAACTCGATTTTTAGTTAGTCGGGTTTTACTTTTAAAACTTAATTTTTAATTGTTTTGGGATAATAATTACACAATAAAGTATTTACAGAGCCGCTTTATATTTCATGAATGATAATAGCTATACCAAACATATGTGTGTTTCCTATTTTTCAAGAAACTGTGTGTCATGGCGATAATCCAGCCATTTTATTAAGATCCAAGGCACAAATGAAGAGTCTATCTAAAGACCTTAGGTCGTTGAGAGCTATATAGATCTGTGTTTAATATACTAAGGGCTCTACGCACGAAAAAAGTTTTTAATTAAAAAAATAAAGTAAAGTTAAATTACATAAATTATTTTGATTACATTTAAGAGCAAAACTCAACGATAAGCCTTTTAATTTAATATGCTACACTGAATTATTAGGCAATTTTTTGTTCAAAACTCAATGTCTCCTTGAGCCCATCATAGTTACTTCACATATCCTATAACCAGCAGACGCCCAAGACGCTTCTAACGATATCTCATTTGACAGTTTATGATAAACGGATTAGAAGTTACAAGGGAACAGACGAACATAATTTGCATGAAATATTTATTTTGTTGTTTATGTATTTATCTTTCTCCTTTTTGCTTCGCCGCAAAATGGCGGCCGGGATGTACGGTACACTGTAAACGTTCTACCAGTTTTAACAAAAGTTTATAAAAATTAGTATGCGGAGAAAATTAAAGAAACCCCCTATTATCTTTAAATTGAATAATTTATCCTTTTTCAATGTCAATTTCAATTTTATGGAATTTAGCAACAAATATTTTTCTACGTGTATGCAGGCTCGTAAAAGGCAGCAGAGCCATTGGCACTTAAAGAAAATAATGGCCGTATCCAATAAACGTGCTCTAATTGAGCGTAGAGCCCACTTCTAGTTAGTTAGTCCCAAACGCGCCACACACGCACACATCAAACAAAAGTACTTACAACGAAAATTATATATGTACATGTGAGGGTATGCATGTGTGTAGGGTCCACGTGCCGGAGGCGCTACATAGAAATGTCAATATGCGTCTAGTTCTGACGCTGTGTGAGGCCCTCGTCAATAAAAACTGACAGCCGCTTAAAGTGCTGCAATTTTGGCAAAGATATATTCGCTTAGTAACAAAAAGTTGAACAAAAATTCTGCAAGTTTTCACATGAAATTCAAGTGGAAGTTAAAATAATAGGCCAACTTTAAGTTGTGCTTAAGCAGCTTTGCTTAGAATCTATTTCTACTTACTCCACCATTTTCTGAATAAAATTTCAATTGGCTGCCAGACAAAGCTGTTCTAAGTAGTTTTTTGCACTATGGTTGGGTTGTCCATATTAGTTCGATAAGTTTGTAATAGGCAGAAAAAGCCAAAGATCTAGCTAGATCTTTTACGATGATTTCGACAAATTTCTTCCATTCGCACGAGTTTACGTTGAAAACATGTTGAAACTGCTTTAAGAAAGTTATTTCCTGCTGGTTAAACTGCTTTTACTTAAATTGAAAAGATGCCTTATTTTTTTTCTCAAGAGCAAAAAATCGAACTTATTTATTTGATGTCCAAAAATTAGTTTCAATAAGATTGTCTAAAAAAATTTCAAAAACCAAGTTTTGTGTATTATTGTAACATTTGTCGAAAACTACATAAGGGTACTACAACAAAAAGAATAAAAATATCATTAGTCCATTAATCTGAAACGAACATGTAAAGATTAAGTGTTGACAAATAATCTGGAAAATTAGAAAATATAGACCACTGCTTGTTTGATTTCGCAAGTCTAAGACGAATGAATTTCTTTGATCTTTAGCTAATGACCACCAAAAATTCAGAACCACTATCTATAAAGTATTCCCCAGTCGGCCTTGCCCCGTGCATATTATAACCACTTGCTTCACTGGTCAAAGTAGTTTCGGTCGTGCAACATTTTATGGGCGCAATTAGCGCAAGGCAACCATCCCATAAAGCATATTCAAGCTAATATTACGCATACGCAGTGTATGTGCGGTTCATTAAAATTACCAACAGCAGCCGTAGAACCAAAAGGCAGCAAAATTTCAATTACTATTTGTAGAGCGTCCGACACTAATTACATTTTGACTTGCGTGTACTATTGGCATATTCCTTTTTATAGATTTGTAGCAAGATCTTTGGAAATGCCTCAGCGCTGGCCAAGCACAAACTGACGCACAGCGACGAACGGAAATATATTTGCGCGCTCTGCTCAAAGGCATTCAAGCGACAAGATCACTTGTGAGTATATCTATCTATCTGTATATACCATATATACAACTTATATACAGACATTGGTCATTGGCCAAGCTGTCAACGTACTATTTACCAAGTACTAATAAATGCCTCTTTAGAAACGGACACATGATGACACATAGGAATAAAAAGCCTTACGAATGTAAGGCGGAGGGTTGCGGCAAATCTTACTGTGATGCGCGCTCCTTGCGGCGTCACACAGAGAATCACCATGGTGGCATCTTAATCCCCAACAATCAGTCATTGTCACCCACAGGCAATTTAATAAGTGGCGGTGGAAGTAGCAGCAGCAATAGCAGCAGCGTTGCCACCAGCACGCTTAGCCTCTCACCGGCTACGGCCAGCGGTGATGCTAGCTCACCGGATGGTGCCACCTGCATACGCACTTATATCTCCACGGGTGGCACGGTAGTCGATGCAGCCACGGGCATTGCGCTTTCCGAGGAACAAATCAAGGCCATGAACTTGCCCATCAAAACGGGCGTCACGCTGTTATCGCCCACAACATCGACTTCCTCGAATGCTTCCTCCACAGCGTCCTCTTGTACATCATCATCTGCGTGCAGTGGCAGCATGCTAGCCAGCAGTTCACCTACTATAACGCTAAGCGATGGCGCCACCTTGGATGGCGAGGGTCTAACCAGGGAGCAGCTGGATCTGATAAGCAAGATTATGCAACAGACGAAGCAGACCAGCGCACAAGTGACTGTATCGTCGCCAACCAGTGTCAATTCCTATAAAATCAATACAGAGTCGTCGCCATCGCTATCGCGACCGCGCACTTGGAATATGCAATTGGTAAGTACCATGCAGGGTGATCCCTCTAATCATTGTCTCGTGAATAGCACAAACAGTTTTTCTATTGATTTGTGACGATTGGCTCTAGTTAATCCCAGGCTGGGTACCAGGTCTTGTGTATAGTGGCCTTGATAGATAATCAAATTTTTTTTTTAATAAATCATAATAACCTCAATGGTCCATCCTGGTGTATAAGCTTAAAACCACTGTTTGCTAATAGATGGCGTTATTGGCCGTATTAAGACACCATGGGAGCCCCCTTTTTTTTTTAATGAGTTTGACATCTGTCTTCATTAAAAAAGTGCAAATTGTAAGCAATTTCATAACACAACATATATTTTTCCTTTGGTAATCATGTCCAGTTTTGTGCCAGAAAAAGAGCATATGCGGGAAGCTCTGCTTTTCTGCTTCAATTTGAGCTGCTGATTCGCATCGAATGCTTGTGGTGGCCTATGGCGACAACAAAATCATGGGCAATCGACATCATCCGTAAGACCAAATCGCTTCGGGCGGAAGACGATGCTGTGTGTTGGTGGGATCAGCGGGGTATCGTCTACTATGAGACGTTGAAACCTGGTAAAACTGTCAATACCAACCGCTAAATGGCTTGATGAGTGGTTTGCCTCGAAAGGGAATGCATTTTTTTTTGGCGTGGTATCCACAAATTGACCGAAAGATGGGAAAAAGGGCAAGGGCCAATACTTTGAATAAATTTATTTTTGCTTTCTATGAAAGAAACAAGTGTTTTTTGGACTAAAAAACTGCGGTTTTAAGCTTTTACACCTGGTATTAAACAGGCAGCTCCATAGAGTATACGAGGCAGGGAGAGATCCCTACACTAAGTGCAAAATAACAATCATTTAGGTACGAGCATAAAGCCTAAAGCAAGAACACTCGGAAACGAAAATACGATGTCTTTATTCAGACTTCCAAGATTAGAGACTGGATTTTGGTAAACATCTACCGGAATCATAGAAGAAGTATCCACAGGATAAATTAAAGATAAAGTTTCTAACTAATAGATTATGTTGAAGTTTTTGGCTTCTTAGTTTTTATATGTAAATATTTTATTTCCTTTAATATATCCTTGGGGGTTAGGCTTTTTTGAACGTATAAAAAGAGAACATTCATGACAGCTATAAGTAGGTCGTGCTCCGTTGCAAGTTGAAAAATCAATTCAAGTCTTCCAATAAGAAAATCCCAAAGGCTCTTCACTTGGAATTGGTGTTCCTAATTCATATTTATGATTTGGTAAAGTTTTATCGTAAGATTTATGGATTTCATTTTGCCAGAGCTAGTCACAATAGAATATATTCAATAATAGCCCACTTAAGACTTAAGAATACCTTTAAACTCTCTCAATAAAAACATTCCTCATATCTTGGTATATCAATTTCAAATTTCATACGGATTTATCACAATGCGAACTACATAAAATAACTCAAAATAGATGATTCCCCAGAGCGAGAAGGCATATAGCTCACATAAACTAAAGAGTAAAACTCAATATCTAAGAGTACGTAAAATTTATCATCTCAGAGTTTCGATTCACCACTTGGCTTTATTCTTAACAATTTTGTATTTTTCTTTTCATCTATTATAGCTAAACAACAACAATTCGCAAAACGTGACTGTAACTGTGGAGGATGGCACTGAGCTGGTAGCCTCATCTAGTTCGCCAGTTGACGTTAAAGAGGATGAGCTAGGCCAACAGTTGGTGGCGGCTATTAATCCCCATTTGCTTAATATTGTCAAAATCGAAAAACCTGTCGAGTGCAATCTTTGTCACCGTAAGTTCAAAAATATACCCGCTCTTAATGGGCACATGCGTCTGCATGGCGGCTACTTCAAGAAGGATCCTGAATCGAAGCGTAACGAGAAGAAAGATTCCAGTGGACCGCCATTGCAGACGGCCAGCATTGGCGTGCGTGCGCTGATCGAGGAGAAGATCATAAGCAAGCGCAAAGACATGACTAAAGTGAGTGTACCACATATCCTCAACATTGCTATTAATATTAATTGGCATTTTGTGTTTTTTCGACAGGGTGCCTTCGTAGTTCCTGCACCACCCGGTAGCGTAGCCAGCAACACAACCACCATACGTCGATCGATTAGCGATCTCGAAAGTTTCCTTAATCCCAAAGCTAATAGTACTAGCATAGGTCAGACGGTGTCTAGCGGCACCACTACGGCGGTGCTGCCTGCAGCCACCACAATCAAGAGCAGCAGTGGCTTAAGCATACAGCAAATTGGTTTACCCCAAAGCATAGAGATCTTTAGCGGTGGCCAAAAGCAGCAAAAGACCTTGAGTCTGGGCAGTGGTGCCAATACCATTACCATTACCACCAACAATGTGCCCACCACGGCAACTATGGGCTCACTAGCCGCGCTTGCGAGCAATGGCCAAAAGAACCTAACCACCAACGATCCCAAGGATTCCACGCTTATAGAGCTGCTCAAGCGCGGTACACGCATTGCGGTTACCGCCAAGAAAACCCAAACACAGATGCACACGCATGCCCATGCCAGTACAAATTCGCTGATGAGCAGCGGCACGTGCGGCACAGAGGTGGCCACCATTACCACCACGCAAGCGGGCCGTCAAATCATTACCAACAACAATCGCACGGTTATTATACCCTCCGATGTGCAAATCGTTTCCACCAAGAGTAAGCTGAATCATGTCGGCAGCTTGGCCAGCAGCCCGGTCAGCTTAAGCACGACACGCTCCAGCACGCCGGCTAGCATCTCGCTGCCCGATGGCACGCCACTCTCGCTTACCATTGCGCCCAGCCATGAGAGCAATAGCAATGGCGTGGGTGGTGATGTCTACACTGTGACCTATACCAGCGACACCTCGGATTTGTTTGATGATGCGGAAGTTTATAATGTCTCCGATACTGAGATGCTGCTGCAAACTGTTGATACCATGGAGCTGCTCAATGACAACGATGGCGGTACACACATTAAGCATGAACATTCCGACGATTTTGCGCTGGTCAGCGATGCCGGCGATAGCGTGCATACGCAGCTCGTCAAGCTCGAGCATGAGTCCAGCCATGGCAGTCAAACAAGCAATATACTGCCCACTTTCCAGCAATTCCATTCCAAAGAGCTCATCATGCAAAACAGCTCCCAGATACAGGCTATAGCCAATCTGCGCAGCAGCAGCACGCTCACCTTGCCCGCCGAACTTAAACAACAGCTGGGCGTGCTAGCTTCACCGCTGCACTCACCTCTAGCCTATCCCACGCCGCCATCGAGTCATGAGAATATAGCGCAATCTTCACCTTTTATAGAAGATGCAGCAGCGCAATTTGTGGATGCTAGTCATACGTTCTTTAGCGATAAGACGGATTTTTCACAGGTTTATTTCAAAACCGATGACACGGAGCTTAGCGATAATGAGAAAATACTCAAGCTTAAGAGCGTGCTGGAGGAGAGCAGCTTTGATCCCTCCATAAAAGTTGAGGATTTGCTCAATAGCACCGATGATGATGCCGAAGTCGATTTGCGCGAATTTGCTGAAACGAATCTGTCGTTTCTGGATGAGGATCAGGAGTTCCTGAATGACTCTCATAATGCCACCTCGCCTTTGTCGGAATCTTTCTTTACCAGCGGCATAGGCTCTGCGGAGGATGTCAAGCAGGTGCTCCGTGAGGTTTTACCCGATGAAACCATGCAGCTAAGCAGCGAGCAGCAGGCGGAGAATATTATAGATCTCTATTATTTGCCCGGTTTGGGTCTGCAATCGCAAATGATGCCCAACTCGGAAGATCCGCTTCTATCCTCCTCACCACGTGAGTTTGGCCAGCAGCGTCAAGTGCAGCTGGTGCAGACACAAAGCGCTGACCAGCTGCCCGATTCGCACTATCAACAACAGCTGCTGCCACAGCAAGGTGACAACCCGCAACAGCAGTCCCAGCAACAGCACCAGGAGCCCCTGCAGCAGCAACAACCGCAACAGCAAACGGACTTTATGCTGCCTTTGGTCAGCGGCAATCAAGGCAACTCTAATACTCTGCAATTTAACAGCGTGCAAACTCTGACAGCAACATCTAACCAAACGCAGTTCTTGGAAGCCAATCAGCAGCAGTTGAATCTGCAGCCACTCAATAGTCTCCTGCAACCAGTCCTGTACAGCAGCAATGTGGTCGATAACAGCAGCAGCACCAACAACCAGGACATGCATGTCATAAACGGAGCAAATACCAGCTTATTGCCCGCCGTATCCAATGCCAATGCCCAGGCTAACCAGGTCACTTTGGACACCAACATCTTCTTCGGCAACAACAGCAAGCCGCTGCTGAGCAGCCTAACTGCCGCTCCCACTGTCACACCCAGCATTGCCAATCTGCAGCCGCTTTCCAATCAAACCAATTCCATATTAAAGCGTCGCCTGCGTCCCAATGGCTCGCAGGATGCGCACAACTTTTCCAAATTCCAAACGCTCTCACCACATCGTTCCAAATTGCGCAAACCTTCACGTACGCATTATACACCCGCCCCCATACTCAATCCGGATCGCAAGGGCACTGGTCTCTATTGCAATGTGCGCAAGCAGCTAGGACAGGGCATCTTCGATGTTTTTGACGATGATTTTGGCGATTCCGTGGGCTTGGTGGATTTCTCCGATGAGTCCAAGGTTAATCTGGGCTCAACCTATCAGGCGCAAATACCCGCTTGCAAGGCATTTGAACAGTCGGCTGAGGAGTGCTTGAGCGCTGAGCTTATGTGGGATCCCAATGTGCAGCTGGATGAAAAAATACTTATGCGATATATTGATCTCAGCAAGTCATCGGCTGTGCCCATGGGCAGTCACTCCGAGGAGGTGGCTTTGCAGACACTACTTAAAGCGCAGGGTAATTCGGCTGCAGCGGTGCTGTCCTTGCTGCAAATGCAGTCAAGCGCATTCCAAATGAAATGGACTGCCTATGAGCTGGAACAGTTTTTGCGTGGACTGGAAAAGCATGGCAAGGACTTTGCTAAGATTGCCAATGAGGTGAGTGAGAATTTTTTTATTTTATTTTTTTTGGAATTTGAATTCGATTTTGATAGAAGCAAGTCGTCCGTTTGTCTGTCAGTTTGTCCGTCGGTCCGTCTGTCCGTATGTCCTTAGTCTCGAAGATAAAAAGAAGTATGCACAAAGTGCATCTTACCAAGAATATTGAAACACAATTAACCAGACTTACCTATTTTGAAAACTCATTCGTGTGTGAAAACTTTTAATAAATTTGGTTGGGAACCTCGCGAGTCACAGGCAAAAATGCAGTATCCCCTACGCCTTAAATGTCCCAACTGTACCCGCACGCAAAGTTCGCAGTGGACGGAGCCCCCTAGTTTTCTGAAACTTTGTTCAAAAAAATCATAAAAAGATTAGAAAAAATTCGAAAGTAAAGCTTAGGGTGCTCATTTTCTTCTTCTTCAAAATACACTGGCATAACCAAAAAGCTTTAAAGTTCTTAGAACAAGGGTTTCTATTTTCAACTTTGGTTTGCTAACTAAGATGCTCTATTTTGCTAATTCTTAGTTATTGACGAAAACCTCGGGTGATTGCGTGCAAATGTATTACTTTTGGAAGAAACTATGCGTTGACTATAAGGTATCGCATTTGAAAATGGAGCCAGTTACGCCCACTACGCCCATTGTGGAGCAGAAACCCTATGTCTGCGAGATACCCGACTGCTCTGCGGTAAGTAACAAAGTACTTCAGCAATAAAGCTGCATGCAATGTACTGCACAAGGATAATCCATACAAGCAAAGGCATATATACCTGCTATCCTTATGAAACATTTTGTGTTTTTCTTCGTATTTCTCTCTATATCTTTACGCTGTACATAATATCCTTTATCCCATTGCTCTACCCCATCATATGCTATATAGAGCTTCAGTTCCAAAGCGGCGCTGCACGGTCATGTACGCATACACGCTTATGGTAGAAATACCAGCAACAACAACAACAACAACAGCAGTCAGTCCAATAGTTCCAACAACAACAACAACAACAATCACACCAGTTCCAATGCCAACAGCAACACCAATAGCTACGCATGCGCAACCCTGGCCAGCAACAACAACAACAGCATCAGCAGCAACAACAACAGCAATTTGAATCAAGCAAACAATGCAACAACAACACCCGCAAATAGCATCATCATCAACAACAACAACAACAGTAGCAACAACAATGTCAATTCGAATGCTAGCAACAATGCATCCGCCACAGCTGCAAACGCATCCTCCACAGCTAATAACCATACCAAAGAACCCAACAATTCCAATATAACGAACCCAGTCAAGGACGGCGAATTTCCCTGCAAGGTGTGCGGCAAGTAAGATTCCCCCAAGACAATTTTCTACCTATCAAAATACCAAAAAAATACCAATATACCATCAAAAGAAAATCGTATACGTGCAAGCATATTGAGAGATTTGAGTGCCCGTATTGTGTTTTAAGCCCGTAAAGCACGTTATCTATCGTAAATTTTTTCTTTTCATATAACTTACGCAATGTTGTGCGCCATTTTGAATTTTTTTTTTAATTTAGTTTACATTCAATACTTCCGTTATGTCATTGTAACTGTTTTAGTCTTGTTCTTAAACTTGCGCTCCTTCTCTTTTTTGAAAATGTTCAAACTTTGGTTTGGTTTTAATTTTAATTGCCGTAGTATTTTCAAGCATATATATATTTTTTCTGTTTAGTTTTCTTTAGTATGTTTGAGAATTTCCCAGTTTTATATATGCCATTTAGTTATATTAGCGATTTCATATCATCAAGCGAATATTAACTGTTGTTATTGTTGTTGTATTGTATTGTTCCATGATGCGAATTAAAAAACAAAATCTATCAAAAAAAAAACATATCATAAACAATCAAAAAAAAAAATAAAAATCAAATCAAACTTAATAAACTATAAATCAAAATTTTAAAGCGAAGATTCACAAGTCGCAAGTAGACGTTACTGAAATCTGATATCTGAAAACAGCCCCCAAAAAACCCGGTACTCGAAAAACAGCGCCAGCAAAATGTTTGGTAAGTACCAGCTTATAATTTGTGTTTTTTTTTGCGTTTTTTCTTTATGTTTCATTTTATTTACCTATTAAACTATTAACTCTATGTTCTCTTATTTGTTTTCAAAAAAAAAAAAAACACGACATTTCTTTTCATATATATAATTGTTTTCTTTTTCTCAAAAACAAAAACATATTTAATACACTGCGCTTAATGCCATTTTCTTATGTAAAAAAATAATCTTTTGTAAATATCTTAACTAACCATTCATGGGAAAATTCCATAAACAAAATTTCAAAACTTTTTTGCGGTCTCTATATGTGAAATTCTTATAACATGCTCTTAAAAGTATCTGCTTTAAGCGTGATCTCATATGTAAATAATTGGTAAAAATAAATATTCTTAAAAATTGTTATTTCAGATCACAACTGAAGTAGAGCTGCCAAAATTTTTTCTATAACAATCAAGCGCACATCTTTACATACTTATTTACTTCTTATATGTAACAGAGACTGTCATAGTATCCAACATATAAATATATACTTTTTTATAAGAAACATTTTTAGTTTAACAGTATTCAAATTTTTAACTGAGAGAGCGAGGAGGATCATATCCTTGGCAACCTCTTGCCCAAAAAGAGCCAGAAAAAAAATCCAGAAAATTAAATAAAAAATAGTGGCACATAGCAGTAAATATCTGGAATCCTTTGGATTAAGTTATAAACGAAGTGAATGTTCAAAAGTTTCCTTTTTCATCGTTTTTCCCGTCTATCTTCACATTATATTTTGAAGACCAACAACCCTCGGCACTAAAATCTTTGGGACTCAGATACAAAAACGCTAAGAAGTTTTCAGTTACTCAATTACTCATTGTTCGCCTTTTTTAATAATATGAATCTACAAGCTTCAAATGAAATTCTAACCCATAACTTTTTTGTCCACAACTTTTTAAAGGATCTTGATCAAATGGGATTCAGACACAAAAAATATCATTAACCTTCGTAAAAAAGTTTTTTCGTTAATAAAAAGCAAACCAAAAATTTGTAATTTTGAAAAATGGACAAAATTTACACTTTTTTTTGACTTTGATTGCTTGTAACTTCAATATTAAATCTCTACATAATTATATGTCACTGTAAAAAGCACATCAATATATTTCGATCTAATTGTCTTTCATGTCGATACAAAATTTTGTTCACGAGATATTGACGAATAACTGAAATAAGTTCCCAAAAACATGTTTTAAGAAAAAAAAAAGGTTGCCATTTTCGTGTTTCTCGACCCCAATTACCGTAAAAAAGATGGCGTACGTTAAAGTCGGGCGCGGACGACTTTGGGATACCCTGTACCACCACATTGCAATCAAGTCCGATATATTACTTACGAACACCAAAAACAATTTCTTTGCCAAATTCAGTTACAATATTGTTATAAACAAACGAAACACAACGAATTTTCTTCAAAAAACTTGTTTTTGACCGATCGGTCCTATGGGAGCTATATTATATAGTCAACCGATTTTGATCAAATTTGGTACTGTGCTTAGGCACTCTAAAAAACTTCCAATTGCCGAATTTGGTTACGATATCTTCATAAACAAACTAAACAAAAAGAATTTTGTTCAAAATACGTTTTTTCGACCGATCTGTCCTATGGGAGCTATATAATATAGTCAATCGATTTGGATCAAATTTGGTACAGTGCTGGGTATCCCTAAAAAACTGCCAAACACCAAATTTGGTTACAATATCATCACAAACAAACGAAACACAACGAATTTTGTACAAAAAACGTTTTTTTTGACCGATTGGTCCTATGGGAGCGATATGATATAGTCAACCGATTTTGATAAAATTTGGTACAGTGTTTAAGAACTCTAAAAAACTTCGGAATGTCACATTTGGTTACAATATCTTAACAAATAAACGAAACACAACGAATTTTGTTCAAAATACGTTTTTTCGACCGATCTGTCCTATGGGAGCTATATGATATAGTCAACCGATTTTGATAAAATTTGGTACAGTGTTGAAGATCCATAGAAAACTCCTGAATGCCAAATTTTGTTACGATATCTTTACAAACAAACGAAACACAATGAATTTTGTAGAAAAAACGTTTTTTTGACCGATTGGTCATATGGGAGCTATATGATATAGTCAACCGATTTTGATAAAATTTGGTGCAGTGCTTAGGAACTCTAAAAAACTATTGTGTGCCAAATTTGGTTACGATATCTTCATAAACAAACGAATTATCCATCTAAAACTTTTGGTTTTTTTCGAGGTCCTCTGAAACACCCCTATGGGAACTATATAATGTAGTCCCGATATCAAAAAAATAAAATAAACTTGTCTCCTATGGATTAATAAGGGATCTTATCTGAAAGTTTGGTTGCTCTAGATCTTACCATCTCTGAGATCTAGGCGTTCATACGGACAGACGGACAGACGGACATGGGTATATCGACTTCTCTAGTCACTCTGATCATACTTTAGGTAACTTTGGGGGGTCTCCGACTTCTCCTTCTGTACGTTACATACATTTTCGGCTTGCACAAACACAATATACCCTTTGTACCATACGGTACAGGGTATAAACACTTTCATACGAAGGTTCACTCGATGACCCTTAAATTTGTAAACTAGTGTAATTGCTCACTTTTGAATATAATTATATTAATTGATCAAGGACTTCAAATTTTACTCAAACAACTAGTGAAATGAGAAGATAAATATTTTTTATTGTGACTCCGGGTTTAATACACATTTTCTTGTGTTAAAAGCTTTTTGACATGATTTATTTTAAGAATGAATATCTTTAAAAATGCGAATAATTCTTGTACTACACACCCTACTAATGACCTTAATACTTCAGATTATATATTATAGCTTTATTGAATTTATTCATTTTTAATTTTTTAAATGCAATAGTGTGCCCAGATTACTATAAAGAAAACAAAAAATCTTTTGTGCAGAGAACATACATATATGTATATAGGGAGGCTTGGCAGACCATCTTTACACCTAAATGTTTATCATAATTTCGGGCCATGTTCGTTTACATGAACTTACAGGTATATCTTAGAGATCATTTGAGCTTGAGATACCAGTATTTTTTCAAAATATGCACATTATTCGCTGGTGAGATTTATCGATATATATCGCAGAACTCACTTTTAGCACCTCACAAAACAAAGCGTATCACAAACATTAATGCATATTTTGAAGTGAAATTTCGCACAGCTGTCACTAACAGTGTTACCAAGTTACAGAAAGAAAAAAACTATCGATTGGAAAAACCGTGGAAGTTTGAATTTAAAATTAACCTTTCAATTTGATCATAGTAGTAGGTACACCTAAAAAATTGATTAATTTCTTTCGTCATAAAAATATGCATTTATTATGTATTTTATTAAATATTAAATAAATTTATTAAAATTCTTGGCGTCTCTTGACATATTTAAAGAACAGACTTGAAAAAAAAATTTCAAAATTTTTTAAGAAAATGGGTTGCTTAAAGTAAAAATTTTATTTTTCAAAGAGCCCTATTGGTATCTTACATTAATAAGAAAATTTTGTAAATAGCTTAGTTACCATTACATAAAAAGTGACGTAAGATTAAAAACTGAAATTTTGCGAAAAATTTTTTCTTCTTGAGCCATGAGCTGAATTATTAGTTTTTAAAAGTCGTTGGGAGGCAGTTTTTGGTACCTAAGTCAGCTAGTCACTTTGATATGTTTCTCATTTGCGCCAATTCAACAAAAAACTTTTCCTCTAAATACCCCCTCTTCAAGTTTTCACAAAACATTTCCAAACAAACCTTGGCGAATATAGATATTCAGTTTTCTTTTTTTGGAAAATTAAAGCATAAACGAGCACCGCCGCCGGCTGAACCACATTTTTCTTTCAATTTAATCGATGACCTTTAATGCAACTTAAAAAATTTCCCAATGTGATCCCATACCGCAGTGTTGTCTATGTTGATGCATGGCCTGGCTTGCTGCCAGTTTTTTTTTTTCTTTGTATTTTGAAGACGTTGCTCCAGTTTATGGCTTTAGGAAACAGAAAAAAAATCTTTACTCAAGAGGCTTTTGAGTGCAGTGCAATCAGAAATCAGCCGCATCAGCACTTTTGGCCAGTCTCTGTTACGTACTTACTTATTACATTTCTTAATACTCAGTTAACTTATGTATATTTACTAACCAATTTTCTGTTTAAAGTGAAACCAAAACTCTCTACTCTCCATATATATATAAAAAAAATATAACAACAAAGCAATTTTAACTCCACACAAGGTTAAGTAACAAGTAAAAAAAAGGAAGTAAATTCCAAGCTTTTCATAACTTAAGCATGCCAAACTCTATCACTGTAACCCAGCATGAACAAAAACTATCTATGTGCTTTATCATCTAAGTGTCTAAATTATATAGCCTTGCATTTACTTACTTACATATATACTGTGCTACTTATGTACAACTTGCAATATGTGTTTTTTTTAAGCATTATGTTCCTGCTCTCATATGGCACGCTTGTTTTTTGCTCTTTTCCAATACTTTGCAGAGTTTTCAATAAGGTCAAAAGTCGTAGCGCTCACATGAAAACGCATCGCGTACAGGAATCGGAACAGTCTGCAAAAAATGCTAATCTACAGTCACACTTGCCACAAGTGGCTGCCACAACAACAGCAGCAACAACAACTGCAAGTACATGCTTGTCCGTGAGCATGTCCACATCTGTGCCGGCATAGAGTTATAGAGCTACTGGGCAGTTCCATCTAGTACTAAATTGACAATCGCGCTAAGCAAGCAGCAGCATGCATTGTTTATAGTTTTAAGCCAAACTGTTAGTATTTAGTTAAGCGAAAAATACCAAACACAAAAATACCAAATGATAAGTGTAATATAAATTGAATTTTATGTAATTGTATTAGTAAGCAGTTAAAGGCATTTCTACTCTCTCACACGCACACACACACATACATTTTTTACACACCCAAACTCTCTTACTATCGCTCTCTGTCTCTGTAGCTTTCATTATGAATTCTTAGCGAAAAGAAAAACCCATTTCGTAAAACTTAGTAGTAACTTTCTAGAAGTCTAAGTACATAACTAGTACTTATGTATAATTGTATAACACATTGGTACAAGTTCAAATTGTTACAAATTACTTATGTAGTTGATCAAAAGGGCAATACTTATATGTATTACTGTTACTACTACAAGTACACTTCAAATGAAAAACGCATACACACGTATTTTTCTAGTAGGCGTTTATTCAGCTGGACTCGACTGTAGATTTATGCGTAATTCTAATTCTACATATATATATATATATATATATATTTAAAGTATATAGTAGCATGTACTTACTGTTAACTAAAATGTTTTTCTACTCAAAAAAAAAAAAAAGAGAAAACAAAAAAAAAACACACTACACTGATACTTTACTAGAGCGATAAATGTTTAGTTATGTAAGAAAAATCTCTATATATATATACACATATAGGCATACATATATACGATATTTGGTTATATATGATTGTTGTTCTAGTTCTAAAAAGCGCCAGTCAGCAACTACAAGTAGTTGAAATTTTACTTATTATACTATATACTTACATACTTAACTTAAAAAAACTATTGAACTTACTAGTATACCTATATATATATATATATATATATATGTATAGTATATATATATATATACATGCATATGCTATAAAAAAGCAAAAAGGAAAAATCTAGTGAAATCAAGTGATATTGAGTGAGATCAAAAACGATTTTAGCTAAAAGAAAATAAACCAAAACCATAGAAAGTAAAAAATTTCAAATTGAAAAATTTTAACTTTTAACTAAGTGGCAACAAAGAGTTGTAAGCTATAAGTTGTACTTGTATATAGCATAAATTTTAGTACATAAGTTTCTCTAAAGTACACAGATACAAAAAAGACATAATATTACGCACACTAACACAGCAACAACAACAACAACAAAGAGACAAGCAGCTAAAGGCCAAGCCCAGTGCCGACTGCATAAAGGCTGCTATAAAAAATAATAATAATAATACATACATATATAAAAATTCTTTAGCTTTTAGTTCGAGATTTACACACGCACAGATACAAATGCACACACACACACACACATACGCAAACACTGCAGTTTATTCTTTTATACTACGTATATTACGCTGTGCAATAATTTTGGAACCATTTTCTAGGTGCTAGATGATTTAAATTATGGATTATAGTGCTAAGTGGTTTAATAAAATTCTAAACTGATTTTGCGTTCTTTTTGGCCTTTCCAGAGTTGGTTTGAGATAGTCTTATATTTCTATACCTACTTAAACTTTCATCTTAGTGATAAAGAAGATATTGTTGAAAAGATAATTAAATAACCTAAATTATGTTTTCTTTATCATTTTTATGTAGAAGCTACATCTTATATGTTAATCTAATTTGTTACACAATTAAAAAAAATCTTATTTTTAATAAAAAAATCGAATTTTCAATTTACTTTAATTTGAATTTGAAAATTATTTTTAATGAAATTTATAAAAAGCTAAAAAAGAATTTAAATTTGAATTAAATAATTTTTAAAAATTTTGTATTATTTTCTTAAATTTTTTGAGTAACAAAATTGAAGTTTTAATGTAAAAAATAAAAAAAAAACATATTTTGGGTATTAAATACATGTTATCTCGATATCGATATACTTTTAATTCCTATCGGATAGTGTGACCAAAGTCATGTATAAAAATATAAGAAATGTAAATGCTGAAAAGCACATAAGAAAAATATGATCACAGAAAGTAAAATAATTTTTTGGAATCTTACTCTTCTCAACTAGCACTATCATCCACAATTAAAATCATTCCGCACCCAGTTTGGCCGTTGCACAGTGTCAATTGCTTAGGCATCTAGTGTTTACATATAAAGTATATATATGCTATTTAAATATGGTACAACAGTAAATCTGCCAGTTAAAAAAAAAAACAACAAGAATCACACGTTTTCCATTTGGACAGTGAGCTAATTTACCGAAACAACAATTGTTTTAAAGATACAAAAAACAATTCTGTGTAAAATTGTATTAAAAAATTGAACGCAACGACATAGAAAATAAACATTTACGAGTCCCGTGCTATATATTTATTATTAATTGTAATTTTAAATAATATTACACTCATTACACACAATACCTATGTACAATATATTTAGGCTTACACAATACACACACACACACACACACACAAACACATACACAAGACAAACTAAAGTAAAAAAAAACTTTTAGCAATTTTCATGGTTGTACTTTGCTAGTTATATGCATAAATTTTAATTACATATTACTATTTAAATATGCTAGTGTAAATACTTGGTAGTATACATATATGTATTAAGCTGATCGAAGTCAAAAATTCTTTAAGCCAAGTCTATTGGTACTTTGCCTTCTGTTCAAGAACATACAAAATTTTTTACTCTTAGTTAATTGCATTATGTATAACGTAATTTTGTTGATATTATACATAGATCATTGAAGTACTGCATGAGTAGAGTTCGAATCGAGTCAAAATTTTATTTGGTTAGTATTTGTGGCTCTTAACTAATGAGTTGTTGACAAATTCTTAGTTTAAGCCCATAAGTTTATTGAACAGACAAAAGATGAAACAGTGCGATCGATAAAAACACATATAGATGGACAAAGAAAAAGATGACGTAAAATCGACGACCAGATGATAAATTAAAAAAGATGACAAATAGATGACATGCTATGAGAAGTTGCAAATTTATTTAACAGATAAAAGATGGGACAGTGTGAACGATAAAAACGCATATAGATGGACAAGGAAACAGATGATACAAAACTGACGACCAGATGACAAGTTAAAAAAGTTGACAAATTAAAAAAGATGACAAACAGATGACATGCTGCGAGAAGTTGCGAATTTATTTAACAGATAAATCATGAGACAGTTTGATCGATAAAAACGCATATAGATGGACAAAGAAATAGATGATATAAAACTGACGACCAGATGACAAATTAAAAAAGTTGACAAACAGATGACATTCTGCCAAAAGTTGCAAATTTATAACAGACAAAAGATGACATAGTGTGATCGATAAAAACTCATATAGATGGACAAGGAAACAGCTGACGTTAAACTGACGACCAGATAATGGCATAAAAAAGGAGACAAACATATGACATGCAGCAAAAAGTTGATTGTAAATGCTTAGTTTAAAACAGATAATGGATCGCATACAAATAATTTGATAGATTAATTAGTTAATTGGCAATTTCTAAAATCAGTGAATCAAGTAAACGCACAAGTTATTTTCGCAGATGAAAGATGAACCAGTATGACAGAAGAAAACATTAGGCGTACAGAGAAACGGAACATTGAATGCCAACGGACAGATAACAAAAGATCACAAGCAGATGACGTACTGAAAAGATGAGGCAGAACTCAAATCTGAAGAAAAAGAGTATCAGTTAAATAATAATTAACTAAACAAAAAATTCATATAAGCTATTTGGGGAATTCTTAGTTCAAATGATTAAGTGTGTTTAACAGATAAGAGATAAAAGAGTATGATCGACTGAAGTACCATACATATAGCATTTATATGAAGATGACCAGAAAAGCAGATAACAAATTCTAAAATCAAAGAGTCCAATAAACGCACAAGGGCCATTAACAGATAAAAAAATGAGATAGTATGAGCGACTGAGGCACATTCATAGAGCAGATGATGAAAATTCAATAGCCAGATATTAGAAGACAAAAAGATGACGGGCTTTAAAGTCTGCAAACGCGGATTGAAATTGTCGAAGGAAGGCGTAAGCCAAAAGTAAAAGCTTAGACATGCAGTAAGTGCTTGAAGAAAAGAAAATCGTATGGAAAGATATATAAACCACAGACAATCGATGAACGTATTATAAAAGATATATGACAAACATAGCTTTCTTCTGGTTGCAAACATTACTGATAGAGTGTAGAATATGATAGAAGTTTAAGCTTTGAAAATCGGATTCAGATGATGAGGCTAAAAACAAAAACAAACGACAAACACACAGATTACATGCGTTAAATAATCATAGAAGAACGACTTTGTGAAAAACATAAAAATTTGAACAACCGGTAGATTTGGTTTACCAAGCTTCGAGGACTTTGGTAAAAAAAAAACAATCTTTGCAGGTTGAATCGCTTAGACAACGAATCATTTATAAATCGTTTTCATTATAGTCATAGCAAAGTGGTAAATAGTCGAAGATAAGTTGGTTCTTAGTAGCGCGTTAAACCGAATTTAAAGAAATTTTAGTTATTAGCCTGACTACCATTGACATCCAAAGTTAAATGGAATAAATGTTTTGACTCGATTCTTGCGGCTCTCCATCGTACATAAAGCAGCTTCCAAGCTGTTCGAGATGGCTACAGAAGCCATTTAAAGACTATCTGATTAAAAAATACTCACACACTGACTCTCTGAATCATTGCGTACTCACTCTCTGACTCATGCATATTTTTGTACTCCATATTCTATTGCTACTACTCACTGGCCCATGTTTATACGCTCAACTCTTGTTGTGTGCATTTTCTGCAAAACAAAAAAAAAAAAAAAACTTAATTTAATTTAATTTAAAATTTAACTTTTGTTCTCTACACAAATGCCTTCAAGCGTAATTTTTAAGTATTAAATGAATAAAGTCTCAAAGTGTTTGTTTTAAATAACTAAGCAGCTAAAAATAAATAAAATATTTAGCTATAATATATTTAGTTTTAAGCAAGTGCATACTTTGTTGCTTTTCAAAAAAGTTTCCTAAAGACAAGCGAGGCATACGATAAATGTTACCAAAAAAAAAAAAAAGAAAAACTCTATTATTTCTAAGTCAAAAAGTTGTGTGCCCCAAAACAAGTCGAATGCAATTTTTCGTTTGTTCTTTTAAGACTATAAGTTTTGTTTTTACTCTGTGCCAAATGTTTTATATTTTAAGTTTTTGTTTTCAATTAAATGTTTATAACTATTTTTTCTATACATAATTTATATTTTGTTTTATTGATTTGGAACAAAGAAAAACAAAAAAACAAAAAAATACAAAGTAGATATGACAATCTGAAAGAAAAGTATTTTGTGTGCTATTTTCACTTTTGCTTTATTTCAAACAAACTGCAAAACTCAGCGGCGTCAGCACTTTATTCAGATACTCTGCGTTGTGATTGTTCATTAAGTGTATATAAAGTAATATATACATAAATATACATACATATATATATATATACATGACTAACTTATAAAAACTGTAAATAAAACAATTACTAAAGAGTCACAATTAGCTCAAACTCTTAACTCAAGCTCAAGTGAATAACAATATTTAGTCGAATGGCGCCAGACACATAATTATATGTATATAGTCTATATAAACTACATATACATGTGCAGTTCTTTAAAGTTTCTAACAATAATTTTAACATATGCTAACATATTTTGTAAAAAGCAAAACGAAAAAAAAACAAAAAGAAACCTGCGCTCAAATGGCTCATATTGATATTAAATTCAAAAACAACTGAAATACTTCAAATAAAACAATACGAAACCTTTTTGAAAACGATTGATAATAGCTCTTAGACATATCAATTTTATTTAAAAACAAGTAAACAAAACAGAAGCATTCAATATATATACATACATACATATATATAAAAGTATTATTTGCATGCATTCAGTATTAATGTATATGTATGCATGTTACATATATGTATATTTTTCTGTTTAGTATATAAGTAAGTCGAAAAATTTTAAAGCAACTTCTAAAGCATGCTTTTAGGAGTCGTTTGCAAAAGGCTTGCTTTTAATTTGAAACTAATTTGCCTGGAATTTTGCAAAAAACAATAATTCTAGTAAAAAATTTAAGCCTATTTCGGATTTGCTTTCCGATTCGGAAATAAGACGTCAGAAAAAAACTTTCATTTGAATTTTCGACTTTTAATGCGATTTTTCGGTATCGTCGAATATCAACAGTAGTTTTGAAAAATTTGATTAAAACTTTTTCAAATTTTGATTCCGATTTGGATTTCAGATAACACGTTCATTTACCAAAGAAATCAATAATAAATGCCTATTTCGGATTTGTTTTCCGATTCGGATTTAAGACGTCAGAAAAAACTTTCATTTGAATTTTCGACTTTTAATGCGATTTTTCGGTATCGTCGAATATCAACAGTAGTTTTGAAAAATTTGATTAAAACTTTTTAACTTTTTCAAATTTTGATTCCGATTTGGATTTCAGATAACACGTTCATTTACCAAAGAAATCAATAATAAATGCCTATTTCGGATTTGTTTTCCGATTCGGATTTAAGACGTCAGAAAAAAACTTTCATTTGAATTTTCGACTTTTAATCCGATTTTTCGGTATCGTCGAATGTCAACAGTAGGTTTTAAAAATTTGATTAACACTTTTTAACTTTTTCAAATTTTGATTCCGATTTGGATTTCAGATAATACGTTCATGTACCAAAGAAATCAATAATAAATGCCTATTTCGGATTTGTTTTCCGATTCGGATTTAAGACGTCAGAAAAAAACTTTCATGTGCATTTTCGACTTTTAATCCGATTTTTCGGTATCGTGGAATATCAGCAGTAGTAGTACCAATAATTTCAGACTTCGAATCCGATTTCTCGAAATTCGTGCAACTACTAACTAGCCAGACATCTGTAACTTTAGCATATACCTGTTTCGGATTTGAAGTCTGATCGGACTAGCAGCACTTTCGTACTGATTTTCGAGTTTTAATCCGATTTAGAACAAAGAATTTGAACAGCAGGTGTTAAAAATATGTTTAGAGTGGTTATAACGAAAAATTTACGTTTTGAAGCTTTAAATTGGATGGCAATATATAGCATATTGGCTGTAGCTAGATAAGCCTTTTTCGAATTCCGATTTCGATTCGGATTTCAGAAGTGAAAATAAATAAATATAAATAATTCGAAAATGACTTCTCGAAATGAGGCTGCCGTTTAAGCTACTAACTAGCCAGATATCTGTAACTTTCACAGTGCTGAAAAATAACTATAGCTATATATGTATTCTTGCTCGTATTTCAAGTCCGATCAGACGCCAGATAACACACTAAACATCGATTCGAACATTGTTTTCGATTTTTCGAAATATGTCACTGTTTAGACTTTTAAATCGTCAAATGTTAACAAAATGCGCTAAAAATTTAGTAAGTTAATAAACAGATGTCTTAAACCGAAAGAGAGATCTCTAGGCTGTTTTGCATGAACTTCCATTGGAAATTCCTTCTTTCAAAAACTTTAAAAATAGATTTCTAACAATCCCAGTAACACTTGGCATATTGATGCATTGTTTTTAGATTGAAATGCGATGAAAAGTAATATCTGAGATTTACTAATAGTTTGCTGTTGTTCTAAAGTTCGATTGAAAAAGATACACTGCAATCGATAAATCGGAAGCGAAATGCGGAACTGACATAGTGATTGGCATTGGTGGATTGATCTTAGATTGAAATACAGTAGCAAGTGATAACTGAGTTAAACTGATGGGTTGTTCTTGATTGCAAGTTTCATTGAAAAAGATGAACTGTTATCGGTAAATCGGAAGTGAAATGCGGAACTTACATAGCGATTGACATTGGTGGATTGATCTTAGATTGAAATACAGTGGCAAGTAATAGCTGAGTTAAACTGCTGGGTTATTCTTGATTGGAAGTTTGATTGAAAAAGATAATCTGCAATCGATAAATCGGAATCCAAATGAGTGATCGACATAGTGATTGATATTGATGCATTGATTTTAGATTGAAATACTCAGATATACTGATGAGTTGCTATTGATTTGAAGTTCGTTTCAAAATATAAATTTTAATCGTTAAATCGAAATCGAAATTCGGGACTGACATTGAGGCATTGGTCTTAAATTGAAATACGGTCACAAGTAATATCTGAGATAAAAAGATGGGTTGCTCTTGGTTTGACGTTTGATAAAGTGTTATCGATAAATCGGAATCGAAATGCGAACTGATGTGATTAATTTAGATTATGATTTAAGATTGAAATACAATGGAAAGGAATATCTGAGATACACATACGATTGAAAAAGATAAACTGATTTCAGATTGAAATACGATTAAAAGTAATAACTAAAATATACATGGGTAACTTTTGATTTGAAGTTCAATAGAGAAAGATAAACTACAATCGTTAAGTCGGAATCGAAATGCGAAACAGACTTATTAGAAATGCTAGAAATCTCTAGAAAGTTTTGCTCAATTTTCATTTAAAATCTTTTGGAAATTTCGTTCTACAAAAAAAATTAACCAATTTCGAACGCTTCCGAGGACACTTCTAGCAATATAATGCTTTAAATTCGATTCGAAATTCGGTATCTGATATACTGACTAGATGCTGTCGGCTTCAAATTCGTTTTAAAATGATTTATGACACCACTTCGCATACACTTCCTACTAGTGAAGTGTAGTTGCTATTCCATACAAGCTGGCTGACAAAGGCAAGTCTTTGACAAACCAACTCCTAAGCCCATGCATAGGTTTAATACTAAATCTACGTAATATACAATTAGTTTTAGGCCACGACAAAACTTTACTGCTCAGTATTAACGTCTAGCTCCAAAATTTCTCTGGGGCTTTAGCTTAGCCCCACGCGCTCTGGAGCTGCGTAAACGTCTTAGTCTTAAGTACTCTAGTACTCTAAGTAATACATAAATATATATATATATATATATATAACTTCAGCATAAGTTTTAACTGTAATTATGCAAAACTTTTATAGCAAAAAAAACAAAAACAAAAAAACTGTTACTTTATGGCAAGCTCAAGCCTTGCTATAAAACTATTGTTGAACTTAAATTTGTAAAGTTGGCATAGAAACTCTTAAAATATGCCAAACTACAAATTTATACATACATATACTACTACAATTAAATATATATATATATATATATAAAGCATATTTTATGGTACATACATGTGTACATAACTCATAAGTAAGCGTAAACGTACATGTTTTTATGGTTGTAAACTGATGATCAAAATAGGTTTAAAAAAGAGCAAAACAGAAGCCGAAAAAAATATTTATAAATTTTTGACTTTGTTTCTTTTTTTACTTAAACTAAAACTGCGTAATTTTTGGCACATACGTTTCAACGAATACTTTTGCGTTTTTTATGATTAGCAATTTTTTGGTAGTAGTTACAAAAAAAAAAAAAAAAAATACTAACAAAAAATACCAAAACTATGAACGAAGTATTTTTTTCTTATACACATGCAAAAAAATTCTTTACACTTCGATTTGATAGCTTATAAAAGGCAAGGTAAAGATATTTATAAATCATGAATATTCCCTCCAAAATAATTTTTAAAATTATGTATTGTACTTTAAAGCAAGCTAGCTGAGATTTGCAGTAAATTGCAAATGTTTGAGTGTTGGCTAAGTCTCTGATAATTATACAATATTTAAATGAAAAGTTTTTAGCATAATGAAAAGGCATAAATAAGTATTGTATTTAGCATGATGTTACCAGTTATATTTAACATAATTATGATTATTATTATGTATTGTATGTGTATGTGTACATGTAAACTATACAGAAAACAAAAAAAAAACAAACAAAAAAAGATGAAAAAAAAAACAAAGCTGTGGCAACTCTGGCCATTAAATTGTAGTCAATTCTTCAAATGCATTAGCTTAAGTGTGACAAAAGAAAAAACAAAAAAAAACGCTAAGAAAAATACCGAAAAATGTACCGTACAGTTGATGTTGAGGTTGATGAAGAAGATAATGATGATGATGATGATGATGATGATATATGGACACTATTTTCTAAACATATTACAACAATAATTTATTAATTTGTTGGTAATTTTATACACATATATATAGTATATATATATAAAGCATTTACATTTACATATATGTGCATATACAGGCATATATACACAGTTATTTGGTTAGCTAGCAAAACGACAACGACAACTTATACTTATGTAGGTAGCGCTGAGGTAGCCAAACTTTATGAATGTTGTAGCCATCCCCAGCAGTAGCTCTATTAATGCATGATAGAGAGTTACCTACCAAGTTTGTTAGCTCCGCGTCCCTCTTACTCACTAACACTCCTTTAGTCAAACACACACACACACACACGCACACATTTCAACTATAACTTTGTTAGTTATGACTTGTTTATGTTTTTCTCTCTCATAGAACATGTGTATAATCCGTAAACCTCTCCCTATGTAGTGTATCTCAACTATGTAGCTTTTAACTGTATTCGTTGTACTTTGCCATTTTGGTGTGATATTCTCTTGGTTGTGCGGTTGTTTTTACACCGTTTTACATATTGTTGCATTTCTATAAAAAAACTAAAAAAAACAAAGACAAAAAACCAAAGTACTTATATAAAAACAAAAATCGTATATAAACTGAACGAAGTTATAAGTTAGACTTCAAATTTCCTGTTGTTGTTTTTGGTTGTACACATATGTGCGCATTTTTATATGAGTTTATATACTAAAATCTAAACTTAAAACATGCGAAAACTTTGTTAACTATTTTAGTCCATATGTTACATACCTTTAGGTTTAAGCACTTGTAATTTAATCGAAAATCATTTGAGCAAACCTTTAATGAAAAATGCAGTGAACTAAACTGGCAAAAGCAAAAAACACAAATAAAATGGTGGTCGTAAAACAAAAATAAATTGCTGTTTTATTTTCTTAGCTTTCGGGTGGTATGACTTGCAAGTACTCTCAAGGGCACTTTAAGAGGATCTTTAATAATGTAAGTTATTGTAAGAAGAGAAGAACTCTACTGCTGCCCCATGGTGCAATGAATTTCAGAAGTTACCGCAAAGGTTCAGTGTTTATATGGTAGGTAGCTATATGAAATAGTGGACCAATTTTGATCAAACTTCAGACCAATTTTAAGACTAAAACCAAAACACAATTGACATAAATTTGGCCACCATAGTTTTAAGCATAAAAAAATTCTTTAAGCATGTATTTATGTGTTTTTATAAATTTATTATATTAGTCTTTACATTTGTGAGAAGTTTGATTAAAATTGGTTCACCATTTCATATAGCTACCATACAAAAAATGAACCTGTGCTCCGTATACGAATAACAAACCGGCGCATTGCGTGACCTTCTAATTATTGGATCATGCTGCAGCCCTATGAATCTATTGTGCAGCCTCAAAGTTAAAGTTAAAAATGAATTATCTTGGTTGGTTCTAAGCCAAGTAGGCTCTAGAGTTGCAGAGAGAGCATCAAAAATTGCAACTGTATTGGTGTGCTTGGGGTTCGCGATGAAGGCGTGTTAACGGCCAAGATCATTTGTTCTCTCTCAGCATGCGACTTCGGCATACGTTCAGCTGTGTTCCGCATGAGAGTGCGCCCGCGAATAATCGCTGATTTAGAGCATTTATTTCCGCCTTATAGGGATGCTCACATTCCGTAACTATAAGTTGTGAGGATGCAAGTTCAATTTTACAATATCTACAGATATTAGAGTCACTGATGTCCTTTTACTTGGGTATCTATTGATATTGCCCAACTTTCTCAGGTATCTATTAAGTTTGCAAGCACATTCAAGTAAGCACAACCTGGTTCAGTTTACCAAAAAGCGGAAGATGGTTGAGTGAAACCTTAAAGGTTAAGATGCGTCAACCGATCGTGCAATTTGACAGTGAAACCTTTCGCGGTTGCGCTAAAATTTCTTGGTAGAAAATAATATTGGTACCAAAACTTTTTGCACATAAAGGGTTTTTTTTTGTTTTTTTTTTTCATATATTTATTTATTGGCAATCAACCGATGAATTCAAAAGGTTATAATCCAATATTGACGAAAAAATAAATCGCTACACACTAAATATAGCTTAGTGTGTGATAACACATAAAGAAAAAATATGCGAGTTTTATAAAGAACTTTAACTTTGCCGTTGAAGATATTGAGTCTTTTATGAAGAAAACAAAATATCTCGTTTTTGAGTTTTTATCTCTTATCCAAAATTTGAATTACTTGTTTGAGTCAGATCTCGACAAAAGTAAATCACATTTTTTTTTTGAATCAATCAAAACTTGTAAAAACTTTGACATAATTTAAATTTTTTAAATATATTGTCTATATTGTATCAGTCTGGTCAGATGTAGCTAGGTGTCATCTTAACCAAAAACAAATATTAAAATCTGTAATAAACATGTTTAATCTAAGACTTTTTAAGTTGTCAAAGCTTCTTAACACTGCACTTAACTAGATAAGGTTAAGAGTATAAATTATATTGAATATTCTTCTATATTTATGATGCAGAAAATAGGTACTAAATACACTTGTTCTCCCGAAAATAAAGGCTATTTTCATGCATTGTTTTCGCCAAGTCAAAACTGTTTTTCAAAAATCGGTCTAAGAGTATCTAATTATTCAAGTTTGAAGATGATGAATAACAAATTTCTTAAATTAGGAATTATGCGGCCATTCTACGAAAATACCTTTTCCCAAAATCCAAAAAAAAGTTTTGTTCGACAGTTTGATATCATAAAGTAAACTGAAATCTGGAAATCTTCTTATAAAAGTGGCTATATAGGTGGCGACATGGATATTAGGTAGTCGGTATTTAAAAAAGACTTAGTGAGTTTATACCTATAGTATGTGCAGGAACATGTAGAATCCCTGTACGAAAATTCAAAATCTTTGTGCAGTGCTTTAGAAGTAATGCGCAGACAAGCCGAATTTTGATTTTTAATTTTCTATGTATAGTATTTATGAATAGAAAAATAAATTAATTGTTAATTAAAACACCGCAAGTTAAATAAAAATTATAATTTTGTCTTCTTTTACGTGCAAGTGTAACTTTTTTAATTTTTTTTTTACTGGCACATTTTGGTTTTTATAAATTTGTATTGCTCATAAAAAATATGATAAAAAAAAAAAAACCATTTTGAATTTCCAAACAGTCGTATGCGTTATTTAATTGGTGCAGCACACAGCTTAACTTGGCCCAGGCACACACCATTTCAGCATTTACAGCATTGCCAACTTTAAATAAACAAAGCAGTTGTCGCTCTTTGAACGTTACAGCGCTGTTAGTTGACATATAACGTTTATGCTTATCCTTTGTGCTCTCGCTGTGGCATACGTTTTGCGCTGTCGGCATTGTACATTCATTTTGCTTCGCACTCGTTTATTTGAGTTTGTTTGGTCCTGTCGTGTCATTTTTCGTTAACGCGCATTCTGCACGTTCAACTGTGCGCCCTCTACAGAGCGACTGCAGCAAAATTATATTCATAACAAATAAACGCTCTTATTAAAACTTGGGAGCTACTTACTAATAAATAACTAAAAACTACCGTGGTTTGCAGCAAAGTACAGTGAACGCAGTTTGTGAGATACACAACTAGTTCCGTGGTGGTTAGGCTGCAGCGCTTGCCACGCGCCGTCCATTTGTGTTGCGTGTGTCGCGTTTCTGGGTGTGTGTGTGTGCGTTTGTGTGTTTTTGTGCCCAACAAAGTCAGGCCACGAAAAGGCTTTTAAGATTTTTTAAATTTCTTCTGGTGCTGCTGCAGCAAACGGCTTCAAAATTAACTACTCAAAGTATCATCACAACGCTATGTCCCTATCGGCCATAGCCAAGGTTAGTATACAAGTCGCAGCAGCTGCAACCTACAGCAATGTGACTCTTATTGCCACTCATTTACAAACATACAATACATATACAATTTGTACAACATTAACTACTGCCTTGCTTAACAAAATTTCATTGTTGCAAATTCACTCATGCCACAAGCATAAAATACTGCTGCTGCTGCTGCTGGTTTGAGTAAAACTCAAACTGTTCTTTGCCTTTCGCCTGAGCTTTGCGCATGTGCCGCGTTGAGAGCTTTTTTCGCTGACGTACACACACACAAATAGGCGCCCACAGAGTTGCCAGGCGGCCAGCATTGCTCAAATTAGCATATAGCCAGTGTTGCTCATACCGCTTGATTTCTGCTACATTTAGAAGAAATTAAATAAATGGTTGGAGCCGACTAAATATTAGCCATTTTCAAATTTTAATAATAATAAATAATTATAAAATTTATAAATATTAATCAATTTAAAAATATACCCTTGCCTTATTGCCTCTTCATAAAATATTTATTTAGTTAGAACTTGTTGCCAAGAGAGTTAAATATGAATTTGAATTCGCAAGCAAATGGTTTTTGGTGGCGCTTGGGGCTAATACTTTATCATTCGTGTGTATCGACTGGAAAAATTTGTGCATAAAAAGGGGGACAAAGCGGAAATATAATACAAACTGAATTTTAGTCAAGAACTGGAGCATAAGAAACCCGTTCTGATTTAATTTTATGCCGCTAGCTTATTTGGTATACAAGAAATAGGAGCAACGTACAGCGGCTGGATTGATTTTTTTGTTTTTTTGTATGTACTACCTTTGTGGGCACTATTCCTGTAATTTTAAACTAAATTTACCTTAAGCTTATATAAAAATTTCCAACAAACTTTGGGCGCCGAAGCTTGCATATCCCTGTAGGAAACCTTCTTTGGTTTGGTTTTATTTTTCTCGTCCAAAGTTGCACGATAAAAAAATTTTTTATAACAAAAATCTGTATTATTTATGTCAAATTTCCATATAAGAAGATATTCAATATAGCTTTTCAACGCAGCACAATTGACCAGCAATCAACATGCATTGAAATGATTATTTCCTTTAAGGTTATAAAAGTTTTTAGTTTAGCCATATTGCTTAAAATAAAACTTAAAAGATAGCAATTTTTTTAGTTTTTTCCATGTTCAGCTAAATTTTTTTGCTGCTACAAAATTGGCAATACTGCATACAGCCATTAAAGTTGTGTCAGCTTGACAACCCTAGTCGCTGGTTTTAACTCAAACTACACGCTGGCGCGCGCTCCGTGAACAACCCCTAAAAAGCGCACCCCAAGGCATAAAAAGCTGCTCAAAGCTGTGCGCAACATAACAAAATTTCTGAGCTGTTTCCGTAGCAAAACACAGGCTGACTGGCAGTAAATGTCCTTGGCGCTTGCCTCGCTCCTGCGACCACGACAACGGCAACTTGGTTAAGGTTAATGCCCCTAGCCGACCTTGATGTGCGACACACTTCGTTCGGGATATGCTGCTTCGGGGACCGGCCTACAACCCACTGTTTGTGTTGTCATTGCCCCTTGTTCGGGATGCTTTTCACTTAACTTTCACATGGGTTCAATGAACTTATTATGATTTAATACATATACATAATTTATATGTGCGGGCCGGCTATGCGCCTATACCAAATTTTGGGTGGGGTTTTTTTTTTTTTTTTTTGGCGTCGTATAGGTCGGTTCCCGACTTTGATTGACTGTAGTATGTCCATTTAGGGCTCGTCCGATTGTTGCTCTGCTGCAGTTGTTGTTAGGCGCTATTTTTAGCAACGAATTTTGGTAATTTATTAATTATTATTATTATTGTATTAAGCTATTACTTCATTAGGACTTGCATTGTTTTTATACCCTGTACCGTATGGTACAAAGGGTATATTGTGTTTGTGCAAGCCGAAAATGTATGTAACGTACAGAAGGAGAAGTCGGAGGCCCCCCAAAGTTACCTAAAGTATGATCAGAGTGACTAGAGAAGTCGATATACCCATGTCCGTCTGTCCGTCTGTCCGTATGAACGCCTAGATCTCAGAGATGGTAAGAGCTAGAGCAACCAAACTTTCAGATAAGATCCCTTATTAATCCATAGGAGACAAGTTTATTTTATTTTTTTGATATCGGGACTACATTATATAGCTCCCATAGGGGTGTTTCAGAGGACCTCGAAAAAAAGCAACCATAGGATCGATCGGTCGAAAATTTGTTTTTTGTACAAAATTCGTTGTGTTTCGTTTGTTTGTGAAGATATTGTAACCAAATTTGGCATTAAGAAGTTTTTTAGAGTTCCCAAGCACTATACCAAATTTGATCAAAATCGGTTGACTATATCATATAGCTCCCATAGGACCAATCGGTCAAAAAATCGTGTTTTGTACAAAATGCGTTGTGTTTCGTTTATTTGTGAACATACCGTAACCACATTTGGCATTAAGAAGATTTTTAGAGTTCCCAAGCACTGTACCAAATTTGATCAAAATCGGTTGACTATATCATATAGCTCCCATAGGATCGATCGGTCGAAAATTTGTTTTTTGTACAAAATTCGTTGTGTTTCGTTTGTTTGTGAAGATATTGTAACCAAATTTGGCATTAAGAAGTTTTTTAGTGTTCCCAAGCACTGTACCAAATTTGATCAAAATCGGTTGACTATATCATATAGCTCCCATAGGAACGATCGGTCAAAAAAACATTTTTGGTTAAAAATTCGTCTGTTTTTGGTTGTTTATGAAGGTATCGTAATCTAATTTGGCAATCGAATGTCTTTTGGTGTTCTTAAGCAATTTACTGGATTTTATTGCAAGCAGTGGTACAGGGTATCCCAAAGTCGTCCGCGCCCGACTTTAACGTACGCCATCTTTAGCTATGAATCATGAATCAATCATCAGATAGTAATTCTATTAAGCCGTGTTCCCAAAGTGTAAGTTTAAATATTTTGGTGATGAACACCCAAATTTAGTTGTACCTATCTGTTGCTCTGTTCCCATTATCTTTTTTTCTTTTTATGCAAAAAATATCCTGTTATGAAAATTTACAATCAGTTTAGGGGCATTAGTCCCCTTTTCATAGGATACAAATGATCTAAATTATATTATTTATAAAACAAGACGAAGATCAAAGATCCAACAAAAATTCTTAAGATAAGACAAAAAATGCTTGAAATAAGATTAAAAGTCTTGAATTAAAAAAAAAGTTCTTAAACTAAGATTTAAATTTTTTTATTTATTTAGTTATGCAGTAATTCGCGACTCTATGCCCATGGTTGAACCTTTTAACGATATGTATCGACTTACGTCGTGAATTAGGTAAAAGCCAAAAAAACACCGTTGACCAAATGGGTGAGAATTCCGAATTGGTCAAGGATGCTTAAAGAAGTCTGCCAAGATGACTTAAGATAAAAGAAGAGATAGATGACACAGACAACAAATAACAAAAAAAAAAGGTTTTTTTTCGAGGGTTGGCGTATTTATGAAGCTTTGGGCCGTCATCAAGTTTGGTTGAACAATTTTAATGTTGCAGACACAACTGCGAATGAATCACTTACTGTGAAAATATATGTTTTGCTTATTTTTTTGAGAGATGAAGTGCAATTTTTGGCTACTAGCTCTCCCAACATACAGTAAATGAAAACGTTTGAAATGAGACTTGAAGTGTGAATCAAAACACTTTTGTGAGCGCTAGAGCAATGAAAGAGACAGCCTTAAAAAAATACCATGGAACATGTTGCAAGCATTAAATTTAAGTACAGCAAAGGGTCTAGCTGTATAAGGTACTGGAAACTGCCCCAAAAAATCGTTTGTTGAGCAATGTCAAAATTTTTATATTTGCCTAAAAAATAAATCAGTTTCTTTCATCATAAAAACAAAAAGTATGTATTCTATAAAATATTATAAAAATGTATTTTAATTTTTGCCATCTTTTAACAAAAAAAAAAAAATTTTCAAAAAACGAAAAACAGGTTTTTTTTTAAATTAAACCGTAACGCGTTAAGTTTAAAAAATGAAATTTTGCGAAAAAAATTTTTTTTTTGCATTATGCATCGAAGTTTTCAAAAATCGCTGGGGGCAATTTCCAGTACCTTATCCAGCTAGACCCTTTGTAAATTTTCTACACTGCAGCATGTGAGTATGAAGCAGCAGTTGGGATTCAGAAATAGATCCACCTGCTTGAGAGCTAGGCTGGCGGGTGAAATATTGCCCTAAACCCATCCAAGCGCCAGGCAGTGTACACGCCAAGGAAAAAAAAAATAGCCTGCTCTATGACTGAGCAGCCAACCTCTTATGCCTTGGGAACACCCTGGCGGCATATAGACAAAACAATAGAAAGCTGTCGGACCAAAATGGCAAAAATATACTAGCTACTAAACAAACGCAGTGTTGGTGGCGGCTATCTGGAGGTACAGCATCTCAAGCAATAAATTATAATCCAGATGTTTCAAAACAAGTCTTTTCACCTTGTCACTGTTAACCCAAAGGGTACGTAAGAAATTCGACCTTGCACCATGACCTTACACCTTTAAACAGCCAGTCTATTGTTGGCGAAAGGGCTTCTCGGCGAAAACCCTTTCAAGAGGTTTAAAAGAACAAGTTCCAAAACTAAACATTAGGGTGGCCATTTTTGCAACATCTCAAGATTTTAATAATGCCACCCCCTAAAAACTTTCCATTTTACCTGCGAATAGCGCCTGTAAAATTTAAAGGCGATTCGAATGTCTTTGATGGTTCCTAAAATAGGTCAAAGGTCATAAAAAATGTTCATGTGAAACATGTTCTAAATATAATCGATTCAATTATCTACAGTCAACTAAAAAAATTATCGCAATCAGTTTAGTATAACCAGAGATACTTGCTGTTAAGTAGACACTTTTTTTTTTCTAATTTCGAAAAATGTTTTTTTCAAAATATCTCGAAGCATCATGTCAATATCTTCTCCCGTTACCCCGCAGTAGAGTTTCGCGGTTTTTAGCTACACCGTTTAATATTTTCATCTGAAATTTAACAGAGCGATGCGTTGTGGTTACATGCAATCGGACAAATACAGCAAAAGTTATAGCCAAAAATGTATAAACTGCGTCAATATTTGACTCTTCGTAATTATGGTTACAAGTGACCTAGAATCACAATTTCATGTGGCTCTAATGAACAAATCCACATCCAAATTTTATCGATGCGGTCCCCCCACCCCCCGCAATTGATTTACCGTGTTTTCTCCCACACCCCACAACATACCAACTTGAAACTTACTACAAATACTTTAAATAACTTCTTTGACGTAACATTCCAGTTTCATCAAAATCGGTAAAAATTTACGGAACTTATACAAAAAAAAATTCCAATTGGAAAGTTCTTAGAAGGAAGCTATATGTAGGTAAAAAGGAATCTTTTTAGGGGATGGCGTTATTGATATCGACGATTGAAAAATCCTCCATACCAGCGGCGGCCACCCTACTAAACATATTTTACGAACCAATGAAAATCAATACAATACAAGAAGTTCGTTCTAGAAGAGGGCCGAAGCTCGGTCTTGAGATAGGTTTTCGCTAGTGATCTGTCAAACATGGCGAACGGGCCATTGCTGCAACTGCAATTCATACAAAAAAAAATAACCTTTGATTGCTTGCAAGATTAATTTAAAGAAAAGTAAATTTAAGTACCGCATAGACTCATGCAGACCTCTGATACAAAGCATTTTATTTATTTATTTATTTTTTATAATAATTATTGGTAATTAGTCTGTTTACAAATAAGGCTCTTATCCAATACTTGCAAAATAAACACAACTACAAAAGAATATTTTAACACTGTTAATTAGCAGATCCCTTACAAGTTTAAAAAAATGTTGCATACTTTTGGGCAGTACATTTAATTAGCCCTGGTTTAAAAAACATCGCCTATTAAAACTGCTGCAATCGCAGAAAATTCCATCACTAGCACACTGATTTGTTTTGAATTGTTATTGTTTTTGCAAAACTTTTAGCCGGGGCCTCGACAGATTATCATAAAGTTAACAATTTGAAATAGCTCAGCGTAAAAACAAACAAACAAAAAAAAGCTCATTCTAAAACCTGTTGAACTACTTAATTGCCCACGATACAAATCTAGTACGAGCTGTTTTGCTACCCGTTGGACAACCCAATCACATCACGTTATCAACTGCATAAATTTAATAAATACATTTAGCAGAAAATAAAATTTACAAAATGGGTGTGTTGAGGCACTTGGCCAGCAGCAGCATACAGTTTGCCAGCAGCATACCGCGTGTTTGCAAGGCATCCGCACTTAAAACTTTGCCCGTGCCTATAATAAATTCTTTATTGGCTTCTACAATGTCCACTAATGCTAATGTTTCTATTGCCGCCGATGTGCAGCCAATACTTTACTCGTATTGGCGCAGCTCTTGCTCCTGGCGGGTGCGCATTGCCATGAACCTCAAGGAGATACCCTATGACATCAAGCCCATTAGTCTGATCAAGTCCGGAGGTGAGCAGCACTGCAATGAGTATCGTGAGGTCAATCCTATGGAGCAGGTGCCCGCTTTGCAAATAGGTAAGTATTCATTTAAAAGCTATGCACATTTTAAACGTACTAATCATACTATTTTGCAGATGGACACACGCTGATTGAGTCTGTGGCTATTATGCACTATCTGGAGGAGACACGTCCACAACGCCCGCTGCTGCCGCAGGATGTGCACAAGCGTGCCAAGGTGCGTGAGATTGTTGAGATCATTTGCTCTGGCATACAGCCGCTGCAGAATTTGATAGTGCTAATACATGTGGGCGAAGAGAAGAAAAAGGAGTGGGCACAACATTGGATTACACGCGGTTTTCGTGCCGTAGAGAAGGCATTGTCCACCTCGGCGGGCAAGTACTGTGTGGGTGATGAAATCTCCATGGCTGATTGCTGCCTGGTGCCGCAGGTTTTCAATGCCAGAAGGTAGCTAACATTTTATTATATAATAATGTATCAAAACTAAACTAAATTTCTACTGCCAGATTCCATGTGGACTTGCGTCCCTACCCCATCATCTTGCGCATTGATCGCGAGCTGGAGAGTAATCCGGCATTCCGTGCAGCTCATCCCTCCAATCAGCCGGACTGTCCGCCGGAGCTGCCAAACAAATAGAATTTTCCGTCGACAACTGCAAAACGCCGTAAAACGAAAAAATAAATTTGCAGTTCGTTTCAAAATTCAAAAAAAAAAAAAAAACAGCGCAAAAACAAACCACGTTAAAATAGGAAACCAACAACAAATTTCGAAGGCCCTCAAACTGTGGCACAGTGGCAAAGATTTCAACAGTCGGATGTGATTAAAAAATTTGCTAACAGCATTTAAACAAATATTTTGTAAGCTATGCAAAGCTGCATATAAATATTATGTAACAAAAAAAGCAAAATAAAAAAAATTTAATTTTGATTGGCAAACAAGTAAAAAAAAAAAAAATAATATTTATGTAAAACCTCATGAAAATTTATAATTTTCTTCATTTTTAATGTGAAAATAATCTAAAAGATAAACTCATATAAAGAAAACTTATTTTTATGCATTTTTAGGCTAAAAAATATATTAAAAAAAAAATTAAGTAAAACTCACGACGACAAGCAAAATTCAATTCAGGGATTTATAAACAAAAAATAAAAAAAAAGCAAATATTTTTAGTATAAAAACAAAGAAAATATAAGAAATGTCAAGTTGTAAGTGTAACAAAGTAAATTTTCGCAAAGTACAAAACTTCAGTCAACAAAAACACTTTACTAAAAAGTTTATAGAACTTAAACTAAACTTAAAATAAATTAAATATATAGTAATAAAAATAAAAAGCTGCAAGAAAATTTACAAAATGTAGTAAGTGTTTTAATAGAAAGTCGCATAAAAGAGCTCTACTGCTAATATGTGAACAAAAAAAAAATTAAAAATGTATGCATGTCTCTCTCTACTACATAAAACCTATAACACTATTTAAACATTAAAGCATATTTATAAAAAAAAAAAAGAAAGATTCAAAACAAAACACTTATTAAGCATATATCTTAAATAAATGCACATAGTCAAATGTAAAAGCCAACAAATTATGTGCACAGTTTTTAATAAAAGTTGCTATAAAACCAAAACAAGTAGGTCTAATAAATTTCCAAGTACATGTAATTTTAAGCTTGCTGTAAAAAAAAAATTAAGTACAACACTAGAATCGAAAAATTACAACTAAAAAAAAAATAGTTCTTTTATAGATCAAGTCTATGCTGAGCTTTGCATTTTTATAGCCATACCAATGCAAACGCCAGACGAATCATAGTTTCCACAATTATCAATTGTAACAGTTCCAATTATTTATAATGATTTTCATAATAAACTCCAAACTAACCAAAACCAAAAAAAAAAAGTTTTGTAACTAGGGAGCTTATGGATCTGGCCAATATAACACATTACCGGATTAACCCTTCTACAGCAGCCTCTGCCGCTAGCTACCTGGATGTTAAGAGTTACAGAGTTCATTATTCCATCGAATGTGCTGTATGTTGCCATAGCGTAAAGAGTTGCCACCTATTCGGGTTCCGCATGGATCCAGGATCCACGGGCGGGCCTAGAGGTTAATTTGTGCTCCTGCAGGCCACACGTAAATTTCTCCGAGCAAAGAAAAACTAACCATCACATTGAGCCTGAGGCACATTTTTAACATCTTAAAGATCTTCCAAAGATCAGTGTATGTGATTGGTTACCGGGTCTGGAGACAACCGCCGGTGTAAAAGGAAAGTCCATAACTAACGAATATCCATACACAAGTGCCAAAAACCTCACCTTTTTAACATCAACAACGAATGGGTCTCAGCGGCGACATGATCCAGGATCGGAATGCCTGCAGACGAATGCTGAGATCGCATACCCACACCTCAGGAGGAGCATAAGCGAGTCCGAAAAGAGGTAAACAAGGGCTTGGAAGAAGAAGAAAGAAAAACTTACGCGTAAATAAATTTTTTTTTAAATATTTTAAATTTGAGTCGTATTTACAATTATTTTTAAGCTCAAGCTTTCAATCGATAAATAACAAACCCATCCGATTTGAAGCGACTGGTAAGTAAGAAATGGATACGGCATATTTGACTCGATTATTAAGCCTCGACACTGTGGGCCCAGATTGTCATATTTTGGCCAAAAATCTGGCATTTGCACAATAATTTTTTTAGAGTGATGCACACGTTGTTTTTAAACGATAAAACTTTTTTCCAGGAACGTTTGAGCCCAATTTGGTTTTTTTAAGATGTAGATAATCCATACCAAAATTGGGAAAAATTCAATAAAAAAAAAAGAGAGAGCTTTTACCAAAAGAAAAAAGTCAATGAAATCAAATAAATGACACCTAAAGCATTTCCAAGTTTTAAATACATATGTATAAATAAATTACTAGTTTACAAATTTAAGGGTCATCGAGTGAATCTTCCTAAAAATATGTTTTTTAGGGTAATTTTGGGTTTTTTCTTAAGCACCGCTTTCGAGATATTTTCGAAAAACATGTTTTTGGGTACTTTTTTCAGTTATTCCTCAATATTTCGTGAACAAAATTTTGTATCGACATGAAAAACGATTTGATCGAAAGGTATTGATGTGCTCTTTCCAGTGATATGTACTGATTAAGTAAAAATTATCAAAGTTACAGGCAACAAAAGAACATTTTTCAAAATTACACATTTTTGGTAAGCTTTTTATTAACGAAAAAAAATTTTTTAAAATTATGTTAAGCTTTAAGCTGAAAGAGACTTTTCTTACGAACATTTCGAGTCTAAGATCATTAAAATCGGGTAAGAACTGTAGATGCTATGGAACCATGTATGAAAAATTTTTGACTCAAAGTTTTTTGTTGATTGTTGTTTTTCAAAAAATGGGCAGCACTGCAGCTGCTCTTCAAAGTGACAAATTCTTTGCGTTAAGAATTTTGAGTGTTTTTATATGACGCTTTGTTTTAATAATCTTTTACTTATTTTGTTATTTATTTCTCAATGTCTTTAAAAAAATTCCAAATATAATTATGTTTTCGGTTTATATGATTTTTCATAAAGTTTGACCATTTAAAGACCCATGTCGTTATTGGCTATAATACGGTCTCTCTCTCCTAAACTAAAAGTCATACCTTGCGGCGTTTTATCATTAAACGATCAAAAAGTGATTCAAAATTAAAATAAAATATATTTATGCCAACCTTACACTTAATTTCCTTATAAAAGACTACTGTAAAGATACACTTTAGAGTAATGATTGATACTGATCGCTCAAGTGAGCGACCTTAGCTTTCATTTCAAAGCATTCTAGCACACATATGCTGACCACAAGCTCCCTTAAGCAAATAAAAACATCCGACCCGAGGGTTCATGTTTATACATAAACACATCCGTCATCCGGATTTTTTTTTTTTTTTTTTTTTTTAAAATGTGTATATTTATACCCTGTACCGTATGGTACAAAGGGTATGTTGTGTTTGTGCAAGCCGAAAATGTATGTAACGTACAGAAGGAGAAGGCGGAGACCCCCCAAAGTTACCTAAAGTATGATCAGAGTGACTAGAGAAGTCGATATACCCATGTCCGTCTGTCCGTCTGTTCGTCTGTCCGTATGAACGTCTAGATCTCAGAGATGGTAAGAGCTAGAGCAACCAAACTTTCAGATAAGATCCCTTATTAATCCATAGGAGACAAGTTTATTTTATTTTTTTGATATCGGGACTACATTATATAGCTCCCATAGGGGTGTTTCAGAGGACCTCGAAAAAAAGCAAAAGTTTTAGATGGATAATTCGTTTGCTTATGAAGATATCATAACCAAATTTGGCAATCGGAAGTTTTTTAGAAACCCCCAGCACTGTACCAAATTTGATCAAAATCGGTTGACTATATCATATAGGTCCCATAGGATCGATCGGTCGAAAATTTGTTTTTTGTACAAAATTCGTTGTGTTTCGTTTGTTTGTGAAGATATTGTAACCAAATTTGCATTAAGAAGTTTCTTAGAGTTCCCAAGCACTATTCCAAATTTGATCAAAATCGGTTGACTATATCATATAGCTCCCATAGGACCAATCGGTCAAAAAATCGTGTTTTGTACAAAACTCGTTGTGTTTCGTTTGTTTGTAAAGATATTGTAACCAAATTTGGCATTAAGAAGTTTTTTAGAGTTTCCAAGCACTGTACCAAATTTGATCAAAATCGGTTGACTATATTAGATAGCTCCCATAGGGCCAATCGGTCAAAAAAACGTTTTTTGCACAAAACTCGTTGTGTTTCGTTTGTTTGTAAAGATATTGTAACCAAATTTGGCACTCAGAAGTTTTTTAGAGATCTTCAAAACTGTACCAAATTTTATCAAAATTGGTTGATATTGTAACCAAATTTGGCATTAAGAAGTTTCTTAGAGTTCCCAAGCACTATTCCAAATTTGATCAAAATCGGTTGACTATATCATATAGCTCCCATAGGACCAATCGGTCAAAAAAACCTTTTTTCTACAAAATTCGTTGTGTTTCGTTTATTTGGCAAAGAAATATCTTTTGGAGTTTGTAAGCAATATATCAGACTTGATTGCAATTTGGTGGTACAGGGTATCCCAAAGTCGTCCGCGCCCGACTTTAACGTACGCCATCTTTTATTAAAGAATAATATCAAATTTGCGTGCAACTACCGTAAAAAAGAAACATTAATATATATACAACAAAACTTAACATTACAATATTCTGTAATTACTATAGATTAAAAATTATTATTATTATAATTTTAAATACATTTACTTAAGGATTCTCCTTGGGAGATCCTGTTGGTGGCACCGTTTTAATCTGCGCATTCATGCTCTGGAAGACGGTCTTTCTGAATTTAGCAGTCGTGCTAGCAAATTTGGATGAGATCCAAGACGCTTTAAATACTTTTTGGCCTGCAATTCTTTTTTTATATCCCTAGTACGCATGTACCAGGGAGCGCCGCACAAATTTCTTAACATTTTGCTCCGGACAACTCTGATTTTATTTAAGTTCGATTTCGCTGTGATTCCGTAAATTTGAGTCGCGTACTTCCATATTGGGCTTAAAATTTGTAGATCGAAACTTTATTAAATAAGGAAAGCTTATTTCTGGAAGCGAGCAATCATGACATTTTCCTCGCTGTGGATTGCACAGTTTTTTGCACCATTGTAATGTGCCTCGAGAAGGTTAGCCTCCTGTCCAGAATAACGCCAAGATATTTGTGCGTAGTTTCATGACGCAATGCAGAGCCGAGCATTGATATACGAGACGAATTTCGCCTGTTCGTAAAGGTGACATTGGCGCACTTGCTGCTGTTGATGCCGATATTCCACATTAGCGCCCACTTCTCGAAGGGCTTCTGTGGCCACACCAAGACAGGAGCATCTGGTCAGCACAGCTGTATCGTCAGCATAGGTTGCAATGAGGACATCGCTCTCCTCTACGGCAGATACCGACTCTGATGTTGGCATATCGGCAATAAAGTGTGGGACCATGTACACTACCTTGCGCGACACCAGCACAAATGCTTCTCTTGGTTGATTTTGCGCCGTCAACTGCTACACAAAAAGTCCTATTACTAAGAAAGCTACTTATTATTTGAAAAAGTTGTGGAGTAAGTATACGCATCAATTTATACAAAAGGCCACAATGCCACACTCGATCGAAAGCTTGCTCTATATCCATAAAGACTGCGACAGCGTACTCTTTGTGCTGCATGGCCTCCAAGACGAAGTTAACAACTCGATGAAGTTGTTCTGGCGTGCCGTGACCTTTTCGAAAACCGAACTGCCATTAAGGTATTGCTTCAGTCACGCTCGTCAACTGTAGAATTCTGTCACGAATGACCCTCTCCAACATTTTTCCTAGTGATGGTAGCAGACTAATTGGACGATATGCATCCACATTTGTGGGCTGCTTTTCCGGTTTCGGGATCATGGCGATCAAAGCAGCTTTCCAAGCTCGTGGGAAGTATCCCAGAGCAGTGTTAAAAAGTAGGACTATGAATAGCAGCGCCTTGGTAGGAAGTAGCTTTAGAGTTCGATTATCTAGAAGGTCCTCTCCCGGTGATTTTTTGGGTTTTAGTTTCCTGACTTGTAGCACCACTTCTTGTAATGTGACCGGACTAGACGGCAGAGACATTTGGAAAGGTTCTTGTAAAGATGTACTGATCACTCCACGAGTTGCTTCAGAGGTAAGATTGAGTGGCTAAAATCTGTCTTCCAGATTGTCTGCAAAAACGTTAGCTTGGCGCTGGCTTGAAAGGCACCAACCTCCTGCTGGATCTCGAATTGGGCTCTGCGGAATTACCTGCATTTTGTATTTGTTTGTGAGCTTCCACAGAGAGTAATTCGTAGATTCATCAGGACTTACGTTGGCAAGAATTTCGTCTATTCCAGCTTGCCTATGATTGCCTATTCAGCAAATTCCCATGTTCAGGCCTGAACAACTACTGTCCTATAGTTATGAAACGCTTAAAATTGCAGCAAAAGTGCACGATATTTTTTTGTATATGAAGTTTTGTCATTCCGTGCGAAATATTTCGTGCTGCGTAAGACCCCTCAAAAAAAACTTGTACAAAATTTTGTAATTATTGGCTACTGACGGTTAATGAAAGAGTGTAGGTAGTATGCGGCGAGTTTTGACTTGCTGTATAGAAATGTTTCTGGATAAAGAAAAAATCACTGTTGCGGGGGACAGAGGTTGGCATCCTTATAAAGAACAAAAAACTGTAGCTTCTTCGCAAAAAGATTTACAAATAGTTATATTTAAGTGTGGAACTTCCCCAGGTTTCGGAACAATACTTGGTTAAATTCGGTTTAAGTTTTAAAACTTTTGTACTTTTATTTGCCTAGTCCAAACTCGTATGTGTGTTGACGCACAGTTTCTGAAAAAGATGTGAAAAATTATTGAATTTAACTAGTATGATACTTACGAAACCACCAAGATTCTGTCGGCTTGGCATAGGCGTAACTGAGGCAGCATAGAGCCATCACCAGCACAGTTGCATAGTTTGATGTAGATATTAAGTGAATTGGCAAAATCATTATGTCGCTAAATTAGTGTGAAAATAGAAAAGCCCAAATACTTATAGATATTTAGTTATAAGAACCTTGTAGTCTTGAGTTGCCTGCTATTATATAGCAGAAAAACGATACTTTTCAAAATATCTATATAAAATGCTTAATTGGGCAATTAGTTTCGGATACGTCAATGTCAATTATCACATTTTAAAATTTTTTCTTTCCTAGCATTAAAATTGCTCTTATAAGAATGCGAGGAGAATTCAATTTTAGACCCCTTGCATATAACCTTCGTTAATTAACAAGCACGAGCCTAACCAACAGCAAAACGTTGAAACTTTCACAAAAAAACATACCCTATACCGCCTGTCACCGAAAACGCATTCTATTTTTAATAATTAATGAATACTATTTTTGATATTTAATACTAAATTATGAAGGAACTCTTAAATAATTTAATGTTGCTTAGCTTTGAGCACGCATTGAGCGGGTGGGAGTTCTGATTTCGGAAAAGGGGAATCTGGCAAATGTGTTTTAGCCAGGTGCTGCTTAGGTTTGGGTCTAAATAGTGAGAATTGCGAACCGAGTCTGATTCTATACCAGTTCGAAATCTGCTGGAGTACATTTTTGTGATAAGAGTGAGTCATGTCAGCCAATTACGGCAGAATAGCTGGGGATTCGAAATAATTTTTTAGGTAAATTTCAGAAATTAGTTGAGAACTAAAGAACTAATTATTTATTGGACACTACCGTGAGAAATGCATAACTGATCAACAATCAGAAGAGTATAGGAGCGCCTTCACTTTGGCCACATTTTCAAATATCGTTGCTCAACATTTTTCTTGGATCGTGACACACTTCTTAACAGAGTTTCACGGAAATCGACGTGCTTGCCAAATAGGAGCGATAAGAGAATTATCAGCCATGCTCCGAAAAACGAAAAAACCAAACCGAACAATTTTATTCGGATTCGGTTTTGCATGCATAACTTCCCTTTTTATTTTCGATAAATTCGTATATTTTCCTTAACATTCCTATAAATCCTAATGTTGTATTTTTTTTGGCCAGTTTGTTGAGTTGGTGGACTAGGGAGTGGTTGCCAATTTTATCAAAGCCTGTCGCTCTTAGTAATTATTTTGCTCAGAGTTTATCTAATTTTTGACAAATTACAAAAAAAAAAAAAATGCGCTCTTTTATTAAAAACTGTTCATTTTATTGACAACAATAAAAAATTAGTTAAATATTAAACCAGGAAAAGTGCGTGGCCTAGGAGTTCCGTCGCCATAAGCAAAGTTAAGGCAGCAGATGGCCATCAGTGCAACAATTGTTTGCATTGGATTCATAATTTGTTGAACTTGGGATAGATGGAATCTGAAAGCACAAAACAACTTTATATTGCAATATTTACGTCAAACTATATTTTTAATAATTTGAAAAAATCGATAAAATAAATATCTTTTAAATAAATTACTTAAAAAATAATCATACCTTTATCTTTTCGCTTAATCAGTACTGTTTAAAAACAAGTCATCTCGATTTTTCTTATATACTGCACAATTTTAAATTGAGTGTATCTAATTGAATAAAGTATCTAATCGGCTTAAAGATTTGTATTACTCTATTAAGCCATAAGAAAAATAATTTCATGCTTCGCAAAAACGTGACGAACATTCTTAAATCTTAAATAAACCCATTTAAACATTTATTTTTTTAATTTTTCAAATCTTTTAGAAAAGTTTAAAAAACTACAAACATGAAGGCACTCTGAAGCTGGCGTAAAATGTAGTCGTACATAAGTTTTTTTTCTACCTTTTTGCTTATTTTGGACTTAAACCCTATAAATATTAAAGTTGCATAAGAAAAATGAATCTTACATAAAAAGATCTTTTAAAAGTGTTATTTTTTTATACATACGAATGTAATGATCGGTGCAAGTAACTTTTTGGTATAAATATGATGAATGCATTGGAAAACCCTTCATAAATTTCAAAAATTTAATATATATATGTAATATATGTATATGTAATATATAACGCCATTATTGCCTACTTGTTTGCGAAATTGATGGGAAAAAAAAACACGACAAGAGCAGGCAAAACTCAAGAAAAAGCGAAGTGAGTGGGTAAACTCATAACACAGGCCAACATGGTTTAGTTGTTGGAAAGCTAAGGGTCATTTCCGAAGTAATTTGCTGCGTAGAATCCGAATATGGGTTCAGAATTGACCCATCACGTCAGGATTTTGAGATTTTTGAGGTTATGTACCCGTAAAACGGTGTTTTTCCTACTTTTGAGGTTATGTACAGGATGCAAAAAATGGTTTTTGTGGTCTGTCACTCCAGTTACATAATTTAGTACCACTCTTAACCTTTAATTTAAAAGTTCAAGCGATCATTTACGATTTTTTTTCGCAAAGTTATGGCTATTCAAAGTTACGAAGTATATCCCTCGACGTCTTACGGGTACATAACCTCAAATATCTCAAAATTCTTCGGATTCTACGCAGCAAATTACTTATGACCTTAGCTTTCCAACAACTGACATGACCCCGGTATTTGTAGGCCTGTGTAATTAATACGTACGTATATTAAAATTAATTAACATTTCAATTCAAGTATTCACATTTGGCGGAAAATTTCAAGTTCTAAGCCATGGTACATGGTAATCCGGCAGCATACTCGGAAAATTTTCATATTGTTTTCCAATGCTCTGCCTATTTCCTCCCAAGCCATTTTATTTAAATTTGCGTGGAAATAAAACTTATGCTTGGGGCTCCAAATAATTGGGTGGTCCTCCAATTTATTTATAAGGGCAATCTTTTGCTCTTTAGTCAAATTTGTACATCTATTTTGCCTACACCGCATTGTTTTTGCTATCAAAAAAAGTTGCTGTTTTGATTGTTTTTTTTACAAAAAATGGGCAGCACTGCAGCTGCGTTCCAAAGAGACAAATTCTAAGAATTTTGAGTGTTTTTTTATGTGACGCTTTGTTTTCTTTCAGGCTTTTTTTCGTTGCTGCATACTGGTCTTCACACTCTTTTTATGTTCCCTTATTTCCGAGCGTCCCTACTTTACGGCGGACTTACATTTTTTTTTTTTTTTTTTTTTTACTTAAATTTTTGAATAAAATTTTTAAAACCTATGCTCAAAAAAAATTTTAATTTTTAACTGACAAAAAAACAATATTACATTGCATGCTATAATTTTCATACGTCTCTTTTAAAAATTTTCAATATACCCAAATTGATTGCTTCATATGTAAAATCTTTTTTAAATGTTCATTTTATTTAAGATTCTGAAAAACTATTTAGTTAAATGAAGTTTAAAATTTGAAACTTTGCGCCTATATTAGCCCATTCCAAAATTAAAGGCACGTTAACGAAGTGCTTCTGAAAATAAATAAATATTGAAATACTTTTCAATTTCCAATAAGTAATTATAATGATACATACGGCCCGACTAAGGACGTGTTGGTACGGCATAGGCGTAACTCAAACAGCAGAGAGCCACCACCAAAACTGATTCGTAGGTTACTGGGAAAAACATGATGTCGCTTAAACTGTGAAGTGAGACCTTCTAAGCGGTGGAACTGTTTGGGTTTATATATAAAAAAAAAATTCTTTTTAACATACATATATTGTATAAAACACCTTATTTAAACCGTGCATAAAGAAGTTATGGTTTAAATGTTAATACATTATATAATTATACATGGAATCGATCTAGCGTACCGCACAATTAGAGTCGGACACGCCGGAGTCTCTTGGCACGTTTGAATTTAATCAGTTCTAGTGCATTAAAGTATTTAATTTATTCTTATATAAATAGTAGCCTAGTATTCGACCCCGAGATCATACGTTTCCAATATCCACACGAAGATGAAGTTAGTCGATTTCATGCAAAAAAATGCGTCGAGGCAGAGAAAAATTTCATATGGTATATCCCAAATGGGATTTTTGTTTTTATATGAAGTTTTGTCATTCCGTGCGAAATTTTTCATGCTGCGTACAGACCTTAAAAAAAAGAACGCTTGCCAAAATTGTATGCGCTATGATGTTTTGCAGCTTTGTAAGCAAACAGTGCTGCCCATTTTTTTTATTTATTTGCGGTGAATGCCAGATGCCGCTAGATGCTAGACAGCGGCTCTGCATATAAACGTGTAAAAATGCTGCCCATATTTTCAGCAATTTACGCTAGATGGCGCCAGCAGTAATAACAGAAAAAACAAAGCAACGTGTGGCCCTATTTTTCAAATTGAACGACGTGAATACATATGTGTCATTCTTTGCGAAACCAGCCACACCCTCCGTACACTTCAATTTTTATACTCTGTACCTATAGGTATAAAGGGTATACTAGATTTGTGCAATATATGTATCGGACAGAAGGAGGCGTGGCAGACCCCAAGTCCTTTGTGCCAAAATGCTTATCATAACCTCGGGTAGCGATTGATCCATGTCCGTTTGTCCGTCTGGATATAAAATGACTTACTATCACCAATTTTGGTAAGATTATTCATGTGGCTCTAACGAAAAAATCCACATCCAAATCCCCGCAATCAATCATCAAAATCGGTAAAAATTTATGGCACTTATAAGTATAAATATCGAATTTCACAAAAAAAAAGATTCCAATTGGAAAGTTCTTAAAAGGAATATGCAGGAAAAATTTTTTCGAGACAAAATGTACAGGACCCGATGACTGGAAAATTGCTATGGACCAACGAGCCATAAAAATTTTCACAGACGGATCCAAAATGGAATCAGGCGTTGGGGCCGCGGTATACTGTATAGACCCACCCACGGAGCTATCTTTCAAGCTACCGGACCACTGCAGCATCTTCCAGGCGGAGGTATTCGCCATAAAGAAGGCTGCAGAACTGGCGCTTACCCTAGAGCAGAGCCGAACAAACATATTTGTTGATAGTCAAGCGGCGACCAAATCCATGATAGCCTTCAGCATCAATTCCAAAAGTGTACTGGCAAGCAGGGACACACAAGATGAACTAAGCACCCAGAGGTGTCCATCTTTTGGGTTCCCAGCCACCAGGGCATTGAGGGAAATGAAATAGCTGATAGGCTCGCAAAGGAAGGGGCTGAATCAAGACAACTGTCACTTGAGGATCTAAAGATTCCATTAAGGACGATTAACCACCGAGCAGAAGAAGACGCGGTAGTCAGATCTGACAGAAGGTGGCACAACACAATGAACTGCAAGGTAGCTAGCACTATGTGCAAGAAAACCAACATCAAACTAGCCCAATATATTCTGGAACTCCCAAGAAGAGACTGCAGACTCATAGTGGGCATACTTACTGGTCACTGCCTGACCGCAGCTCACGCTAAGAAGCTAGGCGTTACCAACAGCGACGAATGCAGGAAGTGTAGGGAGACAGATGTCAAAGAGACTCTGGAGCACCTCATCTGCCGCTGCCCCGCCCTATGCACATCGAGACTTAGGTACATAGGAAAACCCTGGCTTACCTCACTGGAAGAGGCTGCCGAAAGGGCACCTCAAAGGCTTCTGGCGTTCGCCAAGCACACGCGCATAATTGACAACTAACGTAATGTACACCAGCCGCATCCTCCGGTTCCACTAAGGACTATGTAGTCTATGTGTGACTCCCCCCCAGGGGTCAACCGGTTTAACCTAACCTAAAATGTACAGGGTATTCCACTGTCGGCACCGCCTCGACTGTACCACATTTTAAAGATATATCACTACTATTGGGCTTAAAATTGTCGTCTTCTCGTTTCTTTTTAAAGCCGGTGATTCTTGATATTTCAAAATGGCGGAGCTGCAATGGCCGCCAAAGCAAAGTAACTCAATAATTGAATCACTATTTTGAATCTTATTCGCAGAAAAACATTATAGCAACACCTTTTATATGCTACACAGACAGACAGTTTTGTGGTAGCTGATTATATGTAACTTATTAGTTTTTCAAAATGGCGGACCTAAGATGTGTTTTTAATTTTTGTGCATAAAGTTCGAGTTGGGTATGCAAATATGGGTTTTCGGGGTCGCTTATCAGTGGCGGCCCTAAGATCGACGCAGAAAACCTAAAAAATTATTCTTAGGTCTGCCGTTTTGTAATTTTGAAATTCTAACCCCAGATTCGTGATTACTCGTAATATATTAATAAATTGTATGGATATACACGCCAAATGAATTGTAATACTATAAATAAATATGGTAAAACTATACTCACTTATCTCAAAAACTTCGAGTGTGAAATTAAATATTATGGACTCCTAGCTAACATTACGTATACGCAATAAAGCCTTATAAGGCTTAGCATTTCCAGAAAAGTCAAAGATATTGTGAAATCAATTAGCTCGGCTTAAGCATTTCTCGACTTCATATCAAAAACTTGGTAGTTTGGCCCCATGTCCAATGGTGGGGCTCTCATTCCAAAAAATAAATAAATAAAGCAACGCCCATTTTGAATTTATAATATAATTTTTATTAGTTTTTCATTTTTATATAATCATTCTTAAATGTGTAATGTGTAATTAATTTTCTATTATTTATTTTTACTCTTTATATACCTGCTAACTTTTGCAATTTGTTTTATTTCTTTATGTTTTGCTCAGCTTCTCAGCTGTTTTATGCTCATTGTAATAATGTGTGAGTGTGTGTGTGTGTGTTTGTGTGTTTGACTGTATTTGTAATTGCATTTGCTTTTGTATCTGTATCTGTATCTGTATCTGAGTTTTGTGTTTTTGCTGTATAAGTTTGTTGGTGTTATTGTGGCCGTGTATACATGTATATGTATATATTCAACAAATTTGTTCTTTTCACTAGAAATATTATTACATACATATGCGCCAAACGCATTACATAACATTACATTCGTTATAGTACTGTCTAACTTGCGGTACCTTCCTACCTAGCTTAGCTTTTCATTTTATTGTTTGCCGGCAGAGCTGGCCATTTTCTTTTTTTTTTTTCTTTTTTTTTTGTCTCAAAATTTTTTCATTTTTCTTAATTAATTAATTGCAATGACCATAAAGAGTTTTTTGAGTATGACTTTTTTTCGGGTTATATAGTAGCTATGCATATGTGTATATATGTATATATATATTTTTATGTATATATATATATGTATGTAGAGAGGAGTAACTGTTTTGCATACTTCTTCTGACTTGCTTAAATGTACAATTTGTTTTTTGCTTTTACTTTTGTAATTTTAGTTGCAAAATATTATGTTTTCTTTTTTAAAATTTGAATGAGCTACTTTTAGAGAATTTTCGCCAAGTGTATTTTTTTTTTATTTTTGCTTTATTAAATAGCAAGTTTTTGCTAAACTATTGCTGAGTTTCATACATTTTGTTTAAACAAATAATGTAACAAAATAATTTTTTTTACTAAATATGCCTTTTTTGTGAAATATTTTTTACGATTTTTGTCAGTTTTGAACGCTAAATGAATAATGCTAGTTAAGTATAAAACCTCTTTGTTGTTTTGCTACTTGATTTTTTTTTGTTTTGTTTTATCTTAAAAAATTTCAATTGAATATAAATTTTAAATAGAGCATAACTAAATATCGTTGATTTTTTGTGTTTGTTCATTTTGTTAAAAAATTTGCAATTTATTTTTAATAATTATTGCATTATTTTAATGAAGAAGTTTTTTGTTTGTTTTTGTTTGTTTTTGTTTGGTTTTCATTACTTTGCACTCAAAATGGTACTTTGTTGCTAAAATTTTATTTAAATATTTTGCTAATAATTTGTATAAGTAAAGTTTTTGTATCTATTATTATTTATTACTTTAATGCTAATTAAACAACATACGCTAGTTCGTACAGGGTGTTACGCTATGAGCCCAAACCAAATAATTGGGTTTTACCAGACGCTGTATAACCTTCATATATCGCACCTACATTAATATTACATTTGCTTTTTTTTTGTTTTTTTTTTACGCATGTTTTGTTGTATATACATTTTTCTTTTTAATATGTACTCTATATATATATACGTTTTATTTGTTACTTCTTCAAGTTTTCCATCTTTTGTCATTATTATTATCACAGTCAAATCATAAAAGATTTTAGTACTTTTACTTTTGAATGAGTTTCCATGATTTTTGGTTGCCAAATGACCAGCGACCCTATAGAACTTTGCTGCTTGAAATTGTTAAACTATTTTTTCAGTTTCAGTTTATATTATATGTAGTTTTAGGAGTTGGAGAAAAATGTTTGTCTATATTTAAAAACTTTATTTCTGTATACTTTGCAAAGTGCAACTGATTTGGTTAACTGGAGTGCTTTTTATTTAATAACTATTAAAGTCTGGCAAAAATGCATTCAAATACCAAACGAGTGCTTTTTCCACATCACATATCGAGTTAAAAGTGCTCGAAATACGGAAAAGTCATGCCTTTAAAAAACATACAAGTCTTTATGTACTTATTCCATTAAAAGTGCTCTTTGGTCCTTTCGAATGCATTCATACACGACTCTGTTTATTTTGTATTTATATTTGACCAGGCCAAGTTTTCAATGACAAAACTCTATTTTATAGTTATGCAACTGCGAAAAATGTTTTTTCCAAGAACTCTACATCTTTTGGGGTTTCCAAAAAACAAAGGAGTTTCTTTCTTCTGCGAAGTTTTAAGATTTGAAGTTTCTGTTTTTGCTAAGGTACTCACGTATGCTACTAAGTATTTAGGTTGCCATTTTAAAAAGTTCTGCGATATATGAAATGAAAACGTAAAATACATATACTATGCCCATCTAAAGTTTTTTGGGGTATACTTAGTGGGGCAATTCTATTAGTTCCGTAGCGCCGCATTGTTACAACATTATGCACGACTTTGAAGGTTTGAATTTTGCTAAAAAATATAAAAGGTATGTAGTTGGTCGAAAATATGAAAAACGGATTACTTTTTAAGTCGATATCTTTGATTTCGATGATTTTTGTATATATGATTTAAATAATAGTCAATATTAAGCTCTTAATTATTTTGTTTTACAAAATTCAAATTACTTATCGATTTATCGATAAATGAATATTAAGAAAGTCTTATTTGAAAAGTCATATCTCGTATCTTCAATAAATGATGAAATTGCTTTTTTTTATATTTTTTTAGAAATTTTTTTTTTTATTTTAAATTAAAAGTATTCTCCTCTTTGCTCAAAAATAAGAATGATCCCTTTTTCACCGAAAAATAAAAATTGTTAACACCTTGAATTGAGGAAGTTATACATATTTTATTGATAGCACCTCGAATGGTCGCCATAGAACACAGTACCATATTGGTGTTCGCTCCGAAATTTTTTGATAAATTTTAAAAGTAACAAGGAATATCATGATAAGATGATACCTTAAGATATTCAAGGTTAAAGATCACAAAAATCCTTTTTTTTTCAAATACAATTTCAACGTAATTTAAACATTTTTGGAAACCAAAAAATTTTAGAGCGTGAAATTCTCTACAAAATCGGTGCAACATTATCTTCCATTGATGAACGTTCTTGAGATAGAGCACGGAGAGTGCGCAGAGCTTGTGCGTGGAAGCTATAGGAATGAGTCCATTGACGCTACACCTTGTGATAATGTGATCACCCTCATTTTTACGCAACGTGAAGATCACTTCTGAATTTAGAATGAAAAAAAAAAAAGTTTTTTTTTTAATATTTCTAATTCAAAATTTTGTACTTCATTGAAAAAAAAAAATTTGATAAATATCTCTATGCGCTTACCAGATATGGCTTGTGAAAGCAATGACTATCTAAATATTCAGCTATCGATAGCTCGATAAGCAATCGATACTTTGCAAAAAAACAAACGAGCTTTATATTGGCTAGTTCCTCTATCAGATATGTAAAATACATTAAAATCGAAGAGATCTATCGTGATATACATTAATTAACAGCGATACTAAAAATCAGTATTATTATATAATAATAGTTATAATTAATAATAATTATATTAAACTTCCTACCACTTTATCTCCAAAATTGAAGCAAAAAACGAATATATATTATTTAATGAAATTTTAGCTTTTCTATAAAAAATCAGCTAAATACAATTTTTTTTTTATCACAAACTTCCACTTTTTTTTTAAAAATAATTTTTAAGTTGAAATTGTGCGAAAAGCCAAATTTGTAAATATAGGTACTGCATATAAATATATACATTTATCTCTATTCCAAAAGATTTAAAATAAAATTCCTCGAGAAAACGTTAAGTGATTTCTGGCACAAGCCTTATGTATAAAAAACTGTCAAGAGCTGGCTTAAAATTTCAACAACTAAAAAATTAAAAATATATTTTACTATTTAAGTCTGCTTGCGTATTAAAAAATTTAGTTTAAATTTTCTGAAACTTTTCGTTATATTTTTTTGCCGTTTTATAAAAACAAAAATTATTTATTTAATTTTTCAAAATTCGCCTGCTTACTTTCAGAAATTTTAGATGCTGTAGAATTGCGGCGCCACGAAACCATAGTATCCACCTTGGCGTATTTTTTTTGCATTTTGAATTTGTTTTTATCCTTTCACTATGACTGTGATGCAATTTTTCATGAATTTTATGACTTATGCTTAATATACACTAAAAATATTTTGTTTATGATTTTTTATTAGTAAAACATTGCACAGCAATATTTTTTACTAATCGCTATAATTTTATTTCGATTTGTTTTTTTTTATTTATTTATTATTTAGATTTAAAAATTTAAATATGCTACTAAGTGAATGCTTCTATTGTATAATTATGTCGAGAGCTGTTGCAAAACAACTGCTTGAAGTAAGCCACATAGTAATTATGTCAAATGAGTGGAACTGCTTTAAATGAAGCTGCCTAGCTTTGGCCTGCACTCGCATACAGTAGTGTTCAAAAGTCTGCTACCTAGCCGAAAAGATTGTGTTGGAGATAGTAGAGTTTAGAGAGCGAGAAAAAGTGAATGCAGCGCCTTAGCAAATGAACGGATTTGTTTTTTTGTTTTTTTTTTTTATCATTGTTAAACCTTTTTATTTGTATGAATTAATTAATTAATTAATATTAATTTTATGTATCACACTAACAACTAGTTTTATATCGTATATATATTAAATATATTTTATTTAATATTTTACTAAGTTTTTGCTTTTTTTTTTTTAGCTTGCTGGTGTTGTTGTTTTTTACTGTTGATTACAATGCACATAGTAGTATGAGTTGCGGTCACATGGCTAACGTATACATAAGAGTAGTTATGTACACATAAGCGCCTTTATGTATGCTACAACTTTTGCTACGGCTTTATTTGGACTTGCTTAAAAGTGTTTGCTTGACTTTTACATATGTAGTATTTTGTTTTTTTTTATTTATTTATGTTTTGTATGTATATATAATGCTTATGCATTTTAATGTATTTTTTTAATGTTTAATTGTTCTAATAACAGTGTGTGGCAAAGCATAACAAATTATAATTAACGATTTCTTTTCAATTTTGTTTTTTTTTTTTATATGTATATATAAGTATATTTATGTATGTTTATTTTGTTTTCATATATAAGTGATTTGATTGATAAATTGAACTTCTTTTACATATTTGTATTTTGCTTTTTTTTTCATTAACTATTTGTTTTTTGTTTAAAGAGCACAAAACTGCAACTTTTCGGTTTTTGTTACTTTAAAGTTATTGCGTTTTTTTTTTTTGTTTTTTTGTTTAACGTTAAAGTCAAATTTGAATTATTTTTATTAAATAGTTAATTAAAAAGTTTTTTTTGTTTTGTTTTTGCTAATTTAACACTAATAGACTCCGTCGTTGAAATAACAGCTGTTTTCTTTATTGTTTTCTTTTTATATATATTTAACTTTAAATTTATTAATAAAACTTGCAGCAAAATGTGTGAAAAATATGCGTACATTTTTTTTAATTTTGTTTTTATCTTTTTTTTGCTTATGACATAGCAAGTAGCCAATGAGCGGGTATAGCGGGTTGTCATGAATATGTTGATTATAATGCCAAATGTATCAGTTAAATTAAGTGTAAAACCTGGCTAAATACACTATGCCTCACTTGAATAGAACTATTAATATTTGCACAATCATAAGCCTATACTTTCTAAGCTGTAAAGATAACAAGCTGCAATCAAAAAATTTAAAATACTTCAAATTTTTTTAGACAGCTAAAAAAATGTATGTCAGTTTGTCATCTTCAGTAGTTTTTAAAATAAAGGCTTGAAACACAAATAAAAATTGTGCGTGCTATTAAAATGACGCGGAGTGTAAGACTTGGTATACATTTGATGTAGATGGAACAGCGACAACTCTCTTTACAAAGCAACCAAAGACAGCTAACTGTATAACTATAGCTGGCGCTATACAAAGCCAGCTTTTTTTCGATTTCAATTTGGTTAAAGCTTTGGTAGTTTTTTTTTTACAGCAAATAACAAACGCATTCAAACAATAAAATCCAAACAAGCATAAACACAAGTTTGCCGCAGGATACGACCATGATCCAATGCCTGATAGTGAGCGTGACGTCATTGGTTCGCAAAATGTTTCTAGTGAGACAAGAGAGTTGACAGTACAAATTGGTTGGATTTAATATTTAAAAAAAAAAAATTTCGAACTAACGTTTTGCCACGTTTTAAAAAGAGAGAACTCGAAGGAGTTTTTTAATGTTACGAGCGCAATGACCTAAATATGAGAGCTACAAGCCTCTTCTGTAATTTTAAATTTGTCTCTTCACAATAAAATATTTATTTCTGAAATTATTTAAACTTATTATTGAAAACTAAGCTAAGTGCAATAAACTTACTTTTCAAGATATCTGCAGATCTATCAGCTCAATCAAGATGTATTAAACAACTTTTTAAGCTTTAACAACTTTTCAGACCGACAGTCATTCAAAAACAGACTTTGGCGCCATACGTTAGGGACAATTGGAATAAGGCTAGCATGACGATGAAATTTTTCAAGTGCTTTCAGCCCTTTAAGAACAGGTATCATAGTGCTTTCAAGTAAATCCCATATTTAACATTTTTACAAGCTTAAAGTATGCGTGTATTGAAGACTTCGATTACATTGGGAAGATTGACTTTAAAACTCTTGAAAACTTTTGCGTGTTACCTTTATAACTAAAAATTGAATGAAAGCTATGTTACTAATAAATCTGCTGCATCATTTTTGGGCCTTAAAATTTAGGCACTAAAGCGTAACGATAGTTAAAACAAACCATAAGCAACTTGGTTAATCTGGCTAAGTTTGCAACTCTACCTCATACTCATACTATATAAAAATTTCGCTTAAAGTATGGAATTTAAATTTTGAGAAACTTGTTTATATTTTTTAACACATTTGTGCCCAGTTCGCCCAATATCAGTACACTCTATAAAAAATGTAAACCAGTGACGTCACCTCGCTCACTCTTCACACTACTTAGCGGCATCTTGTTAAACTTATAGCATCAAGTGACACGGCGATATTAAGAGTCATTTGCCTTAAGGCAAGGCGCAGCTTTTACTCTTACTCTGCGTGAGTCAAGGCGCAGCTTTTAAGCTTGCACTAGGCAACTGGTCGCTAGAGGGCGCTCTTGCATGCTGTTTTAACGTGATTTCGTGTGTGAGCTAAAAACGGACAAAAGTCACGCTTGAAAGCGTTTAGGTATAAGCTTAGTGTGCTTTTAGGCGCTTGGAGCAAGTTAAGAAGTGAAACGGACACACGTGAAGATGAATTTTGAGAGAGAAATATAGAGAGAGAGAGAAAGTGTGTGTGTGTGAGAGAACTTGATTTGGTTTGTTGCTTTTTAAGTAAAGCTTTCATTTTTATGTTTAAAAAATTAATTATTTCATAATTAATTTCAAGTTTTTTTTTCACGTTTACATATATATTTTTAGCTTTTCTTTTTGTTTTTTTTTTTTTTTTGTTTTTTTAATACATATCACAGATCCAGTACAAATATATATATTTGTTTTTTTTTTTTTCTACTATAAGTTTATATATTATATAAAACTCATATATTAAACATAACTCAGTGAGCACGCGCATGTGATATTTGATATTTAGTACGAATGTGTGTTTGTGTGTATATATGTGTGTGTATATGTGGAGCGGTTGTGCGAATGTGTGTGTTGTTGTGCTTGTGTGTAATGCGCGACTGTTTTGCAGGACAGCGGCACAGACTGTGCCTTATTGCTGTTTATTGTTGTTGTAGTTGTGGTTTTTGGGGGCATGGGCGTAGAGAAGAGGGGTGCATGGTCAGGGGATTTTGTGTGTTATGCTTGTTGTGATGCTTGTTGTTTGTTGTTGTTGTGATTTTTTTTTCGATTTTTTTTAATGCTGTTTTAGAACTGACTTGGCTATTTCATATGCTGTTTTTTGTATTTAGTACATAATTATAAGATACGTTCCTGCTATGGTTTTATGGATTTTACTTGCTGACTTAAGCGGCACGCCCTGTGTGTGTGTGTGTGTATGTGTGGTATATATTTAATTAACAAGTAATTAACAAGTAAGGTGAGCACAAAAGTAGTTAACATAAAAGTTGTAATTAAAAACTTTTCAACTTGTTTTAATCCTTTACTTTTGTATGTTAATGCATATTTCAAGGCACACTAGCATTTACGACTTACTACTTTCAATTTACTTGCTTTTCTTTTCTTTTTTTTTTTGTTTTAATGTAAGTTTTCTTTTTACAGCTTTGTCACAATTTGTAATTTTTTTTGTTTTTTAATTGTTTACTTTTGTTTTGCATACATTTAAGTTTAAGTTTATATTATATAAATATTGCACAAATAAGAACAAATGTAGGTCATTGATAACAATAAGTAATAGCAAAAAATTCAATAGAACAACTTTTTTAACTTAAAATAAAACTTAGCGCTAAATGTTTTTGTTTGTTATTTTTTTTTTGTTTTGTAATATATTATAAGTTTATAGTATTTTTTTATTTAAACTTTTAGAAATGATGAGCGTTTTCAGTGAATTGACGTACGTAGAACTGATTTGATTTGATTTGATTGATAGGGCTGATTGGTTTGATTGTTTGACTGACTGACTGATTGATTGTTGATTTGACATGATAATGTTGTTGTTGTTGTTGTTGTTGTTGTAGTAAACTTAAGAGACGCTTGTAATTTCGAGAGCGGCAACTATTGTTAGTGTGGCAATGGGCTAGTATGAGTGAGTAGTGCGGCTTGAGGAGGAACGCCTTAAATTAAACACATTTTAAAGAGTTTATGTTTTATTTATATATATAGCGTTTTATTTTTGGTAATAATCAAGTTTTCAAGTTTATTTGTGGTATGTATTTTTTATTAATCAAAAGAAACGTTAAACTAAAATTAGGTGTAATTCATAAAAAATTTCAAAAATTTTATAACATATAAATGTGTGTGTGTGTGTGTGTGTGTGTGAGTTGTGTATAGTTTGTTTTTGTGTATGTGAAAAAAATCTATAAATGTGATGTTAAAACATATATATATATATATATATTGTTAATTTTTGCCAACTTTAAGCTAGGCTTTGTCTTTATACTGCATTTTTTTTTTTTTGCTTTTTTGTTGAGTTTGTGTATATATATTCATATGTACATATAAAAAGGTGAAATGTAACGAAAATTAAATTTAATAATTGCACATTACTTAAAAATAACAGGGATATTGGTGGCGCATGAAGAAAACCTAAATGTACATATATATGTAAATATGTATTTATGCATAATGTTTATTTTACAAAGAATTCATAATTGTGTGTGTGTGTGTGTATATTTTTTTTAATATGTTTTTTTTTTATAAAAATAGTGTGATGCTTTTTCAAGTGAAAGAAAATGTTGTACTTAAAATTAGCAATGATTTAAAAAACAAATGTGCTAAATTAACCAAAAAAAACGTTAAATAGTTAACAAAAAGTATTCATGTAAAAAAAAAGAAGGAATTAGAAATCATAAAAGTAGCAGTATTCAAACTGGCAACCAATCGCAATTCAAATTATGTAGTATATAATGTTTACATATATACATATAAAAAAAAAAAACAAAGGAGCAACAAATTAGGAGCACAAAATCAAAAACCAAAAAGGAGACTCAGACTCACGTGCGCGCGCGTTACATTAACACCACTTGTTTGTGTTGTTATAACCATAAAATTCAAAATTTTTATACATAATATATACGTTATATAGTTATATATATATATATATATATATAAAGTCATAATAAACAACATTATCATAATCAACATCAACAGAGTAGCGCAACTAAGGCAAACTAGGCCTTAGGTGCACATAAGTTATTTAAATAAAAAAAATTAACAGGCAAGTGTCGCATTTCGATTATTAAATAATTGTTATCGAAAAATCGAAAAACGGCAGCGTGCTGCCTAAAATATAGCTTCAAAAAAAAAAACAAAAAAAAAAACACAAGAGTAAACAGTAAACGTTAAAAAGAAAAAACAATAAAAATATAGCTATGTATAATAAATCTTTTCAAATATATATATATAGTAGTTATATAATAACACTAGCCTAACAATTTTAGTTTGTGTTTTGTTGTTTGTTTTTATTATTTTTCAGAATTTTGTGTTTTTTTTTTTTATTTATTTTTGTGTAGTAAAATATTTACCTTATTTTGACACCGTTTTTGTTAAATCACCCGAAGTTTTCACTGAAAACGCTCGCTCAGTTTTACAAACAAATTTTCAGCTTTTTGCAGCTTAAACAACATAAGGCTAATTTATGTGTGTGTGGTTGTGTGTGGTATATATAAGCTATATACTATATAGTAGTGTAGTAGCTGTGTATGCATTATAAACAAGACGCAACAAACAATATACCTTATATATATATATATATATATATATTATGTTTATATATACGTGTATATATGCTTGTTGTGGTTCCATAGAGTTTCAAAAACAAAACACGCAAACATATTTCAAAATAAAATTATAAGGCTAAACCAAATTTTTGAAAGGTTTTTGGAGCGTGCAAGCTTGTTTCAAACAGGCCGCGTTTATTACTCACTTTTTTTAGAATTAAGTTTTTCAAATTTAAAGTGTAAAGTGTTTTCATGTTGTCATAACAAGCTTGTTTTTTTTTTAGTTTTAAAGCAAATTGTTTAGTTTTTTGTTTTTCTTTTTTGAGTTCTAGAACTTTAGCTCAACAATAAAAATTGAATTTTTAAAATTTATTTTTTTTTTTGTTTGTTTTATATTATAATTTAACGCGCTCTTGTGTGTATGTATATGGCTACTGCTTTTACTTTTTGTATTGAATTTTTTACGTTTTTTTGTTTTTCTGCCTTGAAATGAACAATTTAGACGAAAATGTTTTTTTTTAATGTTAGTTAGATTTTCTTTTAAGTTTTAGTTTGCTCTTGTTTTGTTTTTCATCTCATACTTAAACTTTCTTTAATTTTTTTTTTTATTTTGCTTTAGCTTTTTTTTAGTTTTCATTTCTTTTTTTTTTTTGTTTTTTGCATCTAATTCACAACAGTGGTTAATGGAATTTGTCGCGCTCTCTTAGTCTCCTCCTCGTTGATTTTCTGTTCAATTAGATATTGCGCTTTGGCAATGGCACTCGGCTGACCAGTTATGGTTACAATGCGATTTCTGGTGCCAGGTGTGAATATGCCCTTTTTGGAAATTTGCACATTTGCGCCAGAAATATGTTGAATTTCAACTAAACTACGACCGTTTGGACCTGGAATATTTGCATCAAGTTAGGTTAAATATAAATGTTTATAAAAAGTGGCATATATATATTAGGGTAGGTAGGTATTGTATCTAAAGTGTAACTAAGGTTAAAACGTGTACAAAAGCGAAAAAAAATCAAAAGCCATTAACATATAGCAGGGGCCAATAAAGTGATGCTATATAGTTTTAAGTTTATAACTCTCAACTTACTCAAAAAACTTAAGTAAAGAAAAACTGTTTCATTCAAAAAATTGCACTAAACGGCTAAGACAGACCAAAGACATATCTATCTGGGACTTATAAACAAAATTCGTTAAGAGACACGAAAACAGGATTGTGCCAGTAAGCTCTTAAAAAAAATCTCTTAATTAATCCGTCGTAGTCAAAACTTCATAACAGAACTCCAACGCTCTTAAAAATGGTGCTAAAAAAAAATAAAAAAAAATTTCAACACTTTTAAAAATATTTCTAATCCCAAGCCTATCCATCTGGCTTTTAACAAAATTCGTTAAAAAAAGAATGCAAAACGAAATGTGTCAATATTGACTCAATAAAGGATTTTTCAGATATTTCAATTTTTGATCATCGTCGTTTTCAACAAATATTTTTACTTTTAAACAAATATTCTGTAAAATTCTTCGTTTTAAAAATTTCAAGGCCTAACTATCTGGCTTATAAAAAATTGATTAACAGAAATAAAAGGAATATATCAATAAAATGTAAAGTATTTTTTTTTGTAATCTTCGTCTTTTTTAAAGCTTCTTAACAAAACTGCAACGCTCTAAATGATTTTGCATTAATTTTTATGTGAAATTCCCGTCGATTTCAAAACTTCATTAAAAAACCTTCCGATTCAAAATTTCTTTTGTTTTGAAATTGTATTGAAAAACTTATTTATCTGACATCCCCGTCATTTGCAAAACTTCAAATCAAAATATTTAAATATAAAGATGAATTGCTTTTGTGTTGAAATTTGATTAAAAATTTATCTAGATGAAAGATTACCCTTAAGCGGCAACTCTGTTAAAAGAGTTACTGACGGAATGCTCTTAAATTTCGTTCGTTTTCAAAACTTCATAAAAAATAATTCAATTCAAAATATTTGTATGTAACAACGAGTTGCTCTTGTGTTGAAATTCGATTCAAAAAGTTATCTAACTGACGGATTGCACTTAGGTGGCAACTCTGTTACTGACGTATTGCTTTTAGCTTGCAATTCGGTTGAATAAGTAATTTTTTAGTTTAAAAATCGTTTAAAAGAGATTTCTGGCACATCCACTAAAACTTTAACCTTATATATGCAAAACTCTTTAAATTATTACTAAACTTATACTATTATTAACTGCTGTAACTAGTTTTGGGCACTTGATTGAGCGAACTTTCGTTTAATTTTTTTTTCATTGAGTTTGTGTCTGTTAAGCAAGGACCAGCCTTCAATGGGAAATATATATATGGAAAGGCTTCATGTGCTTTGCATGCAAAACTTTGTTTTTTTTTTTGTTTTTTCAGATGGGACACATTTGCGTAAAGTGGGCAAGAACTTGACTAGAAATTTCGCTATACATTTAACACATTAAGGAAATTCATAGAGAATGTAACGAGAAATAGTTCTAAAAGGAATGGAAACTGTATGTTAAGAGATACTTTATATATAGGTATATGTTTGTGCAGCAGCTTGACTGTGAAACAGATTATATAAGCTAATTACATATGTATATGTGCTGTTATATATTTGTATATAAGAAATGTATGAAAAACTCACTAAATAGAGCACTTAAGTAACTTGAAAAATGCGAAAATGCTTACAATGTTTGAGATATTTAGATGCATTGGGATAGAAGCTCTGTAATGTTGATATTGAATTTGATGACATTTTTGGAGTTTTAGAACATCAAGTGATCAGTTGATTAAATATGGAATTCTCGAAGATGTATGTAAAAATAGGTGAAATCTCAAAGATCTATTAAGTATATATATGAGTTAATTATCGAGCTGATAAGCAATATATGTGCGACTTGACAATGATCACGGAGGAAATCTTTCTAAATAGAGAATACTTGTCTCAATTTTAGTAACTCGCATAATAATCATACAAGCAAAAGGTATGGTGATTTACTTGAGCAATATCATGAAGTGATTAGCAAAGAATCGTTCCTTGTTGAGCTGACCATCCAACAAAAGTTGGCTTGAGTTACTTTTAAATACATTTCAGTGATCAGCAGCTGAATATTATTTGAAGGCCTATAGAAGTTTAAAAATAAAAGTGATCAATGAAGATCACTTTAATCGCTGGTATGTAGAACTTTCAAAAAAAAAAAAAAGGATCACTTGAGTTACTAAGTGGAACTGTTTTAGTTCCTGAGCGGAACTGTTTGAGTTATATGCCTGTCTTCAAAATCCGACAGCCCAAAGATCACTTGGCAACAACCTTGAACAGATCCTTGTAAGCTGCCTATTCATATTTAGAAATGTGTATAGAATCACAGATCAGCTGAGGATTGCTCTATATGAAACTCAAAGCTATTTACAACAAACACTTTAAACGCTTTTAGTTCATAAAGCTGCCCAAACTGAGTATCGTTTGGATTATTTAAGCTATTTGCAGGCTTTGCAGGAATGTGTACCTAACTCAACTAACAACTTTTTAAAATAACTTGGAATGCTATGGGTATGGAAACACTAAGCTAAAGCAGTGTAAACACTGCATATAAACACATAAAGGAAACTAAAACTAATAACAATATTAAGTGCGGAAAAGTTAAGCAACGTTTAAGGATATCAAAACTCGGTTTAGCTGGGTGTGGATAAAAAATTAATAAAGGAAACTGTTTTCGCCGTGTCGTTGTTGTTTAGTAGTGGGAGTAATAGTAATTGCATGGTGTACCTAGTACAGCGCCAATAATCACTTCAGGAATTTCAACAATCTTGGAATCCTTGGCACCCAAATCGCCCGGTGTGGGGCTCTTACTCAGACCGCTTAGCGAGGCGGCGGTCAATTGCGCCGTAGTTGCTGTGCCCGTGGCTGCTGTCAAGCCGAAGCTATTATTATTTAACGATACGGGCGTAGAATTTGGCGCCGCAGCCTGATTCAAATGGCGGAATGCATCAAATTGCGCCGCAGCAGCCTCCAGTTGTGTCTGCGTTGGCCGACTGGCGGCAACAACAGCCGCTGCAGCGGCATACTGATCCATACTGACTTGGCCCACAGCACCGAATACATTGCCAGCTGTAGCCGCTGAGGCAGCGGCAGCTGACTGCTGGTCAAGCGTCGTTACGCCCAAATAGTTACCCAGTGTGGGATGCGCACCGTTGGCATGGGGCACGCCCACGCCCATGGCTAGTACGCCATATTTGGCCAGCACGCCCAAAGCAGCGCACACTTCATTGGTGGCGGACTCCGTATAGCCAGAACCGCGCATGGCAATCTGCAAGTAAGCATACTATAAATGATGCACAGAGTCTTACAACAATTCAGCTACTTGCCTTAATATGCTCCAGCAATTGATTGGCCACAGCCAAATTGGGCGTTGGATTGGGTGCAGCCAGGTTCAGTGACAAGTTAATGCCTGTACCATTGACTAGCAAGCTGGGCGCCGAAGCGCCACCGCCCATTGATGCACCCAGTGTTGAGTTCAGTGATGCGGTGCTCGTGTTGATGGCATTCTGATTGGTAGCATAGGGTGAACCAGTTGGATTGAAATTGGCCACTGGACCGCTAACATCTGCATAGGATACATTCAGGCAGGTGCCCGACTGTGGATCTTCAACGATCTTCGAGAGTATCATCTTGCAGGCGTTCTTATTGTTCTCCTTATCGCCAATTATGGTAATGCAGCGCTCTTGTAGACTAACATCCTTGGGTTTTTGCGAGATCTGCACATAAGAGCCGCTCTCCTCCTTGATCTGTTTAATGAAGGCTCCGCCCTTGCCAATGATCATGCCAGCAGTTGAATTGGGCACCAAAATCTTGACCTGCTTATCACGTTCCTGCGCTTGTTTCGATTCGGCATCAATGATTTTTGTGGTCAAATCGGGCTTGTCACGTATTTTATCCATGATAAAGTCCAGCACGGTCATAATGCCATCAATAGAGCCGGTAATGAGGCAGACGCGTTCAGAGGTGCCTAGAAAAGGTAAAAGGAATCAGTTATGAGATACTTGGTTTACGCGCAGTAGAGTTTGCTTAAGGATTTTAGAGTCAACTTTGATCATTTCTATTAAACGGCCAATCTAAATAAAAAATCCTTAAAAATACTTAGCTATCCAAAGGCTGTCGAAAATTTGAGATATTCTACCTATGTAGCTCTAAGTGTCCAACTTAAGGACCACTTTCGCAAGTACTTTTGAACCTTTGGCACTCAAAAAAAAAAAATTAATTTAAATTTCTGTCCCAATTACATAAACAATATTAAAAAGTTATTCGAAGTATTGAAAATAAATAAAAATATCAAATCGGAAAGTTCACACCATTCTTTTTTTTTTGTGGACCTGTGTTATTATAGATTTATTTCATTAAAATGCAAAAATAACACATTTTTGTTTTAATAAATATTATGAAATAATAGCTAAATTTACTGCATAATTTTTTTAAAATTTATTATTAAATTTTTTTTAAGTTAATACGGAAATACAATTTTATTCTTCTAAAGGAAACTCAAAGAGGCCTTAATAAATGATTTTTAGCAAAAACAAAAACTCGTGATAACGATGTTTTTGCAACACGATAAGCTTTAGAACAAAAAATCATACAATTAATCGATCTCCATTAATCGATTTAATAGTCATCACTAGCCAGTAGATCTTGTCCTGTACATTTTTAAGCGCCAAGTATTTTGACAACTAAACCTCATAAAAGTATTTTCGTTTCTAAAAATCTCTTAAGCAAACCATAAAATCATTGCAACTTACCTGGATAAAAGTCTCGTGACTTGGACATCTTAACCCTAGCACCCGTGTCCTTTTGTAGCGAGGCAATTGTCTCGCCACCTTTGCCGATAATGGCGCCAGAGGCCACGGCAGGCACCAGAATCTTCATGTGATACGTGGAATCGCCTAGAGGAGTTACGAAAAAAGAAAAGAAAAAAATTCAAAGAGCGGGAAAAAATTAGTGAAAATTGTTTTGGAAAATCGCTGCAGCTGTTGTTGCTGTATTTGTTGTAGTTGTTGTTAGAGTACTTCAAGGCAGTTTTTTTTTTTTTTACTTTTCTTTTTATTGTTATTATTATAATATTAATATTATTGGTATTCATTGATTAGCAGGTTTCAAATTAAAAATAATAACAGCATTGACGTCGATTGCGACGACGATCGTTCGTTCGCAACGAGACCGATGACGATGGATATGCAACGAGCAACAAGTTGTTGTTGTTGTAGTAGCTTTAGTTGTTGTTGTTGTTATGAGGCAGTGGGCATGGTTAATGCTGTTGTGGTTAGTGCGGGGGTATCAAATTGTCTGTCTGTCTTTGGTGTGTGGGGTGTATTTTTAATTTTTTTTTTATTTGGAATTCTCGATTTACTATAAGCATTTTTTGGCGATTTTATGCTGATTGATGATATGCAACAGACACAAAATGCAATGCATGAGCTGCACACACATATATACAAACACACACACACTGTAAACTAAAAAATATATATTTGGGGTACCCCATTATTATTGGCGCTTAAAAACTAGCAAAAACCAATTTCATTTAAGCAATAGAGGGCTAAATAAAAAATATTGCATCAAAAATGTAAAATGTAAGTCAGCAAAAGTTGGTCAAAGGTTAATGGGTTGTTGGTCAATTTTTGAAAAAGTCTCGAGAGTTTTTGCATATATACATATATATGTGTGTGTGTGTCTTTGTGTGTGTTTAAGACAGAGAGAAAAAACAGACTTGTAATGGTAAAATATTCAGTAAAAGTTCAGTAGCTGTTACAAAAAAAAAAAAAATTAAGAAAAAAAAACAGCAACAATATTGGATTGCATTTTGTTGTATACCCTTGCAGGGGTATTACTCAATGAATAATGGTTTGTTGGCAGCTAATAAGTCTTGTACTACATATATACTATATCTCCTAATTATGAACTTTACAACAATACCAAAATTCATTATCAGCTTAATTTTTTAAGCAAAAATTCAGAGTAGCTCAGATATATCGCTAGTATTTGGACACCATCTACAGTAAAGAAAGCCCTAAAATGTTATCTTTTAAATGGTAAAAGTTGGGCAGACAATTGCTGCTTGCTATAACGATATCTCGATAGACGACCATGGCGTAATATCGATTTTGAGCAATTTGGACAGCATCATCATGTGTGCACATATTGCTAAATTAATCATTATTCGATTTATGTAATTAAATGACTGTAAAATATAATATTAATATTTTGAAAAAAAGAAAAATATATATTTTTTTTAATTCCAGCTCCTGAGCCGTTACCTTTGAAATCAAGTTAGCCGAAAAGAGCTCTCACTATTTTTATTTTTAAGATTTTTATAAAATATATATAAAACTGCTTTTTTATCAACTATAACTTTGACTATTTTAACTAAAAATTGTATTGAATTCATAATAATTTTGTTTAATTAAAGAGCCGAGTAGAAAAATTAAATTAAAAAATTATTATACAAAATATATGTTTTTTGTTTTTAAAGATTTATGGAACATAAATTCAAAACTGCTGTCGAAAGTAGTAAAACTTTTAATATAAAATTATATTACTAAAGAGCCATAGAGTAAAATCCAACTAATAATATTACAAAATAGAGTTTATTTGATTTGACAGATACTTATACCCAATACTGCTTTTATAGAATTTAAATCGCAAATTTAAAGTGAACTAAATTTTCAAGCTGATATTACAGATTTTTTAAAATTAGGGTGAAATCAAATAGTCTTAATTGTAGAAGTTTTCTAAAACAGATTGCAACTCAGATTGTAACTCATTACAAAGCCATCCAAAACTTTCGATTTTTTTAAGTGCACTAGTTTTTTAATTTTTTAACCAATTTCTGTCTCTAAGCGATTTTCTATATATCAAACTAATTTCGCTATCGAATTTGCTACGAGAAGACAATCTTTAAAATTTTATGAAAAAAAATCTAACTCCAAAAATAAGACTTTTTTTTGCCATTGTCTTAGTTAATTTAATTATTGTAAGCTTCTTTATTATGTATAAAAATAATTTAAAATACAAAAATTTTTAATAAACTTCAAAAGAAAGGGGCGTGTGCTGCTTTAAAACTACTTCATCAAGCTCCTGTATGTAGACATAATTTTTATAATTTTGGACAGTGTTAAAAATCTTCTGTCTAACGATCTCCAGAAAGATTCTCTGCAAGGGTACATAAACTCTGGCCAGCCAAAGTTGTATTTTTTTTTTCCATGTTTTTCTTTTTAATTTTTTTTTCTATATTCTTTGCTATATAAGTATAGTAGAGATGAATTTTAATGGTATTTAATGAAAGTATGACAAAGCTTACCATGATGAACATGATTATTGTTATTATTTTCAATTTCAACCTCATTTCCAGAACAAACTGACTCACCTGTAACGAAAAGACAAAAAAACACAGATATATGATAAGTATTGAGGGCCAATAATTTACAAAACTTGCATAAGAATACATGTACAATATATATAGCATACACATAGATATACATTATAAAGCGAGAGATGTAAGTCAAAAGATACAAATGCTATCGTGAATTACATGTCATGGCAATTTATGAGTGCAAATAGTACAGTGAGTTAAAGTAAATGACGTACGCAAGTAACACCAGCTTGTACAGTACAACTTGGCTGGTGTTTACTGTAGTGTAGCCAGAGCAAGTAAGTAAACAAACAAATTTCAATTAATAAATTGTGTCAAGCGGAGACGCTCTATTACACAAAATGACAAAACGTTGCACCTGACTAGTAGCCCACTGTCCCATAGTGTCTATGCCACAGTACGAGGCAGCAACTAGCAACTGGCAAACCAAAAACCCACCTCAAACCCGCTTCACTTGTCTGTGTATTTAATTTTAGTTGCCCGCGTCGCATATGTGGAAATGTATGCCAGGCGTTGACGCTGACGTCGTCGTTGTCGTTGACGTCGTCTTATTGCCACTCAAACAAAGTGTCCTTCAAAAGTATTTCTCTAATTAGATACAAGCGGCGAAACGAATAGCACATGTGTCATGTGGCGCGGTGCAGGCGCAGACCAAAGCCAACAAAGTAGGGCCGTACGCATACACACACACACAGATACAAATGTATCTCATAGATACAAATGTATCTATCTAGCTTTAAGCATATAAAATACACAGACAAGGCATGACATTGCACAGATATCATCGTAGTACCCACAACAGCTACAGCTGCTCCAATATTCTACTGCCCGAATCCCCTACATACCATATACTTTTCTTCTTCTATTTTTTTTTTTTATGCTACCCCGCTTTGCATGTGTGAAAATGCGATTTGCCAAGAATGCGTGCAACCGAACGAAGGCAAGTAGCGGCAGCGAAATGTCTTGAAAAGTGAAAATGAAAATGAGCAGCAAACCCACCACTGCCCAATAGCCCCCGCTCGCCCCACACTTCACTGCTCAATTTCCGCTGTATTCAGCGCGCAAAAATGAATGAAATGTAATTGAAAATTTGTTGGAATGTTTTCGTTTTCACACACACACACACAGCTTTTCCGACAGACATCTGTTATCAGCGCTTTATAAAGTTATAACTCAGCACTCGCAATTAGACGTGCAGCATTTTACGGCGCCCCAAAAGCGCAAAGTCATAAAAAATAAATTCAAATATGGGTTATAAAGTGCAGTAAATTTTTTTGGTAAACTCGTGCAAAATAAAGCTAATGGCCAAAGATGTGACTTATGAGCAGACAAGTATACGGCCGGTTGTTGTAACAGTTTGGAAAAAGTATCGAAGTTCATATGCTCTTAATAATAATAATAAGAACTTTTTTATGAATGATTTAATTTTAATTTTATTTAAAAACAATAATATTTATTCAAGTAAGAGCACCCAGCAAGGGCAGAACTTTAAATTATATAAAATACTTATGTTTTTAAGATACTCATTAATCTAAACAAAATAAAAATTTTTAAGGTCTAGCCTGATGATGCAGCACCAAAAAGTGCATCCAACGATTTTTAAAAATAATGAAACAAGTTCTGACACAACCCTAAAAAACCCCAGTAAACGGGCTATTTTGGTGGTTACCTCAGATTCTTGATGTGCTGGGATTTTTAGGACCTCAGCGACTCCCAAAAAAATTATATGAAACATTGTCGGACATTATATAATAATATAATAATAATTCCCTGACTGACAATTTTTTTGTCAGTCGCCCCTGGGCGGGGCATGGGGATCTCTATTAATAACTGTTCAAAGAGAACAGGGACCTACAGTTTATAGCCGAATCCGAACGGCGGTGTCTTTAATTAATAGAGACTTTCTTGGGCAAATAGCGTCTTTGAGCTAGCGATGCCAGTGCTAGGCAAATGTGCCAGTGCTACTGCGGGGATTCGAGCCACCGACCTTCGGTTTGTAAAGCGAGTACGCTACCACTACGCTACCGACGGTCGGAGATTGAGACTTGAAAACGATTTTTTCATAAAAACTATCGATTTTCAGAATCAGAGCCCAGATTCTGTCTAACTATATTTTTGGTGTCGTTGCAGCTGTATTCAAGGTCCACAAAACTCCAGCACGTCAGGGTTCCCATATAACTTCAAAAACTGCCTAAAACGAGTTATTTTGAAGATTATCAAGCGATCATGAAAAATCATTTTGTGCAGATTCGGAATTGAAATACATAAGAAAAAATACACCTCGCCCCCAGACTTGTTTTGTGTAATTTTTTATGCGTTTTATTTAGTTGAAACAAAAAACACAAAAGTTCTTTTATAAAGGCCTATAAGCAGTACGAAATATTTCGCACGGAATCGCAAAACTTCATATAAAAAAAAATCCCTTTGGGATAGCCCATTTGGGACCCCTTAAAGTAGAGAGAATTTGATTAAGGACATATTTTATAAAACAATAAGTTAATTAAGAGTTATTCCAGAATTCAATTTATTGGAAAATTTTTGTGGTTCCTGAATTAATAATATTTTATTATAATCTGTGAACGCCAAAAGTGTTAGCCTTTAACTTAGATCACTTTTTTTGTATACTAGAATTTTCTTTAAATAAACTGTCGAAAAATTATTTTTATTATTTTTTTGCAAGTTTTCTATCAGAAAACGTAAAAAAAAAAAAAGAATTCCAGTTTTGTGATGCCTTGAAAAGAATTTTTGGTGGATTCGGGTTTGCGGAATTTACATAAATTATAAAAGACGTTCTTTACCATTTTATAGGTAAGCCAAATTTAAGATAACCCAGTTCCAGGCTTAAAAATTGTGCGTGATTCGAACAATAGAATCTCAACACTTAACTTGCAACAGCAGACAAAGTACTAGTGTAAACTCTTAAGCTTTAATTTTTGAAAAGATTCATATTTTGAATAGCCCTAAAACTTAGCACCTAACCATAGATACCTTTCACTAAAAAAGAAGAGTATAAAAGAAAAACTGCATATATATATATAATAAAGTTTATGCATATGAAAGTGTACGCCGTGGTTTTACGAGTCCCAAAAGGGCCAAGAGCAACTGCCGCAGAGCTCAGCCCGTGGCTGTTTACTTTTGTTGCCCATTGTTTTTGCCGTTGCCGTTGACACTGAGTCGCAGCAGCAGCTCCCAGTTTAAATCATGTTGCTGTCATAAATTACACTTGAGCGTTGGCATTCTGTGGTAAAAGCACAGGGCAACCAGAAGCACCACCCATTGAGTTGTTGCATTGTAGTTACGGAGGGGCGTAGTGGAGAGCTAATTTAGCAGACGACGCTGAAACTAGGCTAACGGCAAAGCACAGGGTGAACCGCACTGCAACCCCTATAATACAACTACCCTATATTTGAACAAGTGCGGTTTGAAAAAAAACAAAAATGGCAAAGCTCTCGACGGAGCAATCTGCAACACGCAATTTGTTAAAGCAAAGCAAAATCAAATGTTTGCATTGCAACGTCACGTAAACGTAAATACAAGGTGGCACGTAACACGCGACGTATGCTTAATGTGAAAAATGCATGCCCAATTTGAAAAGCTGCACTCTATAATTTAGCATAGAGATATATAGTTTAAAAGGCGTATAACAAACAGTGGCGTCGTTGTCTACGAGCTGGATCGGCGGGGGTCTATGTTCAAGTTGAAATCATTTAACAGCTGTTGCTGCTAATGGGTCGTATGCGCAATATGAGTTATGTAAACCACATTGTCTGTATGTGTGTGTTTATCTGAGGCAATCAGCATGCATATCAAGTCATATGAAAGATCTATTTAAAAGCAGACTAAGCTATTTGGCCATAAATCAAAAGGTCTTGCTCTCATGTCAAAAAAATTTTTAAAACAAATCTGCAAGATAAACACTCACACTAACACAAATACAAACTAAATGAGGCACGCCCACATAAAGCAAGCAAATGATTAACATATGAATTTTTATATACATTCGAATTTTTTCTTTTATAGACTTTGTTGCTCTGGTTTTTGCTATTTATACCCCATTTTTGCTACTCTTTAGTGAATAAGTTCGAGTTTGTTATGAAGCTTGTAACATTTTATGGAATTAGAAAGGTTCACAAAATTTACGCTAGCTTACAAAAATAATATAATTTGGAAATATATTTCTAGACGTCTTAGGCTCGATAAAAAATTTTCATGAAATGAATCTTTCAAATTTTTATTCAATAAATTTTTGTATACATACTTTGTTTTACCCAAGCGAGGATAATAAGAATGTGCTTGACAATTCAATCTGTTTTGGAATGGCTGTAGGTGTTGAGCTATAATATTTGCTTTTTCAAAATTTAGTAATTTTATTTCTAGATTATGATGGCTCGAGAAATTTAATTTTGAAAAAATAATATTAATATAATAACATGCGCTGTATACTTATTTACTAACAGATGTTTTCTCAAATGGAATCTAAAATCTAAACATTTATTGGAGAGCGTATTTCTAGAGATGTCAAACTATAAAACGTCTACTAGACTCAAAATTTACAATTAAAAGTTTGGAAGAATTATTTGCCAAGGAATTTGCAGAGAATTAGTTTCGAATAAAAAATGGGAATGCTTGGGGATGAACTTGGTCTCAAGTATCTTTTTGTGTCGTCTAAGCACAATGGACTCAAAATATAAGAAAATTATTACAAGAAGATTCGATTTGGGAATGGGAGTAGTAGACAAACAGATTTTCGTCAATAGAGTTTCGAGACTGAGAACGCGAAGATTTTTGAAAAAAACCCCTTTGGAGAAAATAACATTTACAGCCATTCTAGATAATTAATTTCTCAAGCTAAGTCGAGATCACAATACATCTCAAAAGTTAAGAACAAACAATCAGATTCGAGTAGGAAATTAAACTAGAGAAAAGAAAATATTCCACTTTGGTAAAATAAAATTTTGAGCCATTCCTGAAAATCAGTTTCGAAAGAGAATTGCGATTGTTTGGTAGCTTTAAACTTAGTCGAGAGACCAAAAGATCGCAAAGGTTCAAAATGTTAAGTCTCCCTTTAGCTTTGTTTTGGAAGATATTGGTTTTAAATATCTTGCCCACATCTTCTAAGCTGAAAAAGATACAAACAGGTATGCATCAGAAATAGGGCTGGTTGGGGAGCTTTAAGCTTAGTCGATGGCAAAATAGAGCTTAAAGTTGGTTGAACATGTTTAGTCCCACTTTAGTTATCTTTATAAAGTTTTTCAAATATAAAAAATCTCATCAATATCGAATTCGATTTAGAACTTAATGCTTTAAGTTTGGTCTATTCCAGATCATCAATTTCGAAAGAAATTGTGTAGAACCCAATTTATCCCAAAGGTTAAAAAAGAAAGCGAAATGGGACTATTGGATAGGATTTAAGAGAGCATAATAAATATCAAAAGGTTAAAAATGTAAAGTCTCACTTTAGATATCCTCTTGATGATTTTGGTCTTAAATATCAGATAATCAGGTATCAGAAATAGGACTTGTTTGGGAGTTTTAAACTCAATAGATATAAAAGTTGCTTAAAAATTATTAGTCGTACTTTATAAAGTTTATCAAAAATCAAATATCTCATTAATATCCGGTTCAAATCAGCACGGCAATGCTAGCTGTTAATAAAGCTGTTTGAGAGCATGGAAAGCTTAAAGCTCAGTCAAGTTCTGTAGTACTTTACATTTCTTAATTAAGAGCTTTTTCAAATTTGCAAAAAGAGCATTTTCGCTTCGGTGTGAGCAAAGTTTTAAAATATCTTGTGATTTCTTTATGATTTTTTTTTATAAATATTTTATATATTTTTTTACACTTCATTTGATGTGTGTGTTTTTAATGTTTGTATGAATTTTTTTAACTTTATTTATTTGTGTGTGAGTGTGTGTGTACCATGTATGTATGTGTTACGCATATGTGATGCTTATTAATTTAATATTATTTAAAATTTGATGTTTTGATATAGTAAATGTTGCACTTTTATTTTATACAATTAATGCATTGAATAACGCGCGTTTTCAGAGTTATTTTAATTTTTTTTTTTTTGTATATTTTGGCAGCTTTTTTATATTTTATGTATGTATGCATATACTTTATGTAGATACATATATATACAAAAGATACATTTTTTTTGTATGAGGCGACGGCAGCTACATTTTACAACAATTGATGACATGAAGATTGATGTTGTAGTTGTTGTAGTTTGTAGAAAGATATATAAAGCGAGCGCATTTATGCAGTTATATATTTTGATACATTTTTTTTTTAGATAGTAGATGTTGCATAGAGATGTGTGTGTTGTGGTGAGTATTTTGTGCTCAACATTTTGATTTCAAGATACTTTTTTTTTTGAGTTGATTTGGTTGCGTTTTTTTTTTTTTTTGTTTTAGACATTTTAACTCACCGTAGCACCAACAGGAGGAGGAGGAGGCAGTTTTATATGTTGCTGAGGCCGTGCCTGTGGCAGCAACATTGTTGCCAAGCTGCAAATGTTGCTGCTGCTGTTGTTGTTGTTGTTGTGTGGCAACTGCTGGTGGTGGCGTGCTGGCGCCGGGCGTAACATTGGGGGAGGCATTGTGGCTAAGCGGCAGCTGCTGTGGTTGTTGTTGCTGCGGTGGCGGCTGTTGTTGTTGTTGTTGCAGTTCCATCTGGTTATATGAATGATGTTGAGTATTGTTTAGATTATAATTTGTTTGTGCAAATTCCAAATGTTGCGAATGTTGCAAATGTTGCGGATGTTGTTGTGGCTGCTGTTGCTGCTGTTGTTGCTGCGCATAGTTATTATGAAAGACTGAGTATGCAAAGTTATGCTTATTGTTGTTGTTGTTGTTATAATTGTTGTTGCTGCTTGTGCTGCTGCTGCTGCTGCAACTGCGTTTGCTGTCTCTGTTCAGCGAATGCATTGATATGGGCGACGTGGAAGCGGACGATGAATTTGTTCTTGTATCTGTGTTTGTTGATATGGTGGAATGTTGTAGTTGTTGCAACAACAATTGTTGTTGTTGTGTTTCTGCTAGCATGCTGCTGTTGTTGTTGTTGTTGTTGTATGTAGGTGATGACTGCCGAAAGTTATTAGCTAATTGTGACATGTGGTAGGTGGGCGACGTATTGGTGGCATGCTGCTGATATTGATATGCATTAGTTTGTTGTTGTTGCAGCTCCGTTGATTGCGCTGACTGCGCTGCTGTGGCAGCTTCTGTGCTGCTCGTATTTGCCGCATAAAAGTCAAACTGTTGCATCAACTGTTGTGCCGTGGTATCAAAAGCCGCCTTCATAATACTTTCCATTGTTTTGTAGTTTTTAGTTGCTTTCTTTAGATACTGTTCTTTATTTTCTTTATATATATATATTTTTTTTGTTTGCAGAAATGTTGTCGTTCAGTCTTCTAGTTTGGGGTCTCTCTTTTTTTCTCCAGCGACAACGCGCAGTCTAATGCTTATAGTTTTTATGTTAACAAGATTTTGGTTTTTATCAGGTTTTTTAATTTTGTTTTTTTTTTTAGTAAATTATTACAAATATTTTTTGATTAAAAATTTACTTGTGTGAAAATACAAAAAAAGTTTATTTTTTTTTAAAAAGTTTTTTGCAGTGGTTGCTCAGTTTTAGGCTTGCTTTTTACACTACTCTTTATTTTTTAGGCTGTTGTTGTTGCGCGCGTTTCCAATTCAAAAAGGTTGTTCAACAAACGAAAAGAAAAAAGAAATAGAAATTGGTTTTGAATTAAGCTTATTTCAATAAAATTTGGTATTTTGTTGGTATTTTTATGAGTTCTTTTTTTTAAGCGACTGCAGCACAGTAAGACAAAGAGATGTGTATTATGCTCAAGCGCTGTTTAGACGTTACTTTAAAGAGAGTCAGAGACGTAGCGCGTAGGTTCTGTTTTTTTTTTTTTTAATAAACCAAACGAATAAATTTTAAGAAATTTTAAATTTGTTTTCTTTAAACTTTGTTTATGCGAGATTTTAAGTGCCTTTATTTTATATGCCAAAACAAAGTTTATGGAATGCTAACAAGTAAACAAACATTTCAAGATGTTCTTTGCTTCATATATGAAAAACGACTAAAAAATTCTAAATTTTCTTGTTAAAAGAGATTTTTCAATATTTAAATATTTTTATTTTGAAATTGTTGCCTGATGTTAAAGATATACTAAAGAAATGCAGATTTCTCAAATTTTTGGTATTTTGAACTCGCATAAATATACTCGATTGTATTTGTAAGAACTGAACAAGAGATCTTCAAATGCTCTTCAAAGCAGAGTTTTTAAGTTTTGAAAGACATTTGGTATAACAGACTCGCGGTCAAGAGTTTATAAGAACCAGAGATCAGAAATCGAGATCTTCTTCTTCTTTTAAAGTTATGCTAGCGAAATACCATTTTCCTAATCTATAAAATAAACTTGCTTTAAAATAGTCAACTGTACTTATAAAAACTAAAAACAGATCTTTAATGGATCTTCAAAATTTCAAAAAAAAATTTTCGTTGATCAACGAAATACATTTTCTTCTAAGGCTGTTTTGGTATTTTAAATATAACTTTATTGTAAAAGAATCTATCATAAACACAGTCAATTCTGTGTTTAAAAATTATGGCCTAAGATGCTGATAGATGTTTATAAAATACCATTTTCTAACCTTTTCCAGTATTTTTTTTTTAAATTTTTTAAACTACTCGCATAGAGGCAGCGAATCGTATTTTGTATGTAAAGATTATGGCTAATAGATATTCAAAGTATTTCCTAACTATTTTCAGTATTTTTTCCAATTTTTAAACTACTACTAAAGATCTTAAATAGATCCTGAAAGATATTTATAAAGTGGCATTTCCTAACTATTTTTTTAGTATTTTTTTCAACTTTTAAACTACTTGCATAAACATCGCGAATGGTTTTTTTGTCTAAAAATCTTAAATAGATTCTGAATGATGTTTATAAACATCAGTATTTTTTCAAATTTTAAAACTACTCGCATAAGCGTAGCGAATAGTATTTTTTACAAAAGTAATTACTTTCAATAAATCTACATTTTTTAAACAAACTTGATTCGTTGTGTCTCATCGTTTTTCTCGAAATTCAAAGGAATCTTATTTAATTTTTTTCTAGGTTTTTTTTTGAAAATTTTAAGTATTTCTGAAAAGAAATTCATTGACAATGCGCTGTGTCGCTGGAAAACTCTCTGTTAACGTGTAAACGCTCTTAAGTCTTTGTTAGATTGTACTGAATGCGTTTTCTTGATGATGCATGTGGAAGTTGTAAGTAGGAGCACATAGTAGAGCAGAAATTGGCACAGTTTTTAAGAAGGTGACGTCATTTTAGTATTAAAATTTTTTTTTGGTATTTTCTTTTTAAACTATAGTTTGTTGCTCGCTGGATGACGTAGTTGAGATGAACGTTGGCTTTTGGTGTTCTGGATGGCTTTTGGTGGTGTACATTGGTGGTGGCTGTGGGCGTGGGCTATGTAGCTTTGGCAGTGGGCGTGGTATTTAGTTGGTGTAGTTTTCAGCGCTTTCTTGATGGTTCAGTTATTAGATAGTAGTAGTAGTAGTAGTAGTAGTAGTTAGGCGACAACGATAACAACAACAACAACAATAACAACAACGACAATAGATACATATATAAGTATATGCATATTGTATATATTGTATATATTGTATTTATATAGAGCGAGAGTGAGCGAGTAACAGCAAAAAATATAAATATATACTAGATAGATTTTTTTATATAGACAGATAGAGATATATATATATATATAGAGAGAGAGAGAGAGAGAGGCGGCTGTTACAACGAGTTATGAAGCAGCGACAACAGCAGCAGCACAAAATTTCAAGTTGAAGTTGAGATAAATTGTTGTTGATTGAAGTAGTGCTAGGATTGATTGGCTGATTGATAGTTTGAACTGTTTGTTTTTTTTTTGCACACCAAACACACATACATATTGATGATGATTGTTGCTGCTTGTAAAAGTCGCAGTAAGTACGTGTAGTAATAGTAGTAGTAGTAAAAATAGTAGTATTTAAATGAATATGTAATATACTACAATTTCTTTGATTGATATTGTGGCTTGCTGGTACTTTGATGTCATTTGATTGATGATAGTTATAAGAAGTAATAATCATATGCATGTTTTTGTTTTTTTTGCAGTACGCTATTTTGGTGCTATATAGATATAGTATAGTATGTCCATGGATTCTTTATAAAATATATAGTAGTAGTTAATGACGAGAGTTACACAACATCCAAAAAATGGTATGGAAAGGCAGTTTTTTTTTTTTTTGTACATTTAGAAATCAATTCCAAAACTTTTACCATTAACTTGGCGTATAGCTGAGCTGAGTTCAGTTCAAAGTTGCTTTGTAGTAGTAACTGCTGTGGTTGCTCCCTCTCCGGATGTGGTTTATATGGACGGTGATGCGTTGCTGCTGTCCACAAATCTGAGCTCATGTGAGTAGAATTGTGTTAGGAGCCGCCTGGTGATGTTTCGTTTCTTAATTTTTTTTTTCAGTCGTTTTGTGGCATGTGAGTTTTTTTTTATAGCTTGATTTTTATTATTTATGTTTAAGTGTTGTTTTTTTTTTTTTTGGGCTAGAGTTGATTTTGTTTCGTGTAGTTTTTATCACAACATATTTTTAAGTGTATTTTGTAGTTTTGATTGCTGCATTTCTTGTTTCGTTTCTTTTTTTGTTTATTTTTTATATCACATTACAGTTGAGAGTTTCTATTTGATATATATACTTTTTTTTTAGTTTTGTGGGAATGCTGCTTGTTTTTTTTATAATTTTTTGTTAAACATTTAAATGACGTGTTTTAAAGTTTTTATTAAAAAATATATATAAATATTTTTTAATTTTTTTCTTTGCCTGAGGCTAGTGTTGCCTGCAATGCAACAACAACAACTGTGGCGCTTTATAGATTTTATTGCAAATTTAAGTAAACTTTTTATTTTATATTTATTTTTTGTTATACATCATTTATTAAATTATTTGCATCATTTACGTTGCATGACTGGCATTAATCGTTTATATTTTTTTTTATGACATTTTAACTTTAATTTAATTTTTTTTTAAATTAGAGCTTAGCTATGATTTTAATAATTACAAGCACATTTAAATGTATGGCAATCAATGATATATAATAAAAGTTTGAAATTAAAAAAAAAAAAAAAAATAAAAATAAAATGTATTTTAGCTGTAATAAATTTCATGTATCAAAAAAGCATTATAAACTCGATGAGAAAATGTTTTTATAATGATATGCCTGAAAAATTAATGAGTATTTTAAATGGCTTCCAATGGTTCGCTGAAGCATAAAATGAGTGAAACTGAAATGTTAAATGCTGAAATAGAACAGGGCTAAAAATAAATGTCACAGCAGTTCACCAGACGTAAGTTATGATCACGAGATGAAATTCGTAAAAAGCTTAACGAAAATATTTTTCAGTTGGCTAACAAAATTTTTCGGTGGCAGCAATTCGAAGGTGTGGCATAGAATATGTAATTAAATAAAACTCAAATGCTGCCTTAACACTTAATGAGAAAAGACAAAATATCTAGAATTTCTCAGCCTAAAGGCCTACGTTGCTCTGGCTACAAGCCTTTAATAATTAATAAATAACTTCTATTTTATAATTATATAAATAAATTAAATAAATAAAAACTAGATTTTCTAAATTAGGATTTGTAAAATTTTTTTCAAAGTTTCTTAACATTTATACCAAAATTCTTAAGCTGTGTTTATCAACGTTATCAATTTTAAGCTTGCTTTAGGCAGCACTCAGAAAATCTTTAGATCACTATAGGTTTCCCCAAATTCACTCTAAATGACTTTGGGCATTGTGAGCACTAGATATACAGTTCCTTTTAAAAAAAAAAAAGAATTCAAAAATAGTTTCGTAAAATTTAATATGAGTCTCCATATGTGCGAAGAAGACAAGCATTCTCTTACACAACTGTAATGAGTTTGAGTGCAATGAGTTAACTGGGTCCACTGAGTACACTCAAAGTGATGTACACTGAATATCAAGTACACTGAGTGTATTCTGCTTTGTCGTCTCACATATTCCACACACATTCATATTCATAGCATTTGTTTTGGTTGTTGATCGTATAGCATCATAAAAAAACGAATGTCTCATCAATATTAGCAATTGAGTGTATAGTACAAAAGCCGCGAAGACGCTAAGTATTCAACAACAACTTTAGTCAGTTTGAGTGCAATGATTTAACTGAGTACACTGAGTGCACTAAGTACTAGGTACATTGAGTACATCGATTACGCTGAGTACAATGAGTACACTAACTACCTACAGTATACCAAGTACCTTGAGTAAACTGAGTACAATGAGTAAACTGAGCGAATAGAATATATTTTGCTTTGTGCTTTCTCATATTCCAAATCTATGCACTTATTCCGCACATACCGTGCAGTAAAGCATTCATAAGTTTACACGGTACACTGAAGTACACGAAAATTATTTATTTATACTTTTCAGCATGGCCATGAGTTTATTGGGTACACTGAGTACACTAAGCACACTGAGTACAGAGAATGTATACAGCTTTGACGACTCACATAGCCAAAGACTTTATTTTAAATGTTGATCGTATGGCTTAATGCTCATTACTCTTAATTACTCACAAGAGAGTAAGAAATTCATTGGTATGTATTTAAAAATGAATGTTTGCAAATTTTAGTGCATTCGTAAAATTTTGACGTTTTTTTTAAGTTTTTTTAAGTTTAAGCTTTTGACGAAATAATAAAAATATGCAACATCTTATAACTGAACCTATGCCTAACTGAGTGAATAAGCAACAAAAAACGTTAAAAAAAACAATATTTTAGCTATTCGTTTCTATCAAAATGAAATAAAGCAAAAAAGAGTATAACAATAAATTTTCCTATAAAATAAGCTAACGATTTAACTTTAATGAAGCCCATTTCATGCACGTGAGCTTCCAATTGTAATTCCCTACCAATTTTTTTCCTAAATCCGAAATTAACTTTGTATAATATTTCGAACAACGACAAAAAACCAAGCAAATATAATGGTATGATAGAAATTGCGGCTGATAATTTTAATGACCAAAAAAATTGTATGGCAAATACAAAAATCTGATTGAATCAATGACAAATTTATTTACATACACACACACAAGTAAGTATATATGTACAAAACAAAAAACTAATTATAAAATCACGCATACTGAATTTTTTTGTACATAATATAAATTGAGAAAAAAAAAAAACACAAAACTAATAATAAATTTATATACAATAAAACCTTGCACATTGACACACAAACGTTTGACAGACTGACAGAGTGACCTGCTGATGAGCAGGCATCAAAAGCAAACTACAATGCGATTAAAGTTTGTATGTGTGTATCTGTGTGTGACCGACTGACTGAGGCGACTATTAAAAGCAAGCAACCCCATTAAAAACGACAGGTCAGCTACGTTGGGGCGCTCAATTAAAGGTAGAAAAAAAATGTGCAAATAGATAAACAAATAGCAAAACATAGCAAAGATCAAAAAATACAGCAACTATGTAGTATATAATGTATAATGCATGTATACATAAACGTGACTAAAATGTACAACACACACATACACAAAGTGCAAGGGTATATAGCCGGGGGCAAAAAAAAGTGGGCGTTGCCTACAACAACTGCTAAACCAATGTGAGATCATCTTGACTTCAATGACGTCAAAGTTGGAGATTTTCATGAGACCCTTTGGCATTTCCGTCATCACTTAAGCTTTATAATCATGTTCCAACTCAACTTAAATTGATTTATGACTTTGCACACCTTTTAAATGACACAAAAAACAACCATAACAACAACAAACAAGTAACAAAAATAATGAGCTAGCTGGCTCATCAGACAAGAGTATCTACCATTTTTATTGGCTTGACCGAAGAAGTTAAGCCGCATGTCTGGTGCGTGCCTAATTCCACCTGTCGGTTCGTGTTTAGTTTTTGGTTGCCAAATACACGAAAGCAAAATTAACAACTGGTTGAAAATAGCCAAACACATCGACTCGGCTGTATTTTTGTATCTGTATCTATATCTGTACTGTATGGCTTGCTCTCAGATTACACAATCGATAGCCAAGCCAAACAAAGATTGCTGCTGACCAAGCGCTAAAAGATACTTTTTGCTAGCTAACCGTGAGCTTCATTTCAAACAGTAGCTGAGGATGCGACGCATTGAGCAATGGAGCTTAAGTTTGTTTTTATCTTTTCTTTTTTTGTTTTTTGCCAAAAGATATCCATATATAAATATTGAGGTAAAGGCAAGTAGCTAATGAGGAATGGGGAATCACAAGATCTCAGATTTTAAATCGTTAAACTTTTAACTTTACACTCACAAACATTTCAATTTAGTAATTAAGCCAAGCTTCTAAAAATTCTAACAAATTTTACTCACTTTCAAAAATTAAAACAATCTTAAGAATTGACCCAAATTGTTAAGCAATTGCATACGACACAAATTGAAATTATTATTTTTTCAGAATTTGAAATTTATTTTTTGAGGCATTTGGATGCAAGCATAAGTTTAAAATAAGTTTTGAGAAAATTGATCAACAGATTGAAGAACAAATATTTTTAAAAAGATCCAAAAGATGATACTTTTTGCCAATGACGCTATATTTACCAACTCTATTTATTTAGAAAACCAAAACAATAACTTTTAATAAGCTACTGCAAAGATTTATTGGCAAACAAATAAATATATGAAAAGTCAAAGTATGCACATTAGTTTCCGCAGTTGTATGTAGTATCTGTATTTATAATACTATGTGTATCTGTGCGGTTGACTTTAGGCATGACTACAACAAATATAAGCATGAGTGTTTCAGTTTATTTTTGGCTTTGAGGCACAAACAAATACACAGATACACACGCACACAGATAGGCATACGTAAGGTTTAAGATACAGGTACATGCCCACACAATGTATACATTCAAATGCTTTTCAAGGTTAAGTTGCTGCCGTTTGCTTCCCGCATTTTTTTTTTCGTATGGTTTTATTGCTTTTGTGAAGTAGCAGTTGAAGTGCTGACTGACAATGCCGTTGCCTCCAAGTACCTATAGAAGTTGCCCACACACAGATACACACACAGATGTACACACTCACGCAATTAGTTGTATTATTGTGCGTTCTGCAAATGAAGTTCGGAGCGTACAAACAAATGGCAAAAAGATATATAACTGGCGGTAAAGCGTGACTCTTGAATTAATTACGTGAGGCTTTTAGTTGAAATTGATTTGAAAGAATCTGCTGATAGCACATGAGCATAGTACATATGTACATCGTACTTATATTACTAGGTATACAAAGTTAAGGTCGTTAGTTTGTCCAATCATTTGCCTAGCCAGTATGTCCACAATTTGTTGTATTTGTTGTTGTAGTATTTGTCGCTTATGCATAATCATTTTGTTGACATTGAACTAAATTTGTTGCTGTTCATTTGGTTGCTTGATTTGCTCGGCATTTTATACGCCACACATATGTATATGTTTACAGCTTACATAAATATATAAATTTTTGTGTTTTTATTGTAAACTCATATATACATAGTTGTTTGGCGGCCTGTCAACGTATCTTTTCTAATTGCTAAAATTTTTTATTTTTCTACACGTTTGGCCTGAGGCTTGCAGTTGCTTTGAATAAATAATATAAAAAATGGCTAAAAGAATTCTAGCACTTAGCTAGACAATATGCCAAAGAAAAGCAAAATGTTTGAGTATGTTTTTCTGAATGAATTACGCATTAAGCATTTGTGGCGACCTTGAAAATCAACAGACAGCTTGTTAATTACTTGCTCAATGACATGATTTGGCAAATATTGCGCATACGCAAAGGTGTAAAACATAACTAGATGTACTTAGCTAAATTGCGTACACGCGTAGCTAAATAATTTTAAGTTTAAATAACATTGCGTATGTGCAGGCAGTCATACTAACTAGTTGTTCCTAGTTAATTAGCTGCAAAATTGCTTTCAAATCACATGAGCCTGCATGAGTTAGCAAAGCAGCAACAGGTGCATATATTAGGTACATATGTAAATATGAAATGCCGCTGCGATTTGGTCATTGTGCAAATTGCAGCCAACTTGCTAATTATCAAGGTTAATACATATGTGTAGAAATGTGAAGCACAGCTAAAGCAAATCGCACAATAAAAAGAACACGCCAAAAAACACGCTTAACTTAGTATTGTTCAATCTATGTATATACATATGGAAATATTTTTTGTTTTATATATATATATATAGGTAGATACGAGTATAAAGCACATTAAACACATACAAAAACTTGGCTGAAATTGAAGTTGTGCCTGTTGCTGTTGTTGCTGTAGCTGTTGTAGCTCCTGTTGTTGTTGCTGCTGGGTTCTAGCAAATAACATGTTGAGATGCCGCTGTTTGTTATTTACCAGCGGAACTTAATTTCACTAAACAAAATGGCCGCTGTATTACGTGCGCAGCTAACAAAACGACAAAACGAGCGCACGAACGGCAACCGCACTAAAACCGCACTGAAACCGCACGCCAAAAACTTACGAAGAATTTTTCGATGGCCGCCGCCATCGCAGCAGCAGCAGCCGTGGCAGCAGCAGCAGCGGCATGGCGGCCATATCAAAAAAACAACAAAAAACAAAAACAAAAACGGAGACGGAGTCAAGCGAGCTTCAAGCGTAGAGTTAAGAGAGCAAGAGCGAGCAAACGAGCGACACAAACAAAACAGATACATAGACACACGCACACTTACAGCAAAGCAAGAGCGGCAGAGCGCAAGAGAGAGCGCTTTATATGAGTCAGTATGGCGTTAGCTGAAGATCACGCAAGCAGCTCACACACACACTGTTACGAACTTTTTGAGTGTGTGTATGTCTGTGTGTGTGTGAGCAAAAAAGCCCGCGCACGCTTTATGATCTAATGAGCCGAACATAAGCTTTGTTGTTGCTTTTGTTTTTGTTGCTGTAGCGCCTTTATCAGCGCGCTACGAACAAGGGGGCGTATGTGTGTTATGCGCGTCTGTATGTGTTATGTGCATCAGTGTGTGTGTGTTACGAAAATAGAAACTTCTGTGGCAACACTTGTTCGAATGAAGCATGAAATTCCATGAGATAAGCAAATGTTTTGCAGCAGCGCCGACAACGTGGCAATATTTCAATTTGAACTGAATTTAAGAGATAGGATTGTCATTAGATACATATAACACAACTACTATATATGTATATGTATATAAGTGAGCCTCACAACAAAACGCTGTTTCACTCTTAACCTACTCTGAATGCTTCAAATAAACTCAAAAATTATGCAATTATATTTCAAACTTTATATATAAACTATGCAAATGATACAAAGAACATTGGCCGTCCCCTGAGATATGTAACCGCAGCTATTGAAAGCGAATCTGTCAGATAAGGTCAGGTGGTAAATTAAAGAAAAACGCAGTCGATTTACGCGTCAGTCCGTATCTTAGAATGCGGTTGAAAATTACACTTTCGATGCTAGAACTTGGTTCACCTTAACGCCATACCCACAATAAACCATGTTGTCTGCAAGGAGTTCAAGCAGAAAATCACTTTTGATAAACGATGCAGCTTTGGATTGAGTAATACATGAGTATAGATCGTCTTGACCGAAGTAAAGCGGTTAACATCCAGCGGTTCAGTGGGACTTAATCATCTAGCGCTAGACAAAGTAGATCGAAAAAACCTAAAAAAAACTAAGGTCTTTACATCAGACAGTAACTCGGTAACAACTCACTAAACCTTATTGACTTTCATTCTCTACTTCGATATTACTCTCTAAAAGTTACTTGAATTTTTATTTTTAAGCAATCTCATAATTCTAATAGCGGCAGAAGTGTCTCAACGGTTGGAACCTTCTGATAAAAAAATCTACTAACCGAATTTTAATGCGCTTTGAAATTGTGTCAAACCCGATTAGCAGACAATATAAAATTATTTTGAAATTTATTGCTTGGTTCTGGTTCTGATCATACAATATTATTTTGTATATAATTTCCTGGTTTTTTATTGTTTTGTCGCTGACAAGGGAAATATATGAAATATTTCACGCATTCAGTAATCTTATCAAATTTCAATGGAAACTATGACGATATGGACATACAAGCTATATATAGGGCGTTAACATTGCAGTTGTTTTGTGCTACAAAAAATTAACTTGCCCATACTGAATATTAAAAAGACTGTCATCTCTGTGACCAAAAAATAATGTAATAAAAAAATTATTGTCTCAAAAGAAAAAGAAATAGCTGCAATCCGCTTGGATTCAAAAAACTTTTATAGTTGCTTTTGTATGTTTTTAGACTATAAAAAAAAGCTGGGCAAGCATAGCAGCTGGAAACAAAAAAATTCAAACAGTCAAGACAGTAGCTCAGAGCAATTTATCCTTTTTTTTGTAAAATAAGGAACAGCTGCATTACACAAAATCTATAATAACCCTGAACATTGCTATTACTGCAGTGCTCTTCTCCTTGTAGAGCATAGGGCCTCTAAAACATAGCTATAAAATGTATTAAAATAAAGCAATCGAATGATATATCTGACCTTGTGCGACCAACATTGTTAAAAGCCTTGGAGTTATTATATTTCCGTCTTCTTCAAAAGCTTCGTCTTTGAAGTTTCGATTTTGAAAAGACCCAAAGAAAATTTGATGTACATTTAATAAATAGACTCTTGAATCGTGAAAACTTTCTGAGATATTAAAAAATACTTAAAATATTTAATGAAATCAATATATAGAGAAACCAGCTTGCTTTAATTGTAACTTTTTAAAGAAAAAAAACTAAAACGTTTTGCTAAGCACGAGTAGTTACTTTATTTTCATTACATTTAGTTTATAACCTGCCCCATAAAAGTAATTAAGTTAAACGCGTCAACAAATATAAAACAAAAGTGACTCAATTAAAAATATAAAACTAAAAATAGCTGCCAACTGCAGTGCACACACTATGCGTATGCGTAATTTATCAAGCTGGCAGACGCAAATTGCTCATACGCCTTGTAGTCCAAGTGGCGCCAACTCAAAACCCACACACACGCACGCAAACCAAGACACACATTTATGCACCTATAAAGCGCGTCATAAATTTTATTTATGTGCCAAACAACAAATTGCCTTGTGTTCTTCAACCCTTACTTTACGTATCTCTCTGCATCCCTCAATCCCAATATTGTACCCAAAAGTATTTCGTTGACACCATTGCGCTGAGTGTGACAGGAAAATGCATTGATATGCTTAACTAACGGCACAAATGACCCAATTGTCAGCAAGAAAAGCTGAAAACGAAAGCAAAACCAAGTGGCTGACTAGCTGCCAACTTGCAACTCAGCTGCAACTTCGGTGTGGCGCCACCGCCGCACAATCAGCCAATCGCCCAATCCAGCATTTTCGCCTGATAAGCCCCAAGCTCGAGCCAAAGCAATAGTCTTCCTTTTTTTTTTTCAAGTTGGCAGGCGTGCGCGTTTTGAGGTCAACAGAGAACTAAGCATTACAAAGAGGGTAGTCGTAGCTCCAAAAAAAAAAAAACATGGCACTCGTATGTGCGCTTTGGGGGTGTGACAACAGACTAGCTAGCTTACTGGCCCCCGCCACTCAAGTTATTAGTAGGCCACTTGAGGGTGACGCAGATGCTCTACAAGTGCATGCAGCAGGGGTGCCAAGTCGGTGACAACGGTGCAACGCTTGGCCACTTAAGCAACAACAAAGGAATGTGCATAAGAATAAGGTAACCTAAAAACACACAGAGAGACAAACAGAGGCAGCGACAGCAGCGGCAGCGACTGCGGCAACTTGCCCGCAGGCAACAAACGCACTTCAAGTTGCCACGCGCCACAGTCTGCAGAGTAGCCAATGCGCAACCCATTTATATGCAGCTGTAGCTGTATTTGTGTGTTGACGCTGCAGCTCAAGGACGTTGCATGGTGCGAGGCTTTAAAGGCTGCGGCGGCGACGGCGGTGGCGGCTATGGCAGTGACTGCGGCTGCTGCCAGTGCTGCATTGGCGCCCATTGCTGCTGCTTCTGCTGCAGTTTGGCCCCGGCTACTGCGCAGGACCTTGTGGCGCAGCGTCTAGCAATCTGCACAGATACATGCACACACAAACACACACACACAGACAAACACGCGCGCATTGTCTTTTAAGTAGGTCAACAGCGCTGCCATATTGGTTGCCATGTTGTCAACTTACAAAATATGCGCTCTTTTACTCTTTCCTTTATCTCTCTCTGGCTCTTCCTGCATATGCTTTCGGCGTCGCTCTCTTTTTTATCTGTTGTCGCCTCTCTTCGGCTTGTCTCGTTTTGCAGGCGCCCGTTTTCGTTTTATGCTCAAGCTTAAGTTTGTGCTGCCTTTGCTACATAATTTTCCAGCCCTCCTCCTGCAGCTCATCATCAGTATTTTCCTTGAGCTCTGGCTCTGCTCTGTCAACGTTGGTTATATAAGCTCGACACGTTGACCCGCCCCCCTTTATTATTTTGTTGCTGGCTAGGAGGCTGCCAGCTGCTGGCTTTATAATTCTACTGCATTTCCTTGCAGACCACCAACAACAGCCACAGGAACTAACAAGCACTAAGCAACTACTGACGCATATCTCTGCGGCTCACCTGATCAGACTCTGCCATTGCTCCTGCCTCTTGTGGCATGCTTGTATCCAAAGCAGCCATAGATTTGTTCAATTAAGTAAGTTAAGAGCTTGCACTTGCAAAACTGCTCGACTTGTCTTTGATGATAAATTTAGCAACCTTAACTGTGTCAGCTAAAGTATAAACAACAAGCATTGCGTATACGTTAAGCCGGACGTGACCGACTTTAGTATACCCTTAAGTGGGATACACTGTGCACCTATTTAAGTCCTGCAAAAAATGAAGTGCCAACTTTGGCACCCAAGTCTGATGCGCCTGGTATGCAGGAAAGTTGCATTTTTATGGGTCAACAACTATAAGTGTGTATTGAGTGCATCTGGTAGTATGTACAATATGAATTATTTTCGCAATTTCTAAAAGAAACTAGATTCAAAAGGCTTTTAAAAATATATCATATAAAGGCAGTTGAGTATTTAAATAGGTTTAAGGCAAAGAAGCAGCAAGTAGTAGTACGTACATTTTTTAATTTAACTTTTAATATACTTAATGAATTTCTTTCTCCCGACCTTTAATACAATTAAAATGCGAAAAAATATCATATAAACTGGGTCTATACAGCTTAATTTTATTAAGCAAAGAAGTTGAAGTGAATTTTATTTCCAAAGTAGATTTAATGTTGCCGAGATATTAAAGGTAGGTCAAGCTCATTAACTGGGGTACATTTTAAGAAAATACAATAGTTGGTGCTGAAAAATCAACAGCTGACAATAAGAAAAACTGAATATTATATTGTAAGGTCAAATTTTAAAGAACTCTTTTGCCTACGTCGAGAAAATTATCGTTTATTTTTAAAAATATCTCAATGCGTCATTACATACAAAAATTGATTTTCTAGAGTTTTTCAAATAAAATTCGGGCAGCGAATTCGGCAGCGGCATTTTAACTTAAAGGACGGTTTTGGCGTCACCGAAGAAGGAACTAAAGTCCGTAAGGGACATTGGGTTCAAGAACTTAAATAAAAAGAGTTGGTTAGCGTGAATCTTATTAGAGCATTATTTTGAAGGTGACGTTTTTTTTTGGAATAACTATAAAGCTAAAGTGGCTATTCTGCATATTCTCAATAAGAAATTCGAACAATATCTTTTATTGTTATCGTTATATATAAACTTAAAAGTTCGTTTCGGGGATACTACTTGGACTCGATTGAAGCCGAATCAAAAAAGACATAATAGGTCATGCTGGCAACCGACTTAAACAACTACATCATGGACTTTAAGACGATAATCAACATTAATAAAATTTTATATATTGGGAAATATTTTCTCCACACAGTTGCATACCTTTATATGAACTCAATATACACTTTTACACTACATGTAAAGAGCATATAAGGCACCTCAACGAAACGATACAAATAAATATTAATAGATAGACAAATGACTGGCAAGACAGCTAAACAAATAAATTGTTTGAAAACTAATAAACAACTCACACACACACACACACGTACACAGAGAGCACCTCTGGTACAAAAGTGCACTTATTAAAAACAAGAAAGATATAATAAATAAATAAAAAAATATATACATCTATATGTACTCTATGGACCTGTTCTATGGCCAACAATGACACTGAGAACAACATCAATGATAGTTAATTAATGGCAATGCCAACAACAATGATATACACAGCTGTATATATATACCTATATAGCTTTGCGTGTATGTTTGTAGACTTTTTAATCATAGATCATTTGTATATATGCATATATGTATATAACGATACAACGTCTAGCAACACTCTTTGTACAAGCATTTTGAGCTGCTTAAAGTAAATTTACAAAAAGGTAGAAGAAAAAAAAATGAACAAAATTATGTATCCATCAGATACATTATGAGCGATCAGTAATCTTTCAAACGCCCACTCCAAACTCCAAAGTGATTAACAGTTTTGAATATCCGGAAATACTCGAGCTTGAAGTGATTTAATTAAAAAGCGTTTGAAAACATTAGCAAAAAAGATTCTAGTCGAAAAATACTTATAAATACTGGACACTGAATACTGTCTTAAGATCTTTAAATAAAAATTGTAAAACCCTTCCGCAAAAAGCTCAGATTGACATTAAAAAAGACTTTTTAAAAGACCTATGTATATAGGACCGATATCTTGACGTTTTTGACGATATTTTTAAAAATGCATCCACCAAAAGCTTTAGTCTTAAGTTCTTTCGAAATCCTTTAAAAAATGCTTTCGGCAAAAGCTCGAATTGTTACAAAAAGTTTATTATTGAAAAATATATGTATATAGAACGTATATAAATGGTTTTGTCTTAGCTTCTTTTGATATCTTTTTAGAATCCATCAGCAAAGCTGGGCTTGGCAAAGATTTTATGGGGTTTTGGATCTTTAATTACATTCATTTCTCAATTTAAGCATTGTAAAAGCTTTTAAAGATATTTCTATCGCATCGACGGAAAAAAAAACTTCAGAACTTTTAAGCTTATTTTAACACAAAAAAATTTTCGGTAAAATGTTCGTTTTGAAGTTTGAAAAAATATTCGAATATTCGGTTTAGCAGCCAATTAGTTAAAGAATTGTTTGCCTCTATTGCTCTTTGAAAAATGTATATTTTGGACTGCTACCAAGCCCTTTGAAGACATTTTAGTTTCTTAAGAAACCTTTTCAAAAATCCATCCATGTTTTCTAAAAGAATTTCAACGTTTTTAGAGATATTGCTGCCATTTTGAAGAATTCGTTTTTATGTTCTTAATTTAAAGTTACAAACTGCCTAACAAAGACAATATAATCTCTGTAAGAGCACTCTTAATGCTTACTTTTCGGTTTTATTTATTTTTTTTGTCGCTGGAGAATTATGTCTCTTTAGAAATGATGTAAGATCAAGGTTGAATCACAGTTTTTCAAGTTGTCAATAAATCAATGATCAAAGTTGTCAAACAAGTTGAGTTCTGTTAAAAAATAAAGTCAACCAAGTACATAAAAGCATTTATGTACAATTATCTACAAGTTACTGAAATAAAAGTTTAAATATTTTTCGGGCATCTAAGCCATAATATTAGTCGTTTACGACTGTTTGGTATTTGGTTTACAAACTTTTTTCTAATTGCTTGGCGTGTTAATGGCTATAACTATTTAGTTAAAGCCAAACTAAACGCCAGTTAAGAAATTCCAAAAAAAAAAAAAAAAAAAAACATAACATAAACACGTTTTCCGTTAGGTACATGTTTAATATGGAGTTTTGTTCGGTCTCTCCCACAAGCTCCTAAAATATCAAAAGTTAGACACAGCTGTGCTCGCGAGCATTGCGAAAGCGTCAGCTAATAAATATAAATATAAAGGGTGATTTTTTGCTGCTTAGTTTTTAAAGCGCTCGCGCTTGTTTCGTGGTATACATAGAATCATGCTCAAGAAAAGACATAAACGAAAAACATTGATAAATCATTGCATTTTACTAGCTTTTTGAAAAATACGCAGATGCAAATATATAAAGGGTGATTTTTTGATACTTAGTTTTTTATTAGCATAGATATGGCGTGTTTCGTGATAAATATCAAATCGTGCACTCGAAAAGACTTACACATAAAAATCGTTGATAAATTATGAAATTTTAGTAGCTCTTTGAATAATATGCAGATCTAAGTTTTCAACTAATAATTGCTTCAAAGATGATTCTCTTTTTGGTTGAATAGTTGTTATTAGTAAAGCAAATTTTTGCTTTAACTTACACAAGCCGCCTATCGCATTATATATGATATGATATTCATCAACGATGAAACTTTTTTTTTGGAATAATTTTTTTTAGTAAAGCAAAAAAAAAGCATTACTCGTATATCAGCATATCCTTAGCAAGCAGTTCTTCATAGACCAAAGTTAATACCCGCTCGACGGACACTTTTTTAGTCAAGCTGGACTTGGTTGCCCTGTGGACTTATTGCGAAATGAGTTTGGTAAGCAAAATATCTCATCATTGCACGCCTAGACTATACGAAGAAAAATATCGTAACTATTTACTTTAGAGCTAAGTCAGATAACTTAACGATTCTGACCCAGCATTACACATGTTTTCCCGAGTCACCTACCGAAATGCTCGAAAAATCAATTAGTAATCTATAGATTACTTTAAACGTAGTCTTGGTACATCCAATAATTTATAAAAGTGAATAGAAAAATTTAATTATCGTGGCAAACAGAAAAATGCATATTCTGAAAGCAATATGGCTTTTCTCGAAGTTGGCCATATACAACAATATACAAATCTAAGACGAGGGGGAAAGGTAAAGTAGCTTTGCCCGAACCCTACTGGCTAGGTTTTGGACTTAAAAATTGTAATGTATGGATCGCTTAAAATCTAATCATGTTACGTACAACTCTTAAAAAAGCACCCTGCATTTTTACATTTGTAATTTTTTGCTGCTTTCACGACTTTGACGACGCTCCGATGACGCTAGCTAGTCGCTTAAAAAAAATCACCCTTTATTTCTAATATTTCAAAGCTATTTTTTTGCTATTTATACGACTATGACAGCGACGCTGACGTCGACATCGGCAGCGATGACGAGACCTAGTCGACAGGTACTTCCATGACTTAGTTCAGCAGCTTTTAGCATGATTTGTGCTTTGGGCCAACTTAGGGCGGCGCAGGTGGATCCAGCTCACCTTGAAGTGAAGGCAGCTCGGGCGCGTCGTCGTCGTCGTTGTCGTTGTCGTTGTCGTTGACGACGTTGTCATGCAAAGATTTTGTATCTTTGGAGCGTAGCAGCTAGTTAATAGCCAACTGCTAGCATTTATGTTATATGTAGTCGTGGTCAAGCATAAATTTTCGTATATGGCAAGTTTGGTAACACTCTCGCCGTTGACACAATGTGCGTTAATCTCTATGCTTTGCATATGAATAGAAGTGGGATACAAGATACCAACTAGCTGACTGCTAGATACAGATATACAGATACACAGAGACCCAGTTCCATTTAACTATAGAGCTGACTGCTTAGTGATAGACACACACTTGCCCTCAAATGTCACTCATTATGCGCTTTTCAGCTGCGCTCAAGCAGATGTATCTACAGTGTAGCCGGAGGGCGGGGAACTGTTATCTCAGGCGATACAAAACGACGTTTAGTTCAGGGCCAACAGAGCTGAACTGAGCTGCAACAACAACAACAAAACCAAAAACCATCAACGACACTGTGAAATGTTCATGCTCATGTTTAAAATGTGACTGCAAATTGCGTTTGGCACGCTTTTAATTGCTTGGAAGCAACAACAACAACAGTAGATACAGATACAAATGGAGCCTACTACTAATTGCACAGATAATGCCGCAACAAACTAAATTTGTAGGCCAAAATTGAAATGGCTCTAGAAATTATGCACATTGGCTCTCATGAATGTCGCCCGCACCACGCTGCTGGGCTGAGGTCACCAGCAAAATGGGTCAAACTAGGCCAGGAAGCAGCAAAATGGCGACCACAATTAGTGCAATGCATCTATGTGTGTGAGTGTGTGTGTGTGTGTGTCTCATTGTCCAGTTGTCAGAATTTTGGACATGTGCACTATTTACAGCATGGATTGGCGTACATGCTTGCCATTGGTCCCTTAGGGCGTATGCGCAATTTTCACATTGATTGCATTTTGCACTTAATAAGCTTCATGCGAAATTGAATGACAACTTTTTTGGGAGCAAGGATTGGGGGCGATTCAATGGAGCTGTACAATTTGGGGCATGCTCTTTTATTCGGGGTTTTTTGATTAATTTTTATAGAAAACGCTGTGTGTACACTTAAAAAAAATATATACGTAGATTGCTTTAGTACTAGTTTGATTAGATATAAATAAGAATTTTTTAAACTTTAATGTAAAGGGTTTCTTTTTTTTTTCTAGATATTTCTGCCAGAAATGAAATTGATTAATAATCATTATTATTAGGTTCAATGAAAAGAATGGATCTAGGCGGCGGGGCTAAGGCAGGCCAAGCAACTTCTTGGCTTCTATAACTTACACAGTTTTATAAAAAAGTAGCAAAATTTGGCAAGGATTACTTAAGGATAGTGACTGCATCTCCGACTCTGAAATCGAAGATACATTCTCACAACACGCACTTATTGATTGTGAAGATTCAGTTCAAAGAAGAACAGCTCAGATAAGTTTGTTTTGGGAATGGGACTAGCTGAAGAGCTTTCAGAGAGGGTACAATAGATGCATAGTATCACTGTGCAGTAGTTGGTACTAAAAGCTTTGACGATCAAACGTCATCAAAAAGAATAACGTTCAAGTGGTACATAATATCCAAACAACGAAATTTTGTTTGAAGACAAATTGAGGATTATAAATTATATAAACAAATTTCCACTTATATATGATCAAAGTATCATAATAAATATCAAAAGTAAAGAATTTAATCTGCATCATCTTTTGGCTTGTTAAAACAAATAATATCGTAGTCTTATCATCTTATTTTTGCACCTAAGACTTTCTATAAATAACTGAACTTTTCCAAGCCTATGCTGTTTTTCAATAAGATATGATAATTTTTAATCAGTATATTGAGTATATTTTTGGGCTCGTAATATTTTTATAATGTTTATTTATATTTCAAGAAATTTGCCAAGTCTGACTTGGCATTAGGTCATCTCTAATCTGTTGGCTTTTTTGGGTTTTCTAATATAAGATGACGACTTTTAATACTTTATATATGTTAAATATCGTTCATTTTTTATAAAACCAACTGGAAAAATGATTATCCTAGAATTTAATTTTCGATATTTAGGAAACATCTTAGTTTAGTTTTAAACAATTTTTTTTTATGTTTCATAAATTTCTTAAAAATAAACTTTATTATTATTTAATACAAGCGCTTTTTAAAAATTCACTTTAAGTCTTTTCAAGTTTGAAATAAAATTTCAAATAACGTTATCTATTATGTAGCTCCAAAGCCATGCTTATAGTTTAGATATCAAAATAAAAGTCTATACAGATAAAAAAAGGAGTAAAATTGGAGTACACCTAAAAAAGATTTGAAAGATCTTAGCTAACATTAAAAAGTGTAAACACAGCTTAAGAATAACTTCAAAATTAGATATAAAATGCCAAAAAAAAAATATAAAAGAGAAAAAAGCACAAAATTGAGCAAGCGACGCATAGCGCAAAAAAGAGAGTTAGACGAGAGAAGTGTGGTTTGAAGAGCGGGAAGGGTGAAGGGTTTTTGAGTGGTCACAAAAGACGACAAGATGACTTTATATATATAATACTATATAGGTACTTATGATATTTATATGTGCCTGCATAATGCGTCAACAACAGCTGATAAATATGCAAAAACAAAAGAGAGTTATTTAACGCATTATACAGCTCTTAAGAGTTTTGCTGAGCATGAGAGAGAGGGATACAAAGAGTAAAAGATTTAAGAGAGAGCGCACGAGAAATGTATGAATATAGCGAATTTGGTTAAGAATTTATATCATTCATTTCTTTTTTTTGTTTTTTGTGACTTTTAATGAATATTTCAATTTAATTTAATTTTTGTTTTTTTTGGATTCGATTTGATTTGATTTGCAAAACTTACCGGAACTGAAATGTGAGCGTTTAGTTTGTTCATTTTCCGGATCGGAATCGAGTGGCCTTTTGCGTGAATCGCCGATTTCAGGACTTGGACATGCTTCCATAGTAGCGTCTTCGGCCATTTTTAACTGAATGTTGCTGCTTTGTAACTTTTTGAGAGTTTGAGAAAAGTTTGAAGTTTGATTGGATGTTTTGTATTTGCTATTTGATTGATTGATTGATTGATTCAATACGATTTGATTTGCTGGTTTGTTTTTTTTTTTTGTGGTAGATATAGCTGTTGCAGTTGTTGTTGTTGTAGCTTGATTAGGTTTGATCTTTTTTTTTTTTGGTTTGGCAAGTCTTATGCAAAACGATTTATAAACGATACATTCGTGTTGTAATGAGGCGGCTGTTTTGGTAGGTTTGCTTTGGATTTGCTATTTTTTTAAATATATATATATTTTTTTTCAAAAATGAAGCGAGCTTACGAACGAACGATCAAATAGACGCGTTTGAGAGATGCTTTAGTTTTAGAGGATTCTTCAGCTTAATATGCCTAAAGAAAAGTATATAATATGATGTTAACAATACTTTATGAAGAGGCACAGCCAGCTAAAGTATTTTGTGGTTTAAACTATGATGATCGCTTGTCCTTCGGCGTGTATCCTTAAAATGTCAATAATGATGATACACACAGACTCTCTTTCTCTCTCTCAAACACACACACGCACACTGCTGAGTATGTTATGCATATGAGTCGGCCAGCCGTTAGAATTACATTTATCTGTATCTTGAAGTTTGCAAAAAAATTTTCAATCTGCTTCTTGCGTTTTGTTATGGCTCTTAAAGTCCTTCTATAACGTATTGATTTTTTAGTTTGCGTTTTTGGTTTTTTTTTTAGATTATTTTGCGTGACGATTTATATATATATATATATATATATATATATATTTTTTTGTTGGTGGTTTTGTGGTGGAATGTGCGAGATTTGTTTGTTTGGTTTTTTTTTTTTTGTTTTTGTAAACGTTTATATGAAAAAAGAAAAAGAAAAAAATATTTATGAGTGAATTATGCAGCAATAATAAATACATACATTTAACATTTAGGTATATAAAAATTTTTAATTTTTTTTTTTTGTCATTATCATACATACATATTAAGAGTATAATAAAAATGCAATTTATTTATAAATATTATAAAATTGTAAAACATTTAAGTTTAGTGTTTAATATTTTTCTCAACATGTTGTTGTTGTTGACAAAAAACAAACACTCACTAAGGCTAGCAGTACATATGTGTTTTTTATATACAAAATGAGCACATAAAAATTAGCGCAGGCGAGAGGGAAATGTGTGTACATAAAATTGGGTCACTTGGCTTTTATTTTTTTTATTTTTTTTGTACAAGAAATTACAAGCACATGTTGGAACTTGGCTGGGGTCAGATGGAGCGATTCAAATTGCAGTGCGCGCAAGAGAGAGCGACAATGACGCTGTACATAGCATAGTCAACATATATACATATGCATGTGTGTGTGCTTATATACAAAATAGTTTGTTGGGGTTAAAAGTAACCCTCTATGGATGTAGAGATTGAAATGGCAATTTATTTGTGAGAGACATTTTTTTTTATTAGATTTAAAATTTTGTTTAAAGTATACACAGAAAAAAAAAATGGTATGTACTTAATATGGTAAAAACTATTTCTATTTATGCAATATTTCAAAGAAAAAACTAACCAGCTCTGAAAAAACAATTCAGTTTAAATAAATAATAAAATATTAATATAAATATATTATTGTGTTTGGCTGTACTCGCTATCAATTAATAAATTCGGTTTAAATATCAAGCTTTAATCTAATGTATAGTTTATGTTATGTAAACAAAAGCATATAACTTATTACACAAAAGAAGGAATTTATATATGCATTTCCTTTTTCTAACTTTTTTAATAAAGATTGAGAGCAAAGCATGCTCTTAAAAATATCAGGAGCGGAACTAAATTTTTTTTCTCGGTGTGTTTCTTTAATTCGTCTATGGAACACTTCCAATATTTTTGAATAACTCAGCTTCTCAGAAGAGTACCAGTGATGCGGACCTGTGGCAGACTATAAAAAAAATCAATAAAAAAAGCATAAGCTCTTAAGTTTCCTAAAGAAAGCAGGCTGCAACAAATGAGAGAAAAGGTTTTCGACCATTCACCAAACTTTTTCTACGCTCCAACATTCTTTCATTGCTACTGCCAAAAATACAGATCTGATCCTTCTAGGGCATCTCTGTTAAGCCCATAGTGCAAGATTAAGACCCGACTAAAAATTAAAAACCAAATACCTTCGAAAACACTGATTTAGTAAGAGAATAAAAGTAAGTACTCATGAAGTAAGAGATTTATAGTAGACCTTTTTGGTATTTTAGGTAGAACAGGAAAAATGTTTGATTTTTGTTTGATCGGGTGTCACTAGAAGTCACAAAAAAGACTTTTCTATAATAAGTACTCGAAGTTGTGTCATAAATCTATTTACAATTTTGCAATAAATTGAAAACCAATGTTTTTTTTTTTGAATTTCGGTTTAATGAGATATCGAAAAAATCTACAAAATGCTGTTCGATTTAAATTCACTTAAAGCGATTTCTGACTCACCCTACGTCAATTTGGATTCATTACTCAAAGCTAAATATATATTATGCATTTATGTATTGTACCTATTGAAGATTTAGCTTAAAGTTTTAGAAATCCAATTTATATGCATACCATCTTGGTCTCTTAAAAATTCAATATTTTAAACCCAATAAACCCAATATACTCAATTCTGAAACTAAGTACGCAATAAAGAAAGGCATATTCGTATGCGAGTGTGGAATAAAATAAAACATTTAATCTCAGATGAATATGGAACACAGCCCTTAAGTAAAAAAAATGTTCCTCAATTCAGTGTAATGCCTAAAATCGGATGAAAACTTTAAGAGATAAAAATGGATTACGTTACGTTCGGACACGATCTAATTTAAGATAGCCTTTACCATCACATTGCAATCAAATTCGGGTAGTCCCAAATTTCCGAGAGATACCTTCATAAACAAAACAATTGTGCCCTTAAAACATATTTATTTTTTCAAGACACCTAAGGCAGCTATATAATATAACCACGATATGCTAAAAATAAATTAAACTTGGCGGCCGTGACATAATAGGAGATCTAAGTCGAACGTGTGGTTGCTCTAGCATATTGGTGGTATCTTTGGGTGGTCTCAGATGTCACTAGTCTCTTACCAATACGAATAGACAAAAGTTTGCAAAAAAAAAGAGTCCCATTACATTTTAAATGGATTTCAAGATCTCATTAGAGATTTCTTGAGCGCACCCGTTAATTTCTTTTTTTCTTTCAATTATGTATTTTTTTACCAAAACTTGGTCTGTGCACAAGTCGCCCTTTACGCTTTGCCTGCCCTCTAAACAGATTGTCTATAAAAATGAAATACAAAAGTATCTTGTAAATATGCAAAGCTGTTAATTTGATGCACGCGGCAATGAAATTCATAACTTGCAACTCAATTATGCATAAGTTGTATATGGCGATGTTGTTTTTGTTGTTGTTGTTGCTACTTTTTATGATTTCATAGCTAATTAAAAATGCGCCAAGATACAAAAAAACAACAACAGAAGCAACAAAAAACAACAAAAATAACAGCAGCAGACGATGTCGAGCGAGTCGCATTTATTTGTTTAAAATGGCGTTTAATTATACAAATATTTTTGGTGTATGTGTGAGAGTGTATCTATGTGTTTGTAGCTGTGAATGTATTTTGATTTGACTGCAAGCGACCTTGACCATTAAATAAATTTTTGTGCGCGCTTTGTTATTGTATTTTGCATATTGTTTTTGTACGAAGAAAAAGTAAGACTACAAAATAAAATGAGCAATAATTTGCAGCAGCAAAAAAAAAAAATAAAAATAAAATAAAGCAGCAAAAATCAAACCAAGAAAAGACATTTTTCAAAGCCAACTCTTAGCAGCTACTAAATATATATGCATACGTACTAAAAGATACTTTTTCTCATTTTTTTTTTGTACAACTGTCTGTAGATTAAGTCACAAATACATAAAGATTTATTCTAAAGTGTTTTATGGCACCTGTCACGAAACAAAAACTGGTAAACCGCACAAAATTTGCATTTACTTAAAAAATTAGTAAACAATAAACAAATAAAGAAGCGGAAAAAAAAATTATAAGAAACTAAAAAATTTTAATTTTTTTTGTAGCTGTTGATGATGCCACAGAGAACAAGTTTCCAGAACCAGTCAGTTTTACGCGCTTGGCATTTCAGTTTTCAATTAAATTATTTAATGGCAGCTTTGAAGAGTCCCCCTCGACAAAACAAAACAAATTTTTTAAAAAAACAAAATGGCTGCCCTATGGTACTAGCATATCATATAGAAATATTTCTAAGCACACGCGCATAAAATAACAATGGTAGCACCATTCCTTAATGCAAGCTGCAAATTTGCAATGAAAATATATTTTCCTCACATGCCTGTCAAACATTTTCTTACAGCTCTGCCTCTTGCCAACAAAGCGAAAAAAAAAAGCACGCAAAGTGCTCGGTATTTTTGCGTGTCCTTGAATAAAATTTATGCGACACGAAAACGAAACATAAACTATATGCACTAAAAATACTCGAAAACTGCAGAGTGAAATTTTGATTAGATGATGATGTTGGGAACCAAGATGATGATGTTGGGAAACAAGATGATGATGTTGGGAACCAAGATGATGATAAAAACTAGCAAGATAATGATGTTGCCAACAAAGATGATGAAGATGACGTTCAAGATGAAGATGATGATGTTGTTGCCAGCCAAGATGCTGCCATTGATGCAGTCAAGCTGAAAATGTGTTAATGATGATGAATACCAAACAGCTGCTAGGCATCAGTGCACTTTTTGGAGGTTTTTCTTTTTAAATGATATGCATTTTCAATCAGCACGAGGACTTTTAATCAATTTGATAAGGTGTTGACTACGAACTCACTAGACATATGTATATGGAACGCCTTGAACTCAAAAACGGAACTAGAACTAATCTAAAGTGTAGTTGGACTACATAGTTAAGCGCATGAATATATATGTATACACTTTCAAGATTTCTTATAGGAGCTACTAAAACAAATCAATATATACTAAATTGTATACACGAAAAAAAACACTTTCATGATTTCTTCTGAGAGCTACAAATATGAATCAATATATACTAAAATGTATATCTCAAAAAGACAATCGTTTGGCAATATACTGCAACAGATATGCTAACAGACGTGTATATAGATATGCTAACAAATGCTAATTACTTATTTCTTGATTGATTCAAAACAAGTTATAAATGGAAAAAATATGGCATTTAATCAATTGCAATTGCATTTGATAAATAATAATATTATCATAAAAAACAATATTGCAAATGAAGTATTAAAGGAACAACATTTTAGGGTTATGTCCTCTAGTAAATGATATCATCTTGTTGCTGCTAAGATGCCTGATTAAAAAAAGCTTTTTTTTTACTTTTTTTTAAAAACATATTCAGAACTATATTTTTACGGTTAGTGGTCAACTTTTCTCGGTTTTTTTCTTCCATAAAGTCTTCTTAAATCTAGTGCACAAACAAAACTTATAAAAGGAAATTTATTGCTTAATAAATCGTCTAGCATTTTTCAGCTAGAAATGCACTTTATAAAATTTCTTCGGAGAAGCATAAAAAATCCAATGAAAGAATTTTCAACTACTCAAAGTTATTGAAAACTAGAGTTTTGTAGGATTTAGTCAAGAGGTAGTAAGTTTTTTATGAGACCTCATAAAGTGTGCAATTTTGAACCCCACGAAATATGATCTATTTTTTCCAATGTTCTGCTTATAGGAGTAATTATATTGAACTCACGAAGCGTGCTTTATACATTAAATACAATGACGTCAGAATGGCAGTAGCTCTGACGAACTTTAAAGCTGTACCTTTGCAATTTTGGACCTTCCATCGTCATATGATCTATTTTTCTATTGTTCTGTATAAAGGAGTAATTATAGTGAACTAATGAAGTGCGCGATTTACGACCTTACGTATATATTACCTTAAATACAGTGATGTCACAATGATGGCAGTTCTTGCGAACTTTAAAGCTACATCTTTGCAATTTTGAGCCTCACATCATATGATCTATTTTTTCATTGTTCTGCTTAAAGAAGTAATTATAATGAACTCACGAAGTATGGGATTTTGAACATTACGCTATTTGATTTATTTTTGGGATGTTTTGCGCAAATACCTTTAACTCAGTGACGTCACAATGACGGCTGTTCTAGCGAACTGTAAAACTGGACCTTTCGCCATATGATCTAATTTTGCATTGTTCTGCTTAAGGAAGTAATTATAGTGAAATTATGAAGTTATAAAAGTTATAAACACAATGACGTCACAATGATGACAGTTTTTGCAAATTTTAAAGCTGGAGCTTGCGTCTGTTACTTTTCACTTTACTCAAAGTGTTTTAACTCGTAAAAACGTAAAAACGAATTGGAATGAACCAGTGCTAGCCAAGAATTGGGACAGAGTTGCCATATCACTTCTAGGACTTAATGTATGCATCGTAGCAATCATTTAAAGAGAGCTTGCAGCCTTAGATAGCATTTTACAAAATTTAAAAAGCATTTTTTAAAAGAACAATTCATGGGCATGTTTGTAAGATATTATACTTTTGATAAGCTTTTGGATCTTAAAAAAAAAAGGAAACAGAAGCTCTCGTTATAAGCACTGGACTTCATCATCTCATCTGCATTAATTCTCTAAATCACGAATTTGTCTAAAACTCCTATTTTACTGAAAAACTTTTTTTTTTTTTTTTTTTTTTATTTACTGAAAAACAAAACAAATAGTAGTATCACTTCATCATCTTTTCGTTTGCAATATTTAAATTTATTTTATTTTACTCCATTAGCTTTTCTAACAATTTTTTCTGGGGAAGCTACAAACTTACAATGATTTCAGTAAGTATCTTTGAGTTTAACGCTGAGGGGTTGCAATTGAAATGTCTGTCACGTAGCTCTAGTTCTAAAACAATTTTTAAATTCCTCGTTTTTTAACTAAAGCAAACTATATTAAAGAATCTTTTATTTGACATCATGCAATATTCTCATCTCATTTGGCATGTAATCTAAATACCCAGATTTCTAATCACAAAGATTCACGTTAAGCCATAATAAAGTCTGAGCAACTACAAAAAAAAAACAATCCATAAAGATTCTAAGGTCCAATTAAAGTGCTTAACTTGAAGTTTAGCAAAAACCCAGAGACAGCCACGATAAAAGTGATTTGTTATTTTACTTTCCGGCATATTTTTACGACATACAACAGTGTACATAACACAAAATATAACCATTTACTACGCATACACTATGTACCGTATACATAAAGCTATATATACGACAAGTACAAGTTGTATATAGCTATAACTTATCTCGTCGACGCACTTATCACTATGCCGGAGACGTTGATAAGGTTTTGGCGATAAGGCGTCAAACGGTCGCAGAAGCAGCAACAACTACATGAAGTCAAAGTAACAAATTATTTCGTTATATACTTCGAGTCTAAGAAAAGAACCCAAAAAATAAAGGGTTGTTCCAGAAAAGCCACGCGAAATATGCATCAAAAAATGTAAGCTATGAAATAGACTTTTTTGGGATACCAAGGCAGGGGTATACAAAATGCTGCGGGTAACACGCGCGTCGAGTTTTGCCTCTAATTGGAATGTGACAGCCCGCAGTGCTAAGGCTATAGTGTATCTGTATTTATGTAGTTTGTTTTTATGTGTCAATGACAAGCTTTAGATGTGTGTATGTGTGCAGATACTTTATTTATATTTTATATACTAATTTAAAGAGTTATGCAAGCCATATGTATATATAATTTTGTTGTGGCACAAAGTTTTGAGCAAACTTTTCAATACGGCACACACTACATACATATTTGAGTTAGGCTCATTTAAATGCAGCCGCTGTACATAAAATTAGGCAATAAAATATTTAAATTCCCAGTGTTGGCTACACTTTAAGTAGCTTCAAAAATTTATTGAAAATCAATTGAAAATTGTTATAAACACTTTGACACTCACGGTAGAGATGCTGAGCTAGCAGTAGTTACTTGCCAGCTGATGATGACGTTAGTACTATACGACTAGTAGATACAAATGAGTTACAATAGCAACAATCAGTGCGACGTAGACGGCGACAATAGCAACAAGAACAACAACAACTACGAGCGAGAAACGTTAGCGGCAGTGCGCGAGTACGTGAAAATCAAATACAACTAAATTCGAAAACTGAAAACAATTAAAAACGAAATGAATTTCAAGCAGCGGCAAAGCAACAAAACAAATACAAATGCAAAGTATCTATGAGATTTGAAACACTTGTGCTGTGCTGAGAGAGCGGCAGCGTACAAAAAAAAAAAAATGAAAAAGAGAGAACGGCAGCGAGAGTTACAGAGCGCACGCGAGAAAACTAAAAACGTGCATGTTTAGTGTACAAGTATCTTGCAGATACTTTACACACTCACACTCTGCTGACCCTAACTGACTGACTGACACACTGACTATTGTGCGCTAGTGTGTTTGCTCAGCCGTTTTTAGCTGCCGCTCACACTCTCTTTCGCTCTCACGTACACATAACTTATGTGTCTCTCTGTATTTACTTTCTTATCAGTAAATAGTTTATGTTATGTGCGAACAACGTTAAATACTGTGCGCCTATTGCACTTTGCCAGTGAGATTCTGTGTTTCCTTTTTGACTTGCTTCTTTAATTGTTTTGTTATTATTTTTTTGTGTTTTTTCTTTCTTTTGTCACAGACTCGACGTCGTCGTCGACGTTGACGTTTTGATTATCTGGGCAAGCTGATAAAACACACGCACACACACAGAGCATAAAGTTTAACAGGCAGCTATTAGTTTGTACATCTTATGGATACAGCAGCCCAAAGTTCTGATAAGGCGACGATAAGCACAGGAATATGTTAAGAAACTAAAGAATTTCATAAGGTAAGGTCAGCCACATACAGATGACCTAAAAAATTTGATGAAGAAATCTTTGAATTATCAACAAGACTACTGAAAATGTTCAGGATTTACAGAAATTATTAGAACAGCTTCTGCAATGAGTAGGTTCAACAAACTTCGTTGTACGTTACGGATTTTTACAAATTTTTCAGTTCAAATGACGTCAGAGGCACACATATTATAAAAGGAACGACATTTTAGGGTTATGTTCTTTAATATATGATATTCTACAAGCTTGTCTTATTAAAGAACAATTTGTTAAAAACAGTCGAAGTATTTTTTAACTTTTTTTCTCACCTATGCATTTGTCCTCGCTGTAAGATTAGAGCCGCACGGTTTCACCTTTTCATGGACAACCTTATTATTTTAAAACCTCATTCTGAGTGGTAAAGAAATAAACTACAATTGCTTAAACTTCTCAAAAGTTAAAGTTAAGTAGGTTATAGGTAGTTTCAAAAAAGTTCATTGAACGTTAGTCCCTAAGAGGCATTTGAAGACAGAGAACTACAAGTTTGTCGATCTTGTTGATACAGCAGTTAAATGATATGAAAAAAGCAGGCAGCTGGGATATGGAACCTAAAAAACCTGAAGAAACTGAAAATGGCGTAAATTATAGTCAGTACAGAAATATTCGATGCTTCTGGGTTAAGAAATCTTTTGGTTATCAAAAGAAACTATAACTAACGACAAATATTAACTTTAAAGGTAATCTCTCTTGTCTATGTGGAATGGCTGAGATACGTTAAAAAATGTTGATTTTAAAATTAATCTACCGGTTATCAAAAATAACGATAACTAATGAAAATATGAGTATGCGGTATATGTGCCAAAATATACAGATAAGTAGGTTTAAAAAATTTCGGCTAAAAAGAAGAGTTATACTATGAAGCCTATTGACCATCGCAGCAATACAATACGAAAGTAGTTCGTACGAGTAGGATTGAAAGAGGGAAAGCGTTGCTTCCTTTCAAACCCCATTCTATGTTGCAAGATAATACCAATCTGATACTACTGTATAATGTTAAAAAAGTGCGTGGAGAAACCCAGCTTTTAACTCAGATATGCCCATACGTTAGTGTGCCGGGAAAAAAACGATTTTTTAAAAAGTCGGTTAAATAAAACATTTGTATGCTTCAAAACAAAAATTTACTCAAGGATCTGAATATAGGACATCAATTTTCAATGTAAAATAAAACCCTTAAATTATAAGAAACCTTTGAAAATAATATTGTAGTAGTATGAAGGAAAATGGGCGTGTATCATCGATCATAAACGAGGTGCGCTATATATAGGACATTGGGCATATTGAGACAAAAAGCTCTCCAGGTATACTATGCATACATGTGCATTATTCGTTCGGGAACTTGAAGAAAATTTCGAACAGTTTTCCAGCACTACAATTAATCAAAAAATGAATTAAATTAATTAATAAATATGTGAATATGTTAAAATTCTGTCATCCGAGGATGCAAAGAAAAAGACTATAGCTGCTGGTCAAGACCTGAGCACATTGTAGTGTAGCCGTAGAAAGTTATCCCAGTATCCGTACTACATAGGGATATACATTTATGAAAATTCACACCAACTAAAATATGTTATTATAATGCCATGAATCCTAGTCATAACCACTTGCCAGCATTTAAGAAAGTTATAAGTATCCCCCAAAAAAGGTACTGAAGATGCGGAAGTCACGCACTTTTTTGAGGTACTGAAAGATAATAACTCGTTAAAACTTTTTTTCTTGTTTGAGTAGATTGTACTTGTTAAAGAAAAGTATATTAATAAATTGTTTTTATATTTATAAAAATCTAAAATCTATCTTAACGAATAACAATGACATTTGCAAACGAAAGTCGTATTGCATAGTCATGAGAGTTGACCCGGTGAAAAATTATACCACCTAGGATATCTAACTGAGCTGCGAGATCTTGTCAAAAAAGGTGCTAAAGCTGCGTCAGTCACGCACTTTTTTGAGCCACTAAGAATACCAACTCTTTACAACATTTAAACATTTCTTTTATTTGAGTATCTTTTACTGGTTAAAGAGGTAACTAATACACCCAACCACCTATACACCCACATAGATACTTCAACACATTGCCTGCTTGTTGTCTCATTTGTTAAACATCTTTGTTTGTCCATTTGGTCTCATTTATCGGCTTTTCATATGCTTGAAATCTTCTGACAACTGCGTCCTATCTAAATGTCAGGCATTTATGTGTATGTGTGTATCTTACAGATTGCCGCTTTATCTTTACATTTTGACAAACATCATGTGCGATAAATCTTTGTGCCTTTGGGCTATATTCTGACACAGGACACACGTACACAAACGCACACACACATACATACAACCACACACTCGTTTCGGGGCATTTTTTTGACAATTGAGTTGACAGACCATCACAATTTTTGGCCATTTATCTCAAATTGTCGCCGCTAATCTTACAAAACGCTTGTCTAATGTATATTTATATGTTTTTTTTTTCTTGTTACTTCATCTTTTGAATGCCAGTAATTCATACGTGCATTGGCATTTTGAAATACTTTTTAAACGATTTGTAACTAATGCGCTGTAACTGCAATACATAAATAACAATCCAACAACTTTACATAGTTACTATAATGCTTGCAAGGTTGCAGCTATTATAAATTTATGAATATGGCAGGCCAAGTGCATAGACATAGACAAATGGCTATTAACGATCTTATGTGTGACTCCGAGATTAGTTTGATCTCCAGCGAAGCTGCGATTTTTTATGACAACAAACGAGAATGAGCGGCTTTTATGAGATGCACAATAACTATTAATGCAACACTCTCAGATACTATGATGAGCTAATCACGAGCAGCTTTATAGTTGTTTGGACAACTCAGATAGCAGCAGAGAGGCGTCAAGTTGTTGCAACTTTTATGGTTGTCAATTTGTATGGAGTAACTATGTATCTTACAGATACTTTGGCTTAAGTAAGTAAGTATGTATATGTGAGAAGTTGTGTTTTAAGGGTCAAAATGGATTATACATGCAGTAAGACTTAAAATTATTTAGCTCCTTTTGACCTCTAGATAAACAAACATCTCATGTCAGAATAATTTTTGTTCTCACTGTATTTTTTTATATTTTAAAAAATTTTAAAATTAGTAATCAACTTGGTCTATGGGCTACCGTCAAAAGTTGCTTAACTGGTTAAACCTTAGCCATATTTAAAAGTAAGTTTACAATTATTCATTTTCAGTGCTAACCAGATTAGAAATTCTTAGAAATAGAGATAAAAAAGTGACTTGAAAAACAATTGTGGCTTTAAACCTTAAAAAGTCACGTCGAGAACTTATTCATGATGTAAAGCAAAAGTCGTGAAAATAAAGTAAAAATGGGGAACTTAAAGCTATAGAAAACTATGTAAATATGTCGGAAACCGAGTAAAAATTTGGTGAAACCCCATAACCGATACACATCCTCATACAAATTATTTTACTTCGCTGATTTTGACACAATGCATTTCGTAGATTATGAACTTAAAGAAATGTACTCTAAGATCTATTTTAAGATCTATAATGCCGTTGATGTCTAAATCAATGTCCAGTTTAGTCATTTAGGACCACTTCTGTGTGATACACATGGCCTACCCTTAGTTTTTCGTTCTTTCAAAATACTGATTTATGATCAAAAATTTTTCTTCCGACAAGATATAGCTCAATATGAGCTTGTTGAAAATTTATTATTGAAATTAATCTATTTAAATCCTTAAACATGTATGGCTTATTAAAATAATTATAAATTTTTTTAAGATTTTAAGATTTTTTATAAGATTTCTTATATACTCTAGGTTATGTAACAGTAACAAAAATAAATCACCCGAAATTGGTCCGTAAGGATCCAACCTGTGAAGTTCATTCTTTCCAGGAACACAAAACTTTTAAGCTACGAATTCTCGAAAAGTAGAAACGTAGCCTGTCTATGCTAGTAAATAGTATAAAGATTTAAAGCCACTTGAAAAATCTTGCAAAATACTTAAAGCCCAAATATTCCACAATCTGCTAAGATGCAAAATATCTCTTAAAATATTTTAACTGCTTACTAAATAAGATATATTTTAAAAATATAGTTAATACAAAATTAAATTTTTGGATCTGAGGAGCTCTAAGAATTAGGTATTTATAATTTTGAGCTTTTGTACTCAAAGTAATCAATAAAGACATGACTTATCTATACCAGGCGCCGCTGAAAGAAAACTACGGGCCGAGGGCTAACTATCGTCGGGCACTCCTTCCTAAAGAACTTTAATGTTTAATTCTTGTTTTTAAATCTAAGGGCTGTTTAGAAAATACCAGGCCCGTGGGAAGTCATACTTTTTCCTCCCCTGTCGTATGTTAAAAACTATCAACTATGATTCAAGTACTTAAACAGGATTACACAATTTTCTGCCCACAAAAATAATAACTTTTGGGACATTTTCAAAAATAAATTCCTTTTTAATGGTATTAACAGCTTGCTCAATGGATTAAGTTATAAATATAATAACTATGCATAATATAAAGCCATAAAACCGCCATGTATATAAACATTTTCCAATTTTTCCTTTTTCCTTTAGTGCTTTTTCAATTGTTATGGAAGCTCTGCGCATTAGGAACCCAACCACCCCCATGGTCAGTTTAATTGCCAGCCATCACTTACAAAAAAAAAAAAAAAAAAAAACAGAGACCCAAAAAAATACGAAAAACCTTCTGGGAGGGCAGACATATAAGTAGAACTGAAAGTCATTCCCGTCAAATCAAAGCCACAAAAGAGCCGACCAAGCCGAGCACCAAACAATTGCCCCAAATTCATAATTGCAGCCGGGAAAATTGTAGAGAAAAGAAGAGAAAATAACATAACTAAAATGGACAAAAAAAGAAAACGGAAAATGAGAGTGGATGAAGCAACAACTGAAAATGGGGCAAAAAATCAACGTAGTTAAATTAACAATGAAAAGCTCAACAAACAAACAAAAAAGCGGGGAGTAAACGAGGCATATGGTCAGCAAATGATAACTGGAGGAGCCTAGCGACAAGTACGAGGGCAGTTAGAAAAGTTAGTGACTTTAAAAATTCCGAACAAAGAAAATTGGCGTACTCTTCAAGCATAACTGTTTTCAACGAAATCAAGAAAAGTCTTCATAAATGCTATGGGGACTATGTTTGTGACGTCATAAATGACGGCAAATGTTGCGGGTGCCCAAAAGGGATTGTCAAACCAGAAATTCATGGCATGTACATCTTGAGACATGAAAAAGTTATCCGCGGGATGGGTGCCCAGATTGATTGGTAATATTCGAATGCAATGCGAAAGATCTTTTGCGCCAGAGACAAAGGAACTGTTAAGACTGGAACTGTTAAGAAAGACAATGTGGAAATTGCCTGTGTTAAATGAAGAATATTGGATGTTTCTTAAGGACCCAATTATTTGGTAGGGATCCCAAAAATTGAACAACGCTAAGCTAAATGAATTGAGCTCGATGGAAACTATGTTAAAATATAAAACACTTTTTTGACGAAAAAAAAAATCTTTTTTAAAAAAAACCCACAAAATTATCAAACTACCTTCGTGTATAAATATAGAAGGGGTTAGGATTACAACATCCGCGGTAAAGTCACTGAGCATTGCCTGGTAACAACAGTCAGCAGGTGCACATGAGGGGTTTGAGTTTTGGGTTCAGGGGGTGGCACATTAGCGGAAGTTAACAAAAGCCGCATGGAGCACTAAAATAAACATGATAACGCCAACATCGACACGAATGCAAGTATATATTATATACTACATATACGTTTGTATATACATACAATTTCATACAACAAAAGCGCAAATGTCATGCGGTTTGGTTGGGTTTTTGGTTGGCCCCGACTGGGACTGAATACCCGTGTCCCCCCAATCCCTCACTCCGTCGCTATAAGCCGCGAGACATTTGCTGCCGTTTTAACTTGACTTTTTTATAAGTATGCACCATGCTGCCTCACATTTTTGCACCAAATCATTTTGTATACTTTAGGAAGAGTATATAGACCTGTATATATATTCATTTTGATCTGGTATTTGTTTAGCACAAAAAGCGTCTCAGCAAAAACCCGGGAAAGGTATACTGACAAGTATCAGTGACTGAGACAATTTAGTCATCAACATGTTAGGTCAATCTTTAATCTGAGAAGTCCAGGAAGCGTAATCGGATTAAATACATTTTTTTGGTCTTTCCATTTCTGACAATATTTTCGACATAATACGTTGAGCCCAGAGGCGGGTCCAGAAAAAATTTCGTGAGGTTCCTGAATTCATTCACATTCGTGCATTCTACAATCCAGATTATATCTACAAAGCTGGTTTAAATAATTATTATTAATTATAAGTTTTAAAATTTCAAAGTTAGCAGCGACTTGGTAAATACAAAGTAAACACAAATTATCTCTATATATTAACTTATTTCGCCACATTTTTTGTGCCAATTCCCTAAACGCACCTATAAGCTCCGTTAAAGAACTTCGCTTCAAAAACTTAATACTAAAAATATTTGTCTGAGAATTCCAGGCAGTCCAGCAACTCGGTATAATGAATAGCTTTTAAATAAGACAAAAGTGATTGACAACAAAATGTTTGAATATCGTGGTGGGCTTCCAATCTAACATCGCTAGAACTTTGGTAAATCCAAACCATTATAAAAATGTCAACCATATAAAGCCTGTAAGAGTAATTGCCGGCTTTCAAATTTGATATTAAAATATTAAAAGGACCTTTTTTGGGTTTATCGATTACTTATTTGCATGCAAAGGATATGATTCAAACACTATAGTCAGACCCCTAATCAAAGCTCTTGACTAAAAATACTTATCTCCTGCTGCCGCAGAGTATCTAGATATCGACACACCATAAATTACCCTTCCACAATCTTTTTTGCTCATATTATTTTTATATTCTCAGTTGTTTCTTTTTTGTTTAGCTGCCTTTTAAGCCTGCCGCAAGGACGTTGGTGTGAACTTTCTTGTAAGGTATATATTTAGTACGAGTATGTAGGTAGATATGTACATATTGTGCCAAGTAGCAAAAGCCAACAAGGCTCACAAACAAACATTTCAATACATAACTAAATGCCAAATATGAATGAGTGACTGAGCGTAGTTAATGCGAAATGAAAGCATGATTTGCTTTTGCTTCTGCTTTTGCTTTTCTTCCTGCTGCTTCTGCTTTGGCTCCCTGCTTCGGCTTTTTCTCCTGCTGCTTCTTCTGCAGAAGTGCTTCTCTTTCAGCTGATTTTGCTACTGCTTCTTGGCCGGACAAGCGACCTCGTTGACTTTGGCGGCACGTTTTCGGCTACAGTTTCTTTTAGGTATTTGACTATGACTTTGTGCTTTAGCTTTGGCTATGAACAGTGGCGTAGATAAAAGGGGACTATGGAAATTGGTATATTTCATATTGCTTTTATACCTATGGTATATCTTGAAAACTAAGTCGATTTGGACTTTTGTTCTTTTTGTTGTTTGAAAACTGAAAGTCTGAAAATTCTAAAAAAAATGGTTACTTATCTAAGGTGACGCATTTTGAGTTACACCGAAACATAAAAAACTACTTGCTTGTGATCCAGCTATACGGACGCATTTTTTAACTAAATACAACCCTAAACACTATGCAATCGATTGTACAAACTACTCGCTAAACAGCCAAGTTGTACAACCAGTCGCGTCATGTATGGTAAGAGAGCAAAAGTATACTTAATACTGATTGTTTACTTCGTCTTTAACGCAATAGATGGTATCTGGCATTACAAATGTTAAATTCCAATGGACCTTAATTCTTTTTAGATTAGTTTTCAAACTTCTTTAACTTTAAGTATTTTGACAGAATCAAATAAAATTCGACTTTTTGAAAGGGATTATTGCAATCTCTACTTTAAGCTTATACTTCAACTCGTTTTCCTCTGTGTAGGCGAAAAATATGCGCTTGTATTTTGCGGTTGGACACTCGATTTTAAAGCCCAAGCAAATCACGCAAAGAGAGCTTCCGATAGGGTGGGCCAAACTTTTTTTTTTCTTGTCCCTTTTCGATCATTTTTTATTTTTGTGCGTTTTTGGGATTAAGGCTTGTGTGGTTGGGCACGAAGCCAGTACAAAGCTCAAGCCCATCGCTCAAAGTTTCAAGGCCGCGGGTCGATGAAAAAAGTCCAACCCTCGCTCAACTGTATATATAGAATTCATGACGATGCATAGAGCTTCCGAAGAAAAATATCTCATGCTTCCATCGCGCAACTAGTACCTACGCCACTGACTAGGAAGACTAGGCTTGTTTACCCAACATTCTAAGTTAGGAATGAAATTTTTTGCATAGAATGGTTTCGCTTTATCTGCTGAGCTTACTGTGCCGTCCAGGCAGCGACTGGGCAGTCTATGCTTATATATAGTAGGTACTATGTGTTTACGTACATCCATTAATGCTTGTCATATTGCTTCAGAAGTTCTTGTTTTTGTTATTGTTGTTGTTGTGGTTGCTGGTTCGCATGTTACATGAAAAATGAAAGCGAAAATCAATAAGCAAAGCACGCGATATGAAATTGCCGCCCACTGACCGACCGACCTATGAGCAGGGCGTTACAGTGCCTAACAGTGCCTCCAAAACAAGCACCAGCTGCGGCTTAAAGTGTTCGAAGTAGGCTGGGTCAGTCAGACCTAGCTGATTTGCTACTAACTGTAGCACTCTACTCTATTTTTGCCTCAAAAGGGTTTCATTTCAAGCTGCGGTTGTGTGTAGTATCTGTGTGTACTATGTGTGGCAAATATTTACACAGTTTGTTGTAGACATCATCGTCGCCGTCGTCGTCGTTGTCGTCTATTTAAGCAAGATAAGTGCCCAAGTGTTTGCTTGCGGATGCTAGCAATGCATGTCGCTTGCTTCTTGTGCCACTGGCTGCCATAGTATTCCTTCAGAGCTACTCTTTAGACTGAGCTCTGTCATCACGTACCAGAACGTGTACCATAAGTGTAGAAACGTGTAACTTGGGTATGCTTTTGTGCGCATAATTTATGCGCATTTCAGACATGCTACCCCAAAACCGCATTCCCACTCCTTGGCCTACTCCCACACTAACATGCTCCCTATAAGCAAAACCAATCCCAGGCACAAATGCCATATTTGTTTTGTTATTTGCTGGCATTTTTTTCATTTTTTTTTTCCAGCTTTTTTAGAGCTCTGTTTGCAACAAAAATTACAAGTGGAGTAAGCCGCTTTCCTGCTCATCATGTTTGTTTGTATGTGTTATGTGGCGTTTCCACCGACGTCACAAGCAAGAAAAAACTCTGCGGCTAGCCGCAACAACAGTCGCAGTTCATAGATAGCTCTGCGTCTGCCAAGATTTATGCAACAGAAGTACATACAAAAATATCATAGTACCAAACGATTTTCAAATTACTTTAAAAAAAGTCCGAAACATAAATTAAATTAAGTTAGAAGTTAGAGGATTTCAAAACTTTGGCTGCTACAGACTAACATTATCTCAATATTTTGTTTTTTTCTACACTCACATTTTATGTTTCAAAACACAGAAAAGAAGAAACAGCTGTTCTTTTAGTTGCGGCGTTTTGTCAACAACTTTGCTACAACAATTAGTGGCAGCTTTTTGCGGCGACAGTGTGCATGCAGCATTAATGTGCGTTATTGTCTCTGTATGTGTGTAAGAGCGCAGATTTTGGCTTTAGATTTCGTTGAGTCGGCTCAGTTCTTTTGTTTTAGATGGGAGCTGCCTTAGTGGCAGGCTCGTAACTTAATGCTCCAATTTGTGTATCTGTGTGTGTTTGTCGGCTTCCTTATAACGCTTATGTGTGTCGACTCGACAAAAAAGGCAGCGCGCACACACACACAGATGTCGCTTTGCCTTGTGACTGAAGCTAAATTATAATTATTAATGAGGCAAAAATTACATGAAATTAGAATTTCTCAACAGAGCTAATTATGTGTTGCATAATCAAAAATAAACAGCAAGTAAGCAATATGGCGCTCGTGTACACGTTGTGTATACGCAACGTGTACGTCATGCCTACAGGTAAGCAAATGCCTTATTTCGTGATATATGTATGAATGTATATGTATTTATATGCGTGCTTGGTCTATAAATACGTGCATACACAGTGAGAAACACTATGCTCAGGAAATGAGTGAATTTTTGCTTTCTCAAAAAATGTGACTCTTACCATATTACTATAATCAAAAAAATAACTTAAATAAATTTCTGATATGAATACTATACTATAATTTTTCAAGCATAAATATTAGTTTTGGTAAAATTCAAAAATTGTTAAATTTTTCAAATTTATTTAAAATGAGTTAAAAATGCGTTTGTATTAAAGAAATGTTTAGAAATAATAGAAAAATTATGTTCACAAAATTTTTGTGAGAGCATGCTCTGGAGCCCGATAAATTTTTATATTTTTTTTTTATATTTATATGTCAAGAAATAATATTGATTGGAAGTAGGTATAAAGTGAAAATGTTGACATTTAAAATCCAAAGAAAATATTGGTAGGTATAAAGACTACATTTTCTGAAAAAGCCGTCGGCTAAATAAGTACATATTAATTAATTTGTATTATGATTTTACTTATTTTAAACAAATCTACGCTATAAATCCCCTGTATTAGACATAGTTTGAGCTACACTGTTTTTTCATAAAAGATTGCGCTTAATTTAAGCACAATGTGCTAATTTTTTTCTCTCGGTGTAAATATTGAAAAAATATATATAACGACAGCAATTTGGAAACTCTGCGCGTTGCGCTTTTCACACGTTGTCCAAGTCCGAATCATTTCCATTGGACTATGCATAAAAATTTCATTTATGGGTGAAGGTTACCTACGTAATATGCCAAAAATAAATGCATAGTATAAACAAAAAACAAAAAAACTCTTGAGGCAACGCAACTATATGGCCAACTAAATTAAACGCTCTTTTTTTCAGCTTTTGATCATTTACCATGAATAGTTCGCGTTTTAAACATTTTCAAGGTACGAAAAAAATGTGCAGTAGCACCACAAAGAAATGCTGAGCTACACAGAAAATATTTATAAGCTATGTATGCAACAACACTGCTGCCTTTGAGGTACATAAGTGAGAGCGAGAGCAAAGGCAAAGAGAATGCGCAACATGCCAGCTGACACCTACCGGCCAGTACATACAACATGCTGCGGATGCGAGAGGGCGGTGGGGTGTAACCAGTGGCGTAGATAGTTTTTTATATTCGTTTTAAATGTCATATATTATTTTGCGATGTCTGCTTATAAGAATTGGTTACAATTTTCATAAAGGAAACTTAAAGTCGAGATAACAAAGGAGATAAAGACAGAGATATTATAACATTCAGACAGCCAAGCCATGATTAATGAGATGACTGCATTGAATATCAATTCAAACTCGGTTTAGGAAACCATCTAGAATAAGAGAAAAGAGTATTACTTAGATAAGTCCCAGGGCATAAGAACATATCTGGGATCGAAACAGCTGATGACCTGGCGAGAAATGGCGCTGAGGAACCATTAATAGGTCTCGAAATCTTTTGTGGTATTGGCAGTCACATCACCAATCAGAAGAGAAGAGGAAAGATCTAATTGACTCATGGCAAGCAAAGCAACAAAGCTCTGGCTTACAAACCATTATAATTTACAATTAACTTCTAATTCATAATTAAATAAATAAATAAAGCAACTACTTGGTTCGTATAACTTAGATAGGTTCCAGAAAAAATCTTAATTGGTCAAAAATTCCCATCCCAAATAATTATGTTTGTTTTATGCATTGGTTTGGCTGAGGATCTCTAGGGCTAGTAGGCAGCACAATAGATCCATCGGTCGCAGAGCACATTTCCTAAACTATAATAATATTATCATACAAAATTGTACGCGTAAAGAACTAAAACTATAATCTTCCGTTTATGTGTCATTGCTTAGTCTTAATTAAAAAAAAATTAAAATCAACCCCAGGAGAAAAACATAGAAAAATGGTCAGAAATACAAATTAGTTGGAAAAAATTCGAAAAATGTAACAATTATAGTATTATACCTACCAAAAACGACACAAATTTCAGACCATTTGGTACACGCCTTCAGTCTTTTAATAGCAAAACTGTTATGAAAAAATGTGTTTTCGACTTATACGATTTTTATAATTTCTCTATATTTTCACAAATAACGAATCTACAACAAATAGTTAATAAAAATTAATTCAGTTCGGGGAAGCAGTTTTGAAGGCTGAATTGTTTGAACTATAGCATCTCTTGAGGAATTTTCCCTACTACTGCACTTCATTTTATTTCTAAAAGTATTGGAAATAAACGGATCTGAAGAATCGAGGACTCAATGAAGGTTATCTGTTAGGTGGTAAAGTGAGCATCTTAACTCGATTGGATATTCTATCGCTCTCATATAGCTTATTGCGTTCCTCTAGCAACCAACAGGAAGTTGACTGGCTTCAATAAAGCTACCCCAAAATAATACCAGTTGCAGTATTTATTGGCAACGTAGTATCAGAAAATTTTTAAAACTTAAAAACAAAATACATAATTTGAAATTATGAATTTCTAAAGAGCGTAGCTATTGTCAGGACAACTTGCGTATGAAACAAAAAAATATTTCTTTTGAAAAACCAAACGAATTTTTTTTTTTTTGGTAAAAGCTAATGATATTGTTAGACCCAATCAAAAAATTTGTTTTTCATGCCATTAAAAACTCATGGTTGGGGTATCTATACCCTTAATCTTTGCCTTATATACGCCACTGGGTGGTTGTAGTTGCTGGGCGCACGTCATGAAAACAAAATCAAAAGCGCACAATTAGGCCAAACGAGCGCAGAGCCAAAGCCGAGCGCAGAGCACAGTGCGCTGCGGCGCCACTGACGCCAGCGAGAACACATAGACCCACACATAAACGTTGTGGCAGCAGACTGACATGCAGCATGTTGTATGTGTTTGTTGTGTATATGCAAATTACTGTGGCAAGTTGCGGGCGAGCAACACAAAGCAAACTGCAAAACTATGTCGCTGGGTCGTCCCGTTTGTTTGTTCGTGTGCTCTTTGTCTCTCTCTTTCTGTGTCTTACTGTTCGATAAACGAGCAAATCCAGGCTGATTGCGTGTGGGGCAAGGGTGTGGGAGGTCAGTTGGCAGCCAAGTGTCTGACACTTTTCAGTCGGTTGCAGGTGCCCTAGCCCAGGCAGGCAGGCGCAGGCAGGCAACAACAATTGTGGCAACAATAACAAAAAGGAAAAACAAAATAAAGGTGCGTCTATGAATTATCCATAAATACGCGAGCGGCAACTAAAATGGCAACAACAAAAACAGCAGCAAAAACAACACATTAAGGTAAACAGTTGGCATGCTCGATTGGGTAATCACAGGAACTGTGTTGCAGGAGGAATGGGACTGGGGCAACGTTAAACGGTAAGTGGGCTTTGAGATTTGCGTGTGCACGGCACGAACATTATAGAAATTACTGCACAAAAAAACAAAAAAAAAAAGGCCAAATCAATCCTGAACGGAATTCTAACTAGTTAATAAAAAATGAAATAGCACCAAGAATTTTCAGAAAACCATTGGATAATCCATTCATTAGAATTTAGCTATACATCAAGGTCAAGGATATAAAAATAATAATCATTGAGGGTATTCACTTGGGAATCCTGGATAACAAATTTCCAAATTTCTTTAAAAGCTAATATTGGCCATTAGAACACCTCCTCCTGAAATTCTAATTCGATTTTCAAACTTATATGTAACCTTAATATCTTTAATTGTAGTAGACTCTTAAAATTCAAAGTTTGAAGAATTGGTAAGCTAGCAAACTTCAGTGGCAATTGTTCATCACCTCAGCAATGCAACAGGGTTTGGCTTAATTGAAGATATGGTAGTTCCATTTTGAGAAAGCTTCTTTAGGTATTAAGCTTAACATTGTGACAGTGTAGCCAATGTTCCAAAGTAAGCCTTGGATTTCATTCGACTAATTGGGATTTCAATTCATTTTAATTCGCTTTTAAATGCAAATACGAGTATACATAAATTAGTAAAATATAATTCATAGATAATAAGACACATTGAGCCCCGATTGTAAATTGAAAGTTTTTCATATGATACTGATATATTATCAAAAGCACTCTTATGTGTAAGCCCTAAGAAACTTAATGCAAGTGAAGATCATAAGACCATAAGATTATAAACTTTCTAAAAAAAAAATTCGGTGATTCTAGCTGATGTTTCTCAAAACAGATGGACAGACCAACATTTTCCTTAGAACAGAGCTCAAAGTAAAAAAAAGTATTAAGGATAAGTTTTGTTATAAGCTTAATCATTATATTTTAGCTGTTATTTCCAAATTTTGTTGCACTTGCTTAAAATAACCCTAACTTTTTAAACGCATTGTACAAAAAAACTTACCAAATTCATAATGTTTAAAATTAGAAACATTTCGGTTCTAATTTTGGAAGCGTCAAACGTCAAATGATGTACACGATTAACTAGTATATTATTTAAGATAAAAACCGAAAATGTTCACTCATCTACAGCGGCGCTGTCGCTACCAATACTACGCGACAATGAAACAATTATTTTTGTATACTCTTGTATTTTTTGACATTTTAATTAAAAATTGCCCTAGTTTTGTGTGCTGCCCTGTGCAGCGACGCAGCAGCGCAGCGACGCAGAAATCGGTGACAGTTGCCAGTTTTCAGTTTTGTGGGCCACGTGATAAAAATACAGCGAGTATGTTTTTGGCTAGCCGAAAGCAGAGAGACAGCAGTGGCAACGAAATCTCTCCCAGAATCAATGCGCCTAGCAGCGGCGTACACAGACAACAAATTCGAGGGGGTTAGTAGCTACAAACATTGGTTGGGTTACCCTCTGCATCAGACACTGTCAGTCGCCGTTGGGCAGCAGCAGCTTACACATCTTTCCACCTTTTTCCCACTCTCACCTAGCGCTTGCTGCAGCCGCAGCGTACTCAATTTTCCACCTTCTTCCCAATCTCAACTCTCAGCGCTTGCTGTGGCATTCCCACTTATTCCCTTGCGCTTTTGCCGCTTAAGCCCATTCTTAGCATGCCATCTTGGTCTTACTTTGTTTGTTGTTGCTGCTTACACATGTTTAGCCGCTGCTGCTGCCAACAACTGTTTTTCGCTTGAGGTATGACCCATTGTGCTTGCTTGCTCATTCGCTCTAACTCTAGGCATTATCTAGCCATCTTTACCGCTCCAACTACCGCTGTCATTATTGTTATTATTTTTTGTTTGGCCAATTCTTTGGCTTATTTAATGCTTATTTTTTTTGCTCTTTGTTTTTGTTGCTTTTGTTTTAGCACGTTTTTGACTTTGCCATTGTTGTTGTTTTGCGAATATTTTTCGCTTATTAAATATTCAATTTATTTTATTATTTTTCTCTTTTTTTTTTGTTTTAACATTCATTATTATTATGATTGTTACATCATGCCCGAGCACAGGTATTTCATTGAAATTGACAACAACAACTGCAAGAATTAATCATATACATACGTACAATTGCAATTTTTTTAAATTAAATATGCACTTTGATTTGTATTTAATTTATTTTTTTTTTTTTGCACCTGCTTTTATTTTTTACTTTGAACTTGAACATCAATTATTGCTGTGCATCTTTTTATTGTAATTGTTGTTGTTGTTGTTGTGACTATGCGCTAAAATAACTTTTAATTGACGCGGCCAATTAAACACAGCAATTGAAGCAACAATAACAAAATGGGCGCTAAAAAGCTTCACCTTATATGGTATATGGTTTGAAAAGCTTACCGTCTAAACTCAATTAAATATTGTTTTGATATGTTTGCGCTTGAAACCAATAGATTCACTTTATTCTCTATGACCAGAACATTTGAATGTATATAAGTGTGTACACTCTACCGCAAAACTGCATATATACTTGGTAAATTTTGGGATTATCCTTGCCAGTATTTACACACAATTGCAAAAACTGCATATTTACTGACTGCTATTGAAATATTTAAGCTAGCTGTGGTAACAACTCCAATATTTGTAGTTATATTACAAAATTTTAGTATGGACAGTAAGGCAATGATAAAATTATACAAAATTTTAGAAAGGACAGCTAGGCAACATTTTTTTTTCTTCAATGTCGATTTTAATTCATTTGTGACAGCTACACAATACATTACAAAAACTAAATAAAACCATTCATGCTCATATTGCCAGATAGGGCCTACGCAATCCAGTTTATACTTAGCTGCATTGATTTAAGCTCAAACAAATTTCGAATTTGAAAGTTCATTCATAGTTTTAATAAAAAAAAACATTAACTTCTTCACAAATTGCAAAAATATAATAAAAAATGAAAAGCATCTTTTAAAAATCAATTGGATAAAGCGTCATCTTACGACATCTTCAGACTTTCTAATTGTAAGCTGAGTTATCAAATTGTATCAAAAAAATAACAATCAATAATTGGATAATAGGAAACTAGTGTGTAATTTGTATGTCAGTTGAATATTCTCCAAAATTATTTTATTTCCCTCCAAAATTGTTTGAAATTGTGTTTAATTTTTAATAGTGAAAGGTAAAAAAGAAAAAAGAACCAATGGTCGAGGTACACTTTACAAGTGACCCTTTCTGCAATCTTTGCATATATATCACTATAACTGGTACACATTGTAATGACAAAAAGCTGACAGCGCTGACACTTTAAACTGGACTTGACTGCCAATATTAATAAATCTGCAGCTTAGGCTATTTGCAAACAAGTGAAAAAACGCAGCTTTAGGTTGTTTTCCAAGTAATTTTAATGCATGCACATTGACAAAAAGCTGACAGCGCTAACTTAGCAAACAGGCCCAGAATGGCACTAACGATAAACAGTTGCTTTAACTATTTGCAATTAAGCGATTATTTGCAAATATCTTTAACATAAACATGGGATGTTTTTCCGTTTCAGTCTTAGTACGTGTTTAACTTATTTTAATAATCACTTATGTTACTTACATTACTTCATGTACTCAAAACCTTTACATTATTTGCAATTAAGCGATTATTTGCATATATACCTTAGGTATCATAGATATCAGTGAGGGACCTCAATTTGAGCTACTATATTTTGCATTTAATATTCGTTTGTACCTTCGGTACAGGACATAATAATATATGCAAAGTGCTGCCCTGCAATATTTCTGAGTAGTATTGATAAACGTTCCGGCAAAATCTGATGGAGTGGCATAAGCCATAAACAGTAATTTGAATTATTTGCAATTAAGCGATTATTTGCACTTATCTTTTAGATATACGTGTTGCATAACACAGTGAGAGCACATCTAAAACGTTTCCAATTAATTTTACTGCGTTTTTTGCTAGCCTTTATTCAAGTTTTTGAGTAATTTAAGTCGCACACTTGCTTTCAATTTAGGAAAAGCCCATAATCAATTTGCCAAATGCTAAAGCCCCAGCTGTTTTTCACACTTTCTCAACTATGTGTATGTAGTATAGATGTGAACAGCTCACCTAATAAACCGAGAACGACTCAACGCAACGAAAAAGAGTCCGAGTCCGCAGTGTCATTATGGCAAATGGGTTAACAGCCGTTTCGTGCCTTTTTGCACAAAAATTTTGTGTGTCTGCCGTTTACATAAACCTTTTCGTATTTTTTTTTTGAACTATTTGCTTTTAGCATATTTGCTGGGGTTTTTTTTTATTTTATTTTTCTTTTTTTTGTATTGTGGTCACACTGTGCAGCAGCTTAACCCACATAGTACACGGCATAGTATGGATGCAAAGTCGTTCTATAAATTGCGCAACGGGCGCAAGTGAGGGGGCGTGGGTGAATGCAAATTTAACTAACTAGAAAATAAAGTGAGCGACTGACAATTTAATGCCTGTTTGCATTTAACAACAAACTAGAGAATCAGAGGTTAAAGCGAACTGGGGGCGATTTACTAGAAGCAAATTGTGGAGAAGATACAAAAAAAGAGTAGGCAAGGAGAGCTGCGAGCAGCTGGGTGTACGTTGACTGGTTTTGATTAGAATTACAGGGATCCGGGTTGGGGACGTGAGTCATAAAGGTGTAGATAGAGTAGAGCTGACGATAGCGACTACGGGTCGACACATATAATTTCATTAAATTGAGCAAAATGTTAAAAAAGAACACATACGATAAAAATACCACTAAACACTGCAAGTAAAAAAACTTAGTTACTATTTTACAGCTGCTAAAACTGATATAAAGTGTTAGCTAGGGAGTTATAGGAACTGCGAGATGGAGGGCGGAAAGATTAAAAAAGGGCGCATTAGTAATGCTTTTAAAAGAGCTTGAACCAGGGCTGCAAGCCTTGTAAAAAGCTAGTGAGATTCAAAGAATGGACAACAATTTGGTGCAAGTTCAAAAAATTGTTTTCGTGTACCTCAGTACCTAGGTTTGGTAGTGAAAGAAATTTCAGTATTTGCATGGTTAATGTACTAGTTGTTTACAGTCGAGATCATCTCGATTTAAGCTTGCAAAAATTTTGGCATTTTATTGTTAATTTTCATTTTTTTTACCATTTTATATGAGCTTGTATATAACTTATAAAAACATAAATTTTTAGTGGAACTCTTCTCAACTTTAAAAAATTATAAAATTATACTCCGATCGAATCAGACACAAATTGTCATTTTAAAAATATTTCTGTAAATCCTATATTATGTTGAGACGGATTTTCACGGTTATAGAACGAAAGAAAGAAAATATAACATTTTAAAAATCTTCATTCTAGCCTAAGAGCCTATGTTGCTTTGGCTACATACCTTTTATAATTTATAATTAATTTCTACTTTATAATTATTTATATAAATAAAATAAATAAAAATCTTCATGTAAATCCAGGATTATTTTAAGACCCATTTTCACTGTTTTAGAATGAGTGAAAGAAAAGATAGGGACCTAGGCTGCATCTGTGGTCCCTGCATCAAATGCAGTTATGCACTATTCTTAGCATTAACAAATATGTACATACTTGTAAATAATTCTTGAACAACTGTTTTGAAAACTATGTAAATTGGGCTTTTTAAGAACTCCGGGCTCGGAGCGAAAAGCTCTTGTTATATTGAACACTCTTAAATTCTTACCGATGTGATATTGAAAAACAAAAATCTACTTTTTTTAATTTTTATATAAATCTCAATGATGGTTTTAAAAAAAATTGTATATTTCAAAAAAAAGTTTGTGAAAATAAAAGTGTCTCGGTTCGAACTGCTTTAACAGAAGAATTTTCGGCTTGTCTTTATCTTGTATATCTCTGTGAAAAAAAAAGTATTCTGAATTTGGAGAATTTATTTTGAATCGCAAAAATATGAAAATATCTTTTCCGTATAATTGAGTCCAACTCTGTGGAAGTAGTAGTTCGGTATGTGCCAATCTTTGAGTTAAGTTTCGAACCTGGTTTTCAGCCCCAAAATAAACGTTGTTAAATTTTTATGAAGTAGTATAGACTCTATATATATACTATAGAGAATATATAAATGTAGGTATGCATCAAAATTACATCGCAGATATGCGTCAATATTTTTTAAAATTGAACTGAACTATATGAACAAAAAGACTCTAGTTCTGAGCTCATTTAAACTGCATTAAGAGTAGAAGATTTGATTCCTACAAATCTTTAGGTTTAGGTTCAAAACTAGTTTGCAGTTCCGATTTGAGCATTGTATAAAGTTCTTAAAAAGTGTGTAACTGTATGTGTGGTACTAAATCAATTCTTTCAACTACATACTAAATCTATTTAAATGTTATACCATATGTTCTGCAATTAGCTTTGGCCTTAATAACGCCTCAATGCTCATTACAAGGCGTTTTAGTATATACGGGGGCGTAAGCTATTTACAGAACAGTTGGCATTAGTTGTTGCTATGTTTTACATATTACATACGTACTACTTATTTATATAGTATATAGTTAGTTATATTCACCTTTCTGTAAGGAGTCGTGCATACAGCTGCAATTAATTGAGTAATACAAGGGATACTATATACTTTATATATGTTATATATATATGTATATATGTATGTGTATATAATACGCTATAAATTTAATTTTTGACTTTTTGTTATGTACTTATTTATTTATATTGATTTATATGCCACAGCTGCTGCTGCTATTGTTGTTATACATATATGGTTGATGTTGTGTTTGCTGCTGTTGTTGTTGTTTTTTGAAATAGAATTTTTGTGCATACAGCTATTGTTATTGTTGTTGTTGTTCTGATTGCTTTTGTTGTTGCAATTTCAAACGTTTAACGCTTTTTTCGTTATATAAACATTTACATTATATACACACACACTGACACTCCACTGGGCAAAAACTTCGACGCCGACGCAAAACTCGCGCTAATTTTTTTTTATTTTTTTTGAACGCACAAACAACAATATTTGGACTGACAAACGATTTTAAAGCATTAGCAAAACTTTAAAGTTTAAACTAATTAAGATTAACGCCATTCGCTGATTTAATTAGACTCGCTTTCAGCTGAGCTCTTAAACAAATTCTCACACACACGCACACCATGTGAATTTTGTGTATATGTGTGTAGTATATAACTTTTTTTTGCTGTTGCTTATTTCTCGTGCACGTCACGCGTTGCGTCGTTTGTCGTCGTCGTCGTCTTTGCGTGAATTCTGATTTTATTCTAACGCAAAATATTCGAACGACGTAGTCAGAGCAGAGCGCTTCATGAACAGCACAGCGAGCAGGCGACAGAGAGCAGTGCCAGCAGCAACAACAATAAAGTTGCAGACAAAACGAAAGCACAAAATGCTCCCTAAGTTTTTGCAGCGCCCGCTCTCAGCTTACAGCAGCGGCTTTGTGTGTGTGTGTGTGTGTGAGTGTTAGCGAGCGAGTGTACATTTGTTGCTGCGCAGCTTTGGCGTTATCCAAGGCTTACTGAACTACAGGTTATGCATTGCGCAGCCCTGAGAATGTTAGATGTAAGCGTGTGACGTCACAATTTGAGCGAGGCAGAGCACGTTTTACATTTACATGAGTAGTCTAATTGATCGTCTAACTAACATTTCAAAACTTATAACTCAATTTCAAATGCCTGAAATAAGTTAAAATTTTAGCCGTTTCTGTATTGCGTAAATCGCTACCATATTCGAATTAAAGTTAAAAAGAAAAGTACACCAACACATGTATCGTTAGAAAAAAAAACAAAGAGCCGCAATTAACGCAGATGTAAAACCTTTGAAAACAGAAACCCAATGAAGCCAAACTGAAGTTATTCGGATAAACTATTTAAGAGTTTAAGCTTTTTTAAGATTTAGTCGAAATCATCCAATTTTTATCTGATTAGATTTTGCGTGAACTGAAACTCATTTTAACACATTTTAAAACGCTATGGCCTATAGTAAAAGTAGTTCCTTATCTCAAATTTTTTGTTATTTATATAAATAACACAATCTGTTTAAATCTTCAATGAATGAATGAATTAAATAACATATTTTGTAAATTTATTTTATTCTTATCCAATTTTTGGTTATTTTAATTCAACTTAACTTTTTAAGAAATGTATTTTTACTATTTAAAATGTTTCAAAGTCTGATCGCGCAACCGACGAGCTGCAGGACAAGTTGAAACTGTGACGTCATGCGCAGTGAGCGCGCAAATGTTGCACAGTTCTTGGCAAGTAATTTGCACACCATTCTCATTGATTTTTATACAAGCAAACGTCTTATCTGCCTGCACACACAACTTAAGTGGAGCATCGCATTGCGCGCCACTTTGCTGCTTGTTTCTTTAAAATTCATATCAATTATTTCTTGTGCTGACATTCTAACGTGCGCTCTCTGTGCCAAGCTGCAGCGCTCAAGCTCTCTCCTGTCGCTCTTTGTCACTTTCGCTCACGTATGCGCCGCGGCGCTCTGCACCTGGCAATTGCGCTAGTGTACGTTTGTATCTGTGTGTGTGTGTTAGTTGTTGTTTTTGCTAGCGCTTATTAGGGCACTGGGTTTTCATGCAAAGTGTTGGAAAATTGCTGCACGCACAGCAATTTTTTTTGCATTTCCTGTGTGGCACGGCTGCAAGCAAACGAGGGCTGCTCAACAATTTTGTGGCGCACACACACACACACACACACACCATGTGCTTGAAGCTTGCCTTGAACAAGCTTGAGCTGGCATTAAAGGCCATTTGTTTATGACATAATAAACAAAAAAAAAAGTATATAAGTAGCTATGTATACACGCGCCATATGTTTGGCCAAGCGCGATCGAAGCGATTGAAAAGCAATAGACAAAGATACATAGTGTACGGAGCCGAAGGGAACATGAAAAACAGGCAACAACAAGAAAAACTTGTTACAAAATTAAAATAAACTATACATTATGTATACGCGCTGTGGGCAGCAGCAGCGAATAGACATATAACGTACAACAAGCTGACTGCGCTTTAGGTCGGTTTTTTATCAGCGTTTTCAGAGAGAGAGCGCGGCGCTATCAGGCGCTGAGCGAGAGCGCCAAAAAAGCTCTCTTGTGCGTGCGTGTGTGTGTGTGTGGCGCGCTCTGCTACTTTGACACACTTTTATGTGACGTCGTTGATTTTAATTTCGTTTGTTCGTACAATTTTTTTGTATTTTTTTCTGTTCCCTCGTTTGCTCGTTTGTTCGTCGTTCTCTTGTGCTGCTGCTTTTGCGTTTGCCTTCGTTCTGCTTGTTTGTGCCTTTGCATGACATTTGACCATTGGAATGAGCTGAGCTAAGCGGTTCTTGCTGACTATTATTTACATACATATATGTATCTACATGCACATGTATATAACTAATACATATATGTATTTGTTGCTTAAGTTTAGTAGCTCAGCAACACAGCCAGCAAACTTAGTTAATTAACACATTTGTAGCTTAAAGATACTTTGTCACTTGTATCGATGAGATACATTTGGTCATATTGTTGTTTTGGGCATTTCCAAGCAGCCAGCTGGAAAGTTCATATTGGAAAAGCAGCGCTACAGCCGATTAGATTTTAAGTGTTAATTTAATTTTGACGCAGCAGCAGCGCAGCAACACTTCAAAAAATCTAGCGCGTTACAATTTATTTTTTTTTCCTGCTTTTCTCACAGCTCTGCGCTATGTACATGTGTGTTTGCGTATGTATGTGTGTAAGTATTTATGTAACCAGCATGGCATGGCGAGCGAGCAAAGCGCACATAGCAAGGCATAGATACTTTTTGGCATTGAAACAAAACGTAGTTCACAAAAAGCACACTGAAACACACACGCACACACAGATACACAAACTCATGCTGAGATACACACACACACACGCTCAAAAAAACACGAGCGCAGAGCGACAAAAACTTAGAAGACGACGCAAAGAACGTAGAAGAAACTAACGTGCGACGCATAAACACACACATAAATCCAAACATACATACACACGCGGGCTTATAGCGAGATACTTGTACTCATAGATATATATGTAGCGTACGCGTGTGCATTTAATTTAATTTTGTACAGATTACAAACAAACAACAACAACAGCAGCAGCAAACAACACTAGACAGAGCTACATTGATTTTTATCAAAGAATTTCAGTTACTGCCTCTAAGAACTTAATATTATATTTAAATATATATATATTTTTTTTTAGTTTTAAACACACGTTTGTTGTTGTTGCCACAAAAATGCTCTTATATTTTTCTTTTTTTTTTTAAATATTTTAGTTGTTATTCTTATTGCTGTTGGCCGTTTAGCAGCAACTTACAGTAGTTTATGAAAATTGTGCTTATTTCGTATGTGTACCATAAACAAAACTCACGACGCGAATGTGAACGTTGTGAACAGAAAATTCCGATGGTGGGTTAGTCAGTGGTTGCACACGCACCAATACATCGGCACATTCATAAACAGCGAGAGCGTAATTTGTATCTGTGTGTGGCTTATTTCAAATTGGAAGAGCGCAACACTGTGAGCACGCTAGTCTGCAAAGCAAGAGTGCGAGAGCACGCTCACACACGATATGGGTTTCTTGAAAACAACCACTTTACTCTCCATTTGGATTCATATATGATTTTTCTGTGCATTTTCAGAGACGCTCTGTTAGTCGTCCCACTGCCGCTGTCGCATTTCCTATAATTGTGAGAATTCCTATAGGTCATGCAGAGAAACATACCGTAGAGGCGATTGAAGTGTACCCCACTGAATTGGATCTAAGTATTTGAAGGGAATTAAGTAGTTTGTGGGTGCTGAATACAAAATTACAAAAACAGTTTTGAAATTTCAGAATTTTCGAAACAAGCGCTTAATGCAATTAATTATTTGACTTAATCATGTACTGTATGTATTGAGTTTTGTATTGGAAGATACAAGTTGAGTTTACTTCCAATATAAAAACCTATCTCGATTTATCCAATTGGATAGCATAAATTACCTGAATGTTCAAAATGTCTTTGTTAACTTTGACTTTCCTGAATTTGAAAAATCTGAATTCTTACCAACATTTTTAAATGCATTTCTTCTTTTATTATCATGACGTATAGAGAAAATCCGGGCCCGGGGGAAAATGTACCGGCGCCTCTATTGCACCTTTAGCTTGAATCACGACAGTAATTACATCGGGCCCCTGAGAAAACTCCGGGACCGGGGGGTATCCCCACTCTCGAGAACTACCATACCGACTGATAGGTAATATACGATTTTCTTACAGCTTTTTATATAGGAAGTAAAATAAAATGGCTTAATGTAGGTTAGATGGTTTGAAAAAAAAATTAAAAATTGTATTCTTAAAGTCTACACTAAAGAAAATTCCTTTTCTACCCTTTTATAATAAAAGTTTAGGAATTGATCGTTTTAGATCAAAATAATTTGTATAATCTGTACCTACCTATGGTAAGGGACATTTAAGGTTTGTGCAAATGTATGTAACATAGCGAAGGAGACATCGGAGACTTCCCAAAGTTACCCGAATATGGTCAGAAATTGATCTAGACATGTCTGCTCGACAGTCCCTCCGTCCAAACCAAACTCTGGAGTACTCCATAGGTGTATTACATAGCACCTCGAAAAAAAAGTTTTAAGGGCATTGAGCTTATTACCTTTATGAAGGTATCATAGCCAAATTTTTCGTTCGGAAGTTTTTGAGAGTTCCAAAGTATTGTTCTAAATTTAATCTAAATAGGTGTTATAGTAGTATAGCCAAACAACACAGGTCGGGTAAAAAAATTGGTTGGTTTATGAAGATATCGTTACCGTTACCAAAGGCAATCTAATGTTTTTTAGAGTACCTGAGCAGTATAAAGTATTTGATTGAATGTGATGCAGGGTATTTTAAAAATATTTTATTTTAAATTTCTTTTCTAAAGGTCCATACGCAGCATGCAAAAATTCCCTTTCTTGGGATATTTTTTTTTATATGAAGTTTTGACGTTTGCTGCGGAATTTTTGCATGCTGCGTATGGGCCTTAAAGATGAATAATGCAAGAACGCTGAGAAAACAGGAATCAGAATTTATTTATACCTACTATTAAAGAAAATAGCCTTTCAAAGAAAAATGCGTTGTGGAAAGACCAACTAGTTTTTAGACGCATAAAATGTCAGCCACAAAAATGAAAGTGTCATCTTTTCGATATTTACAGGAATATGAATAACGCAAGTAAAAATGCGATGAGCGGATACTATCGGTGCGGCAAAGCCAAACCAAATCCTGTAAAAGACACGCGACCAATTCGACATCCACCATATTTGGCAAACTTACACCAGAATGTAATACCTCTTCGAGCTTCGAGGAGTCGCTTTTTAGCCGAACTCTTTGGTTGCGATGTCCTAGGAAATTGGCTGCGACACTGCAAAATGACGTTGAGAAATATGCGTAGCCTGGTCAATGTAGACATTTTCAAGTCTTTAAATAATTTGAAAACAAGCCAGTTAACTAGAATAATACAAGAACACACTCAAACGCCACTGTCCCGAAACCAAACACATATATAACGTTGTGTCTTTCTTCAATTAAATGAACAAATAATAAAGAAGTGTTAAATTCAAAACATGTAGATATTTAGTACATTTTTTTATTCTAACTCAAAACGCAATTATTTTTGCACATATTACACATAAGATTCATTCAATTGGTTTAAAATCTGATTACATAAACTTATTACATTTGTTTATCATTGTCACTTATCCTACTATTAAATGTTGTTTTCTTTTAAGTTCGACAGTGATTGCTTTAAAAACGCAAAAGATTCTAGGAATATCACACAAATTATAAATATACATACATTATATGATAAAGAAACAAGAAATAAAATCCCATGCAACAAACTGAAAATAAAATAAGTAACAGCATTACAAATAAGGATCAGCTACGAGATTCTTAAAATTCGAAAAAAAAAAAAATTATATATAAATTCTACGTTTTTAAATATTAACGTAGTAGCTTGCATTATGGTCAGTGCTTTTGTTTAGTTAAAATTAGAGATTCCTAGGCTTATTGGCGATAAGCAGTTGAAGTAGTGTTTTTTATAAGTGTTATTGCTTTGGGATTGATTAGAGAGCGGCGGCACGAATCAACTATTGTAGCTGGCTACAAAAGCGGCAGTTTCCATGGGACACAGCTTCGGCGTCAGCTTAGCTTCATATTTCTCTAATTGCTGCAGGAATGTCAGCGTGGTGCGTTCGCAAGAGCTGGAGGTATGCTCATCGTTTTGCAACAATTTGCAGACATCGAACTGAAACAATTTAAGAAGGGTTTAAATTACAACATTTTTGGAGAAAGCTTCTTTTTTTACCCTCTTTACAGGATGATCACTGCCACAGTGCATCAGCTGCGTACGATGTAGAATATAACCAACACGTTGAGTTTTGGCATTAGCCTTACTCAAACGTCGCATAACTATCATATCAAGATCCTCATTGGCCGACTCGTGCTCGCTACCAAACAAAGCTTGTGCGCCTGTCCAGCTATTTTCCGAAAATATAAACTTATCCATAGGATCTAGGATGGCCTGCGAAGCTTTATGGGCAACGCTGGTCAAATAACCCGATGGACTGGATTCAGTGGGCCGCTCACAACCACTAATCTGCTCAAGCACCAAACGAAAGATATGCAACACCGGCTTGTTATCTAACACACCTTGTCCCATGCCGCGCTCGTCATCAGTAGTCAAGCGCCGATCCTGCATAATTTCTATTTCACCAGTTGCCAAAGAGGAACCACCCAATGGCTGCCCTGTTAGCAGAGTCAGACGAGTATTAGCATCCTCTATAAACAACGCCGAAGGCACTGGATAGTAATTAGCCTGCAAAGGCAGCTTATCAAAACGTTTTCGCTTGATAATATGCAAGCCATTGAGATCTGTATAAAATGTGTCACTATTGTCAATGTGCGTCTGCAAACGCATCACAATCTCTGTATTATCGTCATCTAAATTCACTAGATTCCGTATTTCGGGCGCATCACCGCGCAAAATGGTCTGATGTACCACATTAGTCAAACCCACGCTGACAGAGGACTCGAGCTTGCCCTCACTGACCAAAACAACAGGTGCTGCTTGTAGAATAGGCGACGCGGGTCCATCAGGCAAAAACAGATAGGCGCCCGAACGTTCCCCATGTTTTCTGGCGCCATATTTCAGGAAAGCGAGATGTATGGGCACATGTGGACTGTCTGGTGATATTTGCATAGATTTCATCATGCCAAGTTCAGTAAAGGAAACCATTGGACCGTTGCCAACACGCAGCGATATTTCACGATGATCCCCAAACTTGATATCCTCCGGATATTCACCCAAACGCACAGAAACCGGATTGCTTCTCAATAACAGATTAGAGGCATATGAAGTATATCTGAAAAAAGAAAGGTTTATAAAATGGTTTGTTTAAACAATAGGTAGGTATTTCTTCAAAATTTTTCTTGTTCTACGCTTCATCCAACTCTTTAGATTGAATGGTGCATAACATACATAAATTGGTAAATGGTCTACTTCTATACTTATTTATTTATTTAAAATGCAGCAACTGTATCAATAACAATATTGTCATCAGAGTTGAACTCTGATCATAATTCGGGATTTTGAATATCTAAATGCCTTTAAGTGAAGTTAATAAACTTCATATGTGGAACATATTGTCTCTCTAGCTTTTTAGTTTCAGCTGTGGTCATTAGCATCGCAATGTCATACAAGCATTTCCTCATCCATTCTATTTTACACCTATTGAAATGCATTCGTTCAAAATGATTACTTACTCAGACTTAGATGTAACGATTGTCAGCACATATGTGGCAAGGCCCATGGGCGGTACACGCGCTTTGAAGATTACGCGATATTTGGTGGTAGAGCCCTGCGGGTGTATTGTTTTGGTCAAGGGATCATTGTGCCAAGTCCAGACTGGTGAAACTTGTGCCTGCACTGGGCTGCCAGCCAAATCAGTAACGCTTACAAGAGGCGTAGAAACATAAAAGTCAACTAAATCCTCGCGCCAACGTGGCAACGTATTATGCATGACCACATGCTTGCTAGGCAACTCTTCGCCCAAAATGATGGTAGTGCGGCTGTCCTCTACTCCGGGTCCCGGCCAACGGGAGTCATCCAGCGTGAAGTAGTGAAATTTGTAGTCAGCATTATAGATAGAGGGTTTTGTAAGCAAACGATAGACAGCTTGCTGCATGACAAATTGACAGGCCTTCAAGGCCTCAACCATCCGCTTCTCGTAGTCGACGACAACATGAGTTTTAGCTGTGCCCGTAATACCATCGTGATGTTGAAATAGCGACAGTTGCCGGCGTGCTATTTCCAACATTTGTCCAAAGCCCGCAGCTGTTTCCCATTGATGCCAAGCGTGCAACATTTCGGCTGAACGCACATAATGCATTAAAACGCGATCCATGCGTTTGTGATAGGGGCGAGACGTAAAGTAGCCACTCCAATAGTTATCACTACGATCGGCGTAGGTAAAGAAGTCGCCACTTAACGAAGGAAATTGTGTGCCTGTCTCGAGATGCACAGCATCAAAGTATTCCTGCAGCGTGCCAAATTTCGCCTCAACATTAAATTGCGTATGGCTGTTTATGTGCTCAAAAAGTTTCTCGTAATTTATGCGTTGCACTTCCCATTCTGTGCTTTGTTTGAAGCGAAAATCATCGCCCAAGGGCACCAACAAAACCTTAGTTCTATAAAGTTCAGCCTTCTTTTTCCACTGATCGACAAGCAACTCGCTGCGCGCGGCTACATTAGCATCATCTATAGATTTTGGTGGGACGCGCCAAGGACAACTTAAGCCAAATGAAGGCATGCGTTTAAAATCAAATTGACAGCAAACCTTGGGATCAGGGCCACAGGTATGTGGTATGTCATAAGAATAGAAGGGCATCATATGTGTAAAGAGTTCCGTGTTGCCTGTATTGTCCCATAACTGACGCCAATAGAACTCCAGTTGGCGACGTTGTGCAAGTTCCTTCTTTACTGAATAGTGAGTGCGTTGTATAAGCAAATTATGGAAACCGCTGTTTTTTAGCACATAAGGCAAACTGGGACTGTGACCAAACGGATCAATGGCCCATGAAGAGGTGGGAGTCAAATTAAAATGTTGCTTTAGCCAGGTCTGGCCTTCGGTTAACTGCAGCAGCACATTGCGCCAGTGTGAGTTGGCCTCGTCGGGCATGACCCAGCCGCCAGTAACAAACTCTAGCTGTCGGTTCTTGATGAGTCTAAAATAATGATTTTGTTATTTATTTGTAGTAATAATTACGCGCATAGCTTACTCTTTCATTTGCTGCTTTTTGTGTTCACCTAAGTCCTCATAAAAACGCGAAAAATATGAAATTTCAGCCCAAATAAATTTCATATCAGGATTTTCATGCAAATGCCGCAATGCATTGGACAAAATGAATACGGTATCATGTTGATAATATTCATCGAAAGTTTGTAACCAGCCAGGATCGTTATGTGAATGCGGCACTACAAAGACTTGTAGTTTATGATGACTATTGTATTCAAGAGGATCATATTTGATGTTCCAGCCTTGCTTCCAAACGCCGCCATCAATGTCTGCAAACGACATTTGCTCATACATCTCCAGCATCTGCACGTCCACCTCGGGCACTTGCTGCACAATATCGTTGCACTCGCCTGCAACAATAGACAATGTTTCCTCTGTTTTTCTGTGCACCGAGGTCTTGGCTATGCGTGCACGCAAATTGCGCATTTCCTCGCCATGTTCCTTGAAGCCATTCTCCAGCTGCTGCAATTTATTTTCAAGTGCAACATAATTGGGCTGCAAAATAAAACAAAACATCAAATTTGCAAAATTTTTTGCAGGTAACTTACCTTTCGTGAATTTGCAGCCGGTGCCGCATAATTTAGAACTATATAAAGGCTGAGAAATATAAGCAAACAGCTGCAACAAATGATAAGCGCAAAACGTCGACGTATGCGCAACATATTTGTTTTAATTTGACATGGAACTCTGTGCCCTTAACAACACGTCAATTAAAAACTAAAAGATAAAACTAAATTTTCGCCTTGCGTGGTTTTTTTTTGTATAAACAACTGTTTAGTGATGTGCCAAATATATCTTATCGTGTCTATCGATACGCCAAGCTGCCACACTTGCATAAAGTGTGCAAGTGGCAGCACTGGTACAATAAAATTGATAAGCGCAGCAGCTGTAACGGCATTTGCATAAATTAACAAATTTTGCGTTAATTTACAAATTATTAATGTCAAAATGCAATTATTTCAACATTTAATTGATTACAAATATTCAATTAACAAGCTAATTGTTTGAAAAGTGTTTTCAACAAGTTAAACACTGTATTGGATGCTGCATGTTTGCACAACTTCATCGATTACTACAGAGTCCTTGGGAGCCGCAGCATCATATTAAAACATACACACAATTTGAAAAGCAAAAGCAGAGTAAACTTTAACTACACATTGTACATATTGAATTTTGCGTCCGCCTTGAGCTACATAGATGCTAATTGAATCCTGTCGCGATACAGTTTTAGAATTTGTTGTTCATTGCAGCATGAAGCGTCAAAATGTGCGAACCCTATCGCTTGTGGTCTGCACATTTACCTATTTGCTCATCGGTGCGGCAGTCTTTGACTCGCTTGAATCTCGCACAGAAGCGAAACGCTGGGAGTTCCTGCAAGGTATATATATAGCAAACAAACAATATATATCCCCGGCAAGATCCAAACTAAACAACAACACGCACTATATGCACCCCCAAAACCAAAACACAAAATTACGCCAGTTCAAAATAGAAGAAAAAAAATGCATTCACTTTCATTTCGCATTTCAACATGTTTCCCTTTTAAGTTGATTTTTATTTTAAATTTGCCTACAATTGGTACTTAATTGTGTATTGATATTGGTACTGCTTCAATTTCATGCTCCGCGTAGCGGTGAAAAATGATTTCGTTAAGAAATACAATGTCTCCGCCGAAGACTATCGCATGATGGAAATAGTTATTATCGAGAACAGACCGAATAAGGCGGGACCACAGTGGAAATTTGCAGGAGCCTTTTATTTTGCCACCGTTGTCCTAGCCATGATTGGTTATGGTCACTCCACACCGGTCACCATTGGCGGGAAGGCCTTTTGCATGGGCTATGCTATGGTATGAGTCGGTCCCACTTAGCTGCAGCAGCGCTTTTGGGTTTTGAAATTTCGTAGTTTGATTTGGTTTTAATAAATTTTGATACCTTCACAGGTAGGCATTCCGCTGGGCCTGGTCATGTTCCAGTCTATTGGCGAACGTTTAAACAAATTTGCCTCGGTTATTATACGCAGAGTCAAGCGCTATATGCATTGCAGTCATACGGAGGCTACCGAGATGAATCTTATGCTGGCCACAGGCATGCTTTCCTCTATTATTATTACTACAGGCGCTGCGGTCTTTTCACGATATGAAGGCTGGAGCTACTTCGATAGTTTCTACTACTGCTTTGTTACGCTTACCACAATTGGCTTTGGAGACTATGTGGCCCTGCAAAACGACCAGGCCTTGACCAGCAAACCGGGCTATGTGGCACTAAGTCTGGTATTTATACTGTTCGGCTTGGCAGTGGTGGCCGCCAGCATCAATTTGCTTGTGTTGCGCTTCATGACCATGTAAGTACATACTAGAGGTCCCATAGATGGCTTTTTATATGTTTAACACTACAGGCAAATTGAAGACGCCAAGCGCGATGAGCAGGACGCTCAAAATTTGGCTGCCGGCAATCAGCCCGTCACCTTCGATGATGAGACCACTTACAATATACACGGCAAATTATTGGACAACAACTATATGACTGAGTACGAGGAGACGGCTTCGTTGTGTTCCTGCACTTGCATGGGCGGCACGCGTTGCCTAAATCACGAACAATTCGTGGATCCAGACTTTCAGCCCACGGACATTATTGAGAGCACGTTGTGTTTGAAACGCGCATCCGTTTGATATAGCCGTTTGCACACACCGGAGGAAATTTAACTGAAAAAAAATGCAAGGCCTGCTTGGTTGATATGAAATGGTCGCATTTGTAAAAAGTATGAAGTGATGAAATGTAGTCGTAAACATAAATAGACCCACGTTGACGCATCCCAACCACTAAACGTAATCATTGGTTGTTAGCTGGACTTCCCGTAAACATATACACTACATAAAGCGCTGTAAAGTTAAGTCTACAAAAATTCAGCAACCTTTGCTTTTGTGAAACAAGTTCGGAACACAACACTGAACCGTATACAAACAAAACAGCGCTTTAGAATTACCAAAATATTGTACAAAAATCCACTACAAAATCATTGCATTTTATGCGATTTTCAATTAAATTCTTAAATTAAAAAATAGTATGATACTTTTAACAAAAGCTCAAATATACAAAAAGTGTTAAAAAAATAAATGGTTTTGCTACCAAAATGTACTACACATATTTGTTCAAAGCTTAATGTAGCTCAGATTTTTGATAAAGTAGTCTGAAAAATTTACATCAGAGTAGCCTTTTTTGTTCAACTTGGAAGTGTCAAGTGTAGCAGTGCTCATTCCAATTCCGTATCGACTAGCAACAACATCTAACATTTAAATAATAGTTAAAAATTTTTTACATTAAAAAATTAAAAAAAAAAAATTCGTGTGCCTCGTTGAAAGTTTCGTTATTAAGTGAAAAAAAAATATTTGACTGACAACGCAAATTTGTAAAAATGCGTGAAATAGTGCACATACAGGCGGGCCAATGTGGCAATCAAATTGGTGGAAAATTCTGGGAGGTTATATCCGACGAGCATTGCATAGATGCGACCGGCACCTATTATGGCGATAGTGACTTGCAACTGGAACGCATCAATGTATACTACAATGAGGCAACGGGTGCTAAATATGTGCCGCGTGCCGTGCTTGTGGATCTTGAGCCGGGCACCATGGACTCGGTACGTTCGGGCGCTTTTGGTCAAATCTTTCGCCCCGACAACTTTGTTTTCGGACAGTCGGGCGCTGGAAATAATTGGGCCAAGGGACATTATACAGAAGGCGCTGAATTGGTGGACTCTGTGTTGGATGTGGTGCGCAAGGAGGCTGAGGGCTGTGATTGTCTGCAGGTAATAACAGTCTTAATAGGCTTAAAATTTATTTTTTATTTATTTATTTTTATTTTTTTTAAAGGGCTTTCAGCTAACTCACTCTTTGGGCGGCGGCACGGGCTCCGGCATGGGTACTTTGCTGATTTCAAAGATACGCGAGGAGTATCCAGATCGTATCATGAACACTTTTTCCGTAGTACCGTCGCCCAAGGTCTCAGACACTGTTGTAGAACCCTATAATGCTACATTGAGTGTGCATCAGTTGGTGGAGAACACGGATGAGACCTACTGCATTGATAACGAGGCCTTGTATGACATTTGCTTTCGTACACTGAAGCTAACCACGCCCACATATGGTGATCTTAACCATCTAGTGTCGGCCACAATGTCGGGTGTTACCACTTGCCTACGCTTTCCGGGCCAGTTAAATGCAGATCTACGCAAGCTTGCCGTCAATATGGTGCCCTTCCCACGTCTGCATTTCTTTATGCCAGGATTTGCGCCACTAACCTCCCGTGGTTCGCAGCAATACCGTGCATTGACGGTACCCGAGCTGACCCAGCAGATGTTTGATGCAAAGAACATGATGGCCGCTTGTGATCCACGTCACGGACGTTATCTGACCGTTGCTGCCATCTTTCGTGGGCGCATGTCTATGAAGGAAGTGGACGAACAAATGCTGAATATACAAAACAAGAACAGCAGCTTTTTTGTCGAGTGGATACCCAATAACTGCAAGACTGCTGTGTGCGATATTCCGCCGCGTGGTTTAAAAATGTCTGCCACTTTTATAGGCAACTCAACGGCCATACAGGAACTGTTTAAGCGTGTTTCCGAACAGTTTACGGCCATGTTCCGTCGCAAGGCCTTCTTGCATTGGTATACAGGCGAGGGCATGGACGAAATGGAGTTTACCGAGGCTGAAAGTAATATGAATGATTTGGTCTCGGAGTATCAGCAGTACCAAGAGGCTACAGCCGATGAGGAGGGCGAATTTGATGAGGATGAGGAGGGCGGCGGCGATGAATAGTTGCTCCCAACTATTTAAACATTTTTTAAATTACTTTACACACGCTGCTAACACACACATATTTTACATTAATGAAGAAGAAGCAAATGACCTTAGTTACGGCATACACACACATACATATTTTATTACATTTTAAGCATGTTTTGGAGGCACTCAACACGGGATAAGGATACAAACACAAATACACTTTATATGGATGCATAAATAAAGAAAACAAAGCTCCAAGTGTCTGCTAACCAAGTTTTATAAGAACTGTCCTCTGTGGATAGGATTGCGCTGGGTACAGCCTTGGCCATTATTTTGTATTGCAGAAATTAGTAGGAAAACAACTGTCGAGTGCACCCTGACAACTACTATTTTATTATTTAATTTAATAAAGATTAACTAAGCGAGGCACTATGCTCCACTAGGAGAGAAGGACGACAGATGTAGTAACTAACTTAACTATTAGGAGGAAGCACTGGCAGCAAAGGGCCTTCGGCCCAACTGAAACAACTATTTCAAATTTTGAATACGTTAGAATAAAGATAAACTTTGTGGGTTGAATTCAGTCATTGTTTTCCTCATTATTTTTCGATGTATTAAGCTTAATTATACTTAATTAGCAGCAAAAACAAAATGGCGATTTTTTAACTGAGAAGTTCGCAATCAATTTTAATGAAACTTGCAAAAATACGTTCAGATGCGATTTCAAGCAAGGAAAGCCTGAATGGTTAAATGTGGAAAAAGGGGTCCATTATCAAAAAATTGACTCCTTTTGTTTCGTCTCATCATTTTGTTCAGTCTTACTATTTCATTTTAAGGTTTTGCCCAGGTTTTTTTTTTGCAAACTTAATATACCCTAATAATAAAAAGCGTATAAATACGTTACGATTTATGCTACAAAAATGTGTTTGGCAACACTGTTCATCAGGTTTGTCCTAGCGACAAGCTCTTTGTCATTAAACGTCAAACTGTTGAAATCAAGAAGTAGTAGCTTTGCTTAGACTAGACAAAACAATCATGGAATACCTAACAACTCCAAAAAGTTCGCGTCGCGAGTCAACACGTCGTCGCAAGCTTTTAAGAAAGCATCCCATTACGGATTTACTCAAGCCAGGGCCTTATATTGCACCGGAATCAGATGAGGAGCAGAAAAAAGTTGAGGAAGAGAATGAAAATTTGAACACACATAAGACGGATGCGAGCTGGCGCTACGAGTTACCGCAACTTATACCAAAAAAACGTTCCATAATCCAATGCGTAGCCTTATCGGTTTTGGAGAACATTTCGAACAATGCAGATTTGGATAAGCCTGTGCCGCATTTTGAATCCACAGCAGTAAAGAAGCTCTTGCTCCAAAACGGAAAATCGGAAGCAGAGAAGATGGATTGGGCCTGATGTTACTCATTACCAAACCAGTGTTTATAAATATACCAAATACGAAGATTAGTTTTTTGTATTAGTTACAATATCATACCAATGGGAAAAAATAAACAAATAACAGCTTAACTATTATTAAATAAAAAGTTTTTTTTTTTTATAAAAACTAGGGGTCTCGATTAGCCACATGCATTGCATTTTATGGGAGTTGCATGTACTAGACATCTTAAAATCTCATTTTAATTAGGATTGTAACAACCTTTAAAAATTTCCGAAAATAAGTAGAAATTAAAGCTTTTGTGGTCTATAAACGAGGGGATATAATATATTGAATTAATTATTATGACAGGAACAGCAGAAAGCCTTAAAAATAATGAAAATCATTAACTAAATAAAATATACAATTGCATTGAAGCTTAAGTTTCGAGCTAAACATCATCGAAGAGTCCACGCGGTGGTGGCCCAACTATACGTCGTTCGTTCTCATCCTGGTATTCGTCGAAATCCACACGCTGCTCATTGGTGCCCTTAAAGCCCACCTGCACATTAGTGCTTACACCAAAACGGTCATTAATCTCTTCCGACAGAGAACGGGGCACAACGCCTAAAGCAGATGATGATGCTACAGCGGCATAGTCATAGCTTTCTCCATCTCTTAACAAACCATCTGCAGGCGTGCGACTGTTAGGCAACTGGTTTAAGTTGCGATATTTGGAAATGTATTCGTTGGTAGCCAGAGGATCACCACGATTAAAGTCTCGCCGCCTGGCCATCGCCTCTTCAGCGCGTTGACGACGTCGCTTTTCGCGTGCTATTAGATCCTTGCCCTCCTGTACCAACTCTGTAGCAATGGTTTCGTTTTGTAGAAACTGCTGGAAACCCAAAGCGTTTAAAGCGCGACTGCCTAGACTAAACCAAGTGGTCAGGCAAAAGGCCAGCATGCACATGGGAAAGTAAATGTTAAAACCGTTTGCTATAATGCCAATAACGTCCATGTGGCCCATGATTTGGGTGTAGTAGGTCTCCATTTCTACCTCCTGAATTATGTGCGAATCCATGTGTATAAGGCCCAGAAAGTTCAAGCACATGGGCGGTGTAAGTCGGCATAGTAGCATTCCACTGAAAATCAAGCTGTGCTCATTGGTTTGGTGATGCGGTGCCAAATAGTAGAGATTAAGAAAACGTATGCGCAATATCGTGGAGTAGGTACAGTAGAAAAAGTAGCACAGCAACAGCATGGACACCATCTCAATGGTAAAGAAATCATAGCTGGATTTGGCTACATATATAATGTTGGCGAATATGGAGAGCACAGGCTTACGACTAAAAAATGTCAGCTCGCTCCAGACCACCATGGCCGACATGGTAGCCGTCAATACGCAAAGTGTCTTGAGGAATGGCGCACGCAATAAACATTCCCAGTACCATTGTATTGTGGGACTATAAAAGACTCGTTCCAACTGTGAACGCTGTCTCGGAAATTCAGTTTTAAAGCGTCTTTCAGCAGAGTGCACATTCCTTGCAACATCCTCCAAATGCAGCACAGTGTCTACCTGCACGCTCCAGAGCGCTTCTGTGCGCTGCAGGGTTTGTAACGACTTGATGACTTGCTTGTGTATGCGCACTAACGCTTTTTCAGATGGTACAATGGTGGAGGTTGTGCCACCCAGTGAGCTGCCTCCACTTCTGGTGAAATTACGACTAGCGCGCTCCTGCAGTTCAATGGGAACTTTACGTAAAATGGTTTCCACACAAGGTCGCAGCTCATGATTATTGGGCACAGCACGACTGATGCATTGCAAAGATTCCAGCACATCATCCACATGCTCTTCAGCCTCCGCCTTGTCGGTGCTTAGCTTAGCCGCCTTAAAGTAGGCATACTGTAGCGTAAATCCAGGTTTGGCATTGTTCCAAAGTGAACGTGGCACCTCCACGAGCGCATAGCCGAGCAATAATACGAGCAGAAACAAACCCCAGGTATTGGATGCCGACGAAGCAATTGCCTTTAGCTTTTGCCAGTCCAGAGACACGCCTTTGACGGCAATGTAAATAAGTAGTACGCCGCAAATGAACAAGTAGGAGCCATAGTAAATGGCATTCTCAATCAACGCCGATTTAAGCTTGCCTTTTATGGTAAAATCACCAGCTTTCAGATACGACTGCATTAAGGGCATAATCAACCAGGTCAGAAACTGCGAACTCCAGTATATAATGCGCCACAAATTGGGAAATACTGAATCAGGCACCATGCCCCAAGGCGCTTGGCATTCGTGCTCTGTGACAAGTGCTAAAGCAGGTGCAAGCGTGCTGCCATTAGACACTTCGGGTACCTTGTGTTCTTTCAAGCATTGACGGTAGAGAGTCTGCGGAAATAGGCAATTAGTAGAAAGCTATAATTATAACTTTAAGCGGCTACTTACCGAGGTCACGTCCAATGGAATGGTAAAAACTATAATAAACGAGAAACACCAAGCAGTAAAAACGGAGAGCGTAACTAAAATGTGCTGGCGTGGTATGTTGCCATAGCGATATAGTGAAATACTGGCCAGGAATATTGCCGCAATGATACCAAATGTCAACAAGTAGGCCATGTTTAAATGCTGTGCTTATATACGTTTGATTTGCTTATGTGCAGAGTGAGTTATGTACTTAATGCCACAAATAATGCCGCGGCCGCAGCCTAAGCGGCGGCCTGCTCCAAGCCACCGTTGTTTTTGCTGTTTTGCTGGTTTTGCTTGCTGCGTTTCTGTTGGAGTTGCCGAGCAGTCTCTCGGTGCATTTCTTCCAAACGTTCCAGAGCTTGAGACTTTAAAGGCATCAAATGTGGCTTGCAGAAAACCAGCTCGGTTTTGTGCTCAAAAAACAATTTTCCTGTAGTAGGCTCTATAAGATCGATTTTTTCATTTATTGTGCTGAGTAGTTCTTGCTCCACTGTCGTCATGCTACTTAATAATGCCGGCCGTGCATTAATTATAGTAGCAAATTTAAAAGCAATATGTTAGCTGGTAATAATAATATGTGCTTGTGGCGATTGATTCGTCAAGCTGCTGCGGTAGCTGCAACTTTAATTGTGCGTACAACTTTTTACTTATGCATATGTGTTTTTGCGTAATTGACGAGATAATAGTTAATAATTTTAACAGTGATATGACACAGCAAATTGAATTTTTGTTGTTTAATTCAGCTCATTGATTTTTTTTTGATTATGCATTTGCAATAGCACTGCAAAACTATCGTTGGCACAATCGATTATACCGATAAATCAGTGAAATAAGCTGGCAGCACTTGTCGTAAATAGTTGGCAACGCGGTTTGTTGTTTTGCTGGCAGGTGAAACTTTTTACTTAGAATAATCAAAAAACCAATTCTGCTGTTTTTGCATAATTCAGAAAAACTATGGATGTAGCTCAGAAAGATGCGCAGCAGGCGCATGACTGCCGCACCAGTGGTGACGGCATGGAAAACGAAGAACTTTCGGCAACAACCAAAGTAGAACAAAATGCTAGTAATAAGGTCAATAATAAAAGACCACAATTACCACGCAAAGACAGCACCGTCATCCAGGAAACAGTTTTTCAACGCAAGACATCAACCAGCAGTTCAAGTTCCATGCCTCTGCCCGGACTGCATACGCTCTACAGACGTCCTGAGATTGTCACACGCAGCATACCGCCGATTGTGCCCAAGGGTGAGCTTATACAGCTCAAACCCAGACTTATACGCACCGCTGCAACGCTGCCGGAACACAAAAATACTAAACCTCCAAAATTTGTGCCCTATGAGCCTTATCCAGGCGCCGTAAATCCTATGACACCACAGTCAGCCAACCACAAAGTGCCACGCATTAACAAAAACAATCTGGACATAGCCGTTTTGGTCGATCAAGTATCCTCATTGCGTACCCAAGAGTTAGATGAAGTACCAAAAGTGGAGCAAAAGACTAATGCCAACAACGAAGATTTGCAGCGCCTTCAAAATGAGCTAGATCAAGCGCGCACAGAACGTGATCATTTTCAGGCGCAATATAAATTTCAGACGCAGGTTAATAGCGAGCTCAAAAGTTTGCTTGTGGCATCTGTGGGAGAGGATCTGCAAACACGCGTAAATGTCTTGACCGAAGACAAGCTGCAGCTTGCTCGCGCACTGTTGGACACAGCCAATAATCTTACTACACATACGGAACAAATAGAATTTTTGGCTGGGCAATGCGAAGTTTGGCGCTCCAAATTTTTGTCCAGCAGCGTCATGGTTGAGGAGCTAGCACGCTGGAAAGCCGATTTAACACAAAAAAATCAAATGCTTAACGAATCAACAAAGCAGCTGATGCATGCCACTCATCAGATACGCGGCATTCAGCTGGACATTCTCAAGCATTTGAAATTCTTGGCTAAAATTCGTTATCTAAATTTTCCTGCAATCGATGTGATAAGCTTGAGCGCCGAAAATTTGAATATATTAGAGCAGATGGTGTTAACCTCGGGCCTGGGCATGCCAGAGGCTGAGCTTAAGTTGTCGAGCGCCAGTCAAAGTCCTCTGTGCGAGGCAGAGAAGTACGCAGTGCAGGTAAGTTTGTGCAGTGGAGACCAGCAGTAGTTCAAAATGTTTATACATATGCACTTTTATTTACTTTATTGCAGGCCTTAGAATTTATAAGTCAACCATTAATGGCCACAGATGAGGCCATACGAGCGCTTTTTGGTCAGGCAATGAGGCCGCACTACCCACCGCCAACAGTAGCAGAGAGTCCAAAGAAAGATGAAGTGCATTAGGCAAATACTTTAAATTTTAAGAGTCAGCAATATTAGGCATGTAAGGGAAATTCTATGTATATGTTGTAAAAGCAATTTATTTTAATATATGGAGCTCATTGTAAATTTTAAATGCATCAAGTGGATAAAGTCGCTTTTGGAAAAAAAGGTGCTCAATCTTTAAAATCGCTGTAAACAAAAAGTATAGCAAATTAACAATTTGCGTATATATATTTATATTCTACATGTACCCTTATTAATATAAATTCCAAAACCAATAAAACCTTTTTTGATGTAAAAACGAAATGAATGTTAAGATTACCAGCTTAAAAAAAACTCAGATACTAATTAACTTAAGCGCAAAAGATTTTGCAGTTTTGGGAGCATATTTTCTTGGGTACTTAAACATTTCTTTCTTTCCTCTAACGACTTTATCTTATTAATTCCCTGCATTTGACGCTCAACACTTCGACTTTTCGCGCTTTTCTGTAGCATACAGATCTAGTCGCCTTTGACTAAAGACTGGAATCTGCTGACGCACTTGTTCCACCAACGAAAAGTCAATATCAACTGCTACAGTTTCCTCACCTGCTCCAGCGCTCTTCAGTACCTTAGCCCATGGATCGACCACCATGGAGTGACCATAGGCTACATAGTCTGAGTTAGTGTCACGCGCTGGTGAAGTTGTTACCACATACAGTTGATTGTCATTGGCGCGCGCACGTTGTAAAAGCTCCCAATGCAATGGACCTGTGGTCATGTTAAAAGCAGCCGGATATATAATCATTTCACAGCCTTCATTGCGGTAGAGACGCGCCATTTCTTCAAAACGTATGTCATAACAAATGCCAATGCCAATTTTGCGTCCATCCACAGTAATTATAGTGAAATCATTGCCTGCAGAAAGTGTTTCAGACTCCTTGAACCGTATGCCGCCCTTGACATCAATATCAAACAAATGCATCTTGCGATGCTTGGCTATTAAGTCACCATTAGGGTCCCAAACAGTGCACGTATTATATATGGCATCGTTTTCAGCCAGCTCGGGTATAGTGCCGCCCACTATGTAGATCTTATGCTGCTTTGCCAAATTGGATAGCTGTTGTGATGTATAGCCACTGGGTATTTGTTCTGAATATTCGCGAAAGTATTTCGTGCCATATGGAGCATTAAAACACTCGGGTAAAGTTATAACGCGTGGCTTGTGCTGCTTAACAGCAGCTTCAATCTTGCTTGCGGCGTTTTGGACATTGGCAACTTTGTCCTTGGAGCCTCTTAGTTGCAGCAGTATCAAGCGCATGACTGGGATTGCAACAAATATTTATTTAAACTAATTTAAATAAGCTTAAATGCGCGTAGAACTTACTGCTATTTGCTGTGCTCATTGTGATAAGAATTTGGTTAATTTTATAATTGTTTGTTGGTTTTTTTTGCAGTAGATAAGACTCAACAACAACAAATACCACAACCACAACAATAAACAGCTGTTAGCAACAAGTGCAAGCAAAAACAGTGTTCAAAACTGTCGCAAAAATTAAGCGCAGCCAAGTTCAAGTTTTTGGAAGAAAGCGTTGCCACCTTTCTTTTCAGTTTATCTCTTGAAGGTAGGCATTTGTTTTGCACATAAATATAGCAAAAAAATCCTTCAACATCCTGTTTTAAAGCAGCTGAAATGTGCAAATATAAAACAGAAATGCTTAATCTTTCTGCAGGCTTTCAAATACACCCAAGCTTTCAAGGCTAACAAGTCTTTAAAAGCACTTTTTTGTGTGCCAAATTTGAGCTAATTTTGTATATTTTTGTTTTTGTTAGCTGCAGCAAAATGGTGCAACGCTTGACTTTAAGACGTCGTCTTTCCTACAATACACGTTCCAACAAGAGGCGCATGTAAGTAATCCAGTTAATTTTTGTGCATCTAAAATTTGTCTAATTCAAACTTTTCTATTTACAGTGTGCGCACTCCTGGCGGTCGTCTTGTTTACCAGTACGTCAAGAAAAACAAAACTGTGCCACGCTGCGGTCAGTGCAAGGAGAAACTTAAGGGCATTACGCCCTCACGTCCAAGCGGTCGTACCCGTCTGTCGAAACGCCATAAGACCGTTTCTCGCACATATGGCGGAGTCTTGTGCCACGGTTGTCTGCGTGAGCGTATTGTGCGCGCCTTCCTAATTGAGGAGCAGAAGATTGTCAAGGCAATGAAAACACAGCGTGAAGCTCTCGTCAAGGTTGTCAAGGCGCCAAAGGCCAAGGTGGACCCTAAGAAAAAGCCGGCTGCCAAGACCACAAAGCCAGGTGCTGGTAAAACCGCAGCTGGAAAGTCTGTGGGCGGCAAGGGACCGGCCGGCAAGAAGCCAACACAGAAGCCCATTGGCAAGGGCAAGAAGTAAACATGCATGTAATTCTGAAATTCTAAAATAAATTGATTTTCAATTTAAAATCATGGCTTATACCGGGGTTTTCCTAAAACGTACACCAGCTGTTTTTGTTAAACATATTTAAATAGTTGGGTGGCAACGCCTTCGTTGTCTTTTTAGCCATTCGCATTTGTTGCTGAATTGTTTTGTTGCTGCCTAGTTTCATTTTTATTGCAATTAACGTGCTAAAATTTATTAATTTGTGTACAATAATTTGCTTAGCTTTTAAATATACATAATTTGTGCAAGTTTTGCCGGTGTGTAGGTTTCGGTGCGTTTAGTCAGCTGTTTTTGTACGCAACAGTGGCAACGCTTTGCGCTTGTTTTGAAGCCATTCACATTGTTTTGTTAGCTAGCTGATCACGTAAGTTTTGTTTTTCTTAAAAACAATGCTCTAAAATGTACTAATTTTGTGAATTATTGTTGGCTTAGCATGGCTGCCACAAAAGTACTGCGCTCCTTGCTACACGAGCTGCGACAGGCCTCAACCAATGGCTGCATTAAGGACAACTTGGCTGCACGTTATGTATTGGCCCAATATAAAAAATTTAAGACCACTGACGAACAGTTGTGTAAGGCCCGCAACGAAGCCGTATTTTTGGGCCATACCTATCTCACCTATTTAAGCAGCCAACGCCAATTTGAAGAGCTCTATAAGGAGTTCCACGGACGCGGTGAACGTTCTGTAAGGGAAACAGCCGACATGGTAGGCTTCAAATTGCCCACAGATCCAAAGTAAAAGTGTGCAGAAACTATGCATGCTATAGTTCAAATCCTATAAATAGTGTGTAGTGTGATATAAATTTATGTTATAATAAAGCTGCAACGAAGCTAGATCTACTTTTGAATCATTTGTCTTAGCAAGGCAAACACGCGGTAAGACATAGTCAGCAGCTGTAATATAGGATTATGTACTTGATTCTTTAAATCATAGTAATCAGCATACATACCACCTTAAAGGTTTCTTGAGATATGGGCAAAAGACCCAAGGCACTTAGCTCGGCAGGACGCTGGGCGCGCACCATTATCAACACAAGTTGTTTTTTATACATGAGCGAGGCATTGTACCAGGCGTGATTGTAGGCTGCATCTCCTATAGAAGTGCTCTGCAATGAAAGAAAGTTTATAATTACCTTTAGCCAAGGTAATTGCTAAAGCAATTTGCAAGCCAGAATTTGTGAAGTATACTATACACATTAGTCAACAAACCATTGTAGTCATCAGCTCTCCGTAATAGCAAATTAAATAAAACTGCGCTAAAGCTGTGAATATAAAGAGCCCGTAGGACATGCTCTCCATGCTTACTCCTTTCACGATTATATAGACGCCCACAGTACATAGCACACTAGCTGTGGTAAGCAAATTCAGTACCAAGGAGCCACCAAAAATGGTGTTCACTTCGTTTTGAATTCTGCAGAAAAGAGTATTATTTGTTTATAAAGTGCTAAATATTAGCACAAAACTTACTCAAACAGCTGCTTATGCTCGATCACCAAGTGTGCCAGAAATCGACGATCGTTTGAGTCATGTGCCCAATGCGGCTGATATGCACTTAGGGTTCGACCTAGGTAGTCAAAGTGCATGCAAAGCTGTATCACAAAACAAACCATCCACAGATCTGTGCCAATATTGGCGGTGACCATTTGAGTACTGTGTAAGATTTCCAGTATGTACGTGCCTACATAGCGCCAAACTGAATCGGTAAGACGATCATGCGAAAAGTAGGGATATCCATGCACCATTGGAAACTCTGCCATTTGGGGACCCAACTTTATGCACTGCCATGCATAAACACTGATGGATCGTATCAGCGGCACCAATATTACGAAAGCACAGGAACTGAAGTAGAAAATAATAAGCACTCGTATACGAAGCGGCCAGTAGTACTCATTGACCCGATAGTAAACTCGATCCTGTGTAGTTTTGGGATAGAGAGCTGCCAGTCTTTCGTAAACGCCTCTAATCGTATTGCGATTAAATAAAATCGTACCAAGCTTGGTATCCGAATTGACGACAAAGGTAACCAGAGTCGCATAGTGACACATAACCGAGATGTCGTTGCTAAGAGTAGTCCATTCGAAAAGTTTATAAAACATATGGTAAAGGCAAACAAGATGACTTCCCAAGCAAGCAGCTAAGTAGAGATACAACAATAGATGATGCCACTTTGGTTTGACTCGTCCCAGTGGATCGTAGCCCATGTTCAAAAATGCTGCTCTTGGCAGTTGAATAAAATCCTCGTAAGCGTGTTGCATGATGATAACTCTCTTGCTTAAATGTGAACTTGCCACTTCCAAAGGTGTCTATTTATGCAATTGGACTTTTGAATGTCATGCGGTTATGCCTGCTGTGCAGTGCTTTGATGTGGTTTATGGGCTTTAATTAAAGGACACGTATTTCATAAAATAAAATAATTCAAAAGGCTGACTTACTTTGTATAGTCGACGCTTCTATTCTCTCTAGGTACAACTAAAGCGCGTCTGATGTGCCTAGTTGCCTTCTTTTAAATAAATTCAAAAATCATATTCTTAAATTTAAATAGTATTATATATGTATAAAAATATTATTTTTAAAGGGTTTTATGAATGAAATATTGGTAAAATACAGAGACAGGAACTGAAACTATTCTACAAAATGGAAATGGAGTTATAAAAAAAATTATAGTTTGGCTCCAAAATTATAAATCCCGAAATCAGGCCCGACGTGAGCGAGGGGTAAAGGGGGGGATTTCCCCAGGCCCGGAGTTTTCTCAGGAGCTCGGTGTCATTACGGTGTAATAGAGGAGCCGGTACATTTTCTCCCGGGCCCGTATTTTTTCTCTACGGCAATGCCCGAAATAATGGATCAATAATTTTGAAACCATTGGAAACCTTGAATTTTATTGTCAAAGATATTTTTGACATAAGTGGCTAAATCGGCTGCTTTTGTTCTGCTGATGATTCTTCTATATGTTTTCAACCAAATTTTTTAGCACTAGCTTGATATACCCTTTAGGTAGTGTATACAAGTAATAGACTGCTTGGTGTTAGGTATATTGTGGGACAGATGGACGCGCTAAAGGCAAAAGTCGCTAAATTCCTATAACAAATTATAGGACATCAAAACATGTGATATTATTCACATGAGACACCTAACACCTGAAGCTTTAATCTCGTATAGTTGAATTAAACTGTAAAAGTTCGACTCATACATATGATTCATCGGATCCTAGATCCATCTACAAGATAATCAATGTAAAAAATATCGCCATATCAGCAGGAAGATCAATGATTCCATACCTCTTAGTTATCGTTTTAACTTATCGACAATTTCTCATCTCGTTGTCCAACTGCAGTCATACGCTTGGAGAAATGGGACTGTACCAATTTACATTTTCAGCAGGGAGATCAACGATGGCATACCTCTTAATTATCGTTTTAAATAATCGAAATTTTTTCTTCTTTTTGTCCAACTGACGTCATATTGTTTCTTCTGCAGAGAAATGGGATTTTATCTATTTACATTATTAGCAGGTAGATCAACGATCGCATGTCTCTTGGTTATCGTTTTAACGTATCGAAAGTTTATGATTTTGATTTCCACCTGACGTCATACGTTTTATTCTGTCTTATCGAAAGTTTTTCATCTTACTGTCTACCTGACGTCATACGCCCTTGCGTATGAACAGCGTAATTCTTCTACGGAGAAATGGAGAATTGCTCGTCTTTTTTGGAGACGCTGTGAATAAAAAAATAGTTTATTAATATGAAATAATTTCATTGTGCTAAAGCTTTACATACCAGCTTGAAAGTATTCCGAGATATGGTCAACAAGCCCAAAGCACTTAACTCAGCTGGTCGCTGACTTTGCGTAATAATCAAAACAAGCATCTTCTTATAGCTCCAGTAGGCATTGTACCAGCTGTGATTGGTATTAAAGAAGTAGTCTAAGTTAGTTAGGTCTCCATAATAGCAAACCAAGTAGAATTGTGCCAAAGTTGTTGCCATAAATAACACATAGAAGACGCTCTCTAAACCAAATCCTTTCAAGAGTATACATATAAACGCTTAAGGTGCAGAGCACACCAGCTGCGGATATCAAATTTAATATACATAAGTAAACTGCTAAAGATGCTGTTAACTTTCAGATGAATGCTTTTTAGAAAGCAAAAATTTATTAATATCTGCCAGCTTATCTGTTAACAACAACTCACTCTAATAGTTCCTGATGCTTGACGCACAAATCGTGCCAGAAACTGATGCTCCGCCAAATGATGGCGGCAATGAGGTTTGTTTGCGTAGTGAGATCTGGCTAAGTAGTCAAAATGCATGCACAGCTGTGTCACTAAACTAATCATCCACAAATCCGTGACGCTATGTAGCGCATCTATGGTACAAATGTCGATATAATACCAATTGGACTCATTTATCCAATTGAACTCCATATACGGATAGCTGCGTAGATAAGGGAATCGGACTAAATCTCTGCCCAATTTTATGCACTGCCATAGTGTGACCATTACGACCATGCCACACTAGACAAAGTAGAATAAAATAAGTATACGAGTAAATAGTGGCCAGTATTATACGATGCCTTACGATTCATCATGGACGTAGCCAATTTGGTGTTCGAGTTTAATGAATACTACTGCAAATGTACTGGAAATCATCTGCCCCATCTACAAGAAGGGTGGCAAAATGGTTTGTCAAAATTATAGAGGTATGTATATGCTTGCTGAACACAGCGTATAAGGTTTTATCCTGTAGCTTGTGTGAACGACTGAAGCCATATATGGCAGACACGATAGGAGATTACCAATTCGATTTCGGGCAAGTCAACTTCGGATCAAATTTTCGCTCTGCGCATTATCCTCGAGAAGACGCTAGAACGCAACATCGATACCCACCACCTTTTCATCGATTTTCGACAAGCATACGACAGAATAATCAGGGAACATCTTTATGTCGCCATGCAGTCTCTGGGCTTTCCCACCAAGCTCATAAGTTAGCCAAAGGCTCAAAAATACAACATGCGCAATTAAGGTTTGCGGGGGTGTATCAGAACGGTTCGCCACCACGAAAGGCTTCCGACAAGGAGACGCACTTTTGTGTGATCTCTTCAATATATGTACACCACTGAAACAGTCTTCCGAAAACCATACCAGTTGCTTGGCTACGCGGACGATATAGACATAGCTGCGTACAACCAGGCCCGTTTAAGGCAAGCTTTCGCGGCCATAGAAAAGCACGCCGGGGAAATGGGTCTGAAGGTATACGAAGGCAAGACCAAGTACATGGTGGCAACACGGACTGTCTCTAGCTTGCACAGGCTGGGGCAAAACATCACCATCGAACCCTACAACTTCGAAGTGGTTGAGCAGTTCGTATACTTCGGCTCACTTGTCACCTCTAACAAAAAAAGCATCCTCGAAATTAAACGCAGAATACTGCTCGCCAACCGTAGCGCGTTTGGCCTGAGCAATTTGTTCAGATCGAAAACAACATCTGGAAGCATGAAGATAGAACTGTACATGAAGCTGGTAGTGCCCATCGCTATCTACGGCGCCGAAACCTGGGCTATGACAGCTTCTGATGAGGAGCTATTAAATGTGTTGGAACGAAAAATTCGGCGTAGGAATTTCGGCCCAATCTGCGATGCACAATAACATCTTAATTGTCGCCGGAATCAAGCAGGAAAAATTAAGATGGCTGGGGCATGTGCATCGAATGCAGGAGAACTGCCCCACGAGGCGTGCTCTGTATAGCGACCCAGTTGGTAAATTTGTGGCTAGCAACGCAGGATACAAAATAGGTATTTATCAGACATTTTAGCCACTTTGGTTTGGATCCTTCCAAAACATCTTTGCCCATGCCGTAAAAAGCTGCTCTTGGCATGCAAAAGAAATCTTCGAAAGCGTGCTGCAATGTTGCCATACTCTGGACGTTAAGCAAATTAATGAGTTCTATTTAAAGGCCTATACGCAGTACGAAATATTTCGCATAATATTTTTTAAGAATAAAAAGTCTTTCGCGTTTGGCTTGAACTATTTTTCATCCTGAGCTTGAAAGCTTAACAAAATTAGATCAATCAACTTAAAATAAATGAAGTCAGGTGAAGTTTCGAAGGTTAGGGGATTAGCATCCAATGCGATATACATATCTGAGCATCTTATATATTTTTGACATTTTCTAAGGAAGGACTGTACTATTTATGCTACTGAGTCAGAAAACACACTGTTAATGAAACTGGGAGCGCCACCCAAATCTAATATTTGTAGTCGGTCCCGATAGTGGTACAGGGGCACTCTGGAGGAAATGCACTACCGACTTGTAAGATACAAACTGAACGTTGATAATTTTTTGAGATTAGGTAAGTGTGCATTTCAATTTGGGTAGCTGCGCCCATTATATAAATCGATTTATTTTTTCATGATTTAGAACATGGGTAGTTTACAGAGTCGGCCAGATCTTATAAAAATTAGAATTACAAACTATTAGACACCATCCAACCCACAGGTGCTTCAACTATAATTTTAATGCTCTCACATAAATTTAATCAATTTCTAAATCATTCAGCAAACTTTCATGCGCCCTTTTTTTGTTCATTTAACATTTCGTCATGAGAAATCCTTAAGAAGACCATAACAGAAAGCTCACTATTTACATTTTTTATAATTCATTTTTTGGGTTCAGTCGTTGAACTATAAACTTAACTTTTCTTGTACAATTATGCAAAAAAATACTTAATGATAACTGTCTGATATTTTACTTAAGAATTCTTGCAGAATATGCAAGAGCAGACAACAATTTGCCTTAAAATTAATTTTAATTAAAATCAATTGAACAATGCGCGAATCAAAGATGCAGCAAAAGGAGTGTCCAGATCTGGTAGGCTGGCTGCTGGAAACTAAGGAATTTGAGCATTAAAATGTGTTAAACTTCGAGGAATTCTTCTAGGTACTTATTTTTGATTATATTGTTTTAAACATCTTTTTTGTGTTTCTTTGGCTTCTTATGATCTTCAAATTGTTCTTTATATATTGTCCTTCGTTGAGCCGATCTTTTAGGAATGTTATGCGAAAATAAAAGTTACAAGCAGAGCCGAAGAGGTGAATTTCAGGTTTGGGACTAAGGACCACTATTATTTTCATTATGGAAACTTGGGTCAGGGTTAATATCCCCTTTCTCGTCAAGGTCATTACTAATGGAAGGGTAAGCAACTGCGGTGGCCGCAAACCCAGCCCTAAATGCTTTCGCACTATCCACGCAACATTAACAGCGGGTAGTTCTTAACATTTTTGATACTGTAGGATATTTCCAACAGAATAAAACGTGGTATGTTGGAGTTTCTCCCACAAACCTCACGTGCTGGGGCTTTGGACCTCGGATTCGGATTAAGCGACCTCGAAAACATATAAAAAACTTTGTCGGAAACCATAAGTCGAAAAAAATTTGTATGGGTTTTTTTGAGGTTATTTCTTAACCCACGAGTTTGGTTTCAGTGGCTCACCCTTTTTTTTTGCGAGCTTGTGTTATCAAATCAAACTAATTATAATAAAATGGCGAGCCTGCCATCCGCAAATTCTTTTAAAATGTTAAAGTCGGACCGCGAACGACTTTGGGATACCCTGTACCAGCACATTGCAATTAAGTCCGGCACATTGCTTAAGAACTCCAAAAAATATTTATATGGCAAATTTGGGTATCTTCTTATCATAAAAATTAAAAAAATAGTAAAATTTCGCTCCAAAAACATTTTTAAAACCAATCGGTCCTGTTTGGGCTATATGCTATAGTCAATCAATTTTGATTAAATTTAGTACAGTGCCTGGGGAGATCTAAAAAACTTCAGAATGCTAAATTTAGTAACGATAACGATAGTAACAAACGAACCACAACGAATTTTGTAAAAAAAACTCTTTTTGACGGATTGGTCCTATGGAAGCTATATGATATAACTGCGTTTGGGCCTTTACAAACAAAAGTGTTTTTATTCTTAATTTTTTTGGCTGATCAATTTAAATGTCTGCTACATTATTAAGAGCGTAGACCGCCTCCTCTCTTGCACCGCGAAAACTATTTCACTTGAATGCTCCAGGCAAAAATCGTTAATTTTTGGGTTGAGTCAGAAAAAAAATAATTAAAAGTAAATGTCAATAAATATTCAACTTAGAGTTAGCATAAGTAGAATCTAAGAATATCAAAGAATATTTAAAAAATTATTTTAATATAAAATACGTGCTTTTTTAATCCTATTTTGGCGATTCGGTTTAATTCCACATGCAACATACCATTCGGTTTCAAAGCACATGAAACATTCGGTTTGGTGGAAACGGGAGCACCAAACATTCGGTTTCAAAACGAATCCGAATAAATCATGTGGATTCGGTTACCGGAGCACGGCTGAATAATTATGTTTTTACGGAAAAGTGGGTGCAGTGTATTCCACTTTGGGGCACTGTTCTGACTGATTCACATTTTTTGTGAATTAAAATACTTCTTATTATGCAATTGAAAAGAGAGCAAAGAGAGCATTGCGCAGCGTTGTTCAACAAGTGTTACTCTCGTTGGTGTGGCACAACCAACCTACATATGCAATTATACTTAAGAATTTTTTTTTTAAATATTCATGCTCATAATCATAAAAATTTGTACGCATACAGAAATAAAAATTAAAATACTTTGAAGTTGCCTGCACTTAATAATTTCCATAAATGAACTCTGTCTCTTTTGTTGTTGTTATTGTTGCTCTTGTTGTATTTACTCTTGGGCGTCTTTTACCGTTACATTGTTGTCGTTGTTGTTGTTACTATAGATATTGACATAAAAGAAATTCTTGCACACAACAACAAAGTGGCATTGGAGTCGGACTCCAAGTCTACTATCTGACTGGCATGCTAAGCAGCAAGGAGTTGACGCGCTTTTGTTGTTTGCATTGCTTCATGCATCAGCAGCAAGTGATGACCCCACCATGTCTCTGCTCCAAAAGTGGATGGAATATTACTTGATGTACAGACTGAGAGAGTCTATAGTGCAATAGCAGTTACTTCTAGTCAGGTGTTTCTCATAAGCACGGAAAGTATGTTGGAACTGCACTTAAGTATAAGAGATTTACTTGAAATGTGTTTGAATTTTAACTCCGCCGCGAGCAAAAGCCAACAATATAACACATCGCCAGAAAAGTTCCTGGCCTAACAAAGAAATGTTTTTCTAGGAAAACACATAATTTCATTCTAGAGTAATGCAATCAGTCCACCGCCTCTCCAAAATTTTTGATGCCTTTTTTGTAGAACGTTTTGTCCTTTCTTTCAAATTAAGTCTCAGTTACGGCAATTACTTCTGCATTAGAAACAAATCTCTTTCCCTGGAGCATTTTTTTAAAGTCTGGAAACAACTAATAGTCGCTGGGGGCCAAATCTGATGAATATGGTGGATGTGGAAGCAATTCGAAGAGCAGTTCGTCCAATTTTTCTATTGTTGCGATCGGCTTGTGACATGGCGCATTATTGTCAAATGTCCGTGCAAAATATGTCCAACATATTCCATTGATATCTTCACCATGTCAGCTATCTCACCAAACTAACTTTCCGGTCTTTCAAAACAACTTCTTGAATTTTTTGAATGTTTTCTGAAGTCACAGCTTCACTTGGGCGGACAGAGCGTGGTGCATCATCGGTGGGTGTACGACCATGTTTAAATTTAGAATACCAGGATTTTTCTGGATGATTTCTCTGGTGCAGTGTCCGGGTAACATTTTTCAAGCCACTGCTTTGCTTCAACGGTAAAAATATATTTTTTTTTATCAATTTTGAAGGTTTTTAGGCTTAATAAAGCACATAACCATATTCCAAGAAAAAGTATCTGTAATGTTAACCTAGGTCATGTTCATAATACATAGTTTACAATGTAAACCTCTAAGTGGGATACTATCGATAGTATATAGATGGATTTGCATCTTGGCTTAAATTTTGACTGGCCAAATAATGTGGAATCTCAAATATAGCTGCTACCTAATTTTTAGAGATCTTTTTTTCCGTTTTTTGCAATACGAATTTTATAAAATTCAAAATTTCGGAAGCCAAAGTCGTCTACTATCCGCAAATGCTGGACGTCTGTGGCAATCATTAAGGCTAATGCGGCATCAATTTTTGGTTTTTTATGCGTAGAATTTTTATAAAAATTTTACTTACTTAAATAATTTTTTAGGGTCCCCATCGGATTTGGTGACTCTAAAAGCGTCCGATAGTCAAAAAGGTTCGACGTGTTACCACTGGTTTTGAATTCTTTTTGACATGTTGCCAATTTTTTGTCCGTTGATTTCTCAAAAAAGTTTTTTACATATGTACTCTCGATGTATCGAACAAAACCATCGATAGTATCCGTAAAATGAAACTATCGATACTACTGATAGTGCCATCGATAGTATCCCACCTCTAGTTTATATAGTTATTCAAATAGTTACATAACTAATTTTTTTATTTGTCATTTCGGGCACTTTGTGCTCTTAAATTTTCTGTTTAACTCAACAGCTTGATGGACATGAGAAGAAATGAAAAGCTGAAAAGTTCTCTCACACATTTTGAAGCCTCATAAAAATTTATCACTGTCGCATTATTGCACAATTTTTTTGAGATACATTTTGCTATTGTTTGTCTTCTTTTTTTTGTGAGTGGCAAGCACAGCCGCACCCCATTGATAAAAAAAAAAAAACAGAAAACAGATCCATGTCTAAATAACAATGAGGCACTGCATTGGGCTCCATTGCAGCCCCGGAACAGATGACTACTTGTAAAACCAGACAAGAAGAGTTCAGCGTGCTTTGAACTACTCTCATCAATTTTAACATACAGTACTACGAGTATATAGTATAATATACGCGTAAATTATTCATTTGTTTCAATTGAAGACAAACTACTAGAAGTAAACTTTGTATCTATAAGTTCGTGTATCTACAAGTGTGTGCCAATTAGGGCATGCTATCAAGTAATGCATTATTTTCTGCGCATTTTCTTCGAAAAAACATTTTCGAAAGTGAACATCAAGGCGCGGCATATAACATGAGATTTATGAGACATTGCGACAAATTCGAAAAATTAAATGCTAAAATTAGCTGGCGATTTTTAGATTGCCCGGCGCGAGCTTTGGCCTAATTGCCGGGACCAGCTATAAATGTGGGATAAACTAGAGTTTCACGCAAAAACTAATATGTGTAAATTTAAACGGACTTGGGTGTATAACTTGCCAAGTCATTAAGCTGGGTAAACACGTTTACAGTGGCGTAGACAGCTTTTTACAATTGCGGGGGACGATGGGAAAAAGTTATTGATTGCAAGTTATCTCAATTCATTCATCTAGCTTTTGACTCTGTCTAACTTGATGGGCTAGAGTTTGAAAGGCAAATCCTTGAACTTTCCCCCAGAGCTCCTAAAAATAAGCAAAAGTTTATTACAAAATCATGCATATTAATATTGAAGCTGGTTGTCCAAGTTTGGGGTTTCTAAAAGGGCCCGTAGATTTGAAGAACCGGGTTCACTAATGTTCTCTCGGCGGCCCTAATTGTTTGCACTATCCACTTTGTATTTTTCGTACAAAAATAATCAACTTTCAAGATACATAAAGCAGAAGTCTATTAAATGAATTGAAATCGTCCTGCATGACTTATTGTGTGTACTTTGAACTTTAGTCTAGTCTAGTCTTTTATGTAGCAGGGACGTGTATGAAGTAAAACTAATTTTTTTTCGCATTCCATAAGTTCTTTATCAAAAACTTATTGGGACCTTAACTTTAGTGTGATGGGATTGATTTTTATGAATTCTATAATGAAAAGAAACAAATGAAATTGATCTAGACATCTCCGTCAGTCTGTCTGAACGCCTAGATCTTGGAGAAGGTAAGAGCTAGACTTCCGAATAAGATCCCTTAAGCGGAAAAATTTGTATATTATTTTTTTGATTTTGGTAATTTTTAAGAGTTAAAAAGCAATCAGATCGATCGGTCAAAAAGCTATTCGGGGCATTATTCGTTTGACAAATTTTAAAAAATTTTGGTATCCTCAACATGTTTTAGTCAGTTCCGTAGTAATATGGCACGCTAAAACCGAAAATGAAGATTTATCCTGGAACAAATTTCAAGACATTTCGAAAAAAACATTTTTGGAAATTAAAAAAAAGTGTCTTTATTTAAAAGCAAATGTTTCTGGTAAAACTAAACTGATTTTGACAATTTTTATACCCTGTACCGTATGGTACAAAGGGTATATTGTGTTTGTGCAAGCCGAAAATGTATGTAACGTACAGAAGCAGAAGTCGGAGACCCCCCAAAGTTACCTAAAGTATGATTAGAGTGACTAGAGAAGTCGATATACCCATGTCCGTCTGTCCGTCTGTCCGTATGAACGCCTATATCTCAGAGATGGTAAGAGCTAGAGCAACCAAACTTTCAGATAAGATCCCTTATTAATCCATAGGAGACAAGTTTATTTTATTTTTTTGATATCGGGACTACATTATATAGCTCCCATAGGGGTGTTTCAGAGGACCTCGAAAAAAACCAAAAGTTTTAGATGGATAATTCGTTCGTTTATGAAGATATCGTAACCAAATTTTGCACTCAATCGTTTTTTAGAGTTCCCCAGCACTGTCCCAAATTTTATCAAAGTCGGTTGACTATATCATATAGCTCCCATAGGACCAATGGGTCAAAAAACGTTTTTTCTACAAAATTCGTTGTGTTTCGTTTGTTTGTAAATATATTATAACCAAATTTGGCATTCAGAAGTTTTTAAGAGTACCCAAGCACTGCAGCAAATTTGATCAAAATCGGTTGACTATACCATATACCTCCCATAGGAACGATCGGTCAAAAAACATTTTTGGTTAAAAATTCGTCTGTTTTTGAATTTTTATGAAGGTATCGTAATCTAATTTGGCAATCGAATGTCTTGTGGTGTTCTTAAGCAATTTACTGGATTTTATTGCAAGCAGTGGTACAGGGTATCCCAAAGTCGTCCGCGCCCGACTTTAATGTACGCCATCTTTTTTACTTAACTGTAAATAATTGAATTACCTATCGATTATATTTGGAACATTTTCGCAATTTTTAGTTTTGCAAAAAATTCAATTTCGAACGTAAATTTAAAAATTTAAAAAAAATTGTTCATACAGCTTTTTTTATGGCTCGTAAAGTTTGATCGATTATGAAAAAAATGAGTGGTTGTTTATCAAAATCGGAGAAAAAGTGTGGAAATAACAGGAATTCTTGTAAAAAGTAACCAAATCTGTCAATGAAAAGTTTTTTGGAGTTTTGATTTCTTGTGATGGTGCAGGGTATCTCATAGTTGTCTGCGCCCGACTTTAAAATTTAAAAATATTTCTTTTTAGATTAAAATATAAAATTTTTTTTTAGCATATGTTAGTTCTATTTTCAATTAATACAAAGGGCAGCCAATCTTTTTGAGTGCTCTCACGTCACCGAGAGTTAAAAATTAAATAATAATAAAAATGTGAAAAATGTTTTATACTTCAATCCTTTGGATTCGTAAAAACATGCATGGATTCAACATTTTTTTGAGTGTGATTGATTCGCTAAATTCCTCCCGTGCCCAACTACACCACTGAAACACACATGTGCCATAAAATACTGGGTGTTGCAGCACAACAAAGTTTAAATAGTTTATGAGGCTATACGGGACTAACGTCTGGGACCAACTAAAATAAACACAGCGGCCGGTCAGTCGACTACATAGTAGACAACGGCAAACATCCTAAAACCCCCAAGAAAAGAATATAAAAACGCAGATGAATGACTGGCTGGCCAAACAAAGAACCCGCCAGACACTGACTGGGCAACAGGCGGCTGCTGCTATCCGGCTGTTGTCCAGCTGCGGCATCGTCTGCTTCAAATGGCAATCAAATCAATGACCAGAGGTGGGCCATTAATGGTCCATGTACAACTCTCTAAGACTCATACTATCCAGTTTTTCCTTGTTGTAAGTACGATTTCAATCTGCATTATGAACTCGGTTTGGCACTGGTGGGTGGGGTTGTGTGGTTTTTTGAACAGTAGCTTGTCTGTTGCAAGAAAAACATTTACATTACGCATCCTCCAACTCTGCCCCCGCACACTCTATAAGGATAACAAAGGGATAACCATAGTCGTCGGTGCGCTTTTCACTTTCCATTTATTAATGAATTTATTGGCCCTACTGCAGTTGATGCACAAATGCATTTAACCGTTGCTATCCAAGCCCTTTCCAGAGAGGGTTGGGTTTGCCAGCAAATGTAGTCAAGGGTAGACAAGGGCTGGCCAAAGTTGGGTAACTACCCAGGGTTCGTGCATATCATTTTTCATAGCTTTTGTTTTGGTTACATTTCAGAGTGTTTGTTGTGGGCGTTTTTGGAGGGTGTTCCTGCTGGTCTAGCAAGGTGTACGCATGTGAGTGTGCGCAGCTGTTGAGGGATTGAGTAAGGTTCGTAAGTACTGGCACTATATTTACAAAAAAAAAAGGGAACAAAAACTAAGGATAGATTTATAATGAATATTCAAAAGTTTTGGTACACCTTTAAGATAAAGCTGTTAAGTGCTTTAGATGAACTAATGCGTATTGCAGTAAAAGGGTTAAGGTATGACTTATTAGGACCTTGTCTGGTGAAGAATTTATTATAATTAAAAAATCTTTTGTTGAGCAATGTTAAAATTTTTATATTTATCTAAAAAATAAATCAATTTAGCATATGAACAAGAAATATGCATTCTATTATATATTATAAAAATGTATTATAATTTTTGCCATCTTTTAACAAAAAAAATGTTTGTTTTATTTTTTTTTAACATTGTTCCACCAAACCGATTTCACTCATATTCACACCAAATAAAGAACGTAGAAAACACGTGTTTAAAAAAAATGGTGATTGACATATTTAAGGAATTTTCCGAACCTTACGAGAAATTTCTGCGGCTGACATTCATGTCTTTTGTAAGAATTTTTAATAGGGATCGTAACTCACACATTTTTAAAAATAAAATTTATAAAACAATTTTTTTAAGTCATAAAATAATTTTTAATTTTTTGTTTTTTTATTTAAAATAAAAAAATAACTCCTAATATCCTTTTAGAGAAAGCAAGCTTTTATTTGATTCATTTTTTATCTTAAAATGTCCCGTTGTAAACGATTTAATTTCAGTACTTAAAAATATTACTACCAAATAAGAAGAAAATACGACGAGAAATATGATGTTTTACATATATTTTTTTAATCTTCATAGCCTTTCACATTTTTGAGAAAAGTAATCAAACAATCCTATATAACCAATTAGTACTTTCATTTGTTTGTTACTTATTATCCTTAGCGGATAAGCCTTCTTGATAGTGTTTTACAATAAAAAGCTGTTCTATGAACGACATTCCATATACATATGTATATAAATTAGAACCGCTTCTAATTTTCCTTTTCTAATAAATATCTTTCTAAATAAATAAAATACTTTCCTAACTGCACCTGATCCCATTGTCGAAAATATCGTTTGTTTACATTCCGAAACGTATTATAAAATATAACCAGCTCCTGGAGGGGTAGCAGGTACTCGCTGGAGCTGCTCTCTCTCTCACTGTTAAGACGCGCGACTGTGACTTGTGACTGCAAGAGCGAATAGCTGGACAATATAGTTCTGTTAAAATTGTGTGAGACAAAAAATGTAACGAGAGAAATTGAGTAGTAATTGTTTAAGACGACTCTTGCATACCCTTTAAAATAGGCAAAGTGAAGTTTTTTTGTCGAGTTACTTTCATAACAGGTTTTTGGTATGTTTAGTAGTGTTTGGTATAATATTTGCAGGAATCATTTTTGTCTCAAAATCAAATATTTTTTATGAGATATTTTTGCAAGTAAATAGTTTCGAAAAAGTTTTTACACAATTCAATTCAAGGCGAATTGGAGCTGTAGATTGCAAGTTGCGACTATTTATAGCGCGTTAATTATAAATAAGACAACGATTCTTTGTTTGTTGAATTATTTTGGATGTGTTTTGTTAGACATATATATAATAAACAATTACAATTTTTTTTTTAAATTTTTCTTTTAAATTATATTTTATGTTTATTTGTTAATTTTTTTTTCATTAGGATTCACAAAGTTGGAACAAAGTTGTATTCCCTCTTTTAATGATTTCGTGCCTAATATCATCGGATCTGGTCACGTCTGGAAACAAAAATATAAAAATTTTCGAAGTAAATAAAAATATTTAAAAGCAATTAATTTATAAGTAATGTGAAATATTGTAGCTTTCTTTTACACTTTATTTTGTTAAAATATATACACTAGTAATTTTTTAAAAGCTTTAGTCTGATTAAGTACGTGACCTTCAGTATACGACATATCTTTCCACCTCTTTAGTTTTATGAATTTCTACGAGTAATTTTTAAAAATACCTGTATTTGCATTAAAAATAAGAAAATATAAATATTTATTTGAGTAAAAATTATAATTCAAGAGTTGTGTGAAACGTAAAAAGTAAATAAGAAACCCAAACAAATTAGACCTAAAACCACTCAAAAGGTAATAAAATAAAGAAAAACCTAAATATCTTCAGTTTTCAGGCCAATTATTTATGCAATTAAATAAGAAAAGCTGTAAAAACAATATGTTATCAAATTTAAGACATTTTTGACTTTCAATGTAGAAAAAATCACTCGTTTCTTAATATTTTATTTTGCGGCCTCGGTTGACATTTGTGTGGAAATGCCCATATTTAATACATATTTTCAAAAATCGTAAAATTTTTTTTTTTTTGCATGTGTTTTATACATTACAAAGTACGAGTGAGCAGAGCCCAAATCATACATCATCCATAAGTACATATACCCTACGAAGATAGCGTATAACTTCTGTTAACATTTGCCTGGTGTGTACACACTGTTTTAACATACGCTGTTATTGCTCTTTTCAATGTTGCTTTTGAAATGTGACGAAGCCAAACCGGTCGTTATAAATATACTTTGAAAAGGCAAACGATTTTGAGCATTCGAGCGGGTTTGTTGTGTTCGCGGCGCAGTTTTGTCTACCCAAAAAAGAAGCGGCCATGTGAAGCCCAAATAATCTTACGCATCGCAAAGATACAAATTTGTCGTTGACGTCGTCGTTGTCGAACTCGTCGCCGTTGTTGTTGTCGTAGTAGTCCGAATCTTTGTTATTGTTGTTGTGACCAACGTTTAGTGCCGGGCGCGCGCATTCAACAGTTTTCTTATAAAGCGAATAAATAATATTATAATGCGTCTGCAACAATTTGTGCGCTGATTACGCAAATTTCAAGTGACAAGTCCCAAAAATATTTTGTGGTAAAAGCCAAAAAGAAATTATTCATAAGTCTTACAAAAAAGTGTATGTGTGTGTTTTGATGTTGTTTGGGAAACAAGCCAGACCTAAATCATATTACAAGTGAAGCGCAAACTATTTTCCAGTTTGTCAGATTTATAGCTTTTTATTGAGCAGATACAGATACTTAAAAAATTTATTTACTTTTTTTTATATTTATGTTTTTGTAACGGCGCACTTATGGCATATGTTGTTGTTTTATTTTTGTTGCATGCACCATTGTTATTGTTGTTGTGCTGCAGATGCGCTGAATGGCGTTCATATTGCCAGTTCTAGATGCATTTTGTGTTGTTGTTGCTGCTGCTGCTGCCTAACCCGTTTATGTTTTACTTGACTTGGTAACTCCAATACGCACATACAAACAATACATCAAGCTGTACATAGTACACTTGGTTAGCTGTTTAGCTGTATATAGGAGCCGTAGTAGTTGGCTGCTTGCCTGTTGGTTGCACCAAGTGCAGCCAAAACCCACAGCAAAGCGCGCTGTCTGCGCAGCCGCCGCTGCACAGTGGTAGCTGCCATAGAAAAAAATAAAAAAAAAAGAAATATTTTTTATTTCTAAGTATCTTGATAGATTCTTTTGTGTCTAAGCATTTCAAGGCCAGGGTTGCGTTGTTTTGATTCTAAAAGTGACACTCTAAACACGAATTTGTTTATCCAGTATAATGTGAGCGTGGCTTAAAGGAAAAAAGTGATCAAAGCCAGTGGAGTCATCATTTTTGAAAAGAAAAATCTGTTTCTTAAATATTGTTTAAAGAATTTACAAAATATTACACATGTATGATAAAACATTAAACATTTTATTACATTGCAAAAGCTTATATAAATAATAATCATAAAAACTGATAACGAAATAAACAAACTAAAATCGTTATTTTAGTATCTATGCTATCTATAGGAAAATTGTTAACTTGTTATTGTTAAACAAGTTGTTGTTTTTGATATTTTTGCCATATACTTTGCGATTTAAAAAATCAATCACTCGCTAATGTTATTAACACTTTGCAAATTTTATAAAAACTTATTGACGAAATAGAAATTGTTTATAACTTTTATAGGGGCACAGCGGTGACGCTCTACGTACCCTAAGCGCATGAATTTCAATGCTCCATTATTCAAGTTAAACCACAAATATTTTGAATTTCGCTGAAAACGAAAAAAATTCCGTAATTAGAGAATGGAAAATAATGCATTCTTTCAAAATGAATGTTTAATTTTATTAAATTTCGGAAAAAACTTTACATTTAAATAATTTTTTTTTCAATTCTTCGGGCTCCTTTTAGAGCTTCCGACTAATCTGTTTTGGTACATTTTACCATTAAATTAAAATCTATTGAGGGTGGCCTATTTTAACACATAATCATTATGAAAATTAGAAGAATTATTTACCACTGCCAATCATAAGATTGTAACCACTGTACGCTGCTGCAAACGCTGCATTGTGCGCCTTCTTTTCCTTATTGACTGACTGGCAATGTTTATTTTTGTTTGCTATCCAACAAGCGGGAAAAACAAGTTTTCTTCGAAAAAACCAAAACAACCACAATAACAACAACTGTGCAACTGCAACTGCGTCTTGCAACCAAAATCTACAAGCTAAATTTTTTTGCGGCGCATCTGTTCAACTGGCGGCTTGCCTCTAATATTTAATGACATTTAATTATGCAAATTTATGGCGCCAAAAATTAAGCAAAAAATAAAACAAACTGTGTTTAATATAAGCCGGTTAATTAGCGTCAAAGTTTGTCCCAGAAAATCTAAAACAAACACAAAAATAAATTTAAAACTTGGTAACTTTAATGAAGTCATTAATCATTAGCGACGCGCTGCTGCAGTCTACGTCACAGCCGACGCCAGCAGCGCGGCATATAATTAGCAAGTGTCGCAGACTGCATGTGAAAGTTTTTTTTTTCGTGCTTGTATATTATATTATATAATAAATACTACATAAATAAATAAAATTCGGGTTAACAAATGAAAAGTGTCAAAAAGTGAAAACATAAAAAAAAAACCTCGATATAATTTAAATTTAAGAAACATGCAACAAGTGTCTGCCATGTGTGTGCCACAATTTCTTAAGTGCATTTTTTAAGCATTCAGTTCTCTTTTAGCAATCCACAAATAAATCAGAAAAATAAACTCAACTTTCCAAGTGTGACTCATAGCGCAAAAGTGTAGCATAAGCAAATTGCATCTAAAAACAACAAAAACTACAAAATGGGCTTCTCCACGGCCCTGCAAAGTCGTGCCGCTCACGAGGCGTTGATCGTGCGTCAGGATGCGGAACTACGTCTTATGGAAACCATGAAACGTTCCATACAAATGAAGGCCAAATGCGACAAGGAATACGCAATTAGTGTGGCAGCTGTCGCTCAACAGGGTTTGAAAATCGATCGTGCTGATGATTTGCAAGGTAAGCCCCGAAATATTGAGCTTCCAGAACCTCTAAATACTCCTACAATTAAATTAGTCGGGTAGTCGGGCGACAGAGTTAATACTAACTCCAAGTATTTTGTTTCCTATGCTTAGGGTGCTTATTCAGGTAGTGATCTGCGATGATGGATGGAATGCAGCACAAAGTATACATTTTTTTGTTTATCAGGCTCCTGAAATTTGTAAAAAGTAGAATTTTATTACAAAATATAGAAATGTGTCCTATAGCACATAACACAAAGTTTGTTCGCTAATTATATTGGCGACTTTTTACTGGTAAATCACTAGTAACTTGTCAGTACCGCTGCAGTTTTGACATGTAGGCAATAGTCGGCGGCCGTACTTCTAGTGTAGGTGTCCGAAAATTTGGCAAAATAACACTGCGCGTGAATAATGAAAAAAGAATAAGGCTAATTTTTCTAGGGAACTTGGTCAATAGCAGTTTTAAAATTTGGACAAAGAATGGGAACGGTCTTGGAGTTGCGAAATCATTGTATGGGTACATAGAGCAACTTCTGCTAAGCCTAATTTTGAACTATAGGCAGAGGTAAAGCTAGGCAGAAATTACCGGAATAGAGGAATAAGAATAATATCAAATAGTCAGAGTGCAAAAATAAGAATAAACTAAAAGCTGGATGGAAGATTCCGAATCAAATTTAAATATCTACATCTGCCAAAAAAATCACTAAGTTGGAAATAAACCGGATCCGAATAAACTAACAAAAAATAATTTCACCAGTCCTCTAATAGACCCAGAGATATTGTGGTACAACAACCATTACTAGGTTGGAGATGTACTTGATCAGCGCAGCAAGAGATTCCGCCTATCCGTTTCCATAACTTGAATAGGTTAAAAAAAAACCTACCAATTGGTAATCGGTTTGGTTTCTTTGAAAATTATCTGAAAGGGTCATCAATCTTGAGGTTTTTTTTAAAATAAAAAAAAAACAAAAATTTCAAATGAATCGGAAAATCTTTATTATTAATAGAAAGAACCGTTCTTGCCATTCACTTTTTAAAAATAATCCCTTTCAAATGTTGGCCGTAACTGCGCCGCAGCTCGTCCAAGCGGATCCAATTTACGATGACGCGTTCGAGCATAATCGGCGGTATCTCGCGAATAACACGGGTAATGTTGGCGTCTAATGCTTCAATCGTAGCTGGATTATCCACAAACACTTTAGACTTCGCGTAGCCCCAACGAAAAAAATCTAACGGTGTGATATCACACGATCTTGGTGGCCAATTCACCGGTCCGGCGCGTGAAATGAATTGTTCACCGAATTGGTTCCATTGTTTCAAGTAGCGCCGTCTTGTACTTTTTTCAGTTATTCGTCAATATCTCGTGAACAAAATTGTGTATCGACATGACAGTCGATTAGATCGAAAGGTATTGATGTGCTCTTTACTGCGCCTTAGCTCGTCCAAGCGGAGGATCCAATTTTCGATGACGCGTTCGAGCATAATCGGCGGTATCTCACGAATAACACGGGTAATGTTGGCCTCTAATGCTTCAATCGTAGCTGGATTATCCACAAACACTTTAGACTTCACGTAGCCCCAAAGGAAAAAGTCTAACGGTGTGATATCACACGATCTTGGTGGCCAATTCACCGGTCCGTAGCGTGAAATTAATTCTTCACCGAATTGCTTCCTCAATATGTTCATTGTTTCACGGGCCGTCTTGTTGAAACCAAATGTCGTCGAGATCTCGGGCTTCAATTTCAGGTAGCAAAAATTCGTTATCATTCTTTACAGAACGCGAATTTTCGTAATATAATTGTACGATTTGTAAACGTTGTTCGGGTGTAAGTTTTTCCATGATGAAATGGCAATGAAAACTGAATAAAAAACACATGGCAACTTGACAGTACTCACGCGTGGTTTATCCGAAGAACCTTATTGAAAAAAAACAGACTGTTTAAAAATTGCACTATTTTTTATATTTTTATTATATGATTCTGGTTAATCATAAAGAAACGATTGTTAAAATCGTTTCATTTTGCTTTTAGTGCAATAAAGCTAATCTTAAATAATCAACCGATCAGGCATATGAACCTACAAGATAGATATTTTTTTATTTAAAAACAATGACATACATACATAATGTCTACTACAAGTCTTTTATTTATTTTTTGATAGTGTCAAATATTGGTATGTGATATATATTACCATCTTCCGATGGGGATGTGTCATTGACAGACTAACAATACTCATATTACGTACTTTGAATGTTTTGTTATAAACAAAATAAAAATTGGAGAATGTTCTAGAAGAAATGCTAATGCGTACATAAAGAACTTTGACAGAGCCTATTTGTGTTGGAAATATTGGTTGCGGAAAAGAACTTTAATGAAAATGCTGAGTTGTATTATCCACTTTGATACCTTTGTCATTAGTTTCTAGTGTTTGAGAACTGCAGGATTTACGATTGTTTTACCAAGATATTTTTATTTGTCGTGCACGGCAGCATATTTACACTTGGGTATTCACTGCTGAAATAAAAATACTCTACAACAGGTATCCACTTTGATACCTTTGTCATGAGCTTCTAGTATAGTAAATAAATAAGTTTTAGCCCTTATTTAATTTTCTTGCTATTATTTGTTTTTTTTTTAACATTAATTAATATTGTTTGGGAACTGCAGAATTTACGATTGTTATATCAAGCTATATTTTTATTTCTTGCATACGGCAGTATATTTAAAAATATAAAAAAAAGTTGCGCAAAAACTCAACTGGCTAAAGCGTGAACGCCCTTTTTGTTATTTAATGAGTTGTGAAGCATTAACAAGCCACTTAGAAATAATAATTGCTTAATTTACCAAACAAAATGCACAACACTAATTTTTTTAATGCAGTTAAATTTATTAAAAGTCAAAGTGACTTACTTTTTTTCGGCTTTTAGATTAGAAAACGGCTAAATATGGGAGTGCTAAAAATATCGTAGGTATTTTCCAAAACTAGAATAGCTTATGGTTGGAGTAAAAATTGAGTTGAAACTCAGCCTTGTGTTGCAAAAGTCCTCAACCTTTTAACCATGAATACCCTAAATATAAATTTTATTTTACAATATTATACTGGTTTCTTGAAAAATTTCGATTTTAGCTATACTATTTCCGCCATATGATGCAGAATTCTTGGAAATTATTTGCTTTACTGAAAGTTATCACTCAAACTTCAGTTTTATGCTCTACAACTGTCATGTGCAATTATCGTGAAAAAACAAAAGACCATTTATCTTATAAAAAACTGACCTTCAAAGTTAAATACTTCAGTCGCGGACACGAGATTCATCATATTTTCGTGACCTTTGACCTTAAACACGAACACAAGAGTAAATTTTTAGCAGCATATAAGCTTTATTCTTAGTTTAAGCTTGTGACCTTTTATTTTTCACATTGGATTAAAAGATACAATTTTAACGAGTAAATTTAATTTTGTTAAGGGCTTTTTATATATGATTTAACTAACTAACTTTTGTTTACAGAAATAATGATATAAGAAACAGCTTTAAATGGTGAATTGAATTCGAGAAAAGCTCATCGAAGGCGCAAGCTAAAAAAATGTAATACTAACATTTATTGCCCATCAAATCGGATACAAATGTTTTTCTATTTGGTTTTATACAGCACTGTCCATTTAGCTTAACTTTACATTAGTCACTGGCGAAAAAAGTCAAAGCTTCTGAGATTTGAACTCAGTTGGAAATTGTTTTTTTTTTTTTGCCCCTAGGCCAGCATATCGCAATTAGTCATACAAGTCTGTCTCTCGGCGTGTCGATAAGCCCAGTCAGCCTGCAGATGAGTAGTCAGAAAGACAAATGCACCAAAAATTAAGTTGAAGAAAAGCAAATTTGAAAATATCGAAGTGTCTATACTCTATTTTCAATAAAATATTCAATATTCAATTTCTACTTAATAATTATATAAATAAATAATTTTTTTACACCTTGTCTTTTCTGTATTTTGGTATTATAAAAAAAAATGAAATTATCTGTGCAAGTTAAACGTATAAAGTTTATAAAATTTCTCAAAAATCAGAAAGATTCACGATTTTTGGCAAGAATTAACTTTCTATGCAGCTTTAGAACTTAAAGTTCTTAAGACTTGTTTCTATATATAGTATATATTCTATATATACTACTACAAATGAAAGATTGCAAATAAGATTTAGTGGCTTGAAGAAAATCAAAGCAAAAAAGTGCTTTAGATGAAAGTACAAGTCAGAATATATAATATTTCTATAAGTACTATCCAAGAAAAGTATAAGTATAGAATTTATAATAATATATAATGATTATAAAAATGAATAAATATTTTTTTTACAAGGTGTTTGTTTATGAAATATGTTATCGGACCGTTTCCCGATTTTTGGGAAAAACTTGCATTCTATTGCAGCTTTAGAACTTAAAGTATTTTAAATGAAAGTACAAGTCACAATACTATATCATATTTTTGAAAGGATCTCAAAAAAAGGGAAAATTTTTATTTTTTCCGAAATTATCAAATAATACAAATTGTGAAATAATAGTTATATATAAATTTGTATTTAAAAATCGCAAAATTAGTCTTATTTTTAAATTTTCATTAAAAAAAATTGAAAGTAAAAATTATTGGTACATTTTTATTTTATAAATTGAAAATAAAAGTTAACCCGTAATTTTTATTTTAAATTTTTTAAAAAAATTGAATTTGAATATCTTTTGAGCCAAATGTTACTTTACGTGATCTACCTTTGACGAATGATTATTATTTATTTTTAATATTTATTTTGGAAATTGAAAAATAAGATTTGTTATGCAGTTTTTAAATTGGTAACTAATATTTTATAATTTTTATTCTGAGGTCAAGAGCTATTTTCCATTTTAATAACAAGAAATAAATATAAATATAAATAATGAGTTTTTCGTGATTTTTGTTTTAAAGTTTAAAGGAGTTACGATTTCTGCTCTTATTTTTACAAAACTCTTAAACGAATAATTCAGAAACTGTCAAAATTTTAACTTTTTGATAGTTAGAGTATTCCAAAGCTTTTATTAATAATCAAAACACGAGCGTGCATTTGTCCCTAAAACATCGTTACAAAGCGTTTCACATACTTTTTTACGATTTTATCTCCAATTTTTTTTGACTAATTCTTATACTTATCTCTACACAATGTGTTTTGCAAATATAAAATATTATCAAAAGTTGAAAATGGTTTTTTTAATTCCGTTCAGATTTTAAAAGTTTTTCGCCAAAACATTGCTATATTCAAAATTACTTAGTTTGGAATACAAATTTTAAATTAAACATTCTATTGTGGCAATTAAGAGAAAGATTTTTAAATGAGTATTTCGGCCGATATCGAAAAAGCCTACTGCATAGAGTGTTCCAATTCGGCAATAAAAAATAACTAGTTCCAAAGCAGCGAACAATTTTATTAAGTCACTTTACACTTTTTTTTAATTGGTGCAAAAATGTCAAGGCTTAAACGAAAAATTAAAAAACGACTCACAAAATCGCAAATCCTCTTGGCATTGATTACATCTGCTTATACGGCTGATTTCTCTAAAGCTCTCAATACTACTCGATACTCTTTTAATGCTAAGCACATTATAAAGAGTATTAAAAAGCTTTCACTTTCACAGCTTGAGCCCAGGCCAGAGCCGACAACTGCGTATTATCCAATACAACCGTCCATTGGCAACTGGCTAACAACGTTGTTTCCATTGTGACGCCAGCTGGTCAATCAACTCTCACACGGAATTCCAAGAGCTCTTGTTATTTGTGGGAGTTATGTAGCAGTTGATTTTTTGGATATGGTGTGAATTTTGGCAGCTTGCAACACGGACACTACCCTAGAACACGCCTACAAAACAAAACGTTTTGGAAGAGTCATTTAAAAGGCAATCGCATGACATGATCCCATTTCAAAAGTGAATAATACGCGTGAGACGATGTAAGATAATGATAATGTTTGTGATAATAACGCCCATGTCGCCGCTGCTGCCGACTGACTGAACAAATCGCCAGACGTACAAATTGTTTTCAACTACCGCCTAGCGCGCTTTTATCTTTTATAAAAACTGCAGCAGTATCGGTGTAACTGTGTGTAAAGCTGGCCAGGATTTCGGGCTATAACTCTGCGCTGTTATCTTTATTGCTATACATATGTATAGTATGTGCAGTGGTAATTGCACTGACAAACGACTAAACGTTGTGCCAACTACACACGAACAGACAAAAAGTATCTTAAAGATACTGCATACTCTTGTTGCCAGCTTGCCTGCCATCTAAGCTCATCAAAGTGTCGACAAAGTGCAGCTGTCTGTCTGTCAGTTTGCAACGCCCTTACGCCTCCTCGCTGCAAGTATACATATACATACATATAATTGCTATCATTTTCAGTGTCAGTTTGCAGGCAAACGCTTTTGTTTACTTTGCCACTACACTAGTAGATACAAATGTTGTATCTGTTGGATGCACAAAGTGCGCTCGCTTTGCCTTAAACTTGTGCGCAAATTAAGGCAAATCATTTGGTGCAGTTTGTTGATAGTTCAGCTGCAGCTGCCTTGGAAATTGTTAGAAAAATCTGTTTATATACCCTGGGTTAAGGGTATTAGAGACTATACAGGCAGATGAAGACACAGCAGAGTAAAGATTGTTTGTAGCAAAATGCTTCACCTCGTATAGCGATTAAGGCATGTCCATGCAACTGTGGGGCCGTCTGTATGAACACGTTTGTCTTGGAGACTGTAAAAGCTAAGCATACCAAATTTGCTGTGCAATATCCGTAACAAAAGTTTTCGATTCATGTTAATATTCGACGCAATATCCTCCATAAAAGAATTTCGTTGCCTATATTCTCACTATGAATCCCACTGCTTAAAATCATCAAATTCGGTATGAAGCCTCGTGTGAGCTTAATAAATAAAGCAACGTTGACTTTTTCTTAAAAAAAACAGTTATAAACCACATATGGTTTATAAGCTCAACATTATGGCATTAGGAGCGTACTACACCTACTTTCAAAACTTTTTCTTTTACCCAAAATTATCGTTTAAACCAAAATACAGTTTCCGTTTCTTCCCACCTAAGCAGAGTATTTGACCGCCTCGACTGATTCAAATTTTTCTCCATTTTAAATTGTTGCTTTTTCCAATTTGCTTTGCCTCACTTGGTTTCTCGGCCTCACCTTGACCCTGAACTTGTGCGGCTTTGTTGGAATGGGCTAAAATGCCGCCACTTGGCCCAAGTAAAAAGTAATTTGAACAAACTACCAAACTTAACGATGCGCAAACATTTGGCAGTCCATTGAAAATAAAGTTGCTCTTTGTGAAATTCATTTGGCAGCAGCTTCTAAAATTTTAAATAAATCATAAAATGTGCTAAAGATTTGTTACTTTAATGGTTATATTTTTTGAATATTTATTTTGCAGGCAGCCTCATCACTAAATCCTGGCGCTCCTATATGGATGAGCTGGATCAGCTGGCCAAACAGTTCAAGTTCAACGCCGAACAACTTGATACCGTCTGCGACAAGTTGACACATCTTTCACAGGACAAACGTAAGGCACGCAAGGCCTATCAGGAGGAGCATGCAAAAATTGCGGCACGCCTTAATCATGTGAGTCTGAAAGTTAAGCCTTATATAGATACGATGAATAATTATGAGTGAAAATGCATATAAATGCATATCAATGGCTTAAAGTCTGACGCTCCCCAAAATAGGGTGCAAAAATTTGCTACTTTAGGTGACGAAATTTTACATGCTCTAACTTTTTGAGTATAAGAATCGTTATGAAATGGCAAAAGTCTAATTCTACCAAAAACAAAGGAAATATGAGAATTTATTGAAAAAAGCAAGGAATGTATAAGAAGTTATAGACAACAAAAAAAGTGAAATTGGGAGCAAGCAAAAACGAAATCGAATAAAATTTATAAAAATTTCGGTCCCAAGCGTTACAAACATCACATCGCAATAAACATACCTTCCTAAAGAGTATAATAAGGGGATCACATATTTCTCATATTTATGTGATTTCAGCTTAAAACGCATTATTTATGCGTATTTGTTCATCATTAAAATTGTGGTGGCAACGCCGCCAGTAACAAAAAAAAAATCAAGTACTACTTAAAGTTAAATCCGCACACCTTGAACTGGTTACCCCGTCTGGCCACCCAACTCCCAGAGCTGGAGCCGCTTGTCAATCGTTTTTGCCTACGCATCAGTGAAAATATTGGCGTCGGCTTTGTTGTTTTTAAGCTGCACAGAAATTCTTATGAAATATACAATAAATCAACAAAACACATATACCATATGTATATTATTATTATTGTTTATATATCGTATGGGGTATGCTGCCAAATCATTTGCGAAACGAGCTAGAAAAAAAAAAATCATCCGTCAAAAATTTGTTGCCTGATATTTAAGCAGCTTAAACACGGTAAACACTTGGGTAAGGAACAGCAAATGGCTTTGTTGTAGTAAATCAATAGAAGAAGTTTTTTTTGTGTATATTTTATTTACTACTTGAGTGGAAACAAGTTTATTAACCCAACAACCCAACAGGCAGAAGCTGTAGTAGCTGCTATAACAACAACAACAAAAACAACTTCAACAAAAAGGTCAAAAGCGGTTCAAATCATTTTAACAGATGAAATAAAATATAAATTAAAGCTGTTGACAGCATTAGCATATTTTTATTGTAAAGAAATTTAACCAAAGTTGTCTAACAAGGCGCTTATTTAACGAGTGTATCTTATAGATCTTAAGAAATGTGCAACAACAATGATCAGTGCCGGATTTTATAGGTGTGGGGCCCCACTATCTGTTTAAATTTAACATTTTCTTCCAAAGCTGAACGACTATGAACTATTTCGGCTGAGAAGCTATCCCAGACTAATATGCAAAATTTTGCACTTTTCTCGCAATAATGCTGAAGATATAGAAAGCATCCTATAATTACTTTGTGAAAAATACATTTAAGAACTATTTGAGCTGTTTGGCGAACCTGGACCTAGGATTGTGTCCCATGTTAATATTTGTATAGCGGATCCCTTTATAAATCAATACCCTCGATTTTGATAATTTTTATGATAGCCATTATTAACCTCGTAAATATTTGTACCAAAATTCCGATTATTTATCGAGCTATCGAGAACTAAACATTTGGGTTGGACTTTTCTTTGACAAAAGGCAAACGAAAAAGTATATTCCCAATAAATTTTTATTATTGAAGAATACAATTTTTAATTAAAAAAAATGTGATTTAAAATTTTTAAAAATGTAAATTTAAATTAAAAAAAAATTTATTTAAAATTTTAGTTACATTTTTTTTTTAATTTTATTTAATTTTTTTTTTTAATTTTGTTTAAAATATTATTAAAGTTTTTTTTTAATTTTTAAAATATTACTTAAATTTTTTTCTTATTTCTCTTTCTTATTAATCCACGTGCCGAGCGCACGAAGTAAACGAAAAAATATATTCCCAATAAATTTGTATTATTGAAGAATACAATTTTTAATTACAAAAACTGTTATTTAAAAAATAAAAAAAATTTATTTAAAATTTTAGTTACATTTTTTTTAAAATTTTATTTAATTTTTTTTTTTAATTTTGTTTAAAATATTTATTAAAATTTTATTAAAGTTTTTTTTTTATTTATAAAATTTTTTTTATATTTTTGTTCTTATTTCTTTTTCTTCCACGTGCTGAGCGCACGAAGTTTGGCTTTTTGGATTGTTATTTCTGTTATTGTTAAGGTACATTTTGTGTACGGATTCAAAACTTTCTTTTTATTACAATTTAAGAAGTAAATAGTTTATTTTTTAACTAAAACTCAAACTAGTTTTCTACTACCTACAGAAAGCAGCTTCACCAAGTCACATAAATACAAATCTTTAATTTTTCTTTTAACTTTTCTTAGCTAATTTTTTAACTTTAAAATTTAAAAGTTATGCGGATTTGTTCAAAAATTTTTAACTCACAAAAATTTTTTTTGCAAAAAACCGTTTTCCGTGATCTTTAATCTTGGAGGTGCCTTTAATAAAATAATCACGTCTTCCACAATTATAGAGTGCGCAAAAAATTTGATTTTGTTTCTTATTTCTAAGAAAAGTCCAGATATCTATTAAATTTTTAAATTACAATTTGCTTTATTTGCCGAAATAATATAAAAATATTGCTTAAAGCTAGCTGAACATATTGAATCAGACTTTAGACATTCTATCTTTACAACTGAGAAATTAATAGATTAAATTTATAAAGTAAAAAGGAGTTTGACTCGAAAATTTAATGGTAAAGAAAAACCTTAATTATGACGGCAAAAAAGGTTGAATGAGCTTTAAATTAAGCAGGTACTTAACTAAAGCTTGTACCCGTCAGCACTTGTGCGATATGTGATTTTTTATTAGCCAAATTGTTGACAGAGCGAGAAATGAGTTCATCAATCTTTTTAATATTAGATTTCTCATGCAGTCGTTTTGTCGCATAAAAGAATAAGCTTTTATTTTGAAACTTTAAAATTGTATAAAATATTTATTTAGTTATGCTAGCTCTTATATAGAAGGTATTCTTCTGCCATTTAGATAGACTGACGGATCAATAGATCAATTTATTTCGTCCTTCTGACCATATTGGAGGTAACTTTGGGTGTGTCTTTCTTTCAATAATAAAAAAAAGGATATTGAATATCTTTATTCGTTTACGAGATATGTCTTGTCAACGAAAAGTCTAGCCAAATGTTTATTAATAGATAGCTTGATAAAAAATCAGAATTTAAAAAAAAAAGGTACATGGTTAATATTGGCTAATACTAATAATAATAATCACATGTAAAAAATATTAAAATAGAACAAATTGATTTAAAAAGTGTTTACACTTTTTTTTCTATATATGGTATAAGACTACGATTATGTAATATCAATAAATTGTAATTAGAGCTCTGTACACGTGTAGAAGGATAGCCGGCAAATCATGGGGTGCATCACCCAAGATTTTACGCTGGCTATACCTAATGGTCATAAGGCCGATGCTCACTTACGGAGCTATTGCTTGGGGAGCTCGGGTTGAGATTACCTCAGTCCAAAATGACCTTAAGAAGATACAGAGGCTAGCCTGTGTATGTATGACAGGAGCCATGAGAACCTGTCCTACAGCAGCATTGGAAGTCCTTATGGAGTTGACACCACTTCATACTGTTGTAAGGCTTCAAATGAAGGCGACACTGTTAAGAATGTCGGCTGAGGGAATTGGCAAAGGCCACATAATAAGTGCTAGAGACGCTGACGAACTGGGAAAACTGGTCCCCTCAATTCTCTTACCCAGAGATGAGATGATCACAGAGTACCACTTTGAAAGGAACTTCAGTACTATTTTGAGCAACAAAGAGAATTGGACAACGCTAGAGGAGATACATCCTATGAAAAGACACACTATTATGTGGTATACGGACGGGTCCTTGACTAAAGAAGGCACTGGACTGGGAGTCGCGGGACCAAGAACGCGACTGTCAGAAGCCCTGGGTAAATACACCAGCATATTTCAGGCAGAGGTATGTGCAATAGGCCGATGTGTAGACATCAACCTAGAAAGAAAATATAAAGACAGAGATATTGCTATACTGTCAGATAGTCAAGCTGCGATTAATGCGGTGGCTGGCTCGAAGATTAATTCGAAGTTGGTCTGGGATACCAGGACCAAATTGAACCGTCTAGGACAATGGAACAGAGTCTCCCTTAGATGGATCCCGGGACACAAGAACATCCCCGGGAATGAAGCAGCTGACGAGGAATGGTGCTGCGAAACCACTAATAGGGCCTGAACCTTACTGTGGCATTGGCAGACACACTACCAAGCAGCTGCTAAGAGATGAAGAAAGGTCCTGTCGGGAAACTGACTGGGCTGGCACAGACGGCTTACGACAGGCCAAGCAACTTCTTGGCTCCTACAACTTAATTAGGTTCAAGAAAGTGTCCCAATTGGGCAAGAATTCCCTTAGGATACTGACGGGGCTACTAACGGGACATTGCAGACTCAGGAAACACCTGTGTACTATTGGCATCTTGAATTCAAGCACATGCAGGTTTTGTGAAACCGAGGAGGAAACCTCCCAGCACATACTTGCAGAGTGTGATGCCCTAGCCAGAAGAAGGAAGTCCCTTCTTGGTGAGCATAGAATATTGATGCATGATATTACCCGACTAGAACCATCTCAGATAATCAAGTTTGTCACGGAAATTGGGCAAGTTGAGGAGCTCTAAGGCTTGAAGGGAGCACAATAGATCCTAAGGGTCGCAGTGCAGCTTTTCCCTATTATATTATTATTATTAATCGAAATCTAGCATAAATATTTCTTCTAAGCATTGCATAATAGTATAGAATATTGACTATCCCATTTGCTCAATCTGAAGTCTGACGTCACTCGCCTTTCGATTCGAACATAGTTTCGAAATACTTATTTTTTTTTAGATCGTTATATGGTGTTCTTTTTGGACGTACTGTCTCCGTAGGAACAAACTTTAATTCGGCCATAATAACAAACCATCTTTTTAATATTTGCGAAAAACTTGTAGTGAAAACATTCTGGCTGACCTAGTAAAAATCTGAATTTTTCAGTAAAAATACATTTTTGCAACTGTTTTGCGTCTGTTATTTGCGTCTTGCTTATTTTAAAAGATAACAAACAAAATGTAGCATTGTTTGGTTGGTATTTTAGATACATTTTTCAAATGTTTTAATGATTTTGTTTTTTCCTTTATCTTGCTATGTCTAATTTTCATTATTATTTATATATTTCTATATACTAGTCGAAAGACGCAAAAGCGCAGACTAGAAATTGGGTCTTAGAGGAGCGCACCAATTCTTCAATCATATATTTGTCAGCATTTTTTATTTCTTTGAGACAGCTGCGCATTTTTGATTGATTAGATTTTCTGCCACAATGTTTATCATAGTTCAAGGTTATTGCCAGACATCAATAAACATTTAATAATCATTATTATTATTAGTTTTCAAGATTCGACAGCATTAAATGTTTATTGTTTTTGTACAAGTTTCCCTATAATTTTCAACATCAAAATGTCAACATGTCACTGCAGCAAATTCTATTTGGAAATGTGCCGCAAGTCTTTGGTGAGCACACATGTTTGAAATTTGACGAAATTCAGTCAATTTACAACAATTTAGTGAAATGGCAATGAAAATTACAAACTGCCAGCAGCAGCAGCAAGAAATGTGATTCAGTCGAAATTATATACGACAGTGCATATACTCTAAACCCTGTACCGCCAGCTGAATGTTACATAATGGAAAGCACATATCGAGATAGGAAGAATTTTTATACGAATACTTTACCATTTCAAACATGCTTTATCTAATTCAAAAATATATTCGTGGAGGCTCTGTGAAGTTGGCACCCCCATGTTCGAATTTTTTGTCGAAATAAACCTTGTTCGTTTGTCCAAGGTTAGCCCATGTTTGCCCAGGCATTTTTTTCGTTTGCCCACTTTTTGAAAAAAAGTTATACCTAAATCAAAAAATCTGCGTGAAGTTGGCACCCCCATGTTCGAATTTTTTTTCGAAATAAACCTTGTTCGTTTGTCCAAGGTTAGCCCATGTTTGCCCAGGCATTTTTTTCGTTTGCCCACTTTTTGAAAAAAAGTTATGCCTAAATCAAAAAATCTGGGTGAAGTTGGCACCCCCATGTTCGAATTTTTTGTCGAAATAAACCTTGTTCGTTTGTCCAAGGTTAGCCCATGTTTGTCCAGGCATTTTTTTCGTTTGCCCACATTTTGAAAAAAAATTATGCTTAAATCCAAAAAATTATTAGATTTGTTACCAAAAATAGGGATTTCCTGAAATCAGTCATTAGAGTTAACTATTTGTTTGTCCAAGGTTAGTCCTCATTTGTCCAATATCTTTTTTATCGTTTGTCCATCCTTAACAAACTTAAAAACTTAAACTTATTTAAAAAAGAAGTATTATTTTTTTAATATTTTATTTATGAGTTTTATTACTATTAATAAACACAAAATTATAAGCAAATAAAAAAAATTAAAACTAAAAAACAATTCCTTCAATTAAAAATAAAAGTAACTAAAACTAACTTAAAATTGCATATAATTGTTTTATTAAACTTTTATGTAGATAACCGTTTCAACATCTTTCCGCATAGTTTTGAGTTGTTTTGCCTTTACAAATGATCTTCTGCAGCACATGTCGTTGTATTGCCACCAAGTCCCTGAACTTTGACGGCAAAAAGCCACAAAATGCTGTGGTTCACGGCTTATAAATCCTGATAAAATATATTGTTTTTCTCTTAGGAAAATTTTTTTCGGAATGTCTGTTATTAATATGGTTTGCAAATTGCTTATTTCTAATACAACAGTTATGTCTACGAGAATAAATTGCTTATTCTCTTTGAATTTTGAAAAATTTAAGTTACATAGAGGGCACACATTTTTTTCATTAAGCATCTCTGCTAAAAATGTAGTCATATATTGATTGAGTTGGGCGCCATCTTTTAAAAAACCGTCTACTTCTATGACTGTCAAGTCAATCTGCTGGTTGGGACTGCATTTAGTTGATCATTCGAATCAATAAACTGCTTGAAGTTCGAATAATTGAAATATGCGTTAGTAAATATTTCCAAACAAGAATCGAACGAACATGTATTGTACAGCTGAACGCGATCATGCGACATTTTTACTAACTCACATTTGGAGCCATTACGTAAAATATCATCTTTGCATTTTAAATGAGGTTTATTATGAATCAATTCAATATCTGGACAATCTCGCAAATATTTTCCTCTACGAGTCACAATTTCATTCGCAATCGATTTATTATGTGGAATGTCAATGATTTCAATAATGGTTGGTTCGTTGATTTTGTTGGTGGTTTCTGTGAGTGTAGATGATACAATATACCCGAATTCATCCTCCGATTCAATTTCATTTTGCTCTGTCAAAGCATACACTGGAGACGAGATACTTCGTTCGTTGCCATAAATTTTTTCCCTTTGTTCCTCTGTGTGGCCATTATCTTCATCGCTTAGGGTATCCCCATGCTGAAGATTTTTTTTTTTCCTACCACAAGCAGCCGAATTTTGACCATACCAATCTTCCTCGTACCCCAAAAAATCTTCTTCATCTAAAGCTATTTGACTTTTTCGTTTGGTTCTTTTGTTTTTTTCAGACTGCAACTTTAAATAGGCTTCGTCCCTCATACGTTTTTTCTTAGCAGCTTCCAATTTCGAAATACTTTCGATAGATCTCACATGGTTAACAACGAACTTGTCAACTCGAAGCGGCGTATAATTTGGTCCCAAATCCGAGTATTTCAAATCTTTGAAATAGGCCTCGCATCTAGCCGATGAAGATGCTTTTCGAGCTTTAGGGAAATACTGTCTCATAACGTTCGTCCACAAAGGAAAATGTGTTCCTAGTTTCACTAAATGGGAAACGATTTCGGGACAATAAAAAGCATTCAAGTTTTCGACACATTGGTCTTCCTTTTGAAAACTCTCTGATGTTTGTTCTCCATTTCCGTTTTCTTTAGTTTTCTCAAGAATATTTTCTATGTAGATGACCAATTCTTCGTTCTGGATTTCATCTTCTAAATAATTGTATGTACGTTCGTCATAATCTTAATTTTCTTCATATATTGTAAAAGTCTTCAATGCGTCAAGTAATAATGAATGTTTCTGATAGCAAATGTCACCTTTCTGGCCACTGTCTTTGCTTGAGTGTTCGCTCAAGGCAACAACAAAAACTGAATGCAGTAACTGTTCGAAGTCGTGTATCTTTTCGCAGGTTGACATGAGACCAACGCACCTCACAAAAAAATCCTTCACTTTGGATAATTTTCCTTCAAAAGCTTTTTTTACACACTATTTTTATCAAGTGTGCAATGTCGACCCGAATAAAGCATTTTAGAGGGTTTTGCAGAATCACGTGGTTTAGCGAATAAAAGCAGTTTAGAATGTATGATTAAGTTTGTTAAGGATGGACAAACGATAAAAAAGATATTGGACAAATGAGGACTAACCTTGGACAAACAAATAGTTAATTCTAATGACTGATTTCGGGAAATCCCTATTTTTGGTAACAAATCTAGTAATTTTTTGGATTTAAGCATAACTTTTTTTCAAAAAGTGGGCAAACGAAAAAAATGCCTGGACAAACATGGGCTAACCTTGGACAAACGAACAAGGTATATTTCGACAAAAAATTCGAACATGGGGGTGCCAACTTCACGCAGAATTTTTTTGATTTAGGCATAACTTTTTTTCAAAAAGTGGGCAAACGAAAAAAATGCCTGGGCAAACATGGGCTAACCTTGGACAAACGAACAAGGTTTATTTCGACAAAAAATTCGAACATGGGGGTGCCAACTTCACGCAGATTTTTTGATTTAGGTATAACTTTTTTTCAAAAAGTGGGCAAACGAAAAAAATGCCTGGGCAAACATGGGCTAACCTTGGACAAACGAACAAGGTTTATTTCGAAAAAAAATTCGAACATGGGGGTGCCAACTTCACAGAGCCATTCGTGGACCATATTGTTATAATAATACTATTTTCTAGACAATCTGTAAACAGTGTATGTTTAGGCATAACAAGTCCTCCGTTGACCATTGATACTATGAAAAATTCTAGAAAAGATTTTCCATAACCAAATCGCCACCTACCATTTAATAACCCTTTTGAGAGTCACTGCCCATAATTGAAAGCTCGACTCAACTTTTATTATTATTACATAGGTTAATAAATTTTTATTTTACGACTTATCTTCAATTTTTAAATAACTTTCCGATTTTGATAGATACAAAAAAAAAACGCGTACTTTAAAGTCGGACCCTGAACCATCATAACAAGCAAACAAATAATATATCAAGCAAAAAATTTTGCATCCAACGAGTTGCTTTGAAGTGGTATATAATATAATAAAACTTGTTGCCCGTGACATAATAAAGGATCTAATCCGAAACTTTTGTTGTGCTAAATTTTATGTCATTTAGTACAGTAAACGAAGGCTCAAAAAAGACGTCTATTGGAAAAAAAAACTTAATGGACGAAACTTTCAGGGATCGTTAGGGACCTTGCTCTAAGTCTAAAACCGAGTTTTCGTATTTGTGGGTAGGGGGCGTGGCACCGCACCCTGACAATATATATTGCCAATTTTTTTCATTTTCATATAGAAAATGCAGTTCAGGGGACAAAGCAGAGGACTGCTTGCTTTGCCGACCTCGTGCTTTGGTATGCTTATGTTTTGTTCGATTGCTCGAAATCTTTTTATCAAAGGAAAGCGATGGAGGACTCATTGTAGATAATTTCAATTGCTTTAACAAAATATAATATATGGGTAAAATTGACCTTTGAATAATGAATTAAAGTTTGATAGAAAAAAAGATATCATGCAAAAACCGTACCAACATAAATTGTTAGGTGGCAGTGCCACGCACCTTACCCACAAATACGAAAACTCGGTTTTAGACTTAGAACAAGGTTCCTAACGATCGCTGAAAGTTTCATCCGTTAAGTATTTTTTTCCAGATGAAACTCATCGTTTACTGTACTAATTAAATGGGACTTCCGACCATTCTGTAGGGATCAAAGTTGGTCAGCGTGTTCTTTTTTTGATATCTTTTTGGAATGTTCAAGTTGTATTTTGAGCAATTATCCTAAAAGCGTTAAACTGTTTATAAAAGTTACTTACGAAAGTTCGCAGTACAGCAGTATTTTAATGAAGTTACTGAAGATTCTATGACGAAAATAAATTACATGTTGTATTCTTCTGGTAGTTAGGTATGAAAGAAGAAGCCTCAGCAAGTAAGGAGTTCTGTGTCAGTTTTGTAGGAATCTATACTTTCTATCCTGTTTCTAACCTTGCTATAATTAAACATTGACAAATTCATTGAACATTTTCGCGTCCTGATTTATTATGATTTTCGGCAAGGATTCAAGATTCGTCTCAATCTGACTTTTGACGGTGAAGCATCATGCTGAACACCTATAAAAAGCTGTTGTAATGATTTAAGTAGCGCCTGTGAAATTTAGATACCTTTGGGCATTAAAAGGCATACGTTCTATACCACTCTATGTATGCAGAGTATAACAAAATAAGCAGAGAGTGCAAAAAGAGCGCATAAAAAAAGCGAAAAGAGATTCTGGGCAAAAAGTTGAAGACAAGCTTCAAGCTGCCGGCAGCACAGCCAATAACTTGACCAGCTTTATTTTTTTTTCTTTTTTCTCTGCTTTTCTTTTTAGTTGGACTTTGACTTACAATATATAATATTTGCGCAATGGTTATAGCACACACACAGATACAAACATACACAAATACTGCTGCGTTTAGATAAATGCTCAAGTTATTGTTGAGCAAGCGGGATGGAAGAGTTTTTTTGTTGCAGTTGTTGATTTAATAAGCGGCTTAAAATGGGGCCAACAGCTGAGCGCACTGAGTTGTTGTGGTTGCTTGTTTCTTGTTGTTGTTATTATTGTTTTGACCGTCTTGTTGAAATGCAAGTAAATGCATTGGCAAATTAACAATAAGAATTACTGTTAGGTAGCTTTGTTGTAGACAGACAGCAGATAGACCGAGAGACCTATATATGTACTACACTTCATACATATGTGCTGTTTGCTATGTGTAATACACATTCCTTGGCTATTGATACTTAAGGTTAAAGTGTTTCTGGGAATTCAGTTGTTGGATCAGTGTGAAAAGATACTAATTTTTATGCCCTGAATACATCAGAGACCCCCTCCAAGTTATCTAAAGTATGATCAGGGCGACTAGAAAAGTTCGATACACCATTTGTCCGCCTAGATCCCAGAGATTGTAAGAGCTAGAGCAACCAAACTTTCAGATGATATGCCTTAGTATTTGACGGGATACAAGCTTATTTTTATTACACCATAGAGGTGTTTTAGAGCATCTGGAGAAAAAGTTTTAGATGGATAATTCGTTTGATTATGAAGATATCCCAAATATCCGACTGCCGCCATATTCTGATAGACTTCGCCTTATAAAATTGCCTTCCTTAAATCATCGCAGAACATGCCACGGCGTGTTATTCTTGCATAAACTGTTACTCGGTCTTATCGATTCCAATGTACTCCTTAGCAAAGTTACTTTTGTCATACCATCCAGAGTAACTCGTAATTTTCGACCCTTAGCCTTACAATTTTGTAAATCTAATTATGCTTTGCACGACCCTTTCCGTGTCTTATGCTCTAACTATAATAACTTTTACAATTTCCTCTCTTTCGAACGGTCTATTCAATCTATCACTTCTTCTATCTTAAGTCACCTTGACTTGCCACTTCGAGCATCCTTGACCAATCCTATATTATGAGTCACCCGCTTGGTCAACGGTGATCCATTGGCTCTTTTTGCGATATAATGTTTAATTTTTATCTTGCTTCCTTTTTTCAACTTTAATATTGTAAATCCAAGTTTCTGGCCAGTTCTTGATGTGAGTTGGTGCATATCATTAAAAAGTTCACCCATCGGGCTAGAGACGCGGATTAGTTCATATCAATTCCCTCGCTCTATTTTCTTTTCTAAATAAATTATATGTACATTTTTATAATATAATGTCAACTGTACGTAGTTGTACCCCTCAAATAAATAAATAAATATCGTAACCAAATTTCTTATTCGAAAGTTTTTAGAAACATCATCAAAATGCGTTTATATCATGTGGCGCCCATCGGTCAAAAAAAAATTTTCTTTCCTTTTACTCATTGTGTTAACGTAAACATAAACATAAACAGGAATTGTTCATTTTTTTCCTGAAGTTCCTGAAGAAAACAAGATATTTGGAATCTTTTCTATTCGAGCGAGTTCTTCTTTTTTTCGGCTTGCAGTAATATTTTCCATAACGAGATTCGAGCTATATTTATTTATAAGGAAATCAACCTTGTTGTTTGGTAATGTTGAAGAGTACGCCTATCAACGAACAAAGGACAAAATACAAACTGGTTCATTTTATTACACTTTTCTATTCCCTATAAGGCTAACCAACTTATTATATACATTAGTATAAGCATAGTGCAAATAATTTATAGTTTATGTTTACGGCACGTTTTCCAAGAAAATGATAAGAAGCCTTAAAGTGTCGCACTAAAAATTTCCGGTACCAAGTGCTAAATGTCGGTTGGTGATAGCTTTTAATATGACCATAATTACACATTTCTAGTTTTGAGTTATCATGAAAAGCTTTCGAATACTTTTGCTACACTTAAGTCCACAATTAGGGATGTCTAATCACCTTTTGCGCCCCACCATTATTACAACTAATTGTGGGTTTATGATGGAGCAAACGCCCATATAAATAAGCATAGCATGTTGGCTACTTTGCCACAACAACAAACATAAATACACGATAGTGTTTGACAAAACATTTGACCACACGCCACTGCCACAATTATTAATTGTCAACACTTAAGAACTCACAGATACAATACACTCACACAAATGGAAACCTTATCCCACACGCTCGTCCAGCTAATGGACATGGAATTGGTTTAATGTGTTTTCTTGTATTTGGACATTTGTGTCTCTTTGTTTGTTGCGCCCCCGCATGTTAAACATACTACAAATGCATTAGGAGAGGGCGTTGTTGGCTTTTTTCTATGATTTAACTTCCGGGTGGTTTTTCACTACAAAATTTTTCCATTTTCAGAACTGCAGCAAAAACATTCACATAATGAAGCTAACTTTCATAAGGCTTCTTTGGTCGTTGTTAGTCTAGTAAATTGTAGCACATTTTTTTTCTTTCTACTATTGATAGACCGCAAAAATCATGCTAAAATGCGCGTCCAGCTCAGACAATAAAAATCAGTGACATAGCTTGATTTTTGCATTAGGGGGTAGAGATAATATCATTTAATTGGTGCAAAAGCAAGTTAAAAGATATCTTCACTGGGGTAAAAGTCTTGGCATCTGCATTATATAAAAAAATATTGTTGAGAAAGCTGGCCTGCGACCCCAAGGATCTATTGTGCTCCTTAGAGCTCCTCAACTAGTCCAATATGCAACACAATCATAATGCTTGGGGGTAGGCCCTTCTTTTGGCCTTAGCGTCAAACTCTTGCGGCTCCCAGGCCGAAGCCTTCCTTAGTCAAAGACACTGATGTGTCCTTTCATAGGATGTATCTTCTGAAGTGTGGTCCAATTCTCTTTGTTAATGGCACTAAAGTTTCTTTCGAAGTTGTACTCATAGATCATCTCATCTCTTGGTAACAGAATTGAGGGGACCACCTTTCCGAGGTCGTCGACGACTCTAGTACTTTTACTTCCTTGCTTGTCATAATAAGGAATCCCCTGAGGCAAAGTTGCCGCATATTCGATTGGCTGGAATCAGTTGGAGACCCACTTCCTCGCACCAGTCGCAGGCAATATTTGATCTTTAGTATTTCACAGATAGTGTCTTCAATTTTTTTTCTTCTTGTGAGCAGCGACGATTAAGTTGCGTTACGTTATTGGAATATATTTTTCTGAAATAAAGTAGAAACTCAGAAATTAATTTTAATAAACAGTAGAAACATCTTATCAAAAATTCAGAACAAAATGTCAATCAACCTTTTGATTTCGGAACATTTTGTCAAAAATTTGCGAATATGGTTAAAATTTTAAGTGGGACCCAAAAAATTTTATTTATTTATTTATTTTTATTTTAAGATTTCAAAAGTTACAAATTTTAAGGAACCATAGTTTCCTATGGCTGTAGAGTGCGTACCAAAAATTGCAATAAAATGCTTTACTGCATCCAAAATCTTCAAAAAGAAGCTGAGAGACATACAAATTTTTCTTAGGCTCTTGGAGAGTGGTTGATTGATACCTCAGAATTTCATAAAAATGTTGTGCTGCTAAAAAAAATCTTTAAACTAAAAACAAGCTCAACAGCAAAATTTTGTAAATTTTCCTACAATTTTGTTAAGCTCATGCAGGAAAGGGGCTGGTTGGATAGCCAAACCACCATGCTGTCTACGCCACTGATAACAACTAAGATACATTTCTATTCAATGGCATTGAGAAGAACAGCAGCAATAACAACATCAACAACAACAAAAATTCAATGCCTGCATAGCGTATTAATTACAGTGCAAGTCCAATTGGACTATCTAGTATCTTTTTATAACATACAGAGCTTACAAACAAGCGAGCAATCTTTGTTTGGTATTTCAGATAAGCCGATAAGATACTACGAACAAACAAACAACAACCACTTTATGTACTATGTATCACGCTCTCTCTGCTTGTGTTTGTGTGTTTGCGTGTACATAGTAAAGTGTGCAGCAGCTACGTCATAGGCAAATGTATCTATAGCCGCTGCACATGGCCCCGCACTTTAAGATACATTTAGAGCAAACTCTGGCGCTGCGCTGCTACGCTTGACTTAAATTCAACAAAAGCCGTGCAAATCAAGTGCGCAGCAAACATTTTCTATTCCCCATAAGTGCCACAGGGTTGCATGAATGAATTGGGGGTTCCCCGCACTTTTGGGGGTGTTTCAAGTGGCGGCGCCAAAGTTTTTGAAAAAATAAATATGCATAGCGAATGACGATTGTCTCTGGTATCTGTGCGTGAGGATTAGCAACCAATGAGTGGGCGTGGCAGTTGCTATTACAACCAAATGGCGCCGCCGCCTCCTGCTTTATCGCTATGCCATTTAATTGAGCTACATTGACCTGAAGCATAGCACTCGAGAGTCTATAAAGTTTTTGCCATGCATAATTGACGCCCAAGAGTTGTGGAATTTATGTGGCAGCGAGTTACTAAAATTCACTAGGGTTCTTCGCTGACGCAAAAGTTTCACCATAAGTAGCTGTTTGTTATTAGGCGTAGATGTGCATTGTAGGTTACCCCCTGGCAGCACTTTTCAAACTTTTTGGTATCCCAGACTCCTAAGCTGAAAAGTAATGAAAGAAAATGGGCTAAGAACCCTCTTTACTCTTTAAATCAATCATTTAATCGATTTCATAAAAAAAATACAACAACCAAAAAGTAACACCTTTTTGTGCTAAATTTTAAATTTGGTATGCCTCTCAATTAAGAATATTTCTCTTCTACGATTTTAAAATCAAAATTGAGCCCAAACTTAAAATATTTAAAAAGTTTATGGAATAATTTTTGACAGTGGGTCTTAATTCAATACAAGAGCTGCCAGAACACTGAAAATAAGTAAAATAGCAAAGAGTGAGTAGTTTTTCGCGATTTTCATTATTTTTGCTGTATACGCTTGTAACCACAGTGCATGACTTGGTCGATATTTAGATTAAAAGATTAAATTGTTGTAAATTGAAAAAGAGAATACATATCGACTTAATTAAAAAGAACGCATCAGAAGCTTATTTAAACGCATCATTTGGTTGTCTAGCTCTGGTGGTCTCTAGAAGATTTGAGTTTTCATAAGTTCGGATAGGCAGATAGACGGGAATGGCTCAATTCATAACAAGACAATGATAATTTTGGTTTTTTTTTTATATTTAAAAATATAGTTAAATATTTTTTCCATAAAAATTTCAAAATATATGGTTAAATATTTTTTTAATTTATTCATACCCTTATCACTATGAGCTTTGCACTTTAATAGCTATATATCGTAGATGATATTGTTGCAGACCAATTTAGTTATAATTTTATGTTCTACAATTCTTGTGAATATTCAAAAAATAAACTTATATTTAAAAAAAAAGCGACTTTGTCAGCTTTAACCTTGTACATCTTAAGATAATCATAGCAAAATTTGAATCTGGTAACTTTTTATTGCAAGGAGTCATGCTATATGTTTGTCGCTACTACAAGGCAATTGTATTTGGAAAAAGAACGATTTGTGTCATTTATGATATTTCTGGTTACTTTTACGCACAAGTTTTAAAACGAGAAGTAATGCTTATGTGTCACTTCTGCTTGTTGTTGGTGCCATCTCTTCACTAGATTCAAAATACTTTACAATTTTAAAACTAAAAAAAAACTGTTAAATAATTAAAAAAAACAATTATTTTACATTAAAAAATATTTTTTTATTGTTTTAGAAAAGTCTACCTTCAGTTATCGATAAATCCGTTATCCGTCGATATTTTGCAAAAAAATAAATAAAATTTACCAGTTTGGTTAATACCTTTATCACATGTATACAAGTCATCTAAATCGAAAGGAGATCGATAAATAGGTGATAAGCATTACTTATTTTCGCCCATATGGCAACACTCCGATTTTAGAGACTGTACAAAAACTGTTTTTCAAATATGTTGTTTTTACTGCAGCAATTATAACTACTGGAAATCTGAAACGATTCTAATAAGTGGCTTAGATAGCGTAGTATCAACTCCATTAATTTTATTGGAGAATTGTATTTTTCAAAAGAAATCCCGTCGTTAGATTGGGCCTATTAATCCCCCAATTTACGACTGATAAGAAGTACAAATAGGTAAGAAAACTGCAATATCATTGTTGAAATGCAATATTGGAACTTGAATAATATGGATGCAAGCCCTGAAACTCTATAAAGGGGAAAAAGTGATCATTCAATGCTCCTTGTGACAAAATTTGATACCACTAGCTTTTTTGATCTAAGAGGAACAGGTTGTTGGAACAAATGGAGGGACCTTGTCTTCTTTGATCGTGGTATAAACTTTTCTGACTTGTTTCGTCCTAGCTGTTAGATACAAAAATTTCTGACACCATATAAAAATATCCCTTACAGGGTACAAAATGAATTATAAGTGAAAAAACTTTTAGAACTTCTACTTCATTGCTTTCTTTCCTTAAAGAGTTTTTAAAAGTTTTCTAGTTCACACTAACTTACTTAATTTGAGTACCTTTGGACTTAGCATATAATATATGTCCTAAAGTACTATTCCATAAATATAAGCGCTACTTCTACTTTATTTCAACAAGTATTACATAACTATAAAACGCCTTGATCCTTCTCTTAAAAGCAATGAACATAAAATGTAAAACAAGCTTAGCTGTCAGCTGTCTGTGGGTGTTGGTTTTGTCGGGTTGTTTAGGTTGATTGGGCTGGTGTCTGAGCGGCAAAAAGTTTCTTGACATTGCGACAAAAGCTGCACAAATTGCAGCAACAACAACAAAGACAGACTGTTGCTTGAGTGCACACACACATACACATACACAACTTGTAAGATAGACAGATACTTTTGTATCTTTTGCATCTAGGACCAGAGTCTCAGAGTCAGTGGCATAAGTTGCATGCACATGTTTGTTTGGGGCTAGTGATTTTTATCGCTGTAACCCGAGGCGAACTGCACGCAGCATAGAAATTACAGCTGATATTTGTTGACAACAAACATTAAACTGAGTTACTAAGCTCCAAAAAAAAAAACAACAAAAAGAGCAAGCAGTCAAGGCGTTGGGCGACTATGGAATACCCTGCATCTAATATTTCTGCGAAAAATTTTGTACTAATACATACAAAAAATTCTTTTCTGGAGTACGGAGGGGAGAAGTGGGCTTATGTTTTGTCCAAATGTACATTTTTGGTTGGTTATATCGCTCACATACCAAAATTGGCGGCTCTAGCTGCTACCTTGCCCTTATATTATCAACCCTGGTTTTTTTAAGTGTGACCAGATGTGTTTGATGTATAATTTGGCAATCGACAAGGCTCGCGTCGATTGATGCAAGACAAATATCGATATACATATAATATAATCAAGACTTTCGCTGTTTTCGTTTATGACATCGTAATTTAAATTATGGATATATGAAAATAACCCCGAATAACCAGCATTTATTTTGCCACAAGGTTCTAGGAATTAAAGAAAATCACTCGCCCAAGAAGAATTGTCCATCACCACAGCCATGCTAGCTCACACAACAGAGCTTTTGAGCCCTTAAAACATCAAATGAATGGGTCATCCGCCTTACAGCCCTGACTTGGCCCACAACAAATTGTATTTTTTCCCAACTATCAAGCACGTATTTCGAGATCAATGTTTTCCGATGATGCCAGAAGATTCATTTAAGCCCTCAAAAGAGTCTTTTTAGAGCTACCTTGGGGTTTAAGCGCATTCAAAGGTGCACAGATTCTAATGGAGCATATTTTGAAAAGCAATAAGCAAGTTTTAATGATAAATTATTGCCTGCTCACCTATTCAAACATCTAAGGAGAATTCAATAGGAGAGGCCGCCCGAAATTTATACATTTTTCGCTATATCTATGAAAGATATATCTTTTATGCCAAATAAGTATGTAAGTTACAATATGTTTTAGCGTGAAAATTTCGACGGAATGGCTTTTGTAGAGAAAGTGTAAGCTCCAAAATACTTGTTCAGAGGAACGTTTTCGATATGAACAATCTTCACAATTTTCTTCTTCATACAGATGATGCGCATCTTCTGGTAAAATTTGTTAGCCCCAACTTATGGTCTTCTAGATATAGGTGTATGTACGTACACGGCACAATCCCAACCTAAGGTGACGTTTCACATTTTTAACAGCCACTTTTCTCAAAGCCTGTCCAGTGCAGAAATCTATAACACCCTTGACCCCATAGTTACAGGGTATTAAAAATAAAGTTAGCTGGTCGCGTGCACAAATCGCAGCCAAAAGTTTTACTCCAAAACTTCAAAACAACAACAACAACTGCAATTACATGGTAGTCATAATTTGTAGTCCAAAAGCGAAACTTATGGGCGGCTGGACCCGCAGTCGACGACGTCATAGCGTGCGCCTGGCGCCTTCAAGAGGCGGTTCGGGAGGCCACATATTATTGGGGTTGCTTGCAGTAAAAACCCGTAATTGCCATATAATGCATTGGAGTTTTGCCGCCAACGAGCAGCTCTGTAAGAGTAAGTTCCGCCTGCAATTGTCGTTGTCGTTGTCTCGTCGTCTGCAAATCGCATAGTTGAGCAACTTTCGTTTTTGGATTTTCTCTCAGTGTGAGTCTATTTGCGGAACTACTATTAAATGCAAGCAGAGTCAAACATAAGCCTTATCGATAGCTATGGCGACATCTACGTCATCAGTCTGCGCAAGTTTATGCGGGTATAGAAATTTATAGTATTTCATTAACATTTCTCGAGATGTTAAATGCAATTTGAATGTAACCAGCTATAAAGTGAATGGTCAGTGTTGTCCACGTCATAGCATGCCAAATAACAATTTCTTTTTAGAAGGAACAGCCCATGCAAGCGCTATAGTAAAGGTTATAGTCTAGTTGAGTACAACGCGAAACCGCGTTTAAAGAAATTTATGCACCCCCAAATTATTGATTTATCTCTAAAAAACTTGTTTTTTAGCCAATTTTCTAAGCAACCCCATGGTTAAACGCGTATTTCAAAACGAACAATAAATCAAAAATGAAATACAGTGTTATCTACCAAAAATTTAAATAAAAGCATTGCCAAACATAAATTAATTAATCACACTTCTTCTTTGTTTTTATAAATAGCGGATTTTTGTTAAATAAGCATTGAAAAAAAATTACAAAAAGAAGCTATGTTGAAAATTTGCGAGCTTAACCCATTTTTTTCAACAATTTTTAACTTTTAAACGTTATATGAGCGAATTTTTCGAATAAATAGAAAATTGCTAGTTGCTTCTTCTTGGTAATTAAACAGTATTGTTCAAGTTGGTATTAATATTTGGAATGAAGTTCTTTATCGGAGCTTGAAGTAAAATGTTAGAAAAATCTTTACGTAACGAAATAAGGTAGACTACACCCAATTGTAGTAAAAAAAAACAATCCAAAGTCAACTAGAGCTACGGGCATAACTCTCAGCTAAACTTTGAATATTTTTGGAATTTTCCTTAATTCCAATTTGTTACATACTTAAATAATTTTTTTTTTTTTTTAATTTCTTTAACAATTAACTGAAACTTACATTATTCCTTTAGTATTTATTTGTTAAAATACAATATATTATTAGCTATTTTGTATTTAGTTTTAAAAAACAAATATTTTTAATTTTTCTTAATGAGTATTTCTCATGTAATATACATAGGTATAATAACTTTGTATAAAATAAAAATTGAAAAAATAATTAAATATTTTATACACAATTTTGAATTAATAATACTTTGTGTATAATTAATAAATAAATCTTTAAATTATAAATTAAACTAATATATTTGCCTTAAATTTTTGCTAAAGTTTGTTTCTGAAATGTTTATATTTTATTAATTCCTATTGTTTTAAATATGAATTTAGATGAATTTTACGTTAATATTTTAGAAATTTTTTGTTATAACATATATTCACTATTTCGTATATAGTTTTTTATAATCACATATTTTTAAATTTTTTTAATTAACTTTTTTTTTTAAATAAAAAAAAATATTTTGTATGCTACTTTTTATCAACACTGTGTATAATTAACGAATAAAACCTTAAATTTTACACGAAATTTATATTATTTACCTTGAAAAGAATAAGCGGATAGAATTTCGTTCCTTTTGGGTGTCCCATGATATTTTTATTAAAATTAGAAATTTTTTATCATATTTTACAGTACAGATCACGTAAGAAAAATGTTAGAATAATATTATTATTATTTATTTTGTATGTCAATCTAACAATAAAAAATGCTTGGAAGACACTGGTCATTTTTGATACGTGCAGAAAAATGTTCATCTTTATATAAATCGGGAATTTACTACAGTTTGAATTTATTTAAGTGGATAAAGTCTAAGAAAATGTTTTTAAGTGGTTTTAAAAATATATAATATGACTAAATGTAGGCGGTTCTGGCCCGACCTGAGCTGTAAAAACCACTGATGATGAAATGTAGTTTCGGAACTCCAAGCTGATTGATTTCATCATTTAAGAACCCAAAAATTTTCAGCGTGGATTTCGTCTCATTGAAATACATATCTTGAAAAATTGTTCATTTCGATACCCTGTACCAATTAGGCAGAGAGATTTGCGCGATATATTTGAAATGTGATAGGGAGAAGGTGATGAAGAACACCGACCGTTTTTGTAGACTTGATCAGCGTATGAATATAAGGAAATTCTTCAGAAAATTTTTGCAAAAGATGTATACTACGTGAGTCTTGTCAAGTTTACAACGTACACAACTTTTAATTTAATTACTATTTTCGATATAGCCAGTATGAACATCCAAATTTCGAAAACAATAAATGCTTGGGAAATTTTTGCCAAGAGATGTACACTACATGAGTCTTGACAAGTTTGCAAAGTACACAACTTTTAATTTTGTTAAATTCATTATTATTATTATTTTGAGTAACAAAACAAATATTAATGAAACGCAAACATTGTATTAGAACAATCTTCTGAATTTCAAGTGACAGCAAAAAAATAATAATAGATTACAAAATTTTGGTAAAAACAGTTTCAAAGTTCATCTTCTGCTATCCAGTATTCACAATGGAACTATCATAACAGTATTGTTACGGATTGGTCGAACAACAAAATTTTCTTAGAACAGTCTTCAGAACTCCCCTTTTGCTATTAAAAATTCACTGAAGAACAGTCTTCAGATTTATTTTCATTATTTTTTCTTATAAACCTAGAAAATTAAGTAAGGCAATTCTCAAGCCAATGTACAGACGTATGCTATGCAGTTTTGCAGCACGGCTAGCGTCTCCAACTTTGAAATTTTCCCATGATACCAAACCGTACCTAAATTAATTTTTATAATTATAAACTAGAAATTAATTTAAAAGATGCTTAGATAATGAAAACATGACAACTATTACTTATTAGAACATCCAGATAGATTTTTGTAATAATGGGTAATTAGAAAATAGTATGGTTATAGATTGATCTTCTTTTATTGATAAAATTAGCTGATTGTTGTCTGGCAGTTAAAAATAGAAAAAAAAAACTATTATTACAATTTAAAGAACAAATAGCAGAGAGAAAGAGAGAGTCTAATTAGGAATATACCACTTATCTGCTTCGAATTATAATCCGTTGAGCGAATCTCCTAACTCTCGATCTTCTGAGAAAATTACAATATCTGTGCGCATAAACTTAGTAGTTGCCGTCTTCGTCTGTAGCCGGCGACACAATTACATTATGTGCGAAATGGGCGATGTCACCCATACAAATGTACATATGTATGTATGTATATATAAGTGTGTAAATGTGTGCGTGTTGAAGCTGATGACTACGATGATGATGATTACTTCCGTCAAATGGCTTCAGCGTACTTTCCACGTGCACTAACTCGTGCTGGCAAACATTGCTTTCCGGGGTTTCCCCTTTTCGCAGATGATGAAAATGCAATCAGTTTTGCGAAAGCAGTGAAAACTGTCAAAGACCCTGAGACAAAAGCTTTTCAAGGCAAGAGAAATTGACAAAGCTAATTTTTGTCAACATTTCAGTTTGACATTTGGCGTTTTCTTATCGTGCAATTAGCAAGAAACTTATATACCTGCTTATATACACTATACTTCATAGATATATATTTGTTGAACAATTTATGTGTTTTCGCTTTAGTATTTATATTTATCCAGTTATTGCTTTTATGTCTTTTCTTTCCGCATAGTTTGCTGCGTTTGGTTTTGAGCATAAATTTGACTGAAATTAACAAAAACAAAAATTTAGGCAAATAACATCAATTAACTTGGTTAATTTTCATTGTTGTTGTTGTTCCAGATGTTGTTGTTGTTGTTGTTGTTTATTGCCTAGGTGCGGTGTCTTGGCATTTTCCAGCACTTTGTGCAAATTAGCAGGGTGGGCCAGGCCGCTAGGTCTCAATACGCTCGGTCTGCTCTGATCTTGGCCAATTTGATGTAGTCGCCCACGCTGCAGCATATAGCCATAAGGCAAGAAAAACCATGTGATGAAAAAAAAATTCAAAAAGGAAGCTAAAAACAAAAATTGTATAATAATAAAATGTTTATCAAAAGTTAAAAGCTATTTATATGAATGATTTTTTTTTTTTTTTTTTTTTGTGTGCGCTGCTTATATGACGACAATTTTATTAAAAATTTGATTATTGCTAATTTTTCTATAGAATTTTGGCATATGCAAACTAATTTTTTTTTTGTTTTGGCCAGATTTTGTTGTTGTCATTGTCGGAGCACGTGTCATGTAATTTTTGGGCGCGACCCGGTTGCCAATAACAAGCCATCAAATTAAGTTATAGTCTGGCAACCGCAAGCGACAGCAGGAAGATGAAAGCTTTCAATTTTGTATACCCTGTAGAGTAAAGTTGAACTGAGTATTATAGACATGAAGTTAGTTTTGCAAAAGGCAATTATGTTTTTTTGTAAGTTAATTTTTAATTATTATTATTCAAATTACGAATTTTTCTTGGAATAATTTTGTAAATAAAATTCCATTAGGATTTAGGATGAACCTTTTTTTTAAGTATTTTTAGAGTTGTCGAAAAATTATGAAAAGGTTTATGACCATGTTCTTTAAAATCCAATATATCCGGTTTTACTTAACTAACCTATTCAATGAACAATTTGAAAAAAAAAAAATAATTTTTTAATAATTCTAAAAAATCTGTTCAGGATTTTAGATAAATCTTCATTTTGAAAATTATTTTGATAGTTATCGAAAAATTATCAAAAATTATTTGGTCAAGTTCTTCAAATAGAATATATCCGGTTCAAATTAACCAATGTATCCAATTCACAATTTAAAAAAAAATTTCGACTCTGGCTGAAAATAAAATATATATCTTAAAAAAAAATAACTTTTTAATAATTCATAAAAATCTGTTTATCGAAAACTACGAAACTACTGCCATTAAATTTTGTTCAAAAACAAAAGAATTAACATTTTTAAGTCATAATTTATATTTTTTCTGAAAACGAACCTCAAAAATATCGAAAGAAAATTATGCAAAAATTTCGTAAAGCAATTTTTTGTTGTAACTTGACGGAATGGTGGAATCTAACTACCCGATTTTACTTTAACATCTTGTTGAATATAATTTTAGAGTTGTCTTTTTCAAAAAATAAAAATTATTTTCAAAAAATTTTCTAAAAACATTTAAAAAATTTGTTTTTTTTTTGAATTGTTGATTTGAGTCATATTTGGGCCATAAAAAGTAAAAGTAAGGAAGTTTTTTTATTTTTTGGTTAAAATCCAATTTTTTTAAAAAGCCTTATCAATAGTACACTTGGAGAAAAAAATCTTGGTTAAAAAGTATTCAGTATTTCAGTCAGATTTAAAAATCGTTGGGAGCTGCTTTTTGTTCCTTTTCCCCAGCTAGTCCCTTTTCATTTTAAAAACTTAAAATTATATTTTTATATTTATATCGGCGGAGCGTTGATAATTATTATAATTTAAACATTTTCCTTGTGAATTTGTGATATGCTCACAAAGAATGGCAATACACAATAGGCACAGTTTTTGATGCCTTGCTATACCTCCTTCATACTAGCGTAAGTTGGTCTTAAAATTCCAGAAATTGGTTCAGTAAAACTGTTTTTCCACCAAAGTGCCATGGACTTATCAGCAAAATTTTTGACCCACGCATTTTTTAAAGATTTCACTTGCCAAAAACCGGCTTAGGAAGTGAATCTCCGAGTCGTCATAGTAGACAGACTGCAGCCTTGCTATTACCTTTTTTCTGTTTGGACCAGGCAATATGCAACTGAGTGCGAGTGCCAAGTGATGGGTCAAACATGGGAAATGCCTCCGTACGATTGTGCGAGCGACTGCACTGACTGACGTGGGCACATGACAAACGACAAGCAGACTGAGTGGAGGGGGAAGCTAAAGTGTTCGGGGTTGACAGACAGGCAGGACCAAGGCATGACTCCTGACGAGAACAATGCCAGTCAGAGCACTCGTTGCAATGCCTCTTCACTTCAAGTGGGGTGCGCACTCGAAAAAAATACAACAAAAAAAAATTGAAATTCTAATAATGCCAAAAATGTCGGCTGGCTGACAAAAGGCGCCTGTCCTGCGGTTGCCGGTAGCATGTGCCGGACGGGGCCCAGCTACAGCTGCGGGCAATTTGTGTAGTGCGGACCCAAGCCCCATCAAATCATGCCTAGTGCCAACAGTGTCTTTTAAGGGGGTGGACATTACGACTAAACAGGGGCGCCTAAAATGAGATTATAGAAGTTTTCTGAAAGTATTGAATATTTTGACTCCCCCAAAATTTTTTGTGCATGCGCCACTGCTGCGCTTAACAGCACATTTGTATGTTACAAAATTGCAATTTTCATTTATGAAAATTTGTAGCAGCTTTGCGGGGGCGTCAAGTTGGCAGACATATAAAACTTTTCCATTTTTTTTGTTCGCTGATTTAAGGACTAAGATATTTTTCGATTAAACTAATGCAGTCATAAATAAATCTGCTGGTTTGCCAATTGCAGTGCTACCTTTTTGCAACATTTTCATTTAGCTATAGTTTTGGCAAATTTGTTTTGGCAATTAACTTTTACTCCATACGGAAGTTGCGGCCTGCCACAAAGCCCGTGTCCTGACAACAGCTGTATCCACGCAACCAATTGTCAAACTTATGTAGCGCGCCACAAAGTCAGACAGACAGGGTGTGGTTTTGGTGGTTTTTCGGTTGTCTCCACGAGTATATCGTCGCTGCCATTAACAAAACGCATTATTGTTCGTAATTTTCTGTCAAACTGCCGGCAAAAAACAATTTAGCAAGCACATTAAGTAGAGAGTAAAAGCGGGCAATCATCCAGACGCGCCCATTTGTGGGCTCACACTACCAACGCCCACTTTCCAAAGGCAATGCACATTTATTTTGCAAAAAAAAAAAAACTACGCACAGACATTCCACAGTTTTTCCGTGAATCATTGCTAGATTTTCCTCCACTAATTTGCAGCAAATGTTTTTCGGGCATTTTTGCGATTACTTTGGCGACGACTATAAGAATGAAGGCGTCGACGACGACAAGGAGTATGTACAGTGGTTTGCAGATTTTTTTACAGTCCATTTTTAAATCTATAACTTTTTAAACAGAAAAAATTTAAGCATCAGTACGTTGGGTGTGGTTACAGCTTAGGACACACAGCTTTGTGACGTCATTGGTCTTTCGATGTCATAGAAATTCGAACGCAATTTTGAAATAATTAATAGCCAATCGTTACCTTACTTCTATTTAGTTCAAATTTAAACCCTTTTTGATAATATCTACTCAAGAAAATTGGGTATGACACTAATTCGATGGATACTAAAATAAACGTGCTATTGTTGGATGCCAGTTCGGTTTCGCAAGTTGTGTGCCGAGTGTCCTAGTGGGACACTCATCCTGTTGTTCGTAATGGAACAAAGCCGCATCGAACAAAGCATTTTCTCCTTTCTAAAAATAATCCTAGACAGAAATTCTATCTGAATCGAAGACCTTTTCCCACATCTAACAACGCAAAATTGCATTTTTTTTTTGACTTATGGGTTGCCGATGGCAACGCTTAAGCTTATACTGATGTTCTGGTATTAATCACTAAACAAATTCTCATATACTCTTTAAAACTGTTAAATTCTAACTAGTAAAGCACATATTGTATTGATTTGCAAAAAAAAACAACTGCATAAAATAAGCTTTGCCCCACTGTGCAAGCAGCAAGCAATTTCTTAAAGTTTGAAGCATTTACATTGCTCATACGCAGCGTGTTCAAGTAAGCAGCTTCTTTGTTTGGTTCTCTCTCTCTTTTTTCGTTTTTGCAAACAACAAGTGAAGAAAACACACAATCAACTGACTAAACATACATATATATACACATATGTATAGCATATACTTGCATATATGTGTGCACATATTTGTTGATGGCAAAGTGTAAGGAAAATAGTGGAAAATTGAAAAGCAACGAGATAAAGGCAGAGCCAACAACTTGCTGCGTTAATTCGGTTTGCTAATTTGGCTTGACGCCAAATTGAAAATAAAAACTTCAAAAAGCTTAAAAGGCGCAACGAAAATATTTTATTTTGCATATGTACAGTAAATACATAAAGGAATCATCTTTGTTAAGTGAAATTGATTTTCAAGGTTGTACTAAACGCCCAAAATAAGTTAACATTTTTTGGCATGATTTTATAAATATTTATTTCTTGAGAGAAATCAATACGTTCAAATAAAATATGTAACTTTTAGACATTAAAATAAAACGCGTTTTTCATTTTTTATTTAATTATGACTTTAGTACCTACTGATTATTTTTGAACCAGTTTGTTCAATCTAAGTTGCCAAGAAAAAATTTATTTTAAACAATAAATAAAAAAAATTATTTTTTTTTAAATATATTCTTAAATGTGTCAATCATAATTTGTTTTAAGCACATATTTTTATCTTATCATTATACAACATTTTATTTTTTTTTAAATATGTTCTTTAAATGTGCTAATCATATTTTTATTTTTTTTAAGAATTATTTTTATCTCAGCAATGTTAGAAAAAAAATTTACCGAAAATTTTTTATTGTATAAAATATTTTAAAAACTTTAGAAAAAATATAAAATGTTTTTTTTTTTCAAAAGGCGTCAAAAATAATCAAACATTTTTTAAATATTGAATGAAATAATGTAATAATGTTTACATAAAATTTACACAAATTTATAAATTTTTTATGAAATATTAAAAAATTAACATTTATTAATTATTTAAAGTAAATGATTCGTAATAAATGCGATTGATTTCCGTATAGGCAATCATAATTATTAATATATAAACGCCTTACTTTTCAATTTAAATTTAAAATATACTACAAATTTAAAAAAAAATGCATTTACTTTTGAAATTGATGCAGAAAATTGTAATTTTCGGAACTCAGTGATTTTGCTCGAAATCGAAATCCTAATACCTTTCTGATTGTCGCTATATTAAGCAGACACCCATATATTGTACAATTTTTTTTTAAATAGTCTAAGATTCAAAAACTAATCATGACTAGAGAAGTTCATGGAAAACGTTTCTCCGACATTTCACTGTTATACTACCTAAATCAAATAAATATTGCCAGGCAATTTATTGGCAATGATCTTTTTTTGTTTTGGCTGGCAAAAATGAAATTGTTTTTGTCTTCACGGTTTTGTTTTTTTTTGTCTAATTTTTTTTTTAAAGGCACATTCAACCAATTGCCCAGGCCATGTGTCTGTCGCCAATAATTCTTGTTGTTGTTGCTATCGTTATTTGTATATTGCTTACAAAAGTGAAATTTATGTTGTCAGGTTAGCTAATTTATGTTTCATTTTAGCCAAGAGCCAATGGCCAGCATTGTTTGGCTGTAAATAGAAAATTACGTAGCCGCCGCGTGCGCCACAAGCGAAGCGACAAAATGCGAAACTAATTTGATTTTTCACAAGTGCAACGCTTTATGCGACAGCTGCAAGACTAGCAAAAAAAAATAATTTAAACATTTTTAAATGGCCAAAAATTGTTGTTGATTTTTGAAAAATCTGCAACGAGCCGGTCAATTTTGGGCTAGCGGCGTCAAAAAATATTTTATATCTGGCACTAAAAATAAAAATGGCGCAGTGCAACAAAAGCAACGACGGCGACGACATTTTAATTCAAGTTTGCTAAACTTATGAGTCAGGCGAAATGTATAAACCATGCTATAAAAATATACACAAAACTTTATCAAAGCCGCCGTTGGGAAGGGGCATCAATCCGCGCCTTGGAAAATCCTTTATTTTTAATAAGCATAAACAGCAAATAGCCATTTTTATCATTTTACAAAACATTTTTGTAATAGCCTGGTCGTTCTAAGCATAGAATTGGTTTCAAATTGTTATGTTTGAAAATATTTTTATGTACCATAAATTTTTAAAGGTTTTTGGTCTTAATGTGGCCACCACTGCTCAAAACACTAGAAATTCATGAAGTGATAAAAATTCCTTGGGCAGCCAAGTAAATTTATAACTTTAATCAAAGTTTTATACAAAGGCTTTCAGTCCCACTAAACATATTGGCTATAAGTTTGTTGGCTAACTTTAAAATCAATGTACTGGAGAGACTCCAGCTAAACTTCTAAAGTGTACTGTAGCTTGAACAGATATTATACCCACAATATTAGATTATATTCCTTCAGTCCAAAAAAAAATATCCTACTTCTTCTTTGAATCACGAAATTCTAATGCTTAAAGAAGAAAACTATCAAGCTATGGAACTGGCCAAAGAGTACTCAAAGTATATAAGAAAACTTCAGTAAATTTTTCGAAAACTGCTTGGATATGAACGCAAAAAAAAAACATATTTAAGAAAAGAATAGAAGACGAATCAATTTTCAAGCAGCTACTAATTATATCAAAACTGATTTTTAAATAAATTTGTTTCCATCATAGAAGCGATGTTAAGTCTAAAAAAAAGCTACAGATTGGACTTCATGTTTGTGAATTTAAAACTCAACAAAAAAACCCTTACAAAAATTTTTAAAAATGTTAACATAGTTCTACTGAAAAAATACATTTGATGAAGATAAAATTTCCCAAAATGTCTTAAAAAAATTACTTACTCATATCCGGCAGCCTATCACACAAAATCATCTACGCCACTGCACAATCTACAAATCCAAACTTAAATGCAAATTTAAAAAAATACGTATAAAATAAATATTGAAAAAAGAACACAAGCTACTGGCCAGCTAAAAAGCTCAAAGGCGGAAACCGCAAAAGTGTGGGCACAGGTCATGTCATTGTTAGCCTCTAGAGCCGGTTTATCTATTCGATTCATGCAAATCAATCGATTTCTTTTACATTCTCACCTTGACGCTGTCGCTGACAGCCGTGTCACACTAAAGGACAACTAAATTGTTTGTTTATGCTCATTAAAATGTACTTTGAAAGACCACCCAAGACTAGCTTACGACATGTTTGGGGCAGGGGCAGAGCTGGAGGTGCACGTGACATTGTGGCACAATCAATGCGAGAACAACGCCAGGGGTCTGGAAACCCTGCAGCGAAGGTAAAACACAAATGCAGCGAAGAGTGAAAATGACAGCCCAGCAAACTGCACACAGAACGAGGAATACTTTTGATTTTATGCTTAACTCAACACATGCCTAGATACGTAGTCCAAGTGTCTTCAAGGGAGAGGAGCTAGTGTTGTTTGCAGTCTTTGGAGTGGACTTAGAATAATATTGAAAAATTTGGTTGAACATTTTTTAAAGTGGTATTTACTGTGAAGAAAATTTGGTTCAATTTTTGTATGCTAGCTATACGAAAAAGTGGCATTTCTAACATGTATTTATGTGTTTCTATGTGTTTTATATTAGTCTTCACATATGTGTGTAGTTTTATGAAAATTGGTGCACTATTTCATATAGCTACCATACAACCATTGAACCTGTGCTCTCTACTTCAGAGAGAATTGCTCATTGCGTAACCTTCTATTTGTTGGATCATATTACAAGATCGCGCATTGAAGCCCATTGAAGGCTTGAGGACAATATAGCCCGTGTCATTAATGAAGTCAAACCAGAGTTCTTGAAAAAGTGGCCAAAAATTGTTTAGATAGGATGTAACAGCTAGTCGCGTTGGTCATTTATCAGATATCATTCTTAAAACGCTAATGCAATGAAACTTCGTTCCAAACAGAATAAGAATTTCATTAAATTCAATAGTTTTTCGTTATTTTATTTCAAATGGAAGTTCAGACGCTCTTAAAAAAAAACACTCTTTATAAGATCAGTGCTCAATAATTAATTTTTTTAATACGTGAACCCAAAATATCTGCAACTTCAAGACATTGCTTAAAAAAATTAATCCTAAGTCTAACTTTTTGCATGCAATAAGGGAGAGTTGCAATCCACTCAATCAACCCTCGCTCTTGGCCTACAGAATATTGACTTTTTGCTGGCGCTTGCAGTTTTTTTTTTCTCTGCTTGATTTTTGTTGTCATTATGTATTTTGTTGTTTTTCGCACTTATTATGGACTTAATAATAGCAAGTGACCAACTACACACTTGTTCACACATTCATGTACATATTATATACTACTACATATGTACATATGTAGTATATAAGCCAAAAGCCATATGGCATTGAACTTTACTTGAACAAGTGGCCACAAAGTTTACACTACACTTCTGGCCCAACAATTGGCATGCGTTCTGGTCAAGGCGACTTGGTCTAAGTCAACAGTGACAAAGTGCCACTACAGGGAAACAATCACCAGAGCCCCTGCCCCACTATTCTCACTTGATGTTTTTGGATGTTTTTGGCTCTTATTTATGGCACGAAGACAATAAACTTGTTGTATGGCGGCATGTCAATGGCCAGAGATACGAGAGTACGTGCCAAAAATTGCCGGTTTGCATTTGACGCGTTGCTAATAAGTTTCTATAAGGTCACACAGTTGCTACATTGTAGTTGTCAATAGTTGTCTAAAGTTGTACGTAGTTGTCTTCTGGTTATTGTGTTGGCTTTGGCCGGGTTTTCCACAACCCAAATTTGGGCAAAACCAGTGCAGTGCATCCGCAGTGGCCAGTTACTAAAAATAAAAAAAAAACCAAAGCAAAGTGATGTTGATTGTCAGTTGAACTTGTTTGTTGGCGGATTTTCGTGTGTGTGCTATGCCACACATGCTACTCCACATCCAATCCACATCCACATCCGCCTTGACGCACAGAAAGTAGAGCAGCAGTGGCAACACAAAAAAAAAACCAATTGACCAGTTTCTACACCTGCCCGACTGTCATCACTTTTACACTGCTTTAAAAAAAAAGTACGAAAAAAACGGAGTTTCATGTTTAGTTCTGGTTCTTGTATGAGAGTTAAATACACTGCAGGAAAATTTGTTGATTTTTTGTTAAGGCTATGGTTGCTAATGATGTTTTTCTAGTTCCTCAATAATGACTATGGTCGAAAATGGATATGTTTAAAGCAAAAGTGAAAATGTCGTTATTTTACTAAATTGATTACTTTTCTCAAAAGATTTGTTTTACACCATATTTTTTGTTCCTTTTAGTAAATTCTATTGCCCGACTACGGCTTAGTAAAAAGACGGGCTATGTGTTTGAACTGCATGTACTTATGTATGTGCATCTGTTCTCTCGTAACTTCTAAGCCGCTTATCATATTTTGACAATTTAGGTATCATTAGAAGCGTCGTGACTGTCCGCTGGTTATAGGCCATGTGACGTCATATTAAATTATGGTGCTCTCAAGAGGACATTTAGTCATGAATACAATAAAAAAATTTTAGTCATCCATAGCATCTTTCTTAGGAAATTATAAATATACATATATACATATATATATATTGTTGGCCGTTTCTTCCGGCTATGCTTTGATAAATTCAATCAAAACAATTTAGTGCAGAAAATTTAAATAAAATTTTATTTGTCAAAATATGTTTCATTTTTCCAGAATTGCATTATAACATTCCTCTAGCTTTTACCTAAAAAAAAACATTTATTCCGCAATTAATTTCCACAAAATAATTTAATTAATAAAAATAGTTTCTAAAAACAAAAACCCGACTACTGAACAAGCACGCTCTAAGACTCATAAAACCAGACAATTTTCTAATCTGAAATTGTTATATACAAACTATTCAATATTTATCGTTTATTAAACATGCAACTTACTCATATATATTTTTATCTATGTCTATTTATGGTGATGTTCAAAGGACAGCTGTGGTCATATGCCACTCTGATCATATCAATGAATATGTATTAAATAGATTGACATAATTACAAGGCAGTTTTTTTGTTTAATGAATATTGATTAGTTGCATACATAATAATTTTAGATGAGAATATTTTCTTGTTTTATATAATATAGCAATAGCACTTTGGGGAAATATATAAATTGAATGCTTATAGATCTCATTTTTGAGAAAAATTAAGGTCACTTTTAAATTTAAAAAAAAAAAAAATATTAAAATTTTAAAAAAAAATTTACAAAAAAAATATTTTTTTTTTAATTCAAAATTTTGTCTTTTATTGAAAAACAAAATTGTGTAGGTATCTTCATTTGTTTGGAAGATATACCTTGTCAAAGAAAAGTCAAAAAATAAAAAAATTCAATATTCAGTTATCGATAACTCTATAAATAATCGGAATTTCGCAGTAAAAATTTACTCTATCTTATATATAAAAACCATCTACCTTTTTTCGCCGATCTGCATGCTTATTTTTTCTTTTGTTTTTTCCAACTCGGCTTCAATCTTTTTTTTCAGTGTACTCTAGTTATCGGCAACTTCTGTTGCAGTTCTTGTTTTTATTTGTTTTCTCACTCGCACTTTGCTTAATTAACACGATTTAAGTCAATTAATGCGAAAGAGAAATTCTTAAGCCTGCAAAAACTTTCGGTCGCAAATGCAGTCCAAAAAAAAAAAAAAATGAAACATCTTCGGCTTTGACTATAGCTGTGAAAGTAGCTCTTCGATGTCGGCTTTTTGTCTAATTTGTGGTCGAAAGCTGTTCAGCTGCTTTGTGGCTTAAACAAGCAGCTTAAAGACATAAAAAAAAAACATAATCATAATTATGTTCATTTAGACTTGGATTTGTAGCTACAAGTTGATGGCATTAATTGCCTTGCAGTTCGATTGACTCTTAAATGGGTCGCGCCCACGGATAACTTGCAAATTGCTAGCAAATCTTATAATTAAGATTTAAACGTAGTTATTACAGAGCAATGAAAAAACCAGTGCATATAGCTTTTCCTTATTTTTTCTAACTTTATGGTCTCTCTTGCTGACTTTTTATCTCTTGGCTAATTGACAATTTGAGTAATGAGTCAATAATTGGTTATAATTGCGTCGGAAAGTGGAGCAATAACAAATTGAAACATTTGCGGTGTTTTCTTTGCAATTTGCCAATTGACAAAGTGAAAAACCAGTGACGGATGTAGAATATAATTTTGAAAGTGGGGATCCATACTTCATTAACAATGTGATTTCTGACTAGTATTTTGAATACCATGACTCTACCCCTGGAGCTGACACTGCTTGAAACTTGTTATCAAGTAATGGTTGTAGCTTTTCACCAAAACTAATAGAGATGTTAGATATGCCACTGCTTGAACCCTGTTATCTTGTAACAGTTGTATTTCTTTATTGAAGATCTACGACAAGTCACTACAAATATTTGGAGCGGGATGAAACCGAGGACCTTTCCCTCCGGACCACTAACCTAATCAGATATTTCCGGGTGGTCTGAAGCGCAGGACATACCTCCTGCACTGCTTGGACACTGTTATCTTGTAGAAGCTGTTTAGCACAGCTACCATAGAAATTTCAGGGATCAGAATCCCAGGAACTTTTCCCAGGATCCACCACAACTTATTCCCTTTTATGCATTCCCAATGAAGACGCACTCCAACCCAGTACCCTCCCCCCAAAAACCGCCACTGCTTGGACCTTGTTATCTTGTAACATTTGTGTTTCCCCCCAAACACAGATACCAGCACTACAGACCAAACCTCTGACGTCAAATGCAGTCCACAAACACAACAATAACAAACTGACATGACTGACTAACTGACTAAAGACTCACTCACTCTGATGGACTTGAACCAACTGATAAACCGGTTAATGCGCATTTGCCCCCATAAGGTTTTGTATTTATCGTATCATGCAAAAACTGCTGTTTAAAATAGCTTTAAATGATTAAAAGAATTCTGTATCTTTTTTTTTTTCTCCATTTTTATTTTAATTGCGGCAAACCGTATGGAATGGAATTGCAAAGTTGATCGCCCTCGCGCAGACTGGTACGATATGACCGTACTGTGTTGGAAACAATAACAACAAGCCATAAAAGCCATAAAAACAATTAAAAGAAGTGACGGACTTTGTATGACAATAAATAGAAGTTACCAAAAACATTGAGAACAACAACAACAACAGCAACAACTTGGAGCATCTTGAACCAGTCTGAGATTTTTATCTGGTGTGAATTTTTTGTCAAACGCGTTTGCTTATTCCATGAAATTAAGTTGCTCTTGTTATGCTCTACAAAAAAGATTGTATTAGAAATTTTAGGATGCTTGTAACATGCCATTTATCTATAGTTTTTTCTAATCTGTACGTATATCTCACGTCAAAAATTTGTGAAGAAGAAGTATTTTCTTTGGAGTTAAAGGAAATATATAAAATGCTCCATGAGATTTTTGTCCAAGGCTTTAGTGTTTAATTCAGGACTTAAAGAGTTTCTTTACATTTAAATTGGGCGATTCTCTTTAAAAAATCAAACGGATTGGGTTAGAAAAAATTTTTTTTAAATTCCTTATTAAATTATTTTAATTGAATTTGGGAAATGTGCTTATTAAGACCTTATATATGATCACTGCATCATTAAAAAAAATATATTTTTTGTTCTTGATTTAATGTCCTAGTAAGGAAACCATAATTAATGTGACGTCACATGGCCTATAACTAGCGCACGGTCAAGACACTTCCAACGATACCTCATTTGTCAAATTATAATAAACGGCGTAGAAGTTACGAGGGAACAGATGAACATACATACGAACGTTTCAAACACATTCCCCTACTTTTCGCTTTGGCGTAGGGAAAATACGATCCGCAAAAAAAAAATAAGTATGCTGTTTCGGCTCGGGATAAAAATGGGTTGACAGTTTTTTTTTGTTGAAGTAACCTCCCAAGGCATGGACCAATGATGTAAACAAACATACTTCGTTAAGCTAACACCAAATCTGTTAATTACTCAGCGAGAGTATCCCAACTTTGTTGCAACAAAATAAGCTGCTCTTTCAGGTTGTGGTTGTTGTTGTTATTGGGGCCATTGACGTATCTTTCGTCTTAGAGTAGCAGACAAGTTCGCCAAGTGCGGGGGTGTCCATGCTTATGGGCTACTACGTCGTTCAATCATGACCAAATTTGGTTAATTTTTTTGCTCCAGCAAATTCGCGTTTCGTGCGTTTTGTTTTGATAGAGTTTTGAGTTCCAACAAATCGTACGTTCTGTAAGCCTCTAATTTATAGCAGTTCAGCTCCTTGGCATATTATACGGTTTCTAATTGGAGACGCGGCAGATACAATAAAAAAAAAAAAAAAAACGAACAGACACAAAAAAAAAAATCAAAGTGTAAAAAAGGCATTAAAAAAGTTTTCTACAACTTTTCATTGAACACACACGCAACTGATTTAGCCCAAAACCTGTGCGAACCCTTTTGTATATGGGACTTGTATTTGTGGCCTACCTCGACGTGCCTTTTACCATAATATACAGTCCAAGCAATAAGAACAACAACAATAACAACAACTACTACAACAAGAGTTGTGGTCTGGTCCTACGTTTCGTTTTATCTCATAATAATCTACGCGCATGTGCGGCATATCTTTTCAGTCAATTTCAAGTACATTTTGCCTTTTTTGTTGTGTGCCACCGCTTGATGCATGAAGCCAGAGGAGAGCTTCAGTTATAGCCAGTCCGCCACATAGCAAACAACATACAACAAAACAAACTACAGCAACGAGACAGGGAAAGAAAATGAGATGCAGTCGTGGGGGTACTCGACTGCTGGCTACTCTCTGTACCAGTGTCGATCCAATATATTGTTTTTGAAAATTGGATCTTGTGTTATGATGTAGGGATGATATCAATCCTAAAAAAGGAATATATTATTTGTGTCGTCTGTACGTTCCGATCACACCCGAAATATTTTTTTCATTCAATATAAATATAAATTTTTTTAATCAAAATAAGTTGTCGTCAAAGATCTTCATCTTCTCAAAGTAATATCCATGCGATACAATCGTTTTTTTCGTTCCTTGAAGCATGCCAAAAAGTCTGAAGTAAGCTTCAAAGTGACCAGCGATTCACGCCGAATCTCTACAATAGATTCAAATCGTTGTTCCCGAAGCGACCTTTTTGATGGAAACAGTCAAAAGATACACGGAGCTAAGGTCAGGTGGATAAGGTGGTTGCGATACGATATATGTTAAATTTTTGACGAAAAACTCACGAAGAGTCAATGCCTTGTGTATCGGCGCATTATCATTTTTGGTAACAAACGAGATTTGACTCTTTTGAGGCACAAATGATCCTTCAAAATTGTTGGAACTGATCCTTTTGAAACGTCAACCATATCGACAAGATCGATCGATTTTCGAGCATTAATTCTTTGATGTTCTTGACTTGTTGACCACCTGTTGACCATGCCTCAGCTTTTTGCAAAGCCCGCCCTAAACTTCCGTTATTTTTAAGCGGTATTTTTTTTATAATTATGATTATGGAATGGGTTGCAACGAAAAAAAGGTCAACATCGTTTTGTTTGTCAGGCTCAGACGAGGCCAGCAGTAGAAGTTTAGAAGAATATTTCGTACATTTCATTCATATTTTCATTATAGGAAATTTTAATGTACTTTATAAGAAATTTATGAAAATATATATATGTATATTGTCTATATCTGATCATGTGCATTGTATGAGACAGGTGCTTATTACCTCGACATATCGAGCTTCTTTGAAATTGTCGATTAAGAGCTGAACTATCAAGACAGTAAGCCCTGCAATTTTAATGAGGCGAGCAGATATCGCCTTAATTCAAAAAATTTCATCTTTTTGTATTTTGAAGCTCACATCAAGTTGTAAACTATTAAATCACTTTGTTGCAGTTCTTAGTAGGAAGTGTCTGTAATTTATACACAAACACAAGTTCCTTAGCAGACTGTCAAATTGGGTTAATTTTCAACCTGAAAACGTGAAATTCTACTACAGGGAAGCGGGTTTGTGATTCCAAAAACCTCACTCTTTTTTTTTGCAGAACCTATTTTTTTTGGAGTCCGACATCTGAGTCTTTATATGGCCGAACAGGCAGGAGGAACAATGTGCGATCGACATCAAATGACCTTACTACTCAGAACATAATTCTGATCACTAGAATCCATTTCAGAATCGATGTTTATCATATTTGTACAAACAGCTTGTGCTATGCCATGCCTCCATCAGCTTGTCGCATACATTTCAAAAATCTATAATACCCTTAACCCTATATAGATTTAGTGTATAAACAAACTACAGCAAAAGAAGAGTCAACAACAATAACAACAACAAGTAGGAACACAGGCCAAGGCACACAGGCAGAGTGCAGACAATATTTGTCGGTCAAAATCAAAATCAGTCCCAGGCTTTGTTCGCTCAATTCCGAGAATCGTGGACCAGTTATGAAACAAGTCTGCAACACACACACACACTCACAGCCGCTCACACAGATACAAAAGCAAAGGGGAGCGCCAAGTGAGGGAGACAGAAAGCACAAAAGAAAAGAGATAGATAGCAAGCTGGCACGGCGGCGGTGTTGAAAACAATAAAGAACGGCAGGCAACTGCCTCAAGCAATGAGCAATGGGTTTTTGGGCCTGGGCCTGGGTTTGGGCCTGGACGCGGGCTTGGAACTCAGCTGCGAGCCCTGCAAGATCAACTACGAGTTGTGCTTGTTGTTGTTGTTGTTGCTGTTCGTCTCGTTAGTTGCGCATGCGCGCAGCTCAAAATACTTTATGGTCGCTTGGTTAACCTGGGGAGCTGCTGCTCTGCGTCCCTCCCTCTTGCTCAGTGTGTTTGTCTGGAACTTTGATTTTGCTTTATGTACTACCTGCCACTTAGCTTTCTTTACATCTGTGTGTGTGCGTGTAGCGACTGCAACTTAATTTCTTGCTGCTGTCGACTGCGTTGCAAGTACTTCATCATGTTTGGGCGCAATAATAATAAATTAACAAACCAAGCAACACACACACAAACACAGATCCATACTCATAGAGATGCGCTCAGTCAAACGTCAGCGAGGCAGAACTTCCCGACTTGTCTAGCATTTCAATATAACTTTTAATAACTTGGCCCCAGTCTTGTGTACAACTTTAAGTTGCCTTCAATTTACAGCGCTCCCTTGACATTAAAAAAAAAAACTGCAGCTGTGCCGACACTCATACGAGCACACATAAAAACAGCTTAAAGTGACTTCATTTTAGCAAACGCTGGCCAGGCACACACCATCTACAGATCTTTACATCTCCACAACTGCATCGATGGCTTTGGCTTCCCTTCTGGCTCATAAATTAATATAAGAACAAGAAAATGCAAAGCTTTGTAAGCAACGCATTTTACATATGCTTTATATTTAGCAGGTTTTGGGGCATCTTGTAGGCTATAGTTTTTGAAATTTGGTATAAATCGCCGGTGTCCGGAAAACGAATGCAAGTGAAAGCAAATCGAATTGGCAATATAGATTCAAAAGTGCAAGTAATTTAAACTGAATTAATTTTTTAAATATTCTTTAATTTTTTTAGTTTCTATTTATGCCTATTTTACGTTAGATTTTATTTAATAGTTTTTTTTAAATATTTTTTTTTTTTAAATTTTTTTAGTTTTTGCTAATAATTATTTTTTTTTTGAATCAACCCAAAAAATAGCAAAACGAATTCTTGACATACGTTCACATGGTTCATGTCTTACATAAAAAAATGTCAAAGTCTTGCAAAAATGGTTCATATCATGCATAAACAAAAAATTCCCTTTTAATAAGAATAGCGTAGAAGTCATGGTTAATTTCAAACGAAACGGGTGGAGCTGTGCTAACAAAGAGTAACCGAAATATGAGAAGATATCGACAGCAAAAAATGTGGAATTTAGAGTAACAAAAGAAAAGGAAAAAAAAAAGGAGTACTGCCGAATATTTAAGAATCTATAAACTCTTCTTATAGGGAATGACCTTTTTGAGACACTGATTGATTCTCTTTCTTTACATGGTATCTTTAAAATATACCATTTTAAATGAACCAGCATTATTTTTGTAAGGGTTAGACCTAAGGGTTCCAGTAGCTGTCTTCAGTGTTAGTTCTGTGAACCAATATTTACATTGTAACCAAGTTGTCAAATATTTTCTGGCGTTCCTTTGACTCCAATGTCGTCTTTTGATTTTTTATTTTGTAAAATTTTTTGACTGCTGTAATTGTCTCTTAAATATTTTTTTAGATTTGTTAGTATTTATAAAATTTTGAGTTATTTTTTATGAATTCTATTTGGCCAAACATTTGATTACTGAATCATTAAAAATTATCTTTGCTTAATAGATTTATAAACAAAACTTGTAATTTTAAAATTTTTACAATTTTTTTTAAGGTTTCTTTAGTTGGAGACAGTGGTAGAAATTTATGACAAGAAACATAACTTTTGAACAACTAATATATATGAATATCCACGTTTAGGTTCGTTCTTGTTTCTTAAAACTTAAATGTTTTTAAGACGGAAGAAAATATGAGAACTATTTTGAAACAAGTTAATTTTTCTAATTTAAGGAACTCAATTTCCCTCAAAAAGCTTTGAAATCAAAAGTGTTATCAGACAAGGACGGATTAAAGTATAAGAACTATTGAAAAAAAAAAGTTCCGATTTCTAGTTTTACGTAATTAATTCCGCTCAGAAGAAAGTATGAGAACTATTTAAAAACAAGTTATTGTTTCTAATTTTAGGAATTGCATTTCACTCAGATAGTTAAAAAATCAAAAGTGTTATCAGGCAACGACGAAGGAAAGCATGAGAACTATTGAAAAATAAGTTCCAATTACTAGTTTTAGGCAATTAATTTCGCTCAGAGGAAAGTATGAGAACTATTTAAAAAAAGGGAATGGAATTCCTTTCATATAGTGACAACTTCCTAAAAGTTGAGTTCTACAAAGATTCTAATAACTTCTTATAATGAACTGGTCATTTAAAGCCACCACTTTGGGGCGGAAAAAAGAATCCCGGACTTCAAATTTCATTATACGTGCAACATCTGAGCTCGTTGAATTTGTTTAACATTTTTCAGAGGTGTCTTGTATCCCCTGGATTTATATCTACATTTCGATATATGATACTATTAGTAACAAAAAACCTTTTCCATGCTATGAACTCCCAGAAAGGTGGCTTAAGTTCTGCAAGAAGCTAATGCGTTACAAACTTCTCGACAAACTCATAACACCGCAATCATCATAAAACGTATAACAACTTTTTGCAGAAGTTGTTTGTAGTTCTTATTGTCGTTGTTGTTTTTGTTGTTGTTGCAGTAACAGCAAATGCGCAACAAATCGAAAATGAGCAACGAAAAAGGTTGCAGATCTTTTTAGCGCCCAACTTTTTTATGTATTTTTTTTTTTTTCAAAATTTATGCTCATCGCCTTGTGGTTCCAGTCTGAGATTTGGTTTTTTTTTTATCTGCAACGAAGGTAGTAGTATAAAACTATATGCAAAACAAGTTGCAAACAAACACGTAGGTGGCTTGCCACATTGAAAAGTTGTCCTGCCAGTCTGCCAGCAAATTGAGACCTCCAGCAAAGTTGTTGCGTTCAACATAATCATAAGTATTTTTTTATGGGGCGACAATTCTTGCCACTTTTTGAAGCGCAGCAGCAACAAACAAAAGACTTAGGCGACAAACTTGCTTTCGCAAATATCTTATAAGGCGCCAAGCACTTTCACTGCTTCAGACATTCTATTCTATTATGCTCCGATGCTGAAATAGAAAGTATCTTTTGAGCACATAAATAACAGATAGATCATATTACAAATCGAAACGAATTTCACGAGTTCCACGTTTATAATTAAAATTTTTGACTTCTTTCACTTTTACCATGCAAATAGTCGAACCCAAGAAATTTGCAATTTAATTTTAGCTCACGTTATTTGTTTGTTTAAACGTTTTTTTTTGAATGGAAAGTGAAGTTTTTATTTTTTTTTATTAATTGTTATAGCATTTCGTGCAATTTTTTATTGCTAGACTGTTTTGATGTGCATATAAAGATAAAGACTTTTAAATAACAATGAATAGCTATAGCTGCTTATATACAATAAACGCCATATAAATAAACATTTGTTTAACTTACAGTTACAGCTTGAATAAAAAAAAATGGTAGCTCCCAATTAGCATGTCTATTATAATAAACTTAATCAAGTCCAAGTTATGCCAAACCAAAAAAAAAAAAAAGAGTTCATTGACCAGTTTTGTGTTTTGTTTCGTTTAGCAAAGATACAAACCATTTTGCAAGACATGACAGCATACTATTAATTATCCAATTGATCAAGCAATAAAAAATTTACATAATTTGTAAGCATAACATTTATATATAATGCTATATGCATTTAAGGCCTGAAATATATGCACTGGGTGGAAATATGGAAATCTATAGCAGACCCAGCCCACATTTTAACCATTTAAATATTTCATAAAGCGCTATTATTGTTGTCAGCACATATGCAATCATTTTTTTTTTGTACCCGCTACTTGTAGAGTAAAAGAGTATATTAAGTTCTAAAGATTGTATGTAACAGGCGGATAGAAATTTAGTCAACACTCTTAAAAAGTACTATATAGTATAATATTGATGAGCAGGAATAGGCGAGTCGGTATACAGATCTGCCTGGATGAACGCTGAGTTCTCGGGGACCACAAAAGCTGAAAAAAACTAAATTTAACCAAATTTAAAGCATATAAGCCGCTAATCAAATAAGTTCCCCTTCTGTCTCCTCCCCTACCCAATGATTCATAACAGTACAAGAATAAATTTCATACTATATAACTAAAATAGTCTCGAAGTTTTATGAACAAACGCGTAAAACAGTGTTGTCCTATGATTTTAAGGATCACATAAGATGGCAAATATCGTTGTCAAACATTTTTTACAAAGCCGTTTACTATTTAGTATTTTGTTGTAAATTGTTTACGAACCAAGTGACGCTCTAACAATCCAAACAAAGCATTAATTAATTTTCGCCGTCATATGAAAATTTATATAATTTGGCGCACAACATTTTCATATGCATTATATGTTACTCATGTCGCGTTGACATTAAAAATTAATGCAAGAATTTGAAATTGACGACACATGTCAACGTTTTCCATTTGAAACAAAAATCAGCTGATTGTAGTGTGACCATTTGCAACACAGCCCAAATTACCGCAACAAAATTCCGTTAAATACCAAAAAACAAAAAAAATCAATCAAAAAATACCATATTTCGATTATATGCACACACTGGTCGTTATGCATTAATTAACTTGCAGTTTTTATGCGTTAGTGTTTATCTTGGAACTACATACAGGCCTTTAAATAGAAAAAAACTGTACCTAGAACTGCACCCTGGTTCCCTAACTAGAGGAACCAAGAAAACAATAAGTTCATAAATACCGTCTAAAAACCCGCTCCCAGAAACTATTTCGGTTCGCACCAACTTAACACTACTAAAGGGTATCCCATTAAAGCATATCGCCTTAACTGCCTCACATTTTTTCGAGCTTTGTTTTTGTCTTGCTTATTGAAAATTCAACACCCATAAACTGTATTGATTTTCCAGCGATTCGTTTATTATTCATGTACAATGTGACCACAACAAAGAAAAGAAAATCCAAAGACCGCTTTTGGCTTTTATTGTTGTGATTATGTATGTATGTTGTTGTTGTTATAGTCACAGCTGGCGCTATGCGGTGGCAACAGCTGCGCCCAAAGGGGGGCGCTGCCTTTGCGCAGTTCATATTCAAATTTTTAGCTTTCGTTTGATAAAATATTCCCCGTTTTTTTCTCCCATACGATTACAATAAAATTTTTATCTGATTGGGGTGTATTATTTTTTTTTTATGTCGTCACGATTTTGCAATACAATTTGACAAATTTATTTTGATTAAAGGCAATTTCTTGATACACTTTGTAGTATGTATATTAAAAAACTTTTGTGGATTGACTTGTTTTTATGTGCGATGTGTGTGGTTTTTTCTTAAATCGGTCTGGGGATTTCCCCAGACTCAGTTGTGATACATTTGCATGTTAATAGTAGAGCAAAGTAGCGACTAATTTGTTTTTCCTACTGACTTACTTAATAAAGCAAAATATGTGCAACTTGTGTGACGTGGACGAGTTATGGGAATTAGTATGGGTTATTATACAGTGAATAAATAGCTATTATTATATAGATTATAAGAATATTATTAACTTTTGTAATTAAAAAGCTATACGTCTGAGAGAACGCGTAGTTATCAAGCAATGCATCTGTGGCTTCCGCACATAACCAGTTAAGTCAACAAGTAAAAAAATATATCAGTTTAAAATCGAGCCGTATTTTATAAATTAGTAGATGTGGTGCCCTCCAATTAATAGTACTCTTTCCAAAAAAAATATTATAAGCCGCGATTTCTCAAAAGTAGATTTGGTAAGCGCGGGTGTAAAGTTAGCTTCGGTTAGTTAAGCTGCTCAGTCTATGCCAAGATTCTGGGTGGTGCATATTGGATGAAAGGAAAGGGTGGAAGGGGGTAGGGAGTGTAAGCCAGGAAGTTTGGGTGGCATGTCTAATTTCCTAAATCTCTTTCCTTGCTGAACCATTTTGAGGATGTAATGAAGATTGCCCTGATCTTCGAAGAAGGATTTGAGCGCGGTTTCTAAGAAGTGCGTGACAGTCACATAGCTGATGCTAGACACTTTCTATCTCCTCCTCATATCCGGAGCTTAGACTTCTGGTCGTGGTGGACAATATGCAACCTCACATCCATTAGGTCTATTGTGTAGTGCCCCGTTACAATGCATGCCACCATTCTGGTCCTGTTCTTGTAAAATCGCAGAAGTTCCGATGTTCGCTTTGGATTGTACCGGGGTGCCCAGGAGCCGTGACAACCCGACGCAGTGTCTCATTCTTTTTCTGCCTAAGCTCTGATTGTCTCACTAATTTCGATAACCGGAAGGGTTCCTGGCACACTCGTCCGCCTCCTCGTTACCAGGTACAACGGAGTGCCACGGTACCCAGCAGAGGGTAATTGAGTGATAGTGTATACGGATAAGCTTTGATTTTTGCAAATATTGTATCACAATTGATTTAAGCTTTACCCAAAATATAAGGTGGTGCATATTGACATCGTATATGAATTTCAACCCTAGAAGAAAACAAATAAAACCCTAGAAAAGAATATACCAAAAAAAACTTGAAACCTTGCATTCGTCAAACTTTACAGCCAAAATATTTGGATCTTTCGGAAAGCACGACAGGGAGATACACTATGTCCGTTTTGCATAAAAAGGTTAATATAATGACCAACTTTTGTTTTAATACGAGGAAGAACATTGGCTCAAACAAGTTAATTAAATTGTAGGGACAAACATGGGTAAAAATGTCAGATATGATAGATCTAGCTTATATCATTCAACTTTCTTCCAATTTATGGAAAGAGGGTTTTCAAATTTATAATTTTATATATTTATAGTTTTTATACGATCTCATTGAATCGGGACATACCTAATGTAGTTATTTTTTATAAATATATTGTATTCTCCATAGAATTTCTCAGAATTCATATTTATCTAGCCGACGAGATCTAAGGACTCAGGGACAGATGGATAAGGTTTTATTTTGAGTAAGCTGGCAATCTTATTGATTGCGGAAATACCGATAGTAACCATTTTTTTATAAATATTGTATTTTTTTTTAAAAGAACTCAAATTTATCTATCCTTTGATCTAAAGACTCAGTGGGACAGATGTATACGGTTTTATTTTGAGTATGCTAGTAATCTTATTGTACTCTGCATATTTTATAAGAATTCAAATTTATCTGGCCTCCGAGATATAAAGACTCAATGGGACAGATGGATAATGTTATATTTTGACTAGACTAGCAAACTTGCTGGATTCCGAAATTTTTGAGAGAAATAGTGTGTTCTCTTTATAAGAATTCAAATTTATCTATACCGATCTCAAGACTCAATGCGACAGATGGATAGGTTTTATTTCGAGTCGGCTGGCGAAAAGAGCGTAGCTTTCTTGCAAAGCAACGATCGAAGCAATCTGTATAACGTCTGCCAAAAAAAATTGAGATAATTAATTTTATTTAGATGGAGCTTTAATTTCAACCATGTTATACCCTTGAATTTTTTTTTTTGTTTTTTTTTTAAATTTTTCTTGATTTTTTTAGAACAATCAAGCTAAACTCAAACCCAAATCAATTGATTCGTTTAGAACACACAGTTCTAAGTGCAACGAACTTGGTCATTAACAATAAAGCATAATTAACTATATACTATAGAGAACTTTGTTTATATTTTGCAAACAAAACTTGGTAATTTGCATTTGAAATAAACTTTAATTGGGCATAAATGTCTAGCGATAAGGCACAGCTAAGAAACTCATATATCATATACACATAGTAGTATACATATTTATTGTAAACATTGCTGACTATATAATATGATTTATAATTCTTTTGGCATTTCCACTTAATTTAATGCTTAATTGGTTTCTGTTTTCTTGCTCAATTGGTTGTAATAGAATTTGCACAAATTCTTGCATTTCATTTGAAAAACACTCAAAAAAAATCAAGCTGATTAATGCAAAAAATGAGCAGAGACACTTGGCACAACTTGTCACAGTTTCTATTAGGTCATCGCTCAGTTTGAGTTGTCGCAGCTAATTTGCATATAAGCGGTTGTAGCCTATGTATCTAGATAAACATGTTGCCCATGGCGCTGCTGTTAGAATTGGTTATAGCGATAATACCAAAAATACGCAGCGTGAGAAAAACCGAGAAAGTTGTTGGCAACGACAACGCAGGTGGCTCAAAACTCACAGTAACATCTTTGAAGATCTTATATACATACGACGAGTATATAAGCAAATGCTTGACGCTAAGTAACTTTCCTTGCGAGTGGCAGAATTTTTATTTTCATTTCATAAAAATTGGCAATCATTTGTAAACAATGTGCGAGGCGAGTCAAGACAAGTTGGATTCGAGGCGAAGACAAGTCAAGTCGCATTGGGGTCTTAACTTTTTTTTTTTTTTTTTCTTGGCCAGAAATACGCTAAGCGTGACCCACTTTTTGGCCGTGTTTCTTTTTTTTTATTATTTGGGTTTTATTTTTTGTCTGCTTGTTGTTCTGTCGTTGTTTTTGCTTACACGTGTTGTGTGTGTCAGTGTGTGTATGTGTCTCTTTCTAAACAACTTTTTAGTCAAATTAGCTGGACAGCAACAGCTGCAAAGCTATCGACAAAAACCGTCAAGACATTGAAAGTTGCAAAACGGCTTCCAAATCGGCAACGCCAAAAATATAAACCAAAACTCATATAAAAATTTAATAAACTACCTATAGAACTTTATACCAAATTATTACAGTGCAGCGCGCATAATATTTGTTGTTTATTACGTCGCAAAGTTGTTGTGAATTGTAGCAAAAAAAAAATGCAAAACAAAACTAAAAATTAACACTTTCAATGGCATGCCAAGTAATACTTCGAAAAGTGGGTCAACATTTTTTTATGCGTTTATTTGTACTATACTCTTTAGTATACTCAGTGTATTGAGTATTTTGGATTTTTCAAGAACACTGTAACAATTCAAAATAATTAACTTCGAATTTTTAATATCAGGCAAGCCTTTGGCACGATTTGAGTATTAAGTTGTTCGGAGCTGTCCCCTAAATTTTAGAAATTTTTTTTCTAATCTATGATCTTGTAAGCATAAGGTTGGTTTTTCTTTTTTGAGGTTTTATGTCTCTCTAAAGGTTGGATTTTCTTTTTCGAGATCTTATATATCTCTTCATCATTTGCCAGAACTTCTGGAGTCGTTGCTTCTAGTCGTATTGTTTCAGCCTTGCAGTTCTTGTTTTACCTTGAGACTTAAGGTTATTGGTTCAACAAGCTATCAAGTTTGAACGGCCAGCTGCCATCTGACGTGAAGCATATGAATCTCATTAAAAATGTTAAATATCGATTCCACAAATAGTGATTTCTTGGAAATTTAGTTTCATCATAATGCTTACATAAAAAATGTGATTATGCCAAATTTCGACTTCTACTCAGCATGGACCTTAACCACTATCTTTAAAAAATTTAGTTGATTAAAAAATATTATAATATTTGCATAAAAATCAGTTATTTGCATGAAAACCAGTTGTTTGTATAAATTTGCATAACAAAATGATTGCATGCAATAAAAACATTTACTTACATAGATTCCTTTCAGATCTAAATATTCGTACTTGCAATTATTGTGGATTTGACTATATTAACTTAAATCAACTTCGGGAACAATAGAAGCCGGCTACAAAGCAATATTGCAAAGAAAAATCATATAAAATTTGTTATTTCTTAAAATCTCTTGGGTTTACTAACTTAAGCTTACTAGCTTAAATTTAGTAGTTACAAAAAATCGCCAAGGTGCTTATGTATCAAAGCGGAAAAAGTGCTTTGGATGAAAGCGCAAGCCACATTAATTTAAAACTTTGCCTACATCAATTTAAATAAATGAATGTAATATGTGTAGAAAAGAGTCATGATCAAATAATTAGAAGGTCATTCGTGTCTCTCTGAAATATAGAGCGCAGGTTCAATACGGTACCTATACGAAAAAAAAGTTAACCAAGCTGGTTCAGTTTTGTATGAGACCTGTATGAAATAATGTACCAATATTCATCAAACTTCACACAAATGATTAATTTGAAACAAAATACAAGTGACAAAATTTCCCTATATTCATGTTATTTTTTATTTTTTTTAAATATCGGGACCAAATTTATCTCAATTGTAATTTGTCTTAGACTTATCATTTGTGTGAAGTTTGATCAAAAATGGTTCACTATTTCGTATAGCTACCATACAAAAATTGAACCAGTGCTCTGCGTAGCCAAACTCGCGCACTTCTTTGTGCCACCTTGTAAAATTCATTGCATCATGGGAAAGATTACCATACAATGTACTTATAAGGTCGGTGAGTAAGAAAAAATACTTGATTAAGAGCATCCCTTCTTCGTTGCCTCAAACTTTTACATTTCTGTTTCAAATTCTAATGAATTCTATTTTCTGTAGCATTGTTTGATCGCTAACGCCATTCGTGAGGCAATCAATCAATCTGTGAATTCCTATGCTCTAAAAACTTATTTCAATTCAAATAGAGTATGTATATTTTTTGGCGGTTTGAAAGTAATCTAAGTATTTTTTACCACTTTAATTTAATTTGTTAATTAATTTTCTTTATTTCGCTGCTGCTGATATTTTTCAATTTTTGACTTGGCTTCCGCATCTTGTCGCTAGTGCCAAAGTCCAAGTGCGCAGCTTCATCAGGAAATTTTTTTTTTTTTGTAACCAAACTTGCATTTAATATGTGCTTTTCACTTGACCAGACACCACAACTGCAATAACAACAAATGGCTGCTGAAACCGGCCAAGAGTTTCAGGTGTTCTAGAGAAATGCCTGCATGTTGCAAGCAACTTTTGTTGCCTCTTGCAATTTAGCCCCTTTTGAGGCTGACTTGCTGCTTTACGAGTATGTCCAAAGCCTGGGCTGTCTTGGATTACACTGGTGTGGCCCGACTTGGCCACTTGCAACTAACTAACTGCACTTTGTTGGCAATAGTTTTTCCAAACTGCTAACGGATGTTACAGACGTTTGCTGCCGTTGCATCTTGACAACATTTTGCAGCTGTTTGTCCTTTTGCGCTCAGTCACTTATGACACCTTTATGACTTGCGACTTACCTGTCTTGGGGACTTGCATAATATGCAAACGTGAGAAAATGTTTCAGCTTGATTTGTGTAATGAAAAGCAGAAAAAAGCATTAAGCCATAACAAAAGTAACACTTTGCATGCAGACCGCAAATATCGTCAAAGAAAGTTGTTGCTCATACGACCCGTGTACAACAAAGCGAGTTGGTTTTAAGTGCGTGTGAGTTTTGTCACTCATTATGTTGCAATGTGGAGCAAAGTCAATTGACAACAAAGCTTTGAGATTTAAGTACAACAACACGTTGTAGAGCTATAAAATGAGCTATGTGAATGACATAATAAGTGTTGCCGTACACGGACCAATCTTTTGCAGCGTAGCCATACAAACTTTAAAATGAAATTGTAAAACCGCAAGAGGTCTTATGGGTTTACGTTCAGGATGGTGCCGGCACAGTGAGTTAGTGAGCTAGTTTCTCCACAAATTTTTACTAACTTCACAAATACGAAATACAAATTTTCACAAAGTTTACATTATGAAAGAATAAGGAGAAGTGAGCAACGCAATCTTTGTCTGTAAATAGGAAAACACTTTGTAGCGGTCTCGAACTTTCACAATTTAATTTAGTATTGGGAGGAAAGCATCTATTGTGCTATATAGTGCCCTACTAGCCCTCGAGTTTCTTCAGCCAGCACAATTTCCAAAGTAAATTGAAGTGTTTGATGCGGTTATAGTCTGTTGACCTTGGGGGTTCTGGCCTCAATAAGTACATTTTGACACGATTCTTGTTCAGTCTCAAAAAAACCAATAGGTGCTAGAGTCCATCAGCTGGGTTTGCATTTAACTTATAAAGAAAATATCTTTAAATTCAAATATCATTATTTAGTAAATTATTATTATAAAAAATAAATTATTGGCAAAAAATCCAGACCAAGAGTACGATTTTATATGGGCTTATGGGCTTCGAAATTATCCGTTTGATGCTTTTTATTTGTAGAATTAAACTATTTAAAAAGTTTATTTCCTAAAATTTGTAATTTTACTTTAAATGCTTACTCTTGATATTTTAAGACCTATGAGGGTCGTTCCAAAATTAGCCCACCTAACCAAACTGTACATAACGAGGAAGAAATTTTTTCATGTTGAAAAATTCATTAAGTGCGTTCTTTAGAAATAGAGGCCAAAAATGAACTACGTAATATAATAACACCAAACTTTGAACTAAAGCTTTAAAAATACAGTACTTCCGCTTTTAATTTTTTTTTGAACATTTACCAACACTAGTATGTTAGGTCGGCTAATCGAAATTCGGAATAGGGGAGGTTAGCATTTTCTGCTTTTTAAATATAATTTGAAAAATATACGTGCATGCTCCGGAAAATGAAAGACCTACCAAATTCATATTTCCCTTACTCTTTGTTAGCACTGCTCTACACCCTTCGTCTGCAATTAAAAAAATCGTATTTTAAGGGAAATTTTTTTTTATGCGAGACATGAACCATATTTTATTTAAGACAACAACCATGTTCGTGTATGTAAACGCATAGCAAAAATTAGTTTTGAGTTGTGCATTCTACTTTTTGGGTTGGATTAGAAAAAAAATAATTAAAAATGATTAGCAATAAATACCTAACTTTAAATTGGCATAACTATAATCTGAGAATATCAAAGAATTAATTCGTTTTAATTCCTCTTGAAACATAGTAGTCGAGCTCAAACCACATAAAAAATTCGATTTGATGAAATTGGGAGCACCAAATATGTGGTTTCAAAATGAAGCACGGCCGATAAACTTGTAATCGTTGTCCCCAACATTTTTTTGTGTGTATTTTTTTTGTTTTTTTTTTGCACCTTATACTAAATTTGTAGGTTGGTGTGTTTTGGATTGAAAGCACAATATTTTAGCTGAAAACTTCTTGGAGATTACCAAATCGAAATTATTTCCGAATTACATTTTTTTTGAGCTGTCTTTACAGTTGTGATACTTGTAGAGATTGCCACAAGCAGGCCTTGTCGAGATTGGCGGAAAGGGTGGAGGGGGGCATAGTTTTCTCAGGGGCCCGGTGTAATTACTGTCGTACTTACAGAACACAATGATTCAAGCTAAACGTGTAATAAAGGGGCTGCGCTCGGGCCACAAGTTATTAGATTTATAATATGTAGCTGGTTTGGATAGAGTCGTCTGCATCCACATGTTTAACTTTATCGTATTAACTGCCCGAGAAATTTATATTGACAATTTGTCTTACATTTTTGGACACAGTAGTAGTTCAGATCAATTAAAAATCACTTTGAGCTGCATTAGCTTCGTTTCGGAAGCGGTTCATTGTGTATTCACTTTGCAGCTCTATTTTCGAATTAACAACACGAGTGCGATATTATATTATATACTTAATATCAGCTAAGTTGAAAAATTCACAGCCTTATAATAATTTTGCTTTCTTTTTTATCTTTACAGCTTACAGACGAGGTAGTGCGTAAGAAAGGTGAATACCAAAAACATTTGGAGGGCTACAAGGCACTGCGTACACGCTTCGAGGAGCACTACATAAAAAGTAAGCAAAAAAACGCTCAGAAGAGTTCCTGATATTCACTAAAATTCATCATTTCCACAGCACCCACTGGACGCGGCGGTCGCAAGCTGGACGATGTGAGGGATAAATATCAAAAGGCCTGCCGCAAATTGCATCTTACACACAACGAATACGTGCTCTGCATAACGGAGGCCATTGAGGTGGAGAAAGACTTTCGCATGGTACTGCTACCGGGTCTGCTGGAGCATCAACAGTCAGTGCAAGAAAGTTTCATACTGTTGTGGCGTAATATTTTGCAAGAGGCAGCGCAACATGGCGATCTGACGTCAGATAAATTCAAGGAAATACAAAAACGCATAGACACTGTGATAGCCAACATTAATCCGGCCGAGGAGTATGGTGAATTCACAGAGAAACACAAGTGGGTAGTGCTTACATCAAATTTTTTCATCTGAAACTTAACAAAGCTAATTGCAGAACGTCACCCACCACACCGCTAATCTTTCAATTCGATGATACGCTCATTGAGGACATACCCGGCAAACTGCAATCCAGCACGTTGACCGTAGACAATCTTACAGTGGATTGGCTTCGAAATCGTTTGCAGGAACTGGAATCTGCAGTTAAGGAATCCCAGGAAAAACAGCTGAAAATGATTGAGCATGTAAATGGCGGGTCACCAGTGGCCAATGGTAGCATCATCTCAAATGGCAGTACATCATCCAATGGCATACAGTCCAACAAGGATAGTCAAAAGTGAGTGAGAGTGAAAGCGTGGTCCATGCTAGGTAGTGACCAGGTATCCGTTTTTTTTTTTTTTTTATTATTTTAGTTTCTTACAATTTTAACTTATACAATCTAAAAGAAACAAATTAAATATGGCACCTAGTACATGTAAATTAATAAGCAATTTTTTTATAATAAGCAATTTTTTTATATTATTTTTATTATTTTAGTTTCTTACAATTTTAACTTATACAATCTAAAAGAAACAAATTAAAAACCAGGTATCCGTAGCACCCGAAAAAGTGAAATCACAGATTATTAGATGAGCACTAGCTTGATCAGATTCGTGCCAGTACCCCCGGGTTCGCCGGGTAAAATTTCTCGTTGAGATTCGAAAGCTTCAGCATGTTCGCCAATGCTGAGGTTGGATCTGTTGCACAGCTCTATCTCCATTGAGAATTTCAGTTTATAATCAAGATTATTTGGGCCAGACCTTTTTTGTGTCTTCATTTTATTTAAACTAGCCCCTGTCACCAAATCCTTAACCAACCACAATTAATTATCTTGCTCATTACAGTCGTCAATCGAAGGACCTTAACGCGTTGCGTTGCCAGGAGAAGCAGAAACAAAAGCTCGTCGACATGATCAAGTATGCACTGAACGAGGTGGGCTGCGAGGAGCTGCCCTCCGGTTGTGATGATCATCTTACCCTAGAGCAGACCTTCATCGAAAATGGCTACAACAATGAGCAGCCGGTAAGCGTTTCATTTATCTAACTTTAAACTTGGTGTCGGTTGAAGGTGTTTAGTCCTAAGCCCTAGCTGAACTTGGTTAGCACCAAACATATACTAATCGTAAACCGTATAAATCTCATACACTCTCTATTTCTTTTCTCTTAAACCATTCCCATATTTCTAACACCATCCATATAACTCTCATGCTGCCAAGCAGCGCTCTAACTCGACCAGCTCACCGGGCGTAAGTATAATGAACGAGTTGAGACGTCGTGGCGGTGTATTGACACTGCTGCGTGGACGCCCATTTAAGCGCAAGTCCACACCCCAGCCCACTACGCCCATGGCGCGTGCACGCACTGGACGCTTTGCAAAAATGCAACCGCGTTCCCAGAGCCTCGGATCATTGTCGGTAATTACAGCGCATAGTCCCGCACGCTACGAGCCCATTACTAATCCCTTGCGTCTGGCGGCCAGCGTGCACTACCTAGGCGAGGAGATTGTGCTAAGCGCTACGCCGCCGGCGCTGCCTCGTTTGAGACGCACCCAATGTTCGATGTTGTGTTTGGGCGAGGAGGAGCCGTTGCCCGCCTTGCCCGCCCTGCCCGCCTTGCCGTTATCGCTAGAGTTATCGTTGCCATTGACACAGCTAAATGCTGCCACTACTAACACTAACAACAATCATATCTATGCCGATCTGGAGCTAGGCCGCAAGTGTAATGGTGCTGATACGGATAGCATTGCTAGTGGGGAACTGTCTGGCAGCAAACAACAGATTGAAATCGAAATCAATCGCGTGGATAGTCAGAGAGTTGTACAACATGTTCAACCAGTCGCAGAACCGCTGCCGGCGCTGCCACAGAACTCCATAGATGCGCACTTGGATCGCATAGATGAGCTGAATCGTGTGCTCGACGATCGCCTGATACGCAGCCTTAAGCCCACTGCGCCTATAGATGTCAATGCCATAGAGTGCTTGGATGAGCAGCAAACTGGCGTGCAAACACGCACAGGCAAGCACAGTCAGCTGGATGCAGATAGTCAGGCCAAACGCAGCTCCAGCTCCAGCTCGGAGTGCCGCTCTTCGCAGCTGGGCAGCAAAGAGGAGCAGCACAGACTAAATGCGGCCAACAGCAAAAAACGTTCGCTTAGTTTTACGCAAAAGTCCATAAGCAATATTTTTAGCAACATCAAAGAGTTCTCCAAGAGTCCGTTGGCGCGCATGCACAAGAGCGTGCACAACGAGGAGAGCGAAAAATCTCAACACATTCCCGAAGCTAATCCGGATGCTTCAACCAGCCAACATTCCAGCAGCAGTGAGGCACAGAGTCACAACAACAATAATAACAATCACGCCTCACAGTCCACCATCATAACCAGCACCATAACCACTACGATAACCACAACGACTATGCCAGCGCCGCCGGCGGCAGCTGGCACGCATCCGTCCAAGGAAACTTCAAGACTGAAATTTAAAGTGCCAAAGATACAAAAGAAATCTAAAGCCATACGCAATACATTCCGTTCCAAGCTGATGAACTTTCAGCTAAAGCGTGCCAAACCGTGTAAGACCTGCACCAAGCGCCGACGCATACATCCCAGCAAGAGCGTGCTGGTCAAGGAGTTTGAAGGCAGCAACAATGTTGAAGAATTTTGCACTTGCCCGCTACCACCGCCCAAGAACAAACTTATCAATGCATCCTTGCATACGGAGCGTACCTTTGAGTCGCACAGCTCAGCCGAGGCTGAGGAAGACGAGGATCTTGATGACGATAGCAGCAGCGATGATGTGCTTAGCCTTAAGGAGCACTGCTATTGTGTGCCCAGTTTGGCGGCGAGTGTGAGTAGCTGCCCGTGTTGCCAGTGCACTCTCGTACCAATTAAATCCAGTCCACTCTACAGTATCTAAAACACACACAAATATTAGACGCCAGATGGCGCCACACAACACTTGCTAGTAGTTTTTGATTGCAACTTGTGCATGTATCTTGAGTTTGTTTGTTGCCAATTTTTGCATGTTAAAGTATTTTTGTTTTGGTTTTTACTTTTCATTCAATCTCACATTCAATATTGAAAGCTGCCAGCTGCCGGAAGAAAAAGCTTTAAGATTTGCCAAAAATAAAACACAGGGTGCACTTAATTTGCTAGATCTTTGTGCCTCTTTGTATAATGAAGAGTATATATGATATTGTCAGGCTCTTTGTAACACAATTGCGTGTTGCCAGAGAGAGTCAATCTATTTAGCACATTTTTAACAATTGATCGGTAAACCTACGAAATGCAGTTCGAAATTTTTGCAATAAGTTGGTCTTATAAAATAAAATTTTAGAAGGTGACGCAAAGAAATGAAAATTTGACTGCGCAGAAAACTGGTTCAATTTTTGTATGGTGGCTATATGAAATAGTAAACTTATTTTGATCAAACTTCACACAAATGTTCAACCTTAAACAAAATTCAACTGACACAAATTCGGTCACTATATTCTAAAAAATTCAAAAATGTTTTCTACCATGCATTTATGTGTTTTTATGCGTTTCACATTAGTCTACATATTTATCAAAATGAAATGAAACAAGAATAGCGAATATCTCCGATATTTATAATGAAGTATGGTGTTAATTGAAAGACCTTTTTTCCACATTTTATTACTTGGGGCATGGTAGAAAAAAAGAAAAACTTGATCTGGCTGCTCACTCATGAATCTCAGGTTTGATTATCCTAGCTGTTTTAGTCTCCGAGACCCAGAAATTCATATATACGGATAGACGGGTGGACAGACGAATGGACGGGCTGAGAGACGGATGGACGAGCATGTGCAGATCAGTTGGTTTTATCCTTCTGACCATATTGAAGTTGTCCTTGGGAAGGCACTAATATATAATTCTCTATGTTGCCTTCATTTTCATAAGCTTAATAACATATATATACCTCTTACCTTAAGGGTATAAAAATTAGTAGTCAAATAAATAAATAAATTTATATACCAACATATTTATATTTGAGATTTTAGCCCAACTTTTTTAATTCTTTGTTTTATAATTAAAAATTTTTGTCCCATCCCTTTCCGATCAGTATAAGCTCTGCTAGATTCTTACAACTTTAGTTTTTATTCTACCAGTATCGATCAAAAGAAATGGCTTATTATTTTTGAGACTTTTAAAAATATTATAAATATAAATAATAAAAAATTTCTGGCCATAGTTTTTTTAGCTTAATAAATTGAGGGGAAAAGATTTCAAAATATTTTGCTGTACATACAAAATTGAAGTCCAAAAAATACGTGAAGAGTATCCCAGCTTCATTGTCTTAATGTTGACATTTTCTTTTAAATGCTATTTTCATTTACTCAAAAGTTTATACAGCTATATTTACTTTTCCGAGACAAGAGCAAAAATCCACTTATGCGTAGAACAGAGCAACAAGTTCAACTGAGAGCGACCAAATGCTGGTAGCCCTGACGCCAAAAGCATCTTTCAGTGCTCATCTGATCTCGCATACGGCAAATCGTAAACAGCTTAAGATTAAATTTATTTTTCCTATGGAAATGTTTGCCATTTATTTGGCCATTGAAAAGAAAATTGAAAAAAATTCACGTGTATCTTAGTATTGCGCAAGTAGTGAGAGTGTGTCCCCCCTAAACAAAATGAGCACTTCCGGTCAGAGCAGCAGCAGCATAGGCATCAATGGAGCAGCCGATGCGCCTATATTTGAAAACATAATCTTTGCCGGTCGTCCCGTGCCGCCGGCTAGAAAAAAGCGTCCCAAATCCAAATTATTTGTGAGTCCAGCTGGCCATATGGCATCACCCACAATAACCTTGACCCGGCTGCTTTGTTTGCGCAATTTCATTTCTTTTTTTGATGTAGTAATAATTTTTATTTTAATATTAAGTGTATGTATGCCATTTCCCTTGCTTACAGTATTTTATTTTAATTTGCGTATTTTTGGAAGCTGTTTTTTTTTTTACTTGCAATATTGCTCGAAAATTGCACCCACTCATTTCCGTTGCGAAATGTCGTGTTTAATGATTTTATTTTGACTTGAAATACTAAAAAAAATAAATAAACTGCATGTTTTTTTTTAGATAGCTAATCCAAAGCAACAACGCAGAAAAACAAACATTACTAATAGATTCTAAATGATTGCAGCTTTCGCTCTCGACGAATCGCCCGCTTTATGAAGAGGAGTGGTTCCATGGAGTCTTGCCACGCGAGGAGGTAGTACGCCTGCTCAACATTGATGGTGACTTTTTGGTGCGCGAGACCATACGCAATGAGGAGAGTCAGATTGTGCTCAGCGTCTGCTGGAATGGACATAAACACTTTATAGTGCAGACCACAGGCGATGGGCATTTCCGTTTTGAGGGACCACCATTTCCCAGCATACAGGAACTGATTATGCATCAGTATCACTCCGAGTTGGCTGTTACGGTCAAGTCCGGTGCCATATTGCGACGTCCTATTTGCCGTGAGCGCTGGGAGCTAAGCAACGATGATGTGGTTTTGCTGGAAAAAATTGGCAGGGTAATACACTACTTCAAACTCTTCAAACTTAATAATACAACTTTTGCTATTAAAGGGCAACTTTGGCGATGTCTATAAGGCTAAGCTAAAGTCCACCAAACAAGATGTGGCTGTAAAAACCTGCCGCATGGCGTTGCCAGATGAACAGAAACGCAAGTTCTTGCAAGAGGGTCGCATACTTAAGCAATACGATCATCCAAATATTGTCAAGCTCATAGGCATTTGTGTGCAAAAGCAACCTATTATGATTGTCATGGAACTGGTTCCGGGTGGCTCTCTATTGAACTACTTGCGCAAGAACTCCAATATACTCTTCACACGCGAACAAATGGGCATGTGTCGAGATGCGGCAGCGGGTAAGTCTTTAGGCCTTTTATTGCTGTAGCTTTATTAACAGCAACAATTTTACTCTACAGGTATGCGTTATTTGGAATCCAAGAATTGCATACATCGCGATCTGGCAGCACGTAATTGTCTGGTGGACTTTGAGCATAGTGTAAAGATCTCAGATTTTGGCATGTCGCGTGAGGAAGAGGAGTATATAGGTAGCTATAACTCGAAAGTTTTGATTTATAAAACTAATTTTGTTTAAACCTTTTTTTAGTTTCCGATGGCATGAAGCAAATACCTGTTAAATGGACAGCGCCGGAGGCACTTAACTTTGGCAAATATACTTCATTATGTGATGTTTGGTCCTACGGCATACTCATGTGGGAAATATTCTCCAAAGGGGATACACCATACTCGGGCATGAGTAACTCACGTGCTAGGGAACGCATCGATACAGGTCAGTTGTTCGTAAGGTTAGGTTTAAACAGTTGAAATCTGTTTATTAGTTGTTCATGCATCTAATAGACTTTGGTGTTGCCTAATAATATAAAAAAAAAAGAATAAGCTAAGGAGTAGTACAGTTGATACTCTTAAAAATATTACAATACTCTAAAGAACAAACGATCATTTGATCACTGATCAGTGATCATTAATCCTTTAAGAGTATGTACTTTTATTAGTAATACAAATGGTTCCAGTTTTTGAGAATTTTACAACAATTTTGAACTCTTTTAAGATTTTTGAAAAAATGTTAAGTGAACTACAAAAAATTAAATTTTTTGTACTTTGCAAAAGATTTCTTAAGCACGCAACAACCCTTCCAAAAATTGACACAAAATGTTTGTACCGAAATTGGGGTTTATTTTGAAATTCAATTACCTTTTTTTACTTAAGTTAAATTTAAGCATATTTATGTAGCCTAGTGCAAACAGTTAGTAGCAAAGTTTTTCTTATAAATGTGAAATCAAGCTCATCAAAAGTAGCTTAACCGATAGTTACCGAGAACAGCTGATAGTTACTAGGGCGCTACGACTTGACTATCCATCGGACTGATAGCTCACATTAAAATATTGTTTAATATTTTAGACAATGATCATTTATACTTCCACTAGTAGTACCTATATCTCAAAACCATTAAGCTAATTTCTTCACATACGAAGTTTATTATTTATATTTCTGGCGTTGGCAATACCAATGTTGCCAAATGCAATATGAAACTTTCTTTCAAAATTTTGACATTTTAGCATCGATTTTTTGAGGAAAGCTTTCTATTTAATTTTTTAAAGTGGTTTGAAAAGAACCATGAATATTTATTTATTAAGATTTCCGACACGGACTATCTTCACAAGAGTGCTGCGATCAACTTAACTCGATTTTTGGTGTTCAAGAGCACATTAAGCCACTGTAAAACGCTGGTTTACAGAATTCCGTCGCGGGTGATTTCCACTCACCGATGAATTTCGTAAAGGTCGGTTAAAATCAGCCTTAATCGCAGAAAACATGGATATCGCGAACGAAGTGAGAAAGTAAGGCCTCAGTAAGATTGGGCATTAGTTCCCCCAGCGTACATTCTGTGCCGCATAAACATTTGGGCGCGAAAAAAATTGGTTCCCGTTGGATACAGCATACCTTAATGATCGCTCAAGAAACGTGAAAGAAATTCAAAAGACGTTTATAACATCGTGACAGGCGACTAGTCTTGGGATTACGTCTAAGAGTCTAAACAATAATCGACAGTCTGGGTCTTCTAAGATGAACCAAATCCAACAAATGGTAGCCTGTTTCTTCGGAATTGCCGGTCACGTCGCCGCCACTGAACCATTTGATCAATGTAGGACGGTCGTAGCGTTTTTCTACCGCCGAAGATTCAGTCGATGCGTTCCAAATGATTGCTTTGGAGATAGTGAAAAATAAAACAGTAGTACTGACCCTCGTAAATTTTAATTTTTTAAATAACTTCACTTTTTGGTGCAAATAATCAAAATACATGCAAGTTCATTTTTGTATACACAAAGCAGTGAATTTTTTATACAAATAATCGTTTTGTTTTGCAAATGATCGTTTTCATGCAAATAAATTATTTTATTTTTTACTTTGTTGCAAAATTAAAAAAAAATACATTTTGAGGTAAAAAGTACCAAAATTGTACGCAAAACTGGAAGAAAAAAATTGTATACATTCATAACGATTTTGGTGACTGTACTTAGCTTTGTCACAAGCATATTTAGCAATTGTCTGACTATCGAAGGTTTTGGCTTTCAAATTTGTTTTCTACGTACAAAAATATGAAAGATTTCTGTTAAGTTTCATGAAGACGTTAAGGTGTGAATAATAAAAAAGGTTGTGACTGTGTTTTGAATTCCCAGAAAGTAAAAATAATTTTTACATTTAAGTCACTGGCTCATCCACACTTAAATAAACCTAATTTTAATTTTTTTTTAAACGCAAGAACTGTATTAAAAATGTTTTTTGTTTTAGTAGGCTATCGCATGCCCACGCCGGAGAACACGCCACCGGAAATGTATCGCCTTATGCTCAAGTGCTGGGCCGCCGATGCCGAATCTCGTCCACACTTTGATGAAATCTATAATGTTGTTGATGCATTGATACTGCGTCTGGACAACAGTCACTGAGTGCAGTTGCAGCCTTAGGAGTGTAACTAATCTAAACTATTTACTACTCAATTAGTTTAAGATGTGCTTTTAAAGTTCATTACGTCAAGTCTATGTCGTTTGGAATTAAACAACGAAATGCCTGTATTTATGAGATACTATAAAGCTATTTTATCATACCTACATATAGGAGCTCCATATATTTATAAAGTAATATATATATAATACATATATATTTTATAGCCATGTAAACTGTAAATTTGTGTGCTTGTGTGCGTGTGCTAATCAAAAATCCTTAATGTGCCAAAAAAAAAAAATCATATGAGAAATTAAACCGTCAAAAAGCGTTATATAAACGCTCCAACTTTTCAAAACTCTAAGTGTGCATGATATATTTAACACTTAAGTCCAGGAATTTTTTAAGCTAAGTAATTTTGTATAAATTATTAAACAAATTTATTGAATTTTTTTAGCATTAGTAATTTGTATATTTATTATTTAAAGCTATTTACATTTCTACTACGCTTACATTTAAGTTTAAGCTTAAGTTTCGCTGCGCTGCTGAAGTTATATAAAAATCGAAAATAAAATAAATATATATATATATGTATGTACATGTACAATAGTTACAATATAAAGTTTAGTTATTGCTCAGTGCTAATGGCATATCGGAGAACTCCACCTTGGCATAGTGCTGCTTTAGCTCGTTCTTCAGCTGCAGGCTGTGTGTCCAATCCACAGTCTCACAAACCACTTTTACCTCCACCGTGTAGATATCCCTAAGCCAGGCACGTTCATGCATTATATCCTTAATGGACACTCCCACGCGTTTAAGTAGCTCGCACAGATCATGTATGCCACCAGGACGATCGCTGACTTGCACATTAAACTTGACCAGGCGACCCTCGGCGGCTAGACCACGCTCCAGGCAGCGTCCCAACACGGTAGTGTCAATATTTCCACCACAAAGCAGCACCACAACTCTAAACGAGATTGATAAAGCATTTTAATAGAGCAGCTTTTAAAGTTAAACAAGTTTATGCGCACTTTTTGCCCTTGAGATCATCCAGTTGACCGCATAAGATGGCAGCTAGTCCTGCACCACCAGCACCCTCCACAACACACTTTTCCTCCTCAACCAAACGCAATATGGCCACGGCGATCCACTCTTCTTTGACCACCACCATGCGATCTATCAATGGCAAGGCTGTGGCGTAGGCATTGTAGCCCACCTTGGGCACAGCCAAACCATCAGCCAGTGTGTTCTTTATGGGCGTATGAATGGGACCTTTGTTTACCATGGCACGCGAGAAACTTGCACACTTTTCAGACTCGACACCCTGCAGAAGAATAATGAGTATTTAATATTTAAGTTATTGAAACATTTGGAAACGCGTTTAAAGCTTTATATACCACTGTATTTTATTATTTACTAGTTGGATTATTATTTTCCCCAGATTTTAACTATTTATATGGAGGAGTTTTTGTCATTAATTATTTTTGGTGAAATTTTTTTTCAAAAAAGGTCAGAAAATCAATCAATGATCACTTTCTTTATCTGTAGATTTATACAATTTTATCGATTAATCGATGATCGTACCGATTATTTCTGTCATTTACGAGTCCATTCTGATGAATTTGGTAATACCAAAGAGTATAGATATTTATGAGTGAAGTTGCCAAAAAAAAATATTGTCATTAATTTTTTTAATTTTTTTTTTAATTTAACACTATATATTTTACAAGAAAAAATAATCAAATTGTAAAATGTATTTACAATCAAGACAGTGTGGAAATTTTTAGCCGATTTGGTCATAGAAGGAGTATCAAATTAATTTGGATATGGCGGTCAAACACAGCTGATTACAAAGGACCACCAAAAAAAGTGGTTTAAACTTTTCCATGTGAAAGGTCTACTCATATGAATTTTGAGCCGCTAAATCCGAGTCCGAGGTCCAAAAATTCCCAGTACCTAAGGCTTCTTAGATAACTTTATTTATGACTTTCAACGATGATTTTTATATGTTTTTATAGTTGATTAATCTGAACCCGAAGACCAAAAACTCGTAGCACCTCAGGGTTCTAATATAACCTTTAAAATACCACCATTTTGAGGTTATGTCAGAACCCTGGCGGTTTGAGGACCTCGGAACATGTAGTAAGCTCGGTCTGACCTTCGAATACCAAACATTGAATTTTTTTATTTTTTTGTGTAGCTGTGTTATCTCCAAAATACCTCCATTTTGAGATTATGTCAGAAGCCAAATTTTTTTTGACCTCGCTTTCGGACTCGGCGACCCTAAAAATATGTAGAAAACTTTGTCTTATATATTCGTATATATATAGTATATATCGTAATATAGTAACTTCACAAAATTTTTATCGAGACCGGTTACCCGGCGATGCTTAAATCTCCAGCACGTCAGGTTTCTGAGATAGCCTCCAAAATATCGAGTTTTATGTCGTTTCTTAGGTTATTTCGAAACCCTTGGGGGTTGGAGTTTTTTGGACCTCGTATTCGGATTCAGTGACGTCAAAACCATATTGATAGCTCTTTATTCTTCAACTAATATAAATTTATAAAAATTTATAATTTATTTCTCGAATACTCTTTGAAATATCCATAAGATGACATTATTTATATACATATAGGATGATGTAATGAATTTTCGAAACCGGGAAAAAACGTTTACGTGCAAATCAAAATTGGTTGATAACTTAAATGAATGTTCCCCTTTGAAAAGACCGGGTACTGAATAAACCCTTCTTAGCCCCTCCTAAGCAATATCTTCTATCGCAGTCGAAACCGATAGTATATAAAAAAAATTTTTTAAAGCGCTCCACTATTCATACTTACAATGATCTTTGTCTTGGGCGACAGCGACTTAACAGCTGTCGCAATACCAGCTATAAGTCCTCCACCACCAACCGGCACTATCACAGCATCCAAGTCCGGCACCTGCTCACATATCTCCAAGCCAATGGTACCCTGACCAGCTATAATATTTGGATGATCGTATCCATTGATGTAAATTAAACCTTCATCGCGGGACATGCGCATTGCCAGCGTCTTGGCCTCTCCCATATCATTGCCATCGACAATAACTCTGGCCTTATAGTTTCGGCACTTTTGTATCTTCATAATAGGTGCTGCTTTAGGCATGATCACCGTAACCGGAATATTTAGTTTCCAGCCGTGATAGCTTAAGGCCTGAGCATGATTGCCCAATGAGGCGCTTATCACGCCAATCTTCTTTTGCTGTTCCGTTAGAGATAACAACGCAAAGCGTGCACCCCGTTCTTTGAAGCTGCAACGAAACGGAAATGGCTAACGTGAGTGTTTTGGAGTAGCACATATCGAATTATCGATGTAGATGATGCCCATAAAATCAATTAACAACAAATTCATTTTGGTGATATCAGAATGATTACAATCTTATCGCAGGCCGATATTTTGTTTTTCTTCTATTTCTAGCCAATTTAATTAATATTGCGTATTATTGGTATTTGTATGTTATATGGTAAGGAACATACGTTTTTTATATGGTCTGCAAACTGGTCTGCTGATCTGAGCAGATCCAGCAAAAGCAGTCATTTGAAAGAACTTTTATAATTTTCTTTTTGCAATTTTAACCTATTACTCTGCTTATCAATAGACTTGTTTGAACGTCTGGCGCTAATCAATTATTGCACTCAGCATTTAAGATGCAAATATTTACTAAGTAGTATATTGAAATGATTTATTTATATAGTATGTAAATAATCTATTGAAAAATACGATTGAGCAATTGTAGGTGTTTCAACTAAGCGATTTGTACTTTGGAACTACCTTTATTATATGTTTCTTTACCAAACAAACAGGAATCTATAATTGCAATCTTTAGAATAATATACATAGGTAAGTCTAGGAGAGTTCTATATACGCGATATGTCATACTATACGTACTATTGTAAATACTTGAATGCACAATGACCTATTTAGGATTAATATACGTGTTTTCTAAATTAAAAAAAAATATTTATAAATTTATTTAAATTTTTACAATTAATTTCACAATTAAAATAAGTTAATTATTTAAAAAAAATCTACATATTTATTTTTCACTTAATATCTTGATGATATATTTTATACAAAAAAAAATCAATTACGGTAAAAAATCATGATTTTTTTTTAATAATTACCAAATTAATATTACAAAATAATTCAGAAATTCAATTTAGTTAATATTATGTTTTTTTTTAATAAGAATACATTTTTTGTTAAGTACGAGTATTAAAATTTTTAATTTTTGAAATAATTAATAACAAAATTAAATTAAATTAAATTAATTAATTTGTATAAATAGCTTTTTTTAAAAGAATAAATTTTTAGTTTATTTTTTAATTTAAAAATTAAAACAAAGCAAGTAACTTCGCCAAATATTGTTTGGTTCTTATTATATAATGCACAAATATTAGATAAATATTCACTGCTGTTGTGTTATCTGTTAGGGTATTCAGGGTTGCTGTTGAGTTGAAGAGTTAAGGACTTTTGCAACAATAAATGTACAAGGCTAAAGACCCTTTCTAGTTTTTTTTAATTGAATTGAGAAAAAAATCTTGAAACTTTAGCATTTTGTAAAATTTTGAATATATTCAATATCTTGTGATTTTTTAGCCATTATGTGATAAATAGCGGACAAAAAAAAAAAAATAAACAAGTGTCTTTTATTAAACAAGTGTGTTATCTGTTAGGGTATTCACGGCTGCTATTGAGTTGAGGGGTGTCGGACTTTTGCAACATTAAATGTACAAGGCTGAAAACCCTTTCTAGTTCTTTTCCAAACTTAGCTGAGAAAAAAGTTATGCAAATATTGCAGCTTGTGGAACTTTGAATATATGCACTATCTCGCGATTTTTTAACCATTTTTTGATAAATAGTGGCAAAAAAAACTAAACAAAGTGGCTTTTATTCAAAAATATTAGTCTTGTCTAATAATAATTTAAATTATTATTTCTTAATTAAACAATTATTTCTTTTAAGAGGCAGAGTCTACACTAATACGGCGTTTCAATTGTAAACAAAATCTGGAAAGAAGAAGCACAAAAAGTGAAAAAAAAGGGTCGTTCACGCTTAAGACAGTTGAGTTTTTGTGCAACTTTTTAACTACTCAACAACTGTGAATACCCTATGTATAAACTTCGCAATTAACCATTTTTTTTTTTCGTTTCATAACTTGGTTAGTAACTATTTTTCAAACTAAATTTTTTTTAAGGAAATTTACAAATTTTAAATAGTAGTAAACTAATCTAAAATCCGAATCATGCAAATATTACGCAAAAGTTTTCTTTGAGCAGCTGTATGTTTTTATATACAACATTTTTTTTTTAATTCATAAAACAACTTTTTCCTAAATAAATAAAAGCACAGCTTTTGCAAAAAAAAAACTGAGCTCGCCCCTTATAACATTTTATGAACACCAATTTCCAACACTTACCTGCCCGTAAACTGCAGAAAGTCCTTTTTCAAATACAAATCCATACCATAAGACTCTGAAGATGTGGATTTCTAGAAGTTGTTTACACATTACTCCTTTTATCTGTTTGGTATTGACAAACACACTCCAAACTTACTGGACACGGAGTGCGCTCCACACCGCCCTTGATCATAAAAGCAGCCGATGTTATATCATTAAAAGAAACCTTGCGCGGATTCTTGGGATCACAAAATGGATCCACTATTTCTTCAGCCTCCGCTTTAACTTTATCCACAACACCTTTACCATTAGTTTGGTTTACTGCCGCACCATTTGTCTTGACAGCTGCATGGCTCTGCCCATTTTGTGGAGCTTCACTCTTTGTTGTTTGTGACATAATTTCGGGGTTTTCGTATGATCTATAACACTAACAACTTGTTCCGACTAATGCGCGATAATTACTGATTAATAGCTAAATACAGAGCATGCTTATATGCGCAAGTCAATAGAAAAAATATTGGCAAGCAACGACCGGAGCAACTGCGGCGGATCATAAACACTGCGATTAGGAAAACGACCGACCATTTATGATGCGGAGGCCTAGCGACGACGATGATGATGACGACGCACTTGATAAGAACTACAACCAGAGTAAGCACCTTGACTACCATTTCAATATCCGCCAATTAGTTATTGCATGGGAAAGTTTTAAGATTACATTATTACGAAGTTCATGGAGCTCACGTGCTCTATTACTAGGTTAGTCGGCAAAGGCGTTAAGATAAGGTTTAATGTAATACTTGTGGACGTGTGCCTAGAGCTATATGTAGTAATGGAATTATTTTTGCTGATTAAGTTAATTGCATGTAAAACTGATTCCATTCGACGAGTGCTTATGTACTTAAACTTACTTTTTCAAGTTGTAACATAATTGGCTGAAAGATTCAATTTTGAAAGAGTATCAGAAATTCTTGGTTGTCAAAATTTCTTGCTGTTTTATGACTGTGTTTATTACCTATTTATTTCAAACGTAGTTCAGCAGGCCAAAAAGCCATCTCCACTCATCTATTGACCAACAGAAACCGCACAAAAACCATATAGATAAGGCCCAAGCAAGACACACCCAGTTATTTTAATTTTGGACAAACATTTGAAAACAACACAGGCTAATCTTATCAGCAGAAAACAATACTCTCCTTTGCTGATAAGGATGCAGCCAAAATAGTATAGCTTAATAACAGTAGTAATAGGTTATTAATTATTTGGATAGAGCGATTGTAGCTGAGTGCGAAGTTCAACTAAGTACTAAGAGTCTAAATAATACCCCACGCAAAGTAGAGAACTATTTTTATTCGCGCTTATAGAGAAGCTCATTTCGGGATACACTAAATAAAAAATGTTGTATTCTTATGATTCCAAGACGTTGGAAGCATAGTACGAGATAAGTCGGTGACTTTTGGAAAAAAAAATCCTTTTTTGGCAATTAAGTGTTTTATTACATAGTCTCGTAGTGATTTTCGTTTTTATTTAATTATGACTAACTACTGAATATTTTTGAAACAATTTTTTTTTTTCTAAAGGCCTATACGCAGTTCGAAATATTTCGCACGGAACGACAAAACTTCTTATAAAAAAAAATCCCATTTCGGGACTTTTCTCATTTGGGACTTTTTTTATATGAAGTTTTGTCATTCCGTGCGAAATATTTCGAACTGCGTATAGGCCTTTAGTTGGCAAAGGGCTATTTAAAAAACAATATTTCATTTTTTTTAAAAAAAATTAGCAAATTTTCTTATTAAATATTTATTTTCTTAAATTAAATAAACTTTTAAATAGCCCTGTTGCCAACTTAGATAAAAAAAATTGTTTCAAAAATATTCAGTGATTTAGTCGCAATTAAATTAAAGCGAAAAACACGTTTTTTTAAATTAGCCCCAACGCGTTAAGTTTAAAAACTGAAATTTTGCGAAAAATTTTCTTTTACCCTATGCGTTGAAATGCATCATTAGTTTTCAAAAATCGCTGGGGCAGTTTCCAGTAGCTTATCCCTTTTTGTTTTTTACGAAGATATCGTAACCAAATATTTTGAAATTCAGTCTTATAAAAGATTCGATCGAAACAAGTTTTTTTTCGTTTGTTTGTATTCAAAATTTCGGCATTCAAAATTTATTTGGAGTATCTTTAATTATTGTCATGGTACAGGGTATACCAAAGTCGTTAAAGCCCGCTTAACGTGAGCTATTTTTTATTTTTATTTTTTTGTACTATTCTTAAACAATTTGTTTGAAAATTCTTGGCCCGATTTTAGGGCGTTCATCGGTGCAATAAATTTTCTTATATGATTAAGAGCAAAGATGAACTGTAGATCAGGTTGACATCTTCGGAAAGGCCAGATTTTTTTCCTAAGCTCGAAATGGATAACTCAATTACTAAACTTGGCATACTATATATTTTTTTTTTGGTCAAGTTGATATCGACACGACTGACCCAAGTCTTTTTTTTTTCTTTTTTCTTAGTAAGCCTTGAACAGGGGTCTACGAAAATAATTATTTTTATTTATATAATTATAAAGTAGAAGTTAATTCTTAGACAAAAATAATTACTAATTGATATTCATAGGTGAGTATAGTCAAAACAAAGAAAATATAAATACAATATATTGTCTTTGATCAAACCCAATAAGGATTTTGCGTTTTTTCATCCCTATCTATTTATCTATATTTCAGCTTGTCTCAGACACCCTATATTAAATTGATGGAAAGACAATTTAATAAACTAAATTACGTTTGTAAATTGTAATATTTTTGTAATTATAAAATTTGAAAAAATTTTTTAAATGGAATTGTAAAATAAAGCAAGCAGGCACCTTAGTTTTATAGTTTACTTTACTCACTTTCGGCCATTTGTGACCAGTATATTTGACGATATGAAAAAAGACAATGTACAAATATAATCGTATACCATCCTATGATATATTTCGTTTAGTTAGAGATATGTATGAAAATGTTCCAAAATTTCTCATAAACTTTTAATAATGAAATTACATTGATATTTTTATAAAGAGCATAAAAATTTAAAAAAACAAAATACTTAAGTATTAAGGATTAAAAGCCAACCAAGTGGCAGGATTAGTTACAGTCATTTTTTCAACTTGCTCCACAGTTACACCACGAGCATGCATGCGAGGTAGTATGTTCATGTACACGTGATGATAACCATGTCCACCATAAGAGGTCTATAATAAAATAAAATGCTAATTTTTAATAAAAATTCTTATTGTTATATATGTAGTGTTCCTACCAAGCGATGCTTTGTGTGTATATCGTGCGACATAAGCAGCTTATCCACTAGACCTTCCTCAAGCAGTTTCATCAGATTGTCAATACGCTGTCCATCCGATAGCATGTTCACATTTGGATTAAGCTGATAGAAAGAACATTCGGTACCAAATAGATCGTATTGCAAATAGCAGCCCAGCTTTGAGAATTCCAGCAGCTGATCGATGTCAAAGAGTGTGCCTGTAGTTTGAGTACATTATGTTAGAACAGATTAACGCCATAAAGTATGCAATACAAAATGACTACTAGGTCGCAAGATAGAAATCCATGGCGGATGTTCAAAAATTATATGAGTTAATGTTACGACAAGCTGAGTTTTGAAATCGAGAAATTAGAATCCGGAATCAATTAGCAGACGCCCTAAGAAAACAAGCCATCGTTATGGAACCTGCTCTTTGTGATGTCGGAAACTTCATACCTGTTTTAAAAAAAATTTGTGCCGATCCCTAAGATATTGCACACAAATTGAGCATTGGAACAGAAAATGAGGAATAACACAGATAAATGTCCATGGACCCATGTCCATTGAAGCTAATTTGATAGAACATGAAAACGAACAGAATTAGTTCAACATTTTTGAAAAGCGCAACGAAATATGGAATGCTTAGTCCGCAGCGCCAAGATCAGCCTTTAGATACGCTCCTGACTTCTAGTATAAGAAAAACATTAGACAGGTCCTTCTCTTATATGACCACGCACGACATTGCCAGCTGTCTCTATGATCTATATCGTTTTTAAGCACGTTTTAACCACTTACGATCCAAATGCGACATAACGCACTTATCAGCACGTCCACCCGCCTCCATATAGAGACGCATGATCTCAAAGGGCGCCTCAGTTGAACGATCCGGATGCAAGGAAACGCCGCAGCCCAAAACCTCCTGAATTTCGCCAGTGGCTCGCAGCGCACGTTTCTCGAAATCTGTCATCAAAAAAAAATAATATTAGATCAAGCGCATTTCTACTCTAAATTTCCACACACCATGCAAGGGATAGACGCTGCCCACCTCGCCTATAAAGCCACTTTTGACATAGCCATGTCCTTGAACCTCAATGCCTGTGAGTATATCCTTCGAGTACAAATCCGTCAGCTGCTCCACAGTCATATTCGCATGATCCGTACTTTGCACACCGGCTATATAGTGTCCTGTGCCTGCAATAAAATGCACACCTGTGCTCTTGGCCAGCTCCAAAATGAACTCCAAGTTACGCTTTAAGCCATAGCTGCTGTTCTCCACAATGCTGCCACCACCATACTTCTTATAGAGTAACACATCCTTCTTCACCGCTTCAAGCGCTTCCTCATCGTAGAAACGCACATTCTCCTTGCTGGAATAGGGATACAAACGCACATAGCCCAAAGTGGACATGCATATTTTTTGCTGCAGCTGCTTCTTAAAATCATCCGGCGCCGGACGATAGAAGTACTCAAAATCCAACGCGACATGCTCATGGGTGAGCGTGCGGCCCAACAAATTGGGCGTTATATTACCCAACACTGCAAGTGAAAAAAATAATTTTCTTTCAGTGTAGTCACGCACACATAGATTGATATATTGATATAAATGCTCTTTGTTTATTTACAGTGGCAGATAAGCGTCACTTTTATAGACTTAATCACATGATCCGCTCTTTGTGAGTGTCGCTTCAAAGCAACACTGTTGCTCCCGCTGGTACTCACCGGTTTGCACTGTTGACATGTTCTTGTTGTCGTTGTTGTTCTGGTTGTTGCCTCCAATTGGGGTCACTCACTATTTTTATTTTGCTCTCGTTTTGTTTTTTTTTTTTTTTCGTATACTTATGGTTCTCTTAATTTATGCGCTTTTGTATTGGTTCGCTTTGAGTAAAAGACTTGGACTGTTTAGAGAACACTGCGTGCTTGGGAACCGTTCAGTACGGCTGCGTTTTGTCAACTGACGCGTTTATCTGCCAGCGGGTTATTGTCTAGCGCACTGTCGAAGTTAAGTTCTTGTTTGCCTTCTTTTCTCATAGATTGTATCAGTAAATATTTATTAATAATAAAAATTTTAGATGCAATTAGTATCAAAAATAACTCGATTCCATTAGCAAGTGCTTCAAAATATTCATGATTAATGGCAACTATGCTTGATTGAAGAAAATTTTTTCGCGATAGACCAATAAAACAAGATCAGGGTAACAACTAATTTATTGAGTATATACACCCATTTATAGCTTCAAGGGTATTCTTGGATCTTGCACAGCAACAGCAGGAGTAACATACCATAAGTTGTTTACCAAATCGATCAGCATATACTCTGGTAACGATATGAAACATCTACATCTTGAAAACAATAAGAGCGGAAGATCCTTATTTAAAAAAAAAAAAAAAAAAGACAAGGTCTGTATCCGAACGCTAATGCGATATACAGTCACATTTTAAAAGCTGTCGGCTCAGAGCTTGGCACAGCCTGTAATATATTTTCCCTCAAGAAGATTCCAAGCATCCATTTTTTATTTAAAATAATTGGTGGCAAGGTCCGAAATCAATGAAACCGCTCTTTTTTTTCATTCTGGAATACCAAAACGAACAATTTCTTTAATTAAAGCGTTGTTGTGTTTTTGCTGTGTGTAGATATCAATCAATACATTAGTCCGTCTTTTCTAATAAAGCCCCAACTTTTCAAAAATGTTTTTAAAAAATATCTAAACTCTAATCAAAATTCTGACACAAACTTAAGAATTTCGTTTCAACAGAGATAGTAGACGACACGATAGCAGTGCGTATTTAATCTTAAATAAAAAAAAAAGTATATATGCACAATCTTCAATCACTCGCAAACTAGTTGATGCTAGTTGATTTTTTTAACAAAGATTTTAGGATTTAATAAAAACATTAAAATTATGGGTTCCATAAAATGAGATAGTAGTGCAAAAAATATTTCAAATAGGGCAAGAACTACTCAGTAGGTTCATACGTATACACATATAACTGCAAAGGAATTCGAACGAATATAAATAACGACTAGGAGTAGACTTGGCAGAATCCGATTTACGAGGTAAGTCTCCCAGCTCATAGGAGTTCTTCAATTGCTTTAAAAGCCAGTAGTATTCTTAGGGCCTTGTTGAGGACCAGTGCTGCCCATTTTTTGATCAATTGAAATGTAGATGGCTTTGAACTGAAAATTTGCCGCCAAATGTTACTTCAAAAATCTTCCACACAACAAAATCTTCCAAATCGCAAGTAATTTTTGTATGGTACAAAGGGTATATTAAGTTTGTGCAAGCCGAAAATGTATGTAACATAGGGGTGTTTCAGAGGACCTCGAAAAAAACCAAAAGTTTTAGATGGATAATTCGTTTTTTTATAAAGATATCGTATATTTGGCATTCGCGAGTTTTTAATAGTTCCCAAGCACTGTACAAAATTTGATCAAAATCGGTTGATTATATCATATAGCTCCCATAGGACCGGTCGGGCAAAAAAACGTTTTTTGAACAAAATTCGTTGTGTTTCGTTTATTTATGAAGATATCGTAACCAAAAAACATTTTTGGTTATGAAGGTATCATAACCTAATTTGGCAATCAAATGTATTTTGGTGTTCTTAGCCAATATACCGGATTTTATTGCAGGCTAGGGGTACAGGGTATCCCAAAGTCGTCCGCGCCCGACTTTAACGTGCGCCATCTTTTTTTTTGTTTTTTTACTGTTGGCTCCATTCACCCGACACCCCCAAAGTGAAGTTCAAAGATTTTGATTTTAAGCAAAACTGCCGCATTTGGGCAGCTGAAAATCCAAGAGAGTTTCACGAGAATCCACTTCATACACAAAAAACCACTGTTTAATGTGGATTGTAGGCAGGCCGTACTTCTTTGAAAATGAGGTCAGCCAGGTTACCGTCAACTCCGAGCTTTGCTTCCAAAAATATGGGATACATGCCATACAACAACACAATCGCATTATTTCGCGGCGAGTTCGGCGAGAGTGTTTTTTCGCGTAACACCGATCATAATTGGCCGGCTAGATCGTTTTGAAAGTCAAAGTGTATTCCAATAAGCCAGCAACAAATAAAAAAAAAATATGTGAATAAAATATAATTAACAAACAAACCAACAGATGACCCACCCTATAATAGCTGTTAACTGTTCTTCTGATATACCAAAGCCACCACCCCCTTAAATTCAAATCCTGCGACTGGCGCCATCTGTTGAAAATTGCGCCATCTACCTGTCAATTGCCAAGATATGGGCAGCACTGTTTGCTCATACTCTCTACGCATATAATTCTTTTTGCGCACAAAGTAAAGCCTACAAAATATGTATAAACAATCAGTGTTACCCTAAAGAGTTTTGTTACCTAGGTACACTTTTAGTGCTATAAAATGGCGCAACTGATCACACCTAGATTTAATTCAAATATTTGCCATTGGATGTTTTACTTGAATAAGAATTTATTTATTCCGCATTTCGTACAAATGGCTTCTTATTTTTAAAATAACAAGTACGGAAAGACTTTGAATTCTAACCAAATTTTAAAATTCGCCTTGCTTTGCCAAATGGGCATAGACGTTGCTCAATTCAACCATACGTTGTTTACTTGCTGCACAGAGCTCACAACCATTAGATGATTCAAACCCAACTCCATGGTTTTGTAAGGCATTTTAAAAAGATTTAGTAGTTCCAGCGGCTGTAACGCGTTTCTTCAATACTGGCTTCTTAATAAGACTGATCTTCTTAGTTTTAGCCGCAGCCTGCGATACAGCGGCTGCCGTTGCTTTGGTCCTGGCTTTCTTGACGCATGCAACAGTTTCTAAGCCTACAATCTTTCCATATTTGTGTATGTTTGAATAGCTAGCTGCCCCGCCCTCGTGGCGCGTCTTTGTTGCACTGCTTTTAACCACACGCTTCTTTTTCTTTTTTTTATCCGCTACGGCCTTCATTTTCTCATCTGATTTATTTGGAAAAGTGCTCACTTTGTTCGAGAAGCGTACCTTACGAGTCAGGACACAGTTGCTAGCACCACCAGCTGTTTTTCGCGATAAACTGCTCTTCTTGATGGCAGGTTTAATGGCGCTCGCTGTGGTTAAAAGTTAGGAGATGTAGGTAGGAAATAAAATAGAGATTGCTATAACAACAGCTGACGATTACCCTTTAAGCTGTCCCATGCGCCCAAGCTGTTGGATACCCCCGCGTGAGTTACGCCTGCCAAGCCGCCAGCAGTGGTACGCATCTTTCTGGTAACAGCAGGACTCGAACGGCGCAACTTTGTGCCAGTAGCTAGCACATTAGACCCGGACGTAGTTCCACCACCTTGTGGACGCGCACTGCTCTGGGCATAGCCACAGCACGGACACTTTAAGACATTATCGTGCAGAAACATTTCGATTAATTTAGAATAAAAAACTATTGCAAGAAATTTTAAAATTTTAAATTTAATTTTTAATTTTTTTTTGGTAGAAAGTGTGTGACGTTTGAAAGCCAGTAACGAATAAATGGAAACTGTTGAAAATTTCCAAATTTGCTGAGTGACACTTTAAAAGCCTGCTAGATTAAGTTGTTAATAAAGCAATGTAATAAAAAATACCAGAAAAATACCAAAACTTAGTACAATTTTCAAAACTTTCGTTTTTCTTAATATATTCCAATAAGCACTCCTCTGCCTAATTTGGCCTCTTAATTTAAAAGGTGGTGGTAACTATAATCAAAATACTAAAAAAAAAATCGGGACTATTTTGTTCAAAAGAAATTTTGCTTCTGTTAAAAAAAGGACATAGAAAAATCGGTTGGTAACAATTTGATTAACGTTTTTCAAATTGAAATTTCTAAAAAAAAAAAAAGTCAATTTAAGCTTGCGCAAAATTTTTAGTTTTCGCAAGTTTTTATACAAATTTTGATAGGTAAAAAAAGAAGCTTTTTCATGATGAAGTCATGAATTTCTTCGGTACCAAACTAAGTGTATCGGAAGATTTTTAACTAAACTGTCACTCGGAAAAGCATGAAGTATTTAAAAAAGATTCTATATAACATTCGTAAAACTTCAAACCTAAGGAGAAGATTATGAATGAGATTACGCTTATGATGGAATATGTGCTGAATATTGAGATAGAATGTCTTCGACTTATATTAAGGTTGGAGTATCTCTTTTCTCGACATCGAAAACGATTAATTTGAAAGTAGTCTGTTGCAACCTGTTGAGAAAAATAGTCTTTAAATGTGAAAATAGAGCGTTGCCCTATTTTGTAAACGTTTACTTTTACGGTTAAATAATTGTAAGACTCACTAACTGTTTTAATAAGGTATAATAAGTTTGTACACAAGCAGATATATCCCACCTTATAAAGTATAAGTACATATATTTTTGATCAACTAAAGCGTTTTACTGTCACACGAATAAAACCCACTCCCGCATTTTAACCTTAATTCGACGATTGATTTAAAATGTGTGCAACACATGGTTAGTATCCCAAAAACTTTGGGCCATGTCCGTCTGTCCGCATTGCCTGCTTCCCGAAGACCAAAAGAATTGGGTGCATGAAATGTTACCCCAATATGCGTCTTATGGTCTTGTCCTTCACTTGCATTCCGCATTTTTATATTGGCCCTCCTTACCTTCCAATATATTTATCGGCTTTCTCCCATGATATTCAAAGCCACATATTTTCTTTTTTTAAAAACCCATGGGTGCAAATTGTATCAAAATCGGTTGGGAATTTCGCCAGTTATAGGTATATAAAGAAGCCGCACTAATAACAACCTATATGTAAATATGTTTGGAAAGAAGCTACAGTCACAAAAATTGTTGTATACAATTTTTTGGCTACAATACATAAAATTAAATTTCTTTCTGTATTTTCGCACGATTTCAAAAATTGATGAAAATTTTCGGAAATCATCCATTTTAATATATTTTTTACTTAAAACATAACTTTTTCCATTGGAAACTGCATACATACTGGCTACATACACTTTGAACGCCAATATTTAAGTTTCCATTAGAGAGCTGCACAAAATGTTCTAAACGTCGCTGACAGAGCGACAGCAGAACATAATGTTTTGATGTTCTGTTTGCTTCAAAACAAAACCTTCAGTGTTTGAACTGCCTTTGCTTCAGTGCTTGACAGTGCTTGAATATTTCAAAACATTAAAACATCACACAAAATGCTTGAGTGAAGCAAATTTTCGGCAAGCATCGAGTGCACTAGAATGTTTTGATTTTTTGTGCAGCAGACATAATATTAAGCCACACACAGACGCAAGCAGAATATTTGTTTGCGTTAGTCAAAACAACCACCACCAAAATTATTGCAACAACAAAAACGTTCTACTATGCTTGAAATGTTCTACTTCAGTTTGGTTCTACTTCAGTTTGGTTCTAGTTCAGTTTGGTTCCACTTCACTTGTTCGGTTTCACTTTTGTTTTGATGTTCTATTGCTTGTTGTTAACGGAGTCCCAAAACTTCATAGAAATATTTCGAACTGCGTATAGGCCTTAACCAAGCACTTTTGACACTGAAGTATTTGTTTTGTTTTGTTCAAGCCAAAGACATGAAGTGCTTGAAATAACAGCTGATGGCTTACAAGACATTTGTGCAGTGCTTGCGCAGTTCTCTAGTTTCTATATTAAGGCAGACAAATGATAATTTTTTGGATAAACGGTACAAGAGAAATAAAATAAAAATTAACTTTAATTAAACTAAAATTTTTAATATGAATTTGGGTTTATACACAGCGATGAAACATTTTCAACATTGGCTTGTGACATTTACAATTTGTTTAGATTTAACAAAAAATTTTCATATTGCATTTGGGCAAAAATTAAAGACTTTTTTGCAGTGTAGCCAGTTAACGAACAGATTTTAGGTGAGAGCAAGAGAGCGGTAGAATGTGCGGCTGATCAAGGCCATTGTAATTTGTTGTAGTTATTATTGTTGCTGTTATCCTTGCTAAATAGCACGTGTTGTTGTAGTTGTTGCAGTGTTGCCTTGCCGTGTTCCATTGATGTAATTGTTGTTGCTGCAGCCGCTTGGTCATCATTGTTTCTTCTGCTGCCTTTTCTTGAGTCCGCCTTGGCGATTTTGCTGCTGGTTGTTGTAGTTGTTGGTTTTTTTTGCGATATTTGGTTAAACAGTTAGTGGAATAATGTGGTGTGTATCCGTGTTGCATGTTGACTTTACATTTATTAACAATGAATTATTAATTTTTAGTGTAAAACTATCTCCAAATTAAATCTTTTGAATTTTTTCGCCAACTACAAGCGGATTGTTACGTCGTATTTCGTCCGCACCATACACTCTGTAATCGAATGTGCACTTATGTTTATCGGAATAACGATGAGCACCGCAGAACAAACCGCCACAGCGACATTGGATGCCTACAAGTTTGTTTAAAAAAACATATAAAATTGAAGTGAAACGGTTAGCGATAACCTTAAACGATTGATTTATCGATTGCTCGTAATTAAAGCTTAAAATATTAATTCAACGTTCATAAGCCGCTACAAGTTTCCTTTTTATCTTTTCAGACTTACCGGTCAGGCCTACTTTTTTGCGGCAAACAGCACAACGGTTCTTCTTCTTTTTGGCTTGCTCATCATCTTCCTTATCTTTGTCGTCCCCTGAAGAGGATGCTGCTGATTGAGCGACAGTACCTGGAACGGACACCGCTGTAATGTCTTCGATATTGGATTTGGCAGTGTTCGCTTTTTCAGTGATTTTCTAAGTAGAGAAAATTTTTGAAAAATATTAGATGTGAAAACGAAAGTCTTGTAAGGAAGCGCAGGATGCGGGAATTTTTTTTAATAACTAATTATACTAAGCTCAACATAAAATTCTGTGTACTGTGCCGATTTCAGGCTGCCACATTAGTGCGACTTTATAAAAAGTGGCAACACCCAAAATTTTTGTGCTGCCATACTGCGAAAAAACATTTATACGCTTATCGCACTGAGATGAGTTCTTGATAAGTGCACCAAAATACTTTTGTTTTCATTTATTCAAGAAATGCTCTTTTAAATTCTCGCTCAACTTTAGTTTAAGAACGATTAATTTTTTCAATAACCCCCTAATCAGTTCAAACAAATTTGTTGCTTAGGGATTTTCTGTTTCTCGTCTATTTATTGCGATTTAACTAGTTTCAACAACAAGCCTCAAATGCTTCCCAATTTTGGATTCTTTCTTGTACGCTACAGGTTTTGCTTCTTTTTTCATGTCTACTAGACAACCATTTTTTTGGATGACCTATAAGCCATGGTAATTTTTCGTCCGAACGATTCCCATCCTTTCTAACTCAACACGAGATAAAGAATATGCCATTCGCGGCTGCGGCCTAGTAGCTCCTGAAATTGTAACTCCGCCTAATATGCGTTTCTTGATTGGCAGCTTTTTAAGTCCGGTCTTTTTGGGTTTAGCCGACGCCGATGTACTTGCCACCGCATCTTTGCTATCACCTTTCTTGACACTTTTATTCTCGGAGGAAGAGGGCCCGGTTTTTTTTTCGACGCTCGATTTGGTACGTCCAACTTTTCTGGCTTTTCTTTTCTTGACACTCTTAGCAACTGATCAAATTTTGGAAAAAATATACATGAAGAAAATCAGATCAGAGCGACTAACATAACCACGGCTGACAATACTATTACCCTTTGAGCTGCCAGATGAACGCTGTGCCTTTGCCAATCCGCCGGCAGCGGTACGCGTCTTCCTGGTGACAGAGCTCAAACGACGCACAGTTGAGTTGACCCCAGGCAAGAGCACGCTTGCCCTGCTAGAAGTGGCTGCACCACGTTTCGACTTGCCAACAGAGGATTTCCGCCTAGTCATCGTGGCATTGCCAGTGGCACTACCACGTTTTTTACTAGCGGGAACACCACCTGTGGATTTCCGCCGAGTGCTCATGGCATTGGTACTTGAAGCACCGCCTGTTTTTCTACTAGCTGATACCCGCGGATACATTACGAGAGCTGCATCTAAAACCATTGCGTACAATTTAGAAAAAAAATTTTGATATTTTTAAATTTTGATAAAATTCTAATTCGCTTGCTTTGCTTTCAAATTTGTTTATTTAGTCTACTGATTATTTTATTTTACTATTATATGTTGAGAGTTTGAAAGCAAGCAAGGAATTGAATCTGATATTGAAAAACTATAGAGAAGTTAAAATTGTAAGTGACAGTTAAATGATAGCTGCCTGCGTTAAATAAGTTCGGAGATTTGTGCATTAGGGTGGCCATTTTTGCAACATCTCACGATTTTAATAATGGATTCGCCTAAAAAGTTTCCTTTTTTCCTGCATATAGCGCCTGTAAAATTTAAAGACGATACGAAAGTATTTGATGGTCGCGAAAATAGGTCAAAAATTACGAAAAGTTTCATATGAATGCGTAAATAGCGACCAAACCGTAAGTTTAACAAAAATATATTCCAAATATAATAGATGGGTAATTCAATTATCTACAGTCAAGTAAAAAAATTAACGAAATCCGTTTAGTTCAAACAGAGATATTTGCTGTTAAGTAAAGGCATTTTTTTTTTTTTTTTTTTTTTTTCGAAAAACGGTTTTCTTGCAATATTTCGAAATTCGTTTCATGAAAAACTTTTTTGACTGCATTTTCGGTTTTGGCATGTCATTTTACTACGGCAACGACTAAAACATGTTGAGGATCCGACTGCATATTTTTTTAAAATTATGTTTGGATAGATATGAGACTTTCAAACATAATTTGTTTGATTAGAAATAAGTCTTTGAAGTTTACAGTCAAAAACGGAAAAAGTTAAAATTATGACCTTTGACCTATTTTCGCGCCCATCAAATACTTTCGGATCGTCTTTAAATTTTACAGGTGCTAGATGCAGTTAAAAAGGAAACTTTTTATGCTGTGCCGTTATTCATATCGTCGGTTCAAAAATTTACCATACTAGCGACGCACAGTGGCACGGCAGCCGCAAAAGCGTTGCAAAAATCGATTTTGCGATGTAACCATTTTTTAAATGTAATACATGCATCTGATTTAGAATTTCCCAGGGATCAAGAAAATAAAAATTTTATTCAATTCGGATGAATAGTTTAGTTGCTACAGCCGCTCAAAGTGGAGTATATTTTCAACTTTGAAAAAAATCGCAATTTTTGGAATAAAAATTCGTGTTTAAGATTGTTTTGTGGAAAAACTACGCAACCAATCCCTATTTTCTTAGTTTCTATAAAAAGGTACATGAAATTTAAACATATAAGAAAAAAAAATGACTTCATTTCTTTTCTGGGTTTTTCAATACTTCCGTTTAACTGAACCATTATATTTGGACCACTTTTTCAACTTTGGAAGAAAATATTTTATATTACATATTTTTACATTTTTTCAATTTAACATAAATGGCTTTGTTATCAATTTATTTACCTACTCTATAAAGTTTATGTCCGCCTTTATCCACCTTTGGCTGTAAAGCCACTAGAAGTGCAGAAACCCAACTGCAAAAAATGCTACCGCAGGTAGAAGAAGAAGAACACGCAGTAGATGTATCTACTAAATTAAGAGATGTTTGCTTATATTTGTATTTGACAATAAAAAAGTATCTACGTGTGACATTTCAAAAAAGGTAGATTAATTATTATTAAGACAAATTCAAATTTTTTCCATGTTTAGGTAGTTGAACTGAAATCATACGGATAGGGATGTAACCTTTCCCTTTATAATGTTAGGTATCAACTAAAAACATTAAATGCAACTACTTTTTTACCTGTTAGGCTTGTGGATATAGGGTTAAACTCAGTATATATTTGCCTGAATATTTCTGAAATATCATAGTCTGGTTTTGACTTTACAAGATCACGCATTGCAGTGAAAGTATGGAAAAATATCCAGCCGCGGCGGTCACCCTAATGTGCATCTAACATTAATTACACAGCACTACAAAAAATAAGTGTTGTGAACTTTATATGCGACAGGGTGCCGGTGAATCCGATATTTCTTTGAGCTCGGATTTAGCAGCCCCAAAAACACATAAAAAACGTGCTCGAACAACCGATCTAAAAAAAAATAGAGTTTCGAGTTCGAGGTCAGATTATGTTTACTACATGTTTTTGGGGTCGCAGAATGCAAATCTGAGGCCCAAAAAACCAAGCTCTTTCGGTACAAAAAGTGAACGAGCTAGAAATTATCGCAGAACCCTGACGTGCTAGATGTTTTTGGACCGCGGATTTAGATATTTTATGTTATAAAATCTGTTAGCCGGTTGAGAACGATTTTTCCTATATTGATTATTATTATTACAAGTACACCATACAAGTGTTTTTTTCAAATTCTTATTTCCAAGGATTTTCTGTATACAGAATTTTTTAATTAAGGTTTTTTAGATAGCATTTAAAGCATAATTTCTTAGTTTTAGATTATTTAGTTGGGGAACCGCAACGAAATCCAACGTAAAAAATTCAAAGTTTGCAAAATAAATTTTTGACGCCCCCTGGTATGTCCTTAGCCTCCATAAGGATCTCGGCATTCCTTTTGTGGGTGACACTTTAAATAAACTAAGCGGCCGTTAAGCGGATCGCACCCAATACTCTTGCCTGCGCCCTGGCCGTTCATAGACCAAGAAGACGCCTGAAACGCCTCCACGCTTGTGACCTCAAAAGTCGTCATTTAATTTAAATCGCTGTAGTAGCTCGTGCATCTACATTTATATTATATGAGGTAATTTTTAAAGACATAAATCTCGCTATCCTGCGCTCTCACAGGTCATTAGCCAAGGCAGACAAAAAAAATTAACATCCTCCAGACCTAAGTAACTGGAAAATTCCAGCGAATATATTTATAAATTTTCTTTTATTTGTAAACATTGTATAAATGTACATAATTATATTAGCGATAACCTTTTTTTTTCACAATATTTGATTATAGCCTAATGTACTTAACGATTGATTGCCAACAAATAAATAATAAACAAAAATTATTTAAAGTTACTTTGAGAAGTGCATTGTAGAAGCATTTCTTACTCATGGTGAGTATGTCAAATCTTAATGTTGAGACTAACAGTATTTTACTCATTATTTGAGGAAAATAGAAAACGAAAAATTCTTAGAAATTCTAGAGTGATACAATCCTGGTTCAACCAAATGCAAACATAAATTGAGATCGACTCATTATTCTCAGGTTTTTGAATTAATAAATTTTTTTTAAATTTTTGTAATAAACTTGAAAACTTAAAAAATGCATATTTACATTTTCGATTTACCCCTTGGGGTTTTTACTAGACAGAAATTTTTAATTTAAGAATGTTAAGAATAAATTAGGTCTTTCCTAAAATCGACCCAAAACGTACCGCCAGACTCTGTGAACTCAACCGTTCACAGTGTTCGGCAGTTGTCAGAGCAATCACCAGTCACTGGTTTGTCGGAGCACATGCGACCAGAATGAATGCTCCGAGCAATGACTTCTGCAGAAGCTGCAGAGAAGAGGAAGAAACAGTAGAGCACTTCTTCTGCTCCTGTAGACGCAGGAAAAAGTACCTGGGAAATTATTTCCTCAACAACCTAGAGGAGCTAGGTCCTATCTGTCCGAAAATGATAGCAAGCTATATCGCAGCAACAGGCTGGGATTCTCTTTAAGAACACAAACCTGGAGAAGGGGGTTTAGATTGAGATCCTATGCGGTATCACAACGGGCCAGTCTAGGCCTAAGTGTGCTGGCTTTTTAAGCCAGCTACCGCTATAACCTAACCTAACCTAATAGTGAGTCACAGTTTGTATTTGATCGACACCAAATAGTGGGAATTGGAGGTACACATGTTTTTTTTTTTGCTTCGCCCTATTTTTCATGCTGACGAGCAATCCAGGAAGTGCATGGAGTATCGTTTTATAGGTGCATAGAGTTTTGTTTAATGGTATAGGTGAGCAGGGTTAAATGAAACGGGAAAACACATCATAAAAAAATGCACCAAATCCTATACCTCAATGCTGGTGAAGAAACAAAGATACCTTTTTAAACTTCGTACTTCACCTTTGCATGTAATGCATGCAGGAGGCAAATCCCCCCGCGCAATATTTTATCTGTCGAATGTAGTTGATCGATAAATTATCGATATATTATAGCCAAACTAATTATTTAGTGCAGTTGGAACAAAAGTTCTAGCCATATAAAGTAGGGAACGGATCGTCTACTTACCTCTTTTGCTTCATCCTTTGGCTTTTCCAAGCTCTTCTCCACTATGGGTTGCGTAGTATTGGTAATTGCAATGGCCGGACCGAATCTGGGGCTAGATCGTGGGCTTGGAACTAAGATATGCGTGTTGGGGACAGGTGCTTTTTGCTTTTTTCTGAGCGAGTCCTGTAAAAGATCAATGCGTTTTTAGGCTTGCCAGTTGGTATAATAATGTTAAACGATGACTTACCTTATAGCAAACTGAACATAGACCATCTGTGGCTGGATTTCCGTAGAACCCGCAACCAGAACGGCACATGGTTTGCATTGGATTTGATTCACGTTCCATGATGATGTCTGTTACACGTAATATCAATGACAAAATAGATGCCTAAACGCTTCTTTATTCCTTGTCCAGTGAATTGATCCGTTGCTGCACCAACACTTACTGCTTCTACCCCGGTACTATTTACTCTCGGTTTTCGTTTCAACAAATTGCGTCCGATTGGTAATTGGTTGGCTTCAATTGTTCAAAATTTTACCCAACTGCAACATATCCCAAAACTAGTGTCTTAAGTTATAACAAAATATATAAAAGTAAAGCCCAATGGTTTCAAAATATAAGTTGTTGGGTTGGCACAATCGGTATGTATAAAAGTTCTGGAAAACACGCCAGCTCATGAAAAATATACTAGAGAGCTTTCCGGCGCTCCTTATGCTCTTTATAGAATAAGCAATTGAAAGTTTATAAAATAGATTTTTTTTTTATTTTAAGGCCAGTGCCCAAACTTTTCGAAACTAGTTTCAAAGCACACTAAAACGATACTAGATGAATCTAGTAAAATTCAGTACACAAAAAAAAGTTTTGAGTGCATAAATAAAGATAGAATCTAGAGCAGAGCTGGGCAGCCCATAGCCCAAACGGGCACTTTTACTTCGTGCATTTACACAGACACGAGGCCGAAGCAAGCCGAAGTCGTCAATTTGACAGCAGAGAGCAAAATTATTACTCATTTCAACTCAACTGTGGCTTTGTACGTTTTGTGCACTGAGAGAAATAAATTATTAAATGCGTCGCTATGACCAGTTATCGCAATGATATATATTTAAATATTGGCCATCAACGAATTTTATTAATTCAAAAACGAATAAAATATAATGTAAACAATGGCTAAAAATTACATTCAATGCTCTGCACTTCAAACATATATGAATTAACATTTTTAATGCTAAATTAAAAAAAAAATTCAATTATTTTGACAATCTATATAATTACCACAATTAAAAAACTAAGACTAATAACAATAATAGGATGCAAATAATTGTAACGATGAATATAAAAAATAAATGCAAAAACATTTTGCAACACAATTCATTTGCGCAGTGCTCACTAACACACTCTCATTTTTCGGCCACTCTCTTTTTGCCCAACTCTGATCCAGAGCTAACACCAGCTACGCTCTTGAATAAAGACCTATACGCAGTACGAAATATTTCGCACGGAATGACAAAACTTTATATAAAAACAAATATCCCAAATGGGATTTTTATACCCTGTACCTATAGGTACAAAGGGTATACTAGATTTGTGCAATGTATGTAACGGACAGAAGGAGGCGTGGCAGACCCCAAGTCCTTTATACCAAAATGCTTATCATAACCTCGGGTAGCGATTGAGCCATGTCCGTCCGTCCGTCCGTCCGTCCGTCTGTCCGTCCGTATGAACGCCTAGATCTCGGAGACTATAAGAGCTAGAGACACGAAACTTTACCAGCAGGTGCGCATATTTCCTGGAAAGATGAAGTTTTTTGAATCATGTCAATATCTTTCCCCGTTCCCCCGCAGTAGAGTTTCGCGGTTTTTAGCCACACCGTTTAATATTTTCATCTGAAATTTAACAGAGCGATGCGTTGTGGTTACATGCATCTGTGTGTAAATTAACAAAATCGGGCAAATATAGCAAAAGTTGTAGTCAAAAATGTACAAATTTCACCACCCTTGCCTATAAACTGCGTCAATATTTGACTCCTCGTAATTATGGTTACAAGTTACCTAGAATCACAATTTTTGGTAAGCTGATGCATGTGGCTCTAATAAGCAAATCCACATCCAAATTTTATCGATGTGGTCCCCCCACCCCCCGCAATCGATTTATCGTGTTTTCTCCCACACCCCTCTACATACCAACTTGAAACTTACCCCTTATACTTTAAATAAATTCTTTGACGTAACTTTCGAGTTTAATCAAAATCGGTAAAAAAAAAAAATAATTTCCAATTGGAAAGTCCTTAGAAGGAATATGCAGGAATAAATTTTTCTTTTCAGAAAATAGGTACAGGGTATTACACTGTCGGGCACCGCCTCGACTGTATTACATTTTTTTTTTTTTGTGAAGTTTTGCGATTCCGTGCGAAATATTTCGTGCTGCGTAGACCCCTTAAAACGAAAGTTGAAGAAAAGAAATGTAAGGCAAAAGCACGCTGAGAAAAAAAATCAATAATTTCAAGTAGGGTGTACTAGATTTGTACTATCTATGTAACGGACAGAAGGTGGCGTGGCAGACCCCATGTCCTTTACACCAAAATGCTTATCATAACTTCGGATAGCGATTGAGCTATGTCCGTCTGTCCGTCCTTCTGTACGTCTGTATGTACACATAGATTTTGGAGACTATAAGAGCTAGAGATACGAAAATTTACCAGCTGGTGCGCATATTTCCTGAGCAGATGAAGTTTGTTGAATCATATTAATATCTTAGCCCGTCTCCCCCCTAGTAAAATTCGCTCTTTTTAGCTACGCCGCTTGATATTTTTATATGCTATGCGTCATAATTACACCAACATGAACAAAATCGGACAAATACAAAACTCTAAAAGATAATTATTTGCCAAATTTGGTTACAATATCTTCAAATTTTTTAGACCGATCGGTCCTATTGGGGCTTTATGATAAAGTCGACCGATTTTGATCAAATTTGGTACAGTGCTTGGGACCTATAAAAAACTTAACTTGGTTGCGATATCTTTATAAACAAGCGAAACATGCCAAATTTTGTACAAAAATCGATTTTTTGGCCGATCGGTCCTATGGTGGCTGTACGATATAGGCAACCGATTTTGATCAAATTACGTTTAGTGCTTGGGTACTCTAAAAAACTGCTAAATGCCAACTTTGGTTATGATACCTTCATAAACAAACGAAATACATCGAATGTTATATAAAAAGATGGCGTACGTTAAAGTCGGGCGCGGACGACTTTGGGATACCCTGTACCACCACATTGCAATCAAATCCGATATATTGCTTACAAACTCCAAAAGATATTTCTTTGCCAAATAAACGAAACACAACGATTTTTGTTCAAACTACGTTTTTTTGACCGATTGGACCTATCAAACGAAACACAACGAATTTTGTGCAAAAAACGTTTTTTTGACCGATTGGCCCTATGGGAGCATTATGATATAGTCAACCGATTTTGATAAAATTTGGTACAGTGTTGAAGATCTCTAAAAAACTTCTGAATGCCAAATTTAGTTACAATATTTTCACAAACAAACGAAACACAACGAATTTAGTGCAAAAAACGTTTTTTTGACCGATTGGTCATATGGGAGCTATATGATATAGTCAACCGATTTTAATAAAATTTGGTACAGTGATTGGGAACTCTAAAAAACTACCAAATTTAGTTACGATATCTTCATAAACAAACGATTTATTTATCTAAAACTTTTGGGGTTTTTCGAGGTCCTCTGAAACACCCCCATGGGAGCTATATAATATATCCCCGATATCCAAAATATAAAATAAACTTGCATCCCCTGACATAATCCTCCGCATCTAATCTGAAAATTTGGTTGCTCTAGCTCTTACCATCTCTGAAATCTAGGCGTTCATACAGACAGACAGACGGACAGACGGACATGGGTATATCGACTTCTCTAGTCACCCCGATCATACTTTGGGTAACTTTGTGGGGTCTCCGACGTCTCCTTCTGTATGTTACATACATTTTCGGCTAGCACAAACTTAATATACCCTTTGTACCATATGGTACAGGGTATAAAAATGTACAAATTTCACCACCCCTTGCCAATAAACTGCGTCAATATTTGACTCTTCGTAATTAGAGCAAGTGAACTAGAATCACCAATTTATGTAGCTCTAATGAACAAATCCGTAACCCCCGCAATCGGTTTGCTTTGTTTTCTCCCACACACCTCAACATATCAACTTTAAACTTACCCAAGACCTTAAAATAACTTCTTTGACGTAATTCGCTTCAAAATCGGTACAAATTTACGGAACTTATAGGTATAAAAAACGTTTTGCACCAAAAAAATAATGTTCCAATTCGAAATTTCTTAGGAAGAAGATATGTAGGAATCAATTTTTTTTTCAAGAAAAAAGGTACAGGGTATTACACTGTCGGGCACCGCCTCAACTGTATTACATTTTTTTTCATGTTATCGACCATGCCAAACGATTAGAGGTAGAGTTTTAAATTTTTTAATGGGGAGGGCAGACATGTATAAAAAACACGCTGAATCTTCTGTCACAATGGTGTTGAGAAAAAGAGTGTAGATTTAAATACTTAGCACATCCGTGGCGATGGCGATGTGGAGGATGACTTTTAAGCATCTAGTATTTTATGTAATTAAAAATTTAGAAATATTTACTGTTGGCTTCGCAATTTTTTTTTTAATTTTGTTTTATTTTGGACAAAAACCAATTACACAAATTATTTACTAAAATTTTGTTGCGTTGTATACATGAAATAATTTCATTTTTATGATAGTTTTAAATTTATGCAGATTCAACCAAAAAATTTCATATTGCATTTGGGTAAAAATTAAAGCCGTTTCTTGCAGTGTAGCCAATTAAGGAACAGTTTCATTCCAGTCCTTGGGATGAGAGTAAGTGAGCTGTAGAGAGTGTGGGTGATCAAGGCCATTGCATTGTGTTGTTGTTATCCTTGCTAACTAAAACGTATAAGTATGGTTTCAGTTGTTGCTGTTACAGTTGTGGTGGTTGTTGCAGTGTTGCACTTAATGCAATGTTCTTGCTGCAGCCGCTTGCTCATCATTGTTCCTGCTGATTCTTCTTGAGTTCGGGGTGCGTGTTGTAGTTTGACGCTTTAACTTCTTGTTGTAACTTGTTGTAACTTTTGTAGTTTTCTTAGTGTTGATTGTGGTGCATAGTATCTCTATTGTTCTGTAGCATTAGTTATGCATAATAGGAATTATGTATGTTTTTTCTGAGTTTTGTTGTTGTTATGTATATGTAATCATTGTAGTGATAATTGTTTAGTGTACACTGTCTATTCAAATCTTTTTGATTTTCTCGCCAACTACAACCGGATTGTTACGTCGTATTTCCTGCGCACCATGCTCTCTATAATCGAATGTGCACTTATGTTTATCGGAATAACGATGCATAGCGCAGTACAGACCGCCACAACGACATTTGAAGCCTATAAAAACGAAAATAGAAGTTAATCTTAAGGCTTAAAAAAATCAAAAAAAAATTCAAGCAAAACGGTTAAAGTATATGTTAAACGTTTGATTTATCGATTGCCTGTGGATTTTACATATTCGTTAAAAATGTAGTTTAATTGCCCTGACAAGGACAATAATTTAAAAAAAAAAACTAAAACGATTAATTTATCGAATATAAGCCGGCTTTACATGTCTCGCACTCTTCAGACTTACCGTTCAGCAGAACTTTTTTGCGACAAACATCACAACGCATCTTTTTTTTGGCGTCCTTATCGTCTTTTTTATCTGTGTCATTCTGTTTAGAGGAAGTACTGGGACCGGACGCAGCTGTGATGCCTTCTATATTAGTTTTGCCAGCGGCGGCTTCTTCAGTGACTTTCTATATAGAGAAAATTAAGGAAAACATTAGACAAAGCATTGAAGAGAGATAATGAAGGCAAGAGCACAAAAAGGAATTAAAGAAACATACTAGTGTGTAAGTGATTCTAGAAACTTTGTTACTCTGAGCTTACTTTATCGGTTTTCATGCTACCATTTTAATGCGTTTTCATAAAAAGTGGCAACACTCAAAATGTCTGTGCCGCCATATTGCATTTATTGGCGCGAAAAGCTTTAATACCGTTTGCATGATCAGCTGCAATTTAGAATCAGCTGTTGTTTGTTTAGAACAGTACTATTAAGCGCTTGAAAGCGTTTCTTGCAAAAAGTTGGCAACATCGCGCCCAAACTTAAACATTTTTCATAAAGAAATCCATATTCTACATTCCTTAAAACAATTTGTATTCAGAGTTTCTCTAAACATTTACTAACTGCAATCTGAGAAAGTATGTTGCGTAAATTCCTAAAAAGAAGTGTGCCTAGTGTTGTTTGTGTTTTTTTACCCGTTTCTTCGCTTGGGATTCTACATTAATATTTTTAGTATCCACTAAAAGTCGCACGTTTTTGGCTTTTGTCTCCCTGTTTGCTCCACCGTTTTCATTTTTTTGCAATTTAGGCTTTTCGGATTCATGCACATCGGATCCAGCTGGCATTTCCCATTTACGTTTTATTCGTTTGATAATGTTTAAAAGGCCTTCGCCAGCACCAGTATTTGCTCTCTTCGACTTTTGCTTCTGTTCCCTCGGCTGCTCCGAGTCCCCTGTTAACTCATGGTTCGTCTCTTGCTTATTCTCCGCCGACTCATTTTCTGTTGATTTCCTAACCTCTGGTAACTCCTCGTCTGGCTTTTTCCCATCCATACCGTTCCAAAGTTGTTAGAGTATATGCCATTCGCGGCTGTGGTCTTCTTGTCCAAAGAAGCTCTAGGGTTCTTTTGGTTGCAACACCTCCTAATAAGCGTTTTTTAACTGGCTTTTTCTTCTTAGGTAAAATCTTCGTAGTTTTAGACGCTTTCTTGATATGAGCTTTCTTGACACCCGCCCTCTTGATGGATGAAGTTTCGGTAGGTTTTCCAACTTTTTTTGTCTTGACAGTTTTAGAAAGTTTTCGCTTTGAAAGTGCTGTTAAAGCAATTGTTAAAAGTTAAGGAGAAAGGTAAAAAATATGTTTATAGTAGTTTGGTTTAAAAGGCGGCTACTATAAAAATGGCTGGGGATACTATTACCCTTTAAGCTGCCCGATGCGCCCATCGTGACGGATGCCCCAGAACGTGTTGCTCGTGCCAATCCGCCAGCAGCGGTACGCGTCTTCCCGAAGGCAGATCTCAAACGACGCTCGGTTGAGTTGGCTGCAGGCAAGAGCACGGTTAACCGGCTTAAAGTGGCTGAACCACGTATTCGACTTGCGGGAATGCCGCCAGTGGGTCTACGCCGGGTTGCCGTAGTATTGCCAGTGGCACTACCACGTTTTCTACTAGTGGGAATGCCACCAGTGGATTTCCGTCGAGTGGTCGCGCCATTACCACTGGCACTAACTCGTTTTTTTTTACCAGTGGAAATGCTGCCAGTGGGTTTCCGGCTAGTTTTCAAGGCATTACCACTTGTACCACCTTGCTTTCTACTAGTACGTTTCTGCGGACAGTTCAGAGAGCTTGAGAGCCCACAATGGGGACACTGAAAAAACCGTTCGGCTATAACCATTGCAGATTTGAATTCAAAAAAAATGTCTATTTCGTTTGCTTTAAATTTTGACTATTTAATTTTGTGAAACTTTTGAAGGGATGTGTTTATATTGTATACCTAGCCAAAAGTCAAAGGTATACTAGATTTGTACAATGTATGCTACAGGCAGAAGGGGCGTGGCAGACCATAAGTTCCTTATACAAAAATGTTTATTATAACCGATCGTATGCTTTCCCCCAAGATATCATAGCAACAAAATAGTATGCTCCGACCTTAACGTACCCCATATTTTGGAACCAATCGAAGGTACAATCCCAGGTGATAAGAAGAAAAATTTAAAAATAAACAAATTCGATATTTATACCTATAAGTTCCGTAAATTTTAACCAATTTTCATGAAACTCGAATGTTACGTCAAAGAAGTTATTTAAAGTTATGGGGTAAGTTTCAGGTTGGTAGGTATGTTGAGGGTTGTGGCAAAAAAGATTGCGGGGGGGTGGGGGGACCGCATCGATAAAATTTGGATTTGGATTTGTTCATTAGAACAATCAGCTTACCAAAAATTGTGATTCTAGGTCACTTGTAACCATAATTACGAGGAGTCAAATATTGACGCAGTTTATAGGCAAGGGTGGTGAAATTTGTACATTTTTGACTATAACTTTTGCAGTATTGTCCGATTGTGTTTATTAATTTTTACACACAGATGCATGTAACCAAAACGCATCGCTCTGTAAAATTTCAGATGAAAATATTAAACGGTGTGGCTAAGAACCGCGAAACTCTACTACGGGGAACGGGGGAAGATATTGCCATGATTCAACAAACTTCATCTTCTCAGGAAATATGCACACCAGCCAGTTTCGTGTCTCTTGCTCTAATAGTCTCCGAGATCTATGCGTTCATACGGACGGACGGACGAACATGGCTCAATCGCTACCCGAGGTTATGATAAGCATTTTGGTATAAAGGACTTGGGGTCTGCCACGCCTCCTTCTGTCCGTTACACACTTTGCACAAATCTAGTATACCCTTTGTACCTATAGGTACAGGGTATAAAAAAAGACAAAAGAAAATTTTTCAAAAGTTACAGTCGGAACATCCTAACTCTACTATACCCTGTACTTTTCATAATTTCTACATCGATTTTGAGGCGCATCAATTTTAAAGCCTATTTTGAATGAATCTTCATGCCGATGTCGATGACTGTACCTTATAATCAAACATATTCATCACAGTTACAGAAGTTGCAATCGAATTTAATAAAATTTGCTCCACAGATGGGTTTCCAAAAATTTAATATTTTTGGTTAACAAATCTGGGAGTACACTCCGAAATTCTTTTGGGGTATATCATAAACCTGAGTAAAAGTAAGGATCTAGGCACGTGGATCTTTTGATCTTCGAGAAAGAGGCAATACAGACTGACAAACAGACAAACATGGCTAAATATATTTCTTTTATCGTCTAAACCGTCTAACCGTTCATAATTTAGAATTAATTTTGACTTTACAATTAGATAAGCATAAATAAACATAAAGTACAGGGTGTAAATATGACAACAATCGGTCCTATCCATGAAAAAATTGCAAGCAAAACTACGCTTGGAGTTACGTTACAAAAAGTAGAAGCGCGTTTTGCCTTAAATTATAAAATCTCGTAAAATGGAGGAAGTCCATTTGTATAAAACTTTTATTAAAATGATTTGAGATAATGTAAAAATATATCGATTAAAAAAACTCGTACTTTTTTTAGTCTTAGTTATGCAATCATAACGTTACTTAAAGTGATAATAGCATTTTTATTTGACAGTGCTCTAAAATTAATTTAATAAAAATTAAAAATTACTAAGGGATATGCTCCACTGGGAGAAGAGGATAGCAAGAAGAAAGAAGAAGGGACATTAAAAAAAACAAAACTTCGAATGATACACAATAAATTTAAGATTTCATTACGATGAAACTGCGATATTGAGAAAGGTATATCTTCTTAAAGTATGAGATATAGGGTTTTTTCGAAGAAAAAAAGATTGATGCAGCCAGTTGAGGACGATATGGAAGAGCTTAAAAAAAAATTAAGGCAAAATCTGAAGATATTGAAAAGACAAATGAAATACAGAGATTAGAATATCTGCTTAAGATAGAAGTCACTAGGTAAGTATTTTTTTTAAATTTTGGAAACTATCTGTTTGAGAACATGTTTCATAGTAGAAGTACTTAAACCAATATAATAATGGTATAAACTTTCCCAATTTTGCCGCATTTGGAAAACTCTACAGCGCAATTTCCCACTCGCCAGGACTTTTAGTGTATATAAATAAATACTTTACCTTTTGAGAATCCGAAACGTCATACGCCAACGACAATCACGCCAGCACCCACTCGAAACACATGGGTTTCTCACGTCTGCCTTTTTTTAGAATTAACGCAATGATGAACTAAACTTAAAAATGTACCAACACATTGAACTATTATAAACCAAAAACAAACATTAAATTTAAACTTTCTTTATTACTTTTACAACTATCTATATAAGCGGTAGACACTGCAAATATAGATTTTACAATTCAATATCTAGCACAGTACTGGCTGTAAAAGCAAAGCACTCTGAGCTCTAATAAAAATATTTTAAATTTACAACTTTTATAGAATATACAAGTTGCCGGCTGCAGATAAGATGATCTGTTGATCGATAAATTACACTAGTTTACACGAAAAATGAAAATTCGTAAAAAAGTATTTTAGGGTAATTTTGGGTCAAGAAACACGAAAATGGCAATCACTTTTTTTTCGCGTTTTCGAGATTTTTTCGAAAAACGTGTTTTTGGGCACTTTTTTCAGTTATTCGTCAATATATCGTGAACAAAATTGTGTATCGACATGAAAGACGATTAGATCGAAAGGTATTGATATGCTCTTTACAGTGATATATATGGTTCGATTCGGTTCGGTTTAGTTACTTGTATCTTCAATATTTTTTACTTACTTTTTAAAAATAATCCCTTTGAAATGTTGGCCGCAACTGCGCCTTAGCTCATCCAAGCGGAGGTTCCAATTTTCGATGACGCGTTCGAGCATAATCGGCGGTATCTCACGGATAACACGGGTAATGTTGGCCTCTAATGCTTCAATCGTAGCTGGATTATCCACAAACACTTTAGACTTCACGTAGCCCCAAAGGAAAGAATCTAACGGTGTGATATCACACGATCTTGGTGGCCAATTCACCGGTCCGTAGCGTGAAATTAATTGTTAAAAGAATTGGTGCCTCAATATGTTCATTGTTTCACGGGCCGTCTTGTTGAAACCACATGTTGTCGAGATCTCGGGCTTCAATTTCAGGTAGCAAATAATTCGTTATCATGGTGCCATTGACGGTTACGGTCAGACCAGCGTCATTTTTGAAGAAATATGGACCGATGATTCCACCGGCCCATAAACTACGCGCTGAACGAGGTCTATTCGGTCAAGTGTCATTCAATAATGAATATTGGGTATCAAATTTGTTGATGGTATGGCGAATAGTGGTCTCAGTAGGTCGATTATGGCGACCATAAAATGGCCAAAGCGCGCGAAAAACATTCTGTACAGAACGCGAATTTTCGTAATATAATTGTACGATTTGCAAACGTTGTTCGGGTGTAAGTTTTTCCATGACAAAATGGCAATGAAAACTGAATAAAAACCACATGATACTCACGCGTGGTTTAAAAAACCTCATTATTGATGACCCTTTATTATACTCTATTTTTTTAGTGAGCTTTAAAAATACAAATTCACTTTTGTATTAAAATTCCGTAATACTAAAAATAAAAAGATTTAAATTTTCTACATAGTTTTTTTTTTATTTTTTATTGTTCGCTACACAAAAAATAAAATTTAGTGTGTGATAGGGCTCTACATAGTAAATAATTAAACGGGCATAATTAAGTTTTGCTTAAAGGCCTATACGCAGTTTGAAAAATTTCGCGCGAAATGACAAAACTTCATATAACAAAAAAATGTGATACAGTCGAGGCGGTGCCCGACAGTGTAATACCCTGTACCTTTTTTTCTGGAAAAAATTGTATTCCTCCATTTTCCTTCTTTCCAATTGGAATTGAATTTTTTTGGGGTGAAATTCGATATTTATACCAATAAATTCCGTAAATTTTTACCGATTTTGATGAAAATCGATAGTTACGTTCAAAAAGTTATTTAAAGTATATGGGGTAAGTTTCAAGTTGAGGGTTGTGGGAGAAAACACGGTAAATCGAATGCGGGGGGCGGGGGGGCCGCATCGATAAAATTTGGATGTGCGTTTGTGAATTAGGGCCACATGAATAATCTTACCAAAATTGGTGATTATAGGTAGTTTTTTACCATAATTACGTAGGGTCCAATATTAACGCAGTTTATTGGCGAGGGGAGGTGAAATTAGTACTTTTTTGACTATAACTTTTGTTGTCTTTGTCCGATTTTGTTCAGATGCATGTCAACACGACGCATCGCTATGTTGGGTTTGAGATTAAAATATTAAACGATGTAGCTAAAAATCGCGAAAATCTACTGCGGGGTAACGGGGGAAGAGATTGACATGATTCAACAAACTTCATCTTCTGAGGAAATATAGTCTCCGAAATCTAGGTGTTCATACAGACGGACGGACGGACGGACATGGGCCAATCGCTACCCGAGGTTATGATAAGCATTTTGGTATAAAGGACTTGGGGTCTGCCACGCCTCCTTCTGTCCGTTACATACATTGCACAAATCTAGTATACCCTTTGTACCTATAGGTAGAGGGTATTAAAAAAACCCAATTAGTGGGATTTGTTTTGTCATTCCGTGCGTAATTTTTCAAACTGCGTATAGGCCTTAAAAAATAATACTTTTTTCTACAGATTAGAGTAATGTTAGTACGATATTGTGTTTTAATTTAGATCATAGACAAATTTTAGGCTACGACGCACTCAGCCAACAAAAATTTTATAGGGTGGCCAAGTCAGTTTTAAACTGAATCCCTCACAAGGTCACCTGTAAAAAAAAATTGTTCTAAATGGTATTTTCAAGACATTCTCAATTGCATTTAGATACGGGCTCGTCGTCGGACAATCTATCTATCTTAAACTATGATTTTAAAGCATGCTCAGAATTTAATTTTGCCATCTTGTATTGCGAAGACACTCGACGTGCTTATTCTACGCTTGCCCACAGGCGACAGGAATAAAAATGGTTCTCTTCGGATGTTTCCTCTCTACCACGCCCACGGGGTTTGATCGCCCTACAACGCTCCATTCGCGCTAGAGAAGTTCAAACCTGTTGGTTTTTGATCCTCCCCTATATGCTTGAATGCTCAAGAAGTATTTCTAATTCAGCTCTTCTTCTCCGTTCTTCGTTTCCCAATTCTCCTTAAAAAATAAAACAAACCAATTATTTATATTTCTCAGAATAATTCTCTTTATTAGTTTTCATTTTTTCATCTCATCTTTTGTATTTTGTTTTCCATTTTACTTATGTTTAATTTTATCAGTTTTTGCAATTTCTCATTATCAGATATATATAGTCTATATATATATTTATTTATATATACGTGTTTATACTTAAAATGTATTTCATGTTTCTTTTTATCTTTAACTGTTAGCTTTTCTTTTTCTTTATTTGTTATCTTCTTTATTATATTAAAATTATATATATATTTTTTATGCATTGTATATATACTTTTTATAGATTTAACTTAAACAGCTAAATATTTTACTTTATATACGTTGCTTTCATAAATTTTGTTTATATGTTGTATATATTCTGTAATCCCATTTAAAGTTTTTTTTTTTATTTGCGTTTCTTTTATTATTATTCTTCTTTACTGATAAAGCTAAAAACTCGCGTTGGTAAGTGATGGAAATTTCTTTTAAGGTTTTAGTAAAAACGAAAAGCTGATAAAGAACTAAGCACAACAAAATAAAAATTTGCTTTAAATTTGCTGACTTTTTGAACACTTGCTGTGATTTTAGTTAGTTTAGTTAAAAATTATGAAGTTATGTTTTTTAAGTTTAATAAAGCAAAACGCCCGCAGCCATTTAAGCGGCAAAATGGAGGATTTGGCTGTAATCTCTCCAACAAAACAAACGAGTCCTTAAGGACTCCAACTCTCTCTTCTCTAGTCTACTTAGCACCTGGGCGTGGTTTGAGCGTATTTTCTTAAGACAAAGCCAGGCCAAAAATTAAAAATGTTAAAAAATTAAAAAAAAAACAAGCATTTAAATTTGAAAATTGTATAATTGCCTTTTATTAAACATTCTTTTTTTCAACTATGTATATTTTTTGCAATGTTTTTTAAGCCTTTGAATTAGTTTTTTCTTCTGTTTATTTTTAATTTCTTGTTGCATTTTTTTTTATTTATTTTTTTGTATTTTAAGTCATCTTTTTATTGTATTTGTTGTTGTTGTTGTTATACCTTGTTAAATTTAATTAAAATAGTTGTTGCTCTAATATGCCATTTTCCATATTGTTTGCTCATATAATATATATTAATATACTTCTATTTAGATTTAAACTAGCTTTACCATTTTGTTATTAAATATATGTATTTTTTGTATGTTCACTTAATTTTTTTTTTTTGTTGTTGCTGAAAGTTTACGCTTTAAATTACACATTAGTACAATATTTATATATATATAAGATATTTATGCATTCATATTCAATAAACCCATTCATACGACGTTACAAGCTACAATTTTTTTTTGCTTACAAAAAAAAAGAATTTTTTAGTTTACTATATATAAAATAAATTGCCCAAAGCAGCAAAAAAAAGTGAACAATTTTGTTTGTTGAAAAAAAGTTGACGGATTTTTTTTTAGGCGCAAAAGTGACTAAGAAGTGCACACAACAAAAATCTTAAAAAAAAAAACAATTAAAATTACTAGAACATCAATAATAATTAATAATTATAATAAAAATTGTTAATAATTATATTTAAATACATGTACAATACGTTAAAAATATATGCATATATTTGCGTATATATAATTATTTGCCTTTTCACTTTTTTAAAAATAAAAAATAAATTCAACTAAAAAGCACGCTAAAGCATTTTAAAATTTAATTAAAATATTATTAACTAAAGTTTAAAAACATATATGAAGTATATTTCAAATAAATTTTTTATTGGTGTTACATATTCAATATATATATATATATTTTTCTTGAGTGTGGCTTGAGGAAAATTGTTTTAAAAGCAGCAGAACTCGGACTTAAAACTTAAAAGTTCCATTTTTGGCAGTTTTTAAAACGACAGCTTATAATTTTAGAAAAGAACCTTTGAGTATTACCGCACTAAGCTCTATTAAGCACGACAAATATGGTCCCCTTTTTTTTTGTTTTTGTTATCTAGTATATTTATAGGAATATAGGCCAATCCAAAACGCACTGTCAAAAGGTTCCACTAAATATATGAAATTTTTCAATGCAGAAATCGAGTATTTCGAAACTAAGCTCTTTTTAGAAAATTGAAATCTTTAGAAAAATTTTCTTTTTTTTTGGTGAATCTTCGATCTGATATTTTTATATTTCGAATTTTTGTAATGCTTCTAATATTTGTCTTTTTAGGTCTTGGAGAAGTCTGAATTTTTAAAATTAAAATCAAATTTTTTTTATGTTGAAATAAGTTTTGGAATATTAGAACGTGTATAAAACAGAACTAACATTTTTTTATATACAGATACAGATATAAATCCTCATCAAGCCCGAATAATTTTAAATTTATAAAAATCGCAAAGATTTTGTTATCGGTTGAGCCTGTTTTCGAGTCGAGCAGGTTTGAAAACAATTATTTAAATAATTAATTTAATTAAATTGGTTTATATTATCAATGTGTAATAAATTGAATTGATTCGAACTGGCAAAAGTTTAATATTTTTTTGTAGTTTTTATAATATTTTAATTATTTCAGAAAAGAATATTTTCCTTAAAAATTAAAACGTTCTTAGAATTTGGAAATTCTGAGACATTGAATAAATTTTGAAAATTTTAGATTAAAAACTATTTTCATATTATTGTAGAAAATAAAATGTTTGCAAAAAATGTATGGGTTCTTAGACTTTGGAACTTTTGGTATATTAAATAAATTTGGAAAATTTTCGATTCAAAACAATTTTGACATTATTTTAGAAAAGAAAATTTGTGTAAATAATTTTTAAATTATTTTAGAAGACAATTTTTGTAAATAATTTAACGTTTTTAAAATTGGGAACTTCTGATATTAAACAAATTTTTAAAATTTTAGATTTAAACTATTTTTATATTGTATTATTTTAGAAAATAAAATTTTTGTTTTTAGAATTTGCCCTTTGAGATATTGAATAAATTTGAAAAATTTGAGATTCCAAACAATTTTTAAATTATTGTAGAAACGAACATTTTTTAAAATAATTTAACGTTTTTAGAATTGGGCACCTCTGAGATATTAAACTAATTTTGCACATTTTAAATTCAAAACAATTTTTAAATGATTTTAGAAAAGAAAATTTTTGTAAAAATAATTATACGTTCTTAGAGTTTGGAACTTCTGAGATATTGAATAAATTTTGAAAATTTTGGATTCAAAACAATTTTGAAATTGTTTTAGAAAAGAAAATTTTTGTAAAAATAATTATATGTTCTTCGAATTTGAAACTCCTGAGATATTGAATAAATTTGAAAAATTTTGGATTCAAAACAATTTTGAAATTGTTTTAGAAAAGAAAATTTTTGTAAATAATTTTAGGACAATTTCTGTAAATAATTTTTAAATTATTTTAAGACAATTTTTGTAAATAATTTAATGTTTTTAAAATTTGGAATTTCTGAGACATTGAATAAGTTTGGAATATTTTAGATTTAAGGTAATAAAAGCTTCCACGCAAAACTTGGGAAAATTTAATGACAAAAAATCTAATATTTTTATCATTATTCCAATTCAAAACGAAACTATTATTATATTCTAAATAAATCTTAAAGTTCTTGAAATAAACCTCTTGTCAAAATCTGACTCTAAATAACTTGGAATTCTTAAACGAATATAAACTCATTTTAATTGAAGCTGATAGAAATAGATCTAGTATTTTGAATACCAAAAATTCTTCTGGTTACTCAGATCCGTTTCGGTTCTTGACTATTTTGTATGCTAAAATTTCTTCTTACTACACAGGCTCGTTTCGGATTTGGACTCGTATGTAGACGACAATGAGCAATAATTAAATATTTTTTACTCGTAGAACTGAGTACTGGAAAAAAATTCAGCACACAAATATTTTTAAAACAGTTCTATAGTTATCTCACGCATAATTTTTGTATAAACAAATTTGAAAAATTTTAGAATAAAAATACCAGAAATACCAGTTTTTAGTTTTTTAAAGCTATTATTTAAAGTTCTTTGAAATGGTTCTAAAAACTGCACCATGTTACAAAGTACAAGACTGAGCTGCTGCTTTTTAGAAATTTATGCATTTGCTTGGTTGTAGTTTTTTTATTTATAAGTTTATTATCATTATTTCGTCATTTTTTCATTTATAATTTTCATCTTGTTTATGCATAAAATTTTACTAATTAATTTTAAAGTTGTTACCTTTTGTTTTGCTCACTTATTAAAATAGAATTAAATTATGATATTTATTAATAATATATAAATTGTTTTTTTTTTTTGTGTTTTTTGTTTTGAATTTTTTTGTTAAATTTAAAAACTAAAATTAGCATTTTATTTAAAATTATAATGACATTTTTGCTGTTCTTATTATTTGCAAATGTTATTAATTTTTTTGTTTGTTTTTAAGCTTGAAGTGTTTTTGTTGAAAATGTTTCAGGGTTTTGCTTACAAATTTAATTTATACAGTTTTGTTTTATACATTTTTTTTTTCATATACCTTTCCAGCTAGTTAATAAAAATATTTACTTTATTTGTTTTTTGTTGTTTGCTTTGTACAATTATATGGTTTGCCTATTGCATTGATTTCTTTGCGTATTTTTTTTATTATATTGTGCTTGACTTTTTGCTTTTGTTTTACTGCGCGCTGCTTCAACGGTAAGTGTGTGTGTGCTTTGTGTATAGCCGTGTGTGTGTGTGAGTTGACTGTTTGCGGTAATCGAAAAACCTCTTCCCAAAAACGCTTAGAACACGAAAATTTTTTAAACTTTGAAAACTGGCTCAATCATTACAGAATTTTTAAAAGTTGATAAAAACAAAGTTCTCTCACAGCACTTACAGCTCTATGTATATTTGTCTATGTTTTAGTATTTGTATGTGTATTGTTGTTGTGTTTGTGTAGGTGGGTGTAACTGTCACATGTTTTGGTGTATGCTTTATAGAGTTGCTTGTTTATAGTATATAGTAAAAAATGTGTGCCGAAAACTTCGCTGTTTAGTTTTTTAAATTTAAGAATCAAAAATTTATTGCATTCTTTTTCTTTTTTTGTAGTAGTTTAATGTTAACAACAAAATTTATTACTCTACATATGTTTATATTAATATAATTAATTACTAAAAAAAATAGAAGAAAGCATAAATCAAAAAGGTTTGTTATGTATGTTGTGTATGTGTTTCCTTTTCTTATTATTTTTTTTTTATTTTTATTATAAACAAAGAAAAACTAAATAACGCTTAAAGCAATAAAAACCTAAAGACGAACAATATATATATTTTTTTGCAATTTTTTAGTTTTCTTCTTTTTGTTTTGCCTTTTGTTTTTATTTACCACATATATATAACTATATAGCATATAATGTTTAATGCGTATGCGTACATTTTATATAAAACTCTATATATGTATATAGTATATGTAGTATATATAATTCATCAAAAATCAAAATCAATTCAATTTTATTTATGCTTAGTTTTCGGTTTTTTTTAGTTTAAGGCATAAAAGAATTTAATTTATATAAAAGAAACGCGCACTTTGCACTGCATTTATTCGCCTGACTTGATTTTCTTTTCTTTTATTACAAGTTAATTTTATTATTAATATAAAAAAGGTTTTACGCTTTAAACTTTGCTGTTTATAATCATTAGTTTTTTTTTAATTTAACGCACTGCTCTCTCGCTCTAAAGTGGTCGTACGTTTCAGCAAAATCTAAGCGCTAGCTGTTTCTCTTTTTTTTTTGTAGTTTTTGTTCATAAATTTTTACATTTTTTTGCATGTGTTTTTTTTATAGGTTTGAATTTTGCAAAAGTTGTTTTTTTTTTTTCTTTTCCTTGCTTTAAATACAATTATTAATTAATGTATATTATTATATATAGTAGCTCATAATTAAGAATAAAGAAATAGTTGCTGTTCGCTTTGCAATTAATTTTTTGCTAGAGTTTTGCAATTTTTTTTTCCATTTTCTTGACATTTTTTTTTTTAAATTTAAATTTAAACTTTAATTTTTTTTATTTTGAATTTAGCTTTTTACACACTCAACATACAAAAACAAATTACACAAATTGTCTACTATAATTTTGTTGCGTTGTGTACATGAAACAATTTCAACATTTGCTTGAGGTGTTTAGATTTAACAAAAAATTTTACTATTGCATTTGGGCAAAAATTAAAGGCGTTTTTTGCAGTGTAGTCAGTTAAAGAACAGATCCTCGCCCCTTAGAGAGAGAGTAAGAGAGCGGTAGAGAGCGCGGCTGGTCAAGTTCATTGCAGCTTGTTGTTGTTATACTTGCTAACTAACGCGTATAGGCGTCTGGTTCTATTTGTTGTGACTATAGTTGATATAGTTGTTGTTGTTGCCGTTTAGCCTTGCCATGTTGCAATTGTTGTTTCTACAGCCGCGGGCTCATCCTTGTTTCTGTTGCTTCTTCTTGAGTGCTGCGAGCGTGTTGCAGTTTGGTGTTTTTGTTTCTGGTTGTTGAAGTTGTTTTAGTTTTGCAATATTTGGTTATACAGGTTGTTGGACTATGGTGTTTTTTGTGTGTCTGTGTTGTTGTTGTTGTGTGTTGGCTTTACATTATATATAATTACATTATAATTATAATTAATTTTTTTTTTTTTGTTGTGTGTAGTATTATTTATATATAAGATTGGTATTATGTGTGTTTCTTTTGCGTTTTGTGTGTTTTGTTTGTTGTTATAGCGTAGCATATATACTATTATTATGTGTAGTTTTTTTATTATTATTATAGTATTAATTATATAGTGTTTACTGTTACTGGCACAATATCTCAAATTCAAATCTTTTGAATTTTTTCGCCAACTACAACCGGATTATTACGTCGTATTTCCTGCGCACCATGCTCTCTATAATCGAATGTGCAATTATGTTTATCGGAATAACGATGCACAGCGCAGTACAGACCGCCACAACGACATTGGAAGCCTAATAAAAGCAAAAAATAGAAGTTAGTTTGAAATCGAACTAAAATAGAAGAAATTAAAGCGAAACGTTAAGCAGATATGTTAATCGATTGATTTATCGACTGTCGTTGCATTTTGTTGAACTGATAATGACAAGGCATCAGAAGCGCAACAATTGACGAAAACGTTAACCGATTAATTTATCGAATATTCTTACATGTTTCGTTTTATTTTCTTGCATTACAACTATTTAAACTTACCGGTCAGACCAACTTTTTTGCGGCAATCAGCACAGCGGTTCTTCTTCTTTTTGGCGTCCTTATCGTCTTCCTTGTCTTTGTCGTCCTCATTGGAGGAGGCTGGTGATAGCGTGGAAGTATTTGGACCGGACGCCGCTGTGATGGCATCGCTATTGGTTTTGGCAGCGGCGGCTTCTTCAGTGATTTTCTATGTAGAGCAAATTGAGAAAAACATTAGATAAAGCAATCAAGAACCTGGAAGCAAAAATATGAAAGGAACTACACAAGTTTATGTCAGGGATTTTGGAAATTTTGTAATGTAAACTACGATAAAGCTCAAAATAATTCCGTTAACTTTATCGGTTACATGCTGCTGCATTAGCACGCTTTCCTAAAAAGTGGCAGCACTCAATATGTTTGTGCTGCCATATTGCATTTCGTGATGCGAAAAAGTGTTCCATGGTCAGTTGCAGTTTGGAATCTAATGGATGGCAATGCTTTATAGCTCAACAATATTATAAGAACGTTTTGTTTTTTATAAATTAACGAAAACTAAAATTTCCACAAACAAGTTGGCAACATCGCCCACAAACTTATACGTCTCCATGTTCTTTTAAAGTACCTGCATCACTTAATCGCTACTCGACAGATAACATCATTTCCTTTGCACTAACTTTTAGTAATATCTAGTAAAAAGCTAAAATTTGTTACAACTGCTTTTAATATCATTTTTTCCTTTATTGTTTTCCTAATTCTCAAATAATTTCTTATTTAATTCAACTATGCTTCTATTGCCTAGATTCTGTTGTGCCTCGAAAGAAAAGCATTTGCTAACTGCGCATTGGTCTTGAGGCATGGGTTGAGTTTCGCTCGAGTCAACGTGGGAATACAAATGGGCGTCTAGCCAAAATTCCTAAGAAGCGTCTAGAAGTGTGAGTGTGTCTCTGTGTGCGAGTGGGGGTGTTGATGACGTTCACCCGCTTCTTAGCTACGCTGCACGCTGGTAAAGCATTGATATCTTTCTTGTCGATTTCATGATTGTAAGCTGATTCTTCGAAACAATGGAACATTATTTTGATTAGCCACTGGATTTACACTTAATCTCTAACATATGCTGACACTATCAAAGCAACGCACTACGAGTTCTAATTAATTCAAAATTTACAACTAATACAAAATATAAAGTAACCAGCTACAGATAAGATGATCTGCTAAACGATAAGTTATCGATAATATTACAGCAGTTGGAACACAATTTGTAGCCATTTAGTGTGTAGATCGTAGGCCCCTTCCACTGCTCGCTTGGCTTACCTCTTTTACATCATTGTGTGGCTGTTGTAAGCTCTGCACTGTGGGTTGTGCCGTATTGGTAATTGCAATGGCCGGACTGAATGTGGGGCTAGGTTGTGGGCTTGGAACTGAGACAGGTGTGCTGCTCACAGGTGGCTGTTGCTTTTTTCTAAGTGAGTCCTGTAAAAGATTAATACATTAATACGCTTGCATAAAACATAATATTCAAAGCAGACTTACCTTATAGCACACTGAACATAGACCATCTGTGGCTGGATTTCCGTAGAACCCGCAACCAGAACGGCACATGGGTTGCATTGGATTAGATTCACGTTCCATGCTGCTGCTGCTAGAGCGTATGTGTGTGTACGTGTAGGTGTTGATGTTGATGTCTGTTAGACGTAATACCAACGACTATATAGATCCTTAGCTGCTTTTTTTCTTCCTCTTTTAATGGAACTCGCCCAGCGAAATTTCCCGTTGCTGCACCAGCTATTACTGCTACGATATTCAGTCGTTTAAAGCCTTCTAGCAACCTTGGTTGGTGCCGGTTAATCAGTTTTTGTTTCAACTAATTTCGTCCAATAGATAGTTTTGCTCCAAATTTTTATAATATTACCCAACTGCAATAAATCCAAAAACAAATTGCAAACAATTTAACTAGTTGTACAAAATATAATGCCCAATGCTTTGAAAAAATATAAAGGTTCTTGGGTTGGCAACAAGCGTTATGTATAAAAGTTCTTGAAAGCGCATAAGCCCACTCAAATAAAGTGGGGGGCTTCGTATTCTGATATAATAGCAAAAATTTAAGCGCAATTAAATTTTTTTCCTATATTAATCTAAGGCCAGTGCCCAAAATTTTTGAAAATAATGTCAAGGCATGCTATAACGATAAGTAAACTCAACTATTGTGATCTGCTTACGAATGATGCGCATCTTTTGGTGCAATTTTGGGCAGCAAGCTCTTATGCTCTTCAAAATTCACGGAAATACAGACATGCCTCTGTCGCTACCCTAGTATGCAGAATTAAAAAAACCCAACTGTTTGACCCAACAAGCTTGAAAGTTTGTGTAGTGCAAGCAACTTTGCTGCGACTCGTAGTGGCGCCCTCTGGCGACGACAGTTTTACCAATCAAAGCATGTGGTAACCCTTCTTTAAACGAACATGTTCAAAACAATTTAGATAATTTCGAATGGTAAGAAATATGAGAATAGTACGTGCTGCTTTGCGGTCGTTCTTACTCTTGTACGCGCGAAAAAATTGCAACAAAGTTGCAATAGATTACAACATACATTACCAATGTAGCATTAAATAGAGTGTCGTAGACAAATGTTGCAACAACAATGCGATGAAACATAAAAAAAAAAAAAAAAACGACAAAAATTACGGCTGGTTTTGGTTTTGGCTCTCTTCAAGGCTGTCAACATACACATATATACAAACACACAAACACATAGATACAATAAATAAAAAATAACAGAGAAAAGAAGGCAGTCTAAACCAGTTTTTGGCACTGGAAGTCGAAGCAGTGAATTGAGCTAGAGAATGCGGCAAGGTAAGAGGAGGCCGAAAGTCTTAAGTTTTATTTTACATTCATACAGTGAATCAAAAAAGTCTCCAACTTTTATAAGAAAAAGTGTACTTAAATATCAGGATATAACTACTTTGACCGACTTTTTTACGGCATCAGAATCATTGTTACATTCTCATAAAAATAATAATGTTGTCTCTTGAGGTGGAAAAACTCGCACTTTTATTTCAGCCTATTGAAAAGTTCGTCATAGCTTGTAGTATATGATTGCAAACAATTGAAAAACGCCTCCATAAAAGTTTCACTAGTATCAAATCAAAGGATTCAGCAAGTATTCAAAAACTGCCTCTAAATTATGATAAAAACAAAAAAAAAAACATTTTCAAATAAACTTTAAAAATAGCGCTGTGTCAAAAGTTGTTTAATGTACTGTATGTATGCGATATACAGTAAATAAAACAATGCCAAATGGAAGAGAAACTTGGCATGCCAGTAAAAGCAAAATTAATGGCAAAAGAAAACAACAACAATAACAAAGTTGGAGCAGAAGAAAATGTAGCAAAAGCAAAACAGAAGATGAAGTTATCATTTACATGAACGAAGCGCTGTTAAAAAGCGAACAAGTAATCGAGAGAGAGTAGCGCAGTTAATGCTTTGCATGTGTGTGTGTGTGTGTGTGTGTGTGTGTGGGAATTGAGCACAATTATATTTACTGTTATTTTCAATGTGACGCCGACGTCGACGTTCTTATAGCCAAAATGGGCACACGTTGTGTGTATGTGTGTGTCTGTTTGTTACACAAAATTTGACCTTACTTACAGTGGTGACTTTGCAGTGCTAGTGGTGAATATAGCCAACACTTACAGTCAAAGCGAATAGCGTGCGACTTATGCCACACACGCGTCTGGCGCATAAATTACAAGGCATTTATTAAATTGCTACAGAAAAACTATGCACATACATATGTGTATATATTTATATATACATATATACATACATACATTGCACAACTTTTATTACATGCAATATGAGGGCAGGCACATAGCCAATACACAACTTTTTCTTCTATATACAGGGTGTAACCAATGTAATATACACAGGCAAAACGCATAAGTAAAAAGAGCCACCACCAACACACATACACACACACTCAAGCAGACACATATTGCTTCATTTTACATTACAACGTAGCATGGGGAGTTTTTCAACGTCAAAGTAAACAGCGACGTTAACAGCAGCAGCGCAGTCAACTGCGACGCAGTCACATTGTGTGTGGTGAATTTTTGTTGTCTTACGTTTTTATTATGGTACAAGTTGGGGCACAGCTTTTATTGTTGTTGCTGCTGTTGTTGCCATTGCATTTATAACAGCCTGTCTGTATACATACAACGTGTGTGTGTGTGCTATGTGTGTGCTTGCCCTGCTTTGTTTGTCTGTCTGCCTGCTGCTTCGCTTTTACATAGCAAATACGTACATACAGTGGCAGATAAAAGTTTTCAAACGACTTACCCTAAATGCGCCCTAATAGCCCAAAAGCACTATGGGAACAAAAAAGTAATAATACAGTTTTGTTATTAAACAACTTTTTTCCTATACATATAACAAGGAATTAAAATTCCAAACAAATTATTAATAAAATCCATTGCAGTTTATTGCGCTATACTTTATGGCAAATAAAATTTTTATGCTTTTTAAACGTAATTTCGAAATTTGATTGTGGAAGACCAAAACGAAGAAAAATCGATTGGTCAAAAAATAAAACTTATTATTGACGCATGAGCAATGTTCAGCAACTGCATATTTTTATGAATTTATTTATATTTTGTTTGGTTGACCTGTGAAAAATTAAAGGCAACATAATCAGACAAAAAACATAAAAACTACTTCTTTGCCGCACAATTGTATACAACACCTTACTCGAACGTCATAAAGCAAGACTTACTTAATTTATTTTATATAAAAAAAAAAAAAAAAAAAAAAAAAAATTCAATTAAGAAATTTGCACTTGTGCCAACATACTTGTATTAAAAAAAATGTATTTCCTAACTTTAAGTGCTCTGGCGAAGTTATTTATATTTTTTTTAAAAACTTATTTGGTCAGAATATTTTCAATTTTTATATGAATAAATTGCTTAAGATTATAATGATGTATGCCATATTTTAGTTATACACACTAACAAGAGAAAAAAATTGATAGAAACCTGTTTGAAGCTTTGGGACTCGTTAGAGCAGACATTGTGTTCGTTGGCAGACTTTTATGCGCCACTGTATCTACATACATATGTATGCGTGTGTGCTTTGGGGCGCAGCAATAAATAATTTTTTGCATTTTTTTTCTACTTCTACGTAAATTATACGAGTTTTGTGTATGGCAACGGCGTTTAATTTTTCTTGATTTATTGTTTTACTTTAACGCGCCCCTATTGCTATCTCGCTCTGCCTATCTTAAGTTGGATTTTTTTTTTTTTATTTGTACTGAACTACGTAATGTGGGTCTGCGACGACGGACAACGTCGAGCAAAAATCAATTTCAAAGTGCAACTGCAACGACGGCATTGAGCAAGCACAATTGAACGAAATGTAAATGCTTTTAGCAGTATTTACATAGAGGGACGACAACAATGTTGACAGACTGTTGCTAATTTTGTGAGTACATATGTACGTATCGAGTGTGTGTGAGCATATGTGCTTGATTTCCTGCTGTTGCCTTTTAATTGCAAGCAAGCCCAAAACAGCTGTCTGTCAGCGGCCATTAAGCATGCTGCTCCTTCTCACCGCCAAATGCAAAACACACCAACACACTCGCGCGCACACACACAGCAACTACACCAAAGACGACTCATCAAAATGCCAGCCAGCCAAATGTCAACTACAAATAAAACAATTCCCCACACAACACACAACAATTGGCAGTCAAAGCGCCAAGTTTGGCAGCCGAGAGCGACTAAGAGAGTAAGTGGAGAGAGTCGTAGTCGTAGCTTATGCGCATACGTCAACAAGCACGCCTAGCGCTGCTGTTGCTGCCGCTGCTCTACTCTGCGCACCTCTGCTCATCACCAGCTGCCTTAGGCTTCGATATAAAAAAGTAAAAAATTGTATTTATTTATTTTGTTTTGTGTGCCCGCCGACGTCGACGTCAACGTCCGTCGTCTCATTTCATAGTGTTGCTATTTATACGCTCATACGCTTTATCATCTTGTACGTGTTGTGTATATAATGCGCGCGTGTGTGCGTATGTATGTGTAGACTAAAGCAAAAGTCAAATAAAGAGGAAATCATATGATATTTTTGCTGTTTGCTCTTTTATAACTAACGGCAGAGACGCTGGCAGCGAGCTTGATGACGACATCAGCCAGCTAGTCAGCAGAAGCAGCAGCTCGTCACTCACATATGACAACAGCGCGTGACGTCATAGTTGCGCAAGTACAAAACCCAACTAGTAGTGTTGACAAACGTCAAATGTCGCTTAGCCCAGACCCAGGCCAAATGCGCATTTTGTGTGAATGAAAATTGCACAAGACCGTACAACAACAATTACGACAATAAACATGTGTGCTAAGTGCAAGACAATTAGCTAGAAAGACAATAACACAAGAAAAATGCATATACGTATGTAGTATATATGCATTTTGCAAGTCTAAGCAAAACGACGATAACAGCAATAACAAAAAGCAGGAAATATGCAGTTGATGTTTATACAATAATTTACATGGTTATTACATATTTACGCATGTATACAATGCATGCAACATGTATGTGTGTGCAACTATGTGTGTATATATGTATGTGCTTATTAAATTACACGCCTGAATGCAGGCAGCATTCACATGGCAACACTGACATGCCATCCAGAGCCTGTCTGTAAGGCTAAGTCAAAATTGCGTTGCTACCCAATATCGTGTTTCTTGAATTCAAATAGTGTATAAAAAAATGTTACTAATAGAAAAATTTTAAAACGCTGTACGATTTTATGAAGAAGTGAAACGGATGTCCGCTGAAGCCACAAAAGCGCTATAAGACATAAAGAGAACCCCCTTGGCTAGCCGCTTAAACAGCGACCCATTAAATAGAAGACAGTTATGTCCATTTATGCTCAGCTTTTTACTTATGTCATGTTTCCACTGGCGTCCCGAATGCTTCGCAAGTTTCCAAGTACTTGTATCTCTGATGCATAAATTTGTTGTGCTAGGCCTAACAACAAAAAAACAGCTGTTCAGCTACGGTGATTACCTAGTGCAAACGCCTCTACTGCAACGCCTATTGGCGGCCGGCCTCCTTGCAGCGCCACCAGTGTGAATGCAACATTAAGTTAAAAGCAGCTGCAGCAAACTGCGTAACTAACCAAAACAACATGCAACAACAACCACAACCAACAAAACAGGATTTCTCATTTACGATATTAAATGTTGATAAGCCCAGAAAAACAAAGTACACACACATACAGGTTAATGTGCTGTTGACCTGCATTTAAATGTTGAAATTTACAACAGGAAAAAGCCGACAGACGGCAATCAAGGAAATGCAGAGAGAGAGTGAGCATTGAAGATATAACAGCATTAAAAACAAGTATGCACGCAAAAGGGTTAAACACTCACACACTCGCTCAAACCAATGCAAACACACGCATGAATCACCATATTTGCATATTAATAAGCGCGAGCGAGCCAGCTAGCAGACAAGCACCAAGGCAGCGCAGCGCGCAAATAGTCCAGTTCAGTCGCTAAATTTATTAAAGTTTATTAATTAAAAGCGCAGTAACGAACAAACAACAGCCAGGGCTGAATTGAAGTAGGGAGGGGAACTATAGCACAGGGCCGCACATGACTACAACAAACAAATTTTAGTTTAAGCCGCATTCAACTGAAGTCAAACACACGTGATTCAGCAGAGTCGATTAATTGATTAATATTTAAATACGTGTGTCAATGAAGAAGAAAAAAAAGAGACATCTAATCGGGTGACTGAGAGCGCCACACGGTGATGATTCCGGTAAATTTTTGATCAAGGTAGTATGTTAATTGTTCTAAAACATAACGAACTCTTGCAAGTCTACCTCAATGCATGAAAATAAGAGTATTCCCTTAACTCTGGAAAGTGAAAATGATCTGAAAACATTTTTTATAGCTGGTCTCTCCGTGTTAGATCAACGAATGCACGCTTGGCTTACAAAAAAAACATTGATATAAAGACGCCACGAACTTGTCCAACTTTAATCCATTACGGTTTCGGTAACAAAGAACGTTTGCAAAGTGTTATCTCGCTTAAAATGAATAGAAAATTTACAAAGTTCTAGGCAAGAAATCAGCTAATTTTTATAAAAGATTAACAAATCTCTTAAAAATGTTGAAAGTATATTGACGTATTATATTTTATATTTCTCGCACACCATCTCGTACAATATATAAATAACTAAAAAAAAAAAGGAACTGCTTAGAATTTAATTTAAGGTTAGAACTGCCCCGCCTTAGTACATAATCCGGCACTGGCAACAGCAAACAGAAACCAACATGGCGTATTCAACGTAGCGGAGCGAGCTTTTAAGAATGCGCCACGTTTCCGGTCACGCCAAGTTGTTTGCTGCTCCCGCTCGCACATGCTACCGATGGATGTCGCTTCCTATTCCACTCCCGCTGCTTCTCTGCTGCTGCTCAACTTAAATGAAGTTGTGCTGTGGCTGCTGATGCCGCTGCATTAGGGGCATTCACTAAACGCAATCAATCAAAATCTGTGCGCGATAGAAAAATAGCCATACATAATTGAGTGGCAATTTAAATGGTTTGGAATTAAAGTTAAAGGGGCTGCCTCAGCCAAGACATATTTACTAACGGCACTTGATTGAGAGAGTTCACGGCGTAAATGAGTGAGCCAGTGAGTGAGTGAAGAGCGCAAAATGCGCGCTGCATTTGTTGTCATTAATCAAAATAAATTACAAACTATATGATATGATGACTACATTCAACGTTTTGGGGGCTGCAACGCAGGAGTTGCACGGCTGTCGAGGCGGCTCGAGACTCACTCATGTGTATGGCTATGTTATTTGCCATAATAAATGATCACGTGGCAAAGCCAACCATTCGTTATGGCAGATACGATACGCTTACAGACGCTTCGTTTCCGGCGGTATCTTATGGTTTGGTATAAAAAAAAAATATAAAAAAACTTGCACAACAAAATTTATTAAAAATCTTGACTAAAAAAAAACGCCCCCCAAAGGCGAATACAAGCGAAGAAACAGCATAAATTGAAGACGGACAGCGAAAATTGTTCAGCGTCGTTCAGAGCTCGCTCATCATAAAATAAACTTAGGATTAATGTATACTAAATAAACCACAAAAGCAGACAAAGCATAAGAGTATTATACACCAAATTAAAACGTATGGAGAGAGGCAACACCTGTTCAAAATTACACAGCCAGCTAGTCAGCCAGACAGCGGCATTGTCGTTGAAAGACCCTCACGAAGGTGTAGTGTAGGTCAAAAAACTCACCAGATACAATAAAAGGGATATAATATTGATTTGGCAGTCGGGGTAAAAAGTTAACATAAACAGGCAGGCAGACAGAGAGACAGACAGACAGACAAAGAGCGCCTGCGTGCCAGGATATAAAAACAAACAACAATAGCAGTGCGGGCATAGTATGAACTGATTTCGCCTTGAACTCTGGAAAAGACAAAGGCATCAAACACGCACTCATACACACTCAAGCCGCCGCCCAAGGCACTGTCGGCACAACGTCAACAACTATAATGGCGACCATTTACACATGGCAGATGAATTAATACACAAACTTAAGAGTGGTAGAAACAAACATAAAACTGGAATAAAGGGCCTGCCCAGAGTCTCAGAGTCAGGCAAGGAAGCGGCGACAAGTACTCAGACAACTGTGTAGTGGCACGTCCGTCCTTTACGATGTTTCTAGAGTTTGGACTTGGGCGCCACTTTTTATTAAAGACGTCGCACGCTTTCGTATAAAAGGCTCAATCTTACGAATAATATGCTTTTTTTTTGGTTAATAGTACCACCTAAATGGTTGTGCAATATTAGCGTAAAATGTATCTTTTAAACAGCTTCAAAAACAGTAATCCGAATATGTTAAATCACAAGAACTTGGGTATCTAATAACATTTTGTTTACCATTTACCAAGGGTTTAGCAAATTTTTGGTGATTTCAAGCTACGAATTCCACAGAAGTAACATACAAAAGCTTATAAAAATAATTGTTGAAAATTTTTAATGCAGCCAATTGATTCACGATATTTTACCGCATAGCTTATGCGGAAGTGTTAATAGCAACAATCAATTCGTGATTTAACAAAAAAATTGTCGCTTAAATACAGTGATCAACTCATTTAAATTACTTACTAAAATTTAGTATGATTATTTTCACTATCGGAAAGAAAGAGAAAACATTCAGGCTTAAGTCATTTATTTTTGATTGAATAAAAATTGTGGTTTTTAGTAAATAGCAACTGGGTAATAGTGACTTCAGTTGAGCTCTGATCGATAACAACATCCAACATCGTTTCCTTAGTATTCGATGTTTGCCAAACTCCTACACAACACTAAACAATCGCTTTAGACGCGCTGTCTGGCCTATAGCGTACAACAGCGGAAAAGTCAATAAGAAAGCAAGAAATAATAAGAGAGAACCAGTAATTTGTTGACAGCACTTATACATATGTACGATGCAATATCAATAGACAATGCCAGACAAAGAAAGACCAGGCCAACAACAAAGCTGGCAAAACGACGATGACGACAACGACATCGACGCGTACGACAGTGTCATTAGCTGGTTTTGTTTGTCGTCAGCCGCAGCTGAAGCCAAAAAGGAACAAAACACAGTTTTGATGGAAAAGCAGCCAAAGAAGAAGACGACAACGAAGAAGAAGAAGCGCAGCAGCAATAACAGCAGAAGGGCAACGGTAAACAACTAAGATAGAACATCAAGGAAACGCAGACAAAACGCATAGCGAGTACAAGAAGTACGAAGGCAGTTTGATAAGTTTGTGATATGTACTGTTCCATCAACTAGCATAGGATTATTTAAAAAATTTAAATCAGCGGTGTAATTTAGTTTTTTATTTAAAAGCCATTGAAAACAGACAAGCTCTTGAATTAAGTCCGAAATTAAGAAAAAAAGTTGATTTTTATATGCTTGATGACCCAACCCAAGAAAGGGCTTTATATGAATAAGAAGACTTTGCACCAACACTTTTAATGGTTAAAAATGCTTGACGGAATTATCCTGTTTTAGCCCAAAATCGAGGTCGAAAACCAATGTCAATGTAGAAGTCCTTGAGAAAACGTATTATATGGCAGGAAAAATAAAACGACCAATACGAGACTACACTTATTAAACTAAAATCCGCACTACATGTTGACGAGTAAAATGCATTTTTGACTTTCATGTATAATTTTATGCATAAAGTCAGAGACTTATCGATGAGCCCTCGTATTCTGCCACCATAAATAAAAATCACATATCAAACACACACACACACACTCTCTCACAGACAGAGCAGACAAAGATTGAAGAAGAAGCAGCAGCAGCCCTGCCCAACTCGACGCGGAGAACAGAGCAGCAGCAGCGACGCCGGCAGAGCCAGCAACAGTGTTGTTGACCCGCAAAAGGTAGCTTTTGTGGTTGTTGTTGCTGCTGCTGCCCAGACACCAGGGAGCTCAACTCTGCCTTGAATTACTCTTGTTGTGGAGAGAGAAAGAGAGAGGAAAAGAAGGTTAAACATAGCTGACATTGATTGAAATGATTTTCGATCGATCGCATAATTAATTTAAATTACACACACAGATACACACAAGCATATGTGTGTAGCAGTATACTATATACTACACTTCACACAGTGTGCTCCATTTGTTGTGCGTCGAGCTGCCATTTATATAAAAATGTTCGTTTATAAGAAAATACGAGCGTCAATAATTCACTTGAAAACACAAAACATATAAAGCAACTACACAAACACACTCTCACAACATACCAATTTTTTTATATGAAATATTGTTTGATTATATACGAGGGTTGACTTTGATATTTTGAGAATAGGAAATTCTTAGTTAAGTAAAAAGCGTACAATGAAGAATTTTCGATTATGATTGGTGTACCACATTTGAGTTCGATGAATTGAGAAAAACGAACTGCCGAAGAGCAAACAGTCTTCACACAAAAGACTTTGTGAGCATTCACATGTAGAATTGATGGGTCAAGCGCCTTACCGAGTCCTATGACTTCTCTTTGTTTCCGCACATCAAAATCAAAATGCGAGGTCAATGTTTTTTGACGTATGTACAATGCAACTTTGTAAAGCTACATATGCACGTCATTCGGAGTGGAAGGGATCTTCATGCAGAAGATTTTAAGAAAAAAATTAGCGGACACCTCTCTCAATCACCTTGAAACCAACAGTAATCCTTGCCACCAAAGTTGAAATATTATGAAACCTGTTGATCAAACCATTTCATGATTCTGAGTACAACCAACACTGTTGAAAAATGTCTGTTTTTCTTGTGCGTTTGCGAAAAATAAAGAGCAACCCTCCCATAAAAATATAAGTAAATATATGTACGTTTTCGTATGTTTAAAAGCCATAAAATATAATAATAACAGGCGTTGGCTGATTTTGCCTCGCTCGTTCCGACTATTTTGCTCTTTGCTCCGTTGCGTACCAGCTGGTTTTCGGTTCTGTTTGGCCTTTTGTACAAACGTGCAAAAAAAGAAAAAAGAAGAATGTTCACAAGGGAGATTCACCACAATACCAATACACCTTGCTAGTTCTTCTTCTGCTCTGCTTCTTCTTCTAAGCCAGGGTCTGCAGGTTCTCACACAGAACAAAAGCAACGACGAACCGAACCAGGCAAGGTGTGCAGTTACAATGCCTCCTGTGCGTGTGAGAGTGTGTGTATAGGTTAAAGCCTCTGTAATCCCTAAATTGCTATAAAGTATCATGCATATATCCACACACATATAGTTCCTCCACTTCGGATTGCTTCTTGCTTCATATGGATTTTGTTGTTGCCTACGACTCACTTTACACACTCTCCAACACACTAGTGCGCCACCAAGTTGCAAGATTAATGGAAATCGCATGGGAAAATGAAATATGAAACGCTACGGCGCGCTTACACAGATACATACATATGTACAAATATGTATATACAAGTGTTTTTGTACATACTATGTGTGTGTGTGTGTTTGTTTCAAAGCGCAGAGCATTTGTTGACAAGCGCGGCAAGACGACGCTGGTGATCATATGGCCACAGCTCAAGTCGCTGCAGGGGAGCAGACGCCAACGCCAACGTCGGTAGAGGTAGGTAGCCCCCTCTTTTATGATGGAGCAATGTGTGAAGCGGAACTAATAGGCAAATTGATATTGTTACAACAGCAGCTAAAGGCAATGACTGTAAAGGTAATATGCAGCTATAATCAAAAATAAATATAAACTACAGTAAATACTGATTAGAGCAAGAAAATTCCTAATGATCCAATTACATTCAATATATGTAATTTCGTTACAGTAGAGCATCACTAATGAGAATAAGTTGCATTTTTATAGAGAAATAAAACGAAAGAACTCCAACGTCTAGTACCATTTCAAGATTAAATTATGGTCTCTAGTGATGAATTGGCTAGTCTCATAAGTGACCTTCATCTCCCGAACTTAAATTACATGGGTCTTCGAAATATGTTTTAGAGAATGCCAGCGAAAGAGTAAAAGCTTTTGAAAAATATGCAGTTTTAAGGATTACACTTATTTTCATTCCATCCTATTATCATTGGGTTCTTTTTCTAACAAAGAAAACCACCCCCGTGGATCCGCCACTGATTCCACTTAACTTCATTCAATAAGAGAAGGCTTTCTAAAGATATTTTAGATGTGGTTGCGTAGTTGGTTTTAATCCCTTTTCTCTTATTCTTTCGTAGGTTCTACAACTCCCTAGTCTCGTTCTACAACAATTTTGGAACTTAAAATCTAATTTTTTTTTTACTACTAGAAGTCGTCAAGCTTTATCTAAGTAACTACAAATTAGTAAATTTCAGATGGATAATAATCTGATAGGTTATTCTTACACCAAAGTTATGCAAAGCATACCTTATGGTTTGACGATTTATGGAACATTTCTGAAAATCTATTATGCGAGAGTGCACTGTATCATCTTTCATTGCTTTCAAATTAAATTGCCATAATGTACTTTGCGGTCAACAAGATGTTAATAAACACATTTGTATGTATTTTAATACTTGGAAGCACTCAATCTCAATTCAAAGCAATGCCATTAATGTGGTGCGCCCTAATGGAACTCCACTGTGCATGGCTGATCATCACCATTGTTGTAGTATTGGCCAATAATAAAAAAAAAAAAAAACCATCACTGAAGCAGCAATACACACACACACACACGCACACCCAACTCGTAAAAACCGAACCGTGCAGGTTCGTTCAACGTTCATGCCTTATAGCAGTTGTCTTTCGGAACAAACAATCGTTATATTAGTGTATGAACAAAAAACCAGTTTTATAGAATTCACAAAAAGTAAGTGCACATAAAGGAACAACTCAGCTCAACAACAACAAAAGCAAATAAGGAAAAAAATAAAACAAGGTAGAATACCCGAGACGTACGACTCAGACCCAGACAAAAAACAAAGAACGGCTGGAAATACAAGCGATGAGCACGACGAAACGATCAACGCCATTGGCTTTATGAACTAAAGCTGAAGGCCGTTCAAAGACTTCCAAGACGTGAAGCTCGTTGTGGTGGTAACCAGGAAGGGGGGTCAAAATATCAAAGTGAGTGACGTTGAATGGCGGAAAAGTTGAACGACAATTAAGAGCAAAATGATGGCGCACAGCGATACGGAAGCGTAGACTCGAGGAGACACTAGTAGAGCTATACAAAGTCTATCTACTATATATTTTTGGCATCCATTTAGTGCTATTGAACTTTGTCTTGTATCCCAATTTATGCTAGTTGCTAACTCTAGCTAAAACTGAGTCATATACTACTACTTATTAGTCATATGCGGTCTTTTATGGCTTTATATGTATATGCATATTCCAAAAATATGTAAGCAAGCCAATGAACTGAACGCTGTAAAACAAAGAAGAACCAGCGCCTTCTCTTTATGTGCTAAAAGGAGCCAAGGAATTGATGATGACAATGATGCATCCACCATACATACAATCATGTTGTACTCATCCCCAAGGCGAGTTTCGCTTTTCAGCAAGAAGCTAACGGTACTGGTGTATACTGTGCTGTGGTGAATATGCGCTGCTGCGTCTGTTGAAAATTCGTGCATTAAAGACGCACACCACACTCAATCACGAAAAAAACAAAGTAAATATAATCGTAATTTTTTTTTTTATTAGCAATTTAATCAGAAAGAAACTTTAAAGTACCAAGTAGGGAGGAAACGCGCAGTGCTGAGTAACACCGTATGGTAAGCGGTATGTATAGGAAAAAAAGTCAACGAGCGCATAAATCGATGGATATATGAATGTTTGAATGTTGGGGCTCGGGTTTGGAAAATCCAACAGCTGAAGAAATGGAAAATTGAAAACCCCACGTAAAACAAAAGCAAAAACCAGATAACAATGGTGGTGTAAACATGAAAAACGTTGAAAAACGACAACAACACACAACAATGAGAAAATCGATTTTGCTTTCGTTAGGCAACACACACACACACACACACACACACACACACACACACACAAAGTGTACAAAGAAAAAGTTGTAGCTGTTGTTGCCACCAGAGTGTACCCCCCACCGGGAACCGGGGGCAAGAAAACATAAGACACAAGGCCCCACCGAACCACTTTATTGGTTTTGCTCGCTTGGTCGCTCGGTCGGCTTTTGCTTTGCGGTTTACTCATTTTGCCGGAAATTAAAATTGCATTAATTTTGATATTTAAGTGTTTTTTAGACGTCTGACTTTATATATTAAAGACAGCCCACTACGTCGTGTGGCAGCCTGTATATATAATATAGCACATAATATGGCCGAAGGACACGCGTCTGCTGCTTGCTGCAACCAAGGACAACCAAGTATAGTCAAGGTTTTTTTCGCACGCGTTATCATGGGCTTTACTTACATTTTGAGTTGGGGGCACTGAAATATTCCCAAGTTTGTGCTGCAAAGAAAGAAAGTAAATTTTGTTAAAGTCTTTAATAAAAAACATATGTACTTTCAAAAGTGTAGTGAATTTATTTTAATATTATAGCCAACGCGGACCTAATTTTTGTGGGTTGTTCATGCATACACGAACAAAGCCGAAGATATCGCTTTGTTTCAGTGCATTAACCTACTTGAACTTTTTAAATGTTCTTTTTCTACAATTCAATGAAGTATGACACTGGATTAAGGCCGAGCAAGTCTACCAATAACCTGATGTTTAGACTGCATCGAATCCTAAAGAAATCACGAGTACCTAAAAACATATTCTAGCAGTCTCCCGATGATATACACATCATTCACCGTACTAAGTGAGCTATTACCAAAGCTTTTACTGATGGTAAATGAGCGCAAATGAAAGCACATCTTTTCTTCTAATAGGGGCATGGCTTACAGGCTCTTATGTTGAAAACCAAGCCTTGGATGTTATCAAAGAATTCGTGTGCGTTGGCAATACCGTCACAACTTGCTCAGATGCCAACCAAGTAGCAGGGTTTATTCTTAAGCTGATGATCCAGTATGATGCAATTATTCTACTATATGATCGTTTGAGTGAAAAGATCTCTGTTCGTAATGCTTTAAAACGACTACATCTACGAGCTTTCATCATTACTGGCATAGTTAGATGATAAATATCCAGCAACTTCGCTGACTTCTAAGGTGTGCGTCTTAGGGATAGACTTAGCCACCACTGCAAGAAACAGGTAAAGGGCACGACACATTGGGCACCTTTCATAAAGTGGAGTTGGTGACTGAAGAGCCGTAAACCGGTAACGGATTGCTATGGCTAACAAAAGGTAGCATCTTTCTTTTTCTTTATGAAAAATACATTTTTTTTTCCCAATAAGCAATGCTATCTCGAGACAGCTACGGAAACGCGCAACTGACCTAATTAATTGGGACTGATTTATGTTTATTTTTATGAAAAACATTTTATAAAAAAAATATAAAAAAACACAATAAAAAACAAAAGTCGTAGAGATAAACAAAAGACAGCAATATTATAGATTATAGATGCAGGAAAAACGATTAAAATGAATAATACATTTAGGCCAAGTTTTTCAAAGGCTGCGGCTTGAAGAAAAAAAAAAATAAACTAATTGTAGCGCGTTTCAACTAATTATACGGCAATTGTAGCCTATTTATAGAACACATTTTTACACAAAATGTTACGACTAGCTATGGGGAAACACCCCATTTAGTTTTATTAATTAACACAAAAACATGTCAAGCTACATTTATTAGCTATCATTAAGCAAATACTAAAAATGTGTAAAACAAATGGGATCTTGGTATACTTCAAATGCAGCAATAAAGACTCAAAAGATTTTATTTGGTACAGTCTGCCACACGAATGAAAAAAATATACCAACAAAAGGCGCAAGCAAACAAAACACAAAATACAAAAAAAAAATTGCATAACTTAAAAACAAGCAGAAAAAAAAAGAATTCAAACTACAAAAAACAAAAAAACAAAACAACACGAGTAAAACAGATCCAAGCAGTATGTATAGAGGATTAGCTTTAAAAATAGCAACCAAAATACATTTCGAAAAACACAACAGAATAAGGCACAACAGGAAAAGAAGAAGAAAATCACATCAGAGCAGCGCGAGATCGTTCTCTGGCGTGTGATCAAGAGTGCGCGGGACGTAGCATTACACGCGACCTATAAACAAAGCTACCGCCTAAATGGGAACGCAACACACGCGTCAAAACGACAGACAACGACCGACATTAATGATAAAAAAAATACAACAAAAAAATAAAATAAAAATCAACGCCAAAACAAATTGAAAGTCAAGCCGATTCGAGACTGGGGGGGAAACAACACAAAAGCAGCGCTGCGGCAGCGCTTATCAGTTGTTTATATAAAAGCTGGCAAATCGTAAGAGACGTATTAAAAATACATAAAATAAAATGCCAGCACCAATTATATACACCTAGTATACATACATATATAAATCAACAAAAACAATTATTAATTGAGCTACGTGTTGACGTTGTTGGTATACCCAACAATTTACATTTTGTTTGTTTTCGTCATTCAAAAAAATATATTTGCTAAATAATTTAAAACCTGTTTACGTTTTGAATTTATTTTAATTTGCAAAACATACAAATTCAAGAGAAATAAAAGTTTAGAAAAACATTTCTTGAGAAAATTAAAATATGTCCACGTGTTACTTATCGATTTTTGTCATCGTTTGTTAATTTTGCAATAATTTTTCGAATAAATAAACAATAGACTAATTTAAGATTTAAAAATAAAATTAGTCATCCGTTTGACTAGAAAGTTCTCAAACATTCTTTATAATTTCTTTCGATAATTATGGGCGTCGGTCAGCAGTCTATCACTTGGCACAAAGTCACGATGCTGTCTATCTAGTACACGTACGCTTCATAACATTCGTTGGTTAGTCATACAGTAAAGCCTCTGAAGTTGATACTCTACCTGAGTTGTGGCGTAATAACGAGCATAATAATCATTTGATAAATAACGCATATTGTTATATGCGCCTTATTATTTATGAGTCATTCTTGTTCGTTATAAAATTCAATTTATTTATATTAGTTTTAGACTATACGATGGAAAAACACTAATGCAAAGTTGTGAGTGCTCAAAAAGTGCAGAAAGACGCCTTTTGGGGAAGAGCATTGGTTAGAAAGTAGGGAGACATGAAAGGAGATACAGTATTAGAAAAACTTAGGAATATATCAACATCTAAAGAAAGTTTATACGCCTTAAAACCTCTTTAATGACTAGACCAGCTTACGGAGCTCTTTTAAAAATGGAAATGTTTTGACGCGTCTCAAACTTGACGAAAATTACGAAAAATTAAACGCTGACAAAATAAGCCTACTCGTACAAGACAAGATTCAGACGCTTTCAATTTAAAAAAAAGGCATTGGCTTGATGGAGGAGGCCTGCTTTATAGAAAATCGATGTTTTGCTGGAAAAAGACCAAATCTGGTGCAGTGTTTAAACGGATTGACACAAAATATGCCCAGACGTGTTAAAAGCCTTAATTAAGACAAAGGTGTTTGAAAAAAAACAATAGATTCATAAGTGTTAATATTCAAATTGCAAACGAGCAAAAGCATTTTTTTTTTTGTCATAAAGACCAAAAACTATCTTTCTCATAAAATGCTTGAAAATGAGCGGTTTTTTTGTATGTCTAGTTCTAATTAAAAACTTCAATGAAACACAATCTGGCAGTGTTTATTGTTTATGGCTTTCAAAACTTCTCAGAGTACAATTTAACTAACTTTATCTTTAAATTTTATCATTTGTTGCTATTTAAGTTGTGCATTAAGCTATTATTTAACATATCATTTAATGTCACGTACAGTAAAATGTAGTTATTTCAATGTCAGCTAGTTCTGATTGCCAAGCGTTTCAACTGGCGCATGTTTACTGTAGCTATAGCTAATGGCGTCTAGACTCCGTTAGCGTATGGTGAGTTTTAGTTTTACTGATTCATTCTGACAAAGGGCCATCAGCCTTTGGACTTTGGTATGCATTATCTTTATAATGTGCTTAATACTCGCTTAACCCTCCTGTCCTTGAGCTTTGTTTAGCTTAGAAAGTTCTACTTCATTGCTATTTTAAGTTTTATTATTTTCATCTTAAATTTTTGTAGCTTTTACCAACTAGCTAACACTAAACAAACCTGTTGGCTCACATTCTTCAAAATTGCAAATGTTTAAGCATTATTTTAGTTATAATACAACTCTCACCGAAAATACTAAAACCTCTATTGTCTGCGACTCTGAACAATTGTTGTTTATCTTGATTTGTGCCAGGCTGATTCATTTGTTTGCCTCTTTCTAAGCTGAAAAAAAAAAAAAACATATTTGTTTGTTGAGCTCCTCGAGTGAGTGAGTGTTAATCAGCGCGTTGAAATTGTTTTTGCGTCCACTCTCCGTCGCAGCGATAATACGTAAGAAATATGACAACTGGTGAAATACGCCATTTGTGGTTTCTTCTATCAAAAACATGCACAAACATGCTTAAAAGAAAACAACTGTGGCTAAAAGCCGTTGAATAATGGTGACAACGTGTAAAAATTTACCATAGAACGTTAGTTACAAAGAGAGCAGCTTACGTTTGTTCGACGTTAAGGCGGTTTACATCAATTGTAACAAGGTAAACTACGTAATGACCATAAAAATGCAAATGTCACTGTTAATGCGTCAACAAAAAAAAAAAACACTGCAATGCATTAGTCATTAACAAAAATCAGCTGTAGTCAGCGATAATGGCTTGTCTATCGATAAATTTGCACAGCATAGAGCAAAGCGGCGCATATGAATGTAATCAGTTTACCGCAATTATAAAAAGCAAAGCTGCCAACTAACCTTAAAAATGTAAAGTCACTATTGAATGATTAAACAAAAAAGAAAAATTGCCAAAAACGTAGCAGTAAAGTCAAGTATTAGTCACTCTCACAAGAAACAGCTGTTAATCGATAAAGGCGCAGCTATCGATAAACTAGTGTTGCCTAGTGCCAGCACAGTGCTGTGAGCAGCATAAAAAATGCAAATTGCTTTAACAATTGGAATTGGGCTTGGAATTAACAAATTAGTGTCAATTGTATTTGCATATGACTTTAAGTAGACTTGTGTCTGCCTGTGTGTGTGTGTACGTGTTTATATGCTGGCTTTTGTATGTGTATATGTGCGCCCTCATAACGCGTGCACACAGCGTGTGATAAATGCAAATACAATGCGCCCATATAAAAATGCAGCATTAAAACAGCTGCTGATAAGAAATTTTAGATAATGTGCAGGCAAATTGGCAAAAGAAATAGAAAAAAAAAAAAAAAAATAAAACGCTATTGTGTTTTTTGGGTATTAGTGTGCATGAGTCATGTTTTTAGACTCTTAGATAAAGTGGCCAAATTTTACAAAAAGAAATCGCGATAAGAGTTATTTTCAAAGACAGCATGTTTGTTTGTCTAACTATCAGTCGTACGTTTTGTCAATTTTTATCAGCACTGTCCTTCTAGAACAAAAACAATAACGTTTGGCGATTTTGTTGCCAACAAAAAAAAAAGAAATAAATTGGCTGCCAACAAATATGTTTTGCCTGCCAAAAAGCAAGAAAGGTTACCCCGGTACACTGTTCAAAATGCTTTAGGCTATATACTTATACGTACAGTGAATCTGAAATGTATTGGCGTAGGAAAGGTTTCAAAAATATAAGGTATAATAAAATATTCAATAATATGTATAAGTTTGATTAGTCATACTCTCATCACAGTACAAGCATAAGCTTTTGTAGTGAAAATCTCGACTCTACTGATGAAAAATGAACAAAGCATTTTAAAACAAACTTTTTCTCCCTGTGTTGTAAATTTTGACTTAAACGGAAACCCATTCTGATTAAATAAGGCCATTGCGTGGGGGGGTCTATTTTGACGAAAATCAGCGTCACGTAGTTTATGGATGATCCCAAAGGATATAACACTCGAGGATACACATGACATAGGGACAACTATACTGGCGTATACAAAAAATATTTGATAAAATTTTGGTTTTTTTTTTCAAAAATGGCATCTTGGTTTGTAAATTATGTGAAAAAACTTATTTGCAACTAGAGCTGTGCGCAGACTTTTTTAATTCACTGTATATATTTACAAATGTACATAAGTGCTAATCAAATGCGAAGGTTGGGGCTACAAAAAGTCAGTGCGCGTTTTTTTTTTTTTTTTTTTTTTTTTTTTTTTGTCATTTAGCTTTTATTATTTTTGCTGCTTACTGCTATTTATTTATTTTGTGCGTTTAAAGCAAGTTGGCAACGCTGCATACAAGCACACTCACACACACACCCATACACATACAGTCTGCTGTGGTAAGTTCAGCGCGCATGTTGAAATCTTGCTATTCATGGTGTGGTGAGTAATGGCTTGCTCACAAAGCGACGTAGGCGAAAAATAACACAAAAATTTTCTTCAACTTAAAAGTTTATTATCTAAAAACACTTACTTTTGCGTTTGCTGGCTTTATGTATTGAATTTATTTTGTATTATTTTAAACAAAAACGCTGGTTTTGTTTGAATCACAGTTACAAATTTTTTTATTTTCTTTACGCTTAATTTTTAACACGAATTTTTTTCTTGCTCAATTTTTGCGCTTACAATTTGTTGCTACAATTTGTTATATTTTATTTTTTTCTAGAAAATTGCACATGAATTTCACAAAATAAACTGCGTATGGCGTATTAGGGGAGCGGGTGGGGGGCAAAATATATATCACAATTTTTTTTTTTTGTATGCACGACGCAGTTATTTCGACTTTTTTTTAGTTGTTTGTAATTACAACAATTTTAAAAATTCACGACGTGGGCGACGACAAGTTTGATTAAATTTACAGCTTCCTGCTGCGCTGCACTTGGCGAGCTGGCGTTTTTTTTCTTTTAATTTGTTAATTACTTCTTTTCTTCGACGAAAAATTTGTAAAAATAAGGCAAATTATGCCAAATTTACGCGCTGCACACACACACACACATACACACAGAGAACGACCGATAGAGAGAGAGAGTGCGCTTTTTATAGTGGTGTTTCTTTTCAGTTGCAATTGCCGTAAGCAGAACACAACGTGGATTTGATCCTCCAATCTTCGATATGAAGTCTCCAAGCACTTTTTTACGAATGACGAGGGTATAGCCAAACACAAAACTGAAATGTGTGCGCTGTCGCGACGTCGACGTCAGCTCATGTTGAGTTTCGCTCTACACCTCTGCTAATGAAAATAAAACTGTTAGCACATATGTTTATAGCCGTGAGTGCAAGCAGTGCCGAGATACAGAAGTATGAAATGGGTAGCTTTACATGCTGTGTTTTAACATACACGCGCAGACAGCCGCCAGCATTGGCGTCGCTGCTGCTGCGCTGCCACTGCTTTGTATGTTGAATATGCGAGCGTTTTGGTAGCAGCTATGCAAACAAACTGTGACGCTATCTCATATGCGTATACCCTGCAGCAATCTAGTGTAGGTACTGATAAAAGTCTTTACTACTTCGAAAGTAAGTAGTTGCAGAGGTTCAAAAAAGAATAGTTGGGAAAATATGGTAATAAAATGCGGCAAATCGGAAAATATCTTATTATGTATTAATAAAATCTTGCAATATTTTTTCACAAGGGATATAACTATAGATTTTATGAATTGATATTTTGTACAATTTATCATAAAATAAAATTCATACGAAATATTTCGAATTAAATTAAATAAAAATATATATATTTCATAAAATATATTTAAAACAATTTAGCAGAAGGCCTACGATGCCAGCGCTGTAACCTAATTACATTTAGTTTTTAAGCTAAATTGTAACTATTTTTAAATAAATAAATATTTAAAACAATTGTTATTTTGTTTAATTCATGCAGGATGCACTAATTTGATACCGCTAAGAAAGTGAATTCAGTAACAGCTGGATGGTTTTTATAGAAGTAAAAACGTGACTAGAATTATTTTATAAGCAACTGAATTAATTTTCTAACGGTTAGTACATTAACCGAACTCTTATGTTGCCTATAACAACCCCATTTAAAAAAATTTGATACAGGAGGCGGTGCCCGCAGTGTAATACCCTCTACCCTTTTTCTTGAACAAAAATTTATTTCTGCATATTCCTTCTTAGAACTTTCCAATTGGAATTTTATTTTTTCGTGTCTTTAGCTCTTATAGTCTCCGAAATGTAGGTGTTCATACAGACGGACGGACGGATGGACATGGCTCATTCACTACCCGAGGCTAAGATAAGCATTTTGGTATAAAGGACTTGGGGTCTGCCACGCCTCCTTTTGTCTATCTAGTATACCATTTGTACATATAAGTAGGTACAGGGTATAAATACAGGCTACCAATTTCAAAGTACAATTTTTACTGCAGTGTCGCATACATACACCCTGAACTAAGCGACTCGCTGCTGACGTGTGCACAGGTTTAAAAAGAAATCGCATTTCAAAGCAGACACACCGACAAAGCACATGCTCTTTGTTTGCAAATGTATGCGTGCGTGTGCAGCAAAGAGACAAACAATTCCGCGCGCGTGTGTGTGTGTGTGGTGGAAAACCAGGCAGTCAAGTAGGAAATAAATGATTACGTAGAAATAGTAAAAAAATAAATTATGCGTAGTATTAAAGGCGCTTTTCTTTGTAAATGTGAACAATGTTGAATAACAGCGGCAGAGCCAAGCGCACTCTCTCACAGACGCACATACACATGCACACCCCAAATGAGTGCAAAGTGCACAGCACTGTAAAAAAAAAGACCCATGCAGCGAGCAACTGCTGCTGCTGTCATATGACTTTGTTTAATAACAATAAAAAATTCTTTTAATATTTTATTGTCTAAAATACTTGAAAGTTCTTGCACTTTCGGCTGAAAATGTTTTTTAAATAAGACGACAACACAATTTCAAAGACGCCATATTGTAGCAGAGTTCGTCATAAAACAATCAAACAACACGCGCATAACAAGAGAGCGTATACTTGGCAAATGAGAGCAACATTAGCAGCAACAGCGACGCTGCTGCGCTGCCGCAGTCGCTGTTGTTGGCACTGTCATTGTTTGTTGCTGCGTCATCAATGCAAACTGCGCACTTTGTTGAAAATGTTATTAAATTGTATATGTTGAAACTTTTGTATAGACAGTAAAACATAAAAAAAGTTGTTAATTGTTTCAAGATTTTATTTGGGATGCTCAGCAACGAACGTATATTGTGAAATGGCTTATAATGTCTATCGACGCAGCAGCAGCAGCAGCAGCAGCGCAGGTTAAATGCTCTGTGCTGTGGTGAATTTGACGCAGGTTATTTGGACGTTTACACTGCGCCACTTTTTGTAGTGTATACTTAGTACTAGAGTTGGGTATTCCGCTTTCTATCGGAGTTGTGTCTCTTAAAAAAATTTGCAAAAGTCGCTATTAGATATTTGAAAAACTCTTATTAAATCGCGTTTGTTTTAAGTATTCTGCATAGAAATGTTTGACACATACACTTATTTAAACCATACAAAAGCTGACAGATATGGAACTGCTTCAAACACTGCGAGTAGAGTTGTCATATACATATAAACAGGCACAATTTTTCTTGTTTTCAAAATTACATGCAGCTTTGAAATAAATTGTTTTTGATATTGAAGCTTCATTATTTGCATGGCTTAACTTCAAAATTTCAAATTTAAATTCTAATAACTAATTTTTGCTGTAAGAGCCACTTATGTACCACTCAAAACATACAGGAATTGTCAGCTTTCAAAAAAGTCTATACTTCTGGCTCATCGACGTATATTTTCTTAAACTTCTAGAAGTCTCTGATGCATCGCTAGTAGAGTTGGACCGAGAATAAAAATTGAAGTTCCTTTCGACGCTGCCATATTTATTTACCACATTGACTTCTTTTATTGTAAAAAAACTTTAACACAAGGTTTCAAATGAAGCTATCAATAAAACATCACAATTGTTAAAAATGTTAACTGTTACAAATTTTTTAATAAGTTTACATTGAAATTGATCAAATAAAACATTTAAAATGGACGATCTTGAATTCAATTTTCACCAAGAAGGTAATTTCGTCTCTATTTTAGTACTCTACTCTAATTAAACACCCTCTCTGTTTGTGGCCGAAGATGTTGGTACCTACCGCCAACGCCATCCTCCTTTTTTGGCTTCCATTGAATTCCGATTTAATAGTTAAATAGGGGCCTTCCCTTTTTTTTTATTAAATTCCTTTGAAACGCTACAGCTAATATGTTCCGACTGCTTTCAATAATTTTAGTTTGGGTAATACTTTACCATTTTTCTTCCTTAGCAAAATCTTAGCCCTTATGGCTTCAAATACATTAAAGGGTATGCTATTCTTCGTTTATAGAGACTTTCAGAAAAAAAGGGTTGTGAAAAACGGCGTAATAAAAGACGTATATATTTTTTTTTCTTCCTTGATATTCAGCCGTGCTTCGGAAAACGAAAACGAAAAATTTATTCGGACTTGTTTTGAAAACGAATGTTTGGGGTTCCCATTTCCACCAAAACGAATTTTTCATGTGGTTGGAAAATAAATGTTTTGTTGCAAGAGGAATTAAAACGAATCGCCAAAATATGTATTAAAAAGCACGAATTTTAAATTGAAATAATTTTTTAAATATTCTTTGATATTCTTAGATTCTATTTCTGCCAACTTTAAGTTGACTATTTATTGGCAATTACTTTTAATTATTTTTTTTTGACTCAAAACAAATTATGTATATATGAATACCAGATATCGTTCCTAGTTGGAGCATAGGGCAGAAAAGACCTATATTAATTTAATACAAATAATTAAAAATCAACTGTTATGAAGGGCAACTGGGAATCATCTTTTATTATTTTTTAGTTAGTAATTGATCAATTTTTTTAATAACAAGTTTAATTTAATAATTCAATTCATTTATATTAGTCCAAAGGCTATTAAACAGTCCAAGTCTTAAAGCTATACTATCAGGAAAATCTCTTCAGAGTGTCAACATAAACAAATTAGCAAATCTAGCACTTTCCATCAACAAATATTCATACTTCGTATTGATTTTACATTCTTTTCATTCTGCACTGGAAGTTAAATTTCAAGTTAAAATTATTTGGTTAAATTTTTTGTAAACGAACTCGAACATAAGTATGGTTCTTTGAATATGTTTTCATAACAATTCTCAAGATCGCACTTTCCGAGTTTCACTAATGCTGGCTTCAAAAACTTTTATTTTCTATGTACCTATTGCTTTTTAAATGTTAATTACATATATACTATTTGCTGATAAGTTTAAGCAACCCAAAGCGTTGACATCCATTGATAAAAAAAAAAATGGAACTTTTAGGTTGACCACAGTTAGCACTTAAAACTATGTATGTATAACCAAAAAATATGTACATTCATGTATACTTTTTATTTACCAAAAGATAAGCGGAAAAATTCAAAATATAATGCACTGCGAAAAACGCAAAAATATGTTTGTTTTTCATTTGTTTGTCGCACTGCTGATATAATCGCTTGAGGTTTGGGATTTACACAAGAATTTAAGGCAGTCAAAAATTTGAGTGATGAATATTTTGGCAACAATTTCGAGTTTGTTCGAAATATTATTATTTCGCTGCCTCAAACGCGCCAACAAGGTCGTTGGGCGCTTGGCGTTTGGCGCTCTGTGTTTAAACAAAATCATATTAAATTTAGCTTGACGCGCACTTTTTGTTTCTTTTGTTGATAAAAACAACAAAAACAAAAATAAAATTAATTATCAAGCGCACAAAGCAATGCCATGTTAACGAACTTTGTAAGTAAAGTTATGGGTAAGTAAGATCCACACGCTTACTCAAAAAAAATATACTCACTCATCAGTCTCTTGCTTCTTGGGCAAGGTTAAGAGAGCTTAAAAATTGATGTGATACGTAAATAAAAGCATACAGCGTATAGCGCTTTAACAATAAAACATAAAAAATGTAGATATTCTATATCGTTTCTGCAGAAAACAAAAATTATTTCCTGTTTTAAAAACCAAAGGCAACCAACCAACCAACCAACTAACGAAGCAGATAACAACGAACCAACAAACTACATACAATTCAGACAAGACAACAAAGTGATTTCTCTGTGTGTGTGTGTTTTGCAGCGCTGTTAAGTTGGGTTAAATCGTGGTGAGTTTGCAGCTCAGTAGTCAGAGAGTACAAAATAGACAGAGGCGAAAATTCTCTCCGAGTTCGAAAATTTTAAAAGTTTATCACTGACGAGGGCTCGCAAACACAATGCAAAGCAAACGAAACCAAATTCGAAGTGGATTTGCGTTTTGTTTATTTACCCTTTTGCTATTATTTTTCGTTTCTGCTTTTACATTATTTGCAGCGCCGCAGCGTATATCGGTTCATTTTGAATTGCAAGGCAGCATTGGTACATGCTTTTTCCTGGAGTATGTCCATTTCAGACAGTTTATGGGAAATTTGTCTGTATGCATGCTTGTTTATAGATGATATTTGGCAAAATATTTTAATTTTATTTCATTAATATGTTAATAATAACGCAACGAAACAATTTTTTTTTTTATTTAAATATAAATATAATAAATATTATTTAAATATTATCAAAGAATGTAGAAAGAACTACATAGAATACAAATTCATTTTAGCGCTTGTTGGTACGGGTGGGCTTCGAAGGGTATGAAGGCTCAAAAAGTAAAAATTTAAGAATTTGGCTGTTTGTGCTCTCACTGCCCGCGCCATAGAGCTGAACAAATTTTGCATACACATCTTAGTATGTATATTGTCATTGGGAAAACATTTGTCGAAAATGAAACATTAATTTTCTTATGACAATAAAAAAATATATATCTAATAGAAAAAGAACAGAAATTATGGAAAATTAAAAAAAAAAAAATCATATTGAATCTAACTTCCATTTAAGAACCGAACCTCGACACATTAGAGTCTGAGTCGAACACTCATTCCACTAGGCCATTGCCACTGCGCGAATTCCATTTGCTAAGTTTCATGTCCAAGCAAATGTATAAATTCAAGCAAAGTAAACTTTTTTGTGTAGTTCTACATATGTATGTATATTCTTTGCTATTATATATTAACTATTTAGTTTTCAATTTTAATTTTGACATTTTATTTGATTTTATATTTCTTTCAAAATAGTTTTATTAATATAAGGAAATTTCGTTGTGCAAAGTTTGTAATATTGTAAATATTGTTTCTTTTGTACATTTATTAATTTTTTTTTTTCAGTGAGGCATACAAAGTATTAAGACATCATTCATATTTCTACAACTCACGACAAGTTATTGTCATCACTGTTTTAAACTTTATTAAAAAAATAATTGGTAAAAAAAAAACAGTTCTATCGACAGTGGCCTAATAACATGCGGCTATTAATGACAACGCGCTGACCAAAAGTCTGTTTTGTTTCGGCTAAAAATTACTTGTGTTTGTGTGTGCCGCAATGCAAAACAGTTCAGCAGAATGGAAGGCGATAGCAAAATACTCTTCTTCGTATTTTTCGCCATTTATGCATGCATTTGTTAGTGTAAAGCAAACGCGATTGCAAAGTGTCATAGCAGCCACATATTGAGAAAGGGTATGGAATGCTCAGAAACTAAAAATTTACAATTTTGGCTGCGGCTGAATTTATGAACATTGCCGACAGCCAACAACGACGTTTAGAGCCGAGTTCAATTGTAAGAACACGAGAATTGTATGGGCTATTTTTAGATTTTCCCTTTTAACTCTGCCCGCTGCCCACCAACACCACTTCATAGAGTTTATAATATCTTTGGGCTGCCGGCCTTGGCTAATCATAATTTTTGACTTCTTTCTTCTTCGCTATTTAATTAGTTTGCAATTTATTTTTTGCCATTTTACTAAATCAACTTTTATTCATTTTATATGGCAATTTTAGGGAAATGCATTTTTTTAATTGCAAGTTGCATTTGCTTAGAAACTGATTTGGTGCAACAATGCTAAAAAAATAAAATAATTGTTTGCTTTTTTTCTCAATGAGCCCAAAAATTGTAATGAAGTTTTAAAATATTTAATTGCGTTATGCATATTCACAACTACAAATGCATAAAAAGAAAAACATAGCGCAGCTGCATTGTTTGTATTCAATTTTGTTTTTGCTTTTAAGTTTAACGCATTATGTTTAGCTAATGCTTAGCTATTGCTGATGCTGATTGTTCTTTACTACAATAAACAAAGAGTTTGAGCCTGAAAAAAATACTGAGTAGAAAACATCATCAGATTGTTTGGGACCCCAATTAAGTTCTAAACCAAATTTTCCAAAGGCAGTTGCTCCTTCCCGCCAAAAAGTTGTTGGTGTGATTATTACATAATATTATTTTGCTGTTAAAGTTAGATTTATTTATGTTTTTTTAATAAAAATTATTATCAGTAAAATATAGCGTTTTTCAAATAAAACTCAAATCAAAGTGATTGATTAATTGGTTCAGGCACAATGACTATTCAAAGTTAAAAAAGTGGAAATAGTTTTTGGTGTTTTTCAAAACATCTGCTCCTACCGTAAAATTGGTGGGACTTTCGCAAGAATATCCAAGTACTCTATTGAAGTATATGAAATGATCTACAAAATGAGTTCTCTATTACTATCCTAGGATTAATAGTTTTCTAGCAATCGAACGAATAAACAACCACTTGCAAACGCCACTTTTGTTCATCGCCGCCTACTTGCGTGGCAAAGCAAATAGCCGCCGGCAAAATATCCTTTCCTTTGCTTTGTCTTTACTAAACTATGAAGTAAGAATACTATTAAAACTTTAAAATAGAGTTTAGGCACTTATTATTTTGTATGAAGAAAAGCTAAAGTTTTAGCAAAGACCAAAACAAATATATATAACATCAAACAACTTAAAAAAAAATGTAATTGCAGCAATGCACATATAATTATTTGTCTTCGTTAGTTATTACCTTAAAATTATTTAAAAATATGCTGATTTAATAAAAAATTATAAGGTAAATAATTGAAAGCTTCTTTTTATCTATTTACTAGTCAGGGTCAAGTAGATTCATACCAGATTTTCATGATTAAAGGCTTATCAAAACCTATAAAAACTAAAACGTTTCTAAGACCATTCATAAACATCAAAACAAACGCAGCCACAGCCAAAAAATCGTTTTGCTATGACCGAGCCTAAGTCAATGGCTAAACGTAAGAACACAACGCAGCCGAGCCAATGCTTCCTTTTGCTTTTGCCTTTGCCATTCATTCTTCAATGCATAAATATCAATACGAACTACCATTGCTGTTGCTTGTTGTTGGTGCGTGACTTTATTTTGCGTTTGATTTTGCTTTTACACCAGACGAGCCCAAGTCGTTGGATAAAGTTTCAACGGCACTTTCGAACTCGGAGAGAATTTTCGCCTCTGTCTATTTAGTTCTCTCTGTCAGTAGTAAAGATAACATTTACATTTAATGACAACGTGGAGAGGGGGCGTCTCTATTCAACGCCCCCGCTGACAATCACTCACTACACACACACAAACACACACGCACACATCTAATGTGCTGGAACATTGCATTTTGTTTATCTTTCGGTTTGTGCGTCTAATGTCTGGCGTATTTGTTGGAATGCCTGCCCTCTTGGAAAAGTTCAACTAATGAATTTCCAAGCAAATTTGTTGATACCAGAGACAGGGGCGTAAATACTTGCGTTTTGCTATGGGGGCGCATATGACATAGTGATGTGCCGCAAATTTCTTGTCAACCATATGTCAATCGATGAGAGTATTATTATAGAGTTTTTTTATAGCAAACTCGCGAGTAGGCAGAAAATTTGTTCAATCTATACAAAATTCGTTACACTGAAATTATTATGACTCTCATGGATTACGATTTCGAATCCGATTTGTCGATTTAACAACGCAGTTCATTATTCACTTATTGCTAAATATACATACATGTTTGACAAAACAATTTTTTTTTTTCTAAAGAACTAATTAACTTTTATTTCAATTCAATTTTTTTCCTCCTTTTTTAGAAAGTGCTAATTTTTGTTTGGACAACACTTTCATTTTTCTTCCTTAAAGAACGAAAATTCCCTTTTTTGGGATTTTTTTTTTTTATATGAAGTTTAACCAAATATTAAACTTTTAGGGCATAGTACATTTACATAAATGTAAACTATTGAGTATTTGCAAAAATTTGCATTCTGTTTGTCATCAGCTGTGGATCAAGGCTTTGTCGCGCCTGGCTCAAATATTGGGTTGCTAGTCAAAAGCTTCGGATTAAAAAAATCGTTTCAAAAATTTGTGAAATTGCCTCCGAATTTTACTAAGTCACAAATATATTTTCAGGCTCAAACTTATTAATCGATAAATTTTCATCAGCGACAGAGCTAGGTTTCGTCGCACCTGAGGCAAAGATAGGGTTGCTACCTCTTCCTCTTACAGTTTCTTATCTTTCAAGATGAAAGAATCGCAAAGACTGTTCTTTCAAATGGTATTTCAGCGTTTCTAATAATCGTAATGTTTCGTGTAAGCTTATTGCTTTAAGGCCTATACGCAGAATGCAAAAAAATTTCGCACGGAATGACAAAACCATAATATATATAGGGTTTTGTCGATAGATTCTAGGATTTCTGTCCATATAGACGAACATTATTCGGATTCGTTTGGTGCTCCCAATTTCACCAAACCGAATTTTTTTTATGTGTTTTGAAACCGAATGTTTTGTTGCAAGTGGAATTAAAACAAATCGGCAAAATAGGCTTAAAAAAGTACGTATTTTATACTGAAATAATTTTTTAAATATTCTTTGTTATTCTTAGATTATATTTATGCCAGCATAAAGTTATATATTTATTGGCAATTATTTTTAATTATTTTTTTTCTGACTCAAGCCAAAACGAATTTTTTTGTGTACATATCATTCACGAACACATGACGATAAGTGCGACAGGGCTCACGCTTTACACAAGGGAAATTTCCCTTGTTACAAAAATAGCTAAGTCGTGTTTAATTTCAATAAATATTGTTGATAAATAAATATTTTTGTGTACTTTTATATAAAAGACAGAATAACAAAGTACTAGCAATATTTTAATGAAAATATAATGTAAACAACATATATATGTACATAGTAACAAAAGGCGCAGACTGCCTCAACCATGTTAGCTGTTTTGTATCAAACAAAAATAATTTCGAGCCAACACAACATGAGAATTTATCGGAAAAATAAGGGAATTTTTTTTTATATTTATTTGTAATCTGTCTAAAGAACATTCAATAAATTGTATATCATCTGATATGATTATTGAATTTTTGCGTTCTGTCTTGGTGGTGGTGAGGATTATTTGCGAGCTCTAGTTTTAAATCTTGAGCAGTAAAATTTTCTCATAAGCACCCCCTTGTTGGCATACAGCAGAATTTCAAATATAATTCGTTATAAGGAAATCAAAATCCATACACACTAGTACGAAAAAAAGATGATACTTTTTAAAACCATTTGTGATTCCACTGTCATAATGGACTATCCGATAATTCCGAGTGCCTGAAAACAATAGTCGCCGAAACGTTTGTAAATCGCGATAGAACGCAATAAGTATCTACACGTATTATAGTTCCTAGGGAAGCATTAGTGCCGTATCTGTCAAGAACTATAAATTTTTATTAATCTTTTTATTCGCTATTGAATATTCCTAAGGTAATGATGAGATAAGTAATATAAATAGAGATGAGTAATATAGGTAAAAGAGAACCTCGAAAGCAAAAGAGCGTTACTTCACTTAAAGAGTTTTCATATATGGGAAAAATTTGTTTGTGTTATAGATGACGATACATAAATTGACGGAGGATCGAAATCTGGAACAAGCATGATTACGTCTACAACAACTGGAGTGGGGTAATTGAATCCTTAATCTCTTCTTATCTACATACTTCACTGAACAGACTACAGCATTATCAAAGGGATCTCGAAAATCTTAATAATAAAAGGCTACTAACATAAACTTTCTTTTATTTTATGGTGGTGAGTTCTTTTGTGTAAATATTGACAGACAAGCTTCTTTGTTGCTGTTGTTGTTGTGGTTGGCTTCTCTACCTGGTCAAAATGCTACGCAATTTATAGCCAGATTGAACTGCGCACTGCAGTATGTGTTTTCCTTTAGTTGGCTGCGACAAAAGCTTTTAGTAGCAAAAGCATTTGGTAGCACTAGAAATGGCCAAAACGCTGGCAGACAAAAGCACGTCAAAACAATGCGTAGCTATTGAAAGGCTAGGTGCGGCAACTGGGCCAGAGGAAAGCGGGTTGTTAGGGAAATGGACACAAGGTTAGCTAACAAAACGTGTGCAAATGCACATACATATGTGTGTGTATGTGTTAGCCAACATTGCAATAGACATGTTTTGACATAAGAGCTTCAAACGCCAAGGATGATGCAGCGCAAGGTAAATTGAACACTTCGGGTAGCCAGCCAGGCACAACGATTTTGACAGCTTGGAGACGTGTGTCAGCAACAGAAGGTGTATTTTCGGATAATACATAAGGATTGTATATAACCTGTTGTACAACGGGCTAGTCCGTGAAATACGAATCGTTAGTACCTTTTTCCACAGCAGTAGTGAAAAAAGGGATTGGACCATACGACCTTAATTGCGATGTCCAAGTAAGGGTCGATTGATAACACTGCATTACATACTTAAGTAAGTGGTACAAACGCTTTGTGCATAGGTGGGGTCAATTGCCACCGCTTGCGTTTCCTTGTGGGCTTCAAATAAAAGAGCAAATTTTTAATGAAATTTTTAAAACTGCTTTCTCTGATGATTGAGATTTATTGATTTCCAGTTCCAGGTTTTAAAATGTTGTATGGTTGCATCGGGTCAGAGTCTCCTGTGCCGTTTTTCCAAAAAAATTAAATTAAGTAATACTACAATAAGTGGGTACTTTCCTAAGTTTCCACACTTTATGCAATTGTAAGACTTTTTGTATATTTATGCATAGGTAGGAGTTTAAATTTGATAATTTGTGGCTTTAACTCGCGATTTAAATTAAACTCACATTTATGGATGTATAATGGAAAATGAAAGGTCAATAAAAAGAAGAGTCTCAAATTTCTATGGGAAAAAGTTTTGGTGTCAACAGTGAAATACTGTAGCGGTGGACTGGGGGGTGTTGTCCGCCAAATGTAACAAGATTATTCATATTTGAGTCTACAAAGCTATTTTGATGTCTTTATCTTCTGTACAAACAAATTTTTTATATAACTTGTTTTCAAGAGCCGCAATACTTCCGAAATTAAAATTAGCAGCCACAAATATGTTTTAAAAAAAGAAAGCTCTGTTTTAAATTTCATGTTTGTTACTTAAAAACCGTAGAAAGTAATAAGTAAAAACGGAGTGCTAGCGAAGAACTAGATCCTATTCAAATTCGTCATAGGATTAAAATTCTTGAATCAAACTTTTGAAAAGACGAAAAATTCGGCTGACATGACCCAAACCCAAAATTCTTAATTAAATACCAACAAATCTGAAAATACTTTTGATACTAATTTGATTGTTTGAATTTCTTGAATTAAGAAAAATAATTCTTAAATCAAAATTTTTAGCACAATTAAATTGCAAAATTAAATCAAGAACAAGTATTACCGAAAATTCGTTCGATATGAGCAAAGATTCTTACGCACTAGAAGACATTCCTAGGTATTGCAAAAAGACGAATTTGATTAATTATGCTCCATAATACACTTATGGAAACTATATAATAGAACGCCGAAATAATAAAAAAAAAGTTATTTTCCGTGACGTATAAAGTATTTAAATCTTAAAGTTTGGTTATTCCAGCTTTTATAGTTCCCAAGATCCAAAATGGGTTGACAGGCGGACAGATGAATATATTTTGTCCTCCTGCCCATATTGGAGGTAACTTTGAAGGGTCTCCGATATCTTCATCTCTATGGTATATATGTACATATAATACATTCGCACAAACTTCGCTTTGGCACAGGGTGTAAAGGGGCCGTACCCAAATTACGTGACCCAAATTTTGCACTTTTTGACCTCCCCCCCCAGCGTGACCAACCGTAGTGTAAAAATTTGGACCATTTTGACTAAGCGTGGTATTTTTAAGACCCCCCCAAACGGGTCACGTAATTTGGGTATGGCCCAAACCACTAAATGCAAGTGAGAACTAGATCATTTTACGCTCCTTGCTCATTTGGTCTTCGAGAAACAGGCGTTAAGAACAGCTAGATGAAAAGATTGATTTATTTTGTAGTCCTCATCATTTTGCTATAAACGTTTAATGGTGTCATAATCGATTTTTTTACACAAGTTATTATTGGACTAACTTACCCAAATTACAGGATATGAAAAGGCAACTTTAATTCTTCTTGTGTGCAGTCTTCAATTGGAAAATAATTGTTGAAGGTCTCACTGATGAAAATAATTGCCCTGCGAATGTTCGAGTCAAAAGAATAAAGAGCTTGTGGGGTAGAATAACCATCCTATTTAACAATTTAAAAATGTTGAGTCTCTAGCTCTTATAGTATCCAAGACAAAACTTTTGGTTTGCCATGCATCCTTCTGTCTGTTTCAAATAATGCACCAATCTATAATACTGTGCAGCGGTGGCAATTGACTCCCATGAACACAAAAGGAATAATGCACACATTACGTTCTGAAGGGTAAACAAACAATGTGCATACTCACACAAATAAATATATAAATGCATATGTATGTATATAGCGCATTCAACTTGCCGCAATGTGAGACAGGTGCAAAACAAAATGCACAATAACAACAACAACAATGTGAATGCGCCGTTGCAAAGTGATCTCAACAGCTGTGCTTTGCTTAGTAAAATACATAGAGAGAGAGCGTGCAGAGCGAAAGAGTGAGAGTAATTACGTAGTACGAGTAAGCATATTTGTGTGTGTGTGTATGACTGTGTTGGAACGTAAACGACGTAGTTGCATTTGCGTTGGGGGGGTAACAGTACGGGACGAACAGTAAGCAACGCGTAATTTATTGAACTTTCAAATTGCGTAGCGAAAGAACGGAACACAAGAAAAGTAAGTTGCAGTAAACACATACATAAGTATGTAAGTACGCAACAAAATTGCGGCCAGGCCCAGGCCCAGCCCTTGTTGTTGCTATTATTGTTGTTGTTGGCCTTTGGGGTGGCCCACTGACGCTTTGTAGTTTTTTTTGTTGTTGTTTATTGTTGATGGGTTTTGATAAGACGGACTGCAACAAATTGCGTTTTTCAATGTGAAAGCAAGACGCAGTTTATGTGTTAACACATACACACACCAACATACCTACATGTGCGTATGTGTATAATGACTGTACGTTAATTATAATATAAACATAAATTAATTAATACACTTAAAAAAGCAAGCTATCAAAAAAATAAGTTCACAAAGTATAGCACAGCGGCGCTCATTAACCCTTTACTAACACTGTCATAATTGCTTAGGTTAACAATTTTATAACGAGGGCAGGCTGACAAGTATGTAATAGGAAAGTATTGTTTCAAATAAATTCATTTTGTATAAAACTATCATTTAAAACAAATATGTATAAATATTTTTTTTTTTTTTTTTCATTTACAATCTGTCTTCAGCCAATATGTAAGTAAATTTAGTAAATAATAACACTAGTTTACAAGAAAAATGAACCTGAATGAATTAAAATTCCATAACATCTACAATTCTTTCCCGATGTTAAAGATCTTGGACTCGAAATGTTCGTAAAAGAAGTCTCATTCAGCTTAAAGCTTAACATAATTTTTAACAATTTTTTCTCGTTAATAAAAAGCACACCAAAAATTTTTAATTTTGAAAAATTGTCGAAAATTACACTTTTTTTCGACTTTGGTTGCCTGTAACATCAATAATTTTACTAAATCAGTACATATTATATATCACTGGAAAGAGCACATCAGTACCTTTCGATCTATTTATGTCGATACAAAATTTTGTTCACGAGATATTGGGGAATAACTGAAAAAAGTTCCCAAAAACATGTTTTTCGAAAATATCTCGAAAACGGTGCTTAAGAAAAAAAAGGTTGCCATTTTCGTGTTTCTCTACCCCAAATTACCCTAAAAAACACTTTTTTAGAAAGGTTCATTTTTCGTGTAAACTAGTGTCATCAATTATTGGGTGTAGAAAGAAGTTTTAAGGAATTTATTTAAGATGTGTAACAAGTATTTATAGTATACAATAATACCTGGTAAACATATTATATTCAAAGCTTCATTATTGCTCTTTAAAAATTAATTGACGTATTGCGCAAATACTCAATTGGGCGTGAACACCCTTTTTGTAAGTTGTATGTGTTGCGTTGTTGAGTTTATGTGTCTTCTTTCCTAATGTTGATTACTTTTGTTAACTTTAAATTTGTTTTGGGGTTGTGTTGTCGTACTGCCTTGGTTAAGGTCGTGCCATTCGAATCGATAAGCTATGGTACAGTTGCTGCCAAGATGTTCGCCTGAATACGGCCGTAGATCGATTTAATTTTAGGATCCAAATGGGATAACTCATGATTAGAAGACGGATCGACCAATTGACGATGAAATCTTATAGGTTATTTATGCCTACTTCTTCTGAAGTAGGCATTATGAGAACCAAATACATAAGATTGTTCTCTTTCTAACATCTTCAAATTAGTGATTTTTTTTTTTTTGAAAATTTCAAACTAAAAGTGTAACAAGATAGTTTAATATTTGGTACATGTTAGCCAAATCTTTGTTGATATGATCCCAAAATTGGATGACTGGAAAAATTTACTGATTACATAGAACTGGTAATGGCTTAAAGAAAATCTCTGTTACTTCAAGACACCGTCGTTCGGATTCGGCTGTTCTCTTCGAACAGTTATTAATAGAGATCCCCATGCTCCACCTAGGGGCGACTGACTAAATCGTCAAGTCAGAATAATAATTATTATTATTGTGTTTAAAAAAAAAATTTTCGTCTTATCGGACTCTATAGAGTTTCCTATAGGAGAGAGGTCACATTTTGACTATTTTGGATCTTTACAATTGCTTGAACAATGTTGTTAATTCGGTAGACCCAATGCCATTGGATTGCTACCAGTTTACGTAGTCTCAGACAAAAACGAACTTCCTATATTGCCTATTGTGGTAATAACAATATTGGTATCCAGTTGATCAAATATTATTGGATTGTTACCATAGGCATTTAAAATAACGTAGTCCCAGAGTCTCCAGACCTCATGTGGAAATAACGCACCTTAGAAGTTTCCAATTTCTTGCAGCAAATCCTTCGTGGTTTTAAAGTTGTTTGACATAATGACGCCACCCGACCAAAACAATAAGTTTCAAAGGCTGCAATGGAGGAGACTCTTGATTTTGCTGTGTAGTACCATACTCTCCAAATGCGGCATCTGGAACCATTTCGGTTTAAATATTCCAGAGCAAGAGTTGGTGAATGTTGTTGACTGTTGCAAATTATAAAAGTCAAAAATGATCTAGTCAGAGTTATTTAAGTTAGTCATAGATTTGGAAAGACCCTCTATATACATAGGTATGTACGAGTATATACAATATCTTCTGATACAAAACAAAACGCAAATGATTTGGCAACATGCCCAAAAGATTCCGAAATAATCCAAATTGAATTGGCTTTATACATTCGCTGGCGTAGCTTTTCGGGAATACCCTTGACAATAGATACTTTGTCCCATAGAGTACAGGGTACGCACCACCGCAATAGTAGCAGCAGCAGCGGTTACGGCAGCGACGTCAACGCCTGCGTCGGCGTTGCGTCTTCATTGCGATTAACAAAAACAGTTGATTGAACTTTGTTTGGCCTCCAAAGTGAATGTGTGCTGCTTCTTGTCTCAGTGTGTGTCTGTGTGTGTGTGTGAGTGAGTGTACTTAAACTGCCCCACTTTGGTGTGTTTGGCTCATAATTTGGGTGTTAATGACCAGCCTGCCGCCGCAGTTAACGCCTCAGTCGACGTCAAGACGCAGCTAATTGTTTTTGGTGAAGCAGCACTGCCAGCGCAAAAAAGCAAATGAACTCCAACGGCCTTTTGCTGCTGGCGTCGACGCTGACGCCGCTTAGTTCCTACAATATGCTAACGCCCCAATAATAATGCTGTGAAAATTAGTCGAATCTTTTTTTTTTCCACTTTCTGGGGCATTTAACGCACAAGTGGGAAGCTTTAGGTGTCAATGTGTAAAACGAGCGAGTTGAAGGACAGAACACATGTCGGTACTGAAATAAATATGAAGTAATACTTTTGTATCTGGACGTCACTGCAGTTCACTGCGTGAGCAATGAAATTTTGAAGTTTTATATCATTTGTCAAGATATGAATCGGGGTTTTCTTAGTAATGTCTTTCACCCGAAATGCACATGAATTCAAGTTTTGTGTAGCCCAGTAATCTTTTTGGGTTGAGGTCAAGTCTTTGAACTCTTTATTAGCAGTAATAATGAAATTTATCTTTTGGTTTAGGTAATCTGCATGAGTGAATGTGTATCCCCGGTACCCTAAGAAAAAAAAGTATATAGAGTGGAAAATATGTGTAACATAGTGAAGGTGAAGTCGGAGACCCCCTAATGTTACCTAAAGTATGACTAGCGAAGTCGATAGGGATATGTTCTTCTTTTTGTCCGTATGAACGCCTACATTTTAGAAATGGTTACTAGATTAGATTCCTTATTTTATTTTTTCGATATTGGGATTATATTATAGAGTTATACAGGTCATCCCCAAAAAAATCAAAAGTTTTAGAGGCATATTCGTAACCCAATTCTGCAATCAGAAGCTTTTTTTCACAGCACTATTCCCTATTGGAACGAAATTTTTTCCTTATTTGTTTATTGTGATGGTACAGGGTATCTCAAAGTCGTTGCCGCACGTATTAAACGTCAGTCATTTTGTTTCTTTTATTTTTGAAGATATCGTAACAAAGTTTTTCATTCGGAAGATTTTTAGATAATCAAAATTCGTATCTTAATATATTTTATTTGATTAAAATAGTTTGGCAACTTCGGGAGTTATAGCCAAGAAGGTCAAATTGAAAACCCTTTGGTACTGGGTATTTTAGAGTCGGGTAGGCACGATTGTGTCATTCTCAAATTGTTAGAAATTGAGAATATGTAGGAGAAGTCGTCGATATGTCTCGAAATGAATAAAAAAGACCTTCCGGGGACCCACTTTGATTTCAAGGCGGGAAATTCGAAAATTGCAAACTATGATTGGACATAAAATATACAAACTATTTTTTTTGATATCATAAAACGTTTTGAAGATATACCTTCCCGAACAAAGCGAATCACTTCGTACTTATAATTTAAAAAACCCTAAGAAATTAGGTGGAGCTTAATTGTAATAATGCTATTGGCCCGAAGGTACTATGTGCACCCTTCTAGCTCTAGAGCTCCTCAACTAGTCGAATATCCGAGATATGGGCTGAGTCTAGTCGAGTGACATCATGCATCGTTGTTCTATGCCGGCCGCAGAGCGATATCCTTTTTCTGGCTGGAGCGTCACACAATGCAAGTGTGTGTTGGCAAGTTTCCTCCTGATAAAAGCTAGATAGAGCTAATACCATTCTCACACCTCGATATCGAAATTAGTTCTTAGAAAAAAGTTTCTTTTGACTTTAAGCTTAAATATTATTCTTACAATAAATTCTTTTATATTTTGATTTTATTGTTTACTTATTGCTTGCTTAATGCTTTTTGCATTAAATATAGTTTGCATTTTTTTTCTATATAAAAACATGTCCAAAGTAAAATGATATGTAAATACTTATGTATAAAGACGGGTGGATATTTTAAGCTACAAAACAATATTTGTACTCAAATACTTTAGCATATTTTACAATACATTAAACATTTTAAAAGTGTAAAAAAAAATGGACGGACCAAAAGTAGAACGACTTATAAACTATGCAGATTCGTGTAAAATTTTGTGATTGCAGCTGTTTTTGATTGCATGATTAAAACGTCTAAGGCACTAAGCGGTGGAGAGGTTGTCTCCTTAATGGAATGTATAAACAAAAACTACGAAATAAAGCGAGTTGTCCGAAACGACAACTATTGGACGGTGTTGGTTGTGCATATTCGTTGTGATGTACATTTTGAAGCATGCACCAAGCACTAGCCCACTGGCATGGTAGAGACCGTGCTGTGAGGCGTTGTGGGTCGTGAACCAGCCAAGGAGTTGGCTGTAGATGCATGCAACGAGGCCATGGTGCCCATCTGTAAGAGAAAGTTAGACATTAGAATGGGATTTTTGATTAAAAACAGAAAACCAAAGCGAAACTGGTTTGAAATAAGGAATTAACAAATAAAATTTGGAATCTAAAACGAAACGGAAATTAAAACTTTACCAGAAACGAAAGGTATGTTATTTAGCATAGAAAGTTAACAATTCTAAATTGTTTGTGTTCATTCCCAAGCTGCCCGAGTTATTTTAGCCAAAAAGGACAAACAATTTATTTCCAGTTTATTGAAACTCATTCATTCCTATCAAAATATTATGAATGTTGACACCAAGCGGATCCTATAAGAGCACATGCTTTTACGATGTCGATTTGTGATCAATTTAAGCTTTGAAATATATTACTCGAACTTGGAATTTGATATCATCAGCGGCAAGAGCGTTTCCGCATTGAGTAACTAAAAATGGTTTTCTTTGATAACGCAATACACACACATTTCAATAGATTAATATTAATTTAATTTGAAAAACAAGGATTAAGACTCTAGTGCTTCATAAGCTTTTGTGTTTTAAGCTCGACTTTGCGAAATTGGTTACTAATCAAGTTAGCCAGCCATAAGACAAAGAATTGAATCATTCGAGAATATCACAAAGCTGTTTTAAGTGATTAAATTTTCTATGCAAGATCTCAAGATTGGTTTATGACAAAGCTCTTCGTCATCTCGATTTTTGCAAACGGAAAGAAACCGATCTTTTTTGTAGCATCAGCTGCTTCAGAAGTTTTTTTTACTTAATCAGAAGAAAATCTACTTTCGATAAAATAACATATTCGCTTTGCTTTCCTGCTTAAGATCAACTATATACTCACGCGTAAATGTGCCAAATCCTCTAGTTTGGTCAAATCCACCAACTCCAGGAATAGCGAATAGACCACTGCCCAGCCAAAGATGGATACCAAACAAAATACGCTCCATAACAGCACCATGATCACATTGTAGGCAAAGTACAAATCATTGACAATGGCAAAAAAGATGAGTGATAAAGCGCGCCATACAGTAAAAGCGGCAAAAGTCCAGAGCCAGGGCATTACTTTGCGCTCATATTCCTATGAAGATTATAAAAACATATTGATGAGTAAGAGCTTTAGACGAAAGTCTTTAAAAGCTAGCCAATTGCAGGGTTTGTGTGCAAATTTGATTAATTCTTGATGAGTGTTGAAGCGCGATTTATAGATATAGGTAGGTTTATAATGTGTTACCCGTCTGCTTATTAAGCGTTTCTGTGCTCCAAGTTTTTCTTGCTTATAGGCATGAGAAATGAAAGTGAAATATGTGATAAAGTTATAACAAAAACTAAAACTTACCTTGCGTAAAGCCACGACCAGCAAAATGCTGGTAACAAAGTTAATAAGCGCCAGTATAAGTGAGAATAAGGCAAAGACAATCAGCATGTTGCGGACTAGATGAAACAAATCGAATTATATACAGATGCATTTTGAAATCCCTAATAGCCTCAAATAACTTTTAATTTTACAAATAGATGCCAGTCGGAATGATTAGATGTCAACAGTTGGAACCAGGAACAATAATGTTTTTGTAAAGAGTACTTAACTGAGGATTGATCAATTTTCGAAATAAACCTAAATATCTGAAATGATGCTCAACGAGTATCTTTGAATTCTACAGGGGATGTCCTTTTTTTTTTGATAAGTAGCGCTCAGCTTCTTTACGAGACCTTTCAGTCTGCATAGCCTAAATTAAAATTAAAGAACTTAACAGTTACTTAATCTGTCCGAGACCTGCGGCGCAGCTTAAGTTATTCTCTTGGAAATTATGCGCTCTTTTTCAAGTTTTTGGGTCAATCCTATCTTGTTACTATATTCCAACTGTTGGTTTCATCTAGCGCAAAAGTTATTTAAGGTAATTGGGAGCTATATTAAGATTCCTACCATGCTTATTGCCCACATAGACAAACTCATAGGATATAATATAGTAGCCATAATGTGTGGAGCCTGGTGCAGCCATAGCATAGCAATATATGTCGAAGATGGTGGTAGCAATGGTGAAAAGTGAGAGGAACTGCAAAGGAACAAAAATTAGTTTGCTACAAAGTTTCATACTTTTGTAAAAAGTGGTGTGACAGAAGTCTCTTTTCACTGTGTTCTAAGCCAACGACAATCAGTTAGCAACATATTTCTTTCCGCCAGATTTATGACCAAAAGCAATTTGTCGACTTCAGATCTTTCGTAAAGGCTTTTCAATCAGTTTAGAGATTTTTGTCACAGAGCTGAACGTATAAAACCGTCTTACAATAGCAAAAAGTCCTATAAGCATGGCATTCTTTTGTATATCTATATATTGGTTGTTTTTCAATATAGGACGCTGATACCAAGGTATGCGCACAGACCTCGTGGAGCGCGACTTGATGGAATGCAAATTTGTGGAGGATCTGCGGGTATAACAAATACATAACATAAATACATATATTTAGTTGTAAATTAAACACTTACCTGCCCGTGGCATGCGAGTACACGGAGGGATTCGAGCGATATGTCGAAGGAGTTTTTCGACCGTAATTCATGTTGAAGCCTTGCAAGTGACGTCACGCGTTGTATTGAAAAACACACAATTAAGACAGCCAAACAAATAAATAACTGCAAAAGTCAAATGAATAAGTTTTTTAGCACAAAATAAGGCTTATTGTTTTTTAAACTTAGGGCGTGTTTGCTTAATTTGTTATTTTGGGTGTGTCGCGAGCTGCAGTGCCACAAGCTGAGCTTAGAGTTGGCAATTCAGAGTACCTAAGCAACGTTGCACTAAGTTTATGTTGCACTAGCTTTATTTAAAGCATTGGATAAAACACTTAAGCGCACTTTTTACTTATTTTTCATAGATATTTGTTAATATTTACCAATAAAAAAATTAGAAACTAGTCGCTTCGCAACGCAAACAACAACACATTGAATCACTACAGTGCTGCCAATTTGTGCAACAGTTGTAGCATTGTTATCGACTGCGCAACAAGTGTATCGATATGCGCGCTATCGATTGTTTGCGCCAACAGCTGTTTGTTGCCGTTTACCAGTGACTGTCTGCTGCATTTACATTTTGTTTTGATTTTTTACTATTTGTTAAAACAAAATTTGCTGAAATTTAAGTAAATAAGTTTATAAATGGATATTTAAATATTGAAATATGGCATTGCCGCGCATAACAGACTTCGATATATTGGAAAAACTGGGCGTAGGTAGTTATGCCACGGTTTACAAGGCGCGACACAAGGTAAGGCTGGCGCTTACATTATTCATCAACTAATTAGCTTAAAATAATGATTATTATCGTTACAGAAACAAAACACTTATCATGCCATTAAATACGTGGAAATGTGCAGCTTGTCGCAAAGTTCACGTGAAAATCTAATAACCGAAATACGTTTGCTGCGCGATTTGAAACACAAATGTATTGTCACGCTGCAGGACTTTTTCTGGGACGACAAGTGCGTATTAACTTTAACTTTATAGTTGGTATTTAAAATTTGCTCTTTACAGAAACATCTATATTGTGCTGGAGTACTGCAATGCAGGCAGTCTCTCCGCTTTCATACGTACCAAAAAAGCACTGCCAGAGGCTACTTGCCGCTATTTTCTACGTCAATTGGGCGCTGCCGTGGAGTACATGCGCGCCAATGATGTCTGTCACTTTGATTTGAAGCCACAAAACCTGCTGCTAACACGTGGCGTTAACAGCGTATCGCTTAAAGTGGCCGATTTCGGGTAAGCTGCCGAAAATACGCCCCTTTTTTGCCAAAACTTATCTGTCTTTAAATGCACCTACAGCTTTGCACAACACTTAAAGCTGGGTGAGATCAATCAGCAGCTAAAGGGTTCACCTTTGTATATGGCGCCTGAAATTGTGCGCAAGCATCAATACGATGCCAAGGCAGATCTCTGGAGCATTGGCGTTATTTTGTATGAATGTCTTTTTGGCAAGGCGCCTTATAGCTCCAAGACCATTGAGGAGTTGCTGCTGCGCATACGCAGCGCCGAGCCTATTACTCTGCCAGCAAATGCGCGTATAAGCAATGAATGTTATGATCTGTTGAGTCGTTTGTTAAAGCATGAGCCTAAGCAGCGCATTTCCTTTGCCGACTTCTTTGCGCATCCTTTTCTAGATCTCAAAACATTTCCCACAAAGCAGGTAAGCGTGAAATAACTTTAACAATATTCACACATTAATGCTTCTAACTATAGACGCTGCAAAAAGCGGTGGATTTGGTCACCCAAGCTGTGGCTTATGACGAGCAGCATAACTACAAGGAGGCCTACTATTTATACTGCAGTGCGCTGCAGTATTTTGTACCCTTGATAACCGAGGAAACAGATGCCAACAAACGTGTGGCTTTGCGTAATCGCGCTTTGGCTTATATGAAACGTGCAGAGGAGATCAAGAATGTTATCATAGAAGATGAGTACAAGCGTTTGGCGCAGCAACAGCAGCAGCAGCCACAACAGGAAACACAACAGCCCACAGAGGCCGCACCACAGCCTAGCACCTCGCGCATGGCAGAAATGCTGGAACCGGATGCGCGCTATAAGCAGCTTTGTATGATTTTGATATAGAGTACTGTATTCCACATTTATTAGCATATTTACCAATGTCACCATGCAGATGCCTTGTCGAATTCAAGTCCGTCCTTAAAGACTGGCCTGGAAATTGGACGCAAGGGTGAGCTGTACTTGTATGAACGCAAATTGGATGCAGCGCTAGAAAGCTATACCTCGGCGCTGGGCATACTCGTGCCCTTTGTTAACAATGAGCCCAAAGGAGAGCGACGTAACTTGCTGCTGCAGCAGGTAAGTACGCATTTAAGTCAATTCGTATTAACTGTGCTAACCTTGCCAACTTTCAGCTGGAATTCTGGATAAAGGAAGCTGAAAGCATTAAGAGCATTTTAAGCACCAAGCATTTGGATGAGGAGGAACAAAAGCTGTCCACGGTACGCAGCTGCAGCATACAGTAGAAACTAGAAAAGATAGTAGTGAAAATGTAATTGTATGTAGGATTCATTGGGCTGCGCCTGCAGCATTTGTTAAAGTATTTTTGTAGCGACCAATGCGACGCTTCTAAAGCGTAACGCACTAGTCTCCAGTCTTGTAGTGTACCTTGAACGTCTCTTTATATACACGCATATACTTCTATATAATATATCTACTATGTACTAGGCTTATGTATTTGAATGCTAACAATGCCTTGGCAGCTTTTGTAGTGCGAAATCAATTTGATAACTAAACCAAAGCAATTTTATATAAAGTGAAACCAAAAGTCAATCAATGTTAATCCTAGTTTTAAGTTTTAATGGAATTTATGGGCCCATGTGCAAATTCTCTTATAGTAATATTATTTGATGTTAATTTTATTTTTGTTTTTTATTTTTTAAAGCGCTGTGCGTTTATCACATTCCCAAGCACATGGCCACCAAGCGTCTTCATGACAACTCTGCACTTACAAGTTTATTTGTTTATATTTATCGTATTTAATTTGATTAAAATTGTTTAATATTAAATTGATAAATGACAAAACGTAAAAGTTTATTTATTGTGAAAAGGAAAATTTCAAGTCAGTGTAAAGAAGACTACTGCGCGAAAATACGAAGAGATTTATTGATTGATGTTGGTATCTTGTCCCATTCTCCCGCTGAAGAATAACGCAGCAACAACCACACAATAAAAGAAATCCATCACTTCTTCTTTTCACCAAAAGATTGAAGCTAGTCTTTTGATCAAAGGCTTAAAATTTACAAAGCGTTTTACTTTTTCTTAAGATCGAAATCTATCTAAAAAATTACGAGAGTGAAGGTTTTGTGATTTTTTTGAGTTATTTAAGGTAAACAGAACCAAAACCTGTTGGGCCAATTCTGACAGCTGATTCGGATTCAGCGCATCAAAATACATCAGAAAAAATATGCCTCGTTCTCAGACCACGACACTTTTTTTGGCTGTGGAATCTGCATTTGAGGATCTGCACTGATGTAGACTTTAAAAATGTCGAGTCTTTATAAGATTAATGGCGCTACAATAGCAAGTGTTTTGGAAATGGTGGTAAAGAGGCAACAATGTTTGTTGGGTATGACCAGCGATGGGCACGCCTTGGCTCATTTTGCTCCGGGTGCTCACTTCGTCATACCGTATGCCGTATTCCTAAAGCATGGTTAGGCAGATTAGTTTCCAATGAAATGAATATTTATTTAAGATCATCTGAAGATCTAAATACCTACATTGGGACTTCGAAAATAAATCATAACAAAAACATAGTGGGAACTACATCAGTATAAAAAATACGTAGCTTTAATGAAGTCCAGAGCATAATGTCAGCTACAAACACATCAACCTCTAAGTATAGTTAGCACAAGAAACCAATCCAAATCTGTGCACGCTTTATCGACAAAATGAGTTCATCTTATCTGCTGATGAAGTTAAGTGGATTTGTAGTCGTCTATATAAGACTGGAGTCCACTTAACATTTTTCGAGTTTTCGGATATCGGTACCAAGAGTGGTCGTCCGGATGTCACTCGAAAAAATGAGGAGTATATTTTATGAACAATTGTAAAGTAATAATAAAGATGGAATAGCGCGGAAATTGATGGATTTTTGTATCCGCTCCTTAGTTTCCAAACAGAAAGCCAGCAACAAGGTTTGAGAGCCATTGTTCGCGCTTTGACCAAAGCAGACAGTTGTTGTCAAACCGTAAATTATAGCAGTTACGGGAAAGAAGAAGAATATATGGATGAATAAACGGAAATGTGCAAAAGAGAACTAGTACCACAGAATAAATATTAGCTGACATGCAAAATTAATGTAGGTGCAAAGAGTAGAGTAATTCCTTTAAAACTTACAATTAATTTTATAAAGAGGGAAGCCCTAAAAGCGCCGAAACTAAGAAAGTAATGAAATTATGGATAAATTTTAAAGTTTTAACAATTTTATTTTTAAGAATATGGTATACATATATTTCGAAATAATTTTTGATACCTTTTCGAATCGCTTGTTGTTGTTTTTTTGTTTATTATATATTTTAATTACTTTTGGTGGGAATAAAAATAAATGCTTAACAAAATGTTAAAGAACACACAAAAAAAAAAAAAAATTGTCTTGCGTCTTTATTTAAGAATTCTTAAAATTCAACCTAAATAAAAACATGTTTTTAAACACAACACAAAAAAAAAACACTATCTTATAAATACATAATGCTCTGCAAAACGAAAACGAACATTTTAATCGCATTCGTTTTGAAACCGAATGTTTGGTGCTCCCAATTTCACCGAAACGAATTTTTTATGTGGTTTGAAACCGAATGGTTTGTTGCAAGAGGAATTAAAACGAATCGGCAGCTATGAAGCTAGCCACTAAATTTTACAAAATTATAATTTATCTTTTCAACTAAAATAGTTCCATTTGGTTTATGTAATATTATGTTTCATAGACCAAGGCGAAGGCTAAAAAGCTACACCCTTCGAATCTAAAGAACCGAAAAGTTCAGTAAAAATTTTAAATTTAAAATTTAGAGAAACCAATGAAATGTTTCTCATTTTTTGTTTAATTGTAGTTAATTTTGTAAAATAATTTCTTAGATTTAATATCATTCATTACACCAGACTAGAGTGTGTAGTGATTAACTTTATAATTTACATATTGGATTATAGCCTTAGTATTAAGTAGGCTGATTGCCAATAAATATAAAAAAAAAAAATATGTTAAAAGTATAGGGTGGGCCATCTGTTGCCACTCATAATTCACACTCACAAACCAACTGATGGCCCACCCTATATTATTATTGTACTGCCAAAGGAAAATAGTATCAAAATCTTGGCGTAAAAAAAATTAATAATTTTTAAATGAATAATTTAATTTTAATTGAATTCTTTTTTTCTAAATTTGTTTTAGTTTGTAAACAGTATTTAGTTAAATTTAAGCTTCACAAACAGACCTCTCGGCAGGGCCGACCTTGAATACTTCTGGCCTAAAAGCTATCCCGTAGATTTTTAAAAAAAACTTACCGTATTTTTTTTCTCAAATATTGTTCCAATGTTAAACAAAATTTGGCCTCACATAATTTTGCATATTCTAACTATCAATTATCACATTTTTCATCCCACAAGTTATAATGTAAGTATGTTGCTTAGGCTTGCTAAATTTAAATTCCTAAGACCTACTTTTTTCTCGACGCCACTGGATGAAAAAAGATATAAAGATATAAATATAAAGACATAAAGATATATAAATATAGGGTGGGCCATCTGTTAAACACTCATAATTCGGAACATACCCGTCCCAAGTGAATGCTCTTCGACATTTGTCAAGTTCAAAACAGCTTAATTTTAGTCATAGATCGTTTAACAATGTACTACGAAAATGGTCGTTCTGTGAAAAAACATAGTTGAGGCCAGTGTCGACGAGTCGCCGGGAACATCGACGCGCCATCGTTCGCACGAATAACACCTTGCTACGACCACTTTGCGCCGAATTTTGCATGCGGATCTGCATTTACACGCTTACAAGATTCAAATGACGGACCATTATCAGAGACGCTTATTAGTTCAATGAATGGGAAAACAGCCAGATGAGATTTTGTCAAAAAAAAATCATTAAAAATTACGATGTTTCCATTTGGACGATGTTATTTTTCATACATAAATGAGTAGTTTAAAACTTGCATTTGGTATATACTATACGTACATTTTCCCAATTTTGTTGGAAAGTACACGAATAAAATGCAATTAACAAACAAACCAACAGATGGCCCACCCTAACAACAAAAATTGTGCTTCTTTAAACTATTTAATTTTTTACTAATTTATATACCAAAATGTTCTATACTTTTCTAGCATAAAGTGAACCACAAATTAAAGTGACGTAGCAGCCGCAGTGGCAGCAGCAGCAGCAGCAGCACTAACCCCCCTCCAACCCAGCATCAAGCTACTCACACACACACACACGCACACATTCACGAAGTTGCAGAGGAATCCAAAGCCAAACCAATACGAAGGCAAGGCCAACACGAAGAGCAACAATGACGACGATGACGACGACGACGATGCCAGCAGCGATGATGAGGGCAATGCCGAAGTGAGATGCTGCGCTGCAGTCAACGATTTCCATTCAAACGCGACGTACACATCAAGCGGATAGCTCTCTACAAAGTATCGTATCTAATAGGTTCACATCGAGAAACGGTCAGTGTCACAGTGTCTTTAAGTGTTGTGCCTATTGTTATATGGTTCAAGGCAAGAAAGTGTGAAATTTTTAAAACGAAAACTTGCAAGAATTGTAATTGTAATAAAAACAAAAAAGTTCCAACACTCGATCTCTAAGAGTTGTCTACATACTAAAGTTTAGGCAAAAAAAAAATTAATTATTTTGAAATTTTGTAAGCAATTAGTGTACCACAAAAAAATGGAATTAAATTTAAAGTTAGCAAAAAAAGTTTTAAGTAAACTTTGAAATAAACGTTTTTATTTCGCTATAGATTTGGGATATGTGAATAAAAAAAAAAAGAATTTAAGAGATATTAGACATCTCTTTTAGTCACGAAACTATGGCCTTTTGAAGTTTGTTATGATAATGGTATTGATTTTAGGATTTAAAAACGTATTTTCTTTCTATTTCTATTACTTTTCGAGCTTCGATTTTTCGAAATTTAAAAACGAGAGTAGTTAATAGTGAAATGAATAAATATGCAAGGAATCGCTTAAACGATTTCGAAAATATATTTTGGTAGTTTTGTGATTATTCTAAAAATTTGTCTGGTATTTTTTGGTTTGGCTTACTTTTGGAGGTATACTTGTGGAAATGGGACTGGGCCAGAAATTTCTGTCAAGCTAATTTCAGCTCAATAGTAATGTGTTTCTGATACAAATTTAGAAATTTTTTTACTCTGTTCCCTAAGAGGCGAAATCATAAACCTTTTTTTTCAACGTGCTTATTTTATTAATAATGATAAATAATATAGAGTATGCAGTTTAATCAAGTTGTACTTGGGCGAAGACTAAATAATAATTAATTTTAAAAAACTATAAAACATTACATATTATTTTGGCCGCGTAAAAACTAGCGACACCAAACTTTTACCATTTAATACTTGTATCATGTATTCATTCCCCAATACATGAGTTTGGGCATTACATGATTCGAAGAACACTATGCTGGAAAATGAAAGTGATCAGAAATGAGCAATCATATATAAATCTCTCTCTCTCCATCCAACTATTCTCAAAGAAAAAATCCATCGGACAGGTTCACTTCCCTTAACGTATCTTCAAAAAAATTTGGCAAAGATATTAAATTGGGTCAGGATGTGCCCTACCATATTTCAATTCACAATTTCATCCATTTGGAATCAAGTTTGGGACCACTGCACACGGCTCGGAAATGTTATTTTTATTAAGCAAGATCAGAAAGTTTTTTTTTTATTTAAATATTTAATTTGTTTATTTAATAAAATTTAGGTATCTTTATATATATATATTTTTTCTATAATTGGATATACGTTCCAGGGTTTTTATCTCGTTCTTTTCTTCTTGTCCCAATTTTTTTTTATAATTTTGTCATTCGGTGCGAATGAAACAGAAAGTCATTGACCTTATCGGCTCTTGTCGTGATTGGAGCTAGTTTTTTTACCCATCTCTGATCCGCCGGGTGTTTTGCATGTTCGATTCGAAATACACATATGCCTTATCTATCTTTTTCGACTTTTTAGTCTCTCAACAGCCTATAACAAGCGTAGCATTTTTTTTTCTTTAGAGAGTGCGAAAGTTTGAACTTTCTTAGATTAAAAAGCGGCAAAACAAAAAAATTTATTAGAAGACAAATAAAAACGATTTTTTTTTTTTTATTTATTTAATTGACCTTAAATAAGAAGAAAAATAGAACGAGGAAAAAAATATATATGTACTTTTCCGCGTCTGCTATTAACGAGCTTTCCAAAAACTAAGACTACTCATAAAACAATTTCTTTGGTATTTTTGAACTATTCGGACCAGGCATTTGCATCCATTTACCTGCGTGGGCCGCAGAATTAATTAAGAGAATTAAGCCGAGCATATGACAGAGACAAATAGCAGCCTTAAAGCTGTTTCACGTCTGTCCAAATTTTATAGGTAGCTCTTTCTAAGCCCGTCTTGTATGGATAATACTAAAAATAAAATATTATCCAAAAATGTTGCAGCTTTGTTTTCTTTGTTTGTGGCTCTCCATATTTTTTTCATAAAATCATGGGGCATCACTGTTTTGTTCGGACGTCTGCGTACGGCTTTCGTACATGTTTGTAGTCGATATTTTGCGCCTACTTTTTTTATATAAAGCTTGTTCCTGTTTGAAAGCATTTCGGGTCGCCTTATACTGGCCTTATATAAAAGAAAAAAAGAAAATTCGGAAATGATTTGTAAGAGATTGAAGCTTAAGTTTAACAATCGAGTAGGATTTTTTGATTTCATTGAGCATTAATTATATTTATATTGAAAAAATTTAACAAAAATTTGTTTTTAATTTATAGTAAAGTTGGCTAATTTTAAATATATAGTTATTTAAATCGATATCTTAAGCAAAACCTATAGTGTTGCTATTTTATAATAACTAAAAAATGTCTTTTATTTTTTTCTTTTTTAATTAATCGATGATTTCGAAAGTTATGTGTGAAAAAAATATCTTCAATAACGATATATAGTACTCAAAGTTGTACATTTTGTTTAAATAAAGTGAAAGTTACGGAAGTGTTTCTTAAATCGAAAATCTACAGAAGTGAATACGTTAAGAACAAAGCGATTTATTTGTAGTTTCCAAAAGCGCGAGCTCTTAAAATGTTTTTTTTTTAAAATATATAAAAAGTTAAATTAAAAAAACAAAAACAGATGGAAATGGAAGTGGAAATTGATATTATTATAAGCCAAATACGATGAGATAAGCCCAGATGTGGCAATGGAAGTGGAAATTGGTATTATTATAAACCAAATACGACAAGATAAGTCCAGACTTATGATAAGGCATATACTATTGTACTATGATGTACCTGTGGAGACGGGCTACAGAACTACAATTAGTTCTCCCAAAAAATTCTTTCTTTAATGCCTATACGCAGAATGCAAAAAAATTTCGTACGGAATGACAAACCAAATAAAAAAAAAAATCCCGAATGGGATATCCCGTATAGCCCTTAAGTATAAATTGAGACAATATGGCCAAAAAATGACCACAAGACCTAAAAAACTTTATAGTAAATAAAGAAGAAAAACTGCCAAAAATGAAACTAAAGGCAACAAATTTGTATTTTTAAAATATTAATTTAAATTGAAAAGCAAATCTCTACTAAATGCACAAAAATCTATCTAATTCCGCGTAGCACTGCTGCTGATATGCATTTTACTATAATGTATGCAAAAAAGTCGCCTTTCAATTAAAAACTATGCATTAATTGCAATATCTCCCGAACTGCATTCAATGCACTTTCAAGCGCTTTTTGTTAATTTTTTGCAACTGTTTTTTGTTTCTGTTATTATTTCGATTGCCATTGGCACAATTGTGATAACACACGGAAGAAGGCCGTGAGCGCGTTTTAATTAAAAAATATTTCATTGAAATCTTTTAATTGGCTGCGGCCGTAGCGAGGGACAGTAGCAGCCTCAACTACATAACCACGGGGCGTATGCGCAACTACTGAAATGAAATCAAATCAAAAGTTTGCATTAAAGCTCATAAGCCATCAAACTAGTAGTAAATACATATTATAAATACCCAGGTACACACTCGAATTGCACTCAACTCAAAACTCGGGCCATTTATTTTCAAAATCCAAATCAAACTCGAGCTTAAAAGTAGGCAACACTTTGTGGCAGCTGCAGCAGCAGAATGTAATACAATTTATAAAGTATTCAGGCAAATTGTACGAAATTTAGTTGAAACTGAACTGAACTGAATGCGCGTATATAGGAAAACTTTTTGCAGAGCCAACAAAAGCAATTTGAAAACAATTTTTGGAAATTTGAGACATGTGCTTCGGTTTGGGTGAGGGCGGCGGTTTTTCGGGGGCAAACTACAACGACTTATAGTAGCTTACTAAGCGGGGTGTGGCACACATAGTATGTGTGTGTTCGAATCTTTGGGACATGCAAAAATTCAAAATGAAAAAAAATTGTGTACGCAGTGTTGAGCTTTAACGACTTGAAGATACTCATTATGCGAGATGGTGACGAACAGCTCCATTTATAGTGTACTGTAGATGGGATTGGGATGGTAAACCCAAGAGTGGGTACAAATTGTGCGTGATCTCCAAACTTCCACGGGTGCCGAGATTACGGAGGGGTCCCAAAGATCCCAAATTAAGAATTTTAGCATTTTTCTTTTTAAATTTTAATTGTTAATATAAAATCAAAAATTCTTAGAAATTCTTCATAGCCCCTAAAAAAAAGATCAAATGGTCTTGAAATAAGATTTATAGATCTTTAAATTTAAAGATTTTTTTTAGTGTTTAAAAATCAAAACTTTTCTCATCTTTAGCTTAAAGTGGAAGATTCTAATTTGAAGAGTTTTTTCGCTGTGAAATAAGCTTAATTTTTTGGGCTTATTTAAAAAAATCTTGATTTTTGATTCAGTCTATTTTTTTAAACAGTGTAGTTTTAAGGGTTGCTCTGAATGCTGAAGTTATAACAATGAACCTTAAGTTTCTGAGCACATTTTTTGGTAAGAAAACTTAATTTGATGCACAAATTATAAATGAATCGATAACTTTTCATTTTCATATAGCATTTTTATAAAATTCTTCTTTTAAAAAACGTAGCTTTTTACTTGGTAATCAGTAGTAACATAATTAACAAAGAAAATAATTTAATCTCCGTAAATAATTTAACTGATAGTTACTTATAGTTTTTCAAAGATTATTCGGTACTATTAGACGTAAAAAGATCTTAGTAAAAGAAAAAAATTAGAATTTTTCTGTTCACTAAATTTCTTGCGTGCATAAATTTCGATTAACTCAATGTACTCTCTTTAGAAGTAAAAAGTATAAAAATATAAAAAAGGTACCGGAGCATTTGAATGAAAAAATTTTGCACTATTGTGTGCCCAAAATATTGACAAAAATCCGTTTCGATGGATTGACAACAAAATATAAAAAGTTGAGCTCTGGGGAAAAGCTGTGCGAATTTTTTTTTGAGTTATAGTTTGTGTTTTCAATTTGCAACACAATAGAGAGCGAAATGTGTAGTCAGCAAAATAAAATTTAAATAAAAGAACTACAATGATTTATTTAAAAATATTTGGCACGATTTTAAGTGACATTTTGGGAGTAGGCGGAATAATTGTAACAACTCTTAGTTCCGGGTTGGCTTACGTTCAAGACGTAATGCTAATGGATTTTACTGCAATGTCCAGGATTTATTTTAATTTCGTTAAATATGGAAAAAACGGGGCTTACATTTTCATTAGATATGATTCTTCATGAGAGCTCTTGTATAAATTTTCTAGCTAACTTTGACCAACGCTTTATTTTTTTTAAAAATATTGGGCGTATTTTTTTCTTTTTAAAACCATTTGTTCTGAATTCTCTTGAAAACTCATAAGTAAGCCAGCTGTTTCAAATACATGATGGAGTTATCCAATAGTCAATAATAAATGAAATTAGATGTTGATATTTTTTAACATTTGGGGTGTTCACTTTATCAAGCATAAAAGCATAAAGGTAAGAATAACCAAGTAACGAAATAAGCAACCCTAACATCGAGGCATAAATGCAGAAATGCCAGACTAACTATGTGAGGAACAAAAAACTGCTGCTTTCAACTATCAACTATCATATGTCATAAGTTTTTGTGAGACAAATTATTATTTATACAAGAGAAAAGAAGGAAATAAGTTCAGCTTGAATTGAGCTTGAAAAATGTTATTTAGAAAGGCCGTCACAATAGAGGTGGGATACTATCGATAGTGCCACCACTCGATAGTTTAGACTTCGATAGTTAAAACTATCGATACTATCGAACAAAGTGAAATATGGCACACAAAAAAGGGGCACATTCTTTAAATAAGTACCATAGAGCAAGTGGGGAAAATTCTAATACTTACAAAAAGAGTATTTCAAGATACTTTTAAAATTACATTTCAAAAACCAAAAACTGTCCATTCAACATTAACAAACAAAAAAAAAAAAATCATTCAAGTAGCTTGTTTTTGTGGCAGAAGACCAACATGTCCACATTTCTATGTTTCAGACGGGTCCTTCTGTCCAAAACTATAAGGCCACTTCTACAGAACATCTATCCTCTCACTTTCAGTAGAAGTGGCAGCAGTGCATAAACATTTGGTGACTAAGTTTTGTAGTCCAACACAGTCGGATCCCTGAAAGTTTTTAGTTACATTTTTTTGTTTTCTATAAAGCTCAATGGATTTGCATCTTGGCTTAAATTTTGACTGGCCAAATAATGTGGAATGTCAAATATTGCTGCTACCTTATTTCTAGAGATATTTTTTTTTGTTTTCTGACGCTAAAGTCGTCTACTATCCGGAAAGCCTGGACGTCTGTGGCAATCGTTAAGGCATCGATTTTTGGTTTTTTATGCGAAGAATTTGTATAAAAATTTGCCTTACTTAAATAATTTTTTATGGCCCCACCGGATTTGGTGACTCTAAAAGCGTCGGGTGGTCAAAAAGGTTAGACGTGCTACCACTGGTTTTGTACTCTTTTTGACGTGTTCGGTACTTTGCCAATTTTTTGTCCGTTGATTTGTCAAAAAAAATGTTTACCTACAAAAGTATACGATCGATATATTGAACAAAACCATCGATAGTATCCTAAAAATGAAACTATCGATAGTACCATCGATAGTATCCCACCTCTACGTCACTAAACACAAGATATGGAAAGAGAGAGGTAGAAAAATAATAAAGAGATGAATATGAGAGTGGTAGCTAGAGGATAAAGAGAAGCGAGGAAGAGAAAGTTCAGCTCGTGATCCGATCGTTTTTGTAACTTCTTGAAAAATATATATATTATATGAAATAACGGACTAATTTTAATCAAACTTTATACAAATTTGTAAAACGCAAAATTATACGAAAAAACATTTTTTGTTGTTTTTTTAAATATCGTGACCAAATTTATTTCACTTTTATTTTGTATGAAACTAAACATTTATGTGAAGTTTGATCAAAATTGTTCCACTATTTCATATAGCTACCATACAAAAATTGAACCAGTTTTCTGCGCAACCAAACAGGCACACTTTTTTTGCGACACCTTGTAAAATTCATTGCATCATAATTTCAGTTTGTTCTCGAATTGAGCATAGAAAATTCTATTCAGATCGGCACTTGAATAACACATGATAGGAAAAAAAAAGAGACAAACAGAGAGAGAGAGAAAATGAAGAGGAAAGAGAGATGAGATATATATACATAGTTTGTACTCGAAATTAGTTCGTAAAATTCTATACAGATTGGCTGTTAAAAAAAAAACAAAGAAGGAAGAAAGAAAGTGATGCAGAAAGAAAATAAAAAGATGAGTTCAGCTTGTTCTCAAATTATTATTTTTTTTTTTATATTTGTTTATTTGTAATCTGTCCAAAGGACATTCAACAAATTTTGTAACATCTTACAAAAAATAAGGACATTCAACAAATTTTATAACATCTTACAAAAAATATTTACATGATTGGCTTGACTCCAATGAGCTAAACCAATATAACATTAAGCAGACTTAGTTTTAATTTAGAATCTATGGGGAAGATCTAGGATATGATATCGCTTCAATCGTCTAGTATCTGCGCTATTATCTAAAAAGTTTATACCTAATGAGTTTTCATGAAAATTTAGTCTGTTTATGTGTTCTCAAATTGAACTTAAAAAATTGTACTCTATATTTTCAGGATATGCTGAATTTAAGACAAATTATTATTTGTTTGTTAATTATTAATCCAGCCTGAAGGCCTACGTTGCTCTGGCTACAAACCTTTTAAAACTTAGAATTAACTTCTTCTTTATAATTATATAAATATATAAATAAATAATTTTTGATTAGGTTTTTTCACTATGTGTAGTATACTACTGCACAATAGCGCGTATATAATAAACAGCCCTTAAAGTATTCTTTAATTTTATTTTTTGAAATAATTTTTAACCCATAAAATTTTAATTGCAGCCAAAACACAATAAAACCAACAGAAATAAAATAAAAAACCTTGAACGTTAGAAACAGCTGGCAACGTTTTAGCCAAAGCAAATAAATCTCGCAAAATTCATTGAAAAATAAAATTAAATAAATAAAAATTCCAAAAAAATTAAATCAAATAACCGCAAATAAAAAACAAAAGCAGACGGCCCTCGACTAAAAAATACATAAAAAATTTGAAATTGCAAATTCAGTGCGCGTATCTGTGTGTGTGAGTGTATCTGTGTTACTGTGTGAGAGTGTGTGTGCTTGTGAACAGTCGAGGTCAAAGTTCATATGAAAATGTCGCGCGCTAACCAGGAGCAGATGTCAACAACAAAAACTGCCGCAGCACAGACACAGCCGCAGTTCTGCGCCAGTAGAGCAACAGTTGCAGTTCCAGCTCGTCTTGGTGGAGCAGCTGGTGGCTTTGGTGGTCATCAGCTGTTCATGTTGCTGGCGGCTTTCATCTTGCTGTCCAGCGGCTGGTTTGGCGTTGCCGAAGGCCTCAAGTGTCATATGTGTGGTCAGTATAATGAGGGCGTGGGCTCCATAACGCCCTGCTTGAACTACACCAAAGACATTGCGCATCTGTATCTGAAGGAGTGCAACAAGAAGAGCGAGAAATTCTGCGTGGTAAGTGTGAAAAGATTCTCTAGATAAATATTTTTTTAGCTGATAATTTAGCTCGAGGTTATAACATAAAGTGTAAGACAACTGGGTGGGCATATCTACCAGTTTGCTCTGCCATACGTGCCACAAATTTTAACGAAAACGTTGGAAGAAAACATAACAAAGCATAACAAAGCACAACAAAAAATAAGTTGGTTGGGCGTAGTCGGGCCAACCCGAATTAAAGATACCCTGCAGCTTTCAAAATTTTGATGAGCTGAGTGATGTAAGTTAGGTTTTAACTTTCTGCATTAAACATTTTGGCGGAAAGCATTCTTCTAAGGTTCCAAAGTTTAAATTTATTACATTTCCTAGATATTTGGAGCATTTATTTTTATTCGGTTTCTTAAAAGGAGCTAGAAGTCAGTGACTAGAATAAACTGAATAAAATATCATGAGGGTGGAAACGTTTTAGTGGAGGTACTTTGAAGTGCGGTTGCTCACCAAGTGATTATCGTGTGGACTCTATTTTTCAATGAGGTGTGGCATGGATTTTGGTATGATCTCCAATTATGGCGTTCACAATTTAAGAAAAATTTTCTTTTTTGAAATACAATATTATTGTCAAAGTCAATGTACTCCTTGCCTGCTGATTACAGTGTATAATGAAATTGAAACGTTGCAGTCGTTGATTCCTACACTTATTCATTGTATATGATAGCCCCCCCATTGCTGTCCTTGTATGTGGCCAACTAAACCAAAACTCTCACCACAATTTCTGGAAACCGCTGACCAAGTGGCTAGATGGCTTACTGGCCTGTCCTTTCCTGGCCTCATCAATGACTTTTCGAGTTGCTGTTTTCATTTTATTGTTATGGCTAGGATATATGATGGTACGTACATCTATGTGTGTGGATGTGTGCCTACGTCATATGTCCTGTTTGAACTTGTGCTGCTTGAACTTGACTAGTTGGCAATTTTGTATTGCCACTTTTTGTTTACATTGGCCAACTCAAAGACAAATTGGTTGTAAAAACAAAGTAAATGATTTGCTTAGCTGTTGTCTAGTCAAAGGATTTAAGGATGTACTTAAACGAATAAAGTTCTAGCACTTATCTTTATCGTTTGGCCATAAAGTATAAAAAAATATTTTTGGAAATAAATTGGATTAGTGTAGAGGCGTTGTTTTTGTTTTATGAAATATACTAAAGTTTTACTGTGTTAAGGATTTAAAAAATAAGTTTAAATAAAATATATAAATATATACAAAATTGGATACTAAGTACTAAGCATTTTGTGTTTCAAAAATCAAGTTAGAAAGATTTTATATGCTGGTCTGTAGAATTGCGGAAACACATCACGATTAAAGCTGGGTTTGAAGGCAAGATCCTCAAAATGGGTAGAAATTCACTATCCCTAAAGATTCGACAGAAACGCTCTGCAAAGCATTCATAAAAAAATAGTTTCGCATGGATCTATGACCAGAGGTTTTCAGAATTATTCAGAAATAATCTCCGACCAGTCGTAAGGGGATCTCGCAGAGTGCTGTTGTATATAGCGAGAAGGAAACGCATTTTGGCAGCATTGGCCGTGATTTTTTCAGCATCAAAAAAAAATGGCCTAGACAAAAGCCAACTTCATATAAAAAAATGCCAGAAAAAGCGCCAAGATTTTTGCTCTCCGATACGCAGCTTTGTAAGCAAACAGTGCTGCCCATTTTTTTGCACAAGTTTTTTTGATAGCAAAAAACATGACGAATGGGAAATATCCTTTTGAAACGTTAAAAGCGAGTCCGTATATTATTATTGTGCACCGCTTAGGGACTGCTGGCGCCATCTAGCGTAAATTGCGAAAAAAAAAAATGGGCTAAGCAGTTTAATGTCTTGACGCCTTTTTCGACGCTGCGTACTGGCCTTAAAGGAATAAAATTTCTTGGGACGGCCTCCAGATGGGAAAGGGATACTGATACTGGGACGGTATCGAATTTGCTTTCCCTTTCCCATACCTAATTTCAAGAGCATCTTTTTTTGAGGGTATATAGTTGATAGTTCAGTCTTTCCAGGGCATATACTATATAGAATAGTTGACTTATAGGTCATAGATCTCAAGGACTTTGTAGATAGAAAATGGAGAGATTGCATTCCATCACCGGTCTTCAATTAAAGAGTTCGTGTTTTTTGAAATACTTTTATACAGGGGTGCCACAGAAAACCATTTCTCTTCAATTCCAATTCTCGGTGCCACAAACACATATTCGAGACGGTTATTTTTTTTTTTAACGGAAGCAATTGTCCGAAATATAAAATCCCTGAGATTTTCTGAGGCACCTACGGTTTTTAATAAAGATTTGGTTTTAAGACATACCCAAAATCTCTAGAGGTTTCTGTGGCACCCCATATAATAAGGTTTCTAAATCATGAATTGCTTGGGACCACTTTTGACACTCGAAATTTTATTAATTAAAGATATTTTTCTTCTATATTTGATAATTAGATTATTTCATAAATGTTTTAGCAGTTTTAAATATTTAAATTGGATCAGACTATAATTTACTTCTTCTTCTATTTTAAAAAATTTATTTTATAAAACTTTTTTTGTGCACAATAAATGTAAATATTTTGTAAATAAGGGAATATTCATCTCTGAAGGTTAATAAATCTCTCTGCGTAGAACTTACAACAAACTATGTTCTATACACGCTTTTCTTAAAACAAATTTCGAAATCCACTGCTTTTAAAATTATAATGAAGCCCAGATATGCATGAGCACATCCGACAATATCAATAAATGTAAAAACTGCCTTGAATACTCGCATCTCCCCAGCTTCCATTTTTAATTTAACGAAAGGCAAAAATGCACTAAAATAAAAACAAACTGCTTACAGTTCTAGGCTTTTATGACTGCCAGTTTACGATATGAACATAAACCCAAGAATTATTGTAGAGACCTTGTTTTATATCTGTATCCACTTCTTAGTCTCGTTGACTACTTCCTTGCAACATACATTGATGTTATATCTAGTTCCACTTTTATGCATTTGTATGCGAGTAGAAAGTATCTACAAGATACATTCGCAATTTGCTTTTATTTTGCGCTCATTGCAAATGCAAAACATTTGCTCATAGGCACATTCTATACACTTATAATAAGCATAAGCAAATAATTGTCTCATTGTCGCCACAGCAGCAACTTGGCTCTTTGTCATGCACGGCGTATGCGTAATGTTTATATAGGCCAAGACACAAAGTTGTGAACATATGCAAGATGCTTGCTGCTGTTGCCAATTTCAATTAGATTTGTGGCAGCTCTGCTCTAGACACCACCAACAGCCGCCCCTATTTCGACCCCCTCTTAACCCACCCATCGCGTGCTTGTTGTTGCCAAATTTGCGCATAAATTTTGCAACAATATGTGTGTGAGTATGGCACTGGCGTAGATAGGGGATTAGTTAGGGCATTGGTTTTAGTTATGAGTTAAAAAAAATATAAAATCTTAGGGGAATTTTTTTTTTAATTAAGCTTAATTACTTTTACTTTTTTATCATCAAACGAAACAATATTTTTTAACAATAAGTCCTAAGCCCACAACATACGCTATTAAATATTTTTAAAAACAATTTTTTTTTGTGGATTTACAATATTTTTAATTTTTTGCATAAGCATAGTTTGAAAATTCACTGAGTCCCTACCCCTAGTTCAATTTTGCGACTTATTCCCACATTTTTCAAGTAATAGCTCTTTCTTCTTAGCTTTTATTTTTTAAATCTATTGAGACTTTTGGTAATTATCAAAGGTTCTAGCTGGATCTTGTATATAATATAAAGTTGCACCCAACGATTTTTTAAAACTAATTATGCAAACCGATTAGTAGCTAGAACAAAAAAAATAATTTCTGTAAATTTATGTTTTTTTTTTTAATTTAAAAATTTTAAAGATTAAAAAATGATTCTTACATTGCTACTGGTTAGTTTTTTTTATTTTTTTAAAGTTAAATCGATATATTTATATTAAAATTACATTATTTTATGCAAACAATAAAAAAAATATTTGTGCAAATAATTAAAAAAAGGTTTCTTGGGCAATGTTAATCTTTTAATATTTACCAAAAAAAAAAACTGTTTAAAGCAAAAATTGTAACTAAAAAAAACAAATTTTTTTTAAGAGATAATTTATATTATTTCAAATTAGTTAAAATATCTGTAAGCTATGCTAAGATAAATTTGAAATTTAATAAAACTTAAAAAATTTAATTAAAAAACACAGAAATTTTTTAACCTTGATTCACTAATTGATTTGTAGGAAGGAACAAAAAACCGTATTAAAAAACTGTTGATTGAAGAAAATAAAATTTTCTGTGAAGTACTAAGATGTGTAAGTTGTATTCTAAAATTATTAATAATCAGCCGTGCTCCGGAAAACAAAAATAAAGCAAACCGAAAATTTTTATTCGGATTCGTTTTTGCGTACTCCGGAAAACGAATTTTTTTGTCGATATTTCCCTTTTTATTTTCGATTAATTCGTATATTTCTCTTATTTTTCTTTGTGTAACGCGGCAATCCAGTCGTACTTATCGTCATATGTTCGTGTATGATATGTGCACATACACACACAAAAAAATTCGTTTTGGCTGTGCATTCTATTTTTTGGGTTGATTCAGAAACAAAATAATTAAAAATATTTATCAATAAATGTATAATTTATTCGTTTTAATTCCTCTTGCAACAAAACATTCGGTTTCTAGCGACATGAAAAATTCGTTTTGGTGAAATTGTGTGCACCAAACATTCGGATTCGTTTTTCGGAGCACTGAATATTTCGTTTTAGTAATTAAATCCAATTTTCCTTCTACTGCCCCTAATTAATTGGGAGAGCTCATTTTTAATGTCATAATATGGTAAATAAACTAATTGCACTGTTTATTCAAACTTGCTAGCGAAGTCTTAGTTTATAGACACAAATATCCCGTAGAAAAATCTAATTCAAATCCTTTCAAGAATTTTTAAAAATCATGTATACTTTCTAGAATTTTGTGCCACATACATAAGAGATTTGGAAAAGGATGACTAAATTTCATAGAAAATGTGTAGAGAAGGTAATACTTACTCGTAAGCCTTCCCATCGCTAAAAAAAACTATCTACGTCACTGATGTATAATATGCGTATGCGTGTGTGTGTGTGTGTTATTTGTGTTTTTGGGGCACTTAACCAATTGCAACGTTTGGTTGTTCGAAGCCGCTGGCTGCTGTTTGCGCTTTGGTAATCATTAAATATTTAACACCTACTTGCCATGCACAACTGCATGTAATCGCCTGTAACTGTTTCTATGTGGCACGGAGTATATGCGTCAATGTGGGAGGTCTACTGTGTGTGTATCTGTGTTTGCCACAAATTGTTATTTTGCGGCACCACGTCTCGACTCTCTCTGTGCCACGCCCGACTAATTTGCCTTTGCGGGTAATTTGTTTGCCAACACTCTGAGCGGGTCGCACTTAGACAGTGTCGCAGAGCTGACGCAAAATGTCGCATCCTCAGTTTATTAGTTTTTTCCGCATTGCATAATCTGTCCGAGATTCTTAGCTAAAATTAGTTTTTGGTAAAAATAACTTTAAAAGCGCTGATATGAGCAGAAAAGTTAGAAATGGAAATTGGATATAATCTTAAAAAGTGCGGCTCAAGCACAAATGACTTGAGGAACGTGCTGGCTGGTTGAGGACAAAAGGTTGATAATGTTTTATTAAGCAGGCTCACATGGTTTGTCAATACATGCGTAATGAAGGTAAATGTAATGAGAAGTGTGGGAACTGTTTTGATAAGAGTGTAACATTTATTTGTTTATTAGGCTCACATGGGTCATTCATCTATACTGAGTAGCTGTAGCTCGAAAAAGGGAATTTTATTGTAGTTTATAGAAGCTGTGCTTTGACATGATGCTGAAAATTCCCGAAAAATCTTCATATGATTTGTTCAGTCTTACTCTGTGTGGAAGGCTCCTTAAACAAAAAAACTGCAATGCACAGAAATATATGTATTATGTATTTTAAAAAATTTCCAAAAAATAAAATTTTTTGCTTATTACTATAACCATTTAATGTTGTACAATATCAAGCTTTTAATATAAAACAAGTTGGCAGTTCAAGGTTGAATTTTAAATTGAGACACGACAGCATGTAATCTTTAATATCATCATTAATAGTTATTAATTGAGCTCAATCGCTTTAGCCAGTATGTGTAAAAAAAAACATTAATAACATAATTATTTTTTATTATTGTCACATATTTTTTTAATTTTTTTTCATTTGTTTATTAATTCGATTTTATATGCATAATAAGCTATGAAGTTTTTGACAGCATTTAATTGTAAAATAAATCATTGATTAAATTAAATAAATATAAATTATATACATATATGTTATGTATATTAATGCATTTATTTATATGCAATCAACTCATTTACATACAAAGCACAATTTCCCTGTAAATATTTTTTGTCACTTCAAAAATTTATGTATATTCAAAATTGTTGAGGCAACAAATACAACAAAATCCGTGGAAAAAAGGCATTAAATATGCCCAAATAAAACAAAAATTGGCATGTAAACGACACAACAAACTAATGTGAAATCTGAATAAATCATGGAAACAGATGCATAAATATATAATTCGAGACATCCTGACTAAAAGATACACTGTAGCTCCTGTAGTTTGTGCAGCTTTCATACGATTTAAAGGGGTCTTAGAAATATAGGTTCGAAATGACGTCACATTTGGTGCAAATCTGTCTCAGGACAATGGGTTTGTAACTCAAAAAAAAGTAAGATTGTCTAACAGATTATAAACAAAATTTTGTGGAACCAGTTCTTTTTTGAGTCAAGAAGTAAATGTTTCAAAAATTCGGAGCGATTACAGATGCAATTGATTTCCCTTGTCTTCAAATGATTCTGTTCAAAGAGAAATTTCTTATTCTTCAATTTTCCGACATTTGGTTGCAATTCTATAATTCTACACCCTCTCCTCCTACCCTTCAATCGCTTCTCTCTACGGTTCAAAAAACTCTTCGAATTTTAGAGAGAAATTCCTTTATTTACTGTACTCCTCAGACTACTATGTCAAAAAACTCAACAACAAAAAAAACGCGGACAGGAAAGTCAGGCGCGGACGACTTTCAGATACCCTTTATATTACAACATAATAAGGCATCTAGTCCGGAAGTTTGGTGGCTCTAGCTCTTACCATTTCTGATATCTGGGTTACCATACGCACGGACAGCCAGAAGAAGTCTATATCGACTATAAAGTCACCCTGATCATACTTTAGGCAGCTTTGGGGGATTGAAAAAACTCAATATACCATTTTTACAGGTACAGGGTATACAAAATGATGGTGATGAGCATGACGATGACAAAAATTTTGTATGTTATGGAACGACGTAAGAAGTTAATTATCATGTGCATCTGGTATTCTGGTATTTCTTTTGAAAATTAAAATTTTTTTGAACACATATTTATAAAAGTTTTTGTACCTAAATTGTAATATATGTATTTATATACAGTCGAAAATAAGTGTAATGGGTGACTTTTTAGGTCGACCTCTTCGATTTTGATAATTTTTAACAAGTCAAGTTTTTTAATGCAAAATTCCAATTATTTATCCAATTATCTACTTTATATATTTTTTTATTTATTTTTAATCTAAAGGGTCATCAATCTTGAGGTTTTTTTTCAAAAAGGTTTTTTTGATAAACCACGCAGGATACTGTCAAGTTGCCATGTGTTTTTTATTCAGTTTTCATTGCCATTTCATCATGGAAAAACTTACACCCGAACAACGTTTACAAATCGTACAATATTACAATATTACGAAAATTCGCGTTCTGTAAAGAATGTTTTTCGCGCGCTTAGGCCATTTTATGGTCACTATAATCTATAATCGACCTACTGAGACCGCTACCATCAACAAATTTGAGACCCAATATTCATTATTCGATGAGACTCGACCGAATATAGACCTCGTTCAGCGCGTAGTTTATGAGCCGGTGGAATCATCGGTCCATATTTCTTCAAAAATGACGCCTATCGCCACCATGATAACGAATTATTTGCTACCTGAAATTGAAGCCCAAGATCTCGATGACATTTGGTTTCAACAAGGCGGCGCTACTTGCAACACAGCCCGTGAAACAATAGACATATTGAGGAACCAATTCGGTGAACAATTAATTTCACGTTACTGTGCGGTGAATTGGCCACCAAGATCGTGTGATATCACACCGTTAGACTATTTCCTGTGGGAAACGCGAACTCGAACGCGTCATTGAAAATTGGAACCTCCGCTTGGACGAGCTACGGCGAAGTTGCGTCCAACATTTGAAAGGGAATTTTTTTTAAAAAGTGAATGGGTAGAACGGTTCTTTCTGTTGATAATAAAGATTTTCCGATTCATTTGAAATTTTTGTGTTTTTTATTTTTAAAAAAAACCTCAAGATTGATGACCCTTTATTTATGTATATTCATGTAAATTGATTATTGAGTCGTAGGCCATTCTATATTATTGCCAATAAATATTGTTTAAAATACGAATTATTTTTTGTTGTAACTTAATTCTATTAGCCGACGGCCTACATTGCCAGGGCTTTGTCCAAGTTACCTTTAGTTTTTAAGCTAAATTGCAACTATTAAATAATTAAATAAATAAACTTAACTCGAAATTAAAAAACCTGTCAAAAGGTTTTAATTTATTCTATATGCTATTGTATAATAATATAATTTTATTAATGAATAAATAAAAAATAATACTAAATTCTACTGCCATTTAATCTTAAAATTATTGAAATATTATTTAAAAACTACAACTATTATTAATTTCTAATTTTAAAAAATATTTGTTTACTTTACAATACTCTTAAAACTTTAAAATTAAACTATTTAGTTGATAAACAAAAATAAAGTTGGATTACTAAATCCATAGTACATAAGCTTTTATTATTATCATTGCTTTCTTTTAAATAATACAATATATAAATCTCTCAGAACAAAATATATATACATATATATATCTAAATATTTATCTTGAACTTAAAACTCTTTTAAAAGATTCGAAATCCTGAATTTCCAATTAGTATAAAACTTTCCCATTTACTTTGTAGGCTCTTACTCGTTTTCCATTTGCTTTTGAACACAACATTTTTCTTCAGAAATTTAATATATCCCTTACTCTTAGTGTATAAAAAAAGACAAATAAATTGGGAAATAAGTGTTGGCGTGGTGGAAAACATTTTTCGCGTTTGTTCCCATAAATTCGTACGCAATTTGGGCGCACAAAAACTGTCAATTGCAATTAGATACAATTTGTCAAGAGCAAATGAAAAACGAGGATTGAAAGAGAGGCAAACCAAGAGAAATAAATTGCCTGGGGCTAAAAACAAATTGATATGAAATATAACAGCGACCGCAACGACAGTGTTGTTAAATATTATACAAAGACTTTTGTATTCCTAAAATGTAAATATGCTAATCAAAAATGAGTGGTGTTTCTGATATTCAAAAAATTCCCAATTAATATTTCTACTTGTTGAAAGGACATTTATCTTTCTCGTTGTGATACACGAAAATTGTCTTTAGCCTCTTTGAAGGAACAAAGTAGTCCACCACTTACAGATTAAGGCCCAGGGACTTCTCTTTGCGGTTCGTCTAGCGAACATCATCGTTCTTGTCGGGGCTGGACTATTTTTTTTAAGACGAGCACAAAATTTACTTTAAGATGTCTTTTTTTTTTTTAGCAATTCCTATATTAGACTGGGCACGTAGTGTTAAAGGGTCGTTAGTGTCCTTATATAACGTTTTAAGCTACGTATAGGTTATGTTAAACAAAATTTTGTTTTCTAAATGAGTAGCACTTCCCGCTTGAATTGAATAAAAAGGTTCGAAAAGTGCAGCATGAGGTTTTGGTATATTTTCGACATTACAGCTAAAAAATTCGAATTAAGAAAATGAAATAAATTAAATCTGTAAATGTCAAAATTTTTAACCGAATTTTTTTTTCGAAACTTGTAAAAAGGGTTGTTTTTGAATGTCAGAACTAGTACATATTAATATTTATTTTTTTTTTGGAATTCTGTCGAAGGAAATTTGGGCGTTATAACAACAGAATAATTAATTATTTAAGTCTTTTATAGGATTAAGTAGAAAAATTATGAATTACAATTTTTTTTTTCGAAAAATTTTTAAAAGTGGTTGGGTTTTCGAAATTATGAATTTCGGTACGGCAAGCTGGGTACTAAGAATTACATTTTTTAAAGAATGCAAATTTCGTTTTTTTACCCGTATTAAATTGTGGTTATGTGAAATAAAAAAATTTAAATCTGTAAATGTTTAAAGTTTTTGCGGAATCTTTTTTTTGAAACTTATAAACGGTTTTTTTTTTAATGTCAGAAACCAGTAGTACTATTTTTTTTTTTTTTTTTAATTTTGTCGAAGGAAATTTGGGCGTAGTAATAATAGAACATTTAATTATTTAAGTCTTTTTTTTTTGTAGAAAAATGCTGAATTCCGAATTTTTTTTGAAAAATGGTTTCTTTTTCGAATTTAGTTATTTCGGCAAGCTGGGGACTAAGAATTGAATTTTTTTATATTAGGTGCGGAACTAAGTTCTCGCTGTTTTTTTGATGAAAATGTAACTTTATTATAAAAAAATGGTTATCAATGACCCATTCAAAGTATTGCCCATCGCTAGCTACAACTTTTTCCCATCTTTCTGGCAGAGTTCGAATACCTTGACGGTAGAAGTGTTCGTCTTTTGAGGCTATCCACGAATCACGCCATTTTCCGATATCTTCATATGAATGGAACTGCTGATTAGCCAGACCATGTGCCATCGAGCGGAACAAGTAAAAATCGGACGGCGCAATATCTGGGGAATATGGCGGGTGGGGTAGGACTTCCCATTTGAGCGTTCCCAAGTAGGTTTTAACAGGATTGGCAATGTGAGGCCGAGCGTTGTCATGCAGTAAAATCACTTTTTCGTGCCTCTGCTCGTATTGTGGCCGTTTTTCTCGCAGTGCTCGGCTCAATCGCATCAATTGAGTTCGATACCGTTCCCCAGTGATGGTTTCGCCTTGTTTCAACAGCTCATAACCTACGCAGCGTGAGTATTCGGCCGAGCCGACGACGTGGTAGCATGACCGGGTAGTCCCCAAGAATTTTTCCTCTTTGGGTTGCTGTAATGAATCCATTTTTCATCACCCGTCACGATGCGATGAAGAAAACTCTTCCTTCTTTGTCGCTGGAGCAGTTGTTCACAGGCGAAAAAACGACGCTCAACGTCCCTTGGTTTCAAATCATAAGGAACCCAAGTTCCTCGCTTTTGAATCATTCCCAACGCATGCAATCGCTTGGAAATGGCTTGGCGGGTAACTCCTAATGCTGAAGCAAGCTCTTCTTGCGTTTGGCACGAATCCTCATCGAGCAATGCCTCCAATTCAGCGTCTTCAAAGGTTTTGGGTCTTCCTTTACGTGGACGGTCGTCAACATCGAAATCACCGTCTTTGAAGCGACGGAACCAATCACGGCACGTTGTTTCGCTTGGAGCAGCATCTCCGTACGCTTTTTGGAGCTCTCGATGCGCTTCAGCTGCCGTTTTTTTCGAAAAGAACAAGAAAATCAACACTTCCCGCAAATGATGATTTTTTGGCACAAAACTAGACATTTTCACACAACCACAAGTAAATAATGCAAAAAGAAATTCACTAATGTGCCATAGCAGTTTGCTTACCATATGCCTAAGCTTCGTTTATGAAGTTTTGGGTATGTCAAAATCGACCAGAACTTTCTGCTAAAGCCATTTATTGACAAACAGCGAGAACTTAGTTGCGCACCTAATTTGGTTTTTTTAGCCGAATCAAATTGTGAACCTCGATACTAATTTTCTTAACCCTCATTCAGGCACATGGTGACCCACCCCTATATATTTCCATGCATTTTTATGGGAATTAGAGTTCTATGCCGTCGAATTTTTACATCCTTTTATTTCGCACTGCCTTGAGTAATCAAAATATGCCTGGCCAGAACCATGTAGGTGTACAAGGGTTAATTATGCGACTAATCGATTTTGGTTGCATGATTATTTAACCAGCGAATTATATAAACATATACCTAGTAAATAATACATATGTATATTTCCATGTTTACCTCAGTATTGACATGTTGTTTATATATGTACTTTAATCCGCAAAGATAAATGTCAACCCCAAATTAGAACATACAATTTGCTTTAATCGACTTCAAGTTTTTCCAACCCTCAGCATCTTGTTCAACTTTGAGAGCCATTTAAATGATTAGGATAGCCATAAAAACGGTCACTTGGCTTTTGGCGAATCTTTGCAAGTTCTTTGAAGGACGCCAAGGTGTCTGCGGCTAAAACAAAAACCCAAGACCTTCTTCAGCCGCCCGTACTTAGTCCGTTAAGTTGATTCACTGCCACCGCAGTCACTTCATTTAACGCCTTGGAGCCTGCGTCTGCTCCGGATAATTGCTATTCATTTTGTTATTAACAGCATGGCACCCACTTAATTAGCGGCATAATTTATGTGCGCACAAAGCAACCCGCAAACTGGGGTAAGAATATGACGGAGTACCCAAAACAGTTGGAAAGTAAAAAATATGTATATATATATATATATATAGAAGTTGGTTGTAGGAGCGCAGAACTTTTGTTTAAATATTAACAAACGACAGACAGTTGGAAGAAAACAAGAACATGCCTTAATTCGTAGAAAGCGTTTTGTTTGGAGTAGCTTCGCGGCTTGGCCCAGGATGCAGTAGCCCGGGAAGTAGTACGTAATTTGGCATAATGTTTATTTGGCAAAAGTTACGACTTTTGCCATTAAGTGCACAACAGCCAAAGAAAAAAATTTGGCTTATATATATTTATGAGCCAAATTTATATTCAAATTAGACATTCGAGTCCGGTTTTTACCAACAAATGTCACAGTGTAACCAACTACTTATGTGCTTGTACTGTTCTATGTATACAACTAGTACTTAGTACTTAGTTGTTTATGTTAATGCATTGAATGCATAATTTACAATTTCAATAATGAGACGCTACCTTACCCAATTATATACCCTTCTCCAACAAACCAGCTAGGAACATTGCAAAAAATGGGCTCAAGTTTTACACTTGAAATAAAATGCCGCACTACAAATGAGGCTAAGGAAAAACTTTGTAATAACTGGAAGTTCAATTTCAAATTTTATAAATTTTTTTTATCAGTGTTTTGGTATTTAAAAAAAAATTTTTATACAGTCTTTTAGTGATACTGTTGTATAAAGAAACTCACGCTTTAATTTTATAAAATTTTACAACAATTTTGAATTCAGATTTTTGATCAGCATAAAGTTTTCCATTTCTTTTATTTTACAAGAAAAACAGAAAATTGTATGTTCTGCATCTAGACGAAAACAAAAAATTTTATTGAGAATTTTTTTTTTAAGTAGAGAAAAAATCTTTCAAGAATGCTTCTGCTGGCCGAAGGATTGCTCAAGTAAGTGTTTAGCCCGATAAGGTACCAAAAAATTAGCGCAACGATTTTAAAAAACTAAAGATGCAGATCGATTCAAAGGTTAAATACCAATTTTTCGTAAAATTTCAGTTTTTAAACTATATTCGTTAGGGCTTAAAGACACAGTATGGATTTATAGGTAAACAAAATTTGTTCATATAATTTCAGTTTTTAAACTTAGCGCGTTATGGCTTAATTTAAAAAAAAACTAAGCTACTGACTATTTTTTAACCATTTTTTTTAATCCAAGTTGCCAATAATCAAAAAAAGCTAATTTGTGCAACAATGTTGAAGAAAAATAAAAAATTTTTTTAGTGTTGTTTTTTTTTTTAATTTTAAGAAGTAAAATTTCTTTTTCCTAATATTAAAATTTTTCTAAATATTTTCATTATATAGCATTTAGGTGTTTTAATAGCTTTACAAGTAGGATATTTTATATATAAAAGCATTATTTTCACGATATTTCACTTAATTCAATGCTACATTAATAAGCATAATAAGGGAAAAACAGGGATGGCAAATAATTGTTATGGCTTAAACAAAATGAAAGCCAGAAAAAGTGGTTTGGATGAAAGTGCAAGTGTTTTTTTTTTTTAAAAGATCCTTAAAGATTTAATCCAATTTCCAAATCAATCTTATTTTTTAGCGTAAAAATAAAAATTTTAAAATAATAGTTAAATTTCAAATTTTATTTAAAGATTACGAAATTTCTCATATTTTTATAATAATATTATTTAAAAAAAAAAAATTTGAATGTAAATATTTTATATAGTTATGTATCGATAAGGCACGAATTTATAATCGAATTTTTATTTAAAATAGTCTTGATTATATATTTTTTCGTGTTAATTTATTTTATTCAAAAAAGTTATCATTTTAGCTTTAAGACAGTTATTAAGCTTGAATTAAGAAAATAACTTTAAATTACCATAACTTATATTTTTTATACCCAAAATAAAAGAACACTTAACGTCTTATTCATAATATAATAATGCCGGAATTGGTTTTAATTAGTTTATTGTATTTAAAAGATTTTTTTTTTTTAATTTCAAGAACTATTTTCAAGTTTAAGTTAATAAAACATTATTTTTTATTATTACTCCAAATAAAAGATCATTTTTTTACTAAACGATAAAACAATAAAAATGCATATATGCATAAGAAGTCTGTAATTTATGTATATTTTTTCATATTAATTTATAATATTTCATTAAAAAAATGTAATTTTTAATTTGGACAGTTTTTAAGCTTAACTTAAGAAAATAAATTTTTTAACTTCCAATAACTCAAACATTTTCAATTATTACCCCAAATAAAAGAATACTTAATTACTTATCGATAAGGCAAGTATGAGATGAGATTAATGAATGAAATGCCGGATTTTTATTTATTTTTATTTCTGATTTAATTTATTTTATTCAAAAAAATTTGAATTTTACTTTTGACAGTTTTTAAGCTTAAATTATGAATACTTATAATTTTTGTAATTTTCCATAATACATATTTTTTTGCGATTATCAAGCTTAAATTTAGAAAATTACCTTTTTCATTTTGAATAACTTATATTGTTTCGATTATTAGCCAAAATAAAAGAATACTTAATAACTTATCGATAAGGCAAGTTTGAGATTGTACCGGGTTTTTATTTAGATTAATATTCATTTAATTTGAGAAAAAGGTTTACTACCTTTAGTTAAAAAAATTCAACTTTAAAACGTTTGGCATTGTGACTCTCTAGTCCTAGGCGAAAATTTTTTTCAGTGCACTGGGTGTATTTGTTCGTGTATTTGCACGCCTAGCCAAACAATGGCTTTTGTTTTTAAGGCTCAAGCACGTAAACAAATAAAAAGTAAAACAAAAAAAAGCAAGAAAAAGTTTACAACAAATGCATGTCAATGTGTGTTTGTTGGTCTGTGTGTTTAACCCTTGACCTCACTTTGCAACAGCAACAACAAGCAACATGGCGTAGGGCGTCAGGCAACGATTTTTCGCGGCTAGGCACGTAATTAATTTTTTTTCAGCTGTTTTCCAATTTCAACTGCCAAACCAAAGGGAAACCGAGCCTGCACGCTTTTCATAGCCGTAAAACAAAACCAAAAAAAAAAATAAAAGAGTGTAAAAATCAACTGCTACAATAACAATGGCGACCAAAAAGGTTATCAGTTTTTGGTGAAAAAAAAATGGAGGAGGAACCCTCTTTCGCATTTGGCAGCTGCTGCAAATGGCTGTTCACTAAAGTCAGGCACGCCAAGAAAAACAACAACAAGGAGGAATCGCTTCAAAGATACTGCCAAAAGCAATGTAAATATTTTGTCTTCATTTTGGATTTCGCTCCTTTTTAACTTTTTATACCCTGCACTTAAAGTTTAAGGGGTATATTAAGTTAGTGAAAAAGTGCTTTGATGGTAACAGCTCAAAGGCAACCCTAGGTAAAGGTTGTTTTTTTTGCAGAGATTTTCTTTCTAATATTGTAGTCACTTTTCTCACTGACAAGTTTAGAAAAGTAGGTAGGTGGTCGATGTCATCAATGGAATGGATTGCTTATCATACCAAGACTCTTTTGAAGCCGACGTAATGCCACTTTCGGCCGGGAAATTAGAAAAATATTTCCGATAAAGAACTGTAAATTAGTTTTATTAATTAAAGTAGAATGATGTAGGGTATATTGTAGTCAGGTCTATCCGACTATAATTGTTCCACTTTTTTACATATATTTTTATTTTGGTCTGACTTTGCGCAATTTTTCATGCATATGCCAGGATTTTGTTGGCATTTTAAGGCTTGAACGCCATTTTTAAGGATTTGTTGTTGCAATTAGTCTTGGTTAACAAAGCACCCAAAAGCTCTACCCTAAATGATTTTTTTTTACATTGCTTTTTACTTAAAGTTAGAAAAAAATCAGCAATTTTTCTTTAATTTTTTGTAGTGTAATAATGGTTGCTAGTGGGCAGCTATTTGTAAGTCCGGTTTAAATAGACCTAAGAAAATTTTAAATTTCGCAACACTCTAAGCTGCTTGATACCGTTCTGGACAGGCAAATAGCTTGGAATCCAAAAACACGAACAAAATCCACAGCGATGACCCTTTAGTCAAGTAGGAAAACAATAGGAAAAAGCGAAAACAAAGCACTTGGTATAACAACTGTGAACCTTTAGAGTTGTTCCATTAACCACTTTAATTCTCTTACTCTTTGTGGGAAGGAATAAACAAACCCTGGGTTGTCAGTCTCCACTGAAGCCATATCCTGCTTGAAAAAATATGACTGAGTGTTTTTTGTGTCTTTCTAAAGAATGCATCCATCCTTTTTAACTTTTATTCATTCAATCATTTTTGCAATATATATTAAGAAAAAAAAAACTTTTTCATTTTTTATTAATTATATTACTCCAAAAAGGAGAACATTTTTTTTTATTACGAAAGTATTTTAATAGTATGCAAAAATATTATTTTGCACATATAATGGAGGCCTATAAGCTGAGGCTTTTTCATATAATCAATTTCTTTCAAAGTGTTTCTCATTCCTCGACTCTCTATAAAGATTTCATAAATAAATATTTATATAAAAATGATTTGCACATAATACTAACGTTAGTTCCTGTTTCATTAGAGTTGTTGTTTGTTGTAACATGGTATTTGTCAATGAGTTGTCCACAGTTTAGATGCTGGATGGGCTCCCAGGTGTTCTCAGTATGGTCATAGCCCACCCACTTTACCAAAAACTCCACGATACCATGGCGTTCACGGCGATCCACTAAACGCTCGACCTCATATGAGCGAAACTTTCCAACAGCTGAATTCATCGTATCACGAGATCTCCTTTAAACAAATGCATTCGTTAATAAAAAAAGTAAAGTTTTATCAAGTTTTATAAGGATCAAAAAGTTGTAGGACTGAATTAATTAATATTTTTTTATTGAACTTATTCCGACACAACGCGTACGCTTTCTGGAACTGGTTTTCCGGTATTCCCTTGAGAGATACGTCACGGCTGCTTGGAGATCTTCTGCGGAGCTGTTTCGGTTTCGCTTCAAGTTCCGCTTCAGCTGCGGAAAGAGGAAGAACTCCGACGGTGTCAGAGCTGGACTGTACGGAGATGGGGCAGCGAACTAACTAACTTCGCATGGTGAAATCTACGGTAGTCATTTTTTTGGACGCAACCGTCCTTAATTTATGAACAATCAGACAAATGTTTGTGCATCGGTCCAGGAACGACTTCACTTTGGCCACTTTTTCATCACTCTGCTGCCCCTTATGTTATGTGCCCCTTATCCAAGACGCCCGTACTCATTCCGAGTCTCCGTCGCAGTTTTCCCGAATTTGACGCAGAATTTAATAGCGTAGCGCTGCTAGAGATTTTTCCCATCTTAGATCGCGACGTTTGTTAACAGAGGTTCAAGGAAGTGCATACTTTCCCCTTGGCTGTAGGCGACTGGAAAAAATATTGTTCTCTTCGGACTACTACGATGAGGTGGTTCGACCACCCTTCACCACTCCTTACGCGCTACAGAATTACAGTTCTACTACTTTTGGATCCTACCCTGTAATTATTTATAAGACCACTTACAATTTCATATTTAAGCTCAACTAAGCGCAACTGTAATGAAATCTTGGAATCCAATATGTGTTTACCGATAAACGTGCCAGGTGACGCCGAATGGGATTCACTGTAAAACCACACAAAATTATCGATTAATCTGCTTTGAAAGCAAATATATCTCATTGATATGCGCATACATAAAATCCAATTTAAAATAATTAAAGAAGCAATAGCAGCTTGCCAAGGCAATGGGAATCCCAGAGATTTTTTAATTCAGGAAAAAAGGTTCAGCAAAAAGGCTGAAAAGAAAAAAATTGCAAATCAGGTTAGCTCGTGATAAATTTGTGGGGTATTCAATCAAAGTGACACTTAACAAATTAATAAGATTGATTTGAGAACAAACTTGCGTGCTGATTTGGAACAGAGAACGAAGTTGTGTTTTATTATTTGAGATTATTCATGCAGACCCGTCAGGTATACTAATTAAAGATTAGGTTGATTTAATTAAGCTAGATCACATTCACTTTACATTAAACAATTAGGCTGGTTACACTCGGGACGTACTCATTTCCAAAGGTTTTATTCAATTTTAAGCTGCTTTGATACTTACCAATATCTTCAATAACCATTATTTTATTGTACAGTGGCGTATAGTGGTTGATGCGGCTTATACAGCTGACAAAAAGTAAATAGCTTCTCAAAGGAGCAAACTATCTCCATTCAATTTGACATTGGGAAATAGTTTAGGATGATATATAAATACGTCAAGTTTCGTAAGAATCGAAAGGGTACACTACATAACTGCCACATAACCCAAAATCGGTATTGGCTATATCTTCGTCATTCATCATGCTTTTTAAAGGGGTCTACGCAGAATGCAAAAAAATTTCGCACGGAATGACAAAACCATATAAAAAAAAAATCCCATTTGGGATAATATTTTCATTAATTCACTGCTTTTTTTATTTAGTTTGAAGCATACATTCAGGGCCGTAGAGAGAAAATCCGGGCCCGGGGGAAAATGTACCGGCCCCTCTATTACACCTTTAGCTTGAACCACGACAGTACGACAGTAACTGCACCGGGCCCCTGAGAAAACTCCGGGCCGGTGGGTAATCCACCCCTTCAAACACCCCTCGACGGGCCTGCATACATACATACATACAAGTGCCAGTGTGCATGCATTAGCTTGTGTGCTAGCTAGTATTTTTGCTTGCTTCTCGCTCTCTCTCTCACTTTTTTTACTCTCACAAAATTTATGCTCTTAATCAGTGATGTGCACCCATAGCCCGTGGGGCCCGAATGAAAATGAGTACATATTCACACAGACACGAGCCGAGCACTTGCCGAAGTAAAAAGCCAAAACGAAAAAATGCTAGCGCGCACTGACAGAATAGCTGTAGTGGCGCGTACTTAGCTATTTTCACTTTTCAGTTGCGCACTATACCAATACATTTACAATTTTGGCCGCTATCTATCTTCTTGCACATCCCTGCTCTTAATAAACTCTCAATTACTCTACCATGATTCAAAGTTGCGTTATTCAAAAGAGACATGTCAAATTATTGAGGTTATGTTTCATGTCACCAGACGCTTTTGTGAAGCAACATCTACATATATATATATATATATAGTATGACGTATGTACACACATAGTGCATGTGCTGAAGTATTTCTACATACAATGAGATCAAAATTTATTCGGACACTTATTAAGTAGCATAATATTTTATTAAAAAAGGACTTACTACAATTATTAACAGAAATTTGCTGGCACTTTTTATAAAAAATTTTCACTTTTGTATTAAAACAACATCCTTTTCTAGATGTGTGTTTTCCAACAATGGAATCCCTAGGCACAGTTATTAAAACGTATTTTCTTGCGCAAATAAAAGTGGAAACTTCGTGCTCCCAAAAAAAGTGAGGCTCAAATTGGTAACAATGACTTGCAACGAAGTGTGTGTGCTATGTGCGTGCTAATATGTACCTACTTATATGTATGTATGTATGAATTGCATATTTTTGAATGCATTGACAAAAATTGCAAATAGCTTAGTCTCATATTCGCAATTATTTTAAAAACGCCATCTTCGTTTAATTGCACTTACGATTTAGCTCTCAAAAGCGTTAATTAATTTTTCACTTGCTTTTCACTTAGATCTTTACTCACAAAATGTACGATTTGCACGCAAAAAAGTATTACCGTAACAGCAAACGCTAAAAGAGTGTGACCATAAAATCATTAACCTAAAAAAATACTATGTTCAAACTTAGTTTAGTATTAAAGGTTTTTAAAACACTTTACTGCATTGAGAGTTGCTGTTATTTACGTAACAAAATGCTGTCAGTTAAAATTATTTAATACAGTTTTATGTTTAGTGTTGCAAAATTAAGTTTAATGACAGAGTTTTATTACAGCAGACGTAAATAGTGTGACCATAACATATGGGATTAAAACAGACTAAACGAAAAAACTTTTTTTAGTGTTAAAAAGTTTTGAGAGCACCATAACAAGTTGAGAGTTGGTGCCCTAATTAATTTTGCTTTTATTTAGGTGCTTATTGTAACTGAGTGCTGGTTTATGGTTAGAGTTGCAAAATGAGAATTTCTTAAAGCTATTTAATGCAGCTTTATGTTTAAAGTTTTAACATAAACTTTTGAAGACACAATTTTATTACAGCAGCAGTAAAATAGTGTGACCATAACACATGGGACTAAACTAAATAAATAGATTATTACTCTTACAGGACCGAATTAAAATGGGAGAACCTAAAACTTAAAAAATAATTTGGACTCAGAATTATGTTCATATAGCAATAAATAGTCACAGAAAAAAAATTTCAAGCTTCTTTGGATCCAAGTTTGGCCGCATTATGATATTGCCTAGGCAATATTGAGCCTGAATGATACAATTTCTACGGTACGTATACGCAATTGCTGAATACAAATTTTTGGCATTTCTGTATATGATTACTATTTGCTTAGATGTTTTTTTCGGAAAACGATGCCGAATATTTTATACATGACTTGCATAAAAAAACTTTTAATCGTATTCGTTTTGAAACTGCAAGTTTTGTGCTCCGAATTTCACCAAAATGAGTTTTTTATTGAAACACCTTTTTTGCAAAGAGAATTTGCATAATAGGTTCAAAAGTACGCATTTTAAGCAGAAATTTTTTTTAAATTATTTTTTGATATTCTTATACTGTATCTACGCCAATTTCAAGTAAGATATTTATTGATAATTATTTTGAATTATTTTTTTTCTGACTTAACTCAAAAATAGCATGCACAACTCAAACCGAATTTTTTGCATACGTTCCTATACACAGACATGGTTCATATCTTACATAAAATAAGGTCATGTCTTGGATAATAAAAATTACCCTTGCAATAAAAATAACTAAATCGTGGTTTATTTTTATAAAAATTATTTAAAAGAAATTGTTTAAAAGAAAAATTAATAAAGTTCTTGCCATATTTTAATCAAACGAAAAAATTAATTAATCGAAAGGTTCAGAGCTATGCTAATAAAGATTAAGGGAAATATAACTAGATATTGATAGCAAAATATGTGGAAATGGGGAGCTTGCAAAATCGAAAACGAACAAAATTTATTTGTTTTCCTTTTTTTTTTTATTATTTTTAAAAACGTTTGTGAGTGAAATGATATTAAGCAGCTTTTGCATGAATTCGAACAAAGATGACGTCACACTAAGAGCATTTTAAGCAAGAACATCCAGTTTTACACAGACTGTATCTTCTTTTCTGCCCTTTTGAATCCAAAATATTCGGTTTTTCATAATTGATCTTTTTAAGAGCATCCTGGACATATTTTGATTGCTGATTTCGTAGTGAAAGTGTCAAAAGTGCTGGTGATGCTGCGCCTGAAAAGCTGTGATGGGCAAAACTCATACCAACAAACATTTCTTTGTGTGAGTAAACAGCGCAGTAAGCAAAATCGCACGAGAGAGAAAGAACCGCAATTAAGCAAAAACGAGCGAGAGATTTCACACACTTGGACCGTACATGAGCCGATTGCGCTGCGGCAGATTTTGGTGCAATAGCCTCGCGAGTTATGTAAATTGAGAGATCACTGTCTTAAACCATGCGCATGGGCTTATTGTATTGACTATGCTTTTATTGTCTTTGATTTAAAATACCTATTGAACACTAGCAAACAAAAAAATGTATACCATGTATTGCAATGATAGCTAATATTATATAGCCCCACTCTAGTACGGGTGGGTAGTGCAGGACAAGCGATTTCAGTAGGCACTAGGTAATGACCAGTACTTACCTTGCTATTTACCTCTTTATTTCCATCTTATTAACAAATGTCATGGCGGTAAGCAATCGCCACCACCCCGTTTACCAGTAGACAGCGGCATTACTACTTACGCCTTCGTTTACCAGTAGACAGCGGCATCACCACTTACTTACGCTTTTGTACACTAGTAGACAGCGTAGTAGTCGCCAATACATATTTTATACCTACTGAATTCATTAAAATTGAAAACACACATATATTTTAATATTATCTTGTATTATTTCAGAATTATTTTCATCTACATTCATTATTTTAATACCCTGTACCGTATGGTACAAAGGGTATATTGTGTTTGTGCAAGCCGAAAATGTATGTAACGTACAGAAGGAGAAGTCGGAGACGCCCCAAAGTTACCTAAAGTATGATCAGAGTGACTAGAGAAGTCGATATACCCATGTCCGTCTGTCCGTATGAACGCCTAGATCTCAGAGATGGTAAGAGCTAGAGCAACCAAACTTTCAGATAAGATCCCTTATTAATCCATAGGAGATAAGTTTATTTTATTTTTTTGATATCGGGACTACATTATATAGCTCCCATAGGGGTGTTTCAGAGGACCTCGAAAAAAAGCAAAAGTTTTAGATGGATAATTCTTTTGTTTATGAAGATATCATAACCAAATTTGGTAATCGGAAGTTTTTTAGAAACCCCCAGCACTGTACCAAATTTTATCAAAATCGGTTGACTATATCATATAGGTTCCATAGAATCGATCGGTCGAAAATTTGTTTTTTGTACAAAATTCGTTGTGTTTCGTTTGTTTGTGAAGATATTGTAACCAAATTTGACATTAAGAAGTTTTTTAGAGTTCCCAAGCACTGTACCAAATTTGATCAAAATCGGTTGACTATATCATATAGCTCCCATAGGGCCGATCGGTCGAAAAAAAGTTTTTGATTAAAAAATCGTCTGTTTTTGGTTGTTTATGAAGGTATCATAATCTAATTTGGCAATCAAATGTCTTTTGGTGTTCTTAAGCAATTTACCGGATTTGATTGCAAGCAGTGGTACAGGGTATCCCAAAGTCGTCCGCGCCCGACTTTAACGTACGCCATCTTTTTGTTTAAAACGCTTGTTTTTTTTGAAAATGCGTTTTTTTTGCAGCTGGAGGGCTTTTTTAAGGTTAACTTCTGACGGTCCGGCTTCAATTCCAATTGCATCTGAAATTATAAAAATTTAATTTTGGCGCTGAAAATATTTATTGGGAGCTTTAATAAGCTTACCGATTTTTTCTTTATAGACTTTTAAACTGCTTTCGTTTCCTTGCAAGCCGTGCAAACTTGACGGCGGTCCAAACGAAAATAAACAAAATTCCAGAACATTCAGGAATCGTCATACATTTGTTTGTGTAAATTATAGTCGTGACGAATACGCAGAATACACACAAAAAGAATAGCGAAAAATTCGCTTTACTTTATATTCCCGTATTAAGAAAAGGAGGCGAACTGCTTTTTTTCTTCTTTACTCGCTTTGCGTTTGTTGTTTGTCATATTTCGTTCGCCGACCGTTTACCTCGCGCATTACCAGGGGTTTGCAAAGTAGGTAGCTACCTGTGACAAACGATGTAAGTACTTACTGGAGGACAATTGCCATCAGCCGTACTAGAGGGTCTATTATATGCAAAAGATCAATAACAATATTTTTTTTTTTTAAGTTTGAGTGTGCATCAAAAATAATGGGACTTTAAAAAATAATACGTATACGCAATATAGCGTTATATGGGTACTAAGACAAGTCACGGCCGAATCGATAAAAAAAGTTGCTATCATTATCAAATCCCTTAAGCCTTAGCTCTGTACAAGCATTTTTCGACTTTTGTGCTAAAGTTTGAAAATTTAGCCCGAGGTATAGTGTACAGTCAAGTGCATCAAAATTGCTTTTGAGTTTTTTAAATAACTTTGATATTTTTTTAAAAACTGATTGGCAGACTGTTTCTTTATAACTTCTTGTATAGCTTGTAGATTGTTTTAAATATTTTCAACAACATTTTTTGCGTAGTTTTTATACGCCACCAAGTAAAAGTTTTCATACTTTTAAAGAGCTACATACTACTATTAAGCAAAAGAAATTGGCAACATTTCCGAAAGTTTCACCATCAATAGTACTTGAATATTTGAAAACTGTCTTAACATAAAAATGAAAATATGGCAAACAAGTAGTAAGTAGTAGTGTCTGACAGGTGTGTTGTCTAAAAAAAAAAGTTCAAAGAAGTATTTGCAGGCTTTAAAGTTGTCTTGAAAATTTCAGCAGCTTTTCGATATACTTAAAGCTGTGCACAACTTAATAAAAATAAAATTTCAATATAAAACGGCAGCAAATTGAATAAACTTATTTGAAACGCATATTTTGCATAGTTGGTTTTGGCGGCCCCTTAAAACAATATTTTCCTGCTTATATGCATACCTTAGACATAAAGCCGCGCCAGCAAATGATATCGTAAAAAATTATGCGCAAACTTGGCAGAAACTTTGGAGCTAACTTGGCCCAAATGTTGTTACGGCTTTAAAGCAGATAAAAGCATTTCAGCTGAAAATTAAGTTGCTATTGTTTTTGGCACGGACAAATTTTTACGGCTGCCTGAGTGGAAAGCAAAGTTTTATTACTCCCAAATTAAAGGCTCAATTATGCGTACGGACATTGCGACTGTAGCTGAAGTGTAATGTCAATGTGCTGCAAACGTGCACGGCATAAATCATTGGGGTTAAGAGTCCAACCGTGAAGTGGAGGAGCATTGGTACCATATTCAAATATTTGCACAATAAAATGCTAAGCGTCAGCTGCAATCCAACTGTGAGTGATTGCAAGGAGTACTCTGGACTCTTTTGGATAGGCTGTAGCATACTACTATAATAAAGCTATAAATAAGGTTGGCAAATTTCCGTGCAGGGACTTGGCGACGTCTATCAACATTGTCGACTGCAATTGGAGCACGGAAGTGGCTGCTATGCCATCATTTCCGGCAGCCATTGATTGACATAGTAAATGCCAAGTGGCAGCACTTAAATGAGCACTGTGCGTTAAGTGTGTGTGTATCTATATATGTGTGACTATCTGTGTGTGAGTGTAACACATTACGCTTGAGAAGTTTGTGCAAAAAATCAACTGATTGCAAAATGTTGGGCCTTAAAATAAAACCTAATTGATAAGCAGCGTCAGGCAGCGGCCATAATGTTTGTTTACACACACACACACATGACTAAGTTACCAAGCAAACAAACATAGTTAATGCTAGGTTTACACTGCCTATCCCTAGTCTTATAATTACATATAACTTCAGAAATATGGTATTAAAATTATTATTATTATATCATGTTGATGTTTAGACTGTTAGTATAATAAGAGTATATACACTACTTAAACAATTCTACACGGGATTTGCTACTTTCAAAAATTTTGAGTATTTTGTATATTGTGTGAATCGAGTTCGCGTAATACATCTCTGTTTGGACGGAAAAGATTGAGACGAACAAGTCCATAATTTTTCGTATTAGTACGGATTAAAATTTCTTGAACGAAAACGAATAAAATTGTATTTTTATTGCTGTCGTAAATCATCTCCATCTCCGTTGCTTCCGAATAACCGTGATCTGCAAAAGTACCATATGTTTTTTTCCAGTTTGTAAAGCCTTCTCTAACAAGAAGTATAAGGTATTTGGTGGCAGTTTAATTAATAAAGCCATGCTCTTCAAAATTTGATATTTCTACTGGTTTAATTGGGAATTTATACCCATCATCTGAATCCAGGCCCGTTTAAAAAAAATACTTTTTAACAAAGATAACTTTTTATACCCTGTACATGTAAGGGTTAAGTTAAGTTTGTGCAAGCCGAAAATGTATGTTACCTACAGAAGGAGACCCCTCAAAGTTACCCAAAGTATGATCAGTGTGACTAGAGATATCGATATATCCATGTCCGTCTGTCTGCTTGTATGAACGCCTAGATATCAGAGATGGTAAGAGCAACCAAACTTTAAATACCTTATTATCGCACGGTAGACAAGTTTATTTTTTTTTTTTGATATCGGGGTTACATTTTATAGCTTCCATAGGGGTGTTTCAGAGTTTTGGATAATTCGTTTGTTTATGAAAAAATCTTAACTAAATTTGGCGTCCCGAAGTTTCATAGAGTTCCCCATCATCGTACCAAATTTGATCAAAATCAGTTGACTGTATCATATAGCCCACATATGACCGAACGGTCAAAAAAGTTTTTGGTGCATAACTCGGTTCTTTATAAAGATATCGAAACCAAATTTGGCATTCGGAAGTCTTTTAGAGTTTTCCAGCACTGTACTTAATTTGATCAAAATCGGATAAATATCACCATAGTTACCGATTGGTAAAAAACGTTTTTTGTGAAGTATTGTAGCCAAATTTGGCAATCGAATATCTTTTGAAATTCTTAAGCAATCGGATTTGAGTGTAATCTGGTGGTACAGGGTATCTCAAAGTAGTCCGTGCCCTACTTTAACGTACGCCATCTTTATTTATGAATTTTGAAGTACTTAAAGTTATATTTTGTTCAGAATCTCGGGGAACACCTGCTCTGTTCCTATAGTTGGATTCAAACACAATCCATTAGATTCATTCTGTCATTACCATGGTAAAAAGAGTTAAGTTTAGAGCAGTGGTGGGCAGTCTGTCATTTTACATAACTCGCGAGTACGATTTCTCTCTCGTTTTTGCTTGGTTGCGGTTCTTTCTCTTTCGTGCGCTTTTGCTTACAGCGCTGCTTACTCACACAAAGATGTATTTGTTTGTATGAGTTTTGCCCACCACTGGTTTAGAGTATCAGGCAGCGTCTTTACCAGCATTTGGAGTGCGTAGTGCGCAATTCTTGTTCACATTGTTGTGACATAAAATTTTATCAACCTGCGGCACCAATAGTCTGCTCGCACAATGTTACAGTGTAAACCTAGCATCAGACAGACTCTCATTCACACTCACTCACACACACACTCACAGAGATTCACTCAAAGCTATCTCTAGGCACTCAATTAAGAAAACAATGGCGGCAGAGTTTTTGCGTCAATTGCCTTTTTGTTTTCGCTTTCGATTACATGCCACCAAGAAACCAGAAAACCCGCTTTTTATGGCCTTGCCACATGCCCCTATATCATATTTGTTGTCTTGTAAATTGATTTGCTTTGTACATTTTGCTGGTTTCTATTTCTGCTAGTATTCTTGCTCTATCTACACTTAGCCATCTATAAAAACTTTTATGACAGCTGCCCCGACCCTTGGCTATGCCCTAGATATGCTCCACTCAACTTTTTCTCATTAGCTGGCGTCTTCAAAACAAATTTTCGACTGGCTTTTGTCGAAAAGTTTCGGATGTTTAACATATTTTCACTAGTTTTTACTTTTATGCGCTCTTAATTATAATTATCATGAATTTTGTTTTGTTCTGCTTAAGCAGCAAGTTCTTAGCTTTGAATATTAAATATGATAACAATGGCTAATAAAATTAGGTTATATCTTTCCGCATTTTAAGTAGGTTTGCATTGTAAAAGAATTTTGGCTTGGGTATTATTGTAATTAAGATGAATATTATAATAAGCTGTTTGCGATTTTAGCAAAAATTACGAAACTGTCAAAAAATTAGAAGTCAAGAAATCTTCAAATTGTAATTATATATGTGTAAAATAATGAATAAAGACTTTAAGACACTAAGAGTTTCTAGTCGATTTGGAAGCTGCTTCTCAAAACTCGAAATAATAATAATAATAATTTCCCTGATTTCAACAGTTCTCATCCGATATTCATGGCCTTCAAAAATATGTCGACTGGAAATTATCATTTAAGCAAATATTTCAAATTGTATGTATGTAAGCAGGCCCGTCGAGAGAGGGCGCGATATAATTACTGTCGTACTTTCGTGATTCAAACTAAAGGTGTAATAGAGGGGCAGGTACATTTTCCCCCGGGCCCGGATTTTCTCTCTACGGCCCTGTATGTAAGATACAAGGTTTAGTTAATTATATGAATCTATGTGATTTTTTTGAAAAGGATTAACAAATTTAAGATTTACAAATTTTTTTGCATTGTTTAGTTCTTTTTTTTACCTTTTGGGTGAGACGCATAAAAAGATATGAAAAACTGAAACTTCGTCATAAAGACGACGGCAGGTAAAATTTTGCATTTTTTTTTATATCTTATCCTCAACATGTTTAAGTCATTTCCGTAGTAATATGGCACGCTAAAACCGAAAATGAAGTCCAAAAATGTTTTCATGGAACGGATTTCGTGATATTTCGAAAAAACTACTATTCGAAATTAAAAAAAAAGTGTCTCTACTTAAAACTAAATACACAACGGGCCAGTCTAGGCCTAAGTAAGCTGGCTTTGAAGCCACCGGCCGCTTCAACCTAACCTAAAACTAAATATCTCAGGTTGTAGTAAACTGATTTTGATTATTTTTTTTTACCAAACTGTAGATAATTGAATTATCCATCGATTAGGCATGGAACATATTTTTATCAAATATACGGTTTGAACGTTATTTATCCATTCATATGAAATATTTCGTAATTTTCAGAAAATTTTTGAGAACAATTTTATTTAAACTTAGTAATTTGTTTAAGGAAAATCTAAAGGAAATTTAATAGGAATTTTAGTTCATGAGTTGGGTTGCGTTTTAAGGATTCGATGACGTCAACTTAAGAACTGTGCTAGAAAAACTAGATTACATTATTCGAAATCTGCATTAAATAAAAATCAATCTGGTTCAATAGTGTAGATTTTTAAGTTTATATTCCATAATGCGATGAATAGTGACATAAAGAGCTTATTGCAAAACTTCGAGCTCTAAAAATTAAAGGACTTTTTCAATGATTTTATTTTATGAAAAAGCATTTCATCCGGCCATAATTTAATAAATTTGCAGCCCTTCCGATTCTATTCTATTATTTAAAAAAAGCTATAATTTGTTGATTGGGAGTTCTATAGATATTTCCCATATTGCCAAATATATAGTTCTTGTATTTTATATCCTGAAAAATTTGTGCAGCTGCAAAATAAGTCAAAATCCTTTTCAAGCTACTAAATACGCAAAGTAAATTTCACTGCTTCTTTAAAAAACCAAATCAAGCTTTAAATATTTTAAATGCCAAATTGTCCGAAACATTTTAACCCAAATTGACTGACCTATTTAAATGCCCAAAAAAAACCCATAAGCTGCTACCTTTAGCAGCTTAAAGAGTCAACTCTTAAAATTTATTAAATGTTTGGCAAGATATAGTAGATGAAGCAACATTTGGCCAAAGCACATAGCACTCACACAAATACAGTCACAGCTGTGCACATTGCAGACATATGGCTAACACACACATAGACCAACCAATTCTAAGCCAGTCGAAAACTTGTTACGAGCTGCAAACTAACCTGAATCTCTTCCTCTATACATTTCAATTTTTATACCCAAAATAGCAGATGGCGCTAGGGAGTCTCGACAGCATCATACTATAGAACAAAAAGTTGTCTGACCGACTTTTATATACTCATTACTTAAGACATTGACAGACAATGGTATAGCCTTTAATCCTTTGACCATAAAGTCTATGGACAGTATGTAAAAAGAAACTTCAGTGCTTAGGAACACACAGTTTTTTATTGCCTTGTCCGCATGAACAACTAGATACCGTAGATCATAAGAGCTAGGAATTCCAAAATTTTACCAAAGTTAGGTTATGTGTGGTCCCATTTACCCGTAGAAAAAATTCTCGTTTTACAGCAACCCATTATCCTGTCAAAATTGAAGTTAAAAGATTTTTTCGAAAAACATGTGGCACTTTTTTCAGTTATTTGTCAATATCTTTTGAATAAAATTTTGTATCTACAGATCGAAAGGTATTGATGTGCTCTTTACAGTGATATATGATATGTACTGATAAAGTAAAAATTATTAAGGTTACAAGCAACCAAAGTCGAAAAAAGTGTAATTTTCGACCATTTTTCAAAACTACAAATTTTCGGATTGCTTTTTATTAACGAAAAAAGATTTGTAAAAATGAATAAAAAGGAATAACAAATATTCTCGAACTTCATAAGGTTACATGTTACATACGTGTTAGAAAACCTAATGTATCCTTTTTGCTCTAGTAGTACATAACAAGAGTAACAATAACAGCAACAACAACAATAAAAGCTATTTCTTGCATATAAATGATTTTGATAACGCGAACTGACATCTTTCGACTTCATTATTTAAAATTCAAATTATTTACATAGCACCCGGGCAGAGAAGCGCACAAAGCTGCAGTGCGACAAAGTTGGCCACACGGACAATGGATCATTTGGTTGTTGCTGTTGTTTTTGTTGCAGTGTAGTTGTTGTTGTTGTTATTATTGTTGGCATTGTTATGCTGCGCTCTAAACTAGGTCAGGCTGTTGTTACAGTGTAAGCCAGACAGCTACAACAATTATTTTTATTAGCCTTAGAGATAACACATACACAAGGACGCACACTCGCACACACACACACACACAAAGCATATGGAAATTTTTTTTTTTATTCTATGCAAGTGTGTGTGTTTATTTTGTATGCTGTCAGGCTGTCAAATAAAGGAATCTTATCTCATAGTACTTGATAAAGGTTGCTGATCAAGCGTGACATAGGCCAAGTTCGTGGACTTAGCCAGAAGCAAAATCTAGCCAACAACAACAACTACAAAAGTAACTTATTAGATTAAGCCATAGCCTATTTGTCAGTTCATTGAGCACGCGGAAAGGTCGGAAAAGCCGGATGAAAAAAAGCATTTGGCGTTTTCTATGCAAATGGAAAGCAGTTCCTGCTTGCGCTGAATGCTAAAATTTGTAGGATTTGGATTTCTGGCATAAGGGCCCATACGCAGCATGCAAAAATTCCGCAAAAAATGTAAAAACTTCATATAAAAAAAAATTCCCTTTTTTGAGAATTTTTGGAATTTTGACATTTCGTGCGGAATTTTTGCATGCTGCCTATGGGCCTTAACCAGTTAAGTCGATTTTTTTTTTCTAAAATGAGTTTGGTCAAATTTGCAAAGATCAGTTGAAATTGAAACGTACAAACCAAAAAAAAACCGCTTTCCGGCACAACCAGTCAAGTCCAGGTATGAGTGACTTTTACTTGTTACGTAGGGGCTTCGATTTTAATAAAATTTTTCAAGTACTATGCTTATTTCTAGTGCTCTATTTAAATTCTTCTGTAGGACTTCTAAAATTAACTAAATTGTGCCAAATTGATACACAGATATTCTATGTATAATAATCGATTTACTATGACATATTTGAATATTAGTTTGTTTTTAAAGGCCTGTACGCAGCATGAAAAATTTCGCACGAAATGACAAAACTTCATATAAAAAAAAAATCCCATTTGGGATATCCCAATGGTAACAACTCGACGAAAGGTGTTTTTTTTTTCTCAAACGATTTGGTTACAATTTTATTTAATTTTTTTCAAAATTGTAAGTTTTGTAAACCGAATTATTTAACAACGCAAAATCATTTTTTTCGATCTTTGGAGAATTTTTGAATAGATTCTGAAAAATTTTGTTTTTTGTTGATTTTTCTCGTTGTGCGTTGTTTACTCTCGCTGTGTATTTGTATACTTTAAAAGTCATCATCGGGTGGGGGCAGTGCTGCCTCCTGTGCCTCCTTCAAGCGCTGCTGTACTAGCTGCCGATTAACTTCATCCATTGGAAAATCTGGCGGCATCGGAGCTGTCATGGGAACAAACTGCAAATTTGGATCGTTTATAAGTTTACGAGCGGCAATAAGGAAAGGATTCCTTTTCTTCCAAGCGCATTGTGATAAAGAAACATCGTCCTGTAAGAAACAAACGAAATAAATGGACAGTTTAGTTTTCCAAGTGTGAGAGTGGTTGAGGACAACAACGCAATTATTTATGCCAAATAGCTTAATTATGGTAGAAATATTTTTTCATAAATGTTTACAATTTTAAATTGAAGAATTCGTAACATAAACTTTATTTTAGCATTTACTGGGCCAGCGTTACCTTAAATATAGACAGGAAGACGAAGGAAAATGATCTAGACATTTTCGTCCGACGGTCTTTCGTCACGAACTTTAGAGATTATTAGAGCTATGATAACCAAAGTTGATATTTGAACTTCATAAGTATGCAAGAAATGACAACTCTGCCATTCTTTCATCTACCTACATCTACAATTGGACATTATTGCAAAATGGGCAAACTGCTGGAACATCTAGCTTAATGGTGACAAATCTAAAAGCGTTCTATTTTCCTTAAGGAAAGACCCTAGCTCTGCGCTCACCTTAAACGAGAATATAATTCCTGTTACCCCAACTCGGCATCCACCACGACGCAAAACTGTGCTGGAGTCTGCAAATTAAAATAAAAGATGGCGTACGTTAAAGTCGGGCGCGGACGACTTTGGGATACCCTGTACCACCAAATTGCAATCAAGTCCGATATATTGCTTACAAACTCCAAAAGATATTTCTTTGCCAAATAAACGAAACACAACGAATTTTGTTCAAAATACGTTTTTTTGACCGATTGGTCCTATGGGAGCTATATGATATAGTCAACCAATTTTGATAAAATTTGGTACAGTTTTGAAGATCTCTAAAAAACTTCCGATTGCCAAATTTGGTTATGATATCTTCATAAGCAAACGAATTATCCATCGAAAACTTTTGGTTTTTTTCGAGGTCCTCTGAAACACCCCTATGGGAGCTATATAATGTAGTCCCGATATCAAAAAAATAAAATAAACTTGTCTCCTATGGATTAATAAGGGATCTTATCTGAAAGTTTGGTTGCTCTAGCTCTTACCATCTCTGAGATCTAGGCGTTCATACGGACAGACGGACATGGGTATATCGACTTCTCTAGTCACTCTGATCATACTTTAGGTAACTTTGGGGGGTCTCCGACTTCTCCTTCTGTACGTTACATACATTTTCGGCTTGCACAAACACAATATACCCTTTGTACCATACGGTACAGGGTATAAAAAGCTTGCCTAAATGGAGTGGCTACTGACATGCTCACCGAAAACTCCACAAGGATCTCAGAATTTATTTTGCGGGTGACATTATATTTATATTAACTATGCAGCCATTACAAGGACCGCTTAAGATTCCAACCCAATTCTCTTGACTTTACCCTGGCCGGTTATAAGAAAATTTACCGAATTTATTTATTTTTGGAAATCTGTGTACTTTGTAAAACTTGAGATCTTTGGTTCGAGTGCCAGTCGTGCGATTTTTTGGCTACCTTATGATGGTACTAGACATCTCGAAGTCGGCTGCGTCCGGCGTTAACTTTCGTCATAATCTTGTGTTGGAATATTTAGCATGACTTGATTTCTTAAAATCTACGAATTCGTGGTTTCATTGAATACGGCTTTATACCAGTGGTCGACACGAAATACGCTCACATTTAAGCTTGTGATTGGCGCAGTGACGTCACAACGCTTCAACTCGTGTCTGTTGCTGCACAAGCAATCTGAGCATACTACTGGATAAGAACTAAAGTGTTTAACGTAATTAGGACTGTATCCTTAATTCTAAGGGAAAATCTAACGCATTGTATTTATATTCCGATCAGTTAAGCTTTTTGAAGCCTTTGACGTGCATCCGCCAAGCCTGAGAGCCCCAAAATGTTGCCGGAGGTAGATTTTGTAGATATAGAATTGCTTTCGAATAAGCTTTTAAAAATCAATCATTCCGAAAATTTCCACATTTGCAGCGCACAAAATACTTAAGAACTGTAACTAGAGGCTCAGCTGAAAACCCCACTGCTGTAATTTATTGAACCCTATTATTGCCTTATCTCAAATCAGGGCAGCATGTCCAGCTGTCTTCCTTTAAAATGGACAAATTTTTTATACAATTAGGCACTATATTGTCAACTTACCTTCAAACACTTTTTGGGGAAAAATGTAAGAGCTTTTTCCTGCACATCCCAATCCTGGCTGACGCCTTTTAAGCCGTCCAGCACTATAAGCACTGGTGGCTCATTTTTGCACAAACAAAAATTCTTCCGAAAATCGATATAGGACGGCCAGTCGAGCATAATAAGAGAATAATCGTGGAAGAGAGATTCTGCAAAAATAGTTGGATCATCAGTGTAACATAGCGCAAACTTAATAAGGCCGCGATTGGTGTTAAAGGCTAATATTATAGAATCTTTTTTTTCTTGCTCCTTTCCAATCAGCAGACATTGAAAAGTTGGAATTGCGTTTCGAGCCATGATAACAACTGTAAGTTATAAGAAATACAAATTTTTTATTAACAATATTTTAATACCCTTCAACTTATGAAAAAGATGAAAAAAATGTTTATGTCACTTTAAAGAACAAGCCATTAAGTTTAATAATAGTAGCTTCAATTGTTTTAGGGTTTTGTTTGATGCAGTCACATTTTATGCCCTTGATTCCTAGTACACAGTATTGGTAATACACTGTTCCAAAAATTATCAATTTTTTATAGGCATACAAACAATAAGCAAAAAACTTCCTCGTGAGAATGAGGTTGACGAAAAAAAATACTTTTAATAAATGAGTTGAATTATAAAATTGTATTGAAAACGCCAATAGGGTGATACCCTATCATGCGACTTTTTCAATTTACTACTGGAAGCTATCCTGCAACAGGCCGATGTCAACAGGTCAGGCACTATCTTTTATAAGAGTGTCATGCTGCTGACGTATGCTGATGACATTGACATCATTGGCACTAACGTACGTGCAGTAAGCGGAGCATTCTCATAAATTGAAAAAGAGTCGAAAAACATGGGTCTGGCGGTAAACCTGGACAAGACGAAATACCTGCTATCTACTAGTAAGGAAACTACAACTTCGAAGTTGTCAAAGATTTCGTGTACTGTGGAACCAGTATCAAAGACACAAAAAAAAATGTGGTACAGTCGAGGCGGTGCCCGACAGTGGAATACCCTGTACCTTTTGTGTCAAAAAAGTTTTTCCTGCATATTCCATCTAAGAACTTTCCAATTGGAATTTTTTTTTTTTTGGTGAAAATCGATATTTATACCTATAAGTTCCCTAAATTTTTACCCATTTTGATGAAACTCGAAAGTTACAACAAAGAACTTATTTAAAGTATACGGGGTAAGTTTCAAGTTGGTATGTTGAGGGGTGTGGGAGAAAACACGGTAAATGGATTGCGGGGTGGGGGGACCGCATCGATAAAATTTGGATGTGGATTTGTTCATTAGAGCCACATGAATGAGCTTACCAAAAATTGTGATTCTAGGTCACTTGTAGCCATAATTGCGTAGAGTCAAATATTGCCACAGTTTATTGGCAAGGGGAGGTGAAATTTGCACATTTTTGACTATAACTTTTGTTGTATTTGTCCGATTTTGTTAATTTTTTACACATAGATGCATGTAACTATAACGCATCGCTCTGTTAAATTTCAGATAAAAATACTGAACGGTGTGGCTAAAAACCGCGAAACTCTACTGCGGGGGAACGGGGGAAGATATTGACATGATTCAATAAACTTCATCTGCTTAGGAAATATGCGCACCAGCTGGTAAAGTTTCGTGTCTCTAGCTCTTATAGTCTCCGAGATCTAGGCGTTCATACGGACGGACAGACGGACGGACGGACGGACGGACGGACGGACGGACGGACGGACGGACGGACGGACGGACATGGCTCAATCGCTACCCGAGGTTATGATAAGCATTTTGGTATAAAGGACTTGGGGTCTGCCACGCCTCCTTCTGTCCGTTACATACATTGCACAAATCTAGTATACCCTTTGTACCTATAGGTACAGGGTATAATGACGTCAGCATTGAAATACGTAAACGGATGAATCTTGCTAGCCGGTGTTACTTTCGGCTGAGTAAGGAATTCAAGAGTAGAGTCCTCCAACCCTTTACAAATCCCTCATCATACCCATTCTCTATGGCGCTGAAGCATGGACATTGTCATCATCGGATAAGGCGATTTTAGGGACTTTCGAGAGAAAAATTCTCCGACTTATCTTTGGACCGGTAAATGTGGATGGTGACTTCCGCATTCGAACGAACCACGAGCTGCATGAGCTATACGGCGACACTGACCTAGTCCGGCGCATATAACTACAACGTCTGCGCTGGTTAGGTCATGCAAAAAAGGTATTCGAGCGGACGCCCGCCTCTGCGATGGGAAGATCGGACAACGGAGGATCTTCGTAGCCTTGGGATTGCCAATTGGCGCCAGCAAGCGAAGGACAGAAACCGCTGGCGTAGGATAATTTTCGCGGCCAAGACCGATAACCGGTTGTAATGGCCAAAATAGAAGCAGTATTGAAAACGCCAATACCTAAGAAGAAGCCTGACATTTGCAAAAGGTCTAGACTTTAAAAATTTTACTTTTGCGCGCTACCAAAACATTGCTTAGTTAAAAATATTGACTAATCCAAATTGAATTTTGAGATATATATTTAAAAATGCAGAGCTTGGTAATTTATGTTGCTACATAAGAAAAAATTGCCTCAAGTCTTAAATTCTCAACTCGTATGGCTGCTGTACATACACATGCATCATATATATGTATACAAATGCACAAACATGCACACGATGTACATATACACATATACTGTCTAAACGCGTGCTTTTTAACTAATTGTAATAAACCTCTAAAACACGACTTGCCGAATTTCGCTTTCATGCGATCTCATCGAATTAAATGATTTTACGAACTTGTAATTGATTTGTACGAACTTTTCTGTAGTATTTGCTGCACTTTAAGTCCGAACAACTTGCAATTTGGTAACAATGAAAAAAGTCTCAAAGTCAGCAGGAAGCGTCGCCGAAAATAATACATTTATACTATAGTGCCACATTTACTTTCAATTTATGTAAATTCCAGATGTTTAACTTACCCTTTATTACAAAAGCAGCAAGTAAAATGAAAATTTCAAATAAATTTTAAATTATTTTGCAAATTACGCAGCGCCTTCACTTATACGTGTGAAACAAAAATGACAGCTGATTTTTGTGCGAGCCGAAAGCGTAAAAAGTGTGACCATATTAAAAAAAGCTAACTCTTTATTAAGTGAATATCGTAAAAAAATAAGCATTGTGCAACGTTGATAGTTTAATTAAACTAATTAAAATTTGTAATTACTTGTTGGCAAGTTTTATAATTTATTTAAATTATGCTTAATACATAAAGTTGTAAAGCAAAGTTACAAACAAAGTTGTCGAGTTTTGTACATATGTTTGTGTGTATGAATGTAGGCAAATATCGTAAAAATGTGTGACCACTTTACATATGTATGTTCGAATTGTAGGTTATATGTAAGCATGTATGAAGGCACATATGTATTACTTATATGACTGCTCGAATTATGTGTGAACTATGGAGTTAACTCTTGTTGCTAGGCAGGCTGTGTCTACTGCTTTTCGCGACAGTTGCAAGCAGTTTCAAATTCGTATGAATACATGTATGTGCTCGTATGCACATACATTCCTATGTATGTATGTAACTTTGGAGTTGGATATACTAGGGTTGTCAGTTTGTTCGTGCGTATTTTAGTGAACGCTGGACGTTGAATATCGTAAAAAATAAGCATTGTGCAACGTTGATAGTTAGTTTTATTAAACTAATTAAAATTTGTAATTTAAATTATGCTTAATATATAAAGTTGTAAAGCAAAGTTACAAACAAAGTTGTCGAGTTTTGTACATATGTTTGTGTGTATGAATGTAGGCAAATATCGTAAAAATGTGTGACCACTTTACATATGTATGTTCGAATTGTAGGTTATATGTAAGCATGTATGAAGGCACGTACATATGTATTACTTATATGAATGCTCGAATTATTTGTGAACTATGGAGTTAACTCTTGTTGCTAGGCAGGCTGTGTCTACTGCTTTTCGCGACAGTTGCAAGCAGTTTCAAATACGTATGTATACATGTACTCGTATGCACATACATTCCTCTGTATGTATGTAATTTTATGCCGCATATCAGTACATTATAGGCGGTGGCGGGGCAGCCTAGCTTTTGGAGTTGGATTTACTAGGGTTGGGTTGTCAGTTTGTTCGTGCGATTATTTTAGTGAACGCTGGACGTTGAAAATCGGGAAATTCAAATGTTTACACGAAATAATTGATAATGTACATTGGAAAATATGTATTATACAATAAGCACAATAATAATAAATTTTAACAAAAATTTAAGTAGAATCATAGTACATTAGCCCGCTTAAACTCTGGCAAAAATGCATTATGACCGATATGCATTGTTTTTTTTATATTTTCAAAACAAATCAATTCTTTTTGAAACTTTGTGTAGGTTTTGTTTTTTTTCTTTTGAGCATTTTGGTTCGACATAATGTCTAGCAATGAGATTTCGGAAAATTGCAACGTTCATAAAGGTTATGCGTTTATCTTGCGGATTTTTTTGTTAGGTAAGGCGAAACGATTTTCCATTAAGTTAAGGAAAAGCATAACTAATTAAGTTTGATAAACGAATCGTTTGAATCGAGTATGTCGCATTGATACTAATACTAGGAGGCAGTCCCAATTTTCAATTTTGGTCAAAACAATCCTGCTTTGCTCCAGTGAGCAACACCAATTTATATTAACTAAATGGTATATACATATTACATTACATTATTTATTACATTATTGTTTTAAACTCTATACAGAAGATCGAGTACATGAAATCTTTTTAGACGCCTAGTATCTCTGCTATTGTCTAATAGGTTTAACGCTAATGTATTTTCGTGGTAGTTCAGTCTATTTATATATCTTTCAGCTCGTTGCTTAATTTCTTCTTTAACTAGTAGAATATTGAGGTCTTTGTGAATTTCATAATTACTGACAAACCAGGGAGCCCTGACTATGCTCTAAGTGTAGTTGATTGGTACCGTTGGAGGATTTCGATATTGGACGTACTAGCTGTTCCCCAAAGTTCCATTGCATATGTCCATACCGGCTTGAGAACTGCTTTGTAAAGCCGTATTTTATTATCCATACTAAGCTGAGATCGCGGACCTAGAAGTCAATACATTTTTCTTATTTTAATGCATTTATTTTGATTTTATATGCTTAATCCAAGTGAGTCGCCGATCCAAATGCACTCATATATTTATTGACAATTATTTTTAATTTTTTTTTTCTGATTCCCAAAAATCCAAAAAATAGCATGCACAGCCAAAACGAATTTTTTTTTTTTTGTGTTCGTGTATGTGCACATATCATACACGAACAAATGACATGAGTGCAACAGGGTTTCCGCGTTACACAAAGAAAATTTCCCATGTAACAAAAATAGCTAAGTCTTGTTTAATTTTAATAAACATTGTTGCTACAGTAATATTTTTGTGTAATTTTATTTAAAAAAAATAATAACAAAGTACTAGCAACATATAGTAATAAAAAGGTGCAGAGCTGCGTCAACCATGTCAGCTGTTTTGTATCAAAAATAATTTCGCGCCAACACAACAGGAGAATTTATCGGAAAAATAAGGGAAATATACGAATTTATCGACAATAAAAATGGGAAATATCGACAAAAAGCGAAATATTGAGAAAGAAATTAGTTTATACCCAGAGAAACATAGGCCGGCCTTAATGAATAATAAAATTTTGAATTTAAAATAGAATATAGGTAGAAAATTTGAAATTTTATTTATTTATTTATTAAATAGTTACAATTTAGCTTAAAAACTAAAGGTAAGGTAAGGAGGTTACACAGCTGGCATCTTACACTGCTAAAAAATTTTTAATTTTGTTGTTCTTATAAATATTTTTGATTTATAATTCTAAAATAAAATTGCGTCCTCGGTTTCGCTTAGAAAAAAGAATAATTACATGTCATGAGGATAACTTCATCGCGTAATAAAAAAATATGGCACACTTTAATGATACCCTGCGCCACCACATTAAAAGTAAACAAAATATTACTATTGTATAAAATAGCAATGTAGCTGCCGTAATTGGCTAGTTATTCTTATGCATCCAATGCACTTCATATTAACTATTTAGTACCTTGTAAGATAATTAAATTTTAAGCAATAAGAAACTGTACCCCAGGCTATGGATTAAGACCGCATTCGTATTTTCTTTTAAGAAAGAATAAGAAAAAGCTGAATAACATCCAAGCAATTATTATAAAGAACCCCAAAGAGACCACAACTGGCTGATAACATAAAAAATTTATAAACTTTTTGTACTGATTTAAAATGACGACTATTCTTAAAAATTGTATTTAATATTAAATAGTTAAATATACAAACCCCAAGTATATTTTTTTCGATTCAAACTTTGCACCTCCCGTTGTGATTACCATGTTTTTTAAAACACTGCCTAACGAATGGACTTCTTACTTAACACAGGTACCTACTTAAAAAATTAATATTACATGATCTCAAAATTGTTTACAAATTTCGGAAATTATGGGTATAAATATTATATTGCACCAAAAGCTTAAACTCTCCAATTGAAAACTGCTTGCATACTGCATTCAAGCTGTTTATATGCTGTATAAAGCAGTTTGTATACTGTATGCAAGCAGCTTAGATAGTAAATCATATAAAATGCAACACTGACATTGTCAGGGCTACAAAAGGGTATGCCGCATTCCACTGTTTTACAGCGCCTCAACTGTATCTAGCATCCCACATGCCTTCCTTCGCAAAAAAATTATATCGATTGAAAATTACTCTTGTGGTCACTAAACCTAATAAGCTACTAAAGCGACGGCGACTTTTATACTTGGAGTTATCGATTAAAAAAACACTCAAGCTACGCCTACAGCATCATAAAGGGTATTTAAGTTTTGGTATAGCAAAAGTTAACGCATACTATATTTTTTTGCTTTTTCCTTTGCCTTTCTGGCCAAGAATTCATAATTTATTGCCTGAAATTTATATAATTTTCCTGACACATATGAAGCATACGATGGCAGTGGAACGATAGACAGCCAGACAATTGCAAATGGTTGCTAATAAAATACATTTTTGCTATATAACCTATGCGTCGCTGTCGGCGGCGATGTCGTCTGCGTTGTCCTTGTCCTTGTGCAGCGCAATATGGCATAAAACTTAATGAAAAATGATGCCACAACATACTTTTCGACGTAGTCCCCAAAGAAAGGCACTGACACCGTCCAGAAAAACATACCAAAACTCGGTCGACGTGTTGCTAAAATATTTGCTGTTGCTGCTCCCAAAAGGCTATACCCGCAGCTGTTGCCAGCTCATAAGCAGTCCAAGGACCAAAGTGTAGCCAGGATGCGAACCCAACGTGCGTGCCAAATGAAAGCAAAAACTTTTTACATAATTTTTTTTGTCACAACAGCTACTGAAATTTTTTTGTTCGTTTGTACCAAAAAAAATTTAAGGTCCAACAGCACAAATAAGCCAAACGGAAATGCTTAGTTTCCTTATGGCAGTGGCATCCTGACCAAAAAACTTTTGTCTGGATCGTCATGTTCACAGACTTGCTGCAGTCGCCTCAAGACACTCACTCACTCATCCATCCGTTCACTTACTGACTCTCACGCAGATTGGAAAAGATGTATTTTATTAGTGCAATTTTTTTTGTTATCTGCTTTTTTAAGTCGCCTGTCAGCCCTCGTCATGCCGTTGGCAAATTGCTTACTTCCTCCGTTAGTCGCATTTCCGTCGGATATCATGGCGTATGCCAACGCTGCCAATATTTGGATTATTAATTGTAGCTGCGCTTGTGAGACAGATCCTTAAAGCGAATTACGTTGATTTGACCCTAATGGGCTTGGTTTGGCTGGGCTCTACCAAACCATTAATATTCATTCGGGGCTGTCGAATCAAAATTTGCAAAAATTTTGCCAACAGTTTGTCTTGGCACTTTGCAGAACGGGATTAATGCAAAGTACGACATGGTCACGTTGTGGGGGCTTCAGATGACGATTACAAAAAAGATTACGTAGTAATGGGGTCAAAGATTCGTAGCTTTGCAATAAGCCCTTTTAGCATCACTCTTTCTTAACTCAATTATGAGATGATGATTTCAAGCAGTCCCAATGTTCCTCTCTTGATTTTCTTACCTTTTTGAACTAAATTTCACGCGGCCCTTGGGCCCGCCAACGCTTTAAACCGACCCTGTCCTGCTGCTTTGCGACGCAATCAATCAGCGCACAAAAAAAAAAAACATATAAAGTTTAAACTAAAAACTTTAAGCTAAACAATGTGTGCTCTGCGCTTTTTCTGGCTGTGCCTTCAAGGCAAAAAAATGTTTTCCCAACAAATATCAACTTTTTCCAAAAGTTTTCAATACACATATAATTTTTCATTCTGCAGCCAGCGACAAAATATGAAATCCTGCGCGGGGATGTGTTATGAAAGTTGATAAAGTCATAAATTTGACAATTGCCTTGGAAGAACAGCAGTTGGTTGGTCATCTCTGAGGTCTCCAAGCAATTTTCTTATATTTGACCCTTGCGTATAATTCGTTTAAGAAGGAGCAGACAGTATGCTCCTATTTTCGTCTTGTCTTACAATTAAGCTGCACATAACACGACAAGTTGTAAATATTTACAAGTTACATGTATTGTACATACAATATAAATTTTAGCACTCCTTTTGATCAACATTAACGCACATACATATATAGAGATAACATGGCGCATGTGAGTCATAAAAGTGGGCACAATGAAGTTCCCTCAAAGATTCTCAGCTGGCCTGTAATAAAACCGCATAAAAAGGATCTGCGTAAATTGAGAAATGAATGTTCAAATGTGTGGGGATGTTACAATGTGCGGGTACAGCAGTGGCGGGGATAAATTTTTCAATGGGATTTGAATTTATATTTAAATTCTTACATGTAATTTTTTGCGAAGTTCTATTTTGCGTCCTCCAAACAAAGTTTTATGTGGAACAAAAACTGGCAGAAGTGTCTGAGTTCTAGATTTTTGGTCATAAAATCGTTAGAACCGCAGGTGTCTTTTGTTGTCAGTTTTAGAATACCATTATTGAATTAAAATTATTTTACAAAAGCCCAAAAAATCTTTTATGATTTAAGAGTTAATAGTTAACTTAGAACCAAAAAAAATTTTAACATAAGAATTCTCAATCTTAAAATAAACCGAAAAAATTTAAAAGCCGTGGGCATAATCCTTATTTCTGGTTTTGAAGAATCTTTAAACCAGATTTTGTGGGCTCTTTTTGAGAACAAAAATAGTTTTCATTTCTATAATGGATGAACTTTTTTTGATACAAACAAATCTTAAAAATTAAAAGGTTTAAGACTGGAAGAAAAAAAAAAACCGTGCTTAAAATCTTAATTTCGGATTTTGAACAATTTTTAAACAGGATTTTTTAGCTCATTTTAGGAACAACTTGATTTCATTCTTTTTTTGAGACCAAAAAAAATCTTAAATCTAAGAAAGTTTGAAATTAAAATAAATTAATAAATTAAAAATCTTAAAGTTACGAATGTTCAAAGTAAAGAGCTGCGAAAATTCTAAAATCATAACCAAAACCTTATTTTCGGACTTTTGACAGTCCTGAAAAAAGATTATTAAAATCTTTAAAAACAATTTTCATAAAAATCTTATAAAAAGACTTTCATAAAAATCTTGAAAAAAGATTAAATAAATAAATAAATTTTTATTACGAAATAAGCAAAAATTCGCTTTAAGGCATATTTTAAAATTTGTATTTATTTTTTAAAACTTATTATTCTTAATAAGCCTATACAAACTAATTAAAACGTTTAAGGCCGAACAATTTGGTTATTTTTTAAGAATTTTTTGTCTTATTTTAGGATTATTTATTTTTTTTAAGCTTAAAGCAAAAATATGTTAAAAATCTACATAAAAGCGTTTTAATCTTAAATTGTTAATTTTGCGTTATGTTTTGAGAATTTTTGGTCTTATATTTAAAATATTTATGGGTCATTCTTTGTCAAACCAGCCACCCCCTCCTCACTCTTCAATTTTTAAGATAAATCAACGTTTTTGGGCTTAACGTATTATACTTTTGAAAGCCGTTTGGTGATTTTTGATGTTTCGAAATGTCGGAGATACAATGGCCGCTAAAGAATGATGAATGAAAAATGATTTTTTAGGTTTTCTGTGGCCATCTTAGGTCCGCCATTTTCCAATTTTCAAATTCAAACCCCAGATTAGCAACCCCGAAAGCCCATATTTGCATACCCAACTCGAACTTTGATTTATCTTAAAAATTTAAGTGTGAACGAGGGTTGGTTGGGTTGACAGAGAATGACCCATATGTATTTTATAAGATTAAAATTAAAATATGCCAAAAATCGAACTAAAAGCATTTTATTCGAACATATGAAATAATTTTAATCTTAATTTGAGAATGTCTGGTTATGTTTTAAGAATTTTTAATCTTATTTAAGAATATGTACCTACTATATATTTTTTTTAAGATTAAAATTAAAAAGTTTTGCTTCAAATCTAAATTAAAGATTTTTTATCATTATTATTTAAGATTTTAATCTTAATTTTTTAGAATTGTTGGTCTAAAATTTCAGCGGCACAAGAACCATAAGGCTCTGCCACATGTTAAGTTCATACAAATTTTTTAGGCCTGAGTTAGATTTTAAATATTTTAAGAAATATGCTTAATGAAGTTAGAATACAATTAGGTTATAAAGATATTAAAAGCTTACAAATGTTAGACAAAATTCAAAAAATTAAAATAAAATATTACATATACTCGTATAAGTTAATTTCGTCCTTGCTTATTACCATATTTTTGATTTTATTAGAGTTATAAAGACTAAATCTAAAAAATATAAAAAACAGTTTAAAACTATTTATAAAAATCTCAAAATTTATTTAAAGCAAAATTATTTGTTGTAGTTTGTTCTGTAGGAATTATTAAAAATCCACACCAGGTTTTTAACCTCTTAAAGACTCTTTGTGGGGAATCAACCCACCCATCCCTCTTTATCTGCGCCACTGTTTTACGCCATTGCTGCAGTTTTTTGTGTAAGCAAACGGCCTTATTGCAATTTGGGGCATTGTCTTGTTGCCTCTGTGTCTGGCAGCGGCATAAAAACTGGTCTCGTTCATTAGGCGTAATGGGATGCCAAGCTCCTTTTATGAGAATCTCAATGTCAGTTTCAGTTAAAGCTGTCATTGACAAGCAATTGGCTTAAGCTAAGGATACGTTATCATTAATGTAACACGTAAGAAACGGACCCAAATTTAATGCATTTGATTGACATTTTTAAGCTGATGACAATGAAGCTGCAAAGTAAAAAAGTAAAAAAGAAACTACAGCCGCAAAAAGATTTAAAGGTTTAAGGCCTGTACGCAGTTCGAAAATTTACATATGGAAATTATTGCATATTATTTCAGATGGAACCACCAGTGTGTGCATAATAAGGCTATTTTTGGTCGAATTCTGTTTTTTTTTACAGATATTGTTGACATTACTTTGTGTGAATAATGCAAATATGACTGCCTACCTTATTGCGAATAAGGCTTGTCTGAGGAAATTCCTTTTTGGAGTAACGAAAACATGCTGCAATTTGCACATGATTTCGAAGAAAGGTGGCATTTTCCCAAATGTGTTGATGTCATCGATGGAAAATATATTGAAGTGAGAGTCTTACAATTATGCTGACAGGAAGCCTCCAATTTCCGGACAAAAGCATCATCAGCACATTAATTCACGCGAAGGCGGCAAAAACCAAACAGGAGTTGTTAGTGCTACCACACATAGTGAAATAGTGGCGCCATCTAACGTTAAGCATTTTTCAAATTAAAAGACAGCACTGTTTTGTTTTGTTATCTGCGTTCACTTGGCGACAATTTTTTTTTTATATGAAGTTTTTCATTCAATACGTAAATTTTGCATGCTGCTGTAGGGGCCTTTAGGAAAAGAATTATAAAGTAATTATTCTTTAGGTTTTTTGGTAAATTTCAATGTTATTTTAAACAATTTTAAACGAAGGTATTAAACCTTAAAAATTCCAAAACTTAAACTCACCTGTTCAAAAGAGAGATGTTGTCAAGATGGGAGTCCCGGCTATCCTGCGTATTAAAAAATCCTTTCTCCTATACTGTTGTTTGTCTTTATATTTTAAAATCTCTTGATGATCGATATATTTTTGTGACATTTTCGTCTCAATCCCATCTCCAGTTTTAAAAATATATTAGGATGTTAAGTTTAAAGCATTTTCCGAAAAACAAAGCTCGGATAAAATCCGACTATCCAAATATCAACATTGTGACGGATAAATAAGTATTCCATAAATGTTTGTTACTTGTGTGCACAATTCAACATGTGGTATTATAATAATGTAATTTTATATGTTTAATTTAATCAAAAAGATTGTTGGTTTTTTTTAAGTTCATGCCGGGAGGGGATTTACAAATTTATTTTCACGCAGGAGAAGGTCTAAAAAAAGTGATGTGAGCTTTAGATGTGGCGGAAGGAATCCCATAACCTCAAAAATCCCCATAACATTTTTTTTCGACTTATGGTTTTCAAAGATGTTTTTGGGGTCACTGCTTTCGAATCTGAGGCCAAATAACCCCTTGCACGTCAGACCTCTGAGATTGGAGGTGGTACCTCTATTTTAAGGATTTGTCAAAACTTCGAGGTGATGCGGATTTTTAGACCTCGGATTCAGCGACGCCAAAAACCTATATATGTTATAGCATAATCTTAAACAATCCGACAAAATTTTTTTCTGGCCGATGTTTATACCCTGCACCTTTTAATACGATAGGTTTATTAAGTTTTTGCAAGCCGAAAATGTAAGTAACATACAGTTAAAGTTACCTAAAGTATGATCAGGGTAACTAGAGAAGTCGATATACCCATGTGCGTTTGTCTGTCTGTATGAACGCCTAGGGATTTTTTGAGTTTATTTTAGAACCCGTTGGTGTTGGGATTCTTTGTATCCCGGATTCTGGTTCAGCGGATTAAAATCTATATGGGTAGCCCTGTATCATGTAAAGTTCAAACCACTTTATTTTTGTGAGTCTTTCCAATTGACTCTGTGTATTATACAAGTTAACATTGTGATGGATATAAAATTATCGATCTGCAATATTTACATGCAGAATTTTTTTAACTTATCATATTTTCTTTTTCTTCTCTTTTTAGGTAAGTCATCATTTTACTCAGACTATGTGCAAGTATAAAATCTAAAAATTTCAGTAAGTATAAGAAATGCGTTTATAGACATTTTTAAAAGGAATTTAAAAAATTCTTTTTAATTAAATATTACAGTGTGCTTATGACATCAAATAAAAATTAAGGAAATTTTAACTTAAGTCTACGTAAAAAACAAAAACAATAATGTGAAAAATGTGTAAATATATATAAAGAAAACAAAAAAAATAAAAATTATTAAAAGACTTTAAACAAGAAAATAGACAAATATGTCAGGATGGGTATGTCCGCTCATAGAAGTAAAAAGTTTGTATATTAAGTTCTAATAATTAAAAGACCGGAGTTCGTAAGCAGCACGTTTTGTTTTCTATGATTTTCAAGCTTAAGAGCAGGCGCTGCTAGAATTCTTTATGAATCTCATAAAATCTGGGTCACAATGCTACTAGAATCTACTAACCTGCAATACAGTCGAAAGAGGTAAAATATTTTCTTGTTTATTTATTTTTTTTTTTTTTTTAATATATCAAAGAGCTGCTCTATATTCAAAATGACATGAATTTTCTTTTATATTTAATGCCACTTTGTTAGTTTCAGTCAATTACCCACTCTTCTGAAATTTTCATACTAGTCAAATGAGTAGTGTGGGTAGTTGGGGGCTGCAGGGGTTAAGCTGGCAAAGCATCGTATTTGTCGCTTAATTAAAAACTCATCCAAAGCCAAGCGCCACTTTAGCTGTATAACTGAGTGAAACTAAATACATTAAAGCCCCTGAGCAGCAACAGTCAGTCCCAAATAGCAACTGCAAGTGACGCCCCAAGTGATGCGAGTGATGCCTCAAGGGACGCATGGGTGCATGACAATGCGATGTGAAACAACTAAAAGTCGAAAAATTGCGTACGGAAAATAGGGTGAACCTACTTTAATATACCTGTTCAAAAGGAACTTTTTTTTTTAAAAACAATTATTTCTAGCCACAGTACAGTGGAATCGGAATATTTTATTCGTTTTCGGGAGCACGACTGCTTATGTTTGAACAAAAACGAAAACACATTTAAATTTGTAATTAAAAAAAAAAGGTTCTTAAATTAATATTTTATGATTGTATTTTTAGTCGCAATCAGAAAATTTAATTGATTGAGAGTCCAGTCTAAAGTTAAAAAAATAAAAACAAACAATTTTTTTTATTTTTTTATCAAAGGATTGCCTTCCCTTCATAAAATCAATTATGCAAAAATGGGCTGGGGCCTCACAATTAAAATTTCAAGTTAAAAATTGTAAAAAAATAAGATAAAAAAAAAAATTATTAGAAATTCTAAAATGTGTTTTCTAAATTTAAAGTAAATTAAAAAAAAAATTTTTTAAATCTGATTTCTAAATTTAAAGTTATTAAAATTTTTCCCATTTTTAAAACATATCTAATTTAATGAAATAAAATAGCTAAAAAAATTTGATTTATACATTGAAAGAAATTAAAAAAAAAGAAGGTAATTTAAAAAAAAAAATTACCCAAAATCGGGAAACACGCAAAAAATAAATTCCTTTACAAAATTTGTACTTTACTAAAAAATGGTTTTTCAAAAATTGTAAAAAAAAAAAATATATAAAAAAACCTATAATTTATCTCTAATTTCAAAGCTATCGAAAATACTTTGGATTGCTCGTTAAAAATCAATTTTCGCAAATTTAGAAAATTTTTTTGAGTCACTTCCGTTTTGTAAAATTCGAAAGTAAGGTTATAAAATTTTATGTAACTTATTTTGAGATATGAGGATATCAAAATTTTGGGGTTAAAAAAAAATGTTTAATAAATTCTTGTTTTGTAATAATTCATATACAAATGCTCAAAATTTTTTCCCATTTTTAAAAAAAAGTATAAATCACGAAAAAAAGGTAATATTTCCTACATTGCCAACGGTTAATTTGATTTAATTTTTTATGTTGAATGTAATTTAATGCAAATAAATAGAAAATCGTTTGTTAAGCAAGATTAATTTTTTTATATTTACTACAAAATAAGTCTGTTTTTTTTTTAATAATAAAAACAGGAAGTATGTATTCTATTAAATATTATAAAAATTTATTATAATTTTTGATATCTTATGACAAAAAAAAAATAAATTTTTTTTCATACATTTTTTTTTTAAAACATTACAAAATTGGTTCACCAATTCGATTTGTTTCATATTCATACCCAATAAAGAACGTATAAAAACACGTCTTTAAAAAAAATGGTGATTTACATATTTATAAAACAAACTCAAAAAAAAAAATAAAAAAAAATTTAATATAATTTTTAAGAAAATGTGTTGGTTGAAAAAAATTCAATTATTATTTTTGAAGAGCCCTGTTGCCAACTTAGATTAAAAAAATGGTTTTAAAAATATTCAGTAGTTTAGTCACAATTAAATAAAAACAAAAAACACTTTTTTTAAATCAAGCCGTAACGTGTTAAGTTTAAAAACTGTAATTTTGCGTAAAAAAATGTTTTTTGCCCTATGAATCGAACTGCATTATTAGTTTTCAAAAATCGCTGGCGGCAGTTTCCAGTACCTTATCCAGCTAGACCCTTTAAAAAAAAAATTAATAAAAAAAAATGTTGTTTCATAAATTTTTAAAAAAATTCAAAAATACGTAAATAATAAATTTCTTTGTAAAATTAAAAAACATAAATACTTGCGGATCAATTTCCTGAAGTCATAATTTTTTTTTTCGTATATATACTTTGTAGGTCAGGAAGTACTTTCTTTTAGTTTTTGACAAACTTTATATATACTGTTACACTATGCGTAGCAAGTTGTAAAAATTGCAAAAAAACAAACTTTTTTTTTTTTTAACTGGCTGGATGCGCACCCTTTGACTTTCCCACACAGATACCCACACATACATGTAAATAAACCTCGAAACAAATCATATTTTCATGGATCGCTTTAAAGTAGGCTACACTTGCGGTGGTTTCCTTGACTCTGCCAGACAAACACTTAAAGTTTTCAAAAAAGATTCCCAGATGAGTTATTGCCTGCCAAGGTGTGGTCTGTCTGGGAGAGAGTGTACTATATGTGTGTGTGTCCTTTAGAGGACATGCTGCAAATGACATTCTGCAAATTTTTTTTTTATTTTATGTGTCTGACAGCTTTAAGTTCCCAGTCAGTCAGTCAGTCAGTCAGTCGGGTCTACTAAACGAGCGAATGACCTCCCAAAAAATTGGGGTCTGGCAATGCCTGACATTTCTTTCATTTAAGCTCAGATGTTGCTTGTTGTGGTTGAAGCTTTGAAAAGTTGTTGATGAATGTTGTTGTTGAATGCAAACTATGTGTTGATAGATATCTCTGTGTATCTTATGTTATTTATCTACCTTTGTGAGTGTCTGTTTGCACTACGTTTGGTTTTCATATCGTTTTTTCCCTGTGCTTTTAGCAGGCTATATGGAGTTTAATGTGACGTTTGTCAGCTCATATACTCGTACAGAAGATAATCAGCAGCATGAAGAACGCTGCTCATCTGTATGGATATAAATGACATAGTATCTAAGCTTGAAAGCTATTTAGATGTATCTTGAATAAAACACAAATCATACTTATCATGCAGTTTATATGAAGGAACAAGCGGAAAGAAAAAGTATATTATAATATATTTATGTTAAGAAAATCTGTGCATGCTGGCATTTGTGTGCCTGTTACGATTTTGTATAGAAGATAAAAATCTTAGCGCTTATTTGTGCGGAATATTATATACATAAATTCTTATTTCTAGTGATAAATAGACTGCATAAGATAGTTTTAATCAAAATTGCACATACAAATATTCATACCCAAAAGGCCAAGGCCTTTTTAGATTAGTGTCGCTGGGAAAAAAAAATAAAATCGAAAACTAGAGAAGAAGAAGACTGTCAATTTATATTGTCAGATGATCCCAATCCCCTGTTTATGAACACCAAAAAGAAGAAATATTAAATAATAAATCGAAAAGTTACCTCAAGTCTCTCTTTAAAATTATTTTCAAGCTGTCTTTTAAAAAAAAATAACCCATGAACAGTACTATTATTATCAAAAAAGTACCTGACAAATTGTGTATTGATAGAGTTCGTTTACTTCAAGGACATTCTTAGGATGCTTTTGTTTGTTTTTTGTTTATTACGCTCACATGGTTTTAAACACTAAATTAAATGCCTCTAGCCAATATACTACTGTGTCCAAAACATAAGGTGACATTGCATTTATTTTCACAAAATCCTTATTTATTCGTCCAAACCAATTTCATCGCCTTCAAAGTAATCCCCCCCTGATACAATGCACTTATGCCAACGGATTTTCCAATCTTCGAAACAGTTGTTAAAATCGATTTCCGGGATGGCCTTCTGCTCTCTCTTTTTGAGGCGGCTTGAATCTCCGCTATCGCATCAAAACGGTGTCCCCGAAGCGGTCTTTTGACGGTGCCATATCAGGTGAATACGGTGCTTGTGGAACGATTTGCGTTGAGTTTCTGGCCAAATGGTCACGAAGAATCAATGCAGTGTGAGGTGTTGCATTGTTATGGTGCAAAAACCATGGGATGTCTCGCCACAATTCCGGCCTCTTTTGGCGAATAGCTTCACGCAAACGATGCATAACGACCAAATAATATTCCTTGTGGACTGTTTGACGCGGCGGAAGGAACTGATAATGCACAACACCACGATAGTTGAAGAAAACAGTCAACATGACCTTGATTTTTGAGCGACTTTGGTGCGGTTTTTTTGGTCTTGCCGCACCTTTGGCGCGATATTCGCTCGATTGATCGATTGTTTCGGGGTCGTAAGCATAGATCCAAGTCCCATCTCCAGTTATTATGCATTTCGTCTTGTCAATGTAGTCAGAAAGCATTGTTTCAAACACTTTAACGCGACGCCTTTTTTTCAAAAAATTCCATGTGTTTGGTACCAGTCGAGATTTGACGCGTTTGAGGCTCAAAATATCCTTCAAAATGGTATTGACTGACACTTTTGATCAAGATCAGCATGGTCTCTGATCGTTAATCGACTTTTATTTTTTGGACGTAAACTTCGTCGGTTGAGGTTGATGGTCGTCCAGGACGCTCTTCGTCTTCGACACGTTCTCGGCCTTCTTGGAACTCTTTATACCACTTGTAAATATTTTTTTTCGACATAGACTGATCAGCGAAGGCTTTCGCACCATCCTCAACGAATCAGCAGCAGAAAATTCATTCCGCAAACAAAATTTAATGCAAATTCTCTGCTCAACAAATTTAGACATTGTGAAAATAGCGTTTTCAAACACTAATGAATATTTTGACATGTAACTTGCCATGGATGATAAAGACAGTCCTGCCAACCTGAAAAAAAATTTCTCCAAATCCAATTTTTGAGCGTCACCTTACTTTTTGGACAGAGTAGTAGAGTTAGTTTTTCAACAGAAGGTGCTCCTAATTCTATGGAAATCGCTTTTTAGCGTTACCATTATTCGGAATTTTCTGGAATATACAAGAAATCTAAATTTATGCCTTTTTGGTTAACTTTTTTTCGAAGCAAAACTTTTGAACACAAGGTCCTCGTAAACAGTTCCTGGATCTCTAAATTTTTTTTTTTTTTTTTATTTCCTTGATATTAAGTATTATATTAGATATGGCTCCTAGTCGGAGCATAGGGCAGAAATCTCTACATAAGCTATCCACAAATCCAGATTCGAATCACCTGAAAACTAATATATAATATATGAGGCTTGCAGACCTTACACAAATGCAGTATTTTATTACTTTCTTGCAATAAGTACACTGAAAAAATATTCTAGGTAATTCCATTAACTTTTGCTAGTTATTTTATGTTATAAAAATGCCAAATATGACAGAGATTTATTATATTAATTTTTTTTTTGGAATGAACTATAGAGTATTTTATTCTTAATTTAAGGAAAATAGAGAAACAAAAAATCGCATAAATTCTAGAATGAAACAAGCTCGTTTTGAGTAAATTCGAACTTAAATTAAGATATAGTATATGAGCAACTATTTACCAACACTGGCAGATTCTACTTCAATAGCTGCAAAGGCTGCGGTGATGGCTTGGTATGTCGAATTATGCCTATACCCCCGCTATAAAAAGGATTCCTTTTAAGTGTAGTCCTTTTAAACAGTGTCAAGCTAGTTCGGAGAGGTTCTCTTTTGCAAAGAAGCAGTGTATCACTCTACGTTATTCTATACAGGATATCGAGCACAGACATTGTGGCATGTACAATTTTCAAGCTAGAGTATCCAAACCTCGGTGTTCGGAAGACTTTTTTATTCTCTCGTTTTAAGTGGTTCTCAACAGCTGCATGTTATGACCAGTGCTAGATATTCATAGCTACACTCACTCACTCACACACACACACAAAACAATCAAATCCATGTCGACGTTCAATTTAGCCGCTGTTGATTTGTGTCCAATGGCCGCTTTTCCTTTTCCTGTCAAGGCCGACTCATCTAAGCTCATCTCTGTATCATCCATCCATCCAAACATCCATCCATGCAGCCATCCATAACTTTGCTTGTTTTTGCTTCAAGTGCCTGTCGCTGATTATACATGGTCATACACACTCACACTCACACACAGACAATCTCTCTCACGCATACTGCCACACATATCCTTCCTCACTCATATTGTGTACACACTGGCAGTTATGCAACTATTTTGTGGAATTTTTTTTTTATTTCTGTCTGATGTTTTATACCTTGCCTGCGCATCTAGGCAACAAAATAGCCAAAAAATGTTGACCGTGATTTATGGCGCGGAATTTACGCTTACATAGCGTTTTTACATTTTCCTTTCCCACCGCCCCCCACGGACAACAGGACAACGGAGACTGCAGCTGCTGCTCTTTCTTCTTCTTCGTACCTTTGTACTGTTAAAAAATTCGAGCACTTTGCAACCCTATTAAGTCGGCGCGCATGAAGCATATTGCTTGCCAAAATTTGACGCTACTTCTATTGCGACTTTTTTGTGCTTTTGGTGTTTTTTTTTTTTTTTTGAAGGATTTATAAAGACGAACTGCTTCCGTTGGCAAGATTTTTTGATATATTCATGCACATCCGGCGGCTGCTTTTGCTCATAAACGCCGGCGACTTTAAAAGCCTTCGGTGATAATTTATTTTTATTTTTATGTTCCTTTTTTTTCTTGTTGTTGCTCCTAAGCCTTCAATCTTGTTCATCTCATTACTTGTAATGCAAATGCGCAGACATACATAATTTTAGCTTGGCATTCATTTAAATTCTTTACAAGGATTTGCGGGATTCAGTTAAGGTAATCATTTCGTGCGAGCTTAATTTGTGTTTTGTTTGATGTGCTGATAATTAGGATGAGCAGCAAAGTTGGGTGTAAAGATGTCACATTGAAAAGCCGTAAACATTTTTCTATCCGCCAGCCTTTAGTTGTTTAAGGAAAATTACGCATACGCCCAGTGTGCGTCTTACTATGGTCTTGCTGTTTTTGTATAAGTTAAGATGAATTTTGCGACTCTATGCGAAGTAGTAAAATTTAAATTTGCGCAAATTTAAAATTTAATTTTGAACCAAGAACCATTTCATTGCTGCAATAATAGCTAGCGAGTGCTTACTGTACCTGTTTTGTTTGGCGAAGCTGTCCACTGTAAAGCGCAGATTTGATTGATTTTTGCATGAATAAAGCATAATGATGCATTGCTGCTCAATCATATTTTATGATGATTTGTTTGCCCTTTCCATCGATTGCTTATCTCAAATCTCTTAGCTTAGATCCTTAAAAAGCACATTATGAACTTTGCAGCGCTTCAAGTCGTTTTCATATTTCATTGTGTTTATGTTAATAGCTCTGCCAGTAATATCTCGATGCCATTTATCAGCTGCAAGCAAATCCACTTAAGACTCAGCCCACTAACACCAATCACCAATCATGCTGGCCGGGTAATACCAAACTGCTTTGCTCAAGAGTCAAGTTCATAAAACACAGCGCATTATCAGCAGCAGTTGCCCTATCATTCCAGTTAATACAAAATACTATACCAAACTCACTATAAATCTAAGAAAAAGCACATTAAAATATTGGCCACAAGATTTGAGTATAAGAAAAAAGGCCAAAGCTAAACGCTGCCAATTCCACAAAATGCTGAACCAGTTAAAAAAAGACACAAGGAGCTCACTGTGTTGGTAAAACTATATAAAAAGAAACGTGATACAAAAAAAAACTGTTTTCGACAGTGGAATACTCTGTACACTTTTTCAGAACATTTTTTTAGTTAACGCGAACTGCTTATAAGCAGTCTAACAAGCAGTATTCAGTTGGTATTAGTATTTTTACAGTTGTCAACGGTGGCACAAAAATAAAATGTTAAACAATTGACGAAAATTTATAAAAATTTAAAAAATTTATTTTGTTTTAACTTTTTTCTCTTTTTAATTTAAAAAAATTTGTCTACAAATGTTTTTTTTTAGCTGTTGCCTATTATTGGAGAGACTTTCTCTTTAATTCCTATAGGTGATATACCTATGGTATTCATTGATTTCGTTTCACATATTCCTTGAAATTTTTTTTTTAAATTCATTTTTATCCTTATGATTAGGTTTGTAAATAGAACAAAGCAAACCGTTTGCGGTAGACAAAATTCTTGCATCGACATTAGGTCAACATAGTTTTGGTTATTACGTTCACATGTAAGTGTTAAAATTGATCTAAAGACCAATGTAATGCCCCAATATATTTGAGTATTAAAATATTGTTCTTAAAACGTGATTGAGTTAATTTGTAACTATATAAATTCGATTTTTTCCCTTTTCATTACTTCATCAACAATCAACTTTAAGCAGAAGGCCATCGCTAAGCTAGGTTATAATTTTAATTATAAGATTACGATAAGCTGCTTGTAAATAAATAAATATTTACTTATTTGTCAGCGAAACTCGTTGGAAATTGTAAACCATCTGTAACCGAAAAAATTAAAAAAAATCATTCAGAATTATAACGAATATTCAGGGTATCTGCTTATTCAATTTTAAAAGAGCGCAAAATACATTTGGGCTTAATTTTTATTTAGTGACATCGTTGATTGATCTTTTATGGATATGTGAGGTATCGATGGAAAGGTATTGATGTGCAGATCACATAAAAGGGTCAACCATTATAATAAGCCCCTATCGATATCGATATCTTGATGGAAAGAAAGGTTTTGATGTAAAGAATGCGTCAACTACTGCCCTTTGGTTCGAAAGAAATGAATTTTAATTTCTTTTCCCCCTTTTAACATTGCTGAATAGCTCTAATTTTTTAAATTTAAAGATTTAAAATAGACAAATAATTTTTATTTTTTTTGTTTATTTATTAATGTATATAATTATAATGCAGAAATTGATTCCAAATTATAAATATTTTGCAGCAAGAGTAACAAAGGCCTAAGAAAGAACTATATAAAAATAAAATATGAAAATTGAAAAAAAAAAAATATTTAAGCGCTTTATTATTTCATTATTTTAGTTCTAAGCTAAAAAACCGACTTTCGGATCTAGATATCCGAATCCGATATCAAAAAAACCCCACAACACAAGCGTTTTGACATTACAAGCCCCATAAAATGGGTTATTTTGGTGGGCAACTCCGAAACCTGTTATGCTGTGGTTTTTTGAACCTCGGATGCGTTTCAGCTATATAAAATAAATACATACTCGGAGGCCAGACCAAATCTTCTAAATGTTTTTGGGTTCACTGAAGCCGACTCCTTCAGATAAAAAAGATAAAAAAGATATTTTTAGATGTTATGTCAGAGACTTGACGTACTGGTGTTTTTTTGACCCCGTACTCGGATCAGCGACCATAATGCCTTTTGCTTATATATATGAAAACTAAGATGACCACGTTTTAATATTGCATTGCATTTTTATTTTTCCATGAATGAAAATATTTTATATAGACGAAAATAGTTTCTTTTGTCCTCTTACGAATAGTTAAAAAACTTCATATACCCTCTATTCCAAGAGTAACTGGCATAAAAAGCGATAAAAAACAAAAAAAAACCTCTATACAGGAATGGTGTAAAAAAGTAAGCGCAGCATTTAAATTATGTTCAAATATTTCAACTTTGGGAATACTTTTTTCGTTGTTCTGAAACTGCAGCTGAACAACAAACCCTAAAAAGCCGCTAAAATTGTGGTTCTAGAAGCAGTCATTCATGGAATGTAGTCATATGGAGGGATAAAGGGTTCTGACACACTCACTAACAGGGGCGTATTGTACACACACACACACATGCATGAACATGCAGTATGGTTGCCGTAGTCCTTGCTGTTGGCGTTGCCACACTTTCAATGATTTACGCGCAGAAAACGCAAGGGACTGTACAAAAACGCTTAGCGTCAGATAATTTAAATGGCGTTCTAACGCACAATGGCTAGAAGTGCAACTGTGTGTGTGTGTTTGAGTCTATTGCAGTTGTCGAAAAGCAAGGATTTCGATGGCTTTTTGGTTTATGCTTTATATATTTGAGGAATTTAAAATCAGTGTTGCCGTCGTTTATGTTGAGATTAGCCTTACGTTATCATCAATAAGTAAAGACTAACAATGCTACTAAAACAAATCCTATATGAGCAACAAAAATATACGCCACTAGTTTATGGGATTCTTATGGCATTGAATTTGCTGAAAAGAAGAATAATGAATAAAAATTGGAATCAGTTTAACAATATGTGTAACTCGCCTGTTGTACTCACATGTACCTTTACAAGTTTGTTTGAAAACTTTGTGCCCTTTTTCCAATTTCTAATACCTTCGATTTGAAGCAAATGCCCAACTTCATGTTACCTTAGACAAGACAAATGGCTTTAATTTTTTGTTCTTTTCCATCTCCCGTCCGTTTTTATTATATCGGACAGTAAATTTTCTACTCTACGTTTTGAATTTTCGGTTTCTCTTCTTTGTCAGTCTTTTTTTTTAGCGCTCTTCATCTGCAAGCCCATACCAAATATTAAAATTGTTCGCAAGAGGGCGCTAGCAAAAAGATAAAAATCACGCCATGTTTCAAAATTCAAAAAAAGTTTAACAGGAATCGCGTCATGCTTCGAAATTATCCGCGAGAGGAAACAAAAGAACAGAGAAAAAACTTTTTATGCTATAGAGAAATAATAAATATATAGAAAAAAATTCAAACAGATTTATGAAATTTTTTCTCCATTTTTGCTGCTCTATTGCATATATTAAAAAAAAATCGTGAATTTCACAGATATCGAGATGCAACAAAGGCATCGCATGAACGCACTATTTATCGTATTAATATTGCCCTTGCCTTGCTTAAAAGAGAACGATATAAATAATTGACAGCAATTTTCGGTCTTTTGCATATAAATTTCAAATTCCAGTCATGTATGAATATGTGCCACACACACATGCAAACGTCTCTACTTACACACACATAGATACTTATACGAGCTCATATTAACTGTCAACTGTCATGCATCATTTTTTTATTCTCGTCGTTTGGCTTTGTCTGCTGCCGTATGTGAGTTTGCAATACATAAATATCAAGCTGCTTTTCATACCCTTTTTTAAATAGTGTAAAAGAGTATATTATGTGCTTGGGAATATATGTAACAGGAAGAAGAAAGCATTTCCGAAACATATCCGTTTGTGCGTCCGTTTTAGAGCAAAAATTTCGAAGACCATAAGAGCTACAGACTAGAGACAAATTTCACCGGAACCTTCTACGAAGGAAGCGCTTGCCTTGTACTCTTTTTAGGAAAAGTTGTTTCTCTGACTGAACTTAACTGTTGTCAGCCAACCCTCTTGTATGGATTTTTGGTATGGCGGCAGCACGAACAGCTCAGCAAAGCACATCAAACCACTACTGCCAAGGCAATCTCTTCAATAATTTATTCCCAAAAAATTGAGGGAGAGGAAAACGCTCTAATTTCAGCATATATAGATCCAAAATGTTGGATTAGTTTCAGCCTGGGACACCTATCTCTTCTTGGAAAATATACGTTCGCCTCTCGAGAATGAACTATTTGTGTAATAGAGCAGCACCCCAACTCAGACATTACCAAATTTAGTACTAGGCCGGCCAAGACCCGTCTTTCTATTTCTTCTTCCATGGACAGCTTAATATAAAACAGGCTTCTGGTCTTCCGAAGCACTCTGAAGTGTTTTCAATAATTTCTTTAAACGGAGTTTTTTTGTGTCGATGTTTAATCAGTGTAAGTACCGAAGATTCGCACTTTGCTGTTTGAAGGTATTCGTTTTTAAAGTATACGTGGGAAGAGGCTTTCCTATAGTCGGTGGTCGTTGATAGTAATAGATGTATCAAGTCGATCAAACCCGAAACTAGAGTAACAAATTTTTCTGTACCATTTCTCTTGTGAAGGTTCGCACATTGTCTGACAATTGTGTGCCTAAAAGTATGCTGCATAAAAAAAGCTATAAATTGCGTATACGTACTGCTTGCCGGTCGTTAATAATGCCATAAAATCTTGGTCATAATTTTGATGTGGCTCAATGATTGCATTCAATTCAAGGTTGCCAGCTGTTTTATTGCAACAGCTGCAGCTGGAGCTTTGTTTTGGGTAAAAGTGACAGACGGAAGGAACATGCATCACATTGACGCCATGACGCCTTGACGCTTGAACACTCTTCTCCTGCTGTGTCGTGGCTTGCAAAGTTGATGCATGGGAGCTGCATTGCGGCTGTGGTCAACTATGGGTTAAGCTCTGAGCTGCTGCGGACATGGCTGACTGACTGCACCATTTTGTGTTTATGTATGTGTGTGGCTTGAACGTTGCCTAATTGCTGACTGCTTGCAAAATATATGAGTGTGAGTTTTACAGCTGCCATTTATTATGCTTTTTGGCCAAATCTGAGCTTGGTCTTAATGTGGTTTTAGCTTTTATGCTCAATGAGAGTTTTGCACACTAATGAAAGTTTTGAAATGATAATTAAATAGTAAATGAGTTTGTTAAAAAGCGAAGATTTATTTTAATTAGCAAATAAAGTTACGCTCCCTCTGATTTTTTCTGCCGGGTTTTTTGTGTTTAACTTTAAAGAAATGCTAAAAGATTCTAATTTTTTGGATATACTTGCTAAGCGGCAAATAAAATTATACTTTTCACTTAGTTTAGAATTAGAATTGTTGAAAAAATAGTTAAAATGTTGTTGTGCTCACAGTTGATCAATAAAACAAGAAAATTCATGCTAAACTACTGTGCATGATGATTATTTCCTTTAACTCCCAGTGGAGCATTGGGCCTCATTGAGATGGTTGGGATGTGTTGATTTGGTTTTAGCTATAGTTGACTGATCGGTAGTTAAACATGTATGTTGCACCTCCAGATCCGATGTGCGTGCCGCCGAAGCGGGGGGATTGCTTATGTTATCCCCTGGAGACTGTATTTCCATATCGTTTTCATCCATGTTGGCGATTTGTCATTTGATATCCAGGCAATGGTTATAAACGCAAAAACTGGAGCTTGGTGGATACTACCAACCCTTTGTTGACCAAGCGCATTTTGGGTAGTAACCCTATGTGACTAAGGCTGTGGTTGCAGCCGTTGCTCATATGGATATGGGTCATCTGCCGCCAAACCCTTGAACGCCATCCTACCCTGATGTCGTCATGTTCTAACTAGCCACGGCTCAGAATATGCCTGAGAGGCCTAGAGGAACAATGGCTCGATAGATTACCTAACTGAATCCGTTGACGCTGCCGTTGACTTCGGTTGAAGTTCCTCCGCCATCGCCATATACCACAGGACACAGGTCTTCCAGGCCTTCTTTGTTCACCTACCTACCCAATCTTGGTCAAGGTTGCTAGGTTTAGCAGGGCCACCCCGTGCAGTTGTAGGCTGCAAATTTGGGAAGGAGAGGCTGGGGGTGTAGTTGAGCTACACCCTCTCAGCAACTCACGCTGCTTCGCATAACTTCTAAGTTTGACCTGTTTGGATGTTGGTGCTAATCTTTGACAGGATCGCTTTTCAAGCATGGTTGTAATCTGTTCAGACATTAAAATGAATCAACAATGTTAACACTTGCTAATATGGATTTTTAAATTAAATGTTATGTATAAAAATATGAACTTTATTCAATCGATACCCGCGTTATAACCAAAATATGATCTGCCGCGACTTTGCTTACCAAAAAAATGTGCAAAACCCCTCAATCCTTTTAATAGAGAGTGTAAAATATATTTATATTCAGGGAATATTTGTAAAGAAGCAGTGAATTTCTTTTGAGGAATATAAGTCAAATCATTCAACCAACATTGGAAGGAAAGGGTCTCTTGTGCTAATATAATTTTTTACTCATGTCTATGTCAAAGCTCCTGAGGGGAACATAGTGACCTAATAAGAATGATATGTATAGATGAAGTCATATTCTGGATCTGACCGGAACTCGTAGTTTCTACATATGCTGACGACTCGAATGTCTGAACTGCAGATATTAATCTTCAAGTTGCCTATGATGACTTGCAGGACGCGCTTGACGAATCAGGATCATGGGCAAAAAAGGAGGAATAGTCAGTTCAATGTCGATAAATCCTCATGAGCTTAGAGCTGCTCAGTGTACCATATTTTTAATTAACGATTCTTCAAACTCGTCCCTTGTGGTGATTCGATCAACTCCATGCTATTACCCTAAGATGCTCTAGTAAATTAAGAAAAATAGAGTGGCTATAAGGAGTCGGTAGCAAACTTGCTCTTCAGTACAAAGTGATGCTCTACAAAAGCATTGTGGTGCCCACGTGAAAATCCGGGTGTGGGGCTCTCGTGCTGGATCTCAGAATCAAAAAATCGCATGCAGAATATGGCATCATGTAAATTTATGAATGCTTCATGGTATCTGATCAGCCAAGAAGATGTTCAATATAGTAACGTCTTCCAACCAACCATCTAACCCGCAAAATGCAAAGCTTTGTTAACAGATGCCTCCAGCGTAGTCTAAGGATTTTTTATACAAGTTTTTAGCTCCCATTTAGCCAAGTCACGGCGCTGTCTGAGGTCGTCTGCATTCTTTTTAGGGGTCAGCACTATCTTATATAAATGTAGGCCCAACTTCAACAGCAAAATAAGCTGGTTTGACTCTCTCTCGATCTGAGTATTTTACAATACTGGCTACAACGGCGGATATGTTTTATTCACACTATAGTTCTGCTTAAAACATCTGCTCTATTATAATTATGACTTCGATTAGCCAAGTATTTCTTAAATTTTATTTTTTCAAACCCATTACACAGTCCTGAATAATTTGAAACCTTTAAAAAAAAAACAACAACACATAAACCATGCAGCTCTAAAGTGCATTAATAATTGCCAAGGACACATTTTGATAAATGTAAACATCTTTATATGCTTTCAGCTTCCGACTCTCACTCGCTTTGTTTGTTCTGTCACATGACATTCATATGCCTGGTTAATGAAAAAATTTATGCAAGGTTAATTAATTATATGAGGACAAAGGAGGGGCGTGAGTTGCGGAAACGCGACAGCGACAAACGACAACAATAACATTAAGTAATAAAAATGTTTTGTTTGCAAGTGTGGAAGCGATAAAAAGTGGGGTAGAGGAGTGCCTGAGTGAAAGGCGGCAGCAGGTTAATGCCTAGTGGTTTTTCATGCTCGATTGTGGCCTCGTCAAAAAAAAAGACGAAACAAAAAAAAATAAAATGGCTGCCAGCCGGCGTCGAAATTTGTTGTCGTAAATCACACACGGTCACACTTACGTGTTCACTGGAAAAAGAGCAAGAGCGGCAGCTGTCGTATTCCTGAGCAAGATTTTTTCTGTTTTTTTTTTTCAGCGAATAATAAATATTAGTGATGCAATGAATATTAATTTAGACGAGTAACAAATATTCAAAGGGGGTCACAGCAGCGGTGGTAATTATTCGACTGAATATTTATATTTAAAAGTAATGAATAAATAGGCTGATCTCAAGTAATTAAGTAAGGAAATTAAAAAGAAAGATTTTTTTTTTCTAATTTTTAGTGAATAAAGATTATTCCTAAAATGTGAAATGAAAATAATATTAGAGTAAGGTGGGGCAAATCCGACAGTGTGGGTAATCCCGACCTCACACTGTTTCCCAAAAACGGCTACTCCGAACAAGCTTAATTAGTGTTGTCGTGTAGAGCATTAAAAATAACCAAAACGGTAGCATGACAGTTGTCAATTACTAGGTCGGATTTGCCACACCTTACCCTAATTATATTTTTTTAGTATTATTTATTTTAATTCTAATTTTTTTCCTTCTTCCAAAATTGTATCTACGCACATAGCCATACTTTGCAACTCGTATATTTATGGTAGGGTTTTTTTTTTATATTTAAATGTGTGTTTTTGTTTTTTGTTTAAAACTTATTTTGCGACCTAGGTGCTATTGTGCGCTATTAAAACCAATCTCTAAAAGTTTTGTCTGCTTTAATTGACACATTTACAATGACATTATATGCAAATGACACGCAAACATTCAAAAATATATAAAGAAAACTGTTGACAAACAAAGTTACTTTTCGAATCTGGGGCAACCCACGCAAATTTTCAAGTTTTGCAACAAAAATTAAATGAAAGTCGCAGAGCTCAAGAACTTGCCACGTGATTTCTGCCAAAGAAGAACACACATACATCGCCACACACATACACATATGTGCCACCTGTACACACAACATATGCAATTAATTAGTGGCAAGTTGTATGCTGTGGCAACTTTGCTTTTCTTTCCTCTCTTCCAAATAATGAGAATTCAGCGATTTTCTTGTTTTCACGTAAATTTTTGGTAACTACAACAAATACGAGGTTTGTCCTTTATGTTCCAAATAATGAGAATTCTGCGATTTCCTTGTTTTCACGTAAATTTTTGGTAACTACAAAAAATACGAGGTTTGTCCTTTCCAGGAATCAAAAGCAAAACAGACATCTTTTAAACGGAAACGGTCTTTTTATACCCTGTACCGTATGGTACAAAGGGTATATTGTGTTTCTGCAAGCCGAAAATGTATGTAACGTACAGAAGGAGAAGTCGGAGACCCCCCAAAGTTACCTAAAGTATGATCAGAGTGACAAGAGAAGTCGATATACCCATGTCCGTCTGTCCGTCTGACCGTCTGTCCGTCTGACCGTCTGTCCGTCTGTCCGTATGAACGCCTAGATCTCAGAGATGGTAAGAGCTAGAGCAACCAAACTTTCAGATAAGATCCCTTATTAATCCATAGGAGACAAGTTTATTTTATTTTTTTGATATCGGGACTACATTATATAGCTCCCATAGAAGTGTTTCAGAGGACCTCGAAAAAAAACAAAAGTTTTAGATGGATAATTCGTTTGCTTATGAAGATATCATAACCAAATTTGGCAATCGGAAGTTTTTTAGAAACCCCCAGCACTGTACCAAATTTTATCAAAATCGGTTGACTATATCATAAAGGTCCCATAGGACCGATCGGTCGAAAATTTGTTTTTTGTACAAAATTCGTTGTGTTTCGTTTGTTTGTGAAGACATTGTAACCAAATTTGGCATTAAGAAGTTTTTAAGAGTTCCCAAGCACTATACCAAATTTGATCAAAATCGGTTGACTATATCATATAGCTCCCATAGGACCAATCGGTCAAAAAATCGTGTTTTGTACAAAATTCGTTGTGTTTCGTTTATTTGTGAAGATACCGTAACCACATTTGGCATTAAGAAGTTTTTTAGAGCTCCCAAGCACTGTAGCAAATTTGATCAAAATCGGTTGACTATATCATATAGCTGCCATAGGGCCGATCGGGCAAAAAACCTGTTGTGCACAAAATTCGTTGCGTTTCGTTTGTTTGCAATTTTTGCAAAAGACATCTTTTGGAATTCTTAGGCAATATACCGGACTTAAATGCAGTGTGGTGGTACAGGGTATCCCAAAGTCGTCTGCGCCCGACTTTAACGTACGCCATCTTTTATTTTAATTCTCTTCCGGGAGATACACATTTGCATTCGAACAATATAATCAAAAGGTTTGCATTTTTCAAAGCTTTTTCAGGTGTCGAAAAAATTAACCTCACAGTCATTTTGTAGGCATTTGGTACCAAATTAGGACTTAATGGCTGGTAATACATTAAATCAACTTACAAGATGGTCGATTTTGATGAAAAATTATTCGAATTTAGATATTTTTTTCTCTGATTCATCAAAAACTTATCATTCTTTAATGGTCCATGGCCACATGCTCGGCCTTCTTTTCTTCTTTACGAAGAAACTAATTACTACAAAGAATTTTATCAGCAAAATATTTTTCTTAGATGTGATTCGTTTTTGAAAATACGTAGAGTCAAGTATACAGCCGTGCTCCGAATAACGAATCCGAACATTTTATTCGAAACCAAACCGAATTTTTTATGTGGTTTGAAATCGAATGTTTTGTTGCAAGATGATTTAAAAGCAATCGGAAAAAAATGCTTAAAAACGAACCAATTTTATACTGAAATAATTTTTTAAACATTTTTTAATATTCTTAGATTATATTTATGCCAACTTGAAGTTATATATTTAGTAACAATTATTTTGAATGAATTTTTTTCTGACTCAACCCAAACAGCATGCACAGCCAAAAGAATTTTTGAGTTCGTGTGTGTGCTTAGGGTTCCCGCGTTACACAAAGACAATTTCCCTTGTAACAAAAATGGCTAAGTCGTGTTTAATTTCAGTAAATATTGTTGCTAAAGTAATATTTTTATATACTATAATTTTATTTAAAAGATAGAATAATAACGAACTTGCAATATTTTAATGAAAATGAAAAATAAACAACATATAGTAATAGAAAGGTGCAGAGCTGCGGCAACCATGTCAGATGTTTTGTATAAAAAAAAAAATAATTTCGCGTCAACAAAACATTAGAGTTTATCGAAAAAATAAGGGAAATATACGATTTTATTGAAAATAAAAAGGGAAATATCGATAAAAAAATTCGTTTTGCAGAGCACGCAAAAACGAATCCGAATAAAATTGTTCGGTTTGGTTTTCTAATTTTCCGGAGCACGGCTGATAAATATAGTTTTTATTGGAGCAAAAAAAAGTTTCGAATCCGAAATTTGAAAACATGTATAAAAAATTTCCTTTTGAAGTTAAAAAAAAATGTTTCGATTTGTAACAGAACCCCTTATATCATTTTATGATATCTTACTATCAAATTGCATTTCGGATAACCTTCAAAAATTCAATGTGAGCGAATAGTCGCAACGTTTGAAAATAATATTTATGCTGTGCTATCGATGGTGCTTCATCGCCGAAAATCGACTTAATTTCATTAATACAACTTTATATAATAATGAATCCCTGAATTTTTCTTTTAATTTGAGCAAATAGGAAGTTAGCTGTAGTCAGATAACCCTATTATCAACCCTCGTACAACAAAAACAATTGTAGCAAAAAAAAAAAAACCACATTGCTGTGCAATTCATTAGAAAATTCCTTAAGCGAGCAAAACGTCAACGAAGTTCAGGCCAGAATTACAAGTTTCGCCATTTTGGGATTTCACGTATGCCACACACATGTGTGTATCTGTGTGTATATAAGTTTATTAGTGTGCGTGCTTTGTTGTGGTTACTTGGCCAAAAGTCGTGTGTCATTTGCTGCAGGTAACTACAAATAAAAGTCAAGCTCTTTTAATTACCAACCGAATTCACTTTCGCTTTCACTTTTCACTCAACAATCAATCAAGGCTGTTTTAATCGCTATTCCCAGAAAGGTTTTAATAATAAAAAATTGATTACTTAAAAATGGAGCGTGACCGTCTTGGATATAGCTATACAAAATTTACGAATTTCTTTTTATAGAAAATATTTTCAAGACTCTGCACCTGTTTGTTCTTAAAGGAGATAACACAATTTTATAAAAGTTAATTTATAAAAAACGATTAGTATTCTTTGATTGAAAAAAATTATTCAAATATCTTTACTCTTTTGCGGTTTGTCCTTTTGAAAACGCTTACAATTTAACTTTCGATAACTCGTAAACTATCGAAATGGAAATTCAGTTCTCGATGACTGAAAAAATAAGAAATATTAATTTAAGTTATTGATAATAGTGATTACAATTTCGCTATCGATTTATATATATCAGTCAATATCGATCGCATATCGTTTGAAATTTTGATAAATAATTTTGATTTTATTAAAAAAGATGGCGTACGTTTAAGTCGGGCGCGGACGACTTTGGGATACCCTGTACCACTGCTTGCAATAAAATCCGGTATATGGCTTAAGAACACCAAAAGACATTTGATTGCCAAATTTGATTATGATACCTTCATAAACAACCAAAAACAGACGAATTTTTAATCAAAAACTTTTTTTCGACCGATCGGCCCTATGGGAGCTATATGATATAGTCAACCGATTTTGATAAAATTTGGTACAGTGTTGAAGATCTCCAAAAAACTTCTGAATGCCAAATTTGGTTACAATATCTGCACAAACAAACGAAACACAACGAATTTAGTGCAAAAAACGTTTTTTTGACCGATTGGCTATGGGAGCTATATAATATAGTCAACTGATTTTGATCAAATTTGGTATAGTGCTTGGGAACTCTAAAAAACTTCTTAATGCCAAATGTGGTTACGGTATGTTCACAAATAAACGAAACACAACGAATTTTGTAAAAAACACGATTTTTTGACCGATTGGTCCTATGGGAGCTATATGATATAGTCAACCGATTTTGATCAAATTTGGTATAGTGCTTGGGAACTCTAAAAAACTTCTTAATGCCAAATTTGGTTACAATATCTTCACAAACAAACGAAACACAACGAATTTTGTACAAAAAACAAATTTTCGACCGATCGAGCCTATGGGACCTATATGATATAGTCAACCGATTTTGATAAAATTTGGTACAGTGCTGGGGGTTTCTAAAAAACTTCCGATTGCCAAATTTGTTTATGATATCTTCATAAGCAAACGAATTATCCATCTAAAACTTTTGCTTTTTTTCGAGGTCCTCTGAAACACCCCAATGGGAGCTATATAATGTAGTCCCGATATCAAAAAAATAAAATAAACTTGTCTCCTATCGATTAGTAAGGGATCTTATCTGAAAGTTTGGTTGCACTAGCTCTTACCATCTCTGAGATCTAGGCGTTCATACGGACAGACGGACAGACGATCAGACGGACAGACGGACATGGGTATATCGACTTCTCTAGTTACTCTGATCATACTTTAGGTAACTTTGGGGGGTCTCCGACTTCTACTTCTGTACGTTACATACATTTTCGGCTTGCACAAACAAATTATACCCTTTGTACCATACGGTACAGGGTATAAAAATTTACCTACGCCACACGCTTGTCGAGCAATAAGCGATCGCTATTGACCGATATCTTTTTATCGATAATTAAATCGTAATAACTTTTATCGATAACGAAATGTTAATATTGTGTATTTATTGAGTTATCGATAAATAAGTTTTCCCTTAAGGGGATATCCCAAATGGAATTTTTTTTTTTATACGGTTTTGTCATTCCGTTCGAAATTTTTTTGCATTCTGCGTATAGGCCTTTAACTGAAAAAGCTTTTCTCAAAAGGGTATGTGAAAAAGTTATCCAAATCGTTTTGTTCCAACAAACACACTAACGTGCCAAATTTCATTTTTATAGGTATAAGACTATGAGAATAGATAGCAAAGCGAGTCACACGGAATGATTAATTCAAACTTTATGTCCGATAACTTAGATTTATTGTTGTTAATCGAAAATTGGTTCGCAGGCAGACTATAGTTGTAAAATAGTGATTAAAATTTCATTCTTATGCTCCACTTTCTCTCCGTTTCACAAATTTCAACGAATTCGATATACCCCTTTACCAACAAAAAAAAAAACACTTTTCAAATAATACTTAAGCAGGTCACTAAACTGACTAACCAACTTTTTCTCCCCTTTTTTTCACATCTATAGAATTTTGTCGCCTGACAGTTTGGGTGATTGATTGTCTAATTGATTGATTACATAATGACACAGAAAAAAAAAACAAACCAAAACAAAGTTATATCCTTGAGCTAACATTTGAGTGTTATAATGTCCATTTATGCTAAATATTTGTGTTTTGCTTATGTAAATTTAGAAATTTCAGTTTTTGCCTTGGCCTTTGCATAAATAATGACGCTGCGATATGGCCGTAATTTGGACGGACTGATATTATGTAAAGTCCATTTGCAGGCCATGGAGAATGTCCTTAAACAAGCAAGTGAATAATAAACGAAATGGACATTTGTTATTGTTATTTTGGGTATAGCTTTTGTAATAATAAACACTATTTGGCTATGAAAATAAAAGCGGCTAAAAATAAAACGAGAATAGTATATCGTGAAATTATATAAATATACAAAAGGCAGCAGAATGCTAATAGAAATATGTTTACGTAGGTTGGACTATAAAATAAGCTATTAAAATTAAATTTAAAATTAACGAAATTAAATCGAGTGACATTGCGATTGTTGGAAATTTTTTGTATCACTGAAGCTAAGACCTTAAGAACTAAAATCGGCAGAAAATCAACAACTATGAAGTGCCTCTAATGGTATTAAAGAGCTCCACGCGTTACGCCGTAAGGCCCATACGCAGTTCGAAAAATTTCGCACGGAATGACAAAACTTCATATAAAAAAAATATCCCATTTGGGATTTTCGAGTTTTTCGAACTGCGTATGGGCCTTTAATTAAAAAAAAAAAAAATTCTTTATCGCATTTTTTTGATTATGTATTTTTGTATATTGTATTTTTTTTAAAATAACTTATTTTTTTATTTTATTTTTTTTTCGACAAGGATTTTGAACAAGATTTGTATTTGTTTTAACAGCCACTTTTTTTTTAAATAAACTTTTTTTTTTTTAGCTTGTTTCTTTATTTTAGAAATATAACGTATGTCTTTTTTGACTTCTCTTTCTCACGATTGTCGCTTCAAAAATTTCTTGTACTTGTTTCTTCTTGGTACTTTTTTTTTTTTTTTAATTCTGAGAAATGCACAAGCTGTATGTCGCAGAGACGTATCGTTAGCTTTTGTGTTAGTTTTGAGAAAATGAGAAACTTTTGGATATTTGTGACTGAGATGAACTGACGAGTGACAAAATGTGAAGCGTCCATATTCGACCAAGTATACTAAATGTGCGCAGTAGAGATCTTTTGTGAACGTTTTGATTTTTTTTGGGTGATGAGTTTTAATATAAATTACAACAATTTAGTTGAAAACTATAAAATGTCGAGGTCAGAGGACACAGAGATTACTGATATATCAGATTTGGAAAGGGAACACCACTAAAGTACATTGCTTACTCAAAAATAACCGCAAGTTCTCACTCACATTTCACTCACATAGTGAAAGTGAAAATGAATTTCATGAAGATGACATGCTTAGTACCACAGAATATGAACTTGTGGTTATTTTTGAGTGACATGATTTATTTATTATTTTATTATTTATTTAATGATATGCCATGGTTTGATATTCGTAAATTAAATAAAGAGAGTGTTTTCATTACAATCTGTTCAAAAATGTCTTTCAGGAAGTTAAAAACAATGTTCGTCACTTAGACGTATCGTTCTCGTTTCACGACAAAAAATAACGTTGTGCTTACATGGTTAACTATGCCAACATTTTTTTTTTTTTTATTAAAAACATTTTTTTTATTTTTAAATTACATACATTTTTTTTTATTTTATAAAAAGACGTGACAAATTGTAATAAAATTTTGTAATATAACGTAAATTACGTATTCAGTCTTTATATAAGGAAACAATTTTTTCCTTTTTAAAAATCTTTTTTGTATAAGATGATATAATTTCAATAAGAAATATCAGTTTGCCTTTTAGACCAAAAATTTAAAAAATTACTTACAATATAAAAAATTATATAAATTTTTAATTTTTTGCATTAATTTATTTAATATGACAAAGACTTAATTAACAGTGGCAATAAGTTTTGTAAGAAAACGATTGAAATATCCAGATTGAGAAGAGTAGTAAGTACATAATTATCTGTATACTAGAAATCTATTTTTTCTATTACAAAAGTTATGAAAAAGATATAGGCACCTTTGTTTTCATTAAAATCGATTCAGAAATTCCAGCCTATTACTAAAAAGCACATGAAAATCATTTTTATGTATTTATTGAATTGCTATTTGCTATCATATATGTAACTGCTATAATAAGTCAATATTAACATGTTAAACATTTGACCATCTATCTATTAGTTCTCCGAATTAACAAATATCCCTTTGTCGTCAACTTGCTTATCTGCTATAATATTCGCAATTATTATTAATAGCCATAACCAATTGCTAAACAGTAATAGGCAAACAGAGATTTAGATTAGTAATAACTAGCCTGTGACTTGCTAATTTTCCACATCATTGAAGCTGTGAATTTGTAGGTTATGTTGTTTATCCCCCTCTCATAAATAATGGCATAAAACATGCCCCAGACATTAAGACAAATGATTAATTCAAGCAAGACGATGTTGCTGTTTGGATTTGTGTAGTTTAACTTTAAAATAATTTAATGGCCTTCTGTTGAAAATAAATTAAGTTAAATGTAGCAGAATTGAAATTAAATATATTTAAATTATAAAAAAGAAAAATGGGTGAAATTTTAATGCACTGCAAGAACAAAATAGGTACTTTAATAAAATAAATTGAGTGTGCACAATGGGCCTAAGGATTTGCAAAGGAGCAGAATTTTCCATTTTCGTAAAACGTCCCGATCTTCTTCCAGGGGATCATATGAATTAAAATGGCAGTTTGAGTTAACTTAGTGACACTGCAATTAAAAAGGACGCTTGGTCACACTTGACTCATAATTGCGGTTGTTTGAATATCTACTCGAAATAGGCCAATAATGTTATCCTGTGTGATATATGAAAAATTCATTCAAGTCTTTACCCTAATAGTTAGTTTTTAGAGATTAAAACTTTTGAGTTGTGATTTTTCCAGACATTTTTTTTTCTAGTTTTCTTAAAAAGTAGGTTGAGATTTAATTTAAACATAGAAATAAAACTAAGAGAATTGGACATACCTAAAGAGCAATTTTTTTGCAATGATAACTTAGACTATGAATAAGGATTGGTAAATGAAAGTAAACTAATTAGCTTAAGCGCTTCCCAAATTTCTTGGCTTGCTAAAGTCCATATTATTGTAAATATTCGGAATATTGTTGCAGTGGGATTCTATTTGAAATTGATTTGCATATCTGTGAAGTTTTCATACCATAGATTATTTGCAATCCCAGTACACAGCGGACAAAAACACGTCCGTACAAAAAAGATGTTCATATCAAAAAACTAGCTCCGAAATTTCGTCTTCAAATACAGACGGACAGCTATTCTTTTTGGTCGCCTTAACCAACAAAAATATAAATTCCGCTAGATAAAAATTATGAACTTTTTTAATCTGTAAGCTTAAGTCAGTTTTTAATTTGTTTGTATGAATATTACGACACTTTTGGAATAAATTTTGCTTATAATTCACAACTGGTAAAAGTAGGCTAATGGTATAAGCGAACAGTGCTACGTTGTTTCACTTATTGATTTTTAAAATTTACAGCTGATTAAAGCAGTGAATGAGTTAAATTGATTTATTTTTTGTCTTATGAATAGTTAACAATTTATTTTTCATGTTTTTATATGTATATATATATTTTTATATAAAAAATTTTTTTTTATTTTTATTTATTTACATTTCACCACACCACACTACACATTTGTATTTAAAATCCAGGACAGTTTTTCTTTGTCACTAGGAATTTAGATGTTGCTTCTATGAGCTGCCGAACGATAGAATAGACAAAAAAAAAAAGGGGTTGACCAGGAGAAAAAATTGCATGCTGGAATTTCTCTTGCTTAATGTATTAAGGACCATCCAAATTGTCTATAACCAAAATGGTGACTCCCCCCGTAGTATTTTACGTTATTTTAACATTTGTTTGAGCCTATTTATCTCGAATTCTATCAGTCGTACACAAAAACTTCCAAGGTAAAAAATGTTCAAAATGGAATTTAAAATTTTTTTTTTGTAGTGGAAAGTGAAGGTATACCCGGAAGTTCATATTTTAGGCGGTAGAGGGCGTCAAAGTTACTACAACGCAGTATTTCGTATTTTTACCCACCCCCTTGCCCTTTTTTGTTTTTGATAGATACGTGCCTTGTAAAACATGCAAGCGTAGCGCCAATCTATAAATATATTGAACGGCAGGGGGCGCCATGATAAGTCAACCGATTCTGACCAAACTCGGCACATAGCTTGGGAATTGTAACAAATTATCGAACACCAAATTTGAGTACAATATCTTCATAAACAAACGAATTATCCATCTAAAACTTTTGGTTTTACGAGGTCCTCTGAAACACCTCTATGGGAGCTATAATGTAACCCCGATATCAAAAAAATAAAATTAACTTATCTCCTACGTCATAATAAGGTATCTAATCTGAAAGTTTGGTTGCTCTAGCTCTCACCATCCCTGAGATCTAGGCGTCCATACGGACGGACAAACAGACAGACTTCTCTAGTAACCCTGATCATAATTTAGGTGGGTCTCCGATGTCTCCTTCGGTATGCCACATACACTTTCGGCTTGCCTAAACTTAATACATATACTCTTTGTATATGTATATACAAATTTACTAGTATATTCTCTAGCTTAACTGATTTTTAACTCAAGTGCTTGTAATTCACAAGTGATTTAAGCAGTATATATCTTAACTTAAAACTTTACGTTAGTTGAAATATTATTTTTTTTCTATATCAGTTGATTTAATTTTTTTTTTTTAATTGCGTAAGATATATGTAGTTATTTTTGGTATATGAACGAATGTTACATACTTGAGGCTTCTGGCAAATCATAATTAGAGCTACTTTGTGTCTCTGTTTGCTATGGACCAGTTTTTAGAATGGATTTAAACTGCTAATTTGGACCAAGCCAGATGTCATGATTTGACAAATTTTTTTTTGCCAAATTTCGAATCTACAGCTTTTAAGATCTTCAAAATATAGTACAAGTTTCCATGTCATATGGAAAATTTGTCAAATCAAGTTAGCTATTAAAAAAGGCTTAGCAGCCCCTTCACGGTCTGAAAAAAAATTAATCTTGTGCGCGCTGAGGTCAGTTTGGGATGCCTTTGATGGTTTAGCCACTGACCAGCAGCTGCTCTCGACTATGTTTTTTTTTTTTTTTCTTTTAAAGAAGACAATAAATCGATAAAATATATTATATAATGTTAATGTATATTGCCATATTATGTATTTTTAGTTACCAGCAATTTAATTTCTATCTCTCGGCTTTGTTTTATCATCAAAATTGTATAAATCCATGCAATAAGCTTCAAATTTGTTGCTTATTTGCATGAGCTTATGCAAATACGGATTTTGTCTTTTTTTATATTTTATGTGCGTTTCCGTGATAATCCTGTTTTTGTAAAAATGTCGCAATTAAAAAACAATTAAATAACACATAAATCTATAAAAAAAATTTATATGCGTTATAATTAAAAGTATACATATGTACATATATAACTCACACAAATACAATTACTATGCATGCTGATAAATGCTGTGGGTCAGATGACGTAAACACAACTTGCTGGTATATAATTGCTTATGCAAGTACTATGCTCTCAGTCTCACTCTCTGTCGTGTGTTTCTCTTTGCTGCCCCGCTGTTACTCTCTGCTTGACATAATTGTGGCGGCAAATGTAATTAATTACCGATTTGCTTGTAATTCAAGCGCAAAAATGTCTTGGCTCTTGCCTTTTAGCATTGCTTTAACCCTTGGCTGCTTTAACCCTTTTGTGTACGCTTAAGCATGTAACATTAATCAAGTTTTGTTGCGAATTAATTGGCAAATGGCTTTATCGCATGCTGCATTTGCTTGAAGGTTTCCAGTGACGTAGATAGGTTGTTGTCAGGGGGGGAAATTTATTTACTTTATTTACGATCACAATTAATTTTACAGCTGATTGTCGAATAATAAGAATGAAGGTCATGTGAACAAAAGTGCTCAAATCTCAATGTGTGAATCGGGTGGCTTTTATGGCTAAAAAATATTTTTTTTAAATTTTAAAAATATTTTATAAATGCAAAATTTGAGCTTTCATTAAAAATATATATACATTATAGTTTACATAATATTTAGTTATGGAAAATTCTATAAACAATAGGAATGAAAAAAAAAAAAAATCCCGACTATTACATATTTTCAATGGACGTTAGGCGTCTGAAAAGATCTCATATTTCGGACCATTCAGATCGTCACTGAAGTACAATCAATCCGACATTTTTGTATTATTTATAAAATTAGCTGATTATCTCATCTGATAGATTGCATATAAAAAGACATAAAAAATATGTATGTATTTTTCGATAAAAATATTCTGAAACAAAATTTTAAGAATATTTTTAAAAAATGTTAAAAACGCTCTTCGGTTCCAAATCTAAAATTTTCACTGCTAAAAGTTTAAACTGTTTTTAACCGATTTTATTTTGTCAGAGTACTTACCAATTGTTACCCATATTCCATACACAAAATGTGTACCTAGGCCCAATTACCTTATAGAAGTTTTTTTTTCTTTTTTGTTGATTTATTGCTTATAAATTATTAATATTATTAATATGTTTATTAATGAGAAATTTACCTCGTGCTTGATTTCCATGTTCTTTTATAAAGAAAGAATAAACTCCAGTAAGAGGGCAATGTTCAAATAGATTTAATGAACTGCAAATCATTGACACAACAGAAGGGGACTAATTCTGTTATGCGGATGTCCTAAGTACCAATCTAACTCTCATTAGTTTTTATAGTGACTGCTCGATAGGCTGAGTAAAATCCATAGCCCATGGAAATAAATTATGTAACCCTCAATACGTATTCTTAGTTGCCGAATTATCGAAAATATTTTGGCGGGTGAATCTTGGCACGGCTTGTACTATTTATTTCTCTATATTCTATAGTCTACTACATTTTTTCACTTCTTTGCTCAGCTTTTTCTCCTCCTTCTTTCCTAGTCGATACGATAGTAGATAAGACAGCGTTCGCGGCATCTAAAATTATCCGCATCACCTACTATATACTCACACCTATGCGCTATTACTATTACCCTGTACACAGATACCAATGCCCCACGCACTAACACTAAGCCATCTAAAGGTCGCTAAATTTTCCCTATTTATTTTCTACTGCTACTCTTACCAAGCAGTGTAAGCAGTGCTCACTACCCTATTGACAACCTAGGACCAAACGTTCTGAGGCGGAAATTCACCTCAGTGGCTGAGCTATTTAAAATGGTGAAACATTTTTTCATTACTACCTAAATAGGACTTATGTGTCAAGTTGTAAGTCGATTTGACGATAAAACAAATTTTCCCCCACTTTGGGGTGGAATTTTCTAAAATACTTTCTTGGTGCACAAGGCTTGGGCTGTGCGTTGATCACGAATGAATTAATTAATCAGCCAGTCAGTGGAGCATGTATATGGAAGATATTATAAACTAAGTACAAGCTCATATTTTTACATTTATTGCCACATCATTCAAAGGGGCTATTAAAATACCAAAGGTTACTCCATTCCTTGTCATCTGATAAGCGATTATACATTCATACTCGAACAGCCAAAAGGCAGTTTATTAATAAAAAGATCAAATAGGATTGATCCTAAATGGCTGTCTTGAGGAACTCCATAGTTTACATTTATTAAATCGGTCAACGAATTGTCAAATAATTCTCGCTGGATTCTGCTTCAAAAATGAATGCCATCCAAACAGTCATAACGTGGCCGTCGGTAGCGTAGTGGTAGCGTACTCGCTTTACAAACCGAAGGTCGGTGGTTCGAATCCCCTTAGTAGCACTGGCATCGCTAGCTCAAAGACGCTATTTGCCAAAGAATCTCTATTAATTCGTTCGTTATTCGTTCGGATTCGGCTATAAACTTTAGGTCCCTGTTCTCTTCGAACAGATTAATAGAGATCCCCATGCTCCGCCCAGGGGCGACTGACTAAATAGTCAGTCAGGGAAATTATTATTATTTAAAGAGTCATAACATTATTACCAACAACATTTTTTATAGCAATAAAAATCCATGGTTGACAGCATCGAACATGTTGCCTAAATCCGTATATATGACGTCAGTTTGGCACAAACAATCCTACAATCCTTAGCTACGCCACTGCTTTAAGCTTACACAATGTCAATAAATTAAGAATTTTAGCTATGTACTACTACAATCAATCGCAGCCCTTTTGACATGGTTAACGAGCTTCTAAAGTGGATAATGTTCACCTAGGGGAGCACCCACGTTTGATGTATGGGGCAACTACAAATTGTCGTTGCTGCCACGTCAACAACTTGGCCGGCAGATGAAATTAGCACAATCCAAAGGCAATTCAAACCAATCGCATATAATTTACACATGAGCAGTTTGCTAAGCCACTAGCTGTATTGGGTGCTTATAAGGTTGCCATGCTCCAAGCCTTGGCTGTAGGCCAGACTACCATGGAGCATGCCTCGACGGCACACAGCTCAGCTGCTGCTGGCCCGGTCATCATTTATCAAATTTAATTACACTTACCAAGTCGAGCAGCATCGCGCACCATGTCGAGTGGTTCGCTTTTGGCGTTGCCAGCCATGTTCAAATATCTCCGACCAGGCGCACGTTTTCCAAATACTGGCGTAGAAATTAACGCAAATTAATGCAGGGAAAACTTTTGCGTTTTTCGCTCACGTAGACAAACTTGCACTGCTTATGAAAAAGTTAATGTGTTTATTGAATTTGCCTATGGGGGTCTGAGATGACTGGCGTCTTTCTGCCCCATAGAGGCCAAGTGAAGCTATAAATTGTTTGCGCTTTAATTAAACTTTTTCTTTATGTCTTGTGGCTTATTTGCATGAACATCAGTTTGGCTTTAATATACAGTCAGCACTCGTTCTAAGTGTTTATTTTGTGTCTATTAAATCGAATAATTCGGAATATCACTTGTATTTGGCATCTACAGAGAATAAAACTGGGCTGAGCTTTTTAAGAGTTACCAAGTTTTAGGAACGCTTTCATTCCATTTGTAAAACATGGTCTCATGAACAATATAAATCGACTGACAGCCTTTGTGCTGCTCGTCAGTGAAGCTAACTTATTCTACTCTCTCTCTCTCATTGACTATTCTCTCTATGTGTCTGCATGATGCAATAAATTTTAAAAGGTGCTCGCTCGAGTTAGGTCTCGCAGAAAACTGGTTCACTTTTTTATGGTAGCTATATGAAATAGTGGCCCGATTTTGATCAAACTTTACACAAATGTTTGGTTATGTACAAAAAACAACTGACATGAATTTGGGCACTATATATAAAAAAATACAAAAATTGTTTGTATGTATTTATGTGTTTCATACTGGTCTACACATTTGTTTGAAGTTTTTGTTAAATTTTAAATTGGCCGTCAGCCAATAGGTATCACAAGGGGAATAACGTGTAATCACGCTGGTGGTACGCGCCGTAATTGTGGTACACTACTGGTAGTGCGACTATACTCTCCCCGTGAGGGCGGCTGGAAGCAGGCCCATGGTAAGGTCATGTCTCTGCCATGTGGTGCTGACTAATTGTAGTCGGGCGAAGAGAAGAACACTCTTTCATAAAAAATTACCCCAATCTAAGGTGGAACATCATACGCCGATAGATGCATGGCCGAGGGGTCGCTCGGTCGTTAGTATGCGGACTCTGGATACCTGTCAACCTCCAGTTTCAAATAGCTGACTTCCCACGGCATCTCGGGCAATCCCGTGGGTGACCTCCATGACCCGTGTTTTTTTAACATATTGTATGGATATTAATTTAAACAATTCTGATGAGTTTGATGTCACTCTAAAAGCATCACCCCAGGGAGAAGCCTGCACGGCGACTCCTACATGTACCGCTACAGCTGAAGTGCTGCAGAATACAACCCCCCTAAGCGGCGCTGATGGGCACGTTTCAGGGAACCGGGTGCTATCACCGGAACCTGTTCACATGGAACAGCCGGAACTACCGGTACCAAGTCAACAGAGGGGACTAATGGTTAGACAACGGCAGCTCGAGGTGATGGCCGCTAGCTCCGAGGACGAACCGTTGGTCTCTGACGGAGACGAAACTGCTAGCGTTGGCTCGCAGAAATCTTCAGGCACCGTCATCGGAGCCGCACTCCAGACCCTCAATCTGGATCAACAGCCTTCGTTTGTGAAGCTGTCGTCCCGGGAGAAAAAACTCCTGAAGAGAGCCCTTGACAAGGGTCTCTCCAGAGCAGAAGCTCTAGCTTCCATCTCATCGGCACCCTCCGCGACACAGGTCAAGAGGGGCCGATCGGATGAAAAATCGCCACCCACGGCGGTAAAAAAGCAAAAGCGGACCCAAGCGGTGTCCAATAAGATGCCCTACAGCAGCGTAGTGAAAGGCGTCAAGCTAGGCTTTATTTCTAATGCTGCAGCGCTTTCATCCGAGCAAATGGCACGGATTAAAAGTGCAATTCTTGAGGCCACCCTGGAGTACGTCGGTGAGGTGAAACCCCAGTTTGAAGGATGTGTCCTTCGCACTAACTGGGTTTTGCTGATATGTGCGAACGACTCCACGGCCTCATGGGTGAAGAGCAACTTCTGCCACATCAAAAGCAAAGTTGCCCTTGACATCAAGTTGATGACGGAGGAGGAGTTTCCACGTTCCCATGTGGTTCGCGGCTACTTCCCCAACAGCATCGATTTGACCAATGAGAGAGTTTTGGCGGCTGTTAGTGCCCAAAATTCTGTTTGCACCTCGCAATGGCGAGTAATACAGAGGTTGACACAAGGTCAACTTCTGCATCTCGTCCTTGCGGTTGATGGGTCATCCTATCAACAACTGGTGGAACAGAATGGGCTTATCTACTACCATTTCGGGAAGGTAAGGCTTAGTCTCAGGGGTGCTGGCCCCAAGGCTGCTGAGCCCCCGATGGTAGCAGATGCAAGCCAGGAGGCTGGGAAAACAGCCCCAACACCCCCTGTGAAGGTGACTGCCACGCCGGTGGTAGCCACTGTGAGGGCACCTGTGCCGTCGACCCCCACGGAGGTAGCTGTTGCCCCCTCCGGCAACGATCCGCGTCCTTCGACAAGCAAAGCTGCTGGGCATGCGAGTCAAGGACAACGGAAGGGCGCTGCTACCGCGCGGACTATCGTGTCCAAAGCGGAAAAACTGCCGAAGGGCGCTAGAGGCAATGGGTCTCGTCGAGGCAAGCTCAACAGCCTCGTGCAGCGCTCCATAAAGGAGAGTCATGAGCGCCATTAAAGTGCTCCAGGCGAACCTGCACCACGCCAAAGGGGCGTCAGCCACCATGTGCAGGACCTTCGCCGAGAACAAAATCGACCTGGCTCTCATCCAGGAGCCTTGGTCGAATGGTGGCCAAGTCCGTGGACTTAGCGTCACTACAAGTAAGTTGTTGTATTTTCGTCAAGTGGATGTGCCTCGCGCTGCGATGCTCATTGACAATAGTGTCAATTATCTTCCATTAACGAATTTCATCTCCAGAGATCTAGTGGCCGCGCTGATACAAGTGGCTACTGAGAGCGGCACGAAGGAGATAGCTGTGGCGGCAGCTTATTTTCCTGGTGACACGGCAGACGCTCCGCCGACAGAGGTCAGGCGGCTTGTTGACCACTGTAAACAACAAAAAACACAGTTGGTCATCGGCTGCGACGCCAACGCGCACCATACCATCTGGGGCAGCAGCGACGTCAATATCAGAGGTGAGTCCCTTTTAGAGTATCTATTGTGTAGTCAATTAGATATTATCAATAAAGGAAATAAACCTACCTTCATAAACGCTATCAGAGAAGAGGTTCTAGACCTCACTCTGGCTAGCAACTCCCTGTCCCATCTCATTAGTAACTGGAGGGTTACTAATGAGGCAACTCTCTCAGACCATCAGCACATTAGGTTTGATCTACCGGGGCGGGCGGAGTTAGAGCAGAGGGTTTTTAACCCAAAGAAAACCAATTGGGTACTTTTTCAGACCTTGGTTGAGCATAGGGCTGACTCTTTGGTCTCAAATATCAACTCGGTTGACGAGATTGACCTGGCTGCAAGTCAGCTTGAAGATGTGCTAGTCTCCTCCTTCCATGAGAGCACGGTTGAGCGTTCCTTCCGATCGAAACGTGAGGTTCCGTGGTGGAACGCCAACCTAACTGCTAAAAGGAAAACAGTAAGGAGACTCTTCAACAAAGCCAGGAAGACAAAACAGTGGGAAGAGTACAAGGCTGCTCTCACTGACTACAATAAAGACATAAGGAATTCTAAAAGGGATACCTGGAGGAATTTCTGTAGTAATGTCCAAAACCTCACAGAAGCGGCTAGACTCCAGCGAGTTATGGCCAAAGAACCTTCAAATGGGGTTGGTCTACTAAGTAAGAGTGATGGCTCTTTCACTACAGACCGAAAGGAAACTCTGGAGCTTCTACTCCAAACTCACTTTCCAGGTTCGATCATTTGTGACGGAGTTGCCCAATCCGAAGATTATGAACCTAATATACTACGGGCTGCCAGAACATCTGGCAAAATATTCGATGCTGACAAGGTTCGGTGGGCGATAAACTCATTCGATCCCTTTAAAGCGCCAGGAGGAGATGGGATCTTCCCAGCACTTCTTCAGAATTGCCTGGAGACCATCTTACATCCTCTGATTCGTCTGTTTAGAGCAAGCTTCGATTGGGGCTTTATACCCCGTCCTTGGAGGAGGGTGCGGGTAGTTTTCATCCCCAAGGCTGGAAACAGGCCACTTGACAAGCCCAAATCTTACAGACCCATCAGTCTTACCTCTTTTCTTCTGAAGACGGTAGAGAGACTTCTCGACCTACATATCAGAAACAAACTGCACAGTACAATCCCATTGCACTCGACGCAGTTTGCATACGTTAAAGGAAAGTCAACAGAGGTTGCCTTACACCACTTAGTTAGAAAAATTGAAAAAGCCTTTGAATCCAGGAACATAGCTTTGTGCGCATTCCTAGATGTTGAGGGTGCTTTCGACAATACCAACTACGGTTCTATATCCAGGGCGCTGGCTCGTAGGGATATTGACCGTAACACTGTTGCATGGATAGAGGCCATGCTTCGTCAGAGAGATATAACATCAACCCTGAATGGTACCTCTGTCAGCATAAGAGCTGTAAAGGGTTGTCCACAAGGGGGTGTGTTATCTCCACTGCTATGGTCCCTGGTAATCGATGAACTGCTAATCAAACTGTCGGGACTTGGTTATGAGGCCATCGGCTACGCAGACGACCTAGCTATAATAGTGACAGGGAAATACGAGAGCACCATCACAGATGTGATGGAACAAGCCCTCCAAGTAACCCTTAACTGGTGCCTAAGTGAAGGACTTAGCATCAATCCCCAAAAAGCCGTGGTTGTTCCCTTTACGAAGAGATACAACACGAGTCTTAGGAACCTGACCATTAATGGAACAGAGGTGGTGTTCTCCAGTCAGGTTAAGTACCTAGGAATAGTCCTGGATAAACGGCTAAACTGGAACTCCCACCTAGAGTTAGTGCTCTCAAAGGCCACTCGAGCTTTATGGGCTTGCAGGAAATTCTTTGGTAGCACTTGGGGTTTCACACCCAATATAATAGATTGGTTGTACCGTATGATGGTCCGCCCTATTATCACGTACGCAGCCCTTGTGTGGTGGCCCAAGGTGCAGCAAAGCGGAGCAATTAAAAAGTGCAGTAAGCTACAAAGACTGATATGCCTATCTCTGTCGGGAGCAATGCGTACATGTCCTACAGCTGTAATGGAGACAGTCCTCGGACTGACTCCACTGCACATACATATCAAAAAGTCAGCTATGCAAAGTCTTCTGCGGATCCGGATCACGTCTGGACTCGTGGAGAGTGACACAGGCCATGCTGCACTTATATGTTCTCTTCCTGGCCTTTCGATCTGCTCAAGATCAGATTATATGACCACGGAACTTCTCCATAATAGGAAATTTAGATCTCTCATTCCAAATCGCGAGACTTGGACTGAAGGCAACCCCTGTGGTAACCTCCGGTGCCAGCAATGGTTTACGGATGGTTCCAAGACGGAACAGGGTGTAGGTGCTGGAGTTGTCGGACCCAACACCAGAATCTCTATTGCAATGGGTATCTGGCCCAGTGTCTTTCAAGCAGAGATTCACGCCTTAGAGGTCTGCGCCCACAGTATCCTCCTTAAAGGTACTAGGGGTGCTAACATTTACATATTTACAGATAGCCAGGCCGCTATCAGCGCATTGTCCTCGTGGAGAATCTCCTCCAAGCTGGTTAGGGAATGCGTGAACAAAATCCAACTCCTGTCCTCCAATAACAGAGTCACACTCTGTTGGGTTCCTGGACATTCAGGAGTGGAAGGTAATTCGACAGCTGATGAGCTCGCAAGACTGGGCTCCTCTTCGCCCACCACTTGCCCCGCGCCCTTCTGTGGCATCAGCTGGTCGACAATGAAAACTATGGTCAACAAATGGGCCTTAAGTGAACATAGGAGATATTGGTTCTCTTTACCGAATTTAAGACAGGCAAAAGTGCTTGTCTCACCTTCGGATGCAAACCGAACTATAGGTCTTGGTAGAGCAGACCTAAGGTTCCTGGTAGCCTACTTGTCTGGGCACCATACTGTAAGTTATCACTTACAAAAAATGGGTCTATCGGACTCCTCAGAGTGCAGGCTTTGTTTTGAAGACGACGAGACGACCAAACACATCTTGTGTGACTGTCCAGCAATAGTGTGGGACAGAGTCACACATTTGGGAGCTGAACGGATCACCCCGTTTCAGCTACGCCGAATCCCAACGAAAGACTTACTGCTCTTCATAAGGGAGGCAGATGGTCTTTTGTCCTAAAAGAATGGGTAAGGTACAATAGATCTTGAGGTCGCAGTGCCCACTCTCTGTTGTGAGAGAACCTAACTATTTAAAAAAAAAAAAAAAAAAAAAGTTGGCCTTTGAAAAACGGAGGAGGCAAAGAAGCCATATTTATGCTTGAAAATCTGTTCCTTTCCAGTTATAGCTCCAATATAAAATCATGATTAAACAAAACTAACGAAACCTTAAAGCATTTAACTTTGTTACATTATAAGTTGGCCTTTGAAAAACGGAGGAGGCGTAGAAGCCATATTTATGCTTGAAAATCTGTTCCTTTCTGTTTATAGATCCAATAACAAATTATGATTAAACAAAACTAACGAAACCTTAAAGCATGCTACGAGCTCATGAATCATGAATGTGTAACATTCCAATGCAATGTTGTTAAATGCATTTACAGCATTCAAGTGGATGATGATTTTGGTAATGATGATGATGTTCCTAGGCGCATTGCTATGCGTTGAACACTTGTGCATGCGGCCAAAGCGTGCCAGGCTACATTTATCCGTAGGTCCGTCTGTCTGTCTCTTTGTAAGAGTGTCTGTGTGACCCCATCAACATGTCCATGCATCATCATGTTTCTTGAATCATGAGCTCAACCATGTTTTTGACTTGGTTGTAATGGCTTACCATGCTGGCAAGTTGGAAGCCTAAGCGGGTAGCCCATCATCAGCTACTGCTCAACAACATCATGGCTGGATGCTTGCCGACGTTGTCATTTTGTGTGTCAATTGCATGTTGACATGTCATCATCCTGTGTAGCGCCATTTCGACCAACATACATATACACAGAGCATCGTCTTAGATATACAGATACGTCTACTCCTACACAAATCCCTGCAAAGTTGTATATTAAATTTTAAATTTGTTGCACCGCAACAAAGTGGCGTATACGTAATATGTAGCAAATTGTTATGCTGCACTTTTCTTCATTCCATTTGTCTGGATCTCTTGAGGCTGCATTTAATTGAAAAACAGAAACCAAAAAATCTTGAGCACTATTTGAAATGCTAGCAGCTAGTTGCAAGCAGCTCGAAGCAAAACCAACAGCTCGTGGTCAGCAGTCTCAATAAATCTTGGCCAAAGCCAGCTAACAGCTGCTAAGCAGCTGCATGCACCTTCTTCTATCTACTACTTCTTGTTATCTACTCAAGTGCTGCATGCTGCCTTTTAATCGATAAACTATGGCCACAAATATTGCATATAGTATATAGTTTGTATATATTGCAAAGTTGTTAGCTAGAAGTTGTTAAGATGCAAACAAAGACTCTGGCATAACAAATGCTTGTAGACCAAGTTGCAGCGTTAAGTGGTTGCGGCTTATCCTCAGTGCACGGAGGATATCTATATATATATATGCACATATAGCAGTATAAGTGTATATCTGACGTCATAGTTTACAGTTCTTATCGCTTTTATGCTTCATTAAGTTTAGTAATCGCCTCTCAAAGACCTTACTCGAAAAGTGTTGCATACTTAAGTGCAACTAGGCAAGAAAAGTTTGATGCTATGTTTACACGATCCCATTAATTGTGACATTAAATGAAGAGAGCTAAAAACATGTGTTTTAGGCTCAATACAGCTTTGTAAATAAATCATCAGACATTTTTTTTTAAGTTTAAGGAATTCCTAAATCTACATTAGCAAGGATTTAAAGGATTTAAGCATTTGCAAAATTGTGTACAACTTTAAAAAATTAATAAAAAAATTTTTTTTTTTTTTTAATGTAACTAATGTAATACGTTTTTATATTGGCTGATTTTGTTGAATCTCAGTCAATCCTGTTATGTAATTTAATTATTATTATAATTTACTTATTTATTGTATTGTATTTATTGTAAATAAAATAGAACCAAAAAAAAAAACAATTTTTTTTTAATATTATGTTATTTTTATTTAATTTTTGGCATTCAATTCAATTTAATTTTTTTATCCAGACGTTCTTTTTTTTTATATGTTAAAAAATTAAATTTCATTTTTTCAGCCGTGGAGATTTTTAAATTATTATATCTATTATGTATAAATGGTTTTTGACATTAAATATGGCTATGAGTCCGTAAAATAAAAAAGTAAGTAAAAAAGGGATTGTAATGGGGAAACTGCAAAAAAGCTATATTACTAGGGTATACCATGGAATCCATTTTCATCCTTTTAATGGCCGAGCCTAGCATAAACTTACTTTCTTCTAAACTCAATTTTTTCAAAAATTTAATTGTAGGGGCCGGCTGGCAAAAGATTTCAAACGCTTTTAATTTTCTCGAAACTTAATATCCTGATCACTGCAATCTTTACTTCCAATTTTTTTTTTTGGAGCTGAAATTTAAATTTTTTTCAAGACCTCTCCATCAGGGCTATCAGTATTCCATTCTCTTTTCTAATGCTTTTTTTTTGTTTTATTATTTCTACACAGCTTTTAATGGTCTAAAAATGATTTTTAATTTTGGAATAGAATTTTCAAATACTTGAAGCTGCTGATTATTTTTTTTTAATCTTATTTTTTCTAATTATTTTTTTTTTGTTATATTATTTCTAGACAGCTTTTAATAGTTTAAATATATTCTTTAACTTTTGAATAAAATAGTCAAACACTTGAAGCTGTAGAATATTTTTTTTTAAATCTCATCGAGTGGACGGTCTTGTTTCCTTTTGATGCCTGTTTCTGTTTTAAAACTGCCAATGTATGAGCTTTACTTCTAAAATCCACTTTTTTCGGAATTCTGACAATCTCATTATAAATCATATCTCATCTAATGGTCTTTCGTTTGCCGTTCGCTCTTAGTGGTTCCCATCATCAAAGTTGTTTTACTTCAAAAATCTAGTCTTAGCGAAAGGACGTTCGACGAAAGTGTTCCATTTTTGTTTTAAGATTCTCGTTCTCCCTCAAGCCAGAATTAATTTTAAGCGAATCGACATACGTTTAATATTTTATCTGCTCTCTTTCCGTTTCGGTTTTTCAAAACTACGACGATCCTCAAGGGATCCATCTCCATCTCAGCAAATTTAATCTGCTTTCCCATAACCAAAGTGTTTTTTAGTTTGACAAGAGTTTCTGTTTTCGAACTTGTGACCTGGCCAAACTAGTTTTTAGGTATATCCCTGTCGTAACTACCAGAAAATCTTAATTTACGATAAGCAACGCATAAGCGAAGGTACTACAAGGATCTGGCTTTGTTTGCCAAAACTTGAAATATTGAAGTATTGACATTTTCAGGCAATGCGATAGAATGCAATGCAATGTGTTTGCTGAGCAGAGCTTTGGACACTTCTTGGTGTTGCCATTGTAAATAAATGACAATACATCCGGTTTCCGTTTTGGCCATTATGCACTGTTACCAGCTCAATGGCAGCTGTTGCAGTCGCCATTGTTGTTGTGCATGTTGCTGTTGTTGTTTCCATTGTTATTGACCATGTTGTTTGGGCTGCTAGTTAATGGCAATAAGGGAAAACTTATTGCATGTTTTTGGTCAGTTTGCTGTACAGCCACAACAACAATGTACTGAACTTGATCTATGATAGAGATATATATATTTTGCATTTTTGTCTTTGCCAGGATATTACTTTATGTGTGCAAGAACACTTTAGCCAAAAACAAAAGGATATGTCTATGACTATGACATGCGGGTCAACTATGAGCCAAAAGGTGTACAAACAGTGATAAAGCTTCTTTGGGGCTGCCAAGCTGCTGGATAATTGAAAATAATGTTAGTGGGCAGTGCTCAAATTGACAAGAGTTGTCAGCTTGAGTTGGGCAAACTTAGACACATCATAGTAAAGCGGGTTAGTTAAGTGCGTTGACCTTTTGCTTTGATGCTACTTAACTTTTTCTAAGCACACCCAAGTTGTGTAAAAGCCAAGTCATGGGCTTTAAATAAATAAAGTTGCGACTAAGAGCTGCGCCCTTAGAGCACAGCTGTAAGCTGACCTAAATAAATAGATTTTATGACCCTCTTCAACATTACGCATACGCTGGCACAATAAATCTCTTTTAAATAAGCCAAATGTATCTTTTATGTATGGCCATAAAATCAACTTGTCTTTAATACCCTATACATCTATCTATCTATCAGTCGAACGCGTTCACGCAGCAAACAAATCATCTACCAAACTGGTCACGAACTCAATTTGAGTTTCACTTAATAACCGACGCAGCACGGCGCCATTTTGCTTCTTTTTTTTTCTTTACTTCCGCTTAACGGGCATTAATTAGAATTTCGTGACTTAACGAATGACGTAGCTCTGTAAAAGGGGAAATTGCTTGCCATGCATAATTTGCTGCATTGGCGAAATTAATTCTTTAGCGACAAAATACTTACGTGAGAATTTTCAATTCAAAAGCAGCAAAACTATTTCAAGTTTCTTTTACAAAGTTCTAGACTTTGAATGTCTGTGTGAATGCAAACTAAGGCAAATGAGACCCAGAAAGCAAATCGTTTGCAATTCAATAAAGAAAATGATCCCCCATCAGAATAAAACAAGTGCGCAAAAAGTGCAACCAAAGCCAAAAACTTTCGATAACAATGCCGAGCAAGAAAATTAAACTCAATTGTTGATTTTCTATCTATCTTTTAGATGGCTTTAAAACGTTTTTGGGCAATTCCTTTGTGCCTTAATGTAGGTGTAAAAAATGCAGGGACTTGGTATGTAAAATAGACACAAATTCGACAGCCCACATGCAACACTCAACTTAAATGGGTGTGAGCAGTGTCCTGGAGTGTAAGCAAGTGAATGGTTTCGTAGCCTAGAGATGAGCTTAGAAACTATTTCGTGCGTGATTTTAGTGACAGCAACGAAAAGCATAGGTAATTCGAAATATGTCCGTAGCTAGGAAAGCGGTTTTGGGGGTTTAAACAACATATATAAAATATTAAATAAATTTTAATATTCAAAAATAATTTTTTGGAAATTTTATGAAAAGAAAATTGTTTTACTTAATTTCTTGGGTTTTTAATTAACATTACTGCTTGGGATGTTTCAATTTAATAGCAAACGTATTACTTGGAACTGTAGGAAGTGCATTGGACGTACCCACAGAGAAGATGGAAAGACTAGCAAAATATTGTGGTGTGGTGTAGGGCAAAATTTGTATTTCGATTTTTAATGATAGTTTGGTCACACCTATCCGATGTTAATGAACGATAAATATAAGGCTGGATAGAAAATGAAATAATAAATACAATTAAATAGTGAGCCGCAATCCGAAAATCGAAAACGATGTGATCTAAAAGTGATATAAGGGAAATTTGAGAATCTATCGATAAGAGTGAGGGAAATATAAGAAGTTATCGACAAGAAAAATGTGAAATTTGGAGACCGTAAAAACGATTCGTTTTCGAATCTTCGAAATTCGACGCACGGTTAAATAATAACTAAATACGACTTTCTAAACCTTTTTATTTATAACCTAGTATAGCGGACTTGTGACAACTTTTTACTTAAAAAATGTTTATAAAGGATTTTTAATGTATTTTTATTGCTTAGATGATTATTTAAATTAAAATATTTTAATGATGTTTTAAGCAACAAAATTACAAAAAAAATTTAAGTATAAATGTATTTCCTCTACGATTTAAGTGTGACCTAAAAACCATAAAAGAAAAACAATTAAGTTAAATTTTTTTATTGCAACGATATTTTTTTTAAATATTTGTAATGAATTTAAATGCTGAAATGATTTAATTTATAAAATTTTTTAGTATTAAAATTTTTTAATGATGTTATAATAAAATTATAATTTTTTTTTCAATATAAAGTTATTTTGTTTTTTTTTGCAAAAAACATAATTTAAGTTATTTATTTCGTATTTCAACGATATTTTGTTAATAAAAAATATCTGACTAGCTAAGAGAAACATATAAGATGATAAATAAATTTCTTTTAGACTGTGAACGTAAAGTTCTCTATGCTCATGCTACCATAATTGTCTCGAATCGGAGTCATCTAGCCTGCAGAAAGTCTTTGCAAAAAAGTTGCACAATGTGCGCGATTTGCTATCTTTATAAGAAAAAGTACATAAAATATGATAGTTAAGAAAATACTTTAATTTTTAAACAAAAATATAATTAAATAAAAAAAAAATTTTTTTTAAATTCTTAATACCTTTATTCTTACCTTAGATCAGAAAACGTTTTTAAATAAATGTCAAGTTCGTTTTTTACGTTTTTTCTCTTATAACGTACCACATCTTATAGAGTCTTCTAACATTGTGTCACGTGTGCAGCTCTAGGGTATCGTGTCTCTTTCAATTATTAAAGAAAGAAAATCTTTGTTGGAAAGCCAAAGTGCAGCATATAGCATAGAGCTAGGCGCAGATGTTTGGCAACAGCCTCGACAGCCTTGGGTACAAGGACTCACGCTTCAGTTGATGCATTCAGTGCGCACATAAAGGTATCTACAATATACACACAAGGATTCTGATGCTGCTGCCTGCCACTCCATTATCAAAATGCAATTTCATCAATGTTGGCAGTAGCAGCGACCCATAGCTACCCCCTGAACCCCGAAAAAAGAACTAAAATTTGATTTTATGTGTGTGTGTGAGTCTGGGTACTCGTATCTGTGTGCCGAAATGCATTTTCATGGAAGCTTTCAATGGTAACTTAGTTGCTCCGCCTTGCGGTAGTTGCAAAAAGATGCGGGCAGAAAGTAAGTTGCCACAGCAAATATTTTCCAAGTGCAATTTGTTGTATGCTGCATGCTAAGCAGCATGACTTGCCACGCCCATAGTCCACGCATTCTAATGCTATGTTTACACTGGCTTAAAAGGTGTTGGTCATATACTTTTATGACTGATCTTCGCTTCTGTTTATCAAGGTCGTCTTTGTTGGTTACGTCACCAGTCGCTCTAGTCTCTGGCTCAGCTGTTTACATAACACTTGCATTTACACTCATAAGCTTAAAATTTTTTTTGTGCTTATTACTGCCTGGTTAATATTTTTCTTTACCCACAGCGCTGTAGAGTCACTCTTATATAAAAAAGTATATTGTTGCAAGCTGAGTTTGAGTGTGTGTGATCTGTCTATCTGACATTTCACATATGTGGCAATGCGATAGCTGCCGCTCAATTGTGCCGCTCTGTGACAGTAGTGTAAGCCCACCATAATCCGCAAACCAACCAACACGCACATACACTGTCAAGTTGCAAGTTAAATAAAATGTTGCGCCGCACTTAGCTCGCATTTGGCCTTTGCTAGTACTGCACTCCCCGCGTTACCCTTACCCTTATACTTTTTACCAACTTGTATATATGTTCGTAATATGATTGCCAAAAATTTCAAAAAGCCTTGATGCTTTGGGCTTTATGAAAGTCTATATGGATACTGTGGCGCAATGCAATAAACTGATTTGCTTGCTGTTGTGCCCCACAAAAGCATGCAACATTTTTTGCACTTATCTGGTAGCCAACAATCAAAAAGAGATTTATTTAAATTTCAAACGAGCTACACACACACACAAACAAACATATGGGTGTGCGTATGTATGTATATATGTATGTGTTTGGTAACGCATACTGCTGAACTGCAAGAGTCACTCTTTTTATCAATATGGCCGCAGGCTACACAAATACATACATGCACTGTGTAAAGAGCCTGACATAAAGTACAGTTGCGCACAGTAAAAACAATTTATGCGCTGTGGTCACACTGCAAAAATCCGTATGTGCCTGTAGAACAGCTGCTGCCTTTATATTTATACAAATGGCTGGCTTGACTTTTTTTTTTTTGAAGTGTTTGACTCTCCAGTTTCCCAGTGCCCTTTTATTACTTTGCAACATTATTACAAGCATTTTTTACTACATTAAATTTCTGTTCATAAAATGTAATTGTGCACTTTATGCAAATATATCGCTTCATCGAAATATTTTAACGACTTTTAGCCATTGGCCACACAAAGTCCAATTAGGCGAGATGGTCAGTTGAAGGACCTCTATGGCTCGATTCGAATATTATATTTAATATTTCCAAAAGTCATAACAATCTTTATTAAACTAGTATAATATGGTAAGAACGAATAGAATGACTTTTTCTTGGTGAAGTTTTTGTACTCTACATTTTAAAATTGCAGTCTTAGTTGACGTTCTACTGGTAAATACTGAGCCTGCTTAAATATATTGTTGGCTTGATTTATATGCATCCTATCTATATTGAAGTAATTGTCTAAATTTCTTCCAGATACACAGTGCTGGTGGATCTTTCAATGATATTTAAAAAAATAAAGTTTTTATATTGCGAGAATTTCATTAGTTTTTAGGTTAAAAATACAAAAAATTCCAAATTTTGGTAAATTACACTAGCTTACACGAAAAATGAACCTTCCTAAAAAAGTGTTTTTTAGAAAAATTTTGGTCGAGAAACACGAAAATGGCAACCTTTTTTTTTTCTTAAGCACCGTTGTCGGGATATTTTCAAAAACATGTTTATGTGCACTTTTTCCAGTTACTCCTCAATATCTCGTGAACAAAATTTGTATTAACGCGAAAGACAATTAGATCGAAAGGTATTAATGTGCTCTTTACATGTACAGATTAAATAAAAATTATAGAAGTTACAAGCAACCAAAATCGAAAAAAAATGTAATTTTTGATCATTTTTCAAAATTACAAATTTGGGCCGTGTCAAGGCCGTGATTAAAATGCAACAAGTTTATATATTTTTCAAATGTGCTAATAATGCACTTTAATTTGGTACGCAACACTGCAACATTAAAAAAATTGCATGACTTAAGGGGCGCCAAAATTAATTTAATGTGACGTCACATAGCCTATAACCAGCGCACGGTTAGGACGCTTCCAACGTTGGCTCATTTGTCAAACTATGATAATTGGCTTAGAAGTTACCAGGGAACAGACGCACATACAACCTATTGTATCTACATATATGTAGGTCAAACACATAATCCTCAAAATTGCAAAGCACCATTATGATTAAGTGAGCACCCTATGCTCCTAGATATAGGCATAAAGCTTCCAGCGCTTTAGGAGTAGACTAGTAAATGAAACCAGAATTATTAATTAATGTCTTCTTACCAAATTTCTAAGCTGCGTTTATAAGAACCTTTTAAAATTATTATGAATAAGTGACGACCCTGTGCTACTAGATAGAGCTATGAAACAGTTGTAGTAAATAGTTAATGTAGTTTCTTATCAAGGAATTATTGTTGAAGAATAAACCAAATCAAGAAAGTATTCAAAATTTTAAATAAAGCAGATTTTCGGAAAAGCGCTGAATATTCTTTGCAAGTCAAATGGGATCAGTCCCGAAAATATTTAAGTGTCTTCAAAATTTTGTTCATGTTTTGTGAGGCACTCAAAAAAAAAATTTCATTGTAAATTAAAAATGAATCCTCTGAAAATGTATTTTAAATCCGTCCCTGCTGCGCCACGTCATAAGAAGGCTTAACGTAATCAATTCTTGCAAAATTCCATTGAAAGAATTTGATTGACATGTAGACCATAGACCATAGACCATAGACCATAGACGCATAGACTTAGTAAGGTAATTGTGCTTCATGTCCCGCCCATTGTAACCACAACAAGGGTATATTGCATGGTTTAGTTCAAAAGTTTACAAAAGTGGCATTAATCTTAGAGCTAACCACAAATGAACCTTTTTAAAGCTCTGTCAGATGTTGCCTCGATTAGCTTAAATTAGTTTGTACTGCTCGAAATGGCTTACATTAAGAATTTATATAAAAAATGTATGGAAGTTGGCCAAGTATGCAAAGTATTTGCAATTTGCTATTTGTCCTTTTCCATTTTAGACATAGAGTTTTCACAGCTGTCGGCAGTAAAACGTAAATTGACTTATTTAAGTGAAATTTCAAGAATTTAAGATGATGAAATAACGCATAGTTTGTATGCTACAAAATGCTAATGTAACCATCATCTACGTATGATTCTTTCAACACTTTGTACGTATTAAAGTAAAGTTTTGAGAATTCAAGCTGAAGAAAATTTGGTATAGCTAAAATGCCGCACTATCATCATTCATGTATATTAACTTTCTCAACTTAACCAAAGCTCCTGTTTAAGTCTAAAATGCTTTAAGATTCAAGTTGCAGAAATTTCTCATAGCTAGAGTGTTGCATAAATGAGTAGTTTACATTCCCATCATGCACATAAGATTCTTGCAGCGCTTCTTAATATATCAAGCGAATCAACTTTATTTCTGACTTTCTAGCCTCAACCTCCTTGACGCACAAACGTTTCAATTTTTCATAAATAGCTTAAATATGACGACATGTTGTTGGGAATGTGGTAACAGCCCACGTAGTATACATCATGCCACAATAATGTTGCAGCAAACGTTGCTATGTTTGTTCTTGTAGTTGCGCTCTCCCGCTTTTCATGAATTTTTTTTTGCAATGACAGTAGTTTTCCTGTCATTACCACTTTTTCACATTTCAACATCTCTCTCTCTCTCTGTCTCTGTCTCTGTGTGCCTCCTTTCATTTTTGCAGCTTGTTGCAAGAACTCGCATGCAAAATTGAAATTGAAATCATCAACGTCGTCATCAGTCGCTTGGTTTCTTGGTGCTTTGGTCTTTTGGAGCTTTTGTGCTTGGTGCTCGCTTATGGTGGCTGTGTGTGGTTGCCAGACTGTTTTTTTTAAACAGAGCACGGAATCAGAACTAAGCAGCGCCATAACTAGCTTAAGTAAATGCAATAGCAACAACAATGGCTCCCAGTTGCCACAACTGCGGCTGGCAGTTGCCAGATTATTGCACTGCTCAACGCTTTTTAGTGTTTTCGTGCTCTTTTCGAGAGTATATCAACTTAGCTACTATAAGCAGATGCCATCTATAAAGCGTTGTAGTACATTTTCAAGAACTACGTAGTACTTTAATGAGATGATTTTTGAGATATCCTATCAGAAGATTTAAGGGAAAGAGAGAGATTATACGGTTTTTTTTAGAAACAGGACACTGGATATACATATATATAGACCAGTGGTCGTCTCTATATAGAAATTAGTGGCAAAAGAGACGTCGAGACACAATGCAATTGTGGGCGCAGCAACAGACACGAAGCCGCATTGTGACGTCATTGCGCTAGTCTCTCTAAAAGCAAGTTAAAATTTGAGTGCATTTCATGTCTAACGTCTTTCATTTTTCATATTAATATTAATCAGTTCTTCGGAAGTAACCCAAAAAAAATAAATTTTGATAACACTGATGTTATCTATATTACTCACTTCTTTCTCTGAATCCTTACTAAATGGAGCAATGTAAAGAGATTATAGTAAACTAATTGGTATATTTATGTTTTATTGTATACTTTATATGATAAATATATATATATAATATGAAATTTGTAGCCCATTATTAAAATTAAACAAATCGGCTGTGCTTCAAAAAACGAAAACGATAAATTTTATTCGGATTCGTTTTTGGTGCACATATGCCAAAAATTCGTTCTGGGTTGTGGATGCTATTTTTTGGGTTGAGTCAGAAAAATAAGAATAATTATTAACCAATATCTTCAAACTTCAAATTGGCATAGATATAATCTAAGAATTTTAAGGAGTTCGTTTTACGGAGCACGGCCGATTATGAAAGCTTTAAAATTCGAACAGAAAATTTTAGTATCATGCTGAAATCGTGTTTAAATTCTTATTTAGTTGTAAGTTTAACAATTAGATGGAACGCTGATCCATTTACAGAAAATGACTTTTGAATTAATTTCTGTATTCTGAATGATAAAATGGCCACACTTAACTTTTTGTGTTTGAAGCGGTCCTCGAGTCTAGATTATTCTGTCGTAGAAGCGAAAGTTCGAAAGCAAAGAAAACTTATTTAATAATTATCTCAATAATCACTTTATCTTAAAAGATCCATCTGTTAGTTTTAGAAGAAACGTTGAAAGTTAAAATTTATGGCTGTGCTTCTATCATAAGTTAAGAGTAAAATAAAAATAATTTATGATGGTAGTCTTTATGATAGAAGTCTGAACGTCTTAAAAAAATACTTAAAAAAAATGTTTTGTTTAAATCCACACATGGTGGTAGCAGGTCAGTCGAATTTTTCGCTTTTGACGATTTTTCTTATTTTTTTAATCTTTATTAGAAGTGTACTGTTATGATAAGCTTTAAGCTGAAAGAGAATTCTTTTACGAACATTTCGAGTCTAAGATATTTAAAATCGGGTAAGAACTGTAGAAAGCAAACCAAAAATTTGTAATTTTGAAAAATGGTCGAACATTTTCGACTTTGGTTGCTTGTAACTTCCTTCAATAATTTTTACTTAATCTGTACATATCACCGTAAAGAGCACATCAATCAATACCTTTCGATCTAATCGTCTTTCATGTCGATACTAATTTTGTTCACAAAATATTGACGAATAACTGAAAAAAGTGCCCAAAAACATGTTTTTCGAAAAAATCTCAGTGCTTAAGAAAAAAATGTAATTTTCATTTCTAGTGTAATCGATTTTTTATTTTTTTCTGATAATTTTTGTGCAAAGTTGAGATTACTGTTGAATTTAAAATGAAAAGAAATAGTTAAAAAGAAGTTTAAAATGAAAAAAAAATTATATATACTAAGTCTTAAAAAAGTAAGTTTCATTAAAAAAATAAAATTATTCAATCAAATAAAAGTCTCATCAAAATCGACGAGACCATTTTTTTTTGCTCATGCACATTTCTGGGCCATTCCTATAGTTCGAGATATTCGCATTTTATTTTTTGGTTGCAAATTGTAATATTAATTTTATTTAGAGATGCGCTATCTTAACAATTCAATTTTTAATATAATTTATTTCTATGTTTTCTAGTGTTCAACATATGGACAAAATACCAAAATACACCGAAACAGCATATTTTTGATTTACGCAATTATTTGCTCGAACTCCTCTTATTTCATACCTATAGTCCATTCAATGTTTTCTTTAAAAAAAGGGCATTACAGCTTCTGCATTTTATATTTGAGGCTGCGACTTTTTTTGTAAATTTTATTTCCTTTTTCTCTCTGTGCTGCCTAACAACCAAATAACGTGCCATGCAGCATGTTGACGTCATTGCCGTCGTAGATTGCCCCGCCCAGTGCGTGTTGCAACTCGGCCTTTAACTAGGCCAACAACATTACCAACAACACCAGCCACAACTACATCACATAAATCCAGATGTTGAGTTATAACAGTGCTAACTTTTTTAGATACTTTATCTGTGAAGTTGTCTAGCAAGTTGTGCTTGTAAAGGCAAATATTTAATTGCAAAGTTAAGAGAGTTGAAAGGTTAAGAGCACTTGATACTGCTGCCAAAGAAACATAATGCTAGCCAGAAGATTACAAAATTTATGGCTCATAAAAGTATGCAAATGAGCAGCTACCTTTTTTGGGGTATAAACGCTTTAAAATTATGCTTCAACAATATGCCAAGTGTGCATATTTAAATAATGGCCAAGTTAAGTGTCTGTGTGGCTTACAGCATTAAAATGTAAGTCAACATTATGATAATGTCTTCGGGTGGTTCCACTTCGTTCCCGGTCAAAGTGCAATGGGCCGTAAAAACAGAAACTGCCGGCTCTACATAAACAATGAGCTGCCAATGCGGCAATGGTCGCTGCAGATGTCATGAAATTGTTGCAAGCAGCAGCCGGGAAACCAAGCCACCAAAGAGCACACAAAGCTGTTAAGTGTTGCAAAATGGCTTAATGTTGTGCGCTCTTTCCTACACTGCACTCTGTTCTTGGCCAAGTGGTAGGGTTGCATAGTGTCTGTGCTTCAGCACTTGGGCTCAATCGATTAAGCGCTTTAAGTGCTGCATAAGCTGCTAATGCAACACTAGCTTAATGGTTGCATGCCTCACTGGCTGATTTTTGTCAGGGATGCAAACGGTTTGAACGCAAACGCAATGAAGGCTTAGTCCCGGCTCCATTAAGATAGGGACACATTTTCTGCTAGGAAATACATTTCTATTAAAATTATTATTCAAGTAGTAAAGTATTTTTTTTTAACTGTGTTAATGATGACGACGACGATGACCAAAAATATTCCGTATTGAAGAGAAAAATAGAAAAGCCTCAATATTTAAATGGAAATTTTTCAAAATGGCTATATTAGAGTTTAAACAGATGGAATTTTACAAAAGTCAGAGTTCAGGCAAACCACTTCGGGCGATCGGAGAGAAATCGAGCCACCTGGAAAAGAAAAAAAACGTAAATAAAAGGAAAATAACACTAAGTGGAAAAATTTGTCATACAGGGATGCCACTGTACTTTTCAATATCTTAAAGGTGCATTTTTTGGTATATAAGTTTATTATGAAAGTTGTACTCAAATATTTGGATATGTGATCAGGGTGTGTGACTACCAAGATTGGCGTCTGAAAATAATTCCAAAAGTATAACCCAAACTTTTAGAACTTGAACTAAAGTTGGTTTGAGCTCATGAACTGGATCTTCCAAAAAATTTCTGAGCCTTGCAGCCCTGGGTTTTGTGCCTGCAAAGAACAAGGTATGGGTGCTGCTGCCTATCCTGGGGCGCTTAGAATTTTAACGCGTGTAGCTGCAGGTGCATTGTTGCCGTGTTGTGGTTAAATAATAACACAAGTGTGGCACCTACTCGTACATTATAGCTAACAATGCAGCTTCTCCTGTACTTGCGCACACACCATGCCATACCAGTGGCGTAGACAGCTTGTTGCAATGGTCCCTCCATTGTTCCAAAAAATATATATATATTTCTTTGGAAGTTATACTTTCTCAAATAAAATACGTATTTGTTGGAAAATTTTATATTCCATCGTTAAAAATATCTTTTTTTTTTGGTTCAAAAACAAGTTAACTCTGGTACATGCATTTTCGAAAATTTGTCAAGAATTAGAATATACAAAAATTGGCAAAGTACACATAAAAGGTGCTGGAGATGCCGATGAGCTGGAAAAAGTGATCCCTTTAATTCTTTTACCAAAAGACAACACGACAGAGCTCAATTAAAAAAAACAACTTTAATATTACTATGAGTACCAAAAACAAATGGTAAGAGACAACGCAACCTACGTAAAGATACACCATTGTCTGATAGGCAGACGTTTCTCTGATGAAGGAAGACACTGGCTTAAGGATCGAGAGACCAAGAATTCGACTCTCTCTGGGCATATAGGTACACTGGCAGTAGAATGTGCAAAAGGTTAATGGTGATGCTAATCCCCTACCAACAATAGAGCCTGAGCTCTTCTGTGGCATTGGCAGACACCTATCAATACGGTGGGACTCCGCAAAGTTAAGCAGCTCCTCGGTTTTCCTCTCTCTACAAGATTCATGATGAAGTAGAAAGAGATTCCTAGAAAGTTACAGCTGAATCCTTAAGTTCCCCCTTTCTATGACACTGCACGGCACACATGCTGCATGCAGCCATTTTCCGCTAACTTGCCACTTGCTGGGTTACTGGGTTGTTTGGACGGTTGGTTGGATGGTTGGTTGGTTACGTGGTTGCATGCTGCTCGGCAATTATTGAACATGTTTATTATTTACTTAATGGACCGCAAAGTTTATGCTGCTATTAACTATTGTGGACCAGGTGCCTGGAATATTCTAGTAGTGCTTGCCAACTGCAGCAGTGCCAAAGTGTTGCCTACTTATGAGAGCAGGAAAGTAACTATAAAACGCATTATTTTTCAATTTACTCCAGAGTTGAATACAACAGATTTAAGCTGGCATTGTGTTTATGTATCAGAGGCTCTTAACCACTTTCCAGCACCTTGGTGTGCATTTATTGTCAACAAGTTGCGTGCTGTGAACTAGCGATGGTAACGGAAATATATTGTGTTACATTTTTATCGCATTTTTAAACTTATTTAGAGCAGCTTACAAAACATAGTACCTCAATCGTCGAATTTTTTTAAATCTGCGGTTATACTGATACCTTTAACTTTTTTTTCACTTTAATATAACTTTGTATTCTTTTTGTCGAAAAAAGAAGTCCACCTCAGAAAAAAAGTTAATAAGATGAAAAATCGCATGAACCTTTATTGTTGGATTCTACACGCAGGGTCTCATTATTCTAATAAATCTCATATGATTTCGCGTTTGCAGTTTACCGAAATTGTTTCTGTTTGGAAATATATTGAACTCAGCAAGCGTTATGTATCAATGCAGAAATGTAAAAGTGCTAGACTGACAACGTGAACACCCTTGTTCTTTAAAAGGTGTGAGTGAGTTATCTGAGATATCTGCCAAGGTATTAAAACTTGGAACGAAACTCTGGTTTTCTAATACAACGGTTGGTTCAGCTCAGCTTTGTCCAGGGAAAATGTCACAACAAATTTATATTTGCTGAGATTTCTTATACTTTAAATATACCAAATTTCATATTTTTCGCCTCTCACGGGATTTTCTCAACACACTTGATTTGAGCCAGTACTCTCATAATTTGGTTCAGCCGCATACGGCCTCAATAGTACTACGCTTATGATCAAAAAGGTAATTCACTAAGCTACCTTTGATAAATTCAACCAGCTTTTGGCTCCTGACGTCTGTGGGATTCGTGCTGCTCCTTTACTTGCGGCGAAATTATTGCCGAATCCTCGTTTGACTCGCAAAGCAGTGCAAACAGTATTGATGAGAGTAAACCTTGCTTCAACCGCTACTTTAACCAAACAGTGCAAGCAGCTCTTTAACGCACTATGGACAAAATACGAAGAAATTATGTGAGGTGGCGATTTGAAGTCTTCATATACTTGAAATAAAAAAATTAGTTTATTTACCTTTGTTGGTTGTTCAAAAACTGTTGTTGGGCAAAAATAAATGGTCTCTTTGATTTTGATGGGGTACTAGCCAATATTAATCTCGTTATTTTTTTTTCCTAAATTCCGATTACTTATTAAGTTATTGAAAGCGAACTATACAGACTTTTTTGATATACATACTTGAAATAAAAAAAAATAGTTTATTTACCTTAGTGGGTTGTTCAAAAATAGCTGTTTAATTTACTACCAAACTATAAACACTAAATGACAACACAAAACAATATTGAAAATAAATACACATATGCTGCTGCTTTATACAGTACTGTTTAGTGAAGAAGTGCACTGCTTTTCGTTGTCAAGGGTTTGTGGCGTGCAAGCAGTGCAAAACTTTTTCAGTGCAAGTTGCTTTGGGCAATTCCGCATTTCAGCATCGATACACAACTTTGTAAATATAATACAATTATTATTTTCCTTGCTTCTAATAAGCTTTGATGTAGAAAAAAAATTGGCATAATCCTTTTTCGACTGGGCCAAAACTCTATGAAAATGTGGAACGTAAAAAAAATAATTTAAATCTAATTTTTTGGAAAATAAAAAGTACGTCAGCAATATTGGTTCATTGTTGATTAAAAATTTAATCGGTTTGACAGTTTTTCTTGAATAAAACGATAACTTACCATATGCCAACAATATGATGATGCAGAATTTTTTCGAGGGATGTGTAATGTCAATCAATTTTTTATTAACTTATTTCGATTTGCAAATAGCTATTTTAATGCAAAAAATATTATTTACGTATTCTGATTGACATTTTTTCTTTACTAACTTTTTGATAATGCATGTTTAATTAAAAAAAATTACATAATTATATTACATAAATACTTGATTATAAAATGTTGTTTTAATCTTTTTGCAAAAAGGTTTTGTTTTTATTATGCAAATCGAAGTAGATTTTTTATTTTATATTAGTTACAGTTAATAAAACATTTTTTTGGTAGTGGATAAGGAGACACACATATTGAACAAATTTCTTATAATCATTTCGCATATCGAGTAGGTCTTACATGGCAAAAACAGTTTTGAAAATTTTTCCTTATATTATAGACTTAAAAACTTTTTTTTCAGGAACTTTGTTTTATTACCATATAGAATAATAAATAGGATGCGAAACTTACTCAGCAATTTAAGAAGTTTATTACTTTATATTATAAAAAAATTTTTCGAATTATGCGAAATGCTCGATTTATTTTTTTAAAATCGTGTTAGTTTGGGAACCATCCAAACTTCCAAGTTTTAAGTTCCAAGTGATTGTGTTTGGAAAAAGCTAAGTTGGTTTGACTCGAAGTTTTAAAAAGATTAAAAGTCTATCGGCTTTCCCTCAGAAAGCATATTTTAGCATTATCTTTTTAAAAAATGTCTTTTCGTGCTTGTTTGTTATTTCCTTCGCATCTGCCCATCTCTAACCACCGACCCAACTGCACAGTTGTTTTGTTCCGCTCTATGGAGCAGTTCCCTATTGTCCTCGTAAAGTTTAATGTGAACTGTAGGCCACAAATTGTTCACACTCCATATGCGACATTTTTTATAGTATATGGGTAGTTTTATGATGGCCAGCCTTTATGGAGTACATTTTTTTTTTTAAGCCAAGAACCTGTTGTTTAGCCCATAAACCCCCCCTAGAAGGACATTTAAAATATTTATGTGTGTGCTTGTGCTCGTATGGGTCTTTGGGTCGTAAACAAAGCTGGCGTAGAAATGCAATCAAAACTTGACACTTCTGTTAGTCCAATTTAATTTCGGTGTCGGTTGTCTTTAGGGACTTTTCTGCTACACAACAAATGCATTAAATTCATTTGAAGGCTTTATAAATTTGTTAAATCTGGGGATTTGTCAAGCTGATTGGCATAAGGTGTGGGGGCAAGATAGAGAGCAAAAGAGAAAAAGGTAAATTCCTTGCGGGGTCATTGCAATTAATTATTAAATTCGGCGTTAATTGCAATCAATTTATTGCATAAATTTATGTTGCACACATTGTGCACAAATTAAGTGTAAAATTAATTACACAAGCCGCAAAGGAAAATTAAATTTTAAAATAAAACGAAAATGTATAGACCACAAATTATACAAAATGTTGGTCGTTTTAACTAGCTGTATTGGAGGGTGAGTTGCAGTTATTGGAATTGCATTTGATATCCTGCAGTTCGGTGAACGGGTACACCACGAACCCACGACTACCACAGTACCCACCAACAGTCCCACATGACGTGAGTATGACAATTCCTATTATGATGTAAATCGCATAAACTGCTCAAAAGTTGTAGAGGCAATAATATATATATATAATATAATATATTAAATTTGTGCAAGCCGAAAATTTATGTAACATACAGAAGGAGACGTCGAGGACCCCCCAAAGTTACCTATAATATGATCAGGGTGACTATAGATATCAATATACCCATGTTCGTCCGTCTGTCTGTTTGTCCGTACGTATGAACGCCTAGATTTTAGAGATGGTAAGAGCTAGAGCAACCAAACTTTCTGATTAGATCCCTTATTATTTCATAGAAGACAAGCTAATTTAATTTTTTTGATATCGGGGATATATTTTATAGCTCCCATAGGGGTGTTTCAGAGGACCTCGAAAAAAACCCGAAAGTTTTAGGTGGATAATTTTAGGTGGATCGCAACCAAATTTGCCATTCGGAAGCTTATTAGAGGGGCCAAGCACTTTGACTATATCATATAGCTTCCATAGGACCGATCGGCTAAAAAAACGCGTTTGGTGTGTTTATAAAGATACCGTAACCAAATTTGGTATGTGATGGGTTTTTAGGGTTGCCCAGCACTGTACCAATTTTGATGAAGATTGGTTGACTATCTCATATAGCCCCCATAGGACCAATTGGCCAAAAAAAAGTTTTGGTGCAAAATTCGTCTGCTTTTTGTTTGTTTATGTAAATATCGCAACTTAATTTGGTATAAAAATATTTTTTGGAGCTCTTAAGCAATATACCAGATTTGATCGCCATAGAGTGATACAGGGTATCCCAAAGTCTGTCGCGCCCGATTTTAACGTACGCCAACTTTTTTTGATTTGTGGATGTGGGTGCCTGAATGCCCACCAAACATTCAAAGGTCTTATGTCTTGGAAATAATTTGGGTGTTCAGTTCGTCGAGCAAAAGTGCACAAATAACTATGCGACAACGCTTAGAATTGTAATATGGGGTGATCTTTTTCTGTTAAAAAACGTTTTTGTGCGAAACATTTTATTTATGGTATAAAAAATAATGATTTGGATATTTGCCAGCTTAATATATGCTTATTTTCCGCTGCAAAGAAATAAAAACTTAATTTATTTAATAAATTCTTGGTTTTGCATTCTTTTGGCAGTCTGTTTAGTTTTTTATCACACTTCAGGCACTAAATAATATCAAATGCAGTATAATAAAAAATGTACACACTGGTAGATATTGGAGCTTTTTACAACACAGTTTTGAGCTAAAACTATTCTGCTTTTTAAAGTCAAGGGTCTGGTCTGCATTTTTTTTTAGTGTAAGTTGTTGTTGGACACTTTGCACTTTTGCCTTTATGCATTTTTGCCCGACAAAGTGATCACCCTAAATATTATTTTTACAGCCTTCTCCTCATCTTAGCTGCGAGCATTTGATTGAGCTTCAATATGTACGAATCTTTTCGAAAAGTCGTGGTGGCTCTCTGTAATAATTAGTACGGTATTAATCTCCCGTTGACCAATTCGTGCTAATTTATTATGACAAAGATTAATTTCACCTCCGGAAAAATATGCGAACTTCCAAAATAGAGTGTGGCCCTATGCTACTCATAGGAGTGATAGGATTTATTATATTCTACATAGAGTCTGGAAACTTTTTTTTTGCAGTAATTCCATAGGTAGCGAATGCTGTGGGACACAACGCGCTGTCTTGTTGGAACAACAAATCTTTTTGAGGTGTAATATATATATATATATGTTCCTTTAACTCCTATTTGGAGCATTGGGCGTCAAAGGGGTGAGGTGTAAACAAGTCAGTTAGTATGGCCTGATATTGATCTGCTTTGACATCGTCAGGCTGTCAAAAAATCTGAGCTATCAATTGCCAGACACTAACAGTAGACACTACTTACCGGCATACTTCTATGTACCGATTTCACGACCTCCCTTCAAGTAGAAATGATGACCTTCTTCTCATCAAAGCTTGATGAGCGTGTCAGTGTGTGCGTGAGTGTAAGTGTGTGTGCGTTAGTGTTGGGCTATTCAAATTTGCGGCTTTTAAACAGAAAAGTGCAGTAAATTCCTTAGTATGTGTGTGCATGTGGTTATCGAATGTTGTGGTAATTCCAGTTAAATAGATGATTGTTACACAAACACATCAACCGACAGCTTGAATGTACATAATGTATAATGTATATAAGCTGCGAAAGCACAAATAAAGACCACATACTTTATAGTGCAAGTACATAAGTTGAAAAAATATAAGCAATTTATAAAAACAAATCGATTACATTTTCTGTTTATTTGCTTTGATAGCTTATATAACTTGCTACTATATCTGTGTATGTGTGTATGAGTGTCATTATCTTCGTATTAGTTGCCACAAGAATAACAAACAAACAGATGAACAAGTAAAGCACTCATACGCACTGTTGACCAACGTGTTTGATCAAGTTGTAAAAATCGTACTGTTTGAATACTCTTTTTGTTTATGGTACAACATTTAATTAACTTGCGCCTGAAATAATTTACATATTTTATAGTTAAATAGTAATTGCACCATTTTGACAGCCATTTGAATAATTTATTTTATTTTCATTACAGAAATATGTTAGCGAATTATCGACTGTGCGCGATTGTGCCACAGAATGCGTTGAAAAAGGTGAGTGCTAATAAAATTTCAAATCCACAAACATTTGGAATGTTAATAATAAAATTATTTTGTATTTTCGATTAGCATATTTTTAATTTATTCATGTTAAAATTTAATTTACACTTGAACAAAAGCAGAAACAAAATAGGCAACGAAAATTGTGTGGTTATTTGATATTTGTTATGCGATTGTGAAGTGGCCAATTTAGTTAGATGCTTGTTTTCAGTTAGCCACAAAAAGTGGCAATATAGCCTATAGCAATATGTTGGAAGCCACATAATGGGCTTCAAGATGTTGACCTCGGTTTACACTCGATATACGCACTTAGATATTATTTTGATGAAATATAAACAGAAATTTGCGTTTGTATTTATACCCTGTACCGTATGGTACAAAGGGTATATTGTGTTTGTGCAAGCCGAAAATGTATGTAACGTACAGAAGGAGAAGTCGGAGACCCTCCAAAGTTACCTAAAGTATGATCAGAGTGACTAGAGAAGTCGATATACCCATGTCCGTCTGTCCGTCTGTCCGTCTGTCCGTCTGACCGTCTGTCCGTCTGTCCGTCTGTCCGTATGAACGCCTAGATCTCAGAGATGGTAAGAGCTAGAGCAACCAAACTTTCAGATAAGATCCGTTATTTATCCATAGGAGACAAGTTTATTTTATTTTTTTGATATCGGGACTAGATTATATAGCTCCCATAGGGGTGTTTCAGAGGACCTCGAAAAAAAGCAAAAGTTTTAGATGGATAATTCGTTGTGTTTCGTTTGTTTGTGAAGATATTGTAGCCAAATTTGGCATTCAGAAGTTTTTTAGAGATCTTCAACACTGTACCAAATTTTGTCAAAATCGGTTGACTATATCATGTAGCTCCCATAGGGCCAATCGGTCAAAAAAACGTTTTTTGCACAAAATTCGTTGTGTTTCGTTTGTTTGTGAAGATATTGTAACCAAATTTGGCATTAAGAAGTTTTTTAGAGTTCCCAAGCACTGTACCAAATTTGATCAAAATCGGTTGACTATATCATATAGCTCCCATAGGTCCAATCGGTCAAAAAAACGTTTTTTGCACAAAATTCGTTGTGTTTCGTTTGTTTGTGAAGATATTGTAACCAAATTTGGCATTCAGAAGTTTTTTAGAGATCTTCAACACTGTACCAAATTTTGTCAAAATCGGTTGACTATATCATATAGCTCCCATAGGGCCGATCGGTCGAAAAAAAGTTTTTGATTAAAAAGTCGTCTGTTTTTGGTTGTTTATGAAGGTATCATAATCTAATTTGGCAATCAAATGTCTTTTGGTGTTCTTAAGCAATTTACCGGATTTGATTGCAAGCAGTGGTACAGGGTATCCCAAAGTCGTCCGCGTCCGACTTTAACGTACGCCATTTTTTTTTTTTGTTAAAAACCTATTTTTTTTAAGGCCCCAATCACCACTGCAACATTTTTTTGGCTTCCAGAGCGAACAGTGTGTCTCTAGAAACAAAATGTTTTGTTTGTTTATCTGCGTCTAACAGATTTTAACATTAAATTTGTTGTTACTGCTGGCGCCATCTAACGTAAGTTTCTGTCGCCATCTTAAGTAAATTGCATAATTTTTCACAAAAAAAAGGGCAACACTTTTTCTGCGTAACTATTTTTAAAGAGTTTGTGTCCAAACGTTTGGATAGGTTTTTTTTTTTTAAAGTTTTGTTTGTTTGTTTTTCAGCAGTTGCTTATACCAAATTATTTCTTAATTTAAAAGTTTTTAAGTCTCTTTGATTATACAAAAAATAGAGCTTTAATGTAAATCAACAATTGTTTTTTACATTTACAGAAATCTGGGAGACTCAAACTTATTGCTGCAACGAAGATGGCTGCAACGCTGGCAGCCATTTTGGTTACTCCGCCATTTTGTTAGCCATGCCGTTCTTCGTTCTGGTTTGGTCCACATGCAGCGCTCTGTTCAAAGTGCGACGTTAAGTTTGGCTTTAATTAAAATTCATATATAATGTTATTTTAAACTAATTTTATTTAAGTTCATGTTTTCCAAAAATGGCATAGTTTGATATTTAAATAATTGAAAACTTTCTGTTATACGTTTACATTATTTTGCAAAAAAAAATTAAAATACCGTGAATGGGACCTAATCAAGCTAAAATTTAAATTAAATAAAATAAATTTTTTTTTTTAACTTTTTAGTTTGTTTATAGTATATAAAGTCTATTAACTGTTTCCAACTTGTATATTTTGTAATTTTAACAGTCTTCCCATATGCAAATTGTAACAAAATATAAAAAATAAAAACAAATTAAATAAATAAAACACTTTATAAACATTTTATGAATGCCTGGCTGATGAAAAGTTGCAGCAAAGTTAAAACCCAAACAAAAGCTGGAAATAGTTCAATGTGAAAATTCTAAACATTATTATATATATATACAATATATAAAGAAACAAAAACAAAAATTATATTATTACAATTGAAAATTTAATAGTCTTCAAAACATAAAATTGTATGCTAAATTATTTAGAGATTTATATAAACAAATAAGCGTTATTTAAAAAATACACAACAAAAAAAAATTGTGTAAAATTTTGCCTGCTGTCAACAATTTAACTGCAAACATTTTCAATTAGTTTTAAAAAAAAATTAAAAAAGCAAACTAAGATACAACTAATTAGAACGAAACATTAAAAGTTGCACTTAAAATAAAAAATTAGACAGTAATTAAAATGTAGCCATAAAAAAAGTAGCGCGGCAATTTTTTATACTTTATAACTAGACAAGCTTAAATTTATTTAGTGCTTGGCTTAGGCTATTCCCTTTGCTAATTTTTAATTTTTGAAATAATTTTTTTTTCAAAATTTCCCACAGTGAATTATTACACAAACGTCAAAGTCACAGTGAGTTTATTTTGGGGTCTGTGATTTTGTACTTTGCTGGTAATAGTTGTTAAAAAATTTATTTTTTTATAAATCAACTTCTTCTTCTTCTGGCCATATCTTGCAACTGTAGGCATAAGCAACGAACTAATGTAAAACTTATGCTCTAATATTTTTCATTAAAAAAAAAACTTTAAAATACACATATGTAACTATTAGTAAAAAAAAACTATATGTAATTTTAAGGTGGTGTGAATTTTAAGCGCATAAATTTAAAAATCTAAAGAAAATGCTAAAAGTTTTCACTCAACTGTACATGAAATTCTAAATTATTGTTAAACAAAAACTAAAAAAATAAATGAGTAAAAACTAAACTCACTAACAATTAAAATAAAAATTGAACAAGCCCACATTAAAAAAAAAAATAATAATTAATTAGTAAAAAGCATTGTTAGTAAAATTAAAAAAGAAAGTTCTAAAAATTCTTATAGCGCACTTACGTAAATACGTTTTTATTTCTTTATTAATATATGCATACAATATATTAAAATATTTATATACGAAATAAAAAAAAAACAGCAAAAATGAACACGAAACTAGTTTTAAGGCTTTCACAATATTAACAAAAAATAGAAAGCAACGAAAAAACAACTCATACAATAAAAAAAATAATACAAACAAGATAAATGTTTACAAAATAAATAAAAAAACAATTGTTGCAAAAAATTAATTAGTTCCTTACAAAAACACAGCAAAATAAACATTAAAGCACATTGCATATATGATTTTATAACAAAATAAATATGAGTATTTTTTTTTTAAATTAAAAAAAAAAAAATATTAAAATAAACATGTTTTTCAAATAAATAAGTTGCTTTAAAGCACAATTTAAATATTTTGGTTGTAATTAAGCTTTTGCTTTTGTTTTTGTTTATACATAATATTATTCTATCAAAAAATTCAATTTTTTAAGCATTTAAATGCCCAGCGAGCTTTATGCATATTTTTTACATATACCAAAATTTATTAAGCCAAAATTTAAGGCCTAAATATTTAATTTTGTTCGCAAAATGGCTTCAATCATACACTCTAAAAAATTGCAAGCATTAAAGCAAATAAAATAACATAATAAAAAAATCATTGCTCTATATTGTAGTAAGTAAATAATACAAATGTGCAAAAATTGCAAGTACATAACAATTACTAATTACAAAATTGAAAATAAAAACACAAATGCAAAAAGCAAATATGTATTTCCAAACAATTTTAATTTAAATTTTAGTAATAAACTTCAATAAAAGCAAAAAAACACAAAACAAAAACCAAAGAGAGTATAATAATTGTTTGCATTTTGCTTTTTCCCTTCAATGCAACTCAAAGGACTGAATAAATGGGACGCCATTCTTCTCTCGTTTCATTCGAGTCTCTCGATGGCAACAGAGCTTTTAATTTAATGCAAAAACACAAACAGACATTACGACAAGTAAAAGATACAATAGCTTAAAGATAGAGTGAGTTAGTCCATAGAAAGACAGCCAGAGAAATGTGGCAAAGTTAAGAAATAGTGCAATGGCAAGCAAGTAATAAATATCCTTCTCAAGGCGTTGAGCACAGCACTTGGCTTTTGTACTGTGTTTGGTCTTTAAATACCCTTAACCCTGGAGGATAAGTGGTATACTTGATTTTTATATAAAGAACTGAAGCACTGAAAGAGTTTAATTCATTAAGCTGGAAGAAAATGCTGCAATGCGACTCTTGGAATCTGTTCCTCTTATAAGTAAGTAAACTTTAATAGTTTTAGCATCCGCTTTGGAGATCGAAGCATAATTTATTTTATAATTGCATCTACAATTGCAGCCCCATTCATACTAGTACAGTAAACGAAGGCTCAAAAAAGACGTCTATTGGAAAAAAATATAATACTCAACGGATGAAGCTTTCAGGAATAGTTAGGAACCTTGTTCTAAGTCTGAAACCGAGTTTTCGTATTTGTGGGTAGGGAGCGTGGCACCGCCCCTGACAATATATATTGGTTTGGTTTTTGCATGATATCTGTTTTTCTATCAAACTTAGAGTCATACATGTATATATCTGCGAAGATAAGACAATTTAAAACGATAAATTCGGTAAAGAAATTTGGATAAGTGAAGGAAATATGGCTTAGGCCATATATATTTCTGGGATGTCTGGTTATATGGTGTCTATATTATATAGTAGTCCCATTCGGGACCAAATTCGAGTTGCCGAAAATATAAATATTTTTTTTTATGTCACCTATTTGATACAGTGCACAATGGGCCCGCGTAGCCAGATTTGGGCCAAAAGTCTCCCAGAAGAAAGTGCAAATTTTGACAAAATTACAATTTAATATGATTTTACACATATTAAAGTATACTGTGCAAAAAAATTATTAAATTATAATTAGTGGTTTTTAAGTTATTGCCAATCAAAGTTGACATTTTGTATTTTATGATAATTTACAGGAAAAAAAACCTGCATTTACCATGATACATGTAGCTAAGAAATCTTCATTCACTTTATTATTTATAAATATTACTTCAGAAAAAAAATACAATTGAGTTTAAAAACTTTTTGGTTTTAAATATATTCGAGTAGTTATAAAGATTTTGTTGGTTTTTTTTATCATTTGGCTACTTTGCTTTAAGGGTACCCCCGACTACCACTCGATATTTGATCGAAAAAAATTTTATAAATTTCTTTACATGTTTTACAACAAAATGTAACTCCTGCCGATTTTCGGAAATTGAATTTTATTTCTAAAAGTTTAATTTTAAAAATTGACCCTCATGAAATTTTACTGTTTTTTTAAATTTCGTAGCTGTCTAAAAGTATGCTTTAATAACCATTTTTTCAAAAGTTGTACTAAAATTCTTTTTATATATTTTTTATAATATTATAACTTTTAAAAACCAGATTGATTGGTGGTGTCGTTTTTTTGTAATTGGCTTGGAAAGCTGAAACTGTTTGGGGCTATAACTCCAAAGCCATTCAATATTTTGGGTATAGGCTTTTTTTTCAATGTATGTGGAGCTCATATTTACCTCTATATGAAATATGGTCTAATTCCAAGTAACAGTTTTTTTTTTTACTTAAGTTAAAAATTATTTTTTGGCTATTTTTAAATTTTTTCCAATTTTGGTCTAGATTATCTATATTTTAAAAAAAATCTGAGGAGGCTCAAACTTCTCAGAAAAATAGTTCAATCCTTTACGAACACGTGTGTAAAATTTCATCACTCTAAAAAAATTATAATGAAAATGACAGGGTTTATGGCCAAAATATGAAAATCTGGGCTCACAGTGCAGTCGATCAAACTTGATACGTTTATTTATCTGTCTAATATATTGCAAAATGTCGAATTTAATGAAGAAAGGCTGGTAAATTACGAAGATATGGCCAAACCCGATTTCGGCTATATGACCGCTTTATGATATGGTGTTAAATTTAAGTTAAAGATTTGGTGAGTATTTTAGAAGATATTAAGTAATTGGTCATTTCTCTCATGGTGCCTTGGTTTATTCATTTATTTAGCCAAAAATTATATCTTAAAGAATTTAAGTTAACATTAAAAACAACTATGTATTATTCCTTTATAATATTATATGAATTAGTCGGGCCCTACAATGATAATTTTTAAAGCAGTATGCTCAGTAAGACAATAAGTTAGTGTGATATCGTCAAAAATAAAATACATCTTTTACAAAAATGTGATGTCTGTAGCCTTTATCTGGGAATTTAAATTGTGTACAGGGTAAAAACGTTGTGATTCATACATCTTTATGAGTTCTAAGCCAATTTTAAAAAGTAAATAACCTCAAAATTCTTTTATTATATATTATTGTTTTCTTCGAAATTACCAAAGGTACAATAACTTTCCAAGTTGCGATGACTAAAACTAAGATTTGATTTCGAAAAGTTTGGAGTACATTTTCTTTTAAGTTAAATTCATTGATATTAAGTTTAATATGTTTATTGATTAACAAAGTTTGCTAAAAAGAGAAATAGAGTAAAAACCTTCTCAAATCTTTTCATAGCCTAAATTAAATATTAACGTCTTGTTAGAACAAAGTTCTTTAACAGAGCTTATAGAGAAATAACAGACAAGTCGTCACGTAACGAAATGAGATATGCTGTGTGTGTGTGTGTGTGTGTGCGTGAGATTATCGAGTAGACTACAAAGAACTGTGATGAAGCATACATAAGCATAGCTGAGTTGGTAGAATATTGGCCTCAGAACTTTTAAAGTCGGCTCGAGTCCCAAGTTCGACTTTCAGTCGAGTTAATTATTATAATAACTTTTTTTTTGATTTTTCACCATTTTGCTGTTCTCTTAAACTTTCTGCACTATGATGTTTCCAAAAAAACATTCGTAGGAACAAATTATCTACTATACTAAGGAGCAAGTTGCTTCGTTGAACAGAGAGTGCACAGAGTATCTCATAGTCGGCTACCCGCGCATATGTCATCTTATTAGTTTTTTTTATAACCCTCATTATAAGCGACAATTGCATAATAACTCTTACACTACATTTTTTTTGCCACTTTGCATTCTGTTTAATTTATAGTTTTTATTATTAAAACAGAAATGTTGCCTTGGTTACATTTTAAAGTGATTTTTATGCGCTTCATGTCTCCAGAACTATATATATAGAATATATTCCAGCATTTGAAACAAAGAAACAAAAAAACATATAAAATTCATCGGGTTGTGCTAATGTTTGTGCGCTCAGCATTGCGTAAGCCAGATAAGCCGGCCATTTTACATATCGTAACAAACAAACACACACACACACATACATACACACAGAGAGGGGTTGGTTTTGGAATTAGGGTTTGATGAGAATTCGCGATAGAAGGGCGCGCTGAGCAAAAGCTTAGCTAACAAATTCCTAGCATAAAAATTGAATGCAAAACTAAACGACGAATAAATGCCGTTTGTCAGCAAAGGATTTGCCGCAATTACGACAACAAAATGGAGGGGAGAGAGTAAAAGAATGGTTAGCCAAACTTGATCCGAAAGTATGTGCAAATAAATTTTTCCTTGAAATGTCAAAGGGATTAATATGCGAAGAAAAATATAATGAAAGAAAAGAAGCTGAGACCCAAAGGAACTGAGCTGACCGACCAATCAAAGAGAATAATTTTCACTGCAGCACAAAAGTAGGCAACGAAAATTGCAAAACAGTGAAAGTTAAGAGCGGCTGAGGGGCAGTAGATTTAAGGAATATAAAGTAGGCGGTGTACGTAAGGAGGCTTTTAGATTAATTTTGTACAATGTGCATTTTAAAAGAAAATCGATGCAACTTTTTAATTTAACAATACATGCAAAGTCGAACTTAAATTTAATTAAAATTCAGTTAATAAAAAGAAATTAATTTTTGATAATTTACACAAGTGAAAACAAATGAAAATGTTTAATAAACTGCAAAAAAGAAACTAACTTTGATATTAGTTTAAATGTGTGACGCATACTCTTTTTTGCTATTCGAACAAAATATAATTTTGTTGTAATTATAATTTTTTTTAAAATAGTTTTTGATACTTAAGTAGAAAGGCTATTGCGACAATGTGTTAAAGAGTTGAAAGGGAAAAATTTTACGTAGTCTTATCACATAAAAAAAAAGAGAAAAGTCGCTACCCAGTTATAAGCCTTGTAACACGCGCTTTTAAAAACTTAAATTTCTTTGCACGACTATCTGAGATGCAAGACTTACCGTGGGAATTTATGACCCTTGAAATATCAAAGAGTAATATCTTGTGTCTATGAAATAGCGCAAAAGTATCTAAAGTAGCTAGACAAAGTAGTAATAATTTATGCTGCATCCTAAAATTAGGCAATATAAATTTAAAATCATGAGCGTACGCTTTATTAAAGCAGTGCAAGAGCGTGATAGTAAGAGAGAGCGGACATAAAATGGCTGACGGACAGTGTAAACTTTCAAGCAGTTCAAATACTACATCTACTACTACAACAACAAGAGCTCACACAAAGACACGCTCAGCGCCAATAAAATCATTTCAAGGCTACTTTGGTTCTGCTGCTGCCATTGCACTGCTTCACGGTTCATCAAGCGCACAGGAAATGGTAGCTGCATTGCCGTTGCCACACTTACCTGTGTGTGTGCGAGACTGTGTATCTTTGTGGCTGCAACTGTGTGAGTTTAAGCTGAGTATATCAGCTTTCAACGCTCTTGATGTGCTGGCCAAGTAGCCAAGTGAATGCTGCCAAGTGACTACTGCCAAATGTTGTCGTTCCAGCACACCTCTTTCAGCAGCCTGCTCTCTTGTACTCTTGAAAGTATTGTTTCATTTAGTTTTGTGTGCATTGACGCTGACATAAAAGCCAATACACTGAGCCGTTGCAATTTATAGACCCTCAACTTAGTTTGTGTTTGTTATTTTTAGCTGGACTTTGTCTGGGGCCAAATTTCAGACAAAATAACAAGTTTGCTCTACGTTATTTTTTAAAGCAAAGTAAATCTGTGCATGAACAGGCTTGCTTTACAAATATTTATTAATTAACTTTACAAATAGTTGCAAGTTGCAGACAGTGACTACTGTAGCAAAAAGTAAAATATGGTAGACATTTTTTGAGGCACAATCAGCAACAGCAAATGACATTAAATGCAGTTTGCTGTGGCAAAGGCAACAAAGCCAAACAACATATATACATATATAATAATTTATCACACTTTGCAGAGTAAACAAGCATACTGAATGGTAGCATTGCAAAAGATTATTACAGCAACTGCAAGCGGCAGTTTTGTGGGCGTGGTGCCGCCTTACTTGTGTGTATGTCCTTGAGTCGAAAATAACAAATGCAGCCGAGTTGGAAAATGCCAAAGAAAACAAAACCATAATGAATGCCCCTCTCTCTGCTGGCAAGCAGCGTTTGTTGACCAACAAAAAACAAAACGAAAACGAAAAATTTTTAACATTAATGTCAAATGTGACCGAATTCGATATACTCAGTTTTTATGAACTTTTTTTGTTGAATGAATTCGTGTTCGGCTAGTGTTGGACATATGTACAAAATAGGTTGGAAATTAGGAATATATTTTTTGGAAAAATATAGATTTATTTCAATGACGTATCAGAGACTGCGTTGTTCTCGAATCCAGTTTTCTAGTCACTATCAGTATTCTGTTTGTTTTTCATAATTGTAAATTCAGAATGCTTCTTAACTTGAAACCCCTTCGCTAATTAGCTCACTAGTTACTATGAGTTAAGTATTCATGTTTCGCAAATGCTTAAATTTTTCACTTACATATATTCAGATGAACTTAATATACCCTTTTTGCTTTATGAGCAACATTCATAAAAGAAAAAGGAAAAAAGTGTAAAACACAACATGCAACTGGCATGGGGGCTGAGCAAACAGAGTGCCTAAAATAAAATGCAGAACATAATGAGAAATGTCAGTAATGCCCGTACATAAACAAACCCTTTTACCCACAACGGATTTAAGCCACAACAACAAGTCAGCTAACGGCAAATGTCAGCTGTGACAACGTTCTTCAACAAAATGGTGACCAGCCAGAGAGACCCAGCATCAATGACATCAACCAACTGCCAGTGTTGTGCAATAACCATGTTGTCTACACGCAGAGAAGACAACCATTGCGCTTGATGACGTTGATAAGGATGCGACAGTTGAGATTGAGTTCGGCCGGTTGCAGCGTATCATAGCTACCATTGAATACAGTGCCACAGTTAAGTAGAAATGTTGGTTAAGTGGCAGCGGGTGTCAGCTGTCGATGTGGTCACGTTAAATGCTTTCAAGTTGTTTCCGCTTTCGGATATGCTTGGAATTTGCAGTTAAGCGCAGCTAGAACAGCTTGGGAAAGCTTTTGAATGGAAAAGAAAACTGCAGCAAGTGTAAATAGTAAGAAAAACTAAGCTGTTAAAACGAATGAACTTTGGTAAGATTTTGCGCCCTTGAGGAGAATGAAAAGGTTTTTACTGCTGACTTGAAAGCAAGGAGTAAAATGAATGCTAGCGTTATACAAAACCATTAGTGGAAATAAACGAAATTAATATAGTAAGCGATACTTGAGATGGGAATAAGAATCAATTCATATAAACAATGTACATTTGACTATGGTAAATACTACTTACAACAAAACACTGTCGATATTAATTTATTTTGGATGGTGCTTGAAAGATAGTTACCAAAAATTTATTTTCTTCTGAAAAACTAATGCTATCCAGATCTTTTTACTTTTATAGCCACTAGTCGCAATAATGTATTAGCTAGTCAAACCAAATCTTTGCCTCAGGGTTGTTCTTTGATTCTTGACAGCTTCAAAATTGCTAACAAAAGTGCACTTTCTGTGTGAATGCCTTACTTACTTACGTTATCCAATACTGGCCTTGCCTTTAATTAGCATCAAAGATTTTTTTTTTTTTTTTTTTTTTTTTTTTTTTTCATATTTTTTTATTTGCAAGCTGTCTATTGACATTTAACAAATTTTGTAATAATATTATAAATTTAACCGGATTGGTTACGCTCCATTGAGCAACACCAATTTATATTAATTAAATGGTATATATTACATTACATTATTTATTACATTATTGTTTTAAACTCTATACGGAAGATCGAGTACATGAAACCTTTTTAGACGCCTAGTATCTCTGCTATTTTCTAATAGGTTTAACGCTAATGGGTTTTCATGGTAGTTTAGTCTATTTATATATCTTTCAGCTCGTTGCTTAATTTCTTCTTTAACTAGTAGAATATTGAGGCCTTTGTGAATTTCATAATTGCTGACAAACCAGGGAGCCCTGACTATGCTTCTAAGTGTAGTCGATTGGTACCGTTGGAGGATTTCGATATTGGACGTACTTGCTGTTCCCCAAAGTTCCATTGCATATGTCCATACCGGCTTGAGAACTGCTTTGTAAAGCCGTATTTTATTATCCATACTAAGCTGAGATCGCGGACCTAGAAGCCAATACATTTTTCTTGTTTTAATTTTAAGCTGCATTTGTTTTGATTTTATATGCTTAATCCAAGTGAGTCGCCGATCCAAATGCACTCCAAGGTATTTGACTGATTCTTCATCGGGTATGGACACGCCATTCAAAGTCACAGGAGGGCATTTTCCTCGTTTCATTGTAAACGTAATTTGGACTGATTTTTGAGTGTTTACTAAAATTCTCCATTTTTTCAGCCATGTTTCAATCAAACCAAGTTGTTCTTGTAAATTTTGTGACGCAATGGCCGGAAGTGAGCTGTTTGAAATTATTGCTGTGTCATCGGCATAGGTTGCAACTTCAACATTGTTTTTTATGGGAAGGTCCGCAGTAAATATTGTGTAGAGCACTGGTCCAAGGACACTACCTTGAGGAACCCCGGCGTTTATTGAGTACAGTTCCGAGTGCTCATCAGCATGTTGTACATAAAATTTTCGATTGTTGAGGTATGACTTGAGGAGTAAGAAAAACGGTGCAGGAAGCCATTTTTTTTATTTTATAAAGCACACCTGCGTGCCAGACTTTGTCAAATGCTTGCTGAATATCCAGAAATATCGCTGCGCTGTACTGTTTGTTTTCAAATGCATCCACTATCTTTTTAACAATACGATGGCATTGTTCAATTGTACCATGGCCTCTTCTGAATCCAAACTGATGTTCGGGTATGATGTTGGTGGCCTCTAAAACCACTGCCATTCTTCTCAAAAGTATTTTTTCAAATACCTTAGCGAATGTCACCAGCAAACTAATGGGACGATATGATGACGCGTTTTGTTCAGGCTTGTTTGGTTTTGGCAGCATTATTACTTCGGCGCATTTCCATTGGGTTGGGAAGTACTCAAGTCTGAGCATGGCATTATAGATGTAGGACAGAAGTTTAATGCATTTTGGAGGTAAGTTTTTAATGGCGATACCATCAATTTTGTCATATCCTGGTGATTTCTTAACATTTATACTCCGAATTTCAGCTTGCACTTCTGCGACTGTTGTCTTCCGGATTGGCAAACTTAGCTGGCAAGCCGAGTTAAGAAAATTGTCAACCTCTGTCACAGTTTCCTGGTTGTATTCTGAATTAGGTTGAAACACTGAGTGAGCATCAAAGATGTTTGAACTTAATTGAAAGCAGACTTGAATGAACTACAATTAATACATTTGCCATTTTACTTTGTTGACCTTTGCCAACTCGAATGCATTTGACATTTGATACATTGTAAAATGTATTTTTTTTAATTAGAAATTTACACCAATATTAAAGGATGACTTGCAGCAACTTAAGCATACAAATTTCCATGCAATTGGCTTGTTAATTAAGGCGAATTTTTATTTCTGGCTTCTTTTGTAGAAAAAACTTTGTAGCACTTTGCGTACACTGAGCCATAAAAATTTGCACATGAACAACTGTTAAAGCAATGAAGACAGTCAACGGTCAATTTTTGGTACATGGTGTACAACATGGTGTATGCGTGTTACGCCATTGAGTTTGATTAATTGAGAGGCTATATAGTAGGTAGGCAGGCGTTAGACCCTCTTCAAATTTATTGCAATTTATCTCAGTCTCACTTAGCAGTTACTCTATATATATAGACAACACTGCGTATGCGTGATGTGTATTTGATTAATTAAATGGCATATCACATGTAATATAAGCGTCATTTGCTTAATTACATGCACCCAAGCTCAAGAAACTTCTGCTGTGAATGTCTTGTGTAATTAAAAACACGGCGTATGGCATACAATACGGTGTAATAAAATCGGATGAAGGTTGCCTTCGGGCTTGTGTGCATTAAAACTGCAAGACAGCCGTGTGAAAAGGGCATCAAAATGAATTAAATTAAAATATAAGTGCAAGTGGCAGCACTGGCAGCACTGGCAGCTGCTTTAGTGTGACCAAGCGGTACCGAGATGCAGCCAATGAGCAGAATAAAGCACAGATCGCAAGATAAAATATGTCGGACATTGTCCGTGTATGCGTTTGTGAGTGTAAGCCGTGTTAATGACAGCGAAATCCTTTGCGCGTGAGTCAACAAGCGGGAAAACGCGCTTAACATGAAGCGGCTATCACGGGAAAACCCCCGGAAAACCTATTCGACGATGTTGACGTTCTGTTGTTGTCTTCGTATGCAGCTGACGTTGATACGCCGTGCAATTAAAAGGAAAAGCAAGCAGAAAGAGTGAATTTGTATGTGTGTGCATGTGCATGTATCTGTGTGTACGTAGCTTGGGTTCTACTCTTCTTCAAACGTACAAACAGCCGCATTGCCGCAAGATATAAAGTATAAGGTGTATACCGGCGCATTTGTAGCAGTATCTTTAAATGATGGCTTACTAATTGTTGGGTCTATAAATATTTACGGTAATGGATTCGGATCATGAAAAGATGTAGCATTTAATGCTACTTTCGATACTTAATTGAGTTAGGCCTAAGATAGAATACCCTGCGTATACATTTTCCAAATTTCGTATTGACATGATTAGGATTGGTTTTGTGGGGATAGAGAATTATTAGCACCCAGGTATATGTACATTGTGGCTGACAAATTGATAGCGCTTGTTTATAAAAATGTTTCAACTGCGACGCGGTTGGTACTAATTATCAATTCTGCCTTCGTCCTTCTGAGGACCATTATTATCAATATTTTAGTTTACGCGTTACGCCTAAAAAATTTCGGCACTGCCTCATTTACGCTAATTGAAACTCTGAACAAGTCTGATTTGTTGTCCACTGCTCACTCTTGACTCACTTGACGACTACGAGAGTATTGCAGATTTGGCTGCAGATTCGTCTTATAAAAGCCTTGGTCGCCGTCAAATCCTAGAATTTCCGCCATACCAACACTAATAAATCCTAAACGGCGCTCAGCTTAGCTACCCATCTTTCCTTAAAGATAAGACAGAGATCGCTTTAACCTATACTATCCCTGTCGCCTACTCTACACTCTACACTCACACCTATACAGTAATACTAATACCTTAAGCACCAATACCAAACGCATCAAGCTTAAGGCCGCTATACTTTTGCTGGTATTGGTGAGAATAGGCGCGCTTTCACCGTTACGTTCGCCAAGCAGTTCAAGCAGTATCACTATTGCCCTATTGGCAAAATAGGATCACTGCTGTGAGGCTGCAACTAACTACTTGCCTTTATAAAATACCTACTGTTGCAGCTTATGGGGTCAAAGTAAAATTGTTAATTTCTGCTATTATTAAATTATTGTTTATATCTTTTAAACTGTTCAACTGATCTAAGAATTTTTTGCAGCTTATTAGTTTTGAGCTTTACTTAAATTTCTTATACCGGAGAACTAGATTTGCGTACGCACTTAAGTATTATAAATATTGTTATTAGTAATATTTAAAAAATTTAAAATATTGATCGGATAGGTATATGCTATATATATGTAAAGAAAAACAGTGCCTAAAAAAAATATTATTTTCCTAGAATTAATAGGCACATCAGAAAAATGGGGCGGCACCTTCGGTTTAACTTTTTGATTGAATTTGTTATGTTGATGTTCTTAAAGTTTTTTTATATCGATTGATAAGTCTTTCATGACTAATTTAAAAAAGGAATTTATAATCAGCAACGTCTATGCACAATCTACAATACACTTAAGCTTATATCTGCAATGTATAAACACTCAGTTCTTTTCTTACTTAGAATCCTAAGCAAAGTACATACATTTCATGCGTTTCACATAAGACACTTCTGCCACAAAGGGCATGAAAGCTTCGCTGGACACAAAATTAGCTTTTAGTCTAAATTTTTTCGTACAAATTTTTCAATAAACCATTGGATTTATTTACTGCTTCACATTGACAGCTGGTTTGGAGCGGGAGGCCACAAAGCCACAGCGACCACAAAAGCCCCATGCGGAAAGCTGAATATTGCAACGCCTTGGTAAACCTATTTTATAATTTATGCCATCGAATGGTTTCATTTGAAATTTATTGCCGCCCGGGCAGTCCGTAGTCGACAGTTCGGCATTGATTTGATTTGCATTTGGTGGATGCTACTGATTGTGGTGCTTGTGCTGCAGACAGCTCTTGTCCTTTGGCCTTTGGTAAGAATTTTATTTGACTTGCATGACTCTGCAGCCTTCTAACGAATTTTTAAGCTCAGAGACAAGAACTTACATACTTACAAACACATTGAACGCTGACATACACACAATTCAATTATTTGATTTTGCTTTTAACTTCAACTGGAATTTAATTTGTGCTTTTGGTCAAGTTCAAAGCATGGCCCGCAATATGTCTGCCAGTCAATACATAGTTTAGTTTTAGCCAACATCTCAGCAGCACGCAAGAGTCAACGTAAATGGCTATAATAATGAAAATGGACAATGTCAGGTATAAAAAACTACAACAACAATAGCGACAAAAAGTAAACGGGCAAGATTGAAAGATTGCAACACTAGTAACAATGGCTAAGCAAAAAATTGAATTTCACACCTTTCTGCACAGTGTAATAAAGTTCGTATGGTTGTTTGTTTGTCCCATATTAGAGAGCAAACAACACACGCTAACAAATACACATATACAAACACTCCCATTGTATGTGTTTGTCCCCTTAGTGGAACGCCTTTATAGTAGGGATCAATTTCCACCCTTATACTATATTATATTTTCTACAGTCCTCGGATAGTTTATTTTGCGAGCATTGCACACTGGGCTAAAATGGTATAAAGTTGGGAAATGCTTGTACAGAGCTGAAACTTTAAGAATTTAATAATGATAATACGCATAACATTTGCACTTAATTATTTATTGATCAGTCCATAGCTACTTTAACCTTGCTTATAAGGTTACATTACTTATACGTAATTTTTTACAGTTTTTTTACATAGTTTTTTGTATAGGGTGGGCGTTTGGTTTGTTTGTTAGATGCATTTTAATCGTATATTTTCCAACAAAATTGGGAAAATGGATATACCAAATGCAAGTTTGAAACTACTCGTTTATGTATGAAAAATAATATCATCCAAATGGCCACCGCGGCTGGCTCTACAGGCCCGTATGCGAACAAGCTGATGAACCCTCGAGGAGAAGTAGACAGTCCTCACGCCAAGGAAGGATGTACTAAAATAAGGAGTGCCATTCAATTCCTTATCATAATCCTCCAGGACAAAAAATTTAGATGAACCCTCAAAGAGTAGTGGACAATCCTCAAACGTCTTGTCTAGCAAACAATCCTGCATGTTGATTTTTGAATCGCCGAAAAAGTGCTTGTAGAGATGTTTTGGGAAAGAAGTACACAAATATGGATTTCCAGTGATTTGCAGTGAGAATTCTCGGCAAGAAACTTATGCAAGCTGCGGTCCATATTAGGTACAGCCTAACACGCCAATTTAAGTCCAAATTGATAAAATGAAGCGATTCCGAAAATATGTAAAATGTATATTTTTATTACGATTATTGACTTATTTAACATGGAATACTGATTTTGAAAGCTAAAAATACAATCGAAACTAAGAGGAAGGGAAGCATTTTGACAATTGAGCTTATTTATTAATTAAATGTGTTTCTAACAATAAAAGCTTACAAACACTTTGCCCACTATATTTCATCAAGATAATGTACTTGGAGCTCACAATGTACAATACGAATCGGTTTGTCGACATGGCGGATTCTACCCGTGCTCGAAGTTTTGTAAAGAGCCGTAGAATTGAAAACATTTAAAGTATTCAAAATCTTCGGAAAAGGGTGAAAAAAAATTTCTAATAAGATATATTGGGCAAATATTAATTATCTATGTCTGCTAATGAGTTAGCACTTGTGCTTGCTCGCCTGCCGATATATGACGAGCAAAAGCACAAAAACGAGCCTATATCGACCCCAGACTCACCAGTGGTGAAGAAGGAAGTAGACGCACTCCGGCGCAAACAGCGTTCGGAAATGCTGACAGCAAAGGAGAAAGCGTTAAAGAAGAAGCATGCGGCGCTATGAGCGGCTCACTAACGGTGGCGCAGCTCAAACTCCAGCGCTTAGTACGACTGCGACTAAAGAGGAGGAGGGGGACCAAGAAGAAGCAACGGCAGCCTTGGTAGGGAATGAGCTCTCTTCCACGCCGAAGGCAGCCAAAGCCCCAACGAAGAAGCGCACGTGAGCCCCCTTAGCGTCGACCCTAATTTCCCGCAAAGAGAGATCGGATGGCAAAAAGGGTGGTATCTCGAAGCTCCAGCGATCTGATGACTCGCAGTAGGCCTCGAAGAACAAGCGGGCAAGACCAGAAAATGGTTTAGTCAACTTAAGCTCTAGGCTTGAACTCCATAGAGCCATTATCGACATGTGGCTCATACTGGAGAGGGTCATAATGCAGGCCATGACTCGAAGCGTAGACCCGTTCACCGTTGAGTTTGATGGCATCAAATGGTTTAAGAGAGCTAAAGTCGTTGCCTGTGTCAACGAGGAGTCGCTTAGGTTTCTCACAGACATGGTCACTGGCATTAGCGACCCCTGGCCCGGCGCGAAGATCGAGGTCGTATTTTTGTTTTTTGTTTTTATTGAGGTGTTCAAATGTGCTTACGCATCCACTAACAGCGTCCCGAAAGTGGAAGCCTGACTTGCGTGAAATAAATCTGCACCCCTTCTATTGGACCTACTCTACCCCGGGTCAGCGGTAAACAATACTTCAAGGTAGGGTCCCTACGTGTCGTTTCTCGACAGTTGTTCATAGCCACAAGTGACGTTCGGATAGGGTCAAATATTATAATTACCTACATATGCAACATTATTTTATTTTTCGACATTTGGAGTCAAAATGCAAAGGGCAGACCACAAAGTTCTTGGATATTGGAACTTAAATGGATTTGACCTTTCCATACTAAGCAAACAGAATTAATTGCAACAATTTAATAAAGATAAATAAATAAATTAAAAATCACCACGGTATGATACCAAACTGCTCCCAGGCATTAAAGTTCTTTCAGAACACGGCGTAAAGCTGCCAGTGGTGATTATCAACAGTTGCTTCCAATTAGGCACTTGCCTTCTCCTTTTGGAAATGCGCTGAGGTGGTGATGATTCCTAAGGTAGAAAATAATCTTTCTACTTATCGTTCGTCGTACTTTGTCGGTGTACTGCAAAACTCTCCAGAGAGTCTCTGCGCAGATAAATGCTAAGTTAGCTGAACACAAGTTTGCATGCTGGCCTTGATGAATGTCAGCACAGGTTGGGAAACCAGCGGCTGATAGCAGTGTTCTTAGGTAATATATTAGGTGTGGCACTCAGGACTTTTCTACTGAATTAAGACAAAATTAGGAACATAGGAAGTCTGGCAAAATGCAGTATATAGACGTGAGTTTTAAAGCCCTGCTTGTCGCTACGCAGAAAAAATAAATCTGTAGAAAACAGACTCAATATTCGGTAATCACGGACTAGTCCATCGTACTAAAGGGCAACAGCTGTCAACAAGTCTGTGTGTTTGAGATGGGGTCAGCTGACGGCAGACAGTTGGCATTCGCAGGACATCAGCAGCAGAGCAGTGAGCGAACAAAATGCGGCGCAAGGACGCTTGGCAAGGTAACAAAGCCATTGTATGATGCTGGCACATGCACAACATCTAAAACATATATAAAACGATAGCTTACAAGTGAGCAAGCAGAGCAAAGGCGGAACTTTGTATTTTTTTCCAAAAAAATAAAAATGTTGCCTACTTTTTGGGGCTGACACAGCAAGCAAGTCGACGCGCTCGTGCATATGTGTGGGTGTGTGTACACTGACGTGTCTCTGGATGTGTGCGTATCTGTGTCTGTTGTATTACTTCCATTTCCGCGCCACAAAGCAAACTATAAGTTGACATGCTTCGCAGCGCATTTCCATCTAACAATTGCTTTAATGTATAGATATATGTATATGTCAGACAACACAGTAGACACTTACAAATTAAAACGAACAAATTGTATTGGCAGAAATTTGAATCTCACTTGAGATAACACGAAGCGAAAGTTTAAAAGCTGTCATTAAAAAAACAACAAAACAAACATGAATGAGGAATGATTTTTTTTTTATTTTTAATTTCATGGAATGAAAACCATTCTTGAAATAACAACAAAATAAATTTTAATTGACATTCTGAGCTCATTTTCAGTTAATAAAAATTGAAGATATTTTTAGATAAAATCATATCAAATTTCTAAAAAGAAAAGAATACTATGTAAGCGGTGACAGAATGCTTGCAATAATATTAGGTTACACAATAAAAATAGAAATATCGCTCTTCTTCATTAACTGAGTTTTTTTTGGCTGAACTGCTTGTTAAACAAAAACAATGCAGTGTCAAATTCTGAGTTGAGAAAATGTATTTGTAGCGTACGCCTTGCAGCTGTTCGATATGATGAACGTGTGTAAGAAGCAAAAGTTTTAGGGTAATGAATTTGAAGAACTTTAAAAGTGTAACCTTGAATATCTTTAACAGTGCGAACTTGAAAAACTTTAAAAGATTAAAAAGTGATAAAATTAAATTTTGTTGTTCTAGTTATAGAAGAACATTTTATGTAGAGATTATAAAACCGGTTTACAATAATTTTAACCAATAAAGGAGTAGTTGATGTCCAAATCTTGGTTTTCTGATGGGTACCCCGTCGTGACCCGTCTAAGATATCTCAAGCACAGCAGGTTGGATTGACGATTTCAAAATAAAAAAAAAAACAAGAAATTTTAAAAATATAAGTATTTTTGAAAATTTCGCTAAATTAAATAAGCAGTAACTTTTCGTGTTGTGCTCAAGTGAGATGAGATGAGATGATATGAGAAGAGATGAGATGAGAGAACTTAGATTAATATTGGGGTTTGGTCGTAATAGAGGGAAATTTTTACTATGCAAGACATGAACATTTTTTTATGCAAGATATGGACCATATAAAAATTCGGTTTTTGGAAAAAAAATTGAAAATAAATATCAATAAATATCTTACTTGAAATTGGCATAAATAGAATCTAAGAATATCAAAGAATATTTACAAAATTATTTTAGTTCAAAATGCGTACACTTTTCAGCCTATTTTGCCAAAACGCTTTCAAACCACATAAAAAATTCGTTTTGGTGAAATTGGGTGCACTAAACATTCGATTTCAAAACGAATCCCGAATGAAATGTTTGGATTCATTTTTCGGAGCACGGCCGATTATTGCGTTTTAGAAAGGGGAGGTTGCCGCTGAGGATGTCTCAGTTGAGGTTGTTTCAGTTGAGGTTGTCAATGATGTGGTGGCTGTGGGGGAATTGCGGCTATGTTAGGTTATCAAATCTCTTAAAGTGTCATAAGCCTACTAGGTTCCTATGGTGCCTATAAAGCGACTCGAATGGATGGACATCTGCTCTTCAACCATAAAAGATTGGGGAGTCTATGACGCGTTGCTGCAGCCTCTGATGCAAGGAATCCAGTGCCCCAGATGTACGTAACTCCAGATTGGTCTAATTATCCTGACATTAAGAGTTCACTTTTTCTTTAAGAATAGCTTACTTTTGCTGCAGAAAGGCCAGCTTCACTGTTACAGACAGTCTTGGCATATGGCTATGATTTGTTGGGCCTTGCTGAGGTGAGACAGAGAGTGCTGCAGCTTTTCTTGGGTGGTCTTAAATTTATAACTTTCAGCCTGTATTATATCAAGTCCTGCGGATGACTTATATAGTGCCTATGTGTTTTAAAACCAAATACGGATAATTCTCATCTTTTGATAAATTTTGTCTAGATTTTATATTCTGGTGTTAAAACAGACAAGTGGGTGAGGTTTACTAGCCGAGATAACGATAAGCATTTGGGTATAAACAATTTACGGTCTAACAAGCTCCATTCTTTAAATGTAATACTATCTTTAATATAGAGGGTAAAAAATACCAACCAGTATCAAATCTTGAGCGTTTACTGTACATCTAGTTTTGTTAGTTTCGTATATCCCTATTTCATTTTAGAAACTAAGAAAGTTCATATTCTACAATTTTACAAGCCTAAAAAATACAATACACTACAAGAAAGTTTTGCAAAGAAAGTTTTACAATTCTTAAAGTAAAAAAATCAATTTATTGCTCTACTCAACACTAAACTCACATTTCTCAGCTCATATGTCGCCAGCTTTAACGAAGGGTGGAAAAACCAGAGTACAACAACTCAATAATCCCACTCGAAGGGCAGTCCACATAAATTTTGTGCTAAAAATGGCGCCAAGCAAACATGACCAAATGGCCAGAACCCATAAGGCCCACCAGTAAATGAAGCAAATTTTCCTAAATTATTCCAGCGTAAATAATTCAAGTGGTTGTAATACTCTGGTTACTATTGTCTTTGTTTTTTTTTCTTTTTTTTTTTTGTTGTGTTTTGCTATTGTCGTCTATTGTGTCTTGGTATTTGTGGTTTTTTGTTAAAGTTTTTGCTGTTGGGGAAACCCCTGAAGACATAACCTTATATACACATAGGTCGCACATTGTTTGCCACTATTGCTTTACATGTTTTTATTTATTTTTGTCTAAGAAATTTCTAACATAGATTGCTTTTCGGAAGGCGGTCACCAAAAATTTGTTGTAGCTGCAGCTTGCAGCATTTTAAAGGCGCTTAAAAATGTTGCGAACTTCGACGGGATGTTGAGGCTCTCGCTGAGCTGGAGGACATTGATTTGTGCATTCTAAGTACTTGGCTAATGTAGCGTGAGACTAATAGATGAGGACGCTGCTCCCAGGACTTAAGTCTATCAAAGTCAATCTGTCGAAAAAAAAAAAAAACTTAGTATATTTAGTGTAAATGCTAACTGGCGTACCTGGTCATCTTTCATGCGATCCACTATGGTCACACACACCACAGCGCAGCGTATATTGGCTTTATGTGTGAGCGCAGCTAGGGCTGCACTTTCCATGTCTATGCTACGTATGCCCTGGTCGCTCAGCTGACCAAGATAACGCTCTCTATCTGTATCACTGTAATCCGCAAAGGCGCCATCCATACGTCCTTGGGCTTCATAGAAATCGGCAACGGACATGGTCTTACACATCACTGTCTCGAAGCCATCGTCGCGTCTGGCCATTTCCAATATGTCCTGGGCCAGTTGATCATCCAGCATGGTGGGAATCGGTTGAGGTGTGCCCATTATCACCTGCTTATAAATTGGGGGTATATTAATAATTAAACCGAGAATTTTGGTATGGCTGGCTACCGCTTCATGTTCGCTGCGCGCTTGTCCATCCACAGCTTCCTCAGAGATGACCACTGTGCCTGGTGGTAAATTTAAGCCGCAACAGGTGCCAATGCGTATAAAAATCGGATCTTGACAACCAGCATGATACATCAGTCGGATCAGTTCATTGAGTAGCGCGGTTACGGAAGATGTGCCAATGCCATGATTAACACAGAGTACGGGTCCGGCCTTGTATATGGCAAAACGATTACCTGAACCGGTCAAGTTCATCATATTGTTACTGGATCGTTGGATATCTTTGTTCATCGTCATGACAAAGTTTTCCATACTCTCCTCTGTTTCGCCGAGGCAAACAAACTGGAAAAAATTGAAAGCAAATATTAGTGCAAAACTGAAGAGCTTGAATCCAATTAATGTGGTAGGAATTTTTTTTGGGCGGAGTTAGGTTGCTAACCAAAGGAAAACAGCCATAATATTCCAGGTGTCGAGCAAGGTGAAGACGAAACGAGCTTTGTCTAAGAGACACGCATTACATTCCTTAAGAGCCGACCATGATCATCGTTAGTGTTTTTTTGTTATAAAAGATTTAATTTTAGGGCTTAATGTCGGAAGTTGAAGTATGCCATGTTAGTTTTTTTTTTTTTTTTTGCTTTAATGTTTTCAAAAAAAATGGTGCTTTCCTCCAAAAGAGCACAAAACTTTGCTCACCTTAACATCTCCGAATACTGTTGGAAAATCCGTAGTGCTTGTGTCTAAACCAAGATAGAAGAGTGTATCAGGCTTAAGTTTATCAATAGTCCCATTAGTTGGCTGCACTGTACTCTCACAATCACATGGCGACTGCGGGACTTTGGGTTTTGTACAACATCGTTCCTGGTTTTCTATTATGCGCTCCAATTGATTACCTTGCTGTATGACCATGGCTATAAACTTATTGTTTAGATACATTTTTGATAAGGTTGACGCAGACGACTTACATCGCAGCTCGCCCATCTCCTGACGCAACTGACAAGTGGCCTTGCATTTATTGGCCTTGCAGTTTTTGCTGTTATCTGGATCCATGCTGTTGTGGGCTTACGGAGAATCAAAACCCAACCCAAACACAAAAAAAAAAATATAAAAATTGCCGTACTATTGAATTTGAATTTGTTTTCGGAATGTGTTTTCAAGCCATACCTGATTGCAAATCAGGCATAGTAAGATTTGTTTTTATGGCTCGTAATGCCAACCAAATCAAAATTTATATGCGGAAATATGAAAGCTGCTGGGCTACAAAAGTATCGCATGGGCTATTAATAACAATTGTGGCAGCAACGCTGCACAGTGGTTTCACTTGTATTGCGTCAGTGGCCAAAAATATTTTTGGTTTAGTTACCTTTCCAAGAAATCTTGATGACGGCTTCATAGTATTTGTTGCAAATAGTTTGTGATAAATAGCACATCGGTTTCCTCCCATGTACAAAATTGAACATAGTTTTTACGAAGTTATTTGTAATTTCACAAAAATTACCTTAACTTAATTGTTTGCTTTCTTGAGATGAAAGATTCAAAACTTTTAAGTAGCAGATTAAAATAATTACTTTTTGGTTGAAACGCTGAAGGATTTTTGCATATTTGGTAGTTGAAACATTTTCTGAATGTGGCCGTTTTTGCAGAGATACTTCTCTAAAATCTGAATTTAAAATTTTTTGAACTGAGGATTGCAAATTTTTGGGCTTCTTCTTTGTTGGCTCTTTAACAGTATCTAGATTTTCACAAGAAATTACACTGCTGACGTCATGAAACACATACTATGTATTATCAATAGGGAAGCTATATAAAAAAAGCTCCTAAGTTTTGATATATGGCAAACGCAAAATCTGCTGCAACCCGCATAAATTTCCACGCGAAGCCAAAAATAAAAATATTAAGTAAATGGGTTTCCCATAAAAGGATTTTCAATAGTTACGGGTATATATTTTATTTTTAAAATGTCTTGCTATGTTAAAAGGTAAGTATAACGAAATCATTCAAATGGTGGTCCTTGAGGGTATGGGTTGTTTGCTGCTTATTAGACGCGACCTGCCGCCAATTAAGTTAACAAAATAGGAAACGTCTATTTGGGTCAAATTTTACAATATCTATTGCTCTCTGTCAATATCTAGGCTCCCATTGTAGGTACTAAATTTTTATTGCATATTTCAGGCCAAGCTATTTTTAACTCAAACTTAGCCTGATCGATGCATTTTTTCATCTTGAAGGGCATCAATGGTTTGAGGGAGCTGCCACTTAAGGAAACGCCTTATGAAAAGTTTACCTGTGTCAAATAACTCATTATATGTAATCAGCTTCCATCACCTCTGTGGAGAAACGTAAATACCTTGTTCAAAATATCCAGCCATAATGACTACCACGTCCATAAGGAAAGTACCGAAATGAAATTGGGGACCGCAGCTAAGTCAAATCCCTATAACCCCTAAACATCGATGAATTGAATATCACTGGAGGTTTCGAAACAACTGGTACACAACTTTAAAACAATAATAATGATGATGAATACACATAATTCTGGTTTAACACGATAGATACGTTCCAGAAAAAACCGTGTAAAAAGAGACATGAAGTAAATCCTAAAGCTGCTATAAACATAAATTATAAAGGGGAATTCCCTAACCTAATTTCGATAAGATTAGGTTAATAAAAATATTTTTCTTTAAAATTTTAATCAAATAGCTTTTTTTTAATCGTGCTAAATCAAATGCAATTGTGTACAACATTTTTTCCTAGACCGTGTAAAAAAAGACCGTGTAAAACAGAATTGGGTGATAGATAGATAATTTTTCGAAAACTATGAAAACCATAAAATACTCAATTTCTTCCCAGTACATTCCATAGTATAAAATTTGCGTCATAAGAAATCGGTAATAATCGATCCGTTTATTTCATTATAGTAATTTAAATAACAAAAAGTTGATTAACATAGATTGGCAACTTGGGAAATTTATGGGGAGTTGAATTAAAAAATTAAAATTAAAACAGTATTTTAAAATATTCCTCCTTTGAAAAACCTCTATACATTGCAATCAGAATTATACTTGCTGAAAGATTACTAAATACAAACACCATCTTCTTATGTTTTTTAAATAATAAATGGGCTAATAATAAATGGGCTTATTTACTTGAAGTCAAAAAGCAGACAAGTTGTTTTCACAATCCAACTTTTGTGATTTCCGCGTCTAAGTATTTAACTTTGCCGAAATTGTTCTCACATTTTAAGTAACTGATAACCAGATTTTCAGGCCAGTCAATAACACTATTTAAATTATATATTTTTAGAAGCTGCCCTACAACTGTAACCACTGTGCACAGTGCCGTGTCCATATAAATTTTGCCTTTAAGACCTAGCTGGGCGGCAACTTGGCTCTAAAACCAAAAAAAACAACAAAAAAAAATCAGTCAATTGCAGTGGCTAACCGCTACACAAGCTCACAAACACATATATACATCATACAAGCCACACACTCAAGCCTACACATACGAGGTTCGCCCTTAACACTTCCGGTCCCGGCTATTGAGTGACCACTCTCGGGTTTGCCATTTCCATCTCAAACAAACTCAAAATTCCATTTTTTTACGAACGGTCTTTATATTCATCTCGGGATAAGGATGAAATTTTGGACAGGGAAATCTTTTAATTATTTGTGTGAGAGGAACAATGATTGCTGTTCGAGAACTGATGGAGAAAGATAGTCATATGACATATCGTTAGTTTACCATTTTTGGTAATGAGTAGGTCTGAAGGTCCAGAATATATGATTTCAATATATACTGACGAATTTGAAGATCTTCCAAAAAATGCTTGTGTCGACTGGTTCAAGGAAATTATAGAAAAACACAACCAGGTTTTTCAAAATACGTCATAAATGTACCCACATGTTCGTATGGGTGTTTTCAGAGCCAACAAAAATTTTCTTACTGGCAAAGGATTTCGAACCAATTGGTCGTTTATTTCTTCGGAAAAACTGATCACGACCGCTGAAGCAAAATAGGACTCTTTATTCAGAATGGTGCACAACCGTTTAATTTAATTTAGGAGAAGCAATCTCTGAAGGCAATTTGTTTTTCAATACGAAAATGCAAGCTCTCGCACGTCGGCTCAGACAAAAAGAGCCTTTGAGCACTCACAACAGCGAATAAATGGGTTGTCTCTTCCCGCTTCCCGATATAAGAAAATGCAGTTGAAGTAATCAAAGACTTGATATAAAAGGTACCTTTTTGTAAAACACATTTACGGCGAAAAGCAATAAAGCTAGTTTCGATAATAAATTGTTGCTCTTTTTTTATAGGGCCGGAAATATATGGGACAACCCTCGTGTGAGTCTCAAAATGTGTGGTGTACATGTGAAGCCTTAGGGCCATGTGCGACAGCCAACAAACCGGAAGCTGCAAAAAAGTGTTGCATACCCGCAAGGCGCTGCTATAGAGAGAGTTCAAGAAAATTGAAATATAATTTAGCTTATGTGGTAAACAATGTGTTTAGAGCTTGGCCATGGTCACATAGGGATTTCATAGAAAAATAAGCCAAATTTAATGTGCAGCGACCATTTAGCTGTTTTTGGATATTTTTTATTTTTACTGACCAAGTGCTCAAACCCAATCAGTTTAAGTTGTAAATTTAAAAAAATAGAATTATAAATGAGCGAAAATATGTGAAATTGACCACTTTTATATCGATTTCTTTGATTTAAGTGCTTTCTGCATATTCTATTTCAAAATTTCTATTATGCATCGAGTTATCGATTATTGAACATTTAGCTGAAAACGGAGCCCAGTACCTTAAAAAAAATCCTGGGAATGGAAAGATAATAAGATAAAATTGTAAATATTAAGTTATTGGTAATTCGATTTTGCAAAAGAGAATGACAGATGTAACAATCAAAGAGATGGCTTTAAAAAGTAGCTCGCTTCAACTATTTTGGCCTATATATATATGGTATAATATATGCTCTTTTGCCATTTTTTAATTAAAACTTAAATTATTTAAAATGTTTTGCATGCCAGATAAGCAAAATATTCGAATTATTTTCAAACATTCATTTCAAAATGAATGACAAATGAAAGCAGAAAAATTATTCACACATTCAATGAGTATCTGTATGTGTGATGGTGTAAGTGCCAACAAAAGCTCACAAAGCAACTCACTGACACATGCATACACACTCACACACACCGACTCACACCAGTGCGATTATGATATATTCACACACGTGTGACTATAGCGATTGTATTTGCATGTCCTTGGCATGTTCTATGCTAATCTGAACATCAACCAAAACATTTGCGTTTGACAGCCTGAGGCACCAGCTTTTCACCGCATGATGAGCCAACTAAAACAACTAAGCTCATGGGCTACTTTACCGAGCTACTAAATTCCTGAACTCCTGAGCTACTGAGCTCCTGAACTACTGAGCTGTTGAGTTGTTGATGTTTGCCGTTTTTGTTTCTACTATGATACTGTCCAGCTTCAAACTTGAACCGTACGTATGATAAATTGCTTTAGTTGACCATGCACTGAGAGAAAAAGGATTCAGAAATTGAGTTTTGCTCAGCATGCTGGTTAATCCATATTTAGTAAGTTCTTTACTTTTTTCTTTAAATAACCAGTATTCCGATAGCTTTCTACTTTTAAAGTAAAATGCGTTTTTAAAAAAAAAAAGATGGAGACGACTCAGAATTTTTCAATCTGAGAAGCCTGAGACACTTAAAATTTTAATAGTCATAGTGAATCGCTTTCTGTTGGTGAGCAGACATCCTTTGAAACTGGTCTAGATACTAGAACGGGTGACGTCATAATTCTGTCTTATCTGGATACCATTCTTCTGTTCGAAATTAACGATATAGATATTATTTTGTAAAATTTGTTTACTCTAGCCTTAAGCAAACAGGACGTCTCCTTTTTTTGAACAAGAAAACTTTGTTTTTTCAATTTTAAATCGATGGAATCACAATAAAAAAACGCAAAGGACGAATTCAATGAATCAATAATATATGTGGGCCAACGATCTGCTACTCTACGACTTTTGCTCCTGATTTTTCATAGTTTCATAAAACAACGCACTTCTACAGCATGGATAAATATTTTTATCGAATTCTGTACTAAATGCCGTGTAAGCTTCCGGACAGACAAATTAAGTGGTTTTGAGAGAAACTATTGATTGTGATTTTGTAAGACCTTCATAACGCTTGTTGTTAAATTGAGGCATAACTGGTGATACCTGTCATACCTGTCATGCCTGTCACACCTGCAATAACTGTCTCATTTGTCATATCTGTCATACCTGTTATAGCTCTCATCTCCTTCACATCTGCCATATCTGTCGTATCTGTCATATTTGTCATATGTGTAATATCTGTCATATTTTTCATATCTGTCATACTTGGATTAGCTGCCATACCTCGCATTCCTTTCATATTTGTCATAACTGTCATACATGTCACGCCTGTCATGCCTGGCATACCTGTCATATCTGTAATATCTGTCATGCCTGTCATATCTGTCATACAAAGAAGTTGTTTCGGTATTGCATTTTGGATTTCCAAAAACAGGTTTAAGAGATCTAGACGAGGTCGAAACTATTTTTATCTTCACTTTTTCATTTTAAAACCTTGAAGGTGCTTTTTAAATAAACAAAGGTTCCCATAAACGTTTTTAAAAATGTTTACATTAGTTTTTAACTATTTTTATTGTATTTTTTAAATTTTTTTCAGTGTCTCATATACACACTGTTATGTTTTTGGCCTTTGTTGCCAACTAGACGCTAACCTAGGGTATATTAAACACAGAACCATGGCATATGCGATGCCATGTCATTAATATGCAATGCCGAGAGGGCGTGGTCCCCGCACGGTCTCATTACATTAATCTTTGGTCAGTGGATAGCTCTGCCTTTGTCTGCGTCCAACACTGACAAATGTTTTGATTTATTTCTTTATGATATATAAATTATATCCCAAACTTTCATTTGAGCTCATTGTTTGGCAAGTTTCTTAAAAAGTGTTGTATTAAATTTAATATGTTCCGTTTGGTGTCGCAATTTGCTTTGGCATAAATTAAAGCAAAGCCGACATGGCCATTATTTGGGTCTGAAGAGAGCCACATAGGAACTAAGCTGCAGTCGCCATATTTTTTATTGTTGTTGTTGCAGCAGTGGCATAGATTGCTTTTTGTAAAGGGGGATAGAAGTGAGTTTTAAATTCTACTGTTTATTTTCCATCAATGCTGTGTTTCAATTATTTTTTTTTCGAAGTTTTTTAAATTTTTGGTCAAGTCTCTGGCATGGAATAAATCTTAATCTTTATGGAAATTTTAATAGCAAAGGAAATTTAATGAGTTAAGTTGATTCAAAAGCTTTTTGCTGCTGTCTTAAAGCGATCCTCGATTTGATTAATTTTTTACAACGCATCAATTGCTTTCGATACCAACTCCGTGCGATGATGACATGCCGCAGTCGTCTATCGATAAACGTCGAAGCAAAGTTGAACACCTAATGATATCTTATTTGACCTTTGAAAAATTTCCCATCAAATTATTGTCCTCGCGAATAGGCGTCGCATGAAAAACTGTCATATCCAAACCGCTCTGGAGGGAAATTAAACTTGTAAGCTAACAAAAAGGTCGTTCACTCTTTAGCCAGTCGAGTATTTGCGCAACTTTTCAATGCCTCAACTCAACTGCAACCGTGAACACCTTAAATATTCTATCTAACTTCTTCTGGTTATCTTATGGTAAAAGTCTTTTTAACAATTATCATTCCATCCAAATATACAGATACAACATTTTTCAAAAACTAGCACCATGGGTTTTTTATTTTTTAATTTTATCATACTCTTTGCTAGCTGATTGCAGGGATTGATATCGGAAATCCCATACTCCCCTATCTCCACCACTGTGTATATATTATTTTGGTTGAATTTATTTTGGCCAGCTGCCAAAACTTTGGCATGCTGTCTCACAATTTTGTTTTTGTATTTTTTCCCTTGGCGAGTTTATTAAAAAATATAAAAAATGCAATGAAATGAAAACGCGCCATTTTCTCGACCATCCATAACAACATTGCAATGGCGGACCATGTACATAGTGTTGTTGTTGTTGTTTTTTTTTGGTAGCTACTGTATCTATTGCATTTTGTGCAAACTCTAAGCGCAATCATATTTGTTTACTTGTTCATTTTCATGTACATTTTCAATGTTTAAAATGGTTTGCTTTGTTTCGTATTTAGTCTGTGCTCCGTTAGCAGGAAGCGATTATGTAACTTTAATTGATATTCCAGTTAGTTTGTTTTGCAATTATATAAACATGTGATAGACACAAAATGAAAAGTGTTTAGGAATTACATTTCGGAGTTTGGCTAAGTTAAATTATCGTATGAGCAAAAATATATCAAAAGTGAATTTAGTGTGGCAAAAGTTAAGAACATCTCTGGGGAGTGTTTTGTTTGGAAAAATGATTGTCATCTGAATAGTGAAATAACTTGAATGGTCTTTGCCGTCATAATTTATTAAGCTGGTGTTTGTTCTTATGAATTGTTTCCAAGCAGTTTCCTCATTTTGATGTGTCCCTTCATGTTGGGGACTTCATAAATTTAAAATGACTTCAGCCGGTATGTCTTAAAAGGAAGTGTGAATTATGTGAGGTTAGCTTCGAGGGTATAGTCATTATTTACTAGGGTCAATTCAGAGCAGTAGAGGACCAACGTGCTTAGTTGACTTATTGTAAGTATTTGTAAAAGAGAAAAAAAATTTTGTTGCGAATAGATAGTCTTTTCATTCTTTCTGGTTAGATATATATTTTGCTACTTCTTGTCGCGTTGTCGCAGAGTCTGGGTAAGGATTTTAATGAGATGTGTCCCAAGCCCTACGCTAAACTCTGATGAAAGTCCAGAAATTTTAGCTGCTAACCAGGTGCCACTCAGTTAAACTGTAGGAAGACCGCATTGACTATTTTCAGGTGAAGAGCAGTATGGAAAGTGATAACAAATTTTGTAAAAATATATTCGCTATTATTTAAAATCAAATCAATAAAGGTTTAAGTCATCTGACTATGTGTGTAAGACTTTTTATACCCTGTACCTATAGGTACAAAGGGTATACTAGATTTGTGCAATATATGTAACGGACAGAAGGAGGCGTGGCAGACCCCAAGTCCTTTATACCAAAATGCTTATCATAACCTCGGGTAGCGTCCGTCCGTCCGTCCGTATGAACGCCTAGATCTCGGAGAGTATAAGAGCTAGAGACACGAAACTTTACCAGCTGGTGCGCATATTTCCTAAGAAGATGAAGTTTATTGAATCATGTCATTATCTTTCCCCGTTCCCCCGCAGTAGGGTTTCGCGGTTTTTAGCCACACCGTTTAATATTTTCATCTGAAGTTTAACAGAGCGATGCGTTGTGGTTACATGCATCTATGTGTAAAAAATGACCAAAATCGGAGAAATACAGCAAAAGTTATTGTCAAAAAATGTAAAAATTTCACCACCCTTGCCTATAAACTGCGTCAATATTTGACTCTACGTAATTATGGTTACAAGTGCCCAAGAATTACAATTTTTGATAAGCTGATTCATGTGGCTCTAATAAACAAATCCACATCCAAATTTTATCGACGCGATCCCCCCAGCCCCCGCAATCGATTTACCGTGTTTTCTCCCACACCCCTCAACATACCAACTTGAAACTTACCCCATATACTTTAAATAACTTCTTTGACGTAACATTCGAGTTTCATCAAAATCGGTAAAAATTTAGGGAACTTATAGGTATAAATATCGAAATTCACCAAAAAAAAAAAAATTCCAAATGGAAAGTTCTTAGAAGGAATATGCAGGAAACATTTTTTCGAGGCTAAAGTTACAGGGTATTCCCCTGTCGGGCACCGCCTCGACTGTATTACATTTTTATAATTAAACTATGGGTTATGGGTTTAAAAAAAATAAAAACGAAAAAAAGAGTTTGGAAGAAAATATATGCCACAACATATTTGAAAGGACTACCCGAAAAAAGGAAACATTTTTATTTTTCATTTATAAAAAAAACAAGTTATAACCCTTAATTTTTGACCAAAATTAAAAAATATGGTAAAATACTTAGATATCAAAATTGAAAAAAAAAATTATTATTGATTACAAGTTTTCATTCTTGTTTTTAAATTTTTCTAATAAAAATTCTAAATAAAAATTATTATTCTAAAATTTGAAAACAAAAATTGACTTTTAATATAGGGTGGGCCAACTATGTTTTTTTTCACAAAACGACCATTTTCATAGTACGCCTGTACCACTTTTACGCTTTATTCGGATGTTAAACGATCTGTAAATAAAATTTAAAGGTTTTGAGCTTGACATATGCAGAAGAGCATCCACTTTGGACGGATATGTTCCGAATTATGAATATTGAACAACCAAACAGATGGCCCACCCTATACTATGTTGCCACTTTATCTTATCTTATATTACTATATCTTATGAACCAAAGAGTCCGCTATAATAATGTACACTGCAATACTTTTCCATCGATGACTTATATTATATTAATGATCAATATTAAAGACCTCACAAAATACAAATTTCATTTAAATAAATTTTGAACCATGAGGCGCATTGTGGGTTTGCTGCATTTATGTATTGTACATATCAATATTAAGGATTCTTTAAAATAAAATTTTAATTTAAATATCTGAGTAAAACTGTTTGTGAAAAAGCTACATTCAACACATATTCAAAACAATTTTTATTGTGTGGGATCCTTGATCTTTCAATTATTATTATTGATTATTAGAGTTCATATTCCTGTTTATTATATTAGAAAGAGTCAAAAACTAAAAGAATCAGGTAATATTCAAAAAAAAATTTTTTTAAATATTCCTTTGCTTGCCTGCCTTTTATAAATTATATATTTTTCCAAACTGTTTGGCGATTGCTAAAATGAAATTCAAAATATTTTTCGATTTCAGATGCTCTCGAAATAAGTTTTTAAATACATATTCTATTTTTTTTTTTTGTTTGGGCGCTCTCTAGTATACTTTTTAATCTTATTTAGGCTTATCTGTATAAAATGAATGAAAATACACTAAAAATAACAAGGCTTGAATTATAAATATATACAAAATAATTATTTGTTTTTCTTTTTTTACTTGTTTACTCATTTGTTTTGATATTAAAAAGTTTTTAAGTTTGTCTAAAAAGTAAACTTTTGGCACAAAGTTTTTAATGAAGCGATTTTGAGTTAACGCCAACTCCGGGCAAGCAGCCGAATTGAAATTAGGTTGGTTGCCTGGGTAACATTTATGCTTCAAAATCAAATCCTGGTGCCTCTTTGGGAGCCGAATTGCCGCCGGGAACAGTCGCCTGTTCTCCAGATTAGGGGCGGCCTGCACTTATATAGATCCTTGCGCTCATCACTCATTGATTTCTCTAAAGATGACCGATTAACATGGAATCAAACCACAACGGAAATGTTTCTCCAAAGGGTAGCCAGCAACAGCCGGCTAATCCCCCGGCTTCGGCAGCTTGCACAGAGAATTTGGAGGTGCTAATTTCAAGTTATAATGACAACCCAATGAATGTAACCAACACTTTTTTAAGGCTCTACGCTCCACTTAGGAGAAAAGAATTAAATCATCATCATCATCATCGTCATGTTTCAAAAGTCATTCCAAACGAATGAAAATATTCGAAGATATAGGTAGAAATGCATAAAACTTTCCCATGAACTGCAATAAAATTCGTGAATTTAAAATGCAATTTATTGTTGCAGAAGAAACATATGGTTAAATGTATATTCCCCCAGTGGAATTAAATGTCCAACTGCCACATATCACTGACTTGTCAGCCAACTATTCAACTCAGTTCAACTGGCCAACTAACTATTGCCCATGGCAAGGGGCGGCAGCTGCTATTGTGGCAACTCGTCAAGTGGCACAACAAACTGCCAACAAACTAAACACATACACATACACATGCATACACCCTACAGCAGCTGCTGACTGCTTGTCAATGAGTTTTTAAAAATGGCGCCAAAACTGTCACGTCGTTTTCCAAACACCAACACCCAGAGAGCCGTACAGACAGACAGAATTTTGTAAAGTACAGTTTGGCGCCACTGTAAGCAGCAAAGAGTAAACAGTAAATTTCGTAAAGTGCAAATTAAAAAGTGGAACTAGAAAACATTCCATTTGAAAAATTTGCCTGCGTGTAAAATCCACAAATGTGAATTGAAAACGACAGCGAAATTATAAACACACAAAATGGTGGCTCGGTGAAGGATATTAACTGTCTGCCATGTTGATGACAACCACGATGAGAGTAATGGAAATTTTTCGTGGTCACTGAATAAAAATGAAAAATGTGCCACAAAATGAACAACGCAGCAAAAATTTGATAAAAGCAAAAAAATGTTTGTCAGTTATTGTTGGGCTGGTTGTTTCTGCTATTCCGGTTGGAAGAGTATATGGAGTGCATCCGCATATATGTATGTCCATGGGAGAAGGAAACGTTATCGATGATTGATTAAATATATGGACACATGTCGGCAAGTTGTGGGTCAGTGGAATTCTTCGGAGCTTGCCGTCAGCACGGAAGTTGTTTTAAAAGATTTGGCGATTTAACGCCAGCATCCAGATTTACTACTGTTTCTGTTTTGGTGCATACACTTAGAAAAAAAAAGAGGCGATCTTAATTTAAGTTCGAATTTGCTCAAGAAAAGATTGTTTTACTCTGGAATTTATAAAAATTTTCGTTCTCTATTGCTTAAATTAAGAATAAAATTTTCTCAATCAGAGCTTTAAGACTAATCGAATTTAAATCGTTAAACTTTATAACGATGTGCGATATGAAGTGGCCAGATACTAGGATTTACAGTAACAAATTTTTAAACTTCGTTTTTAATAAAAAATAAATGAATAAATAAAAATTAAACATTACATAAGCAAAAAGGCAAAAGTGCACCGTTGATCAAATGGGTGCATCACAATTTATAATTGGTGGAGTATGCTCCAAGAGGCAAGTCCAGATGACTTAAGATAGAAGAAGTAGTATAGGATCAAGCAAAGCTAAATTAAATCAACAAAATTGTAAGGCTAAGGGACGAAAATTGACAAATCAACAAAAGTAACTTCAACATATTAAGGAGTTTTTCGTGGGTCGGTCTTGGCCACATTCAAAAGCCTTCGTCAGTTGGATATATCAAGCCCAGCCAGGTCAATAGATACCTGATCTTTCCATCTCATATGGGGTGTCCCTCTTCCGCGCATACCACCAGTGGGCACCGTTTCGAAGGCTTTCTTCGCTGGAGTATCGTCTTCCATTCACGCCACATGACAACGCAGTCGCTGCAACTTAATACACCTGACTATGTCTATGTCGCTATAGAGCTCGTACAGCTCATCGTTCCATCGTAAAAGGTACTTACCATAAATGCAAGAGGGAACAAAGAAGTGCGATGGGTTTTTTGCTGCACGTACATATAATAGAATAGGACCGCTGTGATACCGATAATGGGAGTAAGTGATAAGGATATAGAATAGACAGGAAAAATTAGGATAATAGGAAAAGTGGAAAGTGCAGGACCATTCTTTACGTGGGATTCGAACCCACAACCACTGGGATGATAGTCGCGTTACTTTTTGGTAGAATTTTCGGGTCGTATTTCTGCCATGCAACTCTTCCTTTTTCTCACACTCGCGCCTCTCCGTTAAGAAGTTTTTAAGGTTTAAAAATCTTGGTCGCAACAAATATATTAGTAAATCAAGTTACTTGCTTGCTGCTTGAAGATACTACAGGATATAGGGTATTCCCATTGTCGGGTTACACTTTGTGTAATGGGTATATCAAAGTCAACCACTCCCAACTTTATGTACTCAATTTCTTTTTTGTAGTGCCGTGCTGTGCTCTCTGTGCGGCTGCTAATTGGCATTTTGTGTTGTGGACTGGTGTGGCAGCAACAGCAGTAAACAAACAGCCTTACAGCACCCCAATCCGCCCCACCTGACCATTAAGCTACACTCTTGGTCTTAGTCCATAAAGCTGGGAAACGTGTTTTTGGCAATGTCAACTACTTAGGACAAGCTTGAAAGCCATGCCAAGTCAAGCCACGCACATTTTAAACTCAATAAAGGCGTCAACATTTGCGCTTGGCAGCCATTTTGTAAGAGCCTGTGTGAGTGTGTGTGCGAGTGTGTTTGACTATGTCAATGTGCTAGTGTGTTGGCAAAGACAGAGGGAGAGAGACAGACAGCGAGTATTTACCAGCTGTTTGCCTGTTACTATCTATCCTGCGTCTGGTTTTCGAATATAAATTTTATTTACACAATCTTCACAAGTCCTTCGTTTTGGCAGCAACGTTTATGATGCGTATAACGAAATTGTCTACAAATTTGAAAGAAGGTGGCTTAAGTTCAGCTCAAAAGTAGGCTACAAAACTGTCAGTTTTTCGGGCTTGATAGTTGGGCATTTCCTGTGTAGGATTCTGTTTAGGTGCAATGCATGAGGCGGGGCTTTTTATGTTTTTGCATTAACTCAGCAGACGCAGGAGAATTTATGGAGCAGCAGCAGATAACTGCTTACACAGTCAGAGTCAAGTGCTGCATGGAAATGTGTACACTTGGAGAAATTTTGTGTGCAAACTAGGAAGCTATTTATTTTTTATTATGTATATACTTTTTTAATGTATATTAAACAATAATATCAAATTAGTTTTTTACTATCTAGAGTAGTAAGCTTTTTTAGCAGGTTCTCGACAAATTTGAATTACAAGTCTGAAGCTTTACATTCCGAAATAAAAGTTAATTAATGTTTTTTTAAATTTAAGTTGTAAAAAAATTTTTCTCAAATTTTAATTCTAATGGTTTTGTCATCTCCAAATATCAAATATCTCAATTTTTTCCTCGCATTTTGATAGCCGAAAAAATATCAAAATCTCTTTTTTTATTTGAAATCTTAAAAGCCCTTGTGATTTTGTCAAAAAAAAGATAAAGATAACTAAAGATAAAGATCCAATTATAAAAAAGATACGAATTAATTATTCGGTCATGCTCCGAAAAACGAATTTTATTCGGATTCGTTTTGAAACTAAATATTTGGTGCTCCCAATTGGTGGTTTGAAACCGAATTTTTTGCTTAAAACGAATCGACAAAATAGGTTTAAAAAAGTACACATTTTATACTGAAATAATTTTTTAAATATTCTTTGATATTCTTAGACTACCTTAGATACCAAATTAAGTTTATATATTATCTTCAAAAACACAGGAAACACAACGAATTTCGTAGAAAAAAACGTGTTTTGACCTACCTGTCCCATGGGAGCTATGTGATATAGTAGTATAGTTAACCGATTTGGACCAAATTTGGTTCAGTGGTGGGGAACTCTAAAAAACTGTTAAAAACAAAATTTTGTTACAAAGAAAGAATTTTGCACAAAATACGTTATTTTGGCGGATCGGTCCTATGGGTGCTATATAAAATAGTCAACGGATTTATTAAATTTAGTACAGTGCTTTGGAACTCTAAAAAACTATCTATGAAAAAATGTTGTAAAATTTATAAATTTACGTTCGAAATAGAATTTTTCTCAAAAATTTGCTAAAATGACGAAAAATTTCATATGAATGCATAAATAGCGCCCAAGCCGTAAATTTGACAAAAATATGTTGGATCGATGTGTAATTCAATTACACAGGCTTACAAATACCGGGGTCATTTCAATTGTTGGAAAGCTAATTTGCTACGTTTAATCCGAATCCGGGGTCAGAATTGGCCCACCACGTCAGGATTTTAAGATATTTGAGGCTATGTAGGAAAAAACGCCGTTTTTCGCGTAATTATTATATGCAAAAGGGCAGGGTTGTGGGGTGAAGCCTCAGATACTTGATCACACGACCATCCTACCGAGCCAATAAATAGCGCCACATTCCTTCAACGACAGTTTCATGCACCCTGTTGGCCTTATGGCCTATGGCTACATGCTTACTTTTTTCCCAAATTCTGTTAAAATTTTTCTCAGTGTAGGCGTATTAAAAAAGAATTTTCCTACACTTATTTGTTTTGTTTGTTCTGGCAGGCAAGTTGGTCACTGAATTTTCACTTCTTAAAATGTTGGTGCACATTTTGTTGCAAAAAGTTTTTGTTAAGTCGAACAAATTCTCTGCAACTTTTTGGCATGTAAAATGGAGCAGCATTTCCGTACAAAAGAAATTGCTTTATATTTTTTTTTACATTTCCTTGTACTTTTCTTATTGTCGTTGTGTCCCTAGAGCAATTTCCCAAGGCAGCCTTTTTTCATGGTGGAAACTCCTTTTATTAAATAGTTTAATTTACAAGTTTACTAATTATACATTTGGGAGATGGCATAAATTTATTTTATAGCGAAATTATGTTAGTTTTATTAAGCTTAGAATTACATAGTTAAATAAGCTTAAATGAATTGTTCGCTCTTCGTTTAATACTCATTAAATTTTAATTTCACGCATAATTAACGAAATGTATTGCTGGCTAGAAATGTAAGTATTTTATTTTTTTTTTTTTTTACGTTGAATTAATTTTTTTAAAAGGTTTTGGCTTCCGAAACATGGTAATCATTTTAGGCTGTTTTAATTTAAATGTCCAAAACACGCATCGGAGTTGGTCTTTGGCAATTAGCCGAAGATTTACTTCTCTCAAAAGAATCTTAAATATTTTCACTATAAAAACCGAAATAAATCATATACAATTTTTGCCACTGCTGGCTTTTGTTTAACAAACTTTTCTCAAAAGTTTTGAGAGCAAAAAATAGTTGCAATTTCTAAATACTATAAAGATCTTTCGGCTCGTATTCTCTAGTCACAATGTCGAAATAGGCCAACTAGGTGCGCACTGTAGTCACGGCAAGAACTATCGTTTTAGGAGATTGTATATGTAACCTTACCACACACCTTATTTTTATTGAGCTTGTCTGTTGACTTGAGCAGTTTAAATCTAATCCGATGGGGTGGAACCACTCAAGTACGTACCCACAGCTACATTTTTTTTGAGCAAGCCTCGTATATTGAAAATCTCATTTTACAAGGCAGTTGAAGGTCTGAGCGTTTTCGGAAAACTCATTGCCATTACGCTTTGACGCGCTCTGTTAACACCTCAATGACAATGACAACAACATGGCGGCCGATAATGTTAGCTCACACACACACACACATACAAAGAGAGTGACTGTCTCTCTAACGCGTACATATACAACAACACATACACTCAGAGAATTCCGCCAGCGGCAAGGCAAGAGAATCGAGTGGAGAGTCTGCTCACCAACAAACTGTTGAGATTTTTATGCAATTAACCAACACGGTCATCAGTCAGGCTACATTGGTATTGGTTGTGCTGTGTGTGTTATTTGTGCTGAAATTGTTTGCACCAGTACCTATATAGTTTAACTACATTGAACAAAACTAGTTGTGGACTGGTTTAAAATGGAATAGTTGCGGGATAAAAAGCAATGTTTCTGGAGAGCGCGTTACACACAGCTTTCAAATGTAATGTTTGTTCAAATTAAATTTGTTAATTAGTTTATTACTGCAGTTTTAAACAATTTAGGCAATGGACATAGCTCATGTTGAAATTTTCCTGGCCACATATAAATTTTTATGAACTAATCGGTAAAAATTCTCGTCGAAGAGCAGCCTTGTGCTCCGACACAACGCTTAACGCGACAGCCCCTTCGACGTCTTCTACGGAGCTATGTTTATGGCTTTCCCATGAGGTCCTGCTTGAGCATAGTAAAGAGGAAGAGGGTCCGCGGTGCCAGATATACATAGACTGTTGGGAGGTTGGGGCAACGTGGTAAACCTGTGCTTGTGTGCTTAAATAATCATTTTATTTAACTTATTATACAAGACCAAAAGTCAGGCTGAGTCCAGGAGCGCCTTCAATTTGGCCAGTTTTTCATTAATCATTGAAGTTGATGGATGACCAGCATACTGGTCGTCTTCGATGAGACCCTCCCTAATCAGCTAATGCCACTCGAACACTGATGAGCGGCTCATGGCAGCATAACCTCTCATATTCTCGGTATATGGTAGCTTAGCCGACACCATCAAACCAATGTATATTCATTAGGGCAACAATTCTTAATTATTTGTTTAAAAAGAAAACCAAAAAAAATTGTTGTCTAAATTCAACGCCAAAAAAAGAAGATAATCGAAGAAGATTTTATTCGGATTCGTTTTGAAACCGAATGTTTGGTGCCCCCAATTTCAACAAAACGAATTTTTATGTGGTTCGAAACCGAATGTTTTTTTGCAAGAGGAATTAAAACGAATTGACAAAATAGGTTGAAACTGAAATAATTTTTAAATATTCTTTGATATTCTTAGATTCTATCTACGTCAATTTCAAATTGAATAGTTATTGATAGCTATTTATAATTATTTTTTTTCTGAATCAACCCAAAAAATAGCATGCACAACTCACACCTGAATTTTTATATGGTCCAGTCTTTCATAAAAAAAAGTTCATGTCTTGCTTAAATAAATTTCACTTGTATTAAGAATAGCACAGTCGTGGATAATTTCCCTCGAAAAGTGTAAAGCTGTGCTAACAATAAGCAAGTGAAATATGAGTAGATGGCAACGCAAAAACAAATCCGAATAAAATTTTTCGTTTTGTTTTTTTCGTTTTCCGGAGCACGGCCAAATGTATATATTTTTTTAAAACATTAATAGTTACTTTATAAAAGATACCAGAAGCATTTTACACACTCTGCTAGACATGTTTGCCCCGAAATAGAAGAGTCTGTAAATATGTAACATGCAGCTGGAATAGTTTGTTATAATACACACCGAACTAGTACGAAACTATGCCAGAACTACCAAATAAATTTTGTTTCTGTAAGCCCTGTTCAGAGCAGTTAGTCCTTTAGGAAGCAAAGTTAATATGGACCACATACTGCATGACGCACAGAGTGGTTAGGAACGAATTCCGAGCAAGAATAGTTTCCTGAAGGGTGTTTGCATGGGTGTGTATGAGTGAGCTCGATAAAAACGTAAACTGTGTTTACCTCTTCAGGTTTCATTAAGCTCGTGAATATTTTGCATTCGCCGCTATATATACATATATATAAAATGAAAAAATAAAATGAGATGAAGCCGCATATAAAAAAAACATGCTGGCCGCATTTTTGGCCCTCTAGTCCTTAACTTGTTTTAACCTCGTTTCGTTGTTTCGCTCTTGTTGTTGTTTTGGTACGTACTTAAGTCACGTAGCCTTTATTTTTATGCCCTGCTCTTTAGTTTACATTTTATGCGAAAAAAAAGACCACAAGAGTATTCAATTAAAAGAGCACAAAAAGGAAAACCGACAAGCGTCAATCCCTTGAAATCTTAAAAAAAAAAAAAATGATGTACTGAAGGTTAATAGAACTTGTTTTTTTTTTTTTGGAACCCATTGAATTCAATTTGACTTGAAGCCATTTGGTTTAGTCCCAGCGCCGCTCTCTAATGCAAAATGCAAATGCCGTAGAGCACGCGAATTTGCTGCTCATCGGACGCACAAACGCATAAAATACAAGAATACACAAACACAGGAGTGACCCTGGCTGGACGCCATCCCCAGCCCAGAGGCAGTCATTTGACCGCAAAATGTGCCAACGGGCAGCGTCGACATCGGCATTAGCAGTGAGCTTAACATCATTAAGGTGAAATCGCTGGCAAAAGAGTGTTGGAAAGCGAGTTGGGTGTTTACAGTGTTTGGGGCCAGTGCTGTGTGGCGACCAACTAAGCTGACTTTTGGCACAGCTGACCAACGTTGTGCCTTGTTTTTGTTTGCTATGCAATTTCCAGGTGAGCAAATGCATTCACTGATTCGCACGGCATTGTATACTTTCAGGCGCGACCGGACGGCAAATTGAAAAAATAGTTTTTTCTCCTGTATTGGATGCTCTTTGGACAGCTAAGTGTACTATAAGTTCATCAAACAGTTTGTGAAGAACATAAATTGATGAAACTATCTAAGGTAAGACTTCAAAGGCGGGCTAAGCAAATTTTAAAAAAAAAATTATAAGTCGCAGCGGTAAGCAACAATTAGATACTCTACACTTAATTTACTCAAAAAAAAGGTGACTATTTGCTCAAAATTTTGCATTGATGACGTTCAGGGTGTACAAGTTGAAAGTCTTGTGGTAATAACAAGGATGTCTTCTAAAAAGTCAACGTGTCTTTGTATATTAGGCTCGCATGGTTCAACATACCAAATTTTGGTTTTGTGTTTCAAAAGATTTTAAACTTGAAAAATTTGGTTAAATCTACTAGTTCTAAGTTGAAGTAAAGGACTAGAACACTCTATACTTCAAACGCTTTTAAACACAATTTCACGAGCCTGTTCTTTAAATTTGAATGCGGGAATACATTTACATACGAAAATATAGCATGAACCAAATATTTGTAGATTTATTTTAAAGTAAATACAAATTTTCTGCATTTAATTGACTTTGGTGTACTTTCAAGACTCAAAATGTTTTGCAACGTATAAAATATAGTATTAGGCAAAAAACTTCAATGTAGTGAAGAATTTTTTTTTTATGTATGGTGGGCCATCTGTTGCTTTGGTTATTAACACTCATAATTCCAAAGGGGATGCTGTTCGACATACGTCAAGTTCAAATCTATTCAATTTCAGTCATGGATTGTTTAAAAACCGAACAACACGTAAAAGTGGTATAGATGTACTATGAAAATGGTCGTTCTATAAAAAAATCAATGTTGAGGCCAGTGTGGACGAGTCGCCGGGAACATCGACGCACCATCGTTCATTACACCTTGCTAGGACTACTATGCGTCGAATTGTGCATGCGGATCTGCATTTACACGTTTACAAGATGCAAATGAAGCAACAATTGAAGCCAATGGATGGGAAAGCAGTCAGATGAGTTTTCGTCAAAAAAAAAAGTCTTCAAAAATAACGATGTTTGCATACGAGCCTGTAGTGCCAGCCGCGGCGGCCATTTGGGCGATATTATTTTTCATACATAAATAAGTAGCCTCAAACTTTCTTTTGGCATATACATCTGCCCAACCTTGTTGGAAAATAAACGAATAAATTGCAATTAACAAACCAACCAACGGATATATATTTCCTTGAGCTCCTAGTTGGAGCATAGGGCCTTTACAAACATTGCTAAGTTCCTTGTATTGCGCCAGGTGCGACCGACCTACTGAGCCTCTGCTTCCACCAGTCCTTTCCAGGTGTTAGATGGTCTCCCCCTTCTACGGCTTCCTTGAGGGTTCCAGTCAGGAGCAGTACGAGCTATGTTGTTTGATGGTTTGCGCAGTCAGCCCCATTTACGGCCCAGACCCATTTGCGGCGATTGATTTCGACTTGGTTGGGCTTTTGACTGGCTGCCGCCCATAGATTGGCGTTGCAGATTGTAACAGGCCAGAATAACCGAAATATCTTGCGGAGCGCTCGCCTAATAAAGACCTGGATAGTGTTAAGGTCTCGCGCTGTAGCATTCCAGTATTCATATCCGTGAGCAGGACAGACTTGACGCTGGACTCAAAAATTCTAAGTTTCGTTCGCCTTGTAAAGTATGACGACCGCCAATCCTTGTCAAGACAAGCGAAGGCGATTCTTGCTTTTGCGACTCTGTTGTTAATGTCCGCTGCGGAGCCGCCGTTTTTTTTGCGATTATACTGCCCAGGTAACAAAACTTGTCCACATGTCCAATCGGAATTCCGCGGATACGCGTTTCTTGTGGCAGGTCCACCCCGATACTTGTATTTCATCAAAAGCCATGAGCATCATGAACAGTTATTTGAATGATATTACTGAGCGTATCGCTGCATATATTACGCAAAAGAAAAAAAAGTGTTATCAATTGAAGAAAAAATTTAAATGAGCTAGTCAGAGGACATAAAATAAAATCAATAATATAAATGAAAATAATTTCAAGATAAATTCTTTGAAATATAAAAAAAGAAGCAGACAACTTTGGTCACATGATTCTTGAACCGGTTGCGAATTACAAGCAGCAAAAAAAATATTTTCTTAAATATAGGAATTATCCATCTAAAACTTTTGTTTTTTCGTTACAGACTCAAATAACCCTATGGTTGCTATAGAAAAAAAAAGAGATATTAAAAAAATGAAATAACTTATTTCTCGTGATATAATAAGGGATCTAGGCCGTTGGTTTGGTTGATCTAGCTCTTATCATCTTTAATATCTAGGCGTTCATAAGGACAAATAGAAAGACAGAACCTTTGGACCTTGATTAAAAATCCATTTTGTTGGGACCTCTATCGAATTTGTAGAATTCCTCAAAACTAAACAGATTTATTTTTTAAATCGGAACTTTTGAATATACAGGTCTGATGGCTAAAAATGAGTTGGGTTTTCCGTTTTTCTTTAGTTGCACTATGTGACAATTTAATACCTTCTACATCAGCTCCCTTTAGAGTATCTAAACTTCTATTTTACCTATGGAAATGCTTTCCTGTTTTTTTTTTGTTATTCAGCTGCTTTTGTGCTAAATATTTGCAAAAGAGCCAAAATAGCAAATCAAGCAAGAGACTGACAAACATACGGATAGACGAAGAGACGGACGGACAGCTCGATAGCGTCAGGTCAGCAATCGTTTGTTTTACTGCGGATGTAGCGTGTAACTTACCTAGTAACATTGGGGAGCAAAACAAAAGCAAAGAGCTTTTGTTTAATTCCAGCTGCATTATGTGTTCGGTTTTAATGCAAATGTTGTGTTGCGTATACGCCACGTTGCACGGCCCATGCACAAAATGGCCGTATTTTGAAACTCATTTTGTCAGGCATTTAATTTGTAATTTATGCATGACATTGGTGTCCGCAGCTTGGTGTACATGACAGCGCTGCAAAAAAAGCGAAACAGTGTTAAACCAAACTGCGGCTGTACAACACTTTTTTCGGAACACCATTACCAAGACCTTTGGCAAGCTTACGCATGGCTGGCACAAAGAAATTGCTTTTTAGTTTCGTGACTTTGATTGATGCCCAACTATTGGCAGTGCCCACCTACTACTTGTACTCTTTCAACCATTGCTGCTAATTCCAGCTTGATTGATTGGTGCAACATCCCAAAAGTTTTTCCAGCTGTAATTGAATTACTTTTTACTTGCACACAGACTTCTATAACAAATGGCATACAAGACAAAAAAAAAGTAACATTTGCTGTTTTACCGTGCGTATACTTAATGTGCAGTTCGCAGCGTAATTTCACTCACTTTATCAACTTTATTACTATTTGCTTTAAATTCAATGCAATGTTTTCTACTTTTAATTAAATGCGTTGACTTTTGCCATGATAATGATTTTTTAATTGCAAAAAATGTGTACTATAGTTATATGCCATAATAACAGAGTGTACATTGCGTATACGCTAAGGGACACGTGCCAAACGGCGCTGTGGTTGTAGATGGCCTGTAAACAAGCATAGTAATGCAATATCAATACCAGACATGCTGTTTGAATACACTGTGAAAATAAAAAATCGGAAAACCTAAAAATAGAAGATATCAGGCTGGGGTCTGTTAAATGTAAAATAAAAGTTAAGTACTTTTATATGTTAAATATGAAATAAATGTTAAGTACTTGGGAATTGTGTTAAGCAAAAAGTTCAAATTCAAAACGATCACTCGCAAAATTGGTCCCTTTAAATTGAGAGATCAAAATATTTCTACTACATCTATTTTCCGTTACATTATTAGCCACAATAGTATAGGGTGGGCCATCTGTTTGTTTGTTTATTAATTGCGTATTTTCCAATAAAATTTGGCAAATCTATATAGCAAATGCGGGTATAAATAATATAATAAATAAATAATATAATATAATAAAGTAGTTTTTAAATCATCCCTCACTACACAAGTCCTTCCTTTGTTTTTCATATTTCAACGTTGGCAGTCAGTGAGTTCGGGTTTGCATGCTATAAAAATTATAATTTTGCCTCGGAAGACAAGAAGGAGAAAAAAGTTCAAAGATTATGATTTAGAGCATTGGCCGATCCAGAATTTCTCTATTTTGATTTCACTAATTTTTAATTTGATACCTTTAACCCGAATATGTACCTAACAGGTCCCCGTAAAATCCGTCCTGATTCAGTTGCATTACTCAGTGAATAATTATGCTAAACGTTTAAAAAAAGGACTTGAAGACATGCGACATCGTGAATTTCATGTGAAACGTAAATCTTAGACCAAATGAAAATCCTTTCTGCGTAGACGAAAATTGATACATTACAATAATCCGATGTGGCACATGGACTTCAATTCAGTTGTCAACAAATGATTACGTTAATAGATCATTGAAATAAAAAGAACTGAATATCGAACTAGCCCTATAGGTTACCAGACCGATGGCAAAGAGTTATTTTTTTCCGATTTATTTTTTCATGAAATAAAGCCATATTTTTGCAATAAAAGTTTTGGAATATTATTCAAGTGACGATCGCAGCATTATTGTGGATAAAAGGGCTTTCTGAATACAGTGGGTAAAGGATTTCTTATTCTCAGTTCAAATCTTTTATTGTTTTTACGAGGGTCAGTATGAAATTGATCCGTGAAAATTTTCGTGCCATGATTTAATACGAATTCTGACATGGACTATCTCGACAAGAGTGCAACGGTCAACTTTATTCGACTTTTCGTGAAAAAGTCCTACATTGCGCTGGGTTCCAGAACTTAGTAGTAGTTGTTTAAAATATAGAAAATTGATTTATTATTTTCTCAACTTAAAGGGAATTTAAAGCATAGGGTTCTTGGGAATTTCTTGTTGATACCACATGAACCCAATTAAATTATTAAAGACAAATAAGTTTCGAGTGGTTCACTAAGGAATTTTTGTAACCAGATTTTAGATTTGTTTGATTGATTTATTTATAGAATAACTTATTTGCCTAAATCATTAACGATTTATTTTTTAGATTGAATCATTCAAGACAAATAAGTTTCTAGTGGTTTTTTTCATCAATCAAAAAACAAAAAATATTTTTAAGAAAATATATTTTAAAGTTAAACAGTCGAGGTATAAATAAACAGGTAGCATTAGTCCCTTCCCCTTTTTTTTTTGTCTTATAATTTTTCGACATTTTTTTTTCATAACTTTTTGCCAAAAGACAAAAAAAATTTGGGAACAGTGTATTGATTTTGCAATTGGTATATTTTCGAGCTTAAGGGAATAAAGATAAACTTTTCACCAAACTTGTGGCTTAATAAAATGATGACATTGTGCATTAAATAAAATTTAAATATAAAAAAAAATATCTGTGAATTTTGAATGTTTTTACTTTGTACTTTTCCTTTTTTTTGTTGCAATTCTTTCGATATTCCGCAACTTAACCTATAAATAACAAAAAAAATCAACTTGCTGTAAAGTTTAATTTTTTTATTTTTTAATTTTTATTTTTTTTTTATAGAACACTCAAAGTTAACAGTCCGAAAAACACACACAAAATCGAGACGCGAATAACGAGCAGCAAACGACTTGATGTTTGTCAAGCAATCGCAGCAAGTGCGTGTATTTGAGTGTTTTTGAGTGAATGTGAGTGTATGTGAGTGAGTGTGAGTGTATGTGAGTGAGTGTGAGTGTATGTGAGTGAGTGTGCCGCCATGATTGCAATTTCAAGCGGTGTAAAGGCAGGCAAGTGTTAATAATTGCGTCTCCGGAGCAATGCAAAGCGTCCACTGTGGCACACAGAAGGGACTCGGAAAGCTGTGACCCCCACATGACCTGCTTGACTCCGACGACATTAATAATTTAAAACACGGCACAAAAGTTGCCGGCAACAACTGAAACGTGCTTATATTAAAGTAATGGGTAACAATTTAAATGGCATTCTGATAAGAAATGTAAATTGAGAAAAGGCAATTTCAAATAAAAGTAGAATTTTTTAAAAAAATTGCCACAAAAGTCAATGAATTGTATAAGAATTCAAATAAAAGCCCAACTCGCACGGTAATTAAAATTTAAATCAAAACATGTACAGTAGATGCTCACTCTTTTCACACAGGTGTTGGAAAAGTCAAATTAACGCTTGCAAAAAGTTTTAGAATAAAAGTTGTTGAACTACAACAGCAAAACATAAATTTCCCTCAGGTGAGAATCAATTAGAGTTTTTAATACCATCGCTGTGCTCCAATTGAGAGTGAATTAAATTTTTATTAATTTGCTAAAAGTTTAACAATTAGAATGATCTTTGGATGATTGTAGGGTAAAAATTGAGAAAATTAACAACAATAGGATTGATGAAGATTTTAGTACTTTTTACCATAGAAAGCAAAGGGAAATGAATAGGCTGTGGAGTACACCGAAATAATCTAGCAAATATTATATTTATTCAAAGGTGACGTTTAAGATATACAGCATATAGACGTGCCCAGGGTTTTTTTTTTTTTTTTAAGAAAAATTGGTCAATACTTTTGGAAACACGGCAATCTACAAAAACGATTCTAAAAATTCGTGGAGGAGGGTGTGTTGTACTGGTGAGGAACGCCCCTCCCCCCCTTTCCACAGAACAATTTTGTCACTAAAGCGTTCCAGTTCGCTTTCACGGAGGACGCTACATCCTACGTGCATATAGTGTTTGTTGCGATCTATGGCGGACCGGCACAAACCATTGAGGAGGAAAATTTCAATAACATTTTCAATTCTGCCGGACACCGTTTGCTCATATGAGAAGCTTAAAACGAAAAGCATTGGCTATAGGTCGAAACGTGCTATGACAGCAGGGGAAATGAACTAGCAAGCAGTCTCTTGAAAAGAAAAGTAAAAGTGCTTGACACAGGTTCTGCAACCAGGTTTCTCAGTAACTCCAAATACTATACTAAAATGAGTTCCGACTCATTTGTAAGTGGAGCAACATGAACATCTTCCGGAGAACTTTTGAGATGGTGATAAGCTCTGGTCAAAATGTAGAATACCAAATCCATGTGGCGCCTGCTGCCTGCAATCCAGATACTGTATCAGTCAGGAAGGAGTTAGTAAGTAATCCAGCAAAGATTTACGACATCACTCAGCTAAATTATGACGGACAGGGGGATAAATGGTTGCAGAAAAAGCGATACTCTCTCCCTTAATAAAGAGATTGCATCGAAAGGCCCGGAGTTCGTTCCACCAATTTGTGCAAAGCTGTCCAACGTTGGTCTAGGTATACAGATGATAATATAGGCCACATTGGTCGCACCAAACTTGGCGATATAAAAGACAAGGTGGACGTCTTCATTTAAATTGTTACTATCGTCACCTGCTAATAAATTCTTCTTTGTTACTAGAGAACACTCTCTCCAGAGAGAGACAGAGAGATTATTGTTTTATGCCGTAAAAGCATGGAAGATGACGTGATCATTAATTTTTTTTTTTCTAAGTGGCCTCTGCTCCAGCTAGAAGCGATACAACTCACAAAGCTCTACATCAGCGCGTAGCTAGTTTATATATTTCTATATATTTAAATGAAGTGGTAAAATTATAAATGCAGAATGCAGTAAAATAAACCATTTTATAAAAAACCTCATTTGTAGACACTAGTACTCAGTTTACTACAAATAACCTTTACTACTAGTAAAATATTTTAAGAGCGGGTTTTTTCCAACAAATGAATTGAATCCGTATATCCCTAATAGAGATAAAATAATTGCGAACACCCAATTCATTTTCTTGTAGCTTGTATTTTTTAAAATTTTTTGTTTTTTATATATTTTTTTTTGTTATTTTTATATTTTTTTTTCATATATGTATATTTTTCATATATAATATATTTCATATTGTTTTTAAAGAGTTTTTACTGTACTTAAAAGAAGGTGTCGCTCGTAAGGCAACTTAAGCAATTAGAGATGAAGCACGTTCAACTGATAGGTATATAATTTAAATTAGCCAAACAATGCTCTAAATGTCTGCTTGTGTTCAAGCATAAGTAAATATAATTAATGACAACCTTTGGCGAATAAGCAATTAAATTTAGAGTTATTGCATATGGAAAACTTGTACATAAACAATTTTTGTTGCATGCTGCAAGACGCTGGCACAGAGCCTTAGGCTTCGAAAATTTATTAATGTTGTACAGCTGCAACTTAGTAGACATCAAACCATTAAGTAGAGGAAGACACGCCTCCTATACTGCTGCTCAGTCCACTTTTGAGAAGCTTCCTATGGCGGCACAAAAGAGTTGCTGGCTAAAAATCTCAGTGACTGGCATCCTACTCAGGTGTAGTAACAAAAATTAGTCCTTAGTCATCGTAGAATGATTTTTCGAGTATTTGGTAAGTTTTGAGTTAAAAGTGTTGAATGATTTCTATATCTTTGCTGTCACAGTGGGGAACATCCATAATGTTGGCCATGAAAACTATATACTATATACTATATTTTTCCCAAATTTATACTAATTTTCACCGTGCTTAAATTTAAGACTTTATATTTTCTACAAGTATTGTTTTTCGTTTAGAGAACTTAGATGTGAGAGCCCGACGCAAATTTCCCTTATCGCTCTACCTTGACACTGGTTGTTAACCTGTTGGCTCTGCTGATTATGGTTATTTGGAGACTTTTTTTAGAGCTACTGAATTCTCGTTCAAATTAAACGGATTTGGAAAAATATTATATTGACAGCTAAAATTCTTCGATTTAAAAAAAAAAATACAAGTGCCTTATTACATCGTTATAAGAAAAAAATGCCCATAACTTACAAAAACCAGCTGTTAAGATGCGACGTATGTCTAGTGGAGACACCCTCACATTGGCGCTCAGTGACGCACCCTCATAATAAGTTTGTCAGCGACAAACATATGTAAGCCCACAAAGAGACAAACACAGAATCTAACACACATCCACACAGAGAGACACACACAGACACACACACTTACATACCAAATGCGCAACAAGGCAAATAGTCAAGGCAAACAAATTATGAGTGAAAAAAGCAAAGCAACTAAGAAAATGAAAAAAAAACTGCCGTCGTCTCTATTAATGTCAAGAAGCGGAAAGTATATACATATATACATCTCTCTTTCTTTCTACATCTATGTGTATGTGTGAGTGTGTATGAGTTTATTATTTTTCGTTTTTCTATTTTTACAAATGCGCTGAAGGTCATTGCAGAGAGTCAAAGAGAAAGTGTAACATGATGCTATGACGTCACTCAACCCACTGAGCGCAGTAATGCAAATGGTGGGCAGGTCGCCATTTGTCCGCCATCTTCTTAAGTGCTTACGTGCTGCATTCAGATGAAAAAAGAACAAAATGAGTGAGAGAGTGAAAGCGTTAATGTAATTTGTCGGTAATGGTTGGCCCGACCGGCGGCTTGAAATGCAGGCCAAGTTAAGCTTATGATTTAGAGAAATGATAAAAAATTTTGCATATTTTAGAGGTTCAATCTTCAACTGTGTTCCAAAGTAAAGGTAATCGGAGATGCGACCATTACCAGTGCACTACCAGTTACCGTTCGGCATCATTTGGATTAAAAGCATTAAGTGCAAGGATGTATATAATATATATGTTTGACGTCTGACGTTTGGCTAAAACTGTATATTGCCTCAGTGGCTCATGGATTTTAGCTATGCATTTAATTATTTGTGTTGACAATACTTTTTTGTGGACATCAATCCACACAAAATAGTAACATTGTGAGGATGGATATCCGTTGGTTGCCTAGCGGGTGGTCTGGGGCTAGTAAGTGCTGGACCTGTCACCGGTAGTGTAGGTATGAGAACCAACTTTTAGTGTGTATGTCTGTCTGTCTGCTTGATTAAAAATTGTATGCCTAATGGTAACATCAATTTCAAATTCATATTTCCCATTTTTACTCGCAATTTCTTTGTACCCTGCTCCCATAGAAAGAAGGATATTATAGATTTGAGCAAAGTATGCAATGGGTAGAAGGACACCCGCTGCAATGAATGAAATTCGATTAAAAACTGGCACTGAAAGAACTATGCTGCGGATTTTAAAAAAAGATAGAATACTTAAAAAAATCTCGATGCATCAATTTAAAAGCTCTATCGTATAAATTGCCTTAAAATTCATTGACTTTCAGCAGATTTTTTAACACATCTAAGAGCTAGAGCCTAATAAACAAAAAATGTTGATTTTAACCATTTCCATAGAACGCATTGTTAAAAAACTTGGTCCAAAAAGTAATATTTCACGGGAAAATTGTTATAGAGTATGCATGCCACTGCTGCATTGTTTTACTTTTTTTTTGTTATTTTGGTTATTCATATTTTTTTATGGCTGCTGTTCTGAATAGCTGTTGCTTTTGTGGGCCTGGCACTGATCCAAATAATGTTTATGATTTTGCACAAAACAGCTTCCAATTAAAGTTCCGCTCGTGGCCAGCCGAGCAACCAACATGCAACCAGTCAGCCAACAGTTCGGCTACTTTTTTTTCTTATTTTTGTTGACGCGACTTGGCGCGCATTTTCATTATGGCCATTATAATGCTTGTTCTTTTTGCTTTGTTGTTGCAAAATTGCAAAATTGTTGCACTGATGTAGCGAAAATTAGCAGCTGCATTTGTTGGCCAGGCTAGTAGAGGAGTCAGCCATATTAGTTGGCAGTTGGCTGCATGCTGCCTCTGCAATCAAGTCCAAAAAGAACGAGCAAACGAGTCCAGGATGAAAACGAGAACGAGCACCAGTTGCCAGTTGCCTTAGTTATTTGCCACGTTTGTCATGCTTTGTGCCTGGTTGTTCCAGCGGCATGAGTAATAACGCGTATACGCCTCGTTGGCCACAATGCCAAAATTGAATTCGCCCAACAAGCTTAGTTTGTTGCAATTTTTTTAAGCTGAAAATTAAATTATATTTAAGTGAATGATTTTGTTTGAAATTTTTAATATACAGTATTTTGGTAGAAACTAACTTTAAAGATTATTTGAATTGTCTAGGAGGCAATAGACTGGGAAATATAAGGAAGCCAGTTAAACTACGGACTCTAAGTTTGTTAAGGCAACTATTTTAATTCAAGAAAATCTACTTATTTTTTTAAGAGAAAATTTTCTATTGAATGATGGAAAAATTATTTTTAATCAATATGTACTTATATAATAAATACTTACTTCTTGATCTTTTTCAGATTCTGCTCAAGTAGTACTGTGTTTTTTTGGCCAAAATAAAGATATTATCAGCTGAAGGGGTCTACGCAGCACGAAATATTTCGCACGGAATGGGATATCCCATTTGGCATATTTTTTTTTTATATGAAGTTTTGCGATTCCGTGCGGAATATTTCGTGCTGCGTATAGGCCTTAAGCAACAAAAGTAAATAAAGATTGAAAAATGGTTTGACAGTCTTTTGCGAGCTCTGATATACATATATACACTATCAAGTGAGGTAAGACCAATTCGTGGATCCGCACTTGTGGACTTAAGTGACCTTCCGTGGATCCAACAATATGATATGTAGGTATATATTTTTAAAGAGAAATATGGAATAAAGCGGAAGAGGCGCTGAAAGTGAATGCAAATATAATTTATAATAAATTTTTATTAATGCTCTGATGGTGCTTGACTCTTTTCTATCCCCGTATAATACTTTTTTTGTTTTTGTTTATGTGAATTGACTACAAGGTTGCTCTCCCGTATTTGTGGCACAGCACACGAGTCCTATCTTTATACTGCGTACTGTTGCAGAAGACAAAGTCAAAGTCTAGATGTTATGTCAATGCATTTACCAAATCCGTTGCAGGCATTCCTACACATCACTCACTTACAAACACCCATAGACACATATGGGTACACTAATGCACTTCCTGTTTGAACACAAACTCAGCAATAAAACAAGTGCCACAAAAGTCAGCTTTGACTGTGCCACAAACATATGGGTAAAATTACCTGGAACTGGGGTACTAGTCACTATTTACTTTGCTAAATATTTTTATATTATTTTGAATACTCGATAATGATAATGCAACGGACTTGACAATTCTATTCATCGCAACATCTCAAAATTGTCCCAAATTGCTTGAGAAAATTTTAGTGGCAGCATAGTTTCTTCAATTTACATCCTAAGCATTTTAAGGTTTTTTAAAAATATTTCAAACGAATGTTATACACACAGACCTCAGCAAGGCTTTTGCCTCCATTGATACTAAGCGATTTATTTTAAAGATTTGGGTTTCTGATCAATTTTCTTAAATAAATTGCGCATACCTTAATGAGACTACACCGACAGAATCTAATCTTGACTATTTTAATTATGAGTATGCCCGACCTGAGTTTAATTTGTTAAACAGAAATTTGCTATTAAAAATATTTATCTTACTGACGAAAGTAATTTTCTATAGATTCGAAATAATTCTTTAATTTTGTACACTTAAAGACTAAATCTGTTCCATAATAGTGAGGCAGCCTCTACTGACGTAGGTAAATATATTTGATTTATTTTCTATATTTTTTCAATCTACATAACTTTTCCAAGTCATACCCTTCTACCTGCCTGGTAACGGCCTATATGTTTATATTATTAGCAATAATGTCCTTAGCACCTGGTATTGTGAAATGTCGACCTATTTTTAATTTTTCTATGACTTATCATCGTCAATTATATTTTTAATAGTGCAAGATTTGGGTGTTATTTTTGACCCCAAAATATGCATCAAACCACATTTATATATATTTATAGGTTACTTTAAAAGTTGATTGAAGAAATTTAACGATCTCAACACCAAGGTTCTTTTCGCTTTTATGCTGCCCTCGAACTTGAGTATTTTTTTTTTTTATTTTCAGTATATTGCCCTCAATTCAAAGAAATTAATCACGATTGAATCTGGGCAGAACTTAATGGTTCAACTTAATATATTACTAAAAGTGAACATTTTTGCCTAAGGGTTGTCAGTTCCATCCAGATCTATGGACTATTTTGTAGGAATCTGAGCAATATTTTTGTTTAGTCTGTATTAACCTTAATCTTCAATATTTAAGCAATCTTAATATCATATATCATTTATGAGCAAATGAAAACGTTGAGAACAAGAAACTCAGTATGTAAGGCAATAATCAATAGGTCCGATTGATAGAGATGAGAAAACGAGCAGCAAGTGGGTCGTGAGTTAGAAAACAAGAAAGGAAGTGAAAAAAAAAAAAAATTTTAAAAGAAGAAAAAATGAGGTACAGTCGACTCGATTTTCCTGCATTCTTTATCTTTGCAACTTAAGTATGTAAGACTAAGCTGCTTATGTAGTATAAGCAGTTTCCATTTTTTTTTAAATTTCATCAATTTTAACCGATTTTGATGTGGATCGAAAGTAAAGTCGAAAAGGCTTTATTAAATATGTGTGGTTACAAAACACGTTAAATCGGTTGCGGTGGTGGGGGGATCACATTGAAAAAAAGTCGTAGTATTTTTGATTATTATGGCCACATAAGGCTGCTTAAAAAATTTGCTGACTCTGGGTAAAATTTAAAAGCAGTTTTTATTTATTTTTGACAATAACTTTGGTTGTATAAAATTAGGTTGGATCAAATTATTAAACTTCAAGACATAAAAACGCGAAATGCTTCTATGGAAAAAATTTTATCTGATGCGGCATAATTCGCGTCTGTTGCCGAATTTTTGAGTCTGTCCGATATCTTGGTGCTTATACGAACGGACGAACTGACAGACGTATATAGCTCAATCGCTACAAGAGGTTATGATAATCATTTTGGTATTAAATACAAATGCTCTGAGCCCTTGGTTGCAGGGTATAAAAAAAGATGAGATATTTATAAAGTTCGCAATAGACTAGTCAAGAAGGTTTTAGAGGTTGGCGTGGAAATCCTTCCAAGTTTCAGCATACAAAAATTTTCCAAAAGCTCAGCTTATTGTTTTTATCGATCACTCGATCGAAATTGTAAGAATTTTCAAAAAAATCATCTCAAGCAAAAAGATATTTTCAAAAGATGACCAGTTTTACGTATATTCGCCCAAATGCAAACTAATGCATACCCACACAAACACACGCATAACTATTGCTGCAAGCATTTTTGATTATTTTTTCTTTTATTTACCCTTCTTAAGAAGTGTTGCCTCTAGATTTACTTTTATATATGTATATGTTCATCAGGCACTGTCACGTGGCACACTTATAGATATGCATATGTCTACATGCATGAAATAGTTATATAAAGTATATATACCTTTATATATGTAGAATATGTAAGGAACTGTGGAACACGTTTCACGCGTCAGCTGCAGGTTATTGTAGACTGCTCAAGTTGTGCATGCAAATGATGTCTCAAGTTGGCCCAACTTACATTTAACTCTAAAGAGAACTTATTTATATATCACATGACATGGAGCAAGTTATCTCAAACTCAATTGCAAGGATAAATTGTTGACACTTGCGAGCGAATGCATTGAACTAAGTAATGAAACTATTTGTTCTCTAGCTGCTAAGAGCTAACAAATACAGACCGGCGTGTGTCAGAAATCTCTCAAAAATTGCCTTGAAAATACTATGAAAAACTTGTTCGGCAAAAATATAAATGCGAGATTTCTAAGCTCTCATAGATGTATCTGAAACGGATTGCACTTAAGAATGATTTCGGCTGGTTTGAAATTTATTAAAAGTGAATTTCGGCACAGCCATTACTTACTATATTTGTTCGTTTTAAGGATTGTGACTTTTGCATGTTTACTTTAAATTAAATACGTTTCTCCTTTGACATATTTGGTGCTATAGAAATGATTGTGCATTTAATCGTAAGATAAACAAATGGAAATTAAATGGAATGAAAACAGAAACAAAAGGACACTGAAAAGCTTCAAACGGATGCATCGAAGCAAGACTACACTGTACGAGGCATTATTAATTGAGTAATAAACAAATGGAGCACTTTAAGTGCTTTGAAATCATAGGATACAGATAGTTGTAAAAGGATTTCAGCGAATGTTTATTGGTATAACAAGGCATCCTACAGAATATATTAAGCGATATTAGTGATTAAACATCGTAACCGAAATATGATTTTTAAAATGCAACCCTGGTTACCGTAAGTGCTAGTCTGCTTTTTTGATGAGGTTTTCTGTGGCACAGTTTTTCAAAGTATTTTTACTTTTTTTAAGATTTTCAAAGAAGCTAGTTTAGGGAAATGATTAAAATAATAAGCAAAAAAAATTGTTCAATTTTTTTTAAACATTTTTAGGGTGACCATAATCGTTTGCGGCAACTGAGCGCGTGAAAGGGTCAATCTGCCTTAAATATTTTTATATTTTTATTTTGAGGGCTTGTTAATAACATATTTTTCTGCTTCTTTAACCATTAATTTTTTTGAAAGATTTTTCACAAGCACACCTATTCAGGGCACTTCGACTGTAGCGGGCGGGAAAGTAACTCCATTTTTCAAATAAGTTCCAATATATTTACAAATATAAAATTATTTCCTTGAATTTGTTCGAGTTCTAAAAAATTCTATTATTAAAAAACTATTTTTTGGAAGCCTTTACCTTTTTTATTAGGGCAGTATGCTGTTAGTATTTTTTACCCTTTTATCTCAATTAGATGGTCACCAAAGAACTCTTTAAAATGACGAAAACTTACAAGCGGTACTTATAAGAACTTTACTTCAATTTCTAGCATTTTTTTTAAACATTTAGGGTGTTCACTTTGTATGGCATGATGGCAATAATGCCTGAGTAACGAGGTGAGCAACATTTACAACGAGGCACCATGGCAAATGTGCACGAACGTGATAAAAAAAGGCGAAGAAACAATAGTAATGCCATTTTTTTAAAAAAATAATATGGTGGACCGTTTTTATAAAGCACACTCGAACTTTTCTATAATAAATAAATATAAATAAAATTCATTTTACAGATATTCGTTACAAGATCAAAAGAATCGGTGAGCTTGACAAAAAAAATGTTAATGTGAAAAAACTATTTGTAGAGATCAGAAACATCTCAAATTTGAATTTAAATCATTTTAGAGGTTTTCCAAATATTGTCGGATACAGCTTTCAATATTCTTAAGTTTTGTAAAAAATATTAAACTAAGCCCCTCAAAAAAAAGTGTCCAAAAAAACTAATTTTCAACCCATTTTTACTAATAAAGCATAATAGTTTTGAAAAACAAATTTTTGTTAACTATTGCTACCACAAAACTTGTAAGGGTATTAAATTTTCTCCCAGCTTAAAACTAAATTCCCTTCCTGTTATTATAATTAAGAACAAACAATTGCTTAGCGCAAAAGGAAAAACAAATTTCATGAGCGATAAAAATGACTTTTTATTTTTTTTTATTTTCCTTGGTCTTTTTCCCTTTTTCCCTTTATTTCTGGATTTTTTTTTTTCTTCCTTTAGCGATTTTCACTTTGTTTACATTCTTTTAACCCCGATTAACTTGTCAATGGTTATGTTTATGCTGGGGTCCGGCTATTTTTAATCTTTTTTTTTTGCCCAATTAACAAGTTTTTCTCAATCATAAAATTCTTAGCTTGTAGGTCTCTGAACTCTAAACTAAGCAAGAAAACTTTGGCATATTTTCCAGCTGCCAAAATTGAGTTCAAGCACACTGTTTGAGTTATCACAAAATTTTCGCATTTCCCTCAATAATTTGCTTTTAATTAATTTCATACAAAGCGGCGAAAAGTTTTTACTTGCTCTACAAATTAACTCAAACAAAATTTGTTGGAAATTTACTTGGCCTGGTCCATAGCACATGGCCCATGGCCCGTGCGGTTGCGGTGCGTGTGCAAACAATTGGCCAACTTGAGTTGGCTAACAAACTTTCTATTGTTAACAAAAATTAACTTGAAGTGCAAGTTATTTCTTTTCTCACGCAAATAACATTCGCATAAATGGTGACAACTCAGAGCGCCATGAAACGCCTTTCAGCCCACTGTGCAAATATTTCTCGGCTCATTTTGAAAACTAATTAATAATTTACAGTCCAAGTTGGCAAGTTGGCTGCCAAGGCGAATAAGTCAAGCACGACACACAGAAATGGCTAAAACTGCAGCAAACAAGGCCAAAAGTTTGAATAAAGTTGGCAGCCCTGAAATATGCAATAAAATGCGCGTCAGAAATCGATAACTTAACGCCACAAAGGGGCGTTATCGTTATGTTATTTAAAATATGGTTCAAATAATATTGCATGACATGGCTGGGAGTGTAACGGCTTGGGTTTTGGGACATGGGAGAAATAAAAAAAAATAATAGAAAACCAAAATGAAATCGAAAGCAAAGTTTTATCTTTTGGTAGTGGGTTTTAATACACTCTGTGCGTATATTGATGCTATTTTTTAAGTAGAACAGGAATTTTGACTTTACAATTTCTATTTCTTATATATTTAATAAATGATCCGATGTGCATAAAAAAAAGGTACGGTTGCAGTTCTCTAATATTTATATATAAGAAAACCAGGTTGATCGAATAGCATTAAAATAAGAAGAAAAATAAAACTGAGCGTTCATACAGACAGATCTAATCACTCAAATCATACATTGAAAAAAAAAAATAAATTTAATATCAAAAAAAGTATTAAAAATATGTACACATATATTATATATATAAGTATGCATGATTTGGCGCCGTTTAGAACATATCTTGGTCAGAAGTGCTCCATTTGTCGCAGTCATTCAGAATTTACTTTAGTGTGAGTTGTTGGTGGCCCACAGTCAGTCAGCTACTGGAGTCATCTTTTGGCGTCACCCTAAGACGGGCACAATAAAACGGTCTTGGGATTAATCCTCAGAAGACTAAACTGGTGCTGTTCACTAGGAAATACAAGATCACTGAGTTGACACTACTTTCTTGGTTGGTCTGGTGGAAGGCGCTAACACCTAATCTCACCTTAACAACCTTCCGGAACACTGCCATCCACAATGAACCTTGTGGGCACATTCCTGAAGTCTGAGGCAGCTAGAAGCGCAACGAGTCTCCAACCACAAAATTTTCTCACGTCATCCACTTCGGTTCACAGCAGTATCCTACCTGAGTTAGGCGTACTTTTTGGGAACGGGTATAGTGACTACTGCACCACGATTCAGAAATGGAACGACAAATTTGATGCAGTTTTCCCAGAGAGGGAAGCTTGGAAGCAAAAAACACCTTTTAAAAGGATTAATGGTTCGAAGACGGATGAAGGCACAGAAGCAGGCATCTTCTCTGAAGAGCTGTCGACGAAGCTTTCATTTCGCCTTCCCGACTGCTGTAGCGTTTTTCAAGCAGAGATATGTATATGCAATCTGGCTAGACTTATTGATACCTTGGACGAAGGTCCGTGGAACGTTTAAAAAACGTTTTAAAAAGTTCCTTACGGGACGTCATATCGCAAATTAGGAGAACGGCCAGAGTTCTGGCGGAAAGAGAATGGAACGTCTGGTTCTCGCATCACTCAAGCACTCTTGCTCGATGGTGGTAAGAGTTGTAACGGGGCACTGCACCATAGGCCTAATGGCCGAGAGGTTGAACATTCCCCATCATGACTTCTGCCGCAGCTGCGGAGATGATGAGGAGACAGAAAGCATCCAACACCTGTTATGTGCTTGTCGGGCGCTTTTTAGAAGACGAATCCAGTTTCTGGGTAAACCATTCTCTGAAGACCTGGGTAGTCTGGCAAATGTGCCCATAGAGGATGTGGCCACATTTGTCGAATCCTTAAAATGGTTCTGCAAGAGAAGGGATTACAAATGCCCACCAGCTCTTTTGACCATCGAAATAATCATCCTCTATCCCAAGCTCTACTTCGATTTTAAGAATATTTTTAACTCAGTAAGCTGCTTTCAAAAATCAACTTAGTCTAGTAAGCTCATAAATTTCATTTATAGTTTTATTTTCAGTACATACAAACTTCTCAAACAATAAAGTACGTCTGTGTTATTTGGACTATATATTTTTTAATTTATTAAATTAAATTAGCACAGAAAACATCGCCAAGAAGCAAAGTTTTGAAAAGCCGTTAACGGTAAGTAGAACATTTAAAAAAAAAACACACTTTAAAATTATTTATTTATTTATAAAAAGAAATTAATTCTGCATTAAATCAATTTTGTAAAATTAATTTAAAGGTTGTCTTTTTATATGCCAATGAGACCTAATAGGCTTAACAGTGGCAATCAAATAATTGGTTCCTTTTGCTTTTTTTTTTGTTTTTTTTTTTTTTTTTTAAGATAATGGCTAGATTTGGTTTTTTTATATTTTTACGACATGTCCGCGCGTTAAATCCCGAAATGGAATTATCAGATATTATGCCAGAGGTATGCGCACGCTGGCGGATCATGCCTGAGGAAGAAAAAGAATATTATCACCTGTTATCAAATGCAGCTGAGGCTGCATAAATTTCGATCATGAAATAGTCGGTAAGTGCATATACCATCAGGATGACTTTTTTAAATTTCTCATATCTTAGCCAGCAAATTTATGAAGAGTTCGTTACACACAATTAAAAAAAAAAATATTAAAATGTCACAAATAAATATGGCACTGCAAAAATAGAAGAAATTGGTCTGGAGTGAGGAAAAAATGTTGAGAGCAGATATGCTCTCTCTCACATCATGAATATCTTTCCACTAAAGTCTTACGTTTTTAAAATTCCTCCCAAATAATTCAACAAGTGAGCTTGACCAACTGCAGCTGCAATCTTTATATAAAAAAATTTGATTAATTTTTAAAAAAATTGTTTATTTTAAAGAAAAGATTTTCCAAATTATTTTACCAATTATATATACAAATAATGTTCAATAACTAGTTTTCCTTTATTTAGTTTTCTTGTTTAAAAACATGTTAGTATTTTAAATGTTAAAGCCTGATGCCTTAATCCTTAAAATATTTACATCAATTTTATAAAAAATATTCGAGAGCATTAAGAAGTTGGTGTAGAATAATTACGCTCAATTTTCAAGGCTAAAATTTAAATTTAATCTCGGAATGAGAGTTGGTGAACTCATGTTACCGTCTTCAGATATTCGATGTAAAAGGTTAACTGCTTTTTCACCTTGTTAAACTCTAAATAAAAAATTCGGTTTATGTAGCGCGTCACCAAAACGAGGACATTTCCGCACAGACAGGCAAAATTTTAACTAACCACACTTTATGGGATTTCCACTTAACTCTTTAATGGGTTACAAGTTTCTTCACAAATTTATTGTATTATCCACTGTGAGAAGAGCGTAAACGAGCGCAAAAAGCTAAAAAGAGAGCAATATGTCAACGGCAGTTGCGGCGCGCAATTTTCATTTTGTGTTTACAAATGCATCTGAAAGTAACAAAGCAAGATGAACACACAGTTACACAAACGAGGGCAGGCTGAAAAGAAATCGGAAACTTTTTTTTTCGAACAAGAGCAAGATTTTTTGAATGAGCTTTTCAAAATGTATATCGTTGACCATATTATTTGAAGGAAATGTAAAAATTTAATAGTCCAAGTACAGAGAATATGATGCGTGGAAATTCAATTAGGTGTGCAGTCCAGACTATTATTATCTTTACCTGTATATGGTGGGCCACCTGTTGGTTTGGTTGTTAAATACTCATAATTCGGAACATACCCATCCAAAATGGATGCTCTTTGATATATATCAAGTTCAAAACTATTCATGGATCGTTTAATAACCGAACAATTTGTAAAAGTGGTACAGGCGCACTATGAAAATGGTCGTTCTGTGAAAAGAACATAATTGAGGCCAGTGTCGACGAGTCACCGCCAACGTTCGCAAGAATTACACCTTTTTAGTACCACGTTGCGTCGAATTTTGCATGCGGATTTGCAATTAAACGCTTACAAGATTAAAATGACGCAACCATTGAAGGACACGGACCATTTTCAGCGTTGCTTATTCTTTCAATGGATGGTTCACCGAAAATATACGAATAAAATGCAATTAACAATCAAACCAACAGTAGGCCCACCCTATACTTGGCACTTGCATCTAAAATCTACATATCTCTTTGCTCCTGTATCTCTGGTGATTGGTGAACCAGGAATGTATTATAAACGGCAAATTTCTAAATTTTTTTTATAACTTGGATTTGAATCTCATACACCTTTCACATATTCTGACTTTGACAGGAATCGGCATTGAAAAAATGGTAGCAAAACGAATAAAAGTACGAAATATTTGAACTTTGGTGTTTTTTTTTTTTAAAATAAAGTAATGGTAATTTGAAATTTGAACTTAATCTAGCTTTTTTTTTGTTCAAATTTTAGTAGTACGAAAATGTGTGCCAAGAATTTATATTTCACTCCAAATAATGGACATTTAAATATTCGGTTTTTTGATAAGCCGATATATATTATTTATGAGGTATCAAAATAAATAATATTTGTAGCATGTACCAAACTAGGGGGCATCGCAGACCGCGTGCTTCGTACAGCAGCTTCATACGGCCTAGAGACAGCCCGATTATGACTACTCTTGCACTTTCCTTAAATTCTGTAGTGTTCATCCTGACCGACCTAAAAATACCCTGCACCAACAGGGTATGCCGCGTGAATTCCCTCCTGATTATGTAAGTCTACTAGCTATTTCTTTTGAACTGCATTGTCGACTTGAGATATGTAAAGCCTTCTTTATAAGAACACATTTAGATACCTCTATTGAGTGGTATGGCCATAAACATTGCTATACTTTAGTCCATATGAGTCTAAATAACTATTTTGTTGGCGGTAGTTTCTTCAAAAAAGTTTTACAAATAAACTTGTTTTAAAAAGATATTCTAGGCAAAGGCCTTTTAATTTGCTATTTTTTTTGGCTGTTACTAATATTATATTATTTTTGAAGTTTTCATCCTATTCTTAAAGTTATTTCGGCATACCATTCATAGTAATAAGGTTATTAGAAAGCTAATACTATTTTGTGTATAATAGATATATAGTGTGTGTGGAACCCACGGAATTCTCTAAAGGTGGTAGGTGCAAAATATTTGCGTAAATCGGCAAAATCTATCTGCCTGCAGATAATGTGCATCTTTTGGGAAAATTTTATGCTTTCTAGATCTGGCAATCTCTGAGGTGCTTTTGTTCATACAGACTGACAGACGGTGATACAACATGGCTATATCGACTCGCCTTTTGATCAAGCATACCATTTGAACCATCTTATAATAAGTTTATACCTTTGGTACAGGGTATAAAAAGTACCATTAAGAATCAAAATTTAGAACCAGCTCAAATTGAAAATTTATCTAGTCAAGTGGACTCATAGATCTTTTGGCTTATATAGATTCCAAATATCTGAATTTTTCGTTTGGGTTTTGAAAGCTATTTTTTAGCAGTACAACGAGTGACTAACTAGATTGTGGTATGATCCCCAATTGGGATGCTCCGAACCTAATAAATAGTGGCTACAATTCTGCTAAGATTTTTGGCTTGATGCCTCTTCAAAATGTTAAAATTTGAAGTTAAGGAGGTAGCCTATAGCTGAATGTCGTCTGACCATGCAGGCGTAAGCTCAACTGGGAGATCTCTTTCCAGACTGACTGAATTGTGGTATGATCTCCAAATGAGACGCTCCGAACGGAAAAGAGAATTGCTTCAATTCTTCAAGATTTTTGGCTTGATGCTTCTTCAGACAATTTATATTTCAATTTTAGGCGGTACCTCATAGCTGAATGCTGTCTGTTCATACCGGCGTATGGCGCTGTACAGTGACAGTTTGGACTAAGGTCCTATAAGTCAGTGATTTCTACGCAATCGGGTGCGTTTGTTTTATATATGGGATCAAGGCGCTGACATGATAGGATTTATTCTCCTTGACCGTGATGTACCAATGTAGCAGCCATAGACTTAGCAGGTTCCGTAATTGCTGCAAGTGGGCTGTGTGTTCCGATGTGTCGCTAGCGGGTACTAGAAAGAACGTTTCTACGATGTCTGTAGTCGCCATAAGGCTCCTGATATTGTAAGACGGGCGTGAAAGACATAGCGCACCGAAGCCAAAACGTTGGCTGATATGCGCCCAGTTTGTAATTTATAACATAATTAGTATTATTTGGATGCCCAGGATGCGGCTGTAAAAGTGTCCAAGAAACTTGCGATTTTACGTTTTCCAAGTTTCTGAATTTTAATTGTTGCTAACATACTTCCTAGGCTTATTCGTTTACTTTTCAGCCTGCCCTCGTACACACTTACACAGATACAGGTGTATATGCATGCAAAGTGCAAGTTGGAATTTTTAGTGCAGGATCCACCCAGAAGAAAAACCTTGAGACCGGCAACTGGCTGACTGACAGAGCTGTTGCCCTGTTACGTGCCTTAGGTAAGTATATGCATGTCTACACATGCAAACATATATATTTGTGTGTGTGTAACAGTGTGTGAGTGCGAGATTGTGCTTGTTTTGGGGCCGTGGCGCTTCGCCGAAGGACATAATAAGGTGCTGGCTGGGATGTCTTTCTATGAGCCCGTCTGCCGGTCTGTTAGCTGCTGGGCGCTGTCATTGACGCAAACTCAGCATGAGCAATATTATTTGGTTAGAAAACAGTTTGGGGACATGTAAACATATGTACAATGACACATCAAAAGATACCATAAAATGCATTGCATATTTTGTGGCGTGCGCATTTGGTAGAAACAACATAAACTAAGGTAAAACATGCGACTTAAACAAAGGACATGCACGAAATTGCTTGTCTTTAAGAAAGCTCAAATGCCGACAGCTGGGCTTTAAGAGCTCACACTTGAAGATACATAAGATATAGATACATAGATACATGTACTACGCAGAGATGTCTCAATTGAATTGTGGCAAAAAGGAGCAAAGCGACCAAGTGCGAATTACGTTTCCTAAAAAGGGCACAAATTTATACAAAGCCAACAGGCAACCACAATTACCACCTGCCACTTGCCACATGCCACAAGCTGTAAAGTAATTCGCATAAATAATTAAATAGCAGGGCATCCTGATGCCTACTACTTGGCATATGTTGGTTGCCTAACACTGTTGTTGTTGTTGTTGTTGTCCTTTGTTGTTAAGTGTAAATGTGTGTAGTGTGGTGTAATGTAATTTATTTACATTGCCATTGCCGGGTCTGTTGCAAAAGTTCTGCCTGATGAGTTTGATCTGGGATTTGGCTTTTTAATAGCAGACCAGCTGTATTGGGAATTCCGCAGACTCTCAAGAGCAGGCAGTCAGACAGCTCCAAAGAGCAAACAAGTTAAGGCTTTAAGAAAATGGAACAAAAATAAGAGACAAGTGCGTCGCTTACAGACAGGATGTTAATCCGTCAACAATATACACTGTATCGAATTCTGAAGGAGGCAAATAGGGTTATTTTTTATGATTATTTAAAGCAAATTAAAGTGAGTAGCTTAGCAATAGCACACAATCCTATGAGTTGCTTACAAAAACAGGTACTTCTAATGCCTTTTCCCCTCTTAAATCTAAAAAAGAAGACATCTGATGTGGCTGCCATTTCGCCATGAAAATATAAAGATGCACGGTCCAACAACGCGTCAAAATTATCCAAATTTATTACGCATTATCGAGTTCTCAAACATCATCGGGTCGTTTTTTTTTTTGAGGCCGGATGGGAACCCACTGTCATTGGCGAACGATATCGGACGATGCTAACCGATTTATTTTGGACCCAAATTAATAATATGAATTTGAAGTATATAATGTTCAAGCAAGATAGCGCGAAAAGCCACATAACATCGTCGTGGAGATCTCAATTGGCCGCCAAGGTCATGCGACTTAACGCCATTGGATTTTTTTTGGGATATATTAAGTCGCTCGTCTACTCCAATGCTCCGAAGACAATTCAGAAGCTCAAGGATACCAGGAATTATGCAAAAATGTCATTTGAACTATGTAATAAGCATTACTAAAAGCAGTTGCCGATAAATTATAAATTTTCGAAGAAATTTCAAACTATTCGATCTTTATTTAAATTTGAGATCTAAGCGCGCCCGTTGAAGCACCCTTTAAATAATCCACTTAACTGAGTTTTTTGTCAAATTAGCAGACCATATTTTTTTTGGCAGTGCCAAATTTATGTAAGGAATATTAAACGGTTGAATTATAATATATATTTTATTATATTATAATTTATTACAATTTTTTTTCAAATAAAGGCCACCACGCGAACTATATAATACAATCGTATAAAAATTTCGGTGGAATTTAATAAATGAAAATCTTTTCTTATGCAACACTTGAATTTTGCTTTTGAAGGTAAGCAGCCCTTTGCCTTTGTGTGATATTTCGAAGCCATCCTCTTTCTAGATACGAAAAAATTAAAAAAGTCATTCTGATGGGTTATGCACTTACCAAAAACAACTTTATGATCTAATTGATTTCTTGAAGATAAGTTATCCAGCAGCAGCTTTGGCTGGACCTACCAAATGGTTATAAAAATGTTTCTCCACCCAACTCAGGTTGCGCCAGTGTAAGGCAGCCTCTCTAATATCATGAGCAAGGTCTGGTCCGCGATTATGTCTGAGATACTCCCTCAGAAACATTAAGTAACCATTTCCTCTTACCATTATCTGAAAGAAAAGAAAAAAATTATACATGTTATTTATAGTTTTAACAAAAAAAAAAAAAAAAAAAAATATGGTATAATTTTGTAGTGGAAAGAAAAAAACAATCGAAAACTGCAAAAGTAAAGCAATCGATTATTATATTGGCGCTCGTAGGCGTTTAAAAAGCCAACCTTTAAATTAATTTTAAAGGGTTTTTTTTTTTTTTGCGCATAAGCTTTTTCTTACCGTTACTAGCAGATGTTCTTGACAATAAAGTTTCTTCCAATAATTTCTAAGTTTATTGAATTCTACTTCAAAAAAAAATAAAATAAAAGCAATACCAATTTAACCGTTCCCAAACTGTTTCTATATTGAAAATAATTTTGTAAATGAACCTTAAAGTAAATTTATAAGGTTACTAGATTGTTAATTTGATTACGGAACAGAATTCAAAGCAGCTTACTAAGTTCGAAATTGTCGAAGTTAAAAGTTAAATATAGTATCTAGGCACCTTTTCCCTCCCGACATCGACGATGTCCTGTTTTTTGTTCTAGGCAGACTCTAATCTGCTTCCATTCTATGCCTTTTGGAATAAGCAAGAAAAATGTTTAATTACAAAAATATTTATTTGGAGAATTTTTTTGAGTGATCGAACTTTTTATTAATGCTATGTAGGACATTAGTTGACATGATGCATAGAAGAAAACTCTTCCTTTTTTGCTTCAGTTGTTCACAGGTGAAGAAAACAACGTTCAACGTTCAAAGAAACTTCAGTTCCTTGCTGAGTCATTCCCGACTCATGCCATCGGCTTGACAGGTAACTCCTAATGCTGGAGGAAGCTCTTCTTGCGTTTGACACGGATCCTCATCGAGCAGTGCTTCAAAAGCATATCATCAATATCGAATACATAGTCTTTAAAACGGAACGGAATCAATCACGGCACGTGAATTTTTAAGCCCTTGATGCGCTTCGGCCGCCCTGTTTTTTCCAACTAAAAAAGAAAATAAATATTTCGCGACAATTAATTGGCACAAAACTAGAAATTTTTACCAAATGTATATGACACCAAAACCAAAAAACATGTGTGCCAAAATAATTTGTTTAACATATTTCTAAGCTGTGGATATGTTTAAATTACCAATACGTGGTGGCGCCATCTATTGACAAACAGCGCCTGCTAATACGTCTTGAATCAAGCTGGTCAAGTTTTGTTTTCAAATCATTAGCAAGTGTCTTATTATAACTTCGATAAGCTTATCTCAGAATGAATCTTCGAATCGTTTCTAGAAAGTTTTTAAATTTATCAAACGATGCGGCTATTAGCATAATTTTTGTTTTTGTTAGGCCAAGGCCAACGCCAAATAATTGAGATACCATCTTGTATGGAAGGTTTTCTGTATTAGTTAGTCTTTGGGTCCTCTTCAGCTTTCTCATTGGGACCGTGCTCTTCATTATGAGCCCTATCGTATACAATTTTTATGAAATGAAATCATTCTTTCGATAAGGAATTTTTGGGAATGGGTGGAGGAAGGGGGCAGAGTCGTGTTAACCCTGGCTGAACATTATGGAAACTACTCCACTTGATCATAGTAGTATATCTCTTACAAAAAAATTTCGAATGTATAAACCTACTTTCAAAATCTAGTGCCACTTCGCAGCTAAGTCCTGGGGCTATCTTGTCACTATCTTTTCAAATTTAATTTGTTTTCATAGGACTCTATAAATTATTATAATATAATTTATAAATCTTGTGCAAATATTTACGTTATAAATGGATTTGTGCACTTCATGTCATCTATTGTTTATCAAGTAAGCATAACACGCCCCGCGGACACATAAATACCAAAATGGCGCCCAAAAGTGTTGCCAAACCAATTTACTGAAAATGAGCCACAACAAATGCCTGCCTGCATTGTGTTTCATATATGAATATATGTATAGATTTGATATGCTCTGCACACAAATACATTTACACCCTGAGCAATGTGTGTGATATTCCATTGATATTAATTCAATAAACAATGCAAACACACACAAACAAACTTATTCCTGTTCACATGTATTTCAGGCATTGTTTGCTCTCTTGTTAAAAATTGCCTTGCAAATTATATGCCAGCGTTAAAGGGAACAAGTGCACTGACAGAAAACAATGCTACAAATCACCATATTCAATACACTGTCATTCACAAAGGCACACACACAGATACGCACAGATGCAAACACACTTGACACACACTCGACACGGGCAGGAAACAGACAACCTTAAACAACTTTAGTTCCTGTATCTACAGCATTTCAATAAATTCGATTTTCGTTTTGTTATCGTTTACGTATTTTTTAACATATTACTTATATAGAGTAAAAGGGTATGTTGAGTTCTTTCTGACGTATGTAACTGGAAAAAGGAAGTATTTTCAATATTACCCATCTATGGACATGAAGAGCTGAGTCAATACCATATATTCGCAGACTTATCTGTATGCACATTGAGAGCCCGGGACGGTTATAGTCAGGATATCCCGGCATATTTAATTTTAACAGCGCCTATATAATTTTGAAAAAGTGTTTGGTGATATCTTCGAGAAATAAAATTGTACATAACTCCCAAAGGTTCCAAAAGATTTAAAAAATATATACACCTTCGGATTGGGAATCTCTTCCAGAGAAAATAATAAAATTTTCTACACACACTATACTACTCCAATAAAATTGAACTGTAGAAGTAAAGTGAGCAAAACCATTGCAGGATATCCCACTGTCAAACATCGCCTCGGCTAAGAAGTATTTTAAAGTCGGTCACGCCTGTTAACAATTTTTTTTGTGTTTTGTTGTTACTTTTAACATTTGCATTTTTGCTTGATTTTATTCTTTATTTTATTTAATTTTTGCATTTTGTTGCCTTTTTTTTGCCTGGCATATTGAAATTCCCATAAATCCTGTACAATGCTTTTTGCTTGCGACGATGACGACAAATATAAATCCTAAAAGTATGCTACGTTTTATTGAAAAGCTTATAAGAGGAAATGGTTATGCTACAGTGAAAAGGCAGGCAAAATGGCTGCCAGCTGCTGTAGAGCAAATGCACGGCAGCTTTATTTTTGCTCACACGCACATACGCGCACGCACTCTCACACATATTCATACACACGGCACACAAATACAGTTACAAATTTATATGGGCTGCGTTTTTCTGTGGCGTTAATGGTAGACAAGCTTAAGCGTTATCGTTTTCGAGCATTGCTCCTGCTTCTACACAGCTACCGGAAGGCGAGACAAAACAAAAACAAAAGATAAACAAGTAGAACGTTTTCAGTCAAAACAATATGACTATAATATACACTGCACTCTCCTTGTTTTTCTAAGGGCTTATGCGATTTGGTAGGGTGTAGTGTGGCCAGAATCGAATTTGAATATTTTGGTTATATGTACCTTAAGATAAGGAGCTTATTAAAGTAGAGAAAGAGACCAAATTAAATTAATAAATACATCTCCCTGTCTGTCCGTATAGACGCCTAGATCTTAGAGATTATTGGCGTTAGATGAATTTATGTGCAATCAGATTAAGTATATGTATGTATGCCTTTACGTCTTACAGCTTTAGATTGTGTGGATAAAATGCATGAAAATATAAAAAACCATTCGATTAATTATTAATTATAATCGAACCATAAATGCCGAAAATAACCGCACTGAAGTATTCTAGAAGCTAAAGTTTGAATCGCCTCATAAGGGTTGCTGTGGCAGACTTAATCGAAATTATAAATTTAGTAGATAACTCATAGAGATATTGGAGATACTGATGTCCCCCTTACCAAAAAAATCACATAGTTCTAGTTTTCTACGAAAATCAGTTGTGCCGAATAGACTTTAATAGAACCATTAAGAAGTCTAAGGGATTTCTGATACATTAAAGATATTTTCGTAAGCCTTTGTTATTGATATAAATCAATATAGCTTAGATAAACTACAGTTCTTCTAGTCTCCTTGCTACTTTTAAGATGGCGCAATATTAATTTGTTGGAAGCCATTTCCTTTCATAACCGTTTTTCAAAACAAAAAAAATTAAAGTTCCCAACCACACAAGCTGGGTGTTTCAATCATAAATTCAACACTAAAATGCCAGGATTACAGCAGTGGCTTTTGATCAGTAATTTTTCAAGATTAGTTTAGAAATAGTTTTATGTCACTTTCTTAACGAATACACAAGATTGTTCCAAGAGAGAATCAACAAGGTAAATTGCCACCGCACATCACTCCAACAGGGTGTTATAAAACTGCATATACTGCTTGCTCAGTGTAGTGGTATAAGCACGGTTTACTTTCAAAAATGCTGCTTGCACTGCTTTTGAAATGTAGCTGTGTAAGCGTGTTTACTCTCTCTATTACTGCTTGCACTGCTTAGTGTGAGTATCGTTGAGCGCTTCACTCTCATCAAAACTAAGGAAGGCGTATTGGATCTGTGTTTGGGTAATAGTATTAGTGCATAGATGTAATAGGGTATTGCGAACTGTGTCGTATGCATTAAAAAATATATTTAAATAAAAAGAATACCGTTTAGGTACTGCTGAAGCCAAGTATATATGTAGACAAAAAACGAATCGCGCAAAGTAGAAGTGTGAACCAAGCAAAAGATAAATGGCATATTGTTCTTTTAAGGACAATCAAAGATTCGAAAGCAGTTTTCCCGTAAGTGCAGAATTATCTTATATAAAATAGTTTGTTTTACGTAAAATATCAGAAGTCTCGACGAATTTATGTAGGTAAGCTCGTTGCTACATTACCTGAGCTGAGTTACCCCATCCGTTCTTCTGGTTCTGTCACTTAAGGCGTCAGGTTACATAAGTATTTTCTAAAAGACCTAGTGCTAAATGGTTACCATGCCTATGGAGTCTTTCAATGTATGTTTTTGTATGTCTTTGTATCTCATCTCTTACAAATGGCTCATTTAAGTCTTTGTGCAACTCGAAATTGCTAATATACCAGGGAGCATTTGCTAAACTTCTTAGCGTCTTCGACTGGAACCTTTGCAATATCTCATTGTTGGATGTACTCGCTGTTCCCCAAAGCTGCATTGCATAAGTCCATACAGATTTAAGTACGGCTTTGTATAGCCGGACCTTGTTTTCCAAGCTTAGCTGAGACCTTGGTCCCAAGAGCCAGTACATTTTTCTATATTTTGCCTTTAGCTGCATTTGTTTAGCCTTTTATATGTGTCTTCCATGTAAGCCTTCGTTCTAAGTGAACACCAAGGTACTTTACAGTATGGCTTTCTGGTATTGTCAAACCACTTTGTGAAACGGGGGGACAATTGCTTCTCTTCAGTGCAAACGTTGCTTGGACAGATTTTTGGGTGTTGACAGTTATCTTCCATTTGTTTAGCCACTTGCCTACCATGCAAAGTTGTTCTTACAAATATGGAGATGCCTCCACAGGATTCTCACTTGATGCAACGACTGCCGTGACATCAGCGTATGTTGCTACCTCAGTATTGCTTAAAACTGGAAGATCAGCAGTAAAAACAGTGTATAACACAGGTCCCAGTACGCCCCCCTGAGGCGCTCCTGCGTTTATCTTATAAAGCTTCGAGTGTTCATTAGATTGTTGGACGTAGAAATGATGATTGGACAGGTATGACTTCAAAAAGAGGTAGTATGGTGCCGGAAGCCATTTCTTAATTTTAAAAGGCACACCTGGATGCCACACCCTATCAAAAGCTTGTTTGACGTCAAGAAATACCGCTCTGCAATATTGCTTTTGTTCAAACGCCCTCATTATTATATTTACGATCCGGTGGCATTGCTCAAGCGTTCCGTGTCCTTTTCTGAGTCCGAATTGATGTTCGGGTATGATGTTTAAATCGTCCAGCACGATTGACATCCTACTTAAAAGAATTTTTTCAAATATTTTTGAAAAAGTCCCAAGCAAACTAATAGGACAGTATGAGGATGGGGAATGCTCTGGCTTAGTCGGCTTTGGTATCATTATTACCTCTGCGCATTTCCATTGGCTAGGGTAGTAATCTAGTCTTAGTATCGCGTTACAGATGTACATTAGAAGTCTAATGCATTTAAGAGGTAAGTTTTTGATAGTAAACCATCTATTTTGTCATAGCCCGGAGTTTTTTTTTACAATTTATATTTCTCACCTCATCTTGAATTTCATTGAGAGAAACAGACCGAATTGGCAGACTCATCTGGCATGGCGAGTCCAAAAAGCTAAAGACTTCTTCTTCAGCTTCCAAGTCGTCCAGGTTATTTGGTTGGAAGACTGAGTGTAAGATCACATGAATTTAAATGCTATACTTTGGGGTTATACACTACTGGAATGGATCAAAAACTACTGCTGTCAAGGAGTGTGCTAACCTGATGAAACGCAGTTTCCATAGACGTTGTCTGTGGTATCTTTTCAGAACCTGTCAAATTTCTGAACAGGCTCAGGGTAACTATCTCTATAATCGATTCTAACTAGTTTCGAATTATTTTCTTCTTTATTATTTTGTAACAAAACAAAATTTTCATTCCCAAATTTTTCCGATTCAAGTGCAAGCATTGAAGCGTATCTTTAAACACTGTACAATTATCTAGCTGCTCTAACAGCTCTAAAAAATTTCCACAAAAATCAATGACAACTATGCGCCATAACTCGCTTGAATTTCACTCCAAACACGGCCACATAATTTGCCCATTAGCCATCAAAATGCCCAAGTTTGTAGCCAAAACTAACATAGCTTCCAAATAGCTGACAACAACCCTGGCCCCGTTGACCTATGTCAACAACAACGCCAGGAAACACCCATAGCAGTCATTTGAAACATTTCGGTCACAAGAAAAATGTGCACAAAATATTTGCCGGAGACAAATTGCTTGGACGCACAGCAGCAAACAAAGCAGATAGCAGCTACCAGGCTAGCACCAGAAACAATGATGCCAGATCCCAGGCGACACGATGCTTAACAAAAGAAAATTGGACAACATTCCCAGTTCGGGTGACTCAGTTGCTGGGACAACCCTTGGCGTGTGCGCCTTCTAAACGTGCAAATTGCCTGCGGCATTTTTGCCAGATATTTTGTCAGTTTGTGAATTTATTTGCAGTACTATAAATATACCTACTATATAATATGAATACCTTGGGGCACTGCAAATATTAACAAATGTTACTAACTATACTTGTACCTAGCTTATCGAGTTGGCCTTAAGAGCACGCTAATTTTAGTTTAATCCGAGCCAACAGCACTGCTACAGCAATTACAAGCACGTGTGTATGGGCTAATGTTGCCCCTGGTCCTCCCTGGTATTCCCTGGTTAAGCATTAGTATTTTGATACCACATTACAGTGTCGGTATTTGTGGGCAATGACTGCTACAGCTAATGATTTAATTTCTTTGGTAAATTACATTCTCAAATACTATGTGTGGGAACACGAGAACTTGGTCAGCTTGTTGGGATTGCTGACTGGCATATTAAGCTTAGTTCAAACAAGCTGCAATTTGGAACAAGTTTGGACAGCGCTTATTGGGTATTATCGGTGCTTTTATACATGCGATTAACTATGCTCGAGGTTGATATTTAATTTGGGAAATATTTTCTGGCTTTAAGGGAGCAGGCAATTGGAGCACATGGCCCTTTTGCTGAAAGTTACATAGCAATAAAACACGGATCCATGGTATTTTAAACAATATTCTTTAAGTGGCTTTAATAAAGCTAAGTCTACATAGCTCCATCGCGTCAGAGCTATTCAATTTAATGCACATTTGCACGGCAGCCCCTAAATGTGCATTTTTTTAAATCTCGAGGATTCCACTTCAAAACGAAAGATGTTCTATCTTCGGCTAAAATAATCATTAGCTTTTTAGCCACGTTCCTGTACAATATACATATGGCGGATAAACATAATCTAGGGAGCCAACACAGTTTGTGGAGTGCGGAGCACTAATGACAACATCGTGCGCAATTGACTTGGCAATATTATACTCTATCTAATGAGAGTACGAAGCAGCAGATTGGAGCCAGGAAAGCATTCACCTGCTTGAGTGTTCTTTTAGTGGGTGGAACATTGTCTTGAAACCATCCGAGTGCCAAGCAGTGCTATACACTCTGACGAGAAAGAAGTCACCTACAGTTTGCCTCTCAATATACAAAATAAAGGCAAATACCTTGATGTGTTACCTTTAGACGACATACAGATCGAGTCCTAAGACCGCATCCCACTCTTGCTCCGCTGCAAGAGAGCCTCATATACGTGGTGATGGCACCTACTTGAAGGAACGCCATCGAGGTCTAGAGTATGGCGGCACGCTCAAAAATATTACATATTGAGACATTTCAGAACAAGACCTTGCGCTTCATCATTAGATGCGAATGGTATATATACCTTGCACCAAGACCTCAGACTGGAGACCCTTAACTTTCAAATAAACCAATCAAAAGATCAACATACATATATGTATACAACTGATTAATTAAATTAAAATAGAAACAAACTGATATAAAACTAATAAAAAAGTTAATATGTTGATCCGAAAGCTTTACCCCTTCATAAATAGCAACTCCAGACTTAGTTTAGAAAAAAAATGTTTTCTTGCGGTTATTTTTTATGGGGCTCCAGTATGGGCTGACGTCGCAAAATGTCTTAGGTCTTAAGTTCTTAATTTTCATGGGTTTTTTTTTTAATTTTTTGCCCTCTAAAAATATTGAAAAACCTGAACTCTTTATTTTACGCTAATTAAATCTCACAATTTACATGTAAAATTTTTTGAGAAAAATAATGGCGTTGGATCGGGCACACGCTTCGAAAGCCTGCGACCTACATTGCGAAACAAGCACATCGCTGGAACCCTCAGGGGTCTCGACGTCCGGGGTCGTCAGACCAAACGTGGCGCTAAACTTAACGCCGCAAACTACTCCTGGAATGAAATTTGTCATGATGCTCCCAATAGAGTAAGATTTAGATCTGTTGTAAAGGCTCTATGCTACACAAGGCGAAGAGGGGGGAATTTTATTTGTCCGAGAGAAAGCTATGCCCTTACCCACAGAAAATTGTGGTCAGTGGCAAAACACGTTGAACCAGCAATAAAGAACAACAAACGGACTCCGATTTGTTGGGGGAATTTTTATTTGCCAAGAGGCAAGCTGAGCCCCTACCCACAGCCAGAGTGGTCGAAGATGTTAGTTTGAACTAAGGTGGTTCAAAACAGCTCTTACCAAATAGGAAGGAGAAAGTTCACTTGAGAATATATTAGCCAAGTCATTATAAGTTGAACATAATACTCTAAATGGCTCATGTAAAACATAATTGGTAGTGTATCTCTTAAGAGATGAGATTACACAATTTCTAGAGGAGCATCTAGGAATGTTAAACCTAAGTTACCTGAGTAGAAAAATGGAATCAATGTAACCCGTAATAAGTTTATGCAAAAAAATAGCATTAAGAGCAATCCTACGCTTTTCCAATGAAGGAAGATCAATTGGGTGAAGTCTCTTGGCATAAGTAAGCAAACGGATATTGGGGTCCCAATTTAAGCTGCTTAAAGCAAAAACCGTTTAAAAAGCGGTTGGCTGCAAAATATCCTACAAAATCAATTTCAATACATCACCAAAAATCTCGAGTAACCCTCGCATTACTGTGCATTATTTATAATGATAATGCTTTGAAATGCTTTGCACATTGTTCAATTATAAATCAATTGCGGATGTCAAAAATTCATTTTATTGAAAATGTTATTATTCTGTGAAAGCTAATTCAAACAGCGACATTGTTGATGGAATGACGCTAAATATTATATAATTACGGAAAACGGAAAAAACCGATTTTTTTTTAAACGAACTTGTCATGCCGTTGTTAATATTGCTTTTGGGAATTCTTCTACTTGAAAATGGAAACGTAAGTCTGAAAAACATTTAATTGAAAGTGAAATTGTAGTATAAGTAAGTACTTTCAAAAACAGGCCACAAATTCTCGAGTATTTAAGTTTAAAACTTTGAACTGTAAAATTTATGATCCTTTTTATGGAGTATTTAATCAATGCGACATTAAGGCTGTCAGTCGGGAGACCAATCAACTGGGCATTGACTTTAGAGTATTGCACACAATACCCGATGGCTATGTAAGTATAAAGAGTTTTGTATTAAACAATTATAAAGATATGTATATCATTTTATTAATTTTTTTTTAGATTAAGGTACAATTTGTAAAGAAGGCTAGTGGTTGGCATCCATTTCTCTATAAGTTTGTTGTAGAGCCGTGTGTTTTTTTAAAAAGCCCCAAGAAATATTATCTAGCTGGATTAGTTTATATGTTTATTCAGAAATATACAAATGCAAATCATACATGTCCCTATGAGGTGAGTTCCATCAATAACTAAAAATTAATATGCTAATCATTATTTAACTTTTTATAGAAAGGCGAACATATTGTAATTAAAAATTTGAAACTAGATGTAGAAAAATTTCTGATTCTCTTTCCTATTGATATTGGAGAGTATGGAATGCAAAGTCTTTGGTATTTTGGTAACGATTTAAAGGCGTCGATCAATGTTACGGTGGCGTATACTGACTACTCAAAAACTTAACACAATGCTTACGTTTTACGTTCTAAAAACAACAAAAGCATTAGCACTGAAATTTGCACCATCTAATAGCTTACTTACCTGAGCTTGTATAAACTGGGCTTAATGCATCATCTAAAAACAAATTACTGTCATTTAATTCTTATTATTCAAAAATAAAATAATGTGTTCATATTTTTATATTATTATTATTATGGGGTCAGTTTGATGAAAGCAACATCAAGGCTATCAATCGGGAGCAGAACTCATTTAATCTTGGATTTAAACTAAAAACGCACCATAACCGGAGCTACCGTAAACCTATATATAAATATATTTTTTTGTAAATTGTTCTATTTTTAACAAAGATTTTTTAGTTTCATGTACAGTGGCCCTTTTTATACAAGTTTTCCATGAATCCCTGCGATTATTTTAAAAATCGGCATCGTTATCCTTTGGTTCGTGTGCTCGATGCTTTTGTTATGCAGTATATAAATGCCAATCATCTTAACCTGTCTGTTTTGCTATCTACGCAATGTTTCACAATCTTGCTCTGTAATGGTGAAATCTAAATCTTATCTGAGCAGTCTTCTTTACATAGTATTCCTTACTTGCCTATCTCGCCTTACATCTTCAACCTATCTGCTCTGTGATCGCAATATATTACGCTCCTGCTCTGCAGTTCTTAACTCTAACTTTTCTCTGAGCTGTCTACGAAGCAGAGTGTTCCTTCTCTACAATCGTAAACTGTGATAATTTCAATCGGTATCAATAGCTCATAATATACTATATCGAGCTGCTGCTACCAAGTAAAGTGCATAACCTTACCGCTTTGAATATGGCATGGCGTATCACATTTTTAGCGAACTTTACCTTATTATTTTAAATTATATGTATTCTAATAACTTTTTAAGTATCAGCATTTATGAGATATATCGCTCAATAAGTAAACAGAATTTTACGTGGTGAATATTAATTAGCAGGTAGCTGTGTCAAATATATAAAAATCATCAAAAATTAAGTGATCGATTTCTGCCATAAACATTTTTAAAGCATGTGAAGCCTTTTTTATGTACTAAATTTAGCCGCTGGATCTCTGTGAAGCTTCGTATAACCAATTTTTAACTTAACAAAATTTTTTTATCTGAATTTTACAAAAAAAGTAACAAATTTCGGGGATTAATAAATTAACCATCGTAACCTGTGGGAGCTTTTGAGTCTGTCCTAAAACTAAAGTGAATTTCAGAATCTACAGAGTTTCAAAACTAAAAAGTTAATTGCCGTCATTTAATTCTCATTATGCGTTGTAAATATACGTAATACAACTTTCATATAATAACAATAATAAAGGGTCTGTGATTTAAATTTTTAGTATCATTATTATTTTTGGTTTAGTCACTGCAAGTTGGATATGATCATCATAAAACTTGTCTTACTTTGTCTTCTGCTTGACACTGTCACAGTAAGTACGAATTAATTATATAAAATAAATTTAAAAATTACAAATTTATATTATAAAAGGCGGGTAAATTTCGAACCTGCAAATTTACCAATGTAAAGTGTAAAACATACAATTCCGATTGGGCTCAATTTGAATCATGTAACATCAAGGCTCTGAATCGACAAACTAATATGATCAACCTTGATTTATTGCTAAAGCGAGGACTTACGGATTGTTCCGTAAGTAGAATCATGATTGATATATAAAAACTACATTTCAACGGTTTAACAGGTAGAAATTAAGACCTTCAAAATGGCGAGTGGTTGGCGTCCATTTTTGTATAACTTTGCCATAAACTGTTGTGATTTTTTGAAAAATCGCAAACGATTTGCCTTGGTTAACACTATGTTCACGTTTATAGCCCCTTACACCAATGTAAACCACACTTGTCCATATATGGTAAGTTTTTAAACGTCAACGAATAGATATAATTAGTCCGTTACTTACAGGCAAGAGAACATTGGACGATAAAATCGATGGTACTGGAAATAGATCGATTTCTGGAACTTCTCCCCGTTGATGTTGGGCAGTATCAAGTGCGATCTTTCTGGTATTTCAATGGCAATTTAGTTGCTTCACTTAATGTGACAATTTCCTACGCGGACTACTCGAAAAATTAGGATATATATTGGCTAAAATTTGATAAATAATATGTGGTAAATGGTATACTCGGTATTTAATTTCACTGCGGTAACAATAAAATCTAATATATCCTATACTTTCCTACCATCAGGGCTTGTAATTCCAAAAAGGAAACTTACATAAATCTCTGAATTTCATTCTACAAGGGTCTACAGATCTAGTTTTTTGAAGCAACAAGCTAGAATATCTAACGTGGTACATTCTTTATTATATCTTAAAAATTATTCAACCCATTTTAATATTGTAATTTGGACAGATTGGCTTTTATTACATGGATCTAAACCGTTTCCCCTAGTAGGAAGAGATAACAAGCTTGATATGACAGCAGATAAAGCACATCTTTTGCTAAAATTTGATTACTCTAATTCTTATACGTAGTGTCACCAAAAATCTCGAACAACCCTCGCATTACTGTTCGTTGTTTATATCACCCTAGTTATAATTCGCAATATTTTTGCAAAAATGCTTTGCAAATTATTCAATTATATCAATCATCAATTTAGGATATCAAACATTTATTTTATTAAAAAGGTTATAATTCTGTGAAAGTTAATTCAAATAGCAACATTGTTAACGGAATAACGCTAAATAAACGGAAAAAACTATTTTTTTTTAAATTAAAAATTTTTATTTTCGATTTCGTCATGCCGTTGTTAATATTGCTTTTGGCAATTCTTCTAATTGAAAATGGAAACGTAAGTCTGAAACACATATACTTCAAAGTGAAATTGTACTACCATATAAGTACTTTCAAAAACAGGCCACAAATTCTCGAGTAGTTAAGTTTAAAACTTTGAACTGTAAACTTTACGATCCTGTTTGGGGAGTATTTGATCAATGCGACATCAAGGCTATCAGACGGGAGAACAATGAACTAAGCCTTGACTTTAGAATATTGCGCGCACTAACCGATGGCTATGTAAGTACATAGAGTTTTGCATAAAACAATTATAAGGATAATATAAATTTAACAATTTTTTTTTTAGATAAAGGTACAATTTGTAAAGAAGGCTAGTGGCTGGCATCCATTTCTCTACAAGTTTGTTGTAGAGCCGTGTGTTTTTTTTAAAAACCCCAAGAAATATCCTCTAGCTGGAATCATTTATATGTTTGTTCAGAAATATACAAATCTAAATCATACATGTCCTTATGAGGTGAGTTCCATCAATAACTAAAATTAAATAACTTATTCAACTATTTATAGATAGGCGAACATCTTGTAGTAAAAAATTTCTTACCAGATGTAGAAAAATTTCTGTTTCTCTTTCCTCTTGATGTTGGAGAGTATGGATTGCAAAGTCTTTGGTATTTTGAAAACGCTTTAAAGGCGTCGATCAATGTTACGCTAGCGTATACTGACTACTCAAAAAATTAACAGAATGCTGACGTTTTACGCTCTAAAAAAACAAAAACATTAGAATCGAAATTTGCACCATCTAATAGCTTATTTACATGAGCTTGTTTAAACTGGGCTTAATGGATCATTTAAAAACTAATTGCTGTCATTAAACTCTTATTATTCAAAAATAAAATAATAAGTTTATATTTTTTTTAGTTTATTTTCGTTTTAAGCTTGCGATGATGATCATCAAACTTATTTTGGCTTTTCTGGTGCTTAAAAACGCCGATGTAAGTGTAATGCATTTTTTTTTTTATTTAATTTCAATTTATATCACGGTTTGATATTCGATATATAGAGTGTGTGAATTTTAATATAATACATATTAAAAATATTTTTTACATTTGATTCTAAATAATATTATAATTCTGTGGCATAACCAGTTAAGTGCTTAATTAACAATTTCGGATCTCAAATATAAATAGGCTGCCTAGTATTTAACTTAATTAACTCCCGATAAATAACACACAAAAGTGACGTTAACTGGTGTCGAGGCATATTTTTCTCATATATTTCGACTCGCTGAACCCCAACCCGAATTGACCCAAGAAAGGATCTTTTGAAAGATTTCTCATTTTTTTCACACATTTTTTTAAAACCAGCTAGCTATTTAAGGTCCAATTAAAGTTATTCTTGCCAAATAACTATTAAAGTTATTAATAAATTTTTTATAAGTGCAATTAATTATAAGGATAAGTCCCACTGGTTATGCCTAGAAGAATGGACTTATCTGATTTGTACAATGGCTGTTTATTAACGAAATAAAGATAAAGACAACTTAACTGGTTATGCCGGAAAGTCAGAGGATTTATATAATTTTACATCTAAAATTAATTATTTTTATTCTACAGACCAGAAAATATAGAACTTGTAAATTTACAAATGTGGATTGCAAAGTGTATGATCCAAAATGGGGTCAGTTTGATGAATGCAATATCAAGGCTATCAATCGGGAGCAGAATGCAGTTAATCTTGGATTTAAAATAAAACGCACCATAACCGGAGCAACCGTAAACATATATAAATATATTTTTTTGTAAATTGTTCTATTTTTAAAAAAGATTTTTTAGTTTCATGTACAGCTGCATAAAAAAGCAAGCAGTTGGCGGCCCTTTCTATACAAGTTTTCGATAAATCCGTGCGATTATTTTAAAAATCGGCATCGTTATCCTTTGGTTGGTGTGCTCGATGCTTTTGTTATGCAGTATACAAATGCCAATCATACATGTCCATATGTGGTAAGTACATAAATGGGTCAGTCTTTTACAAACCAAACATATTTTTTTAATTTTTGTAAAAAAAATTTTGGTGAAATGTTAAAAAAATATATTATTATGCCTTAAGCTTTAAATATTAATTTGATAGATATTCATTAATTTTTATTTACTCAAGATATTAAAAAACTAAATTTCAATTTCAATTTCAATTTTATTCACTAAATCTAAGACATTATAAATACATGTGGAGTTTAATTTTTAAATACAGAGTTCAGGCTAAATTAGTTACCTTTTCTACTGTGAAATTAAATTATAATGAATATATATAATAGATTTAGAGTAGTTAGAGGCGGGGAAAAAAATTACAAAAAACCCATGATTATGATGGACTTATATCTAGGACTTATTCTATGACTAGGTATTTAATAATAAATTATTAATATGCGTAAACTCGGAATATGTACATCTATCCTTAAAATTGTTATGGAGACGGTTGACTCTCTCTAAAACGAATTCAACGAATTTTGCCCTGTTGTGTAAATCAATGGTGGAGTGATACCAAGGAATGTTTAAAAACATTTTTGACAGTTTGTTTTGTGTCTATTTGCGTGACATTTAGCTATATCAGCCCATATAGGGGCTCCATAATACAACACTGATTGAAAAATTGATCTGTATAGATACATTTTGTTTTCTAAATTAAGACGAGAATTTCTATTAATGAGTGGGTACATTAAGCGAATTAATATGTTGATTTTCTTGTTGACGTAGTCAATATGATCTTTAAAGGTTAACTTAGTGTCCAAGGTTAGTTCTAAATATTTTACATTGCTTTCCCAGTTAACATCAACCAGATTCAACTTAATATGGCTAGTCGGGAGGTAAATATTTTTACGTTTCCTTGAAAAAAATATAGCTTGGGTTTTGTCAGCATTAACAAGAATTTTCCATTTGTTGAAATAACTAACAAGGATGTCAAAAGCATCTTGGAGGTTATTAGTGATATTAGAGGCTAAAGATCCAGAGCAAAGAAAAATCGGATGTATAAATGTTGTACAAAATTGGGGAAATACATGACCCCTGGGGACAGCCTGCGCATATGTCGTACTTTTGAGATTGCACTTCACCCAAATGAACGGCGAAAGACCGATTTTTAAGGAAACTCTGAATAATTTTTGTCAGCTCTAGGGGAAATTCCAACAGATTCATTTTGTGTAAAAGACCTTCGTGCCACACAGAATCAAATGCTGCTTTAATATCCAAGAGGACCATTCCAGTGGACCTAGATCTAACAATATTTTTAATTCTGAGTAGGCGATGAAGTGTGCTATGACCTCGCCGAAAGCCGAATTGCTGCGGCGGTAGGACATCTTTTTCATCAATGAAACTGACAAGCCTTCTTTTAATTACCCTTTCAAGAATCTTGCTTACAGCTGACAGTAAACTTATGGGCCGATAAGAAGCAGGGAGTTCGGATGGCTTATTGGCTTTCTTTATGGGGAAGTAACAATGTCGAAGGCATTCATTGATAATCCGGCTTAAGTATCTCACTCCATTTCGGGGAAGTGCTTTAAGACAAATATTTTCAATGCTGTCCAATTCTGGCCTTGAGATCTTTGATAATTGCTTTTATCTCAGAGCTGTTGGTATAGTAAAGCTCTGGAGGACTGATATTTAATAATTCTAATGAATTGGCAGATCTTGAGGCTTCGGCAATTGTGGTTGGGTCGCTCAGATCATTAGCAAGAGTATGATTTTGATTAAAAGGTTGAGCAAGAATGTTAGCCTTTTGTTCGGGAGTCGAGAATCGCAATGTGGTGGCCTTAAGAGTCGGAATGTCGTTATGTTTCTTTTTTTTAAAAAAAAAAAAAAAAACTAAATATTAATACCAGAAACAAAGAAAAGTATTCATTACAAAGTTGTCGACGTAGTAAATCCGAATAAAATCGGCTCAACGGGTTAGGGTAGAACGTCATTACGATTTATATATATTTTTGAGGTCGTTGATTTCAAATCCGAGGTCACCAGGACCGCTACGTCGGGTTTCTGAGATAACCTCCAAAATACCTCGTTTTGAGGATTATTTTGAGGTTAAGATAAAGCCAAGATCGTTGGGTTAATTCTGATAGAGGATTCGGACTCAGCGTCTCCAAAATGTAGATAAGCAAATCTAATTTTCAAACCTATAAATCTTTTTCTAGCTTATATTCTGTGCTGTTCGAATTATAGAGCTATTTGGATTTTGGTTAAAGTTTATTTGATCGTAATTTTTTGGAAAGATAAAGTATGTGGTATTAAAATATCGGTTGGGGCTTGGACTATAAATTTTCGGTTTTCAACTTATGACTTATTATATAACTAGGGGGCTCGACCCCCTGCTACCTATTCAATTCAGATCATCCAGATTATTATAAGCCCTGTACAATTCTCTATTTCCATAATGTTGCTACAGCCCGACTTTAAAAAACCCTGAAACAATGCAGGTCGCTGCTCGGATTTACAACTGGAATATAAACGTTTACAATGGCTCCTTTGATACTGTTTTGTTTTATATCCCAATGACTTAATTATCATAAACGGAAGCCGAGTGACATTAATATTTCCTCTAATGATGTTAAGCTTTTTAAACATTCTGGTAAATCTGTTAAATCTGAGCTATTTGATATGTAATTTTTGGGTGTCGTACCTGCCTTAATTGTACGGCTGCAAGTTTTACAAAATGTTAATAAAAGGAAACAGATCTGCCAGAAGAAGGATATCTGGGCTAAACACATGAGTTTCTATATATTCCCTACTTCTTCTTAATATTTGCAAATTTACAGCAAAAGTAAACCTTATCGGCTAACTGTTTAATTATTTCCTTATCGTTCTCAAAAAGCGAATCTGTATTGTGCTGAGTTACATACATATCTATTCATCTGTCTAAAGGTTTCTAAACATCTTCCTACCTGTCTGTTTTGCTATCTACGCAATGTCTATAATGGTGAAATCTAAATATTCTCTGAGCAGTCTTCTTTGCACATTATTCCTTACTTGCCTGTCTCGCCTAACATCTTCAACTTATCTGCTCTGTTATCTACGCAATATCTTAATAGCCTAGCACTGGCATCGCTAGCTCAAAGACACTATTTGCCGAAGAAAATCCCTATTAATTGGATTCAGCTATAAACTGTAGGTCCCTGTTCTCTTCGAACAGCTATTAATACAGATCCCCAATGCTCCGCCCAGGGGCGACTGACACAATAGTCAGTCAGGGAAATTATTATTTTTATGCCAAAAAAAAAGCACTTTTGGCCCATTGTACGTCAACATTTTCGAAAGCTCGTTTTTTTGCCCACCGCTGATGCAAAGACTTTATTTTTGTACAACATTTAGCCGCTGGTTCTCGGTGAAGAATTTCTTTATCTGGTTACCTGACCATTTTTTTAAATTTTACAAAAAGAGTAACAAATCAAATATAAATACCATATGCAAATTTCGGGGATTAATAAGTTAACCTTCGTAACCTGGAGGAGCTATTGAGTCATGTTCGTCTGTTCTTTCGTACGTCTGTCCTAAAGCTAAAGTGAGTTCAGAATCTGTACAATGTTTTAAGCTCGGGGGCTACGGGGTATCAAAATTAAAAAGTTAATTGCCGTCATTTAATTCTCATTATACGTGGTAAATATACGTAACACAACTTTCATATAATAATCATAAAATGTCTGTGATTTAAATTTTTAATATCATTATTATTTTTGGTTTAGTCACTGCAAGTTCGATATGAACATCATAAGACTTGTCTTACTTTGTCTTCTGCTTGACAATGTCACAGTAAGTACGAATTAATTATATAAAATAAATTTAAAAATTACAAATTTATATTAAATAAGGCTGGAAAATTTCGAACCTGCAAATTTACCAATGTAAAGTGTAAAACATACAATTCTGATTGGGGCCAATTTGAATCATGTAACATCAAGGCACTGAATCGGCAAGTCAATATGATCAATGTTGATGTGTTGTTAAAGCGAGAACTTACAGATTGTTCCGTAAGTAGAATCGTGGTTGATATATAAAAACTACATTTCAGCGGTTTAACAGGTAGAAGTTCAGACCTTCAAAATGGCGAGTGGTTGGCGTCCATTTTTGTATAAGTTTGCCATGAACTGCTGCGATTTTTTGAAAAATCGCAAACGATTTTTCTTGGTTAACACTATGACTACGTTTATAGCCCCTTACACCAATGTAAACCACACTTGTCCATATAAGGTAAGTTTTTAAACGTCAACGAATAGATATAATTAGTCCGTTACTTACAGGCAGGAGAACATTGGACGATAAAATCGATGGTACTGGAAATAGATCGATTTCTGGAACTTCTCCCCGTTGATGTTGGGCAGTATCAAGTGCGATCTATCTGGTACTTCAATGGCAATTTATTTGTTTCACTTAATGTTACATTTTCCTACGCTGACTACTCGAAAAATTAGAATATATATGTGCTTAAATTTGATAAATAATATGTGGTAAATGGTATACATATATACTATATTAACGTGATACATTCTTTATTATATCTTTAAAAGTATTCAACCGATTTTAATATTATATGGATGTAAGCCGCGAAATTCTCCTAGCAGTAAAAGATAACAAACTGCAGATAAAGCGCATCTTTTGCTAAAATTCGATTACTCTAATTCTTATACGTAGTGTCAGAGGAACGAACAGACAGACATAGCTATATCGATTCGTCTGTTCATGCTGATCATGTGCAAAGAAAATTTGAAATATTTTTGGAACTTAGGTACTTACAATCTGCTGTTTATTTAGTGCATAAAAATATTACTACAATTAAAACATGTACAATAATTACTTAATTCTTTTATCATTCATTTACGCGTCCAACTTTTATATTAAAAGCTTAAACAAAGCATGAGTACCGAATTTAAAGTACAATTCAGGGAATCGAACCGTAACTAAAATGTCATTTAAAAAAATACCTTTTAATACACTCTACCAAACGTATAAAGGCAAATTAAAATTGTGGCAATATTTGTAATGGGAAGAAGTTTTCCTGATAGACGATAAGTTCTTTAAATGATCCAACAGGTCCATTTTTAGTATCTCTCTGAAAAATAGAGCGCAGGTTCAATTTTTACATGGTAGCTATATGAAATAGTGAACCAATTTTGATAAAACTTCAAAGAAATGACTCATTAAATAACATAAATATATCCTAAACATTTTATTTATTTTTTTTAAATATGGTGACCAAGTTTCTGTGAAGTCTAATTAAACCACCTTATATCATAAGTTCTTTTTACCAAAATACTTTCCACTTAGCAATTGAGCCATGTGCACCAATCACTCTTCCCGTATGAGCACCTAGATTTCTAATACCAGCTTAGGATTGAGACCATAAATTTGATCAGAAAATATGCCCAATCTGTACGAAGATATAGTTTCTCATGTCAATATCTAGCCCATCTTTTCTCTTAACAGATTTTCTCGCTTTAAATACACCCTATAAAAGCCACACATTCCAAGTTATGCTAAAAAATACAAATTTTTTTAATAAATATAATATGGTAGAGTTCAAAAGATATAAGCAAGATATAAATACAATCTGTACATTTTTTTTTGGTTTTTACAATCAACCGTCTATTTTTTTGGACCTTGCACGTGTTTTTAATTCACAAATCATAAATTTTTTTCTCTTTTTAATTTCAAAAATTTTTATTGAAAAAAAATTAATTTTGCAGGCGTTGTACTTGGGTAGCTCTAGCTCTGTTTGTCTTAGAGTGATCATTTTTTATAATATATAATACTCCCAATTAATTAATGTTTTCAACATATATTCATAAAACCCTTTCTTAATAATAGTTAATGTTGAAAATCAGCTCATAAAAAGATTGATATTTTGATTTTAAATAATATTTTTAATAAATTTTCATAATTTGCTTATTTTACCTGCCAGCCTGTCGATATGGCAGCAAGATGTTAGATGTTGCCAGTGCAAACACCTTTTTAACATCTTCAAAAAATCCCATGCGTTCCGCTAAGATGTGCTCAGTGTGAATAGGCTATAAGGTTTTGAATTTTGGAACATACCGGCCTATACTAAAGATGAGTATTAAGCCAATCTAGAAGTATTTTCTAGTTTAGATTATAATTCCGGACTCGACTTACAATTTGCGAATTCACATTTACAGCGAACTTTACCTTATTATTTTATTGAATATTATGTGTATTCTAATAACTATTTAAGTATCAGCATTTATGAGATATATCGATAGCTCTATAAGCAAACTGAATTTTACGTGGTGAATATTAGCAGGTAGCTGTGTCAAATATATAAAAATCATCAAAAATTAAGTGATCGATTTCTGCCAAAAACATTTTTAAAGCATGTGAAGCCTTTTTTATGTACAAAATTTAGACGCTGGTTCTCGGTGAAGCTTCGAATAAACAATTTGTAGCTTAACAGAATTTCTTTATATGGTTGCCTGACCATTTTTTTATATTTTCAAAAAAAGTAACAAATCAAATACAAATACCATATGCAAACGTCTGTCCTAAAACTAAAGTGAATTTCAGAATCTGTAATATGTTGTAAGCTCGGGAGCTACAGAGTATCAAATTAAAAAGTTAATTGCCGTCATTTAATTCTCATTATGCGTTGTAAATATATGTAATACAACTTTCATATAATAATAATAAAGTATCTGTGATTTAAATTTTTAATATTATTATTATTTTTGGTTTAGTCACTGCAAGTTCGATATGATCATCACAAAACTTGTCTTACTTTGTCTTCTGCTTGACAATGTCACAGTAAGTACAAATTAATTGAATTAAATTAATTTCAAAATTACAAATTTCTATTAAAAAATTAGGCTGGAAAATTTCGAACCTGCAAATTTACCAATGTACAGTGTAAAATATACAATTTTGATTGGGCTCAGTTTGAATCATGTAACATCAAGGCTTTGAATCGGCAAGTCAATATGATCAATGTTGATATGTTGTTAAAGCGAGAACTTACAGATTGTTCCGTAAGTAGAATCGTGATAGATATATAAAAACTACATTTCAACTGTTTAACAGGTACAAATTCAAACCTTCAAAATGGCGAGTGGTTGGCGTCCATTTTTGTATAACTTTGCCATAAACTGTTGTGATTTTTTGAAAAATCGCAATCGATTTTTCTTGGTTAAAGCTATGTCCACGTTTATTGACCCATACACCAATATAAACCACAGTTGCCCATATATGGTAGGTTTTTAAACGTCAAAGAATAGATATAATGACTCCTTTACTTACAGGTAGGAGAACATTGGACGATAAAATCGATGGTACCGGAAATAGATCGATTTCTGGTACTTTTCCCCGTTGATGTTGGACAGTATCAATTGCGATCTTTTTGGAATTTCAATGGCAATTTAGTTAGTTCAATTAATGTTACAGTTTCCTACACGGACTACTCGAAATATTAGTTTATATGCGTTAAAATTTTATAAGTAATATGCGGTAAATGGTATATGTATATACTCGGTATTTAATAAATAAATCGATGCTTATGTTTTAATTTCACTCAACAAGGGTCTACCTTTAGTTTTTTGAAGCAAAAAACTGGAATATTGTTTTTGGGGAATGATACATTCTTTATTATATCTTACAATTATTCAACCTATTTTGATATTATTATTTCGACCCGAAAAAGCGCATCTTTTGCTAAAATTTGATTACTCTAATTCTTATACGTAGTGTCAGAGGAACGAACAGACAGATATATAGCTATATCGATTCGTCTGTTCATGTTGATCATAAATATTTATACATTTGTTGTGGGAATAAAATTTTAAATATTTTTAGAACTTAGGTACTTACAAATTGCTGTTTAATTAGTGCGTAAACATATTACTACAATTAAAACAAGTACAATAATTACTTAGTTCTTTTATCATTCATTTACACGTCCAAATTTTATATTAAAAGTTTAAACAAAGCATAAATACCGCATTTAAAGTATATTTCAGGGTACCGAACCATAACTAAAATGTCGTTTAAAAAATACCTTTTAATACACTCTACCAAACGTAACAAGTCAGTTGATAAGTTGGTATCGTTTCTTCCTGAGGGCGCCATTAAAATTGAATCCATATCATTGTTAGTTAGTACAGTGAAACCTGGTTAAGTGGGACCTGGATAAGTGAGAAACCTCTATTATTGAGAGTTGCAATGAGGTCCCGGTTCTTTTTCATTAAATTACCTCTGTTAATGGGACTTTTTGAACCTGGTTAAATGAGATTTGAATTCTAAGACTTTTTCGATGTCTACCTCTATAATTGAGACTCTGTAGCTCAATTACCTGTATAAGTGAGACAAAATAATCAGGTTTTAACACGTTTTGACATGTTTGTTTACATCAGTTACTTCACACAAGATTTCGAAATGTCAAATATTGATAATTCTATTATTTTTGATCAAATTTATTCTATCGAGAAACAGGTTTCAGCAACTACCAATCAAGGACAATCAAACATAACCGATTACTTTAAGTCATAAACTTTACCGTATTGTTTTTTTTTCGACGCAATACATTATGTATGTACATTTATACCTACATTAAATTCATAACACCAAAAATACACATTTTTATTAACATTTCCACCTCTGAAAATGGAATAACGGCACATTTCGACCTCTGTAAGCGGGGGCCTCTGTAAATGAGACAACTATAATTTTAAACCTGTTTAATTGGAAAACTGGATTATTGGAAACAATCAATAATTGGTACATATGTCTTGGTCCCTTGAGTTCCCAATTAACCAGGTTTCACTGTACTAACTTCTATAAATTTGACAGCTGTCGGGCTATTAGTTTTTGAGATATGTATAGCATTTTGAGTAAAGCAACTTTTGTTAATTTGGAAGAAGTGGATAAAAAGGAATTTGATGAACAAAAATGCTTATGATACCAAAACAAAATGATTCCGGATGACCGTGAAGTTAAGTTGATCCAGATAGCTGACACTCAAATGATATCAAAAGATCGTATTGGACATATTGGACAATATACTACAGCAATTAAAACTAGGGGATTAGCCCCTGCGTTCTTTGCACGCCAACATCCGTACGGTCTTCTTTATTCAATTTAGATCATCCAGACCATAATATCCCCTGTACATTTGTATATATCCATAATACAGGCATGCACGAATGCTATAATACTCTGTACTTTAAATCTCTATAGCCTTCATCCTGACGAATTAAGTTGTTAATTTCACTTTCATTAAGGGCTGTTCGAGCTGTTATATTGAGAAGCACTATGACTTCGCAAGCATAAATGGTGAAAAAAGACAAGACAGACTGCAACGAAGGATACAGATTGAGAAGAAAGTTAAGAGATGAAGTTGCACAGTCTCTGTATTATTAAAATCTCTTGGAAAGGAAGTTACGACATTTGCAACTGGAATAAGAACACTCATAACGCCTCCTTTGATGCTTTTCTTCCTTTCATATCCTATAGACTTAACTATCATAAACGGTTCGGTCAGCCGTAGCCTGTGACCAATTAATTCTATCTATTTCTCTTTCCATATATTCAATACGAGTGTCAAACCCATCCTGCAATATGGCGCGGAAACTTAGCTAGTTTCAGATAGTCTGGGTATCAAAACACAAACGTATGTCATATTCAGGCCGCAAACAATATCCAATGCTGAGTTGATGAAACTTTGTAACGCCCTGCCGATAAATGCGGAAATAAAACAGCGTAAATGGAACTGAATCGGTCACACGCTACGCAGCGATGACAATAACGTGGCGAAAATTGCATTTTAATGGAACCCACAGGGAAAACGTCGAACTGGTCGTCCGAGACTGACACGGACAATGACGATCGCAACAGAAAGCCAAGGCCGTGCCAAGGAATTTCGGAGTTCGACTACTAGAAAGCAAGCCGAAACCCATTTTTGGCCCATATATACACGTAAGGAGATGAGCTGATTTTTTAATATAAGGCTAAAACTAAGGTTATTTCGAGATCCAGGCACGCTGGGGTTTTTGTGACCTCTTTTTGTAGCCAGTTTTTTAAGGTTATGTTAGAGCCCGGACATGTTATACCCATAACCCCATAATCGTTTTTTTTTTTTGGTAACTGTAAGAACTTTTAGAAATAACTTGTTTTTATTGTACATATGTATAAGAAAGAATATATTTCAATTAATTCTTATAATAGGTATATTATTGAGAAATTTTATTTTTAATCTATAAATATACAAACAAATTTGAGAATTCCGACGACAAATTGTAAGCTTTGAAAGATCAATCGCTTTGTAGACAAGATTCCCTGCACTTGTATATTAGTGAGATACGCCATTTAGTTAATCGGAAAAAAGTTATCCTTATAAAACCAGATCAAATCTGACTTCCGCTTCATAAAACTTTGACATTTTATAAGCTAAGAAAAATGGAATGAGCGAGTTGAACTGCAAAATCCAACAAAACTCTAATATCTAATTCAGGTATACTCAGAAATATAACTTTTGAAAGTATATTGATAATTTGATTAGAATTTTTCGAGAGTTCCGCATATTAAAATACGCATTATCCAAAATCATATCATTATTAATGCTTGAAAATACTAAATTAAAAGCTGGAACTACCATTTTTGGACTATTTTTAAGTCATTTAATTCCCATTAAGTATGGCAATTAACATGTAAGTATATTTAGTTTGTAAAAATTTTAATGTCTGTGATTTAATATTGAAAATATATATAAGTTAACCAAATTCGATCATTCGAACAGTTTTGAAATGATCGTTATGCAGACTATTCAACTTATATTAGTTTGCCTGCTGCTTTATAGTTGCTATGTAAGTGCAAAGTATTATTTACTTAACTTGAATTAAAAAAAAATAAAAATACTTTTTCAATTAATCTAATTATTATAGGGCAGTAAGTTTCGAACATGTAAATTCACTAATGTCAAGTGTGATTTGCACGTTAAAAGTTGGGGTTCGATTGACGCATGCAATATTAAGGCAGTAAATCGTCACCTTAATGCACTAAACCTTGGTTTCACATTTAACCAAACTGTAAATAGTGGTTCGGTAAGCAGTTTCCCAATTCCCAATGCAATTAATGAATTTATAGCCAAATTTTTCTTATACTCGTAGATACGTATGCAAATTTTCAAAAAGGCAAATGGTTGGCATCCTTTTTTGTATGACTTTGAATTTAATACCTGTGATTTTTTGAAAAATCGTAAGCGGTTTCCTGTGGTTAGAATAGGAGCTACCTTTATTGAACCATTTCTTAGCAAAATCCATACGTGTCCATATATGGTAAGTTTATACGAAGTTGTAGAGGTTTTTGGGTTTTAAAATCCTCTCTTACAGGCTGGCGAACAAGTTGTGCTGAAATCTTTGGTACCAGACATAGACAAATTTTTGGTTTACTTTCCCATTGATACTGGAGAGTATGAATTGCGAGTTTTTGTGTACCACAAAGGCAGATTTTTAGGTTCGTTTAACGTCACTGGTACTTACAGTGATTATGCCACATAAAAATTAAAAATTTTTTTTCATTGGTTTGGAGAAAAGTAAATAAAGAGGTATTGGGCACGTAGTCGGGTTGGGTTTTATATTTTATGTAGCCAGCTTGAAGCGGACATCCGAATCGTAAAGTTGAATGTTTTGAAACTGAAAAGTATTTAGTAAAAATTCAATTTTAACTCACTCAATATGGAATTGGACCATCGGTGTCTTAATAAAGAATTCATAATTCACTTATTGTGGCATTGAAACAACCCTTTGCTTCAAAAGATGATTAACATATATAACCGTAACAGATGACGCATCTTGGATCTAAGCGTATGTAGTCGGATACCCTAGAAATACGATAAGTTTTGTAATAAAATTGATAAATAAAGTAAATAGTATCATCAAATATTACCAAATACTTCCTTCCCTAGTTACGTGATTACTGCAAGTCTGGTTGAATACCAGAAGGACTTTTGTACTAATACCTAATACAATGCTGCGATAAAATATGAAGTTATTTTTATTTGGAAATAAGGGATATCAACATTTTGATTGTATGATAGATGGATACCCTGCACATACTTTTCCTAAGAAAAATAGTTTCTTTCGTCAAATCGTGGATTGATAAGTTTAGGATGGAAGTTACAAAAATAACTTTAATCAAAACTTGCTTGCTGCAACCTTCACAACTACAGGCTTAACAGAATAGCTTGTACTAACGAGCCATTTTATGTTATTTAACAGTGTATATTCAATTGATTCTCTCTTACTCTATTCTTATGCTAAAGTTATGCTATGGTGCGACAAACTAAGGTGACGTGAGTAAACAGTGTGTTTGCCTGGTCTAAAAATTTCCTGTGCAGTCTAAATCCTGCCTGTTCATCACGTATTGTTGGTTCTATTTATATGGTACAAAGGGGAAAATGTATGTAACATACAGAAGGAGACGTCGGAGACCCCCCAAAGTATTATTAGGGTGACTAACGAAGTCGATATACCCATGTCCGTCTGTCCGTCTGTATGAACGCCTAGATCTCAGAGATGGTAAAAGCTAGAGCAACCAAACTTTCAGAAAAGATCTCTTATTCTATGGGAGACAAGTAAATTTTATTTTTTCGATATCGGGGTTATATTATATAGCTCCCATAGGGGTGTTTCAGAGGACCTCGAAAAAACCAAAAGTTTCAGTTGGATAATTCGTTTGTTTATAAAGATATCGTAACCAAATATTGCACTTTTTTTTAGAAAAAAATTGTTTTTAGTATAAAATTCGTTGTATTTCGTTTATTTGTGAAGATATCGTACCCAAATTTGGGAATCAATTGTCTTTTAGCGTACCACTGAACCAAATTTGATATAAATTGGATGACTATATCATATAGCCCCCATCGGTCAAAAAAATGTTTTTGGTGCAAAATTCGTCTGTTTTTCGCTTGTTTATGAAAATATCCTAACCAAATTTAACTAATAATTATATTTTTGCAATGTGGTAGTACAGGGTATCCCAAAGTCGTTCGCGCCCGTAGCTGGTGTTGGAAGTGATATTCCTCGCCAATTGTTGCAGTCACTACGGTCTCCCAATGAAAAAGAGCCTTATATAACGTGGTGATGGCACCTACTTGAAGGAAAGCCATCGATGCGAATTGTATGTAAGGAATTCGACCTTCCCCCAGCACCTCAGACTGGAGACCCTTGAGGCCTCAAAAGGCTTTTGCTGCAACATCAAAATCAATTTCAATACATCACCAAAAATCTCGACCAACCCTCGCATTACTGTGCGTCATTTATATCACCCTAGTTATAATTCGCAATAGTTTGGCAAAAATGCTTTGCAAATTGTTCAATTATATCAATCATCAATTTAGGATATCAAACATTTATTTTATTGAAATGGTTATAATTCTGTGAAAGTTAATTCAAATAGCAACATTGTTAACGGAATAACGCTAAATAAACGGAAAAAACTATTTTTTTTTAAATTAAAAATTTTTATTTTCGATTTCGTCATGCCGTTGTTAATATTGCTTTTGGCAATTCTTCTAATTGAAAATGGAAACGTAAGTCTGAAAAACATATACGTCCTTGAAAGTGACATTGTACTATAAATACTTTCAAAAACAGGCCACAAACTCTCGAGTAGTTAAGTTTAAAACTTTGAACTGTAAACTTTACGATCCTGTTTGGGGAGTATTTGATCAATGCGACATCAAGGCTATCGGTCGGGAGAACAATGAACTAAGCCTTGACTTTAGAATATTGCGCGCACTAACCGATGGCTATGTAAGTATATAGAGTTTTGCATTAAACAATTATAAAGATAATATAATTTTAACAATTTTTTTTTTAGATAAAGGTACAATTTGTAAAGAAGGCTAGTGGCTGGCATCCATTTCTCTACAAGTTTGTTGTAGAGCCGTGTGTTTTTTTTAAAAACCCCAAGAAATATACTCTAGCTGGAATCATTTATATGTTTGTTCAGAAATATACAAATGTAAATCATACATGTCCTTATGAGGTGAGTTCCATCAATAACTAAAATTAAACAACTTATTTAACTATTTATAGATAGGCGAACATCTTGTAGTTAAAAATTTCTTACCAGATGTAGAAAAATTTCTGTTTCTCTTTCCTCTTGATGTTGGAGAGTATGGATTGCAAAGTCTTTGGTATTTTGAAAACGCTTTAAAGGCGTCGATCAATGTTACGCTGGCGTATACTGACTACTCAAAAAATTAACAGAATGCTGACGTTTTACGTAACAAAAACATTAGAATCGAAATTTGCACCATCTAATAGCTTATTTACATGAGCTTGTTTAAACTGGGCTTAATGGATCATTTAAAAACTAATTGCTGTCATTAAACTCTTATTATGCAAAAATAAAATAATGTGTTTATATTTTTTTTTAGTTTATTTTTGTTTTAAGCTTGCGATGATGATCATCAAACTTATTTTGGCTTTTCTGGTGCTTAAAAACGCCGATGTAAGTGTAATGCATTTTTTTTTTTATTTCATTTCAATTTATATCACGGTTTGATATTCGATATATAGAGTGTGTGAATTTTAATATAATACATATTAAAAATATTTTTTACATTTGATTCTACATAATATTATAATTCTGTGGCATAACCAGTTAAGTGCTTAATTAACAATTTCGGATCTCAAATATAAATAAGCTGCCTAGTATTTAACTTAATTAACTCCCGATAAATAACACACAAAAGTGACGTTAACTGGTGTCGAGGCATATTTTTCTCATATATTTCGACTCGCTGAACCCCAACCCGAATTGACCCAAGAAAGGATCTTTTGAAAGATTTCTCATTTTTTTCACACATTTTTTTTAAAACCAGCTATTTAAGGTCCAATTAAAGTTATTCTTGCCAAATAACTATTAAAGTTATTAATAAATTTTATATAAGTGCAATTAATTATAAGGATAAGTCCCACTGGTTATGCCTAGAAGAATGGACTTATCTGATTTGTACAATGGCTGTTTATTAACGAAATAAAGATAAAGACAACTTAACTGGTTATGCCGGAAAGTCAGAGGACTTATATAATTTTACATCTAAAATTAATTATTTTTATTCTACAGACCAGAAAATATAGAACTTGTAAATTTACAAATGTGGATTGCAAAGTGTATGATCCAAAATGGGGTCAGTTTGATGAATGCAATATCAAGGCTATCAATCGGGAGCAGAATGCAGTTAATCTTGGATTTAAAATAAAACGCACCATAACCGGAGCAACCGTAAACATATATAAATATATTTTTTTGTAAATTGTTCTATTTTTAACAAAGATTTTTTAGTTTCATGTACAGCTGCATAAAAAAGCCAGCAGTTGGCGGCCCTTTCTATACAAGTTTTCGATAAATCCGTGCGATTATTTTAAAAATCGGCATCGTTATCCTTTGGTTGGTGTGCTCGATGCTTTTGTTATGCAGTATACAAATGCCAATCATACATGTCCATATGTGGTAAGTACATAAATGGGTCAGTCTTTTACAAACCAAACATATTTTTTTTAATTTTTGTAAAAAAATTTTGGTGAAATGTTAAAAAAATATATTATTATGCCTTAAGCTTTAAATATTAATTTGATAGATATTCATATTTTTTATTTGCTCAAGATATTAGGAAATTAAATATTAATACCAGAAACAAAGAAAAGTATTCATTACAAAGGTGTCGACTTCAAATAAGACAATCGGCTCAACGGGTTAGGTTTGAACCTCAAAAAATACAACAATATTTTTGAGGTCGTTAATTCCAAATCCGAGGTCACAAGGACCGCTACGTCGGGTTTCTGAGATAACCTCCAAAATACCTCGTTTTGAGGATTCTTTTAAGGTTAAGATAAAGCCAAGATCGTTGGGTTAATTCTGATAGAGGATTCGGACTCAGCGTCTCCAAAATGTAGATAAGCAAATACAAATTTTCAAACCTATAAATCTTTTTCTTGCTTATATTCTATTATGCGTCTTCTCTGTTTTTTTTTTTAGGAAGACGAATACATTGTTTTAAAATCATTTGTACCTGATATAGATAATTTTTTGGCAATTTTTCCTATCGAAGTTGGAGACTATACACTGCGAACGCTTTGGTATTTTAAAAATACCCTAATTGGAACGATCAATGTTACGGGTGTATACACTGATTACTCCAAAATTTGAGCTCAACTAAATTCTTAGTTAACGTTGGTAAAAAGTTTCGTGTTAAGGAAGTAAAGGAAGCAGGAGGTGCTGTTCGAATTATAGAGCTATTTCGATTTTTGTTAAATTTTATTTGATCGTAATATTTTGGAATTATAAATTATGTGGTATTAAAATATCGGTTGGGGCTTTGACTATAAAATTTTTTATTAAAATACAAATTTGTTTAATTTGGATATTTGTAAAACATATAAATTTTTGCCAGAAATCGTTTTCATTTATAAAATTTTGAAATAAAAATTTGGTCAAAGATTAAAAAATAAAATTTAGCGTAACATGAATAAAATATTTTGTAAGTTTCTAATGTTTTAGTTTTTTAAGTTATTATTTATGTACAAAATCGTTGCCTCATGGCTGCAGTCTGGCCAGTCTGGCTATAAACAGCGTGTACCAATATAACTAATGTCCAATCGGTATCCTAGAACGCTACAAAGAGCTACAAAGAATTTTCAACATTTGAAAATTTCATTCATAGTACACGCTTAGAAACCTCTATGTGGGTGGTATCAAAAAAAATCGAAACAACATACCCACACAAAAAAAATCGACTTTCTGATGCCGAGGTCAGAAAAAATATTTTTGGGGTTGCTGAGTCCGAATCCAAGAAATTCCGGAATTCGACCTTTCTTCATAAAAACTCTCAATAAAATATTTGGAGTTCCTCAGTCCAACTATGTTTATTGCATATTTTCGGGAATGCTTCTGCCGAGTTCGTTCAGCACCTTAGGATTTTGTCTTTTCAAAAAACTCATGAACTATAGTCATCCGACGCACATGTGTCTGAATCCAAGGTACCTCCTCGCGGTATCGGCGGGCAACGGAGTGACCCTGTTATTTGGCTAAGTATCAGGATTCCAGCTATGCCTGTGTGATGTGTGATGTGATCAAGCGACCGCACATCAATTGGTTACTTGATGAATGTGGAATTTCATGATACTAGAAAGCAACCCAAAACCCATTTTTGACCTATATATTAGGTCGTAAGGTTTATGGGATGAGCAAATTTTTTAATATAAGGCTAAAATTTAAGGTTAATCGGAAACATGTTATCCTTATAAAACCAGATCAAATCAGACTTCCGCTTTGTAAAACTTTTACATTTTATAAGCTAAGAAAAATTGAATCAGCGAGTTGAACTGCAAAATCCAACAAAGCTCTATTATCTAATTCAGGTATACTTAGAAACATAACTTTTGAAAGTATATTGATAATTTGATTAGAATTATAAAATATTAAATTTCGCATTATCCAAATTCATATCAAAATTAATGACTGAATACATTAGTATTACCAAGTTTGGATTATTTTTAAGTAATTAAATTCCCATTAGTTCGATCATTAACATGTAACTAAGTATAGTTTGCAAAAATTTTAATGTCTGCGATTTAATATTTTAAATATATTTAAATAACAAATTCGATCATTCGAACAGTTTTGAAATGATCGTTATGCAAACTATTCAACTTATATTAGTTTGTCTGCTGCTTAATAGTTGCCATGTAAGTGCAAAGTATTATTTACTTAACTTGAAAAATAAAAATACTTTTTCAATTAATCTAATTATTATAGGGCAGTAAGTTTCGAACATGTAAATTCACTAATGTCAAGTGTGATTTGCACGTTAAAAGTTGGGGTTCGATTGACGCATGCAATATTAAGGCAGTAAATCGTCACCTTAATGCACTAAACCTTGGTTTCACATTAAACCGCACTGCAACTGGTAGTTCGGTAAGCAGTTTCCCAATTCCCAATGCAATTAATGAATTTATAACCAAATTTTTCTTATACTCGTAGGTACATGTGCAATTTTTCAAAAAGGCAAATGGTTGGCATCCTTTTATGTATGACTTTGAATTTAATCCCTGCGATTTTTTAAAAAATCGTAAGCGGTTTCCTGTGGTTAGAATAGGAGCTATCTTTGTAGAACCATATCTTAGTAAAATCCATACGTGTCCATATATGGTAAGTTTATACGAAGTTGTAGAGGTTTTTGGGTTTTAAAATCCTCTCTTACAGGCTGGCGAACAAGTTGTGCTGAAATCTTTGGTACCAGACATAGACAAATTTTTGGTTTACTTTCCCATTGATACTGGAGAGTATGAATTGCGAGTTTTTGTGTACCAGAAAGGCATATTTTTAGGTTCGTTTAACGTCACTGGTACTTACAGTGATTATGCCACATAATAATTAAAAAGTTTTTTTCATTGGTTTGGAAAAAAGTAAATAGAGAGGTATTGGGCACGTAGTCGGGTTGGGTTTTATATTTTATGTAGCCAGCTTGAAGCGGACATCCGAATCGTAAAGTTGAATGTTTTGAAACTGAAAAGTATTTAGTAAAAATTTAATTTTAACTCACTCAATATGGAATTGGACCGTCGATGTCTCAATAAAAAATTCACAATTGACTTTTGGTGGCATTGAAACAACCCTTTGCTTCAAAAGGTGATTAACATATATAATCGTAACAGATGACGAATCTTGGAACTAAGCGTATGTTGCCGAAACTTAAAAGTAATCGTCTTCGAAGACGCGTATTCGGATACCCTAGAAATACGAGAAGTTTTGTAATAAAATTAATTAATAAAGTAAATATTGAGCCTGCTTCGTCTTACCTTCCGTACGCCTAATCTTCCGTATGAACACCTGCATTTTACAACTACAACTGGCAAGCATCATCTACAGGCCACTCTAAAATAACATTCTCAAATACTATTTCTGGGAACACGAAAACTTGGTCAGCTTGTTGGGATTGCTGACTGGCATATTGAGCTTAGTTCAAAAAAGCTGCAGTTTGGACAGCGCTTATTGGGTATTATCGGAGCTCTTATACATGTGATTGACTATGTTTGAGGTTGATATTAAAGGATAGCAATAAAACACGGATCCATCGTATTTTAAACAGTATTCTTTAAGTGGCTTTAATAAAGGGGGGTCATACATAGCTCCATCGCGGCAGATCTATTTATTTTATGAATATGCACATTTGGATAGCAGCCCACCATGCTATGACTATTTTAAATCTCTAAAATTTTCTTTTCTCTGCTTAGAACATACTTAGGTGGTCGAAGATGCGTACAGTGGGAGAAATGGCCAATCTAGCTCCGTTTTATTCAAATTTCAAAATAAAAATTGGTCCAAATATCGTTTTGTATTCGATTACTAATATATCTGATAGGCCAAAAAAACTTTTTGTTTTCTTTTTCTCTCAATATTCGCACAGCTGTAAAGCTTCAAACACAACATATGTTCCACTAGCTGCAGCCAACTGCTTTCCCGCCAATTTCGACTAGTTGCTGCAATTGCTTATAGATTTTGTATATATTACATTTCAATTATACTTTTTGTTAATAAATAAAGTTAAAGGTATGTATTTATTAAAAAAATAAGTGTTTGTGGCCTGTGATTGTGTTTCGTCCCAAAATTCTATGTTGATTGTAGTACTAGTAAGAAGTATAATGTTTACTAATAAACTAATCTTTCGTAGAGCTGAACTTTTGAGGTTCGGCCGGGTTCGGTATCAATCCTTTTTTAAAAAATAGTTCAATATTTTCTGTTGTTAAAATGTCCAAAATTAGCTGCTACTTTTCGCAACTTATTTTTTAATTAATTTTTTTAGCTATTATGTCAGTGTCCAAGCGAGTACTTTTTTCACATTCATTGATCACACAGTAGCCAGAATATTTAATGCCCACTCCCAAGATTTTCCAAATACAGAAAATAACAACATTCAAAAGATAACTGCTATATACAAATGGGGTTGTGATGGAAGTAGCGGCCACGCAACTTATCGCCAAAATTTTAATGACTTAAACGCCTGTATGATCGATCAACATTTGTTTGCGGTGTGCTTGGTACCATTTCAAATAGTTCTAGGATCAACAATACTCTGGAAAAATATGAAACATTCCTCCACTCGTTATTGCAGGCCTTTAAAATTAATTTGTCAAAAAGAAACAGCAGACTTGGTGCGTGATGAGATGAACAATTTTAAAGGTCAAATAGCCGAAATACAGCCAACGAGACTGGAAAAATATGAAGTGCATCATCAGTTTCATATGACCATGATAGATGGAAAGGTATTCAGTGTTCTGGCAGAATCATCATCCCTAGTATGTGGAATATGTGGGACAACACCCAAAAAAAAGAACGACCTCAATGCTGTAAGAAATTTGCCATGCAAAGAAAACCTGTATGAATATGGCTTATCAACTTTACACGCGTGGATTCGTTTTCTCGAATGCATTCTTCATATTGGACACAGAATTACAATTAAAAAATGGCAAGTTCGTAGTGCCGATAAGGCTGTTGTAGATAAAAGAAGAGAGGATATACAAGAGAAGTTGCGGAAGGAAATGGGCATATTGGTTGATATTCCCAAGCCGGGCTCCGGCAACACTAATAACGGCAACACAGCGAGAAAATTTTTTCAAAACCCTACTACTTCGGTCCATAAAATTTTAATACATGGTGCAGAAATAATCAAACATGTTTCCCTTCCGATAGGAATGATGTCGGAAGAAGCTCTTGAAGCCAGAAATAAAGATCTCAGAAAATTTCGCTTACACCACACTCGAAAAAATTCGCGTAAAAACACCATGGAAGATTTGGCTCATACACTTTATATTTCATCGGACCCATTAATTACGATGCTATCAAAAGGTTTAGTTCCCTCTTCCAAAAAAGACGAACTGCTAGATAAAGACGTTATTAGCCTTATTTTAAATAAAGATGTGGAGGAAGCATTATCAGATTATTCCTCATCAGATACAGAGTAGAGATGAAAATGTGGAAACAAAAAAAACTAAATAAATAAAATGGTTAATTAAAAAAAAAACATTAATTTTATATTAGTCTTTATTTGTATAATATTAATCTATAAAATAAATTTATTTTTTCAGAAAAAAATTTTTTTTTTAAAAGTTATAAATAAATTTCTGCTAGATTGACCATTTCTCTAACAAGTGCATACGAGGGCAAAAGGGATTTCAGGTCTCTATTTTCAAATTATGTAGTTGTCCGATTCATACCAAATTTTATGAAGATGTATATATACATTTCTTAAACATTTTTAAAGAATAAATTTTATGAAAATTTGTGAAACAATGTCTTAGATTCGGGCGAAACCGGCCAGGTAGCAGTTTTAACAGAAATAAAAAAAAAAATAAATAAATATTTAAAAAAAAACTAAAAATTATTTCTATATTAATTTTGATTTGTGGCATATTTATCTACAAAATAAAATTATCCGGACAAAAATAGCAACATTTTTTCAGAAGTTTTTAATTAATCGCCGCTAAATCAGCCATTTCTCCCACTGTGATGCGCCTGCATAGGACTAACATAACATAGTTGAGTGCCGCAAGCCGCAAGCAAGCGGGTGTGAGAGAATTAACATTTGTACAGAGAGTTTAACATATATTTAGTAGAATTAACATGGTGTGATGAAGTTAGAAGTAAGGGCTCATGAAATGACCACAAAATATTCTTTCTTCGGCTAGAATAATGAGTAGCTTTCTAGCCCCGTTCCTGTAAAACATACTATATATGTACAACGGATAACCCTAAGTCTAGGGAGCTAACACAATATGTGGAGTGTGGAGCACTGATGATAGCAACGTGCGCAGATGACTTGGAGAGTATTATACTCTACATCATGAGAGTACGAAGCAGCAGATGGGCGCCAGGAAAACAACCACCTGCTTGAGTAATCTTGTTGTGGGTGGAACATTGTCTTGAGTTCATCCGAGTGCCAAGCAGTGCTATAAACTCAGAAGAAAAAGAAGTCCCCTGCAGTTTGTCTATACAAACAATTTCTCAATATACAAAATAAAGCCAAATACATTGAGGTCTTAACTTTAGGCGACATATATATCGAGTCCTAAAACCGCAGCCCATTCTCGCTCCTCTTTAAGGGAGCCTTATATAACGTGGTGATGGCACCTACTTGAAATAACGCCATCGAGGCCTGGAGTATGGCGGCACGCTCAAAAAGATAACATATTCAAACAGAACAAGATCTAGCGACTAATCATTTGAAGCGAATGCTTCGACCTTCCATCAATACCTCAGACTGGAGACTTTTGAGGCTTCAACATCAAAATCAATTTCAATACATCACCAAAAATCTCGACCAACCCTCGCATTACTGTGCGTTATTTATATCACCCTAGTGATAATTCGCAATATTATTGCAAAATTGTTTTGGAAATTGTTCATTTATAAATAAATTTTGGATATCAAACATTAATTTATTGTAAAGGTTATAATTCTGTGAAAGTTAATTCAAACAGCAACATTGTTGATTACGAAAAACGGAAAAAAACGATTTTTTTTTAAATAAAAATTTTGTTTTCGATTTTGTCATGCCGTTGTTAATATTACTTTTGGCAATTCTTCTACTTGAAAATTGAAACGTAAGTCTGAAAAACATATACTTCAAAGTGAAATTGTACTACCATATAAGTACTTTCAAAAACAGGCCACAAATTCTCGAGTAGTTAAGTTTAAAACTTTGAACTGTAAACTTTACGATCCTGTTTGGGGAGTATTTGATCAATGCGACATCAAGGCTATCAGACGGGAGAACAATGAACTGAGCATTGACTTTAGAATATTGCGCGCACTAACCGATGGCTATGTAAGTACATAGAGTTTTGCATTAAACAATTATAAAGATAATATAATTTTAACAATTTTTTTTTAGATAAAGGTACAATTTGTAAAGAAGGCTAGTGGCTGGCATCCATTTCTCTATAAGTTTGTTGTAGAGCCGTGTGTTTTTTTTAAAAACCCCAAGAAATATCCTCTAGCTGGAATCATTTATATGTTTGTTCAGAAATATACAAATGTAAATCATACATGTCCTTATGAGGTGAGTTCCATCAAAAACTAAAAAAAAAATTTTTAGTCATTATTTAAGTTTTTATAGATAGGCGAACATCTTGTAGTTCAAAATTTTAAACTAGATATACAAAAATTTCTGTTTCTCTTTCCTCTTGATGTTGGAGAGTATGGATTGCAAAGTCTTTGATATCTTGGAAACGATTTGAATTTTGACTACTCAAAAATTTAAGATCGCTTATCCTTTGAAAGTTTGTCATTATTGTTTTTAGCGTTTATGTATCTATCAAAAGTTTGTGGTCTTCTTGAATTTGAAAAAGGATATAACCGCTACGCCAAGAAACTTTTAGGACTGTCACAAAAAGACAGCTGATGAGCAGATGCTTTAACCATGTGCTGCCTGCCGCCTTTGCCTCAAAAGCAAAAAGAGCATCAAACTGGTTATGCTTATTAATTCTTTTGTTGAAAAAAAACTTCACGTTTGAAAGTTTTTTAGAGTTCCAAAGTAATATACAAAATTGTTTTTAATTATTTTATTATATTATAACCCGCATAGGAACGATCGCTCAAAAACAATTTTTTGGGCTATAATTGGTGTGATTGTTATTATATTATTTATTCGTTTGTTGTGATGGTACAGGGTATCCCAAAGTTGTCTGCGCCTCCTGACATTAACGCCGACCATTTTTTTTTTGTTATACAAACATACAAAAAATTTCCACAATTTAAATGCCCATATCCGAGATCGCATTTTATTTGTTATGTTATTGTTAATTACTATTGCATATACACCTATAATATATACGTATAATGTGATGTTACATGGCTACTCAAGGTGGGCGGCGCCAGACTTTAACGTTTGCCATTTTTTTTATATTTTATAAAATTTTTTTTTTTTTAAGTTTTACAAATAAAAAGTTTAAACGCTATTTTACGCTTGTTCATGAATATGAAATAAGTCTGACCAAAGATTTCTCCAAAAATACAAGACTATCTAAGAAGCTAATAAAAAAAAAAGTTTTAACTACAGAAATCAAAAGATTTATTAATTAAGATTCTTAGCACAAGATTAAAGGTTTAACTATACTCTCCTTGCTCTATTACCAAGTATTGGCATTATAATTCGCCTAGATTATTACGCAGCCCAGAGCCAAGAGCTTATGATTGTTAAAGACTTCTGAGGAAATTCCTTCCAGTACAAGAACAATTTTGATTGAATTTCATATTTTTTTTTAACGATGTTTGAGAAACATTAGAAATATCAAGTACCGTAGTATATTGAACGAACTGCTGAAGATAAAAAAACTTATTGTTGTTTTCTAAATTCTCAGGCTTTGTTACGAAAAATATCGGCCAACTCTCGCTTACCATCTGATTACCCATAATAGTTTGTTTTTCAAAAGTGCTCAATCAATTAAAAATATAATTACAATGTGTAACTATAATATTTTATGCAGGGTTTATAATTATAAATTCCACAACGTTTAATTCAAAAAGCAACATTGTTGACAGAATGACGTTAAATATTAACTTTAAATTTTTAATTACTTCGCGCATCTGCCTCATGCCGTTGTTAATATTACTTTTGGCTTGTCTTTTAATTGGAAATGCAAACGTAAGTCTGAAGAATATTTATTTCAAAGTTATATCGTATTATTAGTACATACTTTCAAAAACAGGCCAGAAAATTTCGAATTTTCAAGTTTAAAACGGCGAGCTGTAAACTTTACGATCCTGTTTGGGGAGTTTTTGAAAAATGCGCCATTAAGGCTATCAGTCGGCAGGTCAATGAACTAAACATTGACTTCAAAGTATTGCATACCATATCCGATGGTACTGTAAGTATAACAAACTTTGTACTTAAAAATTCGCATGACTCAATGACATCATCTTACCTATTTTTTTTATTATTTGTGTAGATAAAGGTTCAATATGTAAAGAAGGCTAATGGCTGGCATCCATTTCTCTACAATTATGCTGTAGAGCCGTGTCTTTTTTTTAAAAACTCCAAGAAATATCTTCTAGCTGGAATCATTTATATGTTTATGCAGCACTATACAAATGTAAATCATACATGTCCTTATGAGGTGAGCTCCAGTAATAACTAAAATTAAATAACTTATTTAACTTTTTATAGATAGGCGAACATCTTTTGATTAAAAATTTGAAAATAGATGTAGAAAAATTTCTGTTTCTCTTTCCTCTTGATGTTGGAGAGTATGGATTGCAAAGTCTTTGGTATTTTGGAAACGATTTAAAGGCGTCGATCAATGTTACGGTGGAGTATACTGACTACTCAAAAAATTAACAGAATGCTTATGTTTTACGGTCTAACAACAACAAAAACATTAGCATCGAAATTTACACCATATAATATTTTACTTACCTGTAAACTGTTTAAACTGGGCGTAATGCATCATCTTAAAACTAATTACTGTCATTTAACTGTCGTTATTCAAAAATAAATAAATGTGTTCAAATTTTTTTTAATTTGTTTTTGTTCTAAATTTGTGATGATGATCATCAAACTTGTTCTGGTTTTTCTGGTGCAGGGCCAATTCCTTCCCAGGAATTCCATTCGCAAAATAGGCCTTATTTTGGAACGTCAGTATACGTAACCGATTCGATGGAGCTGCCATACCCCAGATTTTTTCGTTCACTACAACCTGCATTAACTCCATTGGGGTGGGGATGTCGGCAGTGTACAGGTTGTACAGAAGCGGCGCAAAAATGCTGCCTTGAGGTACTCCAGCTCTCATCGGCCTGGCAGTGGAAAGTGTGCTCTTGATTTTGACTTGGAATCTTCTGTCCTCAAGGTATGATCGCAATATGCCAAAGCACGGAGCAGGAAGCAAGGTCTTAATTTTATACACGAGACCGATCAGCCAAACTCTGTCAAACGCTTGTTTGACGTCAAAATATACCCCAAAACAGTATTCTTTGTCGTCGAACGCTTTAAGGATATGATTAGCCACTCTATTTACCTGCTCGACGGTGCCGTATCCTTCCCAAAATCCAAATTGATGGTTATGTACAAAATTCTTGTGCTCATTGATCCTCTTAGTCATCAACGTCTCCCAAACTTTGGCAAGAGTGGGGAGGAGGTTGTTTGGACGGTATGATTCGGGGTCCGACTCTTCTTTTCCAGATTTCTTGATCATAACAATGAGGGCGCTTTTACATTGGGCAGGAAGGTGCTGCGTTCTTATTATTGCATTGGAAAGGCTCGCAAGGTAACAGGACATATTCTGTCATGACCCGGGGCCTTTGACTTAGGAAGATTTGTTATAAAAAAGAACAAAATGTTGTATGCTTTAATAGCAACTTAGCAGAACAATATTGAAGTGAATTCTTTTGGTGTAAATTTTTTTTAGTATGATTTCAAATAATGTTACCTAGCAATTAATTTGCAACATATTAAATTAAAAGTTAATATCTTTCGTTTGTCTGGCGTAACATGTTTTTCCATTTTTCATGATAGACGTTTCTGTGCAGGTGCGACGCCGCCTACCTTTTTTGAAATGGTGTAAACAAAAGTGAAAACAAAAATAGAAAAACCCCCCTTTTTTGAAAAATATGAATTTTTAGATTGGAATGCAAAGTATATCTAAATAATGGATTCCCCTACTTTTTTTTTTTTTGAAAGGCCGTTTTGTTTTTTTTTATAAATTATATATGGACTGCGGTTGGGTACCCAGACCTTACAAAATGATGGATAATTGCAGTCACTTATCAACCCATTACGCATTGTAATTAACATAAAAATCTAGGTGAGTTAATAACAAATAAGTTGGAACTTTCAACTGGTTCTCGTTTTGGCAATTCAAATCAAAATGCATATCTTTAATTGTTATTATTGTATTTTGTCTGCTGCTAGATAATATATACCTAAAACATATGGAAAAATAAAACTATTATATTCAGACCCGAACGCATGGAGTAAATAAATTAACCAAATTAAATATGATATATACGATTCTAGTTGGGGTCAGTATGAGGCATGCAACATTAAATTTATTCTCTTAATTTTTAATTAATTTTATTAAGATATCTTTTAACAGTTTTGTAGATACATTTTCAAGCCTTCAAAAAGACAAGTGGTTGGAGTCGTGCGATTTTTTTTAAAAATCGTCACCTATATCCTTTGGCCAAAACCGCATTCAGCTCTATCGATCATTTCACCAATATTAATCATACCTGTACGTATTTGATAAGTTCATATCAACAACTTTTAAAGGAGTTGCTGTATGTACTGCTCTTCCTATAGGCAGGCGAACAAATCGTGATAAAATCGTTTAAAGCCGATGTTGATCGATTTCTGAAACTATCTCCCATTGATGTTGCAAAAAAAAAATTATTATTATATTATTATTATTGCATTTGTTGTTGGTATTTTATGTTAAGATATTCAAGGTCACAAAAATCAGCTGCGCAACCTACTCGATAAACAGCCGATTTGTGTACGGCTTGGGTAAATATTCAGTGATCGATAACTTAATAATCGCAATATTTGAAAAACAAGCTTATTTTGAAAGTATTCCAAATACCATTAGTTTTATTCAGAAATATAACTTTTGAAAGTATATTGGTAATTTGATTAGAATTTTTCGAAAGTTCCGCATATTAAATTACGCATTATTCAAAATCATATCAATATTAATGCTTGAAAATACTAAATTATAAGCTGGAACTACCATTTTTGGACTACAATAAAAGTAAAAATAAAAGTTTCCATCTACATGTGACAACAACAACTGTCATGCGCCATCTACCGGCCACACTTAACATAAAAATAAATGATGCCAAAGACGGCATTAATACTTACATATTTTAGACCAGGGGTGTCCAGGCCCATTGCTCATCTGGCTCTTTTTGTTTTTGTAATGGCTCTTAGGCATAGGCAGCAATGCGCGTGTACATCCAAGGTATACTTATTTAAGGTAGCATACTCCCGCCGAAGGCTCTCAACGAAAGTTACCAATTTTTAGTTTCGTTGCGACTGCGCGTGAGGAGGTTTGTTTTTACGCATATTATTTTAATATGCTTGCGTTCTCTCTCTCTCGCTTTTTCTTGCTCTCAGTAAAATTGGTGACGACGCCGGCAGCATTACTCTACCTTAAATAAGTATACCTTGGTGTACATCATGGTGGAATAATATAAGGTGGTATCGTCCGTAAAAGCTATCCCTTATTGTTTGTAGCGTGTGAGTGCGAGTGACAGGTCAAAAGTATTTCTGTGGGAAAGCTCTCTAAGCATTGCTTCGTGAATGTGAATGAGATAGATATATACTTTGTTGATGTTTGTAAATAAATAACAAAGAACAATTCAGATATGTTTTATAGTTATATAATAAATTAATTTTAGTATAGCCTAATTTTAACAAGTTAACTGTTGGCCATAATTTTTGGCTTTTGGTTTTGTATTACAAGTTTCGTGTTTAGAAAACAAAATACAGATTGCTCAAAATTTAGTCCGCAACCAACCATACTCGTTCACAGCAAGTTTTGCACTGACGATAAGGGCTCTAAACGAGAGAGTGAGCGTTCGCACGACATCACCTTATTATTACACCATGGTGTACATGCACGGCCCAAACTGTATATCACTCAATGCCAATGCAAATTACAAAAACAATTTCGAGAGTTCTCTCCCTTACTCTCTTTGCTCTCTGAGCTCATGAGCACAGACATGGTGTAATAATACAAGCTGAGGACAAAAGCGAAAAATACGGACCCATAAGCAAATGTATGCATCTGAGCAAGAGAAAACATCCCCTTTGCTACTGTAGCGAGAGCGAGTAAGCATAAGGGTGGGCAAAAACTATTTTTTTTTATCGTCTTGCTGTGCATTTTGTATGTTTGTTTTGCTATTGCTGCTTGTATGTGTTGCTGAAATTTTGATCGTTTGTTGCTGGGATTTGTACATGGACTTGTTTTCTTTAATAAATAAAATACTCGGTTAGTTCAATTTAAAAATTTTTTTGTATTATTTATTATTAATTTAATTTCATTTTATTCCTTGGCATTAATATTTAGTTTCAACAGATAAAAAAAATATATACAGACAAAATTTTAAAATATTTTTTATTAAACACTAAATTATATTTTTTGTTTAGCGAAAAATTTTCATCAATATTAGATCATAACCCAATTTGTATCGGTTGATTGCCATTAAAAAAAAATATAAAAAAAAATTTTTTTTTTTTTTTATGCCGTTTAATCTTTGTTTATTGTTCTTAATTCGTAAAAGCTTATTAAGAAATTTAATGCGTTAAAAACCCGCAATTTAAAAAATAAATATATAACTTTTTGTTCTAAATCAAACAACCAGAACTTTAACAAAAACGGGCGAGGACAAATACGATCATTTGCCGACGGCACTTGCACAAGCTCCCACTTTCAACTCTAGTTCGCACTGTTTAAAATAAACATCCACCCACATTAGAATTTCAACAATAGCACGCGAGGACGAATACGATCAAATGCCGACGGCATTTGCACAACCTTTCACTTTGAAATGTAATTCACTACTGCAAGCAAAATAAAGACCCACGAGAGAGCGCTGTTTGGCATTTCCTCTCCTTGTATTATTACACCATGAGCACAGAAACAACCCTTGTGTATATTTGTTGTTGGCCCACTAATTTTCACTGTAATTTTGTTGTTGTTAAAAAAAAGGGTGTAGGATTGATCGCGGACACGAAATTTTTGTACACCATGTGTTAAATGTGAGTATTAAGGCATACATAGCTTGCAAAGAAAAAAAGAGTTGCAACGAAAAACAGAACATTTATATGAGTGTATACTATTTTTGTCAGTGTACATAATAACAGGAAAAAACGGTTTGCTTTAGATGTGTTAGTGTTTTTCTTTCATATGTATTTGTGTTTGCTCTTCCATAAGCAGCCTTTGGTTATCCCTGTTTTAGACAATAAAATCGTTAGCTAAACCGTTGACAAAATAAAAGGTTAATAAACTAACCTGAACACGTCTATACCGTTTACCAAAACAACCCTATGTCTAACCGCACTAATTCTTCGAGTAGTCCGTGTAGGAGCCCGTTAAATTTACTGATGATATCAAAATACCTTTAGAATGCCAAAAAGTTCTAATTTGATATTGTCCAACATCAATGGGAAAAAGAGTCAAGAACCTATCCAAATCCGGTATCATCGTTTTTATCATAACATGTTCCCCTGCCTGTAAGTAGAATAGTTCGTACTGAAAAACATACTCGATTTTAAACTTACCATATATGGACAAGTATGGTTAATGCTGGAAAAGGATTCGATAAAACTAAATGCTGCTTCGGCAGCAGGAAACCGTTTGCGTCTTCTCAAAAAATCGCAGGGGTCGATGACGAAATTATATAAGAAAGGACGCCAACCACTTGCTTTTTGAAAGGTCTGAACCTTCAACTATTCAAATGTTGAAAAATAGTTTTTTTGAAATGAAATACAGATCTAACATACTTACGGAACCCACTGTAAATCGGCGTTTTAACACGAAGTCAATGTTGATCATATTGGTCTGTCGATTCAGAGCCTTGATGTTACATGAGTCAAATTGACCCCAATCGGAATTGAATATTTTACACTCTACATTGGTAAATTTGCATGTTCGAAATTTCCTAGCCTGTATTTAAAAAAAATTCATAATTTTCAAGTTTATTTTAATGTATTATATTAAATTATATTTACGTTGACATTGTCAAGCAGAATACAAAGTAAGGCAATTTTAATGTTGATCATGCCGAACTTTTACTGACTGAACAAAAAATATTGAAATGTTGTTTTATATTTAATGATATTTGATGCGAAATTTGTATTTGCATGCAATTACAAAACTTAATCAGACTTAAATGGCAGATTTTGGAGATCGTACAGCATATTTTAATATGCGCCATTAATTTTGAATATGGAGGAGTTAATCGTGTTGTGTGGAGATTAAAAAATTTAGAGATCAAAGAAAAAAAAAGAAGAAAAAATTTGTTCGGAATTGCTGTTGTGACGAATGTTTCATGCGAAAAAATCCGCATAAGACTTAGCTGAGATGCACAAATTTTGGGACTTAGAGTAGGGAAATATTATTTTTAGTAAATTTTTTATTTTATTTTGTTTTTTTTTTCAGGGATTTTTGCGTTGCTGCGTACCCCTGAAAAAAAACAAAACTTCATAAAAAAAACGCTATGAAAATTCTTAGGGCAAACAATTTTGTTCTCTGGTACGCAGCCTTTTTGAACACCAGTGATATCTAGATGGCGCCAGCAGTAACATCACATGTTCTGTATTAGCGTAAAAACAAAAAGTGAATGTGAAGCAAGTTATTTTGATAGCAAACAAAAAAGACGGGTAGGCAAAGTAGATGCGCAAACTTTACAAAAGACCAAAAAATATCTATAATAAAGCACGTGGCCGGCCAACCAAATATTTGAAACCTTACCCACAACTATCATTATCACGTGGAGTGAAAAAAAACAACTTGGGATGATTCATTTATTTCACTTGTTATTGTTTTTACACTTGCAACACATTTACTATTTGTAAACAAACAGCTGATTTTTACATTTACTTGTTGTTTTTTGCCATGTAGCAAAAATTGCTGGCGCCATCTAGCAATCAATTTTTTCACAAAAGCACAGTTTGCTCAGAAACGCTACGCATATAATTCTTTTTGCCCACAAAATAAGTTCTAGTTTGATTTTGGCTATATGTTTCGAGTTACATAATATAAGGTCAAGAGATTATATAAATTTACTTGACGATGGTATTGTGTTTGGAGAGCAAAATTTTAATGGTTCTTGTAGTTTTCAACAGAACAACGCTCCTATCTATGTCTTTCGTGAAAAAAAGACGTCAAAAAAAGACGAGATTATCGTGGTCAGCTTTTTGCTTTTGATATAAATTCACGGGTATAAATTTACGGAAAAGGAAGGCCATTCGATACCCTAAAGTGCTTAAAGGACACTATAGCGGCTAAATGGACCAAAATAGGCGAATACGTCATACAAAAAAAGTCTTAATACAAAATTATTATTTAATAAATATATAACAGTAGTTTACACGAAAAATGAACATTCGTAAAAAAATGTTTTTTAGGGTAATTTTGGGTCAAGAAGCACGAAAATGATATTCATTTTTTTTTCTTAAGCACCGTTTTCGAGATTTTTTTCGAAAAACATGTTTTTGTGCACTTTTTTTAGTTATTCGTCAATATCATGTTCGTAAAAGAATTCTCTTTCAGCTTAAAGCTTAACATTATTTTTAAAAAAAATTTTCTCGTTAATAAAAAGCAATTAATTAATTAATTAATGTAATTTTGAAAAATGGTCGAAAATTACACTTTTTTTCGACTTTGGTTGCTTGCAAGTTCAGTATTTTTTAATTAATCTGTACATATCGTATATCACCGTAAAGAGCACCTTTCGATCTAATATAGTGTGTGAAGTTTTATCAAAATTGGTGCACTATTTCATATAGCTAGGAATAATGGACCTATTGGATCATGTTAAGAATTTATCGTCTATCAGGAAAACTTCTTCCCATTACAAATATTGCCACAATCTTAATTTGCCTTTATAACAGGTCGGCTGCAAAGTTCGTATCGTTTTAAAGAAAATCATATTTTTTCGGTAAAATTCGATTTGATTATTCAATATAGTTGCAAGAGCGAAACACTGATTATAGCGACCTTCTAACTTTTCGATACAATTTTTGTGGTACGATTTGCCTTTTGCTTCAAAATAGGCCTCAGTCTCGGCGATTACCTCTTCATTGGCGCTAAATTTCTTTCCAGCGAACATTGAGTTCTGAGGACAGCAAAAAGTCGCTGGGGGCCAGCTCTGGAGAATTCGGTGCATGCGGAAGTATTTCGAAGCCCAATTCATGCAATTTAGCCATTGTTTTTATTGATTTGTAACACGGTGTTTTTGGTCGACTGTGAGCTCGTGCGGCATCCACTTTGTACAGAGCTTTTGCATACCCAAATATTCATGATCCATATGTCCAATACGATCTTTTGATATCTTTTGAGTGTCAGCTATCTGGATCAACTTAACTTTACGGTCATCCGGAATCATTTTGTTTTGGTATCATAAGCATTTTTGTTCATCAAAACATTGTGTTTTATTAGCACACGAAATTCCTTTTTATACATTTCCTCCAAATTAACAAAAGTTGCTTTACTCAAAATGCTATACATATCTCAAAAACTAATAGCCCGACAGCTGTCAAATTTATAGAAGTTAGTACTTTGGCGGTTAGTACTAACTAACAATGATAAGGATTCAATTTTAATGGTCAAATTTATAGAAGTTCGTACTTTGGCGGTTAGTACTAACTAACAATGATAAGGATTCAATTTTAATGGCGCCCTCAGGAAGAAACGATACGAACTTATCAACCGAATTGTTACGTTTGGTAGAGTGTACTAAAAGGTATTTTTCAAACGACATTTTAGTTATGGTTCGGTACCATGAAATATACTTTAAATGCGGTATTTATGCTTTGTTTAAACTTTTAATATAAAATTTGGACGTGAAAATGAATGATAAAAGAATCAAGTAATTATTATACATGTTTTAATTGTAGTAATATGTTTACGCACTAAATAAACAGCAGATTGTAAGTACCTAACCTAAGCTCCAAAAATATTTCAAATTTTATTCCCACAACAAATGTATAAATTTTTATGATCAACATGAACAGACGAATCGATATAGCTATCTATTTGTCTGTTCGTTTCTCTGACACTACGTATAAGAATTCTATAATTCTAGAATCAAATTTTAGCAAAAGATGCGCTTTTTCGGGTCGAAATAATAATATCAAAATAGGTTGAATAATTGTAAGATATAATAAAGAATGTATCATTCCTCAAAAACAATATTCCAGTTTTTTGCTTCAAAAAACTAAAGGTAAACCCTTGTTGAGTGAAATTAAAACATAAGCATCGATTTATTTATTCAATACCGAGTATATATACCATTTACCGCCTATTACTTATAAAATTTTAACGCATATAAACTAGTATTTCGAGTAGTCCGCGTAGGAAAGTGTAACATTAATTGAACTAACTAAATTGCCATTGAAATTCCAAAAAGATCGCAATTGATACTGTCCAACATCAACGGTGAAAAGAACCAGAAATCTATCTATTTCCAGTACCATCGATTTTATCGTCCAATGTTCTCCTACCTGTAAGTAAAGGAGTCATTATATCTATTCGTTGACGTTTAAAAACTTACCATATATGGACAAGTGTGGTTTACATTGGTGTAAGGGGCTATAAATGTGACCATAGTGTTAACCAAGGAAAATCGTTTGCGATTTTTAAAAAAATCGCAGCAGTTTAATGCAAAGTTATACAAAAATGGACGCCAACCACTCGCCATTTTGAAGGTTTGAATTTGTACCTGTTAAACAGTTGAAATGTAGTTTTTATATATCAACCACGATTCTACTTACGGAACAATCTGTAAGTTCTCGCTTTAACAACACATCAACATTGATCATATTAATTTGTCGATTCAGAGCCTTGATGTTACATGATTCAAATTGGCCCCAATCGGAATTGAATATTTTACACTGTACATTGGTAAATTTGCATGTTCGAAATTTTCCAGCCTAATTTTTTAATATGTTTGTTATTTTAAAATGAATTTAATTTAATTAATTTGTACTTACTGTGACATTGTCAAGCAGAAGACAAAGTAAGACAAGTTTTTTGACTAAACCAAAAATAATAATAATATTAAAAATTTAAATCACAGACACTTTATTATTATTATATGAAAGTTGTATTACATATATTTACAACGCATAATGAGAATTAAATGACGGCAATTAGCTTTTTAATTTGATACTCTGTAGCCCCCTAGCTTACAACATATTACAGATTCTGAAATTCACTTTAGTTTTAGGACAGACGTACGAAAGAACAGACCGACATGACTCAATAGCTCCCTCAGGTTAAGATTTATGATACAAAAATAAAGTCTTTACATGCTTTAAAAATGTTTATGGCAGAGATCGATCACTTCATTTTTGATGATTTATGTGACACAGTTACCTGCTAACATTCCCTTACTAACTTTATTTCTTTCTAAGGTATTTTTGTTTGCTCATAAATGATGACGACTACAAAAAACAAAAAAATTTAAGAGTATTTACATAATTGAGCCTCAAAATATAAAAAAGGTGTAGCTTATTCTAGATTTGTACAATGTGTGTGACAGTCAGGCGATCGTCCTTGTTCAAGTCAGTCTCGGACGACCAGGTGGACGTCTTCCCTGTGGGTTCCATTGAAACGCCATTTTCGCCACGTTATTGTCATCTCTGCGTAACGTGTGACCGATCGAGTTCCAGTTACGTTGTTTTATTTCCGCATTTATCGGTACTGCGTTGCAAAGTTCCATTAATTCAGCATTGGATGTGGTTTATCAGCAACTAGCCAATTTTCCGCGCCATATAGCAGAATGGGTTTGACACTCGTGTTGAATATATAAAGGGTGATTTTTCAAGAGCTTTCGGATTTTATTTTAAAAAAAACACACATAAAATTCAGAAAAATTTTATGAAATCTTTATTTGAGTCGATAGAACGAGTTATATAATTTAATGTTTAAAGTTGATTTCATGTAAATGTTGACCGCGGCTGCGCCTCAAATGGTTCACACGTCCTATTTTGGCATACTCTCTCCAACATATCGGCTGCTATCTCACGAATAAATTCTTCAATTTTGGCTTCCAGTGCTTCAACAGTTGCGGGCTTGTTGCTATAGCCTTAACAAAGCCTCACAAAAAATAGTCTAAAGGCGTTAAATCGCTCGATCTAGGCGTCCAATTGACCGGCCCCAAACGTGAACTCGCCTCTCAATTGGGCCATTGTTTCGTGGGCTGTGTTGCATGTGGCACCGTCTTGTTAAAACCATCTGTCAGCCAAGTCCAGCTCTGCCATTTTGGGCGAAAAAAAGTTTGTAATCATCGCACGGTAGCGCTCGCCATTCACAGCAATGTTCCTGACTTCGTCGTCTTTGAAGAAGTACGGTCCAATGATGCCACCGGCCCATAAACCACACCAAACATTGACTTTTTGGGGATGCATTGGCAGTTCTTGCAATGCTTCTGGCTGCTCTTCACACCAAATATGTCAATTTTGCTAGTTCACGTATCCATTCAACCAGAAATGAGCTTCGTCGCTGAACACAATTTTCCGATAAAAAAGTGGATCTTCATCCAACTTTGCCAGCGCCCATTCACCAAAAGTTAGCCGTTGTGGTAGGTCTTGTGGCTTCAATTCTTGCACCAGCTGTATTTTAAAAGGTTTTACACCCAAATCCTTCCGCAAAATTTTCCACGTAGTGGAGTAACAGAGGCCCAATTGAGGTTTACATCCATATAATAAAAGCCAATCGGTCGAAATTATAATATTAAAATGGGTTAAATAATTTTTAAGATATGATACAGAAAGCATCATGTTAACCGCATTGCCCAAAAACAATATTCCACTTTTTTGCTTCAAAAAATTAGATCTGTAGAGCCTTGTAGTCTGAAATTCAGTGATATAAGTTTACTTTTTGGAGATATAAGCCCTAATGGTAGGAAAGTAAAGGATATGTTAGATTTTATTGTTACCGCAGTGAAATTAAATACCGAGTATACCATTTACCACTTATTATTTATCAAATTTTAGCACATATATATCCTAATTTTTCGAGTAGTCCGCGTAGGAAAGTGTAACATTAAATGAAGCAACTAAATTGGCATTGAAATACCAGAAAGTTCGCACTTGATACTGCCCAACATCAACGGGGAAAAGTTCCAGAAATCGATCTATTTCCGGTACCATCGATTTTATAGTCCAATGTTCTCCTGCCTGTTAGTAAAGGAGTCATTATATCAATTTGCTGATGTTTAAAAACCTACCATATATGGGCAACTGTGGTTTATATTGGTGTATGGGTCAATAAACGTGAACATAGCGTAAACAATTGGAAATCGTTTGCGATTTTTCAAAAAATCGCAGAAGCTTAATGTACAGCTATACAAAAAGGGACGCCAACCACTCGCCATTTTGAAGGTCTGAATTTCTACCTGTTAAACCGTTGAAATGTAGTTTTTATATATCAATCATGATTCTACTTACGGAACAATCCGTAAGTCCTCGCTTTAGCAATATATCAATATTGATCATATTGATTTGTCGATTCAGAGCCTTGATGTTACATGATTCAAATTGAGCCCAATCGGAATTGTAGGTTTTACACTTTACATTGGTAAATTTGCAGGTTCGAAATTTTCCAGCCTTATTTAATATAAATTTGTAATTTTTAAATTTATTTTATATGATTAACTCGTACTTACTGTGACATTGTCAAGCAGAAGACAAAGTAAGACAAGTTTTATGATGATCATATCGAACTTACAGTGACTAAACCAAAAATAATACTAATATTAAAAATTTAAATCACTGACACTTTATTATTATTATATATAAAAGTTGTATTACATATATTTACAACGCATAATGAGAATTAAATGACGGCAATTAACTTTTTTTTTTTTTTTTTTTTTTTTAAATATGTGTATATTTTATTAAACAATAATATAAAATTTGTGTACTACTACCTAAAAAAGACAGCTTAAACAAATTATAAGTTATATAAAAAACAAAGATAATTAATGACTAAAAAGAAACATTAATATATACACAACAAAACTTAACATTACAATATTCTTTAATTACTAAAGATTAAACATTATTATAATTGAAGATTTTATAAAAAATTACTAAAGGATTCTCCTTGGGAGATACTGTGGGTGGCAGCGTTTTAATCTTCTCAGCAGTCGTGCTAGTAAATTTGGATGTGATCCAAGACGCTCTAAATACTTTTTGCCTGCAATTGGATAACGTCCCCAATTTTAGGCACCCTCAAATCATTTTCTATATTCCTAGTACGCATGTACCAGGGAGCGCCGCACAAATTTCTTAAAATTTTGCTCTGGACAACTCTGATTTTATTTAAGTTCGATTTCGCTGCAATTCCGTAAATTTGAAGCGCGTACTTCCATATTGGACTTAAAATAGATTTGTAGATCGAAACTTTATTAAATAAGGAAAGCTTATTTCTGGGAGCCAGCAACCATGACATTTTCCTCGCTTTGGATTGCACAGTTTTTTGCACCATTGTAATGTGCCTCGAGAAGGTTAGCCTCCTGTCCAGAATAACGCCAAGATATTTGTGCGCAGTTTCATGACGCAATGCAGAGCCGAGCATTGATATACGATACGAGACGAAATTCGCCTGTTCGTAAAGGTGACATTGGCGCACTTGCTGGTGTTGATGCCGATATTCCATATTAGCGCCCACTTCTCGAAGGGCTTCTGTGGCCACACCAAGACAGGTGCATCTGGTCAGCACAGCTGTATCGTCAGCATAGGTTGCAATGAGGACATCGCTCTCCTCTACGGCAGATACCGACTCTGATGTTGGCATATCGGCAGTGTAAATTGAATAAAGTGTGGGACCAAGTACACTACCTTGCGGGACACCAGCACAAATACTTCTGTTGGTTGATTTGGCGCCGTCAACAGCTACACAAAAAGTCCTATTACTTAGAAAGCTACTTGTTATTTGAAAAAGTTGTGGAGTAAGTTTACGCTTCAATTTATACAAAAGGCCACAATGCCACACTCGATCGAAAGCTTGCTGTATATTAGAGTGGCCGCCGCTGGTATGGAGGATTTTTAAACCGTCGATATCAATAACGCCACCCCCTAAAAAGTTTCCTTTTTACCTGCATATAGCGCCTGTGAAATTTAAAAACGATCCGAATGTATTTGATGGGTCCGGCAATAGGTCAAAGGTCATAACTTGCACTTTTCCCGTTTTTGACTGTATTGTTCTACATAAACTTTAAAATCTTGTTACCAATCAGACAAATTATGGTTCAAAAGGTCTCATATCTATCAAAACATAATTTTAAAAAAATATAGAGTCGGCCTAAATAAATTTGGTAAGCTCTAAAATTGATTAAATTGACTAATTACACCAGCTTACAAATAAAAAAAAATGTTCGTATCCTTAACATTTTTGAATCGTTTCTGTAGTAAAATGACATGCTAAAACCGAAAATGCAGTCAACATTTTTTTTCATGAAACGGGCTTCGAAATATTTTGAAAAAACCATTTTTCGAAATTAAAAAAAAAAAAAAGTGCCTTTACTTAACAGTAAGTATCTCTGGTTATACTAAACTGATTTCGATAATTTTTTTTCTCGACTGTAGATAATTGAATTACCCATTGATTATATTTGGAACATGTTTTTGTCAAACTTACGATTTGGTCGCTATTTATGCATTCATATGAAACTTTTTTATGACCTTTGACCTATTGCCGGACCCATCAAATACATTCGGATCGTTTTTAAATTTTACAGGCGCTATATGCAGGTAAAAAGAAAACTTTTTTGGGGGTGGCGTTAGTAAAATCGTGAGATGTTGCAAAAATGGCCACCCTACTGTATATCCATAAACACTGCGACAGCGTACTCTTTGTGCTCCAAGGCCTCCAAGGCGAAGTTAACAACACGATGAAGTTGTTCTGGCGTGCCGTGACTTTTTCGAAAACCGAACTGCCATTTAGGTATAGCTTCAGTCACGCTCGTCAACTGTAGAATTCTGTCAAGAATGACCCTCTCCAACATTTTTCCTAGTGATGGTAGCAGACTAATTGGACGATATGCATCCACATTTGTGGGCTGCTTTTCCGGTTTCGGGATCATGGTGATCAAAGCAGTTTTCCAAGCACGTGGGAAGTATCCCAGTCTTAGAGCAGTGTTAAAAAGTAGAACTATGAACAACAGCGCCGTGGTAGGAAGTAGCTTTAGAGTTCGATTATCTAGAAGGTCCTCTCCCGGTGATTTTTTGGGTTTTAGTTTCCTGACTTGTAGCACCACTTCTTGTAATGTGACTGGACTAGAGGGCAGAGACATTTGGAAAGGTTCTTGTAAAGCTGTACTGATCACTCCACGAGTTTCTTCAGAGGTAAGATTGAGTGGCTTAAATCTGTCTTCCAGATTGTCTGCAAAAACGTCAGCTTTGCGCTGGCTTGAAAGGCACCAACTTCCTGCTGGATCTCGAATTGGGCTTTTCGGAAATACCTGCCTTTTGTATTTGTTTGTGAGCTTTCACAGAGAGTAATTCGTAGATTCATCTGGACTTACGCTGGCAAGAATTTCGTCTATTCCAGCTTGCCTATGTTTATTGAGTACCTTGTGCAGACGGTTGGCCAATCTTTTACGCATCGCATGCAGTCTTACATCCCCTGTTCTTGCGTATTCTCTTCTGACCCTCCTTTTGAGGCAAAGAAGAGCAGCAGCAGTTGGAGGTAACTGGACTGGGCGTTGTTCGTTGGGCGTTCGCAGATTTTTGGGGGCAGCACACATAGCTGCTTGTATTATATTTTGAATGAAAACTGAAACCGCATCGTCGACGTCTTCAGAAGAATTTAGCTCAATGTTGATGTTAATGTTTCTGTCTAACTCGGCTTTAAAAGCTTCAACAGAAGAGCCTGGAGCGAGCAAGCGTTTCCTTTGAGGCTTGAACATAGGTGAGCGATGAAGTGTCGCCACAATAGGGAGGTGATCCGAGGAGAGATCATACAATGTGTCAATAAAGAGTCTTCTACAATCTATATCATTGACAATAAAGAAATCCAGTGCAGAGGGTGTATGCCGAGTATTGTATGAATAGAATGTAGGCCTTCCAGTTGCCATAATCTGGTATGTACTGCTGGTAACGGCTTCTTGCAGTCGTTTGCCACGAGAACATGATTTTGTGTTGCCCCACCATTGGTGCATTGCATTAAAATCACCTCCTGCGATGAATCTGTTTCCTATGTTTAAAAGTAGCCGATCAAACTCATCTTTTGTCCATGGCTCTTTGGGGGGAAGGTACATAGAAGCTATTTTAACTTGACCACTAGATGTCGCCACAGTCACAGCAGCAGCTTGAATCTGCATTAGCTCCATGGGTTCGTTCGGCGTATGAATAATGTTCGACTTAATAAGAATTCCAGCACCACCTTTTGAGGTATTGCTGGGGTGATTAGCAAAATGTACATCAAAACCAGGAATATAAAACTTCTGTCTAGGCCTTATATGAGTTTCGGTTACTAGTATAATGTCTACATTGTTGGCACTTAAGAAGAGTCTAAGCTCATCACAGCTTTTGACTAGACCACGTGCGTTCCAAAATCCGATTTTTAGGCCCGAATTATTCATTTTGGAATTAACCTTTGAACCAGCTCCCGAAAAGCTTTATTTGCATCCATCGTCGTTCTTGGATGAGTCGAAACATTTGATCCATCCTAAAATTAATATCTTGTATGGCTTTTTCAAGCTGATTAAACCTCTGGGCAAATTCCTGATTTTCTGCAGGCTTATTCAAGGGAGTGAAAATTGGTTTTGAAGACAATGGAGTAGAATTAAGTTTGGCCATATCCGCGTAAGAAAAGCCATTTTTAACAACCGCCTCTGAAATAAACTGTGGCCGGGAATTTTCTCGATTTGTATTTTTGTTGTTATTCGAGAGACCGTCTTTTGGAAGCCTAGGTGCCGGTTTGAGCTTTTTAATCAAATTAATTCTTACTTTACATCCACTATAGCTGGAGAAATGGTCATCACCGTAGTTTGCACATACGCATGGATTTAGTGTCGTGGTCGCCTGAACACTTTCCACATACTGGCATTTTAAGGCAGTAGTTTTTGGTGTGCCCATAATCTTGGCATCTAAAACACTGCACCAAATCTTTATTTCGTTTCGCCTTTTCAACAGTAACGCTGTGTCTACCGATGTGGGTTAATTTCAGCGATTCTTTAATATTTGGAGTATGTTTAAGGTTGACGTAAAACATGTTTTGCCTCGTTTTGGCATTGTTTACCTGTTCACCATCTTCCTCGTTAATTGAAATATTACGCCAATCTCTCTTTCGCGGGCAGTAAATATTCAACACTTCGAAACCTTTTTCTGAAAAGCTGCGTTCAATTAGCTCTTTCGGTACATTAGGATGTATATATTTTAAAATTATTTTAAAGGCTTTGCTTTCCCTCAGCTGCTGGGACCAAAACTCACAATTTCGCTCAGAAAGGAGTTTTGTCACAGCCCTAAACGCTTCAGCATTGCTCGCGTAAATACGGGTAACTCCAAATTTCGAGGTACGAATGTCGCATTCATTATCTCGAGTGACTGCATTAAGCGCTTCTTCCAGTTGATCCAAATTATCGATACGAGGCACACAGATTGCCGGAGGCTTAGGGCAAGCTGCCTTTTCGGGTTGCATGGCATTGGGATGAGGAACCTCTGAAGTGTCAATGGAATCTTCATATTCGCCCATCTCCATAACCGCTTCAGTTTCCTCAGCTAATGCTGCAAAACGAATATTCTGAAGTGTCGCTGCAGCATCGCTGACATTAGGGCGCCTATGAATAATATTTACTGGTGTCGGCTTAGCTTTAGCTATAGTTTTTGTCGCCTTCACTTCCCTTTTCTGCTTTCTGCGAACAGAAACCAGAGGCAATTGGAAGGAGCACGAGTCCTTTACTGAAGCCTCATTAATAGGCTTGACCTTTGATACAGAGGCTGCAAACGAGCATATACTAGCCGTTGTTGCGCTGAAGTTGTGTAAGTTAAAAAAGAACTTACAGTAGACGACGTGCAAGTTGTCGTCGTCGTTGTCGCCTGTGCACTGACTGAAGACAGCTGAAAATCCCTTAAGAGTTGAGTACGAAGTTCCGAAGAACATTGACTAGCTATCAGTTTCATCTTCTCTAAGTCAGCCAGCTTTTTACTATTCTGGGAATAGGGCAATGGATCCAAATCCATTTTTGAGCAATCAGCAAATCAAATTGAATGATACAAAGATAAGAACAAGAGATTCTCTTTCCCCTCGTTGCGACTGCGCGCAGTCCGAGGGGTATAGTCTTGCCGTATAGTGAGAGCACGCAATAACCGTTTAGTTCGATTTTGAAATACAGTGTGTACATACACGAAAAGAGAGTACACACATGCACAATGTGTACACACACGGTATTTATGTACACACGCGGACAGTGTAAGCAACGAGTATGAAATTACGGAGTTTTGCATGAAACAATTATAAAGATATATTATTTTAATCATTTTTTTTAGATAAAGGTACAATTTGTAAAGAAGGCTAATGGCTGGCATCCATTTCTCTATAAGTTTGTTGTAGAGCCGTGTGTTTTTTTAAAAAGCCCAAGGAAATATCATCTAGCTGGATATACAAATGCAAATCATACATGCCCTTATGAGGTGAGTTCCATCAATATCTAAAAAAAAAAAATTGTAGTCATTATTTAAGTTTTTATAGATAGGCGAACATCTTGTAGTTCAAAATTTTAAACTATATGTACAAAAATTTCTGTTTCTCTTTCCTCTTGATGTTGGAGAGTATGGATTGCAAAGTCTTTGGTATTTTGAAAACGATTTAAAGGCGTCGGTCAATGTTACTGTGGAATACACTGACTACTCAAAAATTTAAGATCGCTAATCCTTTGAAAGTTTGTCATTATTGTTTGTTTATCTATTTGTTTATGTATCTATTAAAAGTTTGTGGTCTTCTTGAATTTGAAAAAGGATATAACCGCTGCGCCAAGAAACTTTTAGGACTGTCACAAAAAGACAGCTGATGAGCAGATGCTTTAACCATGTGCTGCCTGCCGCCTTTGCCTCAAAAGCAAAAAGAGCATCAATCTGGTTATGCTTATTAGATCTTGCAGACCCCTTCGATTAATGATGCCTAATTCTTTGTTGAAAAAAAACTTCACGTTTGAAAGTTTTTTAGAGTTCGAAAGTAATTTACAAAATTGTAAAAATTATTTTACTATATTATAACCTGCATAATTGGTTTGATTGTTATTATATTATTTATTCGTTTGTTGTGATGGTACAGGGTATCCCAAAGTTGTCTGCGCCTCCTGACATTAACGCCGACCATTTTTTTTTTTGTTATACAAACATACAAAAAATTTCCACAATTTAAATGCCCATATCCAAGATCGCATTTTATTTGTTATGTTATTGTTAATTACTATTGCATATACACCTATAATATATACGTATAATGTGATGTTACATGGCTACTCAAGGTGGGCGGCGCCAGACTTTAACGTTTGCCATTTTTTTTATATTTTATAAAATTTTTTTTTTTTTATGTTTTACAAATAAAAAGTTTAAACGCTATTTTACGCTTGTTCATGAATATGAAATAAGTCTGACCAAAGATTTCTCCAAAAATACAAGACTATCTAAGAAGCTCATAAAAAAAGTTTTAACTACAGAAATCAAAAGATTTATTAATTAAGATTCTTAGTACAAGATTAAAGGTTTAACTATACTCTCCTTGCTCTTTTACCAAGTATTGGCATTATAACTCGCCTAGATTATTAAGCAGCCCAAAGCCAAGAGCTTATGATTGTTAAAGACTTTTGAGAAAATTCCTTCCAGTACAAGAGCAATTTTGATTGAATATCATATTTTTTTTTAACGATGTTTGAGAAACATTAGAAATATCAAGTACCGTAGTATATTGAACGAACTGCTGAAGATAAAAAAACTTATTGGTGTTTTCTAAATTCTCAGGCTTTGTTACGAAAAATATCGGCCAACTCTCGCTTACCATCTGATTACCCATAATAGTTTGTTTTTCAAAAATGCTCAATCAATTAAAAATATAATTACAATGTGTAACTATAATATTTTATGCAGGGTTTATAATTATAAATTCCACAACGTTTAATTCAAAAAGCAACATTGTTGACAGAATGACGTTAAATATTAACTTTAAATTTTTAATTACTTCGCGCATCTGCCTCATGCCGTTGTTAATATTACTTTTGGCTTGTCTTTTAATTGGAAATGCAAACGTAAGTCTGAAGAATATTTATTTCAAAGTTATATCGTATTATTAGTACATACTTTCAAAAACAGGCCAGAAAATTTCGAATTTTCAAGTTTAAAACGGCGAGCTGTAAACTTTACGATCCTGTTTGGGGAGTTTTTGAAAAATGCGCCATTAAGGCTATCAGTCGGCAGGTCAATGAACTAAACATTGACTTCAAAGTATTGCATACCATATCCGATGGTACTGTAAGTATAACAAACTTTGTACTTAAAAATTCGCATGATTCAATGACATCATCTTACCTATTTTTTTTATTATTTGTGTAGATAAAGGTTCAATATGTAAAGAAGGCTAATGGCTGGCATCCATTTCTCTACAAATATGCTGTAGAGCCGTGTCTTTTTTTTAGAAACTCCAAGAAATATTATCTAGCTAATTTCATTTATATGTTTATGCAGCACTATACAAATATAAATCATACATGTCCTTATGAGGTGAGCTCCAGTAATGACTAAAATTAAATAACTTATTTAACTTTTTATAGATAGGCGAACATCTTTTGATTAAAAATTTGAAAATAGATGTAGAAAAATTTCTGTTTCTCTTTCCTCTTGATGTTGGAGAGTATGGATTGCAAAGTCTTTGGTATTTTGGAAACGATTTAAAGGCGTCGATCAATGTTACGGTGGAGTATACTGACTACTCAAAAAATTAACAGAATGCTTACGTTTTAGGGTCTAACAACAACAAAAACATTAGCATCGAAATTTACACCATATAATATTTTACTTACCTGTAAACTGTTTAAACTGGGCTTAATGCATCATCTTAAAACTAATTACTGTCATTTAACTGTCGTTATTCAAAAATAAATAAATATGTTCAAATTTTTTTTAATTTGTTTTTGTTCTAAGTTTGTGATGATGATCATCAAACTTGTTCTGTTTTTTCTGGTGCAGGGTCGAATTCCTTCCCAGGAATTCCATTCGCAAAATAGGCTTTATTTTGGAACGTCAGTATACGTAAGCGATTCGATGGAGCTGCCATACCCCAGATTTTTTCGTTCACTACAACCTGCATTAACTCCATTGGGGTGGGGATGTCGGCAGTGTACAGGTTGTACAGAAGCGGCGCAAAAATGCTGCCTTGAGGTACTCCAGCTCTCATCGGCCTGGCAGTGGAAAGTGTGCTCTTGATTTTGACTTGGAATCTTCTGTCCTCAAGGTATGATCGCAATATGCCAAAGCACGGAGCAGGAAGCAAGTTCTTAATTTTATACATGAGACCGATCAGCCAAACTCTGTCAAACACCTGTTTGACGTCAAAATATACCCCAAAACAGTATTCTTTGTCGTCGAACGCTTTAAGGATATGATTAGCCACTCTATTTACCTGCTCGACGGTGCCGTATCCTTTCCTAAATCCAAATTGATGGATGGTCAGGTAAAAAATTCTTGTGCTCATTGATCCTCTTAGTCATCAACGTCTCCCAAGCTTTGGTAAGAGTGGGGAGGAGGCTGATTGGTCGGTATTATTCGGGGTCTGACTCTTCTTTTCCAGGTTTCCTGATCATAGCAATGAGGTCGATTTTCCATTGGGCAGGAAGGTGCTGCGTTCTTATTATTGCATTGGCAAGGCTCGCAAGGTAACAGGACATATTCTGTCATTACGCGGGGCCTTTGAATTAGGAAGCTTTGATATAGTAGTCTAATCGAATGGGTCGAACAGGCAACGTCATTTGGAGTGGTGCGTTAATGATGCTGAGAGTTTGTCTTACTTCTTCATCCGTGGCCAGGTCATCCGAGGTGCTGAGCAAATGTATCCGCTTGTTCCTCTGTATTTCAGCAGTAAGTGCCATCATGACGCCTTAGAGGAACAGTTCGATAGACTTGTTTCTTTATGTTTTTTGTCGCTTTTCATAGGCTATATCCAGTATCAAGTTTGAAATCCGGAGCCTCTATTCTTCTGCCTGAGTGTCTGAAGTTCCACTTTGAGCTCCCTTTCAGCCTTTTTCCAGGCAGCCTTGTCTGCGGGATGAAGGGTGGTCTGGAATTTCCTACGTAGTCGTTGCTTCCTAGAGAGAAGCCGAACTTATCCGGGACAGATCGCAAAATCCAGGCAGGAGCGAACGTTATTTTAGTTATATCGTGATATCTTGTAGGTGACAATAACGGCTCATCGCCCTCCTGGGTGGGTGCGTGTTGGCATTAATGCCAAGTAAGTGTCATAATCCTGGATTTTATTAGTTCTTGGTGTTGGCAATCTTGTTTTTTTTGACAATGGTTTCCAACTCTGACAGTTCGATTTGGATGCCAAGTATGAGTCTAATATCGTAAAAATGTATATAGAATATTCAAAAAAGAAAATGTTTTTTGTCATCGTCGTCGTCATCATTTATGAACCAATTTGTCCAAAGCAAGAAACTGAGAAGAAAAGAAGAGACATATGGGAACTTTCATTTTGGCGTGACGTTACGTTTGTACAAAAAAAAGACAAAAAAAAAAAAAATTGTATGCTTGCATAGCAACTTAGCAGCACAATATTGAATAAAAATTTGACAACAATTCCTTTAATCTATATTAAGATACAAGGTAACCCGTACTTGGCGTGACGTTTTAAAAAATTGGTCAAAATCGGGGAATTCTTTTGGTGTAAATCTTTTTTAGTTTGATTTATAGCAATCTATTTGCAACATATTAAATTAAAAATTTATATCTTTCCTGTTTGTAGTATCTGGCGTAACGTTACTCAAATTTCCCTTAAAAATATTGTATTAAGATTTTGTTTTTTAAATCAAGAATAAAAGCCAAAATTTCTTCTATACAACTAATTTTCTACCAACTCATCGATTCATATAGATATATTTTTTTGAATTATTCATATATTTTACATATAGATTCAGTAACACGAGAAGTTGATATTTATATATCTTTTTGATAAAAGCTTTAAACTCTTTAATTTAATCATTTTTATATATTTTTCTTTAATCATGCAAGTTAGAACATATTTTTTGCATTTTTCATGATTGATGCTTCTGTGAAAATGCGCATTTTTATATATCATTAGAATCAAAGAAATTGATTTAAAGAGTAATCCATATGTATATATCTCTGGCACAGATTCCGATTCTAGAACCTATGAAGAAAAACAACAGATATTTTTCAACTTAATTAAAATTTAATTAATTAAAGCGAGCAGGTGCGAAACCCCTAGCTTTTTTGAAATAGTGTAAACAAAAGTGAAAAGAAAAAATCCCCTTTTTGAAAAATGTGAATTTTCAGCTTTTTTTTTTGAAAGGCCGTTTCGTGGCAGAGCATTTTTTTTAAATACATTTACTGAAATTTTTTTTTTTTATAAATTATACATGGATTGCTGTTGGATACCCAGACTTTACAAAATGATGGATAATTGCAGTCACTTATAAACCCATTACGCATTGTAATTAACATACAAATCTAGGTGATTTAATTACAAATAATTTGGAGCTTTCAACTAAGTAGTTCTCGTTTTGGCAATGCAAATCAAAATGCAGATCATTAAACTTATTGTATGTTGTCTGCTGCTAGATAATATCATGGAAGTACAAGTACACTATACAAATATATTTAAAAACATATGAAAAAAAACTTACACCGGAACAACGTTTCCAAATCGTACAATTATATTACGAAAATTCGCGTTCTGTAAAGAATGTTTTTCGCGCGCTTAGGCCATTTTATGGTCGCCATAATCGACCTACTGAGACCACTATTCGCCATACCATCAACAAATTTGAGACCCAATATTCAATATTGGATGACACTCGACCGCATCGGAATCGTCGGTCCATATTTCTTCAAAAATGACGCTGGTCCGACCGTAACCGTCAATGGCGACCATTATCGCACCATTATAACAAATTTTTTGCTACCAGAAATTGAAGCTCTAGATCTCGACAACATTTGGTTTCAACAAGACGGCGCTACTTGCCACATAGCCCGTGAAACAATGGAAATATTGAGGAACCAAATCGGTGAAAAATTAATTTCACGCTCCGGGCCGGTGAATTGGTCACCAAGATCGTGTGATATCACACCGTTAGACTTTTTCCATTGGGGCTACGTGAAGTAGCAGATGTATTAATTGTTGTTTAGCAAAGTTCATATAAAAATTGAGAAATTTTGGAAACTATGACCCTCGAGCAAAAAATATATCTGTAGCACGTACAATTTATGACGAACAACAGGAATTGAGCTTACTTTATCAAAAAGAAGCTTAAAAAATACTTAAAAATTTAGTATTTTCATCTGTTATTGATATTTTATGTTTAGATATTCAAGGTCATAAAAATCGAATAGAATACTACCAAAAGTTGTATACCGTAAAACCATACAAACTTCATTCAACAATCACGCACACGATGCAATCGATTGCGAAACCTACTCGATAAACAGCCGATTTATGTAACCAGTCACTTTGTGTAAGGCTTGGGTAAATATTCAATGATCGATAATTATATATTCCAAATACAATCAAAGTCAAAAAGACCGATTTAAAATGGGATCGGTTTTCGCCAATTATTAATGTTGAATTAATTCCCATTATATGTACTATATATTATCGAGAAAATGTATTTTTAACCTATAAATATGGAAACAAATTTGAGAATTTCGACGACAAATTGTAAGCTTTGAAAGATCAATCGATTTGTAGACAAGATTGCCTGCACTTGTATATTAATGAGATATGCCATTTTGTGCATTGGAAACATGTTATCCATAAAAAACCAGATCAAGTCTGACTTCTGCATAGTAAAATTTTGAAATTTTGTAAGCTAAGAAAAATTGAATCAGCGAGTTGAACGGCAAAATCCAAGAAAACTCTAATATCTAAGTCAGGTTTATTCAGAAATATAACTATTAAAAGTTCCGCGTATAAAATTTCGTATTATTCAAAATCATAAAAATTTACAATAAAAGTAACAAAACAATATGTGCGAATTTCAGGGAATCTAACTGGAACCACAACAAAGTCTATTTGTATAATGCCTATCATAGGCTAGGCTCTGATAGTGATTGAGCCTGCTTTGTGTTTCCATCTACATGTGACAACAACAACTGACATGCGCCATCTGCCGGCCACACTTAACATAAAAATAAATGATGACAAAGACGGCATTAATACTTACATATTTTAGACCAGGGGTGTCCAGGCCCATTGCTCATCTGGCTCTTTTTGTTTTTGTAATGGCTCTTAGGCATAGGCAGCAATGCGCGTGTACATCCAAGGTATACTTATTTAAGGTAGCATACTCCCGCCGAAGGCTCTCAACGAAAGTTACCAATTTTTAGTTTCGTTGCGACTGCGCGTGAGGAGGTTTGTTTTTACGCATATTATTTTAATATGCTTGCGTTCTCTCTCTCTCGCTTTTTCTTGCTCTCAGTAAAATTGGTGACGACGCCGGCAGCATTACTCTACCTTAAATAAGTATACCTTGGTGTACATCATGGTGGAATAATATAAGGTGGTATCGTCCGTAAAAGCTATCCCTTATTGTTTGTAGCGTGTGAGTGCGAGTGACAGGTCAAAAGTATTTCTGTGGGAAAGCTCTCTAAGCATTGCTTCGTGAATGTGAATGAGATAGATATACACTTTGTTGATGTTTGTAAACAAATAACAAAGAACAATTCAGATATGTTTTATAGTTATATAATAAATTAATTTTAGTATAGCCTAATTTTAACAAGTTAACTGTTGGCCATAATTTTATGCTTTTGGTTTTGTATTACAAGTTTCGTGTTTAGAAAACAAAACACAGATTGCTCAAAATTTAGTCCGCAACCAACCATACTCGTTCACAGCAAGTTTTGCACTGACGATAAGGGCTCTAAACGAGAGAGTGAGCGTTCGCACGACATCACCTTATTATTCCACCATGGTGTACATGCACGGCCCAAACTGTATATCACTCAATGCCAATGCAAATTACGAAAACAATTTCGAGAGTTCTCTCCCTTACTCTCTTTGCTCTCTGAGCTCATGAGCACAGACATGGTGTAATAATACAAGCTGAGGACAAAAGCGAAAAATACGGACCCATAAGCAAATGTATGCATCTGAGCAAGAGAAAACATCCCCTTTGCTACTGTAGCGAGAGCGAGTAAGCATAAGGGTGGGCAAAAACTATTTTTTTTATCGTCTTGCTGTGCATTTTGTATGTTTGTTTTGCTATTGCTGCTTGTATGTGTTGCTGAAATTTTGATCGTTTGTTGCTGGGATTTGTACATGGACTTGTTTTCTTTAATAAATAAAATACTCGGTTAGTTCAATTTAAAAATTTTTTTGTATTATTTATTATTAATTTAATTTCATTTTATTCCTTGGCATTAATATTTAGTTTCAACAGATAAAAAAAATATATACAGACAAAATTTTAAAATATTTTTTATTAAACACTAAATTATATTTTTTGTTTAGCGAAAAATTTTCATCAATATTAGATCATAACCCAATTTGTATCGGTTGATTGCCATTAAAAAAAAATATAAAAAAAAATTTTTTTTTTTTTTATGCCGTTTAATCTTTGTTTATTGTTCTTAATTCGTAAAAGCTTATTAAGAAATTTAATGCGTTAAAAACCCGCAATTTAAAAAATAAATATATAACTTTTTGTTCTAAATCAAACAACCAGAACTTTAACAAAAACGGGCGAGGACAAATACGATCATTTGCCGACGGCACTTGCACAAGCTCCCACTTTCAACTCTAGTTCGCACTGTTTAAAATAAACATCCACCCACATTAGAATTTCAACAATAGCACGCGAGGACGAATACGATCAAATGCCGACGGCATTTGCACAACCTTTCACTTTGAAATGTAATTCACTACTGCAAGCAAAATAAAGACCCACGAGAGAGCGCTGTTTGGCATTTCCTCTCCTTGTATTATTACACCATGAGCACAGAAACAACCCTTGTGTATATTTGTTGTTGGCCCACTAATTTTCACTGTAATTTTGTTGTTGTTAAAAAAAAGGGTGTAGGATTGATCGCGGACACGAAATTTTTGTACACCATGTGTTAAATGTGAGTATTAAGGCATACATAGCTTGCAAAGAAAAAAAGAGTTGCAACGAAAAACAGAACATTTATATGAGTGTATACTATTTTTGTCAGTGTACATAATAACAGGAAAAAACGGTTTGCTTTAGATGTGTTAGTGTTTTTCTTTCATATGTATTTGTGTTTGCTCTTCCATAAGCAGCCTTTGGTTATCCCTGTTTTAGACAATAAAATCGTTAGCTAAACCGTTGACAAAATAAAAGGTTAATAAACTAACCTGAACACGTCTATACCGTTTACCAAAACAACCCTATGTCTAACCGCACTAATTCTTCGAGTAGTCCGTGTAGGAGCCCGTTAAATTTACTGATGATATCAAAATACCTTTAGAATGCCAAAAAGTTCTAATTTGATATTGTCCAACATCAATGGGAAAAAGAGTCAAGAACCTATCCAAATCCGGTATCATCGTTTTTATCATAACATGTTCCCCTGCCTGTAAGTAGAATAGTTCGTACTGAAAAACATACTCGATTTTAAACTTACCATATATGGACAAGTATGGTTAATGCTGGAAAAGGATTCGATAAAACTAAATGCTGCTTCGGCAGCAGGAAACCGTTTGCGTCTTCTCAAAAAATCGCAGGGGTCGATGACGAAATTATATAAGAAAGGACGCCAACCACTTGCTTTTTGAAAGGTCTGAACCTTCAACTATTCAAATGTTGAAAAATAGTTTTTTTGAAATGAAATACATATCTAACATACTTACGGAACCCACTGTAAATCGGCGTTTTAACACGAAGTCAATGTTGATCATATTGGTCTGTCGATTCAGAGCCTTGATGTTACATGAGTCAAATTGACCCCAATCGGAATTGAATATTTTACACTCTACATTGGTAAATTTGCATGTTCGAAATTTCCTAGCCTGTATTTTAAAAAAAATTCATAATTTTCAAGTTTATTTTAATGTATTATATTAAATTATATTTACGTTGACATTGTCAAGCAGAATACAAAGTAAGGCAATTTTAATGCTGATCATGCCGAACTTTTACTGACTGAACAAAAAATATTGAAATGTTGTTTTATATTTAATGATATTTGATGCGAAATTTGTATTTGCATGCAATTACAAAACTTAATCAGACTTAAATGGCAGATTTTGGAGATCGTACAGCATATTTTAATATGCGCCATTAATTTTGAATATGGAGGAGTTAATCGTGTTGTGTGGAGATTAAAAAATTTAGAGATCAAAGAAAAAAAAAGAAGAAAAAATTTGTTCGGAATTGCTGTTGTGACGAATGTTTCATGCGAAAAAATCCGCATAAGACTTAGCTGAGATGCACAAATTTTGGGACTTAGAGTAGGGAAATATTATTTTTAGTAAATTTTTTATTTTATTTTGTTTTTTTTTCAGGGATTTTTGCGTTGCTGCGTACCCCTGAATAAAAACAAAACTTCATAAAAAAAACGCTATGAAAATTCTTAGGGCAAACAATTTTGTTCTCTGGTACGCAGCCTTTTTGAACACCAGTGATATCTAGATGGCGCCAGCAGTAACATCACATGTTCTGTATTAGCGTAAAAACAAAAAGTGAATGTGAAGCAAGTTATTTTGATAGCAAACAAAAAAGACGGGTAGGCAAAGTAGATGCGCAAACTTTACAAAAGACCAAAAAATATCTATAATAAAGCACGTGGCCGGCCAACCAAATATTTGAAACCTTACCCACAACTATCATTATCACGTGGAGTGAAAAAAACAACTTGGGATGATTCATTTAATTCACTTGTTATTGTTTTTACACTTGCAACACATTTACTATTTGTAAACAAACAGCTGATTTTTACATTTACTTGTTGTTTTTTGCCATGTAGCAAAAATTGCTGGCGCCATCTAGCAATGAATTTTTTCACAAAAGCACAGTTTGCTCAGAAACGCTACGCATACAATTCTTTTTGCACACAAAATAAGTTCTAGTTTGATTTTGGCTATATGTTTCGAGTTACATAATATAAGGTCAAGAGATTATATAAATTTACTTGACGATGGTATTCTGTTTGGAGAGCAAAATTTTAATGGTTCTTGTAGTTTTCAACAGAACAACGCTCCTATCTATGTCTTCCGTGAAAAAAAGACGTCAAAAAAAGACGAGATTATCGTGGTCAGCTTTTTGCTTTTGATATAAATTCACGGATATAAATTTACGGAAAAGGAAGGCCATTCGATACCCTAAAGTGCTTAAAGGACACTATAGCGGCTAAATGGACCAAAATAGGCGAATACGTCAAACAAAAAGAGTCTTAATACAAAATTATTATTTAATAAATATATAACAGTAGTTTACACGAAAAATGAACATTCGTAAAAAAATGTTTTTTAGGGTAATTTTGGGTCAAGAAGCACGAAAATGATATTCATTTTTTTTTCTTAAGCACCGTTTTCGAGATTTTTTTCGAAAAACATGTTTTTGTGCACTTTTTTTAGTTATTCGTCAATATCATGTTCGTAAAAGAATTCTCTTTCAGCTTAAAGCTTAACATAATTTTTAAAAAAAATTTTCTCGTTAATAAAAAGCAAACCGAAAGTATGTAATTTTGAAAAATGGTCGAAAATTACACTTTTTTCCTACTTTGGTTACTTGTAAGTTCAATATTTTTTAATTAATCTGTACATATCGTATATCACCGTAAAGAGCACCTTTCGATCTAATATAGTGTGTGAAGTTTTATCAAAATTGGTGCACTATTTCATATAGCTAGGAATAATGGACCTATTGGATCATGTTAAGAATTTATCGTCTATCAGGAAAACTTCTTCCCATTACAAATATTGCCACAATCTTAATTTGCCTTTATAACAGGTCGGCTGCAAAGTTCGTATTGTTTTAAAGAAAATCATATTTTTTCGGCAAAATTCGATTTGATTATTCAATATAGTTGCAAGAGCGAAACACTGACTATAGCGACCTTCTAACTTTTCGATACCATTTTTGTGGTACGATTTGCCGTTTGCTTCAAAATAGGCCTCAGTCTCGGCGAACATTCTCTTGAGTTCTGAGGACAGCAAAAAGTCGCTGGGGGCCAGCTCTGGAGAATTCGGTGCATGCGGAAGTAGTTCGAAGCCCAATTCATGCCATTTAGCCATCGTTTTTATTGATTTGTAACACGGTGTTTTTGGTCGACTGTGAGCTCGTGCGGCATCCACTTTGTACAGAGCTTTTGCATACCCAAATATTCATGATCGATATGTCCAATACGATCTTTGGATATCTTTTGAGTGTCAGCTATCTGGATCAACTTAACTTTACGGTCATCCGGAATCATTTTGTTTTGTATCATAAGCATTGTTGTTCATCAAAACATTGTGTTTTATTAGCACACGAAATTCCTTTTTATCCATTTCTTCCCAATTAACAAAAGTTGCTTTACTCAAAATGCTATACATATCTCAAAAACTAATAGCCCGACAGCTGTCAAATTTATAGAAGTTAGTACTTTGGCGGTTAGTACTAACTAACAATGATAAGGATTCAATTTTAATGGCGCCCTCAGGAAGAAACGATACGAACTTATCAAACGACTTGTTACGTTTGGTAGAGTGTATTAAAAGGTATTTTTTAAACGACATTTTAGTTATGGTTCGGTACCCTGAAATATACTTTAAATGCGGTATTTATGCTTTGTTTAAACTTTTAATATAAAATTTGGACGTGAAAATGAATGATATAAGAATTAAGTAATTATTGTACTTGTTTTAATTGTAGTAATATGTTTACGCACTAAATAAACAGCAGATTGTAAGTACCTAAGTTCTAAAAATATTTCAAATTTTATTCCCACAACAAATGTAAAAATATTTATGATCAGCATGAACAGAGGAATCGATATAGCTATCTGTCTGTCTGTTCGTTCCTCTGACACTACGTATAAGAATTAGAGTAATCAAATTTTAGCAAAAGATGCGCTTTTTCGGGTCGAAATAATAATATCAAAATAGGTTGAATAATTGTAAGATATAATAAAGAATGTATCATTCCCCAAAAACAATATTCCAGTTTTTTTCTTCAAAAAACTAAAGGTAGACCCTTGTTGAGTGAAATTAAAGCATAAGCATCGATTTATTTATTAACTACCGAGTATATATACCATTTACCGCATATTACTTATTACATTTTAACGCATATAAACTAGTATTTCGAGTAGTCCGCGTAGGAAACTGTAACATTAATTGAACTTACTAAATGGCCATTTAAATACCAAAAAGATCGCAATTGATACTGTCCAACATCAACGGGGAAAAGTACCAGAAATCGATCTATTTCCGGTACCATCGATTTTATCGTCCAATGTTCTCCTGCCTGTAAGTAAAGGACTAATTATATCTATTCGTTGATGTTTAAAAACCTACCATATATGGACAAGTGTGGTTAATATTGGTGTATGGTTCAATAAACGTAGACATAGCCTTAACCAAGAAAAATCGTTTGCGATTTTTCAAAAAATCGCAGCAGTTTACGGCAAAGTTATACAAAAATGGACGCCAACCACTCGCCATTTTGAAGGTCTGAATTTGTACCTGTTAAACAGTTGAAATGTATATTTTATATATCAATCACGATTCTACTTACGGAACAATCCGTAAGTCCTCGCTTTAGCAATATATCAATATTGATCATATTGATTTGTCGATTCAGAGCCTTGATGTTACATGATTCAAATTGGCCCCAATCGGAATTGAATATTTTACACTGTACATTGGTAAATTTGCATGTTCGAAATTTTCCAGCCTAATTTTTTAATATGTTTGTAATTTTAAAATTAATTTAATTTAATTAATTTGTACTTACTGTGACATTGTCAAGCAGAAGACAAAGTAAGACAAGTTTTACGATGATCATATCGAACTTGCAGTAACTAAACCAAAAATAATAATAATAAAAATAAAAAATAAAAATTTAAATCACAGACACTCTATTATTATTATATGAAAGTTGTATTACATATATTTACAACGCATAATGAGAATTAAATGACGGCAATTAGCTTTTTAATTTGATACTCTGTAGCCCCCGAGATTACAACATATTACAGATTCTGAAAGTCACTTTAATTTTAGGACAGACGTACGAAAGAACAGACCGACATGACTCAATAGCTCCCTCAGGTTAAGATTTATGATACAAAAATAAAGTCTTTACATGCTTTAAAAATCGATCACTTCATTTTTGATGATTTATACCTATATATGTGACACAGTTACCTGCTAACATTCCCTTACTAACTTTATTTCTTTCTAAGGTATTTTTGTTTGCTCATAAATGATGACGACTACAAAAAAAAAAAAAATTTAAGAGTATTTACATAATTGAGCCTCAAAATATAAAAAAGGTGTAGCTTATTCTAGATTTGTACAATGTGTGTGACAGTCAGGCGATCGTCCTTGTTCAAGTCAGTCTCGGACGACCAGGTGGACGTCTTCCCTGTGGGTTCCATTGAAACGCCATTTTCGCCACGTTATTGTCATCTCTGCGTAACGTGTGACCGATCGAGTTCCAGTTACGTTGTTTTATTTCCGCATTTATCGGTACTGCGTTGCAAAGTTCCATTAATTCAGCATTGGATTTTGTTTATCAGAAACTAGCCAATTTTCCGCGCCATATAGCAGAATGGGTTTGACACTCGTGTTGAATATATAAAGGGTGATTTTTTAAGAGCTTTCGGATTTTATTTAAAAAAAAACACATAAAATTCAAAAAAATTTGAGTCGATAGTACGAGCTATATAATTTATTTTCAATTCAATTTATTACACATTTATAATGTTACAGATTGTGTGTGTGTTGTGTATAATTTGATAATGTTAAGAGTTCCGGCTATTAGTGCCTTTTCTACTTAAATATTAACATTATTGTTATAATATTGATTGTCGAGATTATATAAAATTTATCATTAGTTGTGGAGAAAATTACAAAAAACCACTATGAGGAAAAAAAAAAAAAAAAAAAAATTATTTTTTTATACAAAAACTTACAAAAACTACCTTACAAACTATAATGACCGAGCTAACTCAATAATATGGGGGTACGGGGAGTTTAAACATCTTAAATGAAAGTTATGGGATAATCGAGCAAGTCTATCCGCTACCATTTCAATATTAGCCTGTTTGTGTAAATTGGACGTAGAATAGAACCAGGGTAATTTAAAAATCATTTTCAATATTTTGTTTTGTGTTATTTGGAGTTTTATAAGATGACACTTAGCTACATCTGACCAGACTGGAGCAGCATATGAAATTACGGCTTGAAAAATAGATCTATATAAGTACAATTTGTTTTCTATACTTAATCGGGAGTTTCTGTTAATAAATGGATACAATACGCGAGTCAGAGTATTTAAACTTTTTTTTGTCGCACTGACGTGGTGTTTGTGTATAAGCTTTATGTCTAGATTCATACCCAAATATTTAACTTTTGATTCCCATTTCACATCAACACAACCTAGCTTGATGATGTCCCTAGGTAGATAAATGTCTTTCCGTTTCCTGGTAAAAAATATTGCCTGCGTTTTCTCAGAGTTTACAAGGATTTTCCACTTCGAGAAATACTTTACTAACGATTCAAATCCTAATCGTAAATTATCTGCAATGTTATTAGGAAAAGTTCCTGAACAGAGAATTGCCGTATCGTCGGCAAATATTGATGAGGTACATCCCGGTACAGTGGGGAAATCTGATGTGAATATGTTGTAGAGAATTGGGGATAGACATGATCCCTGTGGGCACCCAGCTTTAATGCTTATTTTCGCTGATTTTGATTTGCCTATGTAGACAGAGAAACTTCGATTTTTAAGGAAGCTATAGATTATTTTCGTGAGTCCTGTTGGGAAAATCAATCTGTTCATTTTGAAAATAAGTCCCTCATGCCAGACAGAGTCAAAAGCGGCTTTTATGTCTAACAAAACCATGCCAGTGGACTTTGATTGACTAAAGTTGTTTTTAACCAGATTCTTTATTCTGACAAGTGGGTGAATTGTGCAATGATACCGGCGAAATCCAAATTGCTGAGGTGGGAGTAAGTCTCTATCTTCTAAAATTTGGGTTAGTTTCTCTTTTACGACTTTTTCGAGAATTTTACCAACTGATGATAGTAAGCTTATAGGGCGATAGGAGGTAGTTGAATCAGCCGGCTTATTTGGTTTCTTTTTTGGAATAACCTTTGATGATTTCCATGCCGTGGGAAAATAAGCATGCTTCAAGCACTCGTTGATAATGCAAGTAAGAAATCGTATTCCGTAATTTGGAAGCTTTTTAAGGCATATATTATCAATATGATCAAGACCAGGGGCCTTTTTAGTTTTAAGACTTTTAATAATGCTTTTAATGTCAGTACAACTGACAAAATAATTTTGCTCGGGATTGTGTGATGTTTCAGCAAGAGTAGATATGCAATTTCTCACATCTGCCGTGCTTTGAGGGTCGCTAAGGTCAACGGTAATGCTATGATTTTTCTCAAAATGTTGCGCAAGAGCCTCGGCTTTCTCTTCCTCAGTTGGGTAACGTATTGCGTTATCAAGCAGTGTAGGAATATTCGTTTGCTTCTTCTTAATGACTTTTGTTAGTTTCCAAAAGGGAGAAGAACCTTTATCTAGTGAGGAGAGGAGGATATTCCAGGAAATGTTTCGAAACTTCGAGATCTCTTTAGCAATAATAAGGTTTAGCCTTTTAAATTGTGTATGGACAGCTAAATTTCTATACCTTTGCCAGTTTCGACGGAGGATATTTCTACGTTTGATAAGCGATTGAATGTCTCTTGGCAGCGATTTAGGAGAGAAGCTGGTTCTAACCTTCGGTATGTTGTAGTCTTTAGCTACTCTAATGGCATTAGATAAAGCTTCGATCATATTGTCTATATCATCCGCATTACGAATAGTGCTCGGATCAAAGTGTTGGAGTCTTTGACGTATATAATACGAGTAATCCGACCAGTTGGCATTTTTAATAATGTAATGGAATGTGTTTACAATTTCCGGCCGACTTAACAGAAATGTTTGGACTGGAAGGTGATCCGAGCTCAGGTCATTAATAACAAAAGCTTGAGTAAAAAATTGGGGAGAATTGGATAGGAATACATCTAGCGTAGAACATTGCCCTCGTGAACTAGCAGGGATGTACGTGTGGTCTACTGGATAGTTCATGTTGAAATCGCGCGTGTCTATCTTTTCTTTTAGCAAGTTACCCCAGCTGTTAGCACGACAGCAGCCCCAAGACTGGTGCCGACAGTTGAAATCCCCCACTAATATATATATCTCACTTCCACTGGTCAGTTTATGGATATCCGCTTTAAATCTCTGTTGTTTGATTGAGTCTGAACGACCTCCTGGAAAATAACATGAATATATACATATGGGTGTTCCTGCGGCGTTTGTAACTTTTATGCCTATGGCTTCTATGACTTCGTTATTTGAGAGAGGAAGCAGACTATGAGAGATATTTTTTTGATTAGTATTGCCACTCCTCCCCCCATATTATCTTGGCGGTCATTCCGATAATAATGATAGTTACAAAATTTTATTGAAACATCGCTTTTAAGCCAAGTTTCAGAAATTAGGCAAATATCAATATTTTTACTACGAAGAAAATCATACAATTCATCTTTTTTGTTTCGGACGCCTCTAGCGTTCCAAGTTACTATAGAAATTTTATCAGACATTATGTTAGAAATTTAAGAGCTAGGGAGGTTATTACCTCTAACTGGTCTGCTTTAGATTTACAATTTTTCAGATTTTTAATTAAGTCAAATGTTATATTTTTTATTTCTACTATTGAAAAGAGGTCATCACTCCGGTTTTGAGAGTAATTCGGTGCAGGTGTTCCTGAAGCTTAGGAAAAGCGCTAAGACTGCTTAAACGTGGACTTGTTGCATACTGCCTGACTTTAGGTGCAGTAAATTTATTTTGGTTTCTTTCTCTTAATGTAAGATAACTTATCCTGTTAGGACAGTCGCGAGAGCTGGATTTGTGCGGGCCGTTGCAGTTGGCACATTTTATTGTCGAATTTTCCTGGCACTCAGTAGTTTTGTGGCTTCCGGCACAGTTTGCGCAATAAGATTTAACTGCGCAGTGGCTAGATCCATGCCCGAACATTTGGCAGTTATAGCACTGCGTGATTTTGTTACTCCTTTGCTTTTGGTGCTCCCACTTGACCCTGACGTACTCGATGACAGAGTAGTTACGCTTAAGCTCAGCAAGAGTGATGGTTTTGTTAACAAAGTAAACCACATGGATGATGAAATTACTGTTGTTAGCCCTTTTCCTGATAACACATTTGACGTCTGTGCATTTCAAACCCATGCTGTTTAATTGAGTTCTGACCTCTTCGGGCTGGTTACTGTCCAGTCCAATAAGTAGGGCTTTGAACGGCTTTTCGGTTTTTCTGGCATAGGAAAAAAATTCGTGTTTGCCTTGCAGATACTTACAAGCTTTCTGATAATCGTCATCATTATCGCAGTGTAGTTTAACTCCAATAGAAATTTTCCTTATTGAGTAGTTCTTAATGTTTAATGTTTTACAAATTTCATGTAACTGCTGTGTTGAACATTTAATCACCGTAATTGGTGGAACGTAAACTTTAGTTTTTTTAACATTTGGATCAGCTTCATTGTCATTGTCACTATCCGATATAATATTATCAGCAAGAGTTTGTAATGGCGAATAATAATTGCTATCAGAGGTTTTTCTCTGACCAGTGTCTATTTTTAGAAATTTTTTTTGCAATACGCGGCGACATACTGTTGCCGCTTTTGCTTACTGTTCTTTTTATTTTGCTTATTTTACAATTTTGTTCTAGAAGATTCTGCAGTTTCAAATACATACAGGGTTGTTATAGTTTGTCAGCAAAGTCTCAAAAATTTTGTGGTGTCACTGCACTGTTCTAGATTGATGTTTTGTTTATTTCTTTTTTGTTTAAAATATATATAAATACATAAACACTTGTATTCACTATTACGAATGCGATGTTGCCACGAAGGTGGACTTGTCCATAGATTTTATAAATTTTATTATAACTTTTTATATTACCACACAATAAATTGTGTGACCGTACGCGTCAGTGCTGCCAACTCGATTGAGCTATATAATTTAATAATAATAATTAATAATGTTTAAAGTTGATTTTATGTAAATGTTGACCGCGGCTGCGCCTCAAATGCTTCACACGTTGGATCCAATTTTGGCATACTCTCTCCAACATATCGGCTGCTATCTCACGAATAAATTCTTCAATTTTGGCTTCCAGTGCTTCAACAGTTGCGGGCTTGTTACTATAGCCTTAACAAAGCCTCACAAAAAATAGTCTAAAGGTTTTAAATCGAACGATCTAGGCGTCCAATTGACCGGCCCCAAACGTGAATTCGCCTCTCAATTGGGCTATTGTTTCGTGTGCTGTGTGGCATGTGGCACCGTCTTGTCAAAACCATCTGTCAGCCAAGTCCAGCTCTTCCATTTTGGGCGAAAAAAAGTTTGCAATCATCACACGGTAGCGCTCGCCATTCACAGCAATGTTCCTGCCTTCGTCGTCTTTGAAGAAGTACGGTCCAATGATGCCACCGGACCATAAGCCACACCAAACAGTGACTTTTTGGGGATGCATTGGCAGTTCTTGCAATGCTTCTGGCTGCTCTTCACACCAAATATGGCAATTTTGCTTGTTCACGTATCCATTCAACCAGAAATGAGCTTCGTCGCTGAACACAATTTTCCGATAAAAAAGTGGATCTTCATCCAACTTTGCCAGCGCCCATTCACCAAAAGTTAGCCGTTGTGGTAGGTCGTGTGGCTTCAATTCTTGCACCAGCTGTATTTTAAAAGGTTTTACACCCAAATCCTTCCGCAAAATTTTCCACGTAGTGGAGTAACAGAGGCCCAATTGAGGTTTACATCCATATAATAAAAGCCAATCGGTCGAAATTATAATATTAAAATGGGTTAAATAATTTTTAAGATATAATAAAGAAAGTGTCATGTTAACCGCATTGCCCAAAAACAATATTCCAGTTTTTTGCTTCAAAAAATTAGTTCTGTAGACCCTTGTAGACTGAAATTCAGAGATATAAGTTTACTTTTTGGAGATACAAGCCCTAATGGTAGGAAAGTAAAGGATATGTTAGATTTTATTGTTACCGCAGTGAAATTAAATACCGAATATATATACCATTTACCACAAATTATTTATCAAATTTAAACGCATATTACCTAATATTTCGAGTAGTCCGCGTAGGAAATTGTCACATTAATTGAATTTACTAAATTTCCATTGAAATACCAGAAAGATCGCACTTGATACTGCCCAACATCAATGGGGAAAAGTTCCAGAAATCGATCTATTTCCGGTACCATCGATTTTATCGTCCAATGTTCTCCTGCCTGTAAGTAAAGAAGTCATTATATCTATTCGTTGACGTTTAAAAACCTACCATATATGGGCAACTGTGGTTTATATTGGTGTATGGGTCAATAAACGTGGACATAGTTTTAACCAAGGCAAATCGTTTGCGATTTTTCAAAAAATCGCAGTAGTTTAATGCAAAGTTATACAAAAATGGACGCCAACCACTCGCCATTTTGAAGGTCTTAATTTGTACCTGTTAAACCGTTGAAATGTAGTTTTCATATATCAATCACGATTCTACTTACTGAACAATCTTTAAGTTCTCGCTTTAACAACAAATCAAGGTTGATCATATTGGTTTGTCTATTCAGAGCCTTGATGTTACATGATTCAAATTGAGCCCAATCGGAATTGTGTGTTTTACACTTTACATTGGTAAATTTGCAGGTTCGAAATTTTCCAGCCTTATTTAATATAAATTTGTGGTTTTTAAATTTATTTTATATAATTAATTTGTACTTACTGTGACATTGTCAAGCAGTAGACAGATTAAGACCAGTTCTATGATGATCATAACGAACTTGCAGTAACTGAACCAAAAATAATAATAATACTGAAAATAAAATTCACAGACACTTTATTATTATTATATGAATGTTGTATTGAATATATTTACAGCGCATAATGAGAATTAAATGATGGCAATTAACTTTTTAATATTTAATATTGATACTCTGTAGCTCCCGAGCTTACAACATATTAAAGATTGTGAAATTTTGTTTGGTTTTCGGACAGACGCACAATGGTGCTAATGAAGTTCCTACAACAGCAAAAGTCAATTTTGAAACTTGCTAATTAAGCCGATATTTTTTACTTTTTCGATAGCTAATAGAATACCAGATTTTTTTGTATTTTTTTTTTTGGGATGACTCTTCAAATTGCCGCAGTTGTGAGCTGTCAAAGTTTGCATTCGTAATAACACGTGCGTGAATTTGTTCTAACAATTTCGAATAGTAAACTTTAAATTTAAAAAAGAGGTAAAATATTCGAATATTATCCAATCTTTTGATTCGAAAAAAAAGTTAAAGGTTTAATAAAAAATATATGTCTGTGAACTGTGCTTATTTGTGTTAGTGATAATTACTAGTTTAAAAACCCTCTTCGATAGACGGTATTTTCTAATGTACTATAAACTTCTTTAGAGTAAAAATAACATAAGGCCGGCTGGGTCCAGCTTGATTCTTGGTTTTTTTTTGTTAGTACTGTCCATCTTGAATATAAATTGTCAAACATCAGCTGCCACTTTTTGCAGGTATTCAAATAATTTTGTTTTTTTGGGAACATGTCAGTGCAAAAGCAAGTTCTGTTTGAAGTTTTACACAAAGTAAAAAGAATTTAGCTGTTGAAAATTATTTACTCATATGATTGATAGAAAAAAGTACGGTAAAGATGAACACAAAAAATTTTCAAAATCAATTCGCGAATTTTACAAAGGACTTGCATCAAAGGGTCTTACTCCCCATAGGAATGTCTGAGGAGGCTCATGAAGCGCAAAATAAAGACTTTCGCGAATATCGTCGAAACCATACTATGGAAGATTTGTTTCATGATTTGTTAATATCGTCGGAATAATAAAAATCAGTGAGAAAATAAAAAAAAAATGAAACAAAAAAAAATAAAAAATAAATTAAAAAAATTTGAAAAAAAAAAAATTTTAGAAATTAGGTGTTTTCTTTTACTAAATAAAAAAATTTAGACAGCCAACCCAAGTGCCATACTTTTCAAGTTATCAATTTTGTGGCGCCCGGAACTTTATTAACACTACTGTGAGACGTACGAAAGATCAGCCGGTCATGACTCAATAGCTCCCCAAGGTTGCGTTAAATAATCCCCGAAATATGCATATGGTATTTATATTTGCTTTGTTACTTTTTTTTATAAAATTTAGTAATTACATTTTATGAGTATTTCTACTGTAAGATGCATATTGTATTTGCAATCGTAGTTTAGCCGCATTAAATAAACCGAAGAGTACTTAGGTGTAAAAAAAATTTTAAAAATGGTCGCGCAAACAGATAGAGAACTTCTGTTAACTTTAAAATAGCTCTTAAGAAGCTTCACCCAGAAACAGCGGGTTGATATTGAACAAAAATAAAATCTTTACCTACTTTAAAAATGTTTATGCCAGAAATCGATCCTTTCATTTTTGATGATTTTTATATATTTGACAGAGCTACCTGCTAATATTCACGACGTAAAATTCTGTTTAATTATTGAGCTTTCGATATCTCTCATAAATGCTGATACTTAAATAGTTATTAGAATACACATAATATAAAATAATGCACTTATAATTATGCACTTTATTTGGTGGGAGCAGCTCGATATAGTATATTTTGTGCTATTGAAACCGAGTGAAATCATCAGAGGCAATCAGTATAGGTAACAAACGCAATTGATGCGTTTTAGCCGAATCGCTACTCCAAAAATGGCTTTGATTTCACTTTTATTTGGTATATTTTTTATTGCCAACAATATAGCGAACTAGACTTTTCAAACCCTGCTCGTAACAAGAAATATTATTATTCGGCTGTGCTCCGGAAAACGAATCCGAACATTTTATTCGAACCTTTTTATTCGGATTCTTTTTGAAACTACTTGTTTGGTGCTCCCAATTTCGGTTTGAAACCGTATGTTCTGTTGCAAGAGAAATTAAAACTAATTGTCGTAATATGTTTAAAAGTGTACGTATTTTATACTGAAATAAATTTTTTGTAATATTCTTTAATAGTTTCAGACTCTATTCAAGCCAATTTCAAGTTAAATAATTTTTTTTTTTTGGATATATATTTTTGTTGGCAATCAACCGATACTAATAACGTTATGATACAATATTGAGTACATGAAATTAATCGCTACACATAAAATATAATTGTAATTATAATATAGTGTGTGATAGGAAGTTAAATTGATAAATATTTTAATTTATTTTTTTTCTGAATCAACCCAAAAAGAGCAGGCACAACCGAGTTTTTATATGGTCGGTGTCTTGCATAGAAATATGTTCATGTCTTAATTAAATGGTTCATGTCTTACTTAAAAAAAAAAATTTCCCATGTAATGCTATTCTTCACAGTCGTGGATGAATCCCCTCGAAGGTGTAGAGCTGTGCTATCAAATCCGAATCCGAATAAAATTGTTCGTTTTCGTTTACCGGAGCATTGTCGATTATTATTATATTGATATGTCTCCGATCTAGAGTAAGATTTGCGCGCTCAAAGTTTTGTTATCTGGCAACTCTGTTCATTTGTTGCTTTTGGCATATGATTCCTTTTTTAAACGTTTCTTGGATCAGTCGATTTATTGCACTTTAAGTTGCCACATGTGGAAAGTCGTAAAAATTTAATGGATCTGCGGCTTGTTTGAGGTTAGCCTTAACACCCGCTTGCCAGGAAACATCAAAGTGCCCGCGTTTTTCCGGCTGTTTGTTTGCTTTGTTTTTGGCTAAATGTTTTGTGTTTCACGCGTGTACGCACACTTATACATGTATGCACACACGCACATGTAGAACTGGCATGTATCCACACATACACGAATGTACTACATAGAAACTCTACTAAGCAAATATTTTCTTGTTATACACTATACTCAAAGGATAAAGAGTATATTAAACTATTGCAAAAAATATAATATTGCTTTTTGGTGCAAACACAAATCCCATTATACCAAAAGGAAGTATACCCAATAAACTGTTCAAAAGTAATCGCTTTTCATAAATTTTTGAGAATTTAAAAAAAAAGTTTCTGTTTGGAACTTCTACAATGTACAATGTACCCGCGTAGCCAGATTTTGGCCAAAAGTCCCCCAGAAGAAAGTCAAAATTTGGACAAAATGACAATTTAATATGGGTTTACATATATTAATCTATACTGGGCAAAAAAAATTATTAAATTACATTGAGTGATTTTTAAGTTATTGGCAATCAAAGTTGATATTTTGTATTTTATGAGCTTTCACGATAATTTACAGAAAAAAAAACAAGCATTTACTATGATACATGTAGCTACGAAATCTTCATTCACTTTATTATTTATAAATATTACTTCAGAAAAAAAATAAAATTGAGCTTAAAAAGTTTTTCGTTTTAAATATATTCGAGTAAAGATTTTGTTAGTTTTTTTACCATTTGCCTAATTTGCTTTAAGGGTACCTCCGACTATCACTCGATATTTGATCGAAAAAAATTTTATAAATATTGTTATATATTTTATAAGAAAATGTAATTCTTCACGATTATCAGAAATTGAATTTTGTATCTAAAAGTTGAATTTTAAAAATTCACCCCAAGAAATTTTACTATTTTTTGAATTTCTTAGCTGCCTAAAAGTATGCTTTAATAGTCATTTATACAAAAGTTGCACCAAAATTTAAAAAAAAACAGTACAATTTGAAAATTTTATAGCATACTTACAAAGATGGAAATCAAAAAATGTAAATATGGATTTTTAAATTTTTTTTTCGGAAATTAACAGAGCTTGCCAAAAAAAAATATAGCTTTTAAAAACCAGATTGAGACGAGGAGGAGACAGAAAGCATCCAACACCTGCTTTGCGACTGCCCGGCGCTTCTAAGAAGACGAACTCAGTTTCTGGGAAAACCGTTCTTTGAGGATCTGGGTAGTCTGGCTTATGTGCCAATTGCGGATCTGGGTGCGTTTGTCGAATCCTCAAAATGGATTTGTAATAGGAGAGTCTTAGGGGATTAGGGATGTCCTACAGTTTTGATCCTACACCCCCCCCCCCCCCCTTTCCAACTCCTTTCTTCCTTCTCTCAAATTAGGGAACTCAATGGACCTCATGGGCTCTGGGTGATCTCAGTTAATCTGAGCTGCCTATTCAACCTAATCTAACCTTTACGAAAACGTGTGTAAAATTTCATCAGTCTAAAAAAAATTATTATGGAAATGCCAGATTTTTGACCAAAATATGACAATCTGAGCCCACAGTGCAATGAAGGAAATAAGATTTGGCATAGTTGAAGATTTCCGTTACAGCAGATTCCCTTCATTCCCAGATTTCCCCACATTTTTAACATGAACATATTTTAACCCTGGAAAGCTAACATATTTTTTTGTCGTTAAAAGATAACGATACGTCGGAGCGACGTATGTTATTTTTTACATCCATAAAAGACATTTTTGAAAGCAATTTTAACCGATTGTTGTTAAAAACCTTTAGAAATGAATGAAAAAAATGAAAATGTCCCGCAGACGCACATTATCTTTTTTTCGGGTTAATAATGTCACTGGTTTTATTATGAAGAGACCATAAATCCCAACTATGCCCTATGCTCCAAATAGGAGTTAAAGGAACATATATATACATATATATATATAAATCCCAACATGTTTGGATCTCTTTGGATTGTTTGAAGAAAGATTCTACACTCTAAAAAATGTTTGCTCCTTCGTCACCAAACAGAAAGAATAGGCTTTTCTGTGAAACGAAAGTTTTCGTCACCCGGACTCAATAACCTCTTCATAACCTTCAAGAAAAGACTTTTGCTAACGGTTTACTTGATGATCCAACAAATAGAAGACTTCCTTTTTTATTGCAAAAGTTTCTACTGCATTCTTACTTCCTTACTTGCCAAATTGTTTTGCGGTTTAAAATTTACGAGGGAACGATGTCGAATTTTTTTTTTTGTGAAACTATGTGTATACCAAAATATGAATAATTGAATATCCTTAAATGCATTAAGCTTTCAAGGGTGCAGGGTATATTTTATTCAGAATTTCCTACTTTATCCGGTCCACTCACTTTTTTCATGTTTATACTTTTGTTTGCTCTAACATTTTTTTTTGGACTCTACTTGACTTTTGTCTATTTTCCAACTCGTTGGGATCCAAAGTCATCATCATTAGCTTTATGCCACTGCGTTGTAAGTTTGTTTGTGGTGTGTATATATATGTACATGTGTGTATGTGTAATTAGCCTTTTCGTTGTGCCACTTGCAGCCAGTGGCAGAGTGTGCACCTTGTGGAGACTCACTCATAAGTACTTATAAGCCAGCTTTCCACTTGCCGCACTTAAATTTATACTACAGCTACTACCAAATTCTTAATTAAAGCATAATTTATTTATTGGCATACTTAAGGAAACTGAGGCTAAGGCTGGCCTGGAAGTTCAAAGCCATTTAATTTAATTAGAAACAGTGGCAAAGTTATTGGCTTAAGGGAAAGGCCGAAAGACGCCTCCCAATGGCAAACAGTCAGTCGCATCTGTTGGATGCAATCATTAGAGCTAGTCAACTGGTTAAGACGGGGTGACTCTTAAAATGATTTACTATTAAGCTACATAATAAGAAAATATGTTGCTGCACACAAACAGTCCATGCCAGCTTATTAAATGAAATTTATGAGTTCAAGGTTTTCCTAAATATTAAAAATATTAAAAAAAGTTAAACAACACTGTCGGGGTTTTTAAATTTTCCGTTGTAATGTGACAAAAAAATAAGAAATAGACTTTGTCATGTCCAACTATAATTTGGCTAAATTTTTGGGGTTTTCATCCTCCAGTCCACAGTGGGCTAAATTCACTTGTTTTTGGAAAAAATAAACACGGGCTAGTATATTTGTTTAAGCTATAATTTCTTAAGGCGCATACCTAAAGCACAAAAATTCCATAAATAAAAGTGATGACAAGCCTAAAATTTTGAAAAGCTTGTAAACTCTGATCAACAAACAGATGGCTGCTTACTCAAGAAAAGCAAGAAGCGTAACTTCAACTTTAAAATAGAATAACTTGGGGTGGACGGAAGAGTTTAATAAAATTTGCAAAAATAGATGATGGTATGAATAACAAAAATATTATAATATAAATGGTTTAAAATTTGTTGAATGCTTTCATTGTGAATTGGTTTTGTGTGGTTCTTAGTAATTGAAAATTTTACAAAAATACATATGTTCTGTTTATCAAAAAGCAACTTTCGACTTATTTCATCCAACATGTTTATATGTCAAAACATTTTTTAAAACTTTAACATATCATCAACCCTTTTATCCAAAATTTTGCCCATGCTCCGTACAATTGTTGGATTTTGGGAAAGTTTACGTTCAGTCACGCCTCCCTGTTTAATGTGTGTGGCTCGACAGCAAACTTTCTAGAATGGATTCTAAGCAAATTACTTGCAAGTACTTAAGCGTTGATCCAAAAATAGTTACGTCTCTACAATTACATATCTTCAATTTTACCCAATATATATTATGAAAAATCTATCTCAATGCCAAAAAAGTAACTTATATTTAAATTAATATTTATTACTACGTCAACTGTATTTTAATAATTTAAATGATTATTGTTATTTTTGAATATAAAAACCAGAGCTCGCAAATAACAGTTGACAGTTTTTCGTTCTCAAAAAATAACCCTTATTTACTGAGTCTTTGAGCAATGTCTCAGAGAGCAACCGTTCACATTGCTCTTTTAATAAATCGATCTGCGCTCAACGAATAACCGATATTTTTGTTTCACTTTTGTTCTGGTTATTCGCCAACCGTTTAGTCGCGAGAGAAAAAATAAAGGTCTTTTGCGTTTGTATGCGTGTATGTGAGTGAGGCGTCTGTTTGGGCTTGTTAGTAACATATGTTTTTCAAGGCACGGGCAGACCATGGTATAATAAGTAAGGTAGAGTAAGTTTGACGCGTCGTTCTCTTTGCTGGGGCCATATTTTTCATTCAAGCATGCATAGATTTATAAACGAGTGTCAGTGTGTATGCGTCAGCTTGTGTGTTGCTTCTCTCTCTCTTACATTTTTTTGCTCTCACAAAATTTATGGCCACGAGTTCGGCAAACTTACTCTACCTTACTTATTATACCATGGGGCAGACTTTAAATCGTTATAACTTGGAAACTACTAGAGATACTTACGCGATTTAAAAACCAGTCTTGTGTACTTTTTGAGATCTACAATTTTTTTATAAACTCCAAAAACAAAAAAGGGCAAGGGTGTGGGTAAAAATATGAAAAACTGCGTTGTTTTGACTTTGGCGCCATCTACCGCCGAAAATGTGAACTTCTGGGTATACCTTCCAATACAAATAAAACTCGAAATTCAATTTTGATCATTTTTTGCCTTGAAAGTTTTTTTGTACAACTTATAGAATTCGAGATATATGGACCGACACAAAAAGTGCAGCATTCTTAACAAAGCAAATTAAAACGTAAAAGACCGCTTGCGCTGAGCATTTATTTTTTCGGTTGGTCTCATGATGCTTAATGTGCGAGCACTCAATCGGTTCGCTCTCAATAAGATGTTATTGAAAGAGCGTAGCAAGAATTGCTCAACTGTTAACACTCAGCTGAAAACCGAAATAAAGCGAAGCGAAGTGTTATGCTCAGAAAGAGAGCAAGCGTGCATGGATTTTTCGGTTATGGTTGCCGTGTAGACCGCAAAGGAAAAAACGGTCGACTGTTATTTTGCGAGCTATGATAAAAACACATTTTTTTCTCAATGTTTCCAGTGTGCAATTAGAAATTATGAAATTAACAAAATTACGTATACGCAATGTGGCCTTATAAGGCCGCTAAAAAAGGCGTGATCCATGTGCGCAATATTTATTAGTTCAACTGTACCATACTTATGTTTGAAAATAACTACAGATTTTTCTCTAAATTTCCAATGTACAATCTAAACATATCTAAAAAAAATTACGTATACGCAATGTCGCCCTGTAAGGGCGATAAAAGAAGTGGTGGCCAGATCAATAAAAAATCTTTTACAAATGTTATGCTTGTTATCATTTTTAAACCCATCTATTTTTAGCTCTTTAAAAGCATTTCTCCATTTTTTTTCTCAATTTTGCCCATTGTGCAATGATCTAAAAATGTGGTATAAAATTGGTGTTTATTTAGGTTTATTGTGAGAACATACTCACTCACATCAATCTTTAAAGATATACATTACAAAAAGATGGCGTACGTTAAATGTACGGGTATACAGGATACAGGGTATACCCTGTACCAATAATTAAGTTCGCTATATTGCTTAAGCACTCTTAAAGACAATTGATTGCCAAATTTGGGTACGATATCTTCTTAAATAAACGAAACACAAGGAATTTTGTGCAAAAAAAACGTTTTTTTGACCGATTTGTCCTATGGGTGCTATATGATATAGTCAAACGATTTTGATAAAATTTGGTACAGTGTTTTCGAATGCCAAATTTGGTTACGATAACTTCATAAACAAACGAATTATCCATCGAAAACTTTTTGTTTTTTTCGAGGTCCTCTGAAACACCCGTATGGGATCTATAGAATATAACCCCGATATCAAAAAAATAAAATAAAAAGTTTGGTTGCTCTAGCTCTGACCATCTCTGAGATTTAGGCGTTCATATAGTCGGACAGACGGACGAACGGACAAACGGACATGGGTATATCAGAGAAGTCGACCCTGATCGTAATTTAGGTAACTTTGGGGGGTCTCCGACATCTCCTTCTGTATGTTACATACATTTTCGGCTTGCACAAACTTAATATACCCTTTGTACCATACGGCACAGGGTATAAAAATGGCGTATGGATCGAATTGTTATGGTTCGAGATAAAATTTTTTTCACAAAACGTTAAATAAAATATAAAAAATAATACAAAAACATAGAAAAAAAAAATGTTGTATTTTTTAGGAGGAATAACTCAGAATATGTATTTTATAAGTTTCTTTGTTTACATTTAACTTTTTATTTTGAACAATCAATCCTGCCATTTTTATTTTACTTATAAAATTTGCTGTTTGTTTTCAGACAGATTGCAAATAACAAAACATTAAAAAAAAAAAAATAAATTTAATTTTGTTTCCTCACGTAAGGTAATACTTATATTTATGCTTAGTTCAACATAGAAACAAGCATAAACACAATGCAATTACTGCCATGACTTCAAAAAAAATAAATAGAAAATCAAATAGAAATGCAAGCAGCATATATTTCTTGAAATCTCGCCATATTTATATTCATTGCACAATCTTCTTAGAAACAGAAATATTTTCATAGTCATTTAGCTAGCGCAATCCTCCAAGAAGCTTAAATAATATTTTCACTGTCATTCAACTGCAATTTTAAAATTTAAAGCGTTTCAAAAAAAATATCTATCAAAAAGCATTTTAGATAGAACTTTAAGAGCTATCTACTGCTGCTATAGATGTTGACGCATCAATCTGCTTTTCACACATATTTACTCATGGCTGTTGTTTGGTACCCATCGTATAGATGTATTTTGCATGCGTAAGTAAACATACGTTAGAACCTACGAAAACGTGTCCTTGTTTTTTGTTGTTATTATTTTTGTGACGTATGCAAAATATCTGCAAAGGTAATTCAACTAAAATAATAAATGACAAAAACGTGACTACACATTTGTCTGGCTGCTCTTGTTGTTGTTGCTCCTTTTTTTGTTGTAGCTGCTTTGTTTCTGTTGCTCCTTTTTTTTGTTGTTGTTGCTGTAGCTGGTTTACTTGTCATTTTTAGCGAAAGAAAAATCTTTTTTTTGATGGCAGCTGTGCCTTTGTGTGTGCCTGTGGGTGGTGCTGTGTATATATGTGTGTGTGTGTGTAGTTTTAAGTTTGTGCACAGGTGAAGCCTTTAAAATGTGTAAGTGTGTGTGTGCTTACGAGGGCTGCCATCTATGTTTCTGATAAAGGCAGATATAGAGTTGCCACATCATATTTGATAATTGGTTTGTAAAATTTTCCCTTTCCCACTCGTCGACGATGAAAAATCTCCATAGATGAGACTTATATTTTATGTTAGGGCAATGTTTCAGCATTCAAAACCCGATTTTTGTTTTATCCTCAACGTAAGCACAATCATAAACAAAAAATCCTATATTTTTGGTGAAATCTTGAGATTCCGTGTACTCATGGTGATTCATTCAGTTACTAGTGTTAAATGGACAGTTCGAATGTCATGAAAAGGAGCTTATTTAAAAGGTAATGACTCTTACTTTCTATAACAAATTCAAATATTGAAGAGTGAACCACTTTTCAAAGCTTAAATGCAGTTAAAAGTCACAAAAGAAAATTCCTTCGAAAAAATTATAAGTATATTTTTAATTTTTATCAAAAATTCAATAAATCAGTCATTTCGAATCATAAAAAGACGACACTAAACAGAAATCGCATCTACATATAATGACCAATAACGTGAAAAAATATGAATAGTGGTTCTGTGCACGGCGGGCACTAGGAAATTAAAGATTATCCGCCGTTAAACAAAAATATTCATAAAAAAATTTCGGTTTCGGTACCATGGCCTAGAACTGAAAATTTCCAAGGAAATATCAATCAATCAGCCGTGCTCCGGAAAATGAAAAATCCAAACCGAGCAATTTTATTCGGATTCGTTTTTGCGTGCTCCGGAAAACGCATTTTTTTGTCGATAACTTTCGTTTTTATTTTCGATAAATTTGTAAATTTCCCTAATTTTTTCGATAAATTCTAATGTTGTGTTGCCGCATGTTGTTTACATTTCATTTTTATTAAAATATTGCTAGTTCTTTATTATTCTATCTTTTAAATAAAATTACACAAAAATATTACTAAGCAACAATATTTATTAAGGTTAAACACGACTTAGCTAATTTTTGTTACAAGGGAAATTTTCTTTGTGTAACGTGGGAACCCTGTCGCACTTATCGGCCATGTGTTCATACAATCATGTATATAATAATATATAATTTTTTAAATATTCTTAGATTCAATTTATGCCAACTTCAAGTTGAATATTCATTGAAAATTATTTTTAATTATTTTTTTTCTGACTCAACCCAAAAATTAGCATTCTTTGTGCAAAAGGAATTTTTTTTGTTTGTGTTGATACACATTCAACTTGAAGTTGGCATAAATTGAATCTAAGAATATTTAAAAAATTATTTCAGTATAAGATTCGTGCTTTTTAAAACCTATTTTGGCAATTCGTTTTAATTCCTCTTGCAACAAAACATTCGTTTTCAAGCCACATGAAAAATTCGTTTTGGTGGAATTGGGAGCACCAAACATTCGTTTTCAAAACGAATCCAAATAAATTGTTCGAATTCGTTTATCGGAACACGGCTGAATATATCAAACTGTTTAACCTGACCGACTGACTGCCCTATCCTATTGGCGGTAAAAGCACAGCCCAAAGAGAGCTGCAGGATTGCAATTTTGCATGGAGTTTTTAAAATAATTTTGGTCAAAGTTTGTATGGGAAGAATTTTTTTCCCTAAATACTTTGGCACAGGTGAAGGAAATGGCGGAACAAAGTTTGTATAGGGAGAGATCTATAGTCAATCGACTTATTACTATGGGATGTCAAATTTTGTATTTGGTGCGTCACGATTTTAATTACTTATATTTTTTATTTTTTTTTAAAATATCGCCTCCAAATGGTGGTGATAGTGTGTCAAAGTGATGGTAATGGTGAGTCAAATTTTGTATTTGTGGATTTTGGAATATTTCCCCCCCAAGTAGCTGTAAATTAAGTAAAATTTTGTATTTGGGGATGGTCAAAGGCAACTATATAATTCTAGCAAATATTTTCAATAAAATCAATTTTAAAATAAAAATTCATATACCAACATTTTGTGGGAAATTTTCAGTTAAGGTTTTTTGCTGCCTGATGAGCGGTTGAAAAGTCAAAAACCCATTCTTCAGAGGCACATTATTCTATGAGGCAGAATGTTTCCAAATGGTGTACAAGTGAAGGCATAAAATAAAAATACACAAAAAAAAAACGTTACAAATATAAAACGTGTTTCCGCAACAAAAAGCGCAACCCTCGCATGTGTCTCAAGCTGTATGGCACTAATCCTTGGCAACAAATCCCAACATGAACAAATCGTGCCTCAGACGAAACACATTGTGCGGCGTCATATTCTTTACACTCCCCTTTCTTGATATTATTTGAGGCTAAGCCTTTAATTGTCCTTACGAAACCCACAAGTTGCTATATAATCATAAAATCTGTTATTATTGTTAACCTCAAGTAAACATGATTATGAGTTGTGATTATATACAAAGAATCTTATGGCATGAACCTTAACCAAAGTTTTGAACCTTGTACAGTTTTGGGAGAATTGACAAATACGAAACGGTTCTTAGTGCACTGCTAAGCAAAGGTTTGATGGCTGTTGTAAAAACGTTTGGATTGAAAAAATCATTTGGAAAAAGATTTGCTTTCAATTTGTTTTTAAAATTCAAAAGATTTGTTTTTAGAAGATAGCTTATCGGACCCCTACGCGGACATTATTATAGCATATGGGAGTTACAGATCTTTTTGTTAAAAGCATTGAACATGTGTTAAATATAATTTTTGTGACTGGCCTGCTTTGCTTAAAACCAATCTTGTATCTGGGTAAGTCAGGAATGTATTTGAGGAATTATGGTTAAGGAACTGAAATTTTAATAATGACAACACGCATAAATCCCATCTTTACAATTTATATGAGGCCACATTGCGTATACGCATTTTATTAAAGTATTTTTTTGCATGCCAATCAGCTGCTTGTTAATCAGAGTTCAATTTTAGGGTTGCCATCACATTATTTTTATTTTAGTTATGGAATTGTTTTTCTCCAGGAATGCACTTTAAGAAAATACAACTAAAGTAAAGATATTTGCTCATGAAAGAAATATCAGTCCTATGAACTATTTAACGGATGGTGTATCTGAGTTTCTTGAAGATTCTCAAATAAGAAATAAATTATAATATGAAATAAGCTTTTATTTATAGAATCTCAAAAAAAATCGAGTAACATAAAGTTTATATTTAACTTTTTGGATAGATTGAATTGCAAGAAGCTTTATATTTTAAAATTTTTGCAAATTTTTAAATGTCAAAAAGAGTAAGATTTCGCGTAAGCTCTATAGTTTTGAAATACGAACAACGCTTCGACTAATGTTATGCTAAAAAATGTCAAACTTTTTAGAATTAAATGTTATTAGTATTGCCAAGGCGCATTACATAAAGAGTCTGTCTCCTTTTTTATTTCCTGCATGGGTTTCTCACAAGGAGTTGCTCGCAGTACCGACCAGAAGATCTTTTGTACCGTACCCATAAATTAATGCAAAAGACTTTACGCTTTCCGCATGAATAGCAGAAGATCTTTTGTTGATATTGATCTAAGATGGAAAGGACTGATCCGCTCCTTTCCCATGTGACAGGATCAGCAGTCACAGAGAATATGTCCGGTGGTTCCATCGTCTTCGAGACAGAGTCTACACTCTGAAGAATTCGATAGGCCCATTTTCTGTAAATGATATCTTCCAGTGTGGTACCCAATAATAACATAAATCAATCAAAATCTAGTCTAGATCAATATAAAAGTCTATATTTAACAATGCTTTCAGATGGGTACCCCTCGGATTGGCGATTTCAAAATAAGAAGACTGCAAATCATAAAAATATATGTTGGTATTTTAGAAAATGTCGCTAAATTAAAAAAAAAAATAAAAAATAAAATATTAAATGGCAAATTTCATATTTTTTTATATGTTTACACGTTTATGAGACTAAACGTCGTTTTCGGATACTGATTTAAATTCCTATAAAAATACCTTAACGAACCAAAAATTTTGAAAACCTGCTTAAAATTAAAAAAAAAAAAAAAAGAACAATCAACCATCGCGCTAAAAATTAAACATTCTACAGTTTTGCATTCAAAATTCATAGCTCAAGTGCAAAACTTGCAGTTTTAGAGTAACAGCTGTTCACACAGTTTTAGGTGCACTGTTCGCTGTTGCTATAATTTCCAGCACAGTTTTGAGTGCACTGCGCAACTGCAAGTTTGAGTTGTAAATATTTACACAGTTTTATTCACATTTTGATTTATTTACACTTAATATTTATACAATTTATTAGAATTTTTAACTAAATGTTAACTTTTTATACATATGCATATTTAAAGATGATAATTTACAAGCTAACTAAATGTAGCTGAACTAAAAACTAACAAAGATATCAAGTATTTTCATCCAACTAACAGACTGACTGACTGACTAACTGAAACTTTGTGCAACTTACAAAACGCGGCAAGTTGGCAAAATTTTGTTGCAATCAACGGCAGCAGGATTAATTTCAAAGCAAAATATTTGTGGCAGACAAACCATGAGGAGGATGCACTGTCTGCGGAACAAACAGGGTCATCATAACTTATGGATGGCACTTGATTCGCTTTACGCGCTCGGTTCGGGCGCTCCGTAAAGCAAATTGTCCAATTTCAATTTGTTGTTGCTGTTATAGCCGCTTGGCGCACCGTGTCCGGGACGTCCCCAAAATGCTTCGAATGTGTCAAAGTGCTGGTTGCAGAGGTCACGGTCCAGCTGTTTGGAGACACTAACCGAGCGACGTTTCTGGGATATTTGCACATTCAAGTCGTGCAGATAGCGCATATCGGCGGCCGTTTGTATCCTGCAGAAGTGGGCGTAGGGGCGTGACGCAGGAATAGAGCGTGGGCGGCATTTAACGTTGTTTGGTTGTTTTTGATTAGTCGTTGGATTTTACGTTACGTATTTTTTGCATTTGGGATTACGTTGCCGAATGGAACGTTTGAAAGTTGATTTTTGTGGGTTGTTGTTTCATTTTGCACGGGGATACATAGAAGATTGGTATTATGATTTGGATTTGCTTGTTGTTGAGTTTTGTTTTTTTTTTTTTGTTTTTGAGAAGTTGATTTGTTTATGGTGATTGGGTTTGCTCTTTTGGTTGCTATACTTTCACTTGTATTACAATGGATATTTTCTTGCTGTTATGCGCATAGAATGAGCCAAAAGAAGTGGTATATAGAGAAACTATTAAAAACAAAATTACATACACAAAGGTGCAACTTTTTTTTGCGAATTTCTTTGGTTTTTTTTCAATTTCTGAGCGTAATGAAATGAGACTTTGAGAATTTCGCAGAGCAAGCAAATGAGAAACTGAAACAGAGTCAATTGTTGTGCTTTACTTAAAGCTAGACATGCTCACGAGCCAGTGGCGGGATAGGTCTGGCTATTGGGGGATCGATTCTCCCGTGGTAGATTCAAGGAACCCTGGGTTACTTCTTAAATTAAACTAGCTTACGATAAAAATCTATGTACGTTTGTTGCTCTTCTATCGAAATATTTTAAGAACACGAGTGAGACCTCACAACCTTTATAGCAAAATGATTAGGACGACAAAATTAATTCCCTTAGCAGGGTCCGCCTGTCCATTCTTCCTTCCAGTCGGCCTGTATTGTCTGCTTCTCTAAGAGCAAAAGGTGCGCCTTATAGTCTCGTTCTTCACTTTTATATTGTATATCCTATACCTAAGAAAACAGACCCAATCATTATTTCATTTTTAATTTAATTGGTTTTATCCCAACCTCAAAAGACCGAACAAAACGAGGGATTTTTGGTAGCTATCTCAAAAAAAAGGTCTCTAGGTTTTGATATCAATATCGTCGGACATCGAGACCCGATTCTTATGGTATTTTTTGGGGTTAAGTATCACATATCGATTTTCAAGCTCAGAGGCCATACCGTGTCTTGCATATGTTTTTGAGGTTAGAAAAACCCCAGCACGTCAGGATTCTCACGTAACTTCAAGAAATACTCTAAAACAAGGCGTTTTGGACGTTATCTCGGAAAGCCTACGTGCTGTGATCCTTTTGACTTTGGACCCCAAAAACTTAAAAAAAAAATTAAAAAAATTGCCGGACAACCTGTCTCGAAACAAATTTTTGTAGGGATTTTTGAGGTTAGGGCAGAACCTAGACCCGTAGGACCAATTCTTTCTTTCTTTGCGGATTCAGCACGTCAGAATACATAAGAAAACTTTTTCAGCCGATTATAATAAAAGCTATCATCCTGAAATCGTGACATGAGGACTTCATTACAACTGTCCAACTTTGGAAGAATCTTCATTCTATACGATTATTTAGTTTGCTTTGAGCTGAATTTGATTCGTAGAGGTAAAAATAATCCTCAGGCAATTAAGTTCACAAAATTATCAAAGAAACTGCAAATATTCGATTTAAATAAAAAAACTATCAAATCGTACAAAATCAAGATATTCAAATATTCGAATTAAATAAAAAAAAAAAATTGCATAATCGTACAAAATCGATCTCGATATGGTTCGTGGAATTATTTGATTTTTATGTATAACTTCATACAAAAAGTTTTTCTAAATATTCAAGTACTAATAACTCGATAAATAATAGCACTTCTTAAAAAAAAGGGGGGTAGGTTAAAATCGTAGAGATCCTCTAAAAAATAAGTTAAAACAATCAATATCGAAGAAACTATTTCTTTTTATCTTTCACTTGCATTTACACCACATTAGAGACTTTCATATATACTCCCCCATCGCCAAAAGCTACCTACGCCACTGACACGCACACTCTCTCTCTCACACACACGCACATACAAAACACAACACATCTATATGATAATTTAAGAACTAGCGTATGTGCAGGGTGAGTCGCTTGAGGCAGCAACCTGTGGCAGCACAGGAGCAACTGCAACATGCCATTTTGCAGTTCAAATTCTTTGGAAGCCTCTTCATATGGCTGATGTTCTTGATGATATTCTTGATGTTGTTGCTATTGTTGTTGCTTTTGTTCTTGATGTTGTTGTTGTTGCAGTTCTGAGACTTGTGCTTGTTTGCGTACCTATCATGCGAGGGTGTCCGCTTGGTCACATCCGTGCTGGACAGGCTGATGGGTCTATGTAGCGCCCGACGTCGAGCCAGCAGTGGCACCAGTTCCACACCACCGCCCGTTGTCGTGCTGGCATCTGGTGTGGCAGTATTGGTGCTGGCTGTGGTTGCCATGCCACCGCAGTGTCCGGCCATTCGTGGACACACTTTCACATGTTTGATTTCTTGTGGCTTTAGTGGCAGCTGCGGCTTGGGCGGTGAGTTGAGCGCAAAATGCGGAATTTTCTTTAGCGGCTTTTGTGGGCTGTTCATGGCGGGGCAGTTGCAGGTGCACAGCTCGCAGCAGCGTTGCAGCTTCGGCGGTTTGGAACGGGATTTGCGAAATGTGGGCTTTTCTGCAGGCGTCACTGGGTTGTCCTGGTCCAGCTCCTTGAGCATTTCCTTGTTTGTCCAGCCCTAAGGTGAGCGAAAATCATAAGGAAGGTCAAAAATAAGTGTGTGTAGAATAAACACGGCTTTTTTTTTAGAAAGCAGTCCTTATATTACAGAAAATCAAAACTTTATAATTTTCACGCACGAACAAGGGCAGCTAGAGACTCTTGCCGTCATATTGTGACAAAATGTTAAACCACGGGCAGATTTTTGGATATTATGATTGTATTGCCTTCAAATCTCCACGGAAAATAATCTTAGTCAATAGTTGCATAATGATCTGGTTAAGTTTGTCACATTTTTGTTGCCAAATTGACATTTTTAAGACATATAATATGACAAAAGAATGTTTAACTTGCTGTCTGCAAACTTGTTAAGATACTCTTTTCATAAGATAAGACGTGAGTTTCAAAAAAAAATAGGTGTCATATGAAATGTGGCAACAGTTGCCATGTGACGAATATATCGAATTGTACTGCCACTTGTACTCAAACAATGTAGATTCTGAAAGATCTTGGACTGTCATATTCGTTATATGACATCTTTTGACAACGTTTATTTTACCAAAAAATATGCCACCAAATGGCAAAAGTTGTCGTATAACGAATATGACAAATTCTATTGTCACTTTTATAAAAAAAGATTAAGGTTTTTGAAAGCTCTTGGGTTAAATATATTCGACATATGACATAATTTACCAAAGTGTTTCACCAAAAAATATCCCACTAAATTGTAAAAGTTGTCATATGACTAATATGACAAATTATATAAAAGTTTTAGATTTTTGAAAGCTCTTAAATTATTTTCCAACTATTTTGTTTAATAGAGCTTGGAACTCTTCAATAGTTCCATAGAACGAATATGACAATATTATAGGTGTTCATAAAGGCGGACGGACGGACATAGCTCAATCGCTACCCGAGGTCACATATTATTATGATAAGCATTTTAGTATAAAGGACGTGGTGTCTGCCACGCCTCCTTCTGTCTGTTACATACATCAAGTATACCCTTTGTACTTATAGAAGCAGGGTATAAAAATTGTATTATCGATAGTGCTATCGAGAAAATCGATCGTCTTAATTTATTTCCCTAAAGGCCTATACGCCGCACGAAATATTTCGCGCGTAATCGCTTAACTTCATATAAAAAAAAAATCCCATTTGGGATATTTTTTTTTATATGAAGTTTTGTCATTCCGTGCGAAATATTTCGTGCTGCGTATAGGCCTTAACTAATTAATTTTTTCTTCTATTTTATCTATTCTTCTTCTATGCCGTTGCAGCCCAACAAAACTATCGATCGATATTATATTACACATTTTGTTAGCCCTGCCAAATCCGATCGATTTCTGCTCTATACTTTGATGTCGTAAATTCCCAGGTTTGACTAAAACTTTTAATCAAGGAATTAATTCAAAATTCAATCGGTTGTTATTGCTACCATAGTGGAAAACGATGATATTATTGACCCTGCCATAGAGCGATTGTTTCTTGGGGACACTATCGATTGTTTTTCTTTAACGAAAACATCGATTGAAAAGCTCTTTTGCTGAAAGCTTGGTTAGCGTAGCTTCAACAAAAAATATCGATAACACGACAACCGCTATCAACTCGATACTTATTCCTAGTGTGTTCCTGTACTTACCAGCGATTTCATAAAAGTGTTGCCCACTTCCTTGGGACTGCGCCAAGGCTTGCCACCCGGCCCCGCCTTGCCCCATGGATCTTTGTTGGGCTGTTTCGAAAAGACAAAGTGCAACCAATTAGTAAGGCCAAGCCCATGGGCATGTAATAACTGCGCTCACCGGCTTTTCCAGCTTGGCCTGTAGCTTCTTCTTCTGTGAGGCCAATTTCTCTTGGTTCGCCATTTGTAGCGGGCATCTGTCTGTCTCACTGACCACAATCTTGTCCAGCACTGGCTTGCCTTTACAAGGCGGTGATGGCTTGTAGCGCAGCTCAATGTCCACGTGGCCTTGATTGCGAAACGACATTGAGGGATGCTCTTTGAGCGTGATGTGCAGTGTCTCACCATTTTTGGCTGCCAAAGCCACGCTGGGCTTATGCGTCAAATCCCGCTCACATATGGTCACCGTGCTGCTGCGCGGTCCGCTCTCCTGCAAATGATGTATGGAATGTGCATGCGGCAGTCTGGCGCCCGGCGGTGGTGCAGGCGCATGATGGTGCAAATGATGATGATAGGCAGCCAGCGGATTGTTGTGGCACTTCTTCTGTGTGGAAAAGTAGTCGTTGTAGCGACAGGGCTGCAACGAGTTAATGCGATGTGCGGTGGTCTGTGCGTAAAGTGGTGACGACATTAAGGATTAAGCTGCAACTGCAAAGACATTGACTCACCACTGTTGGGGTGGAGTGCAGACCTACGGCGGTGATGTCTTTGCGGCGTACATCCATATTGGGTGCGCCGCCACCCGGACGTCCCCACGGGCAATGCTGCAGGAACAGGTCATAGTACTGCAAAATACAAGCTATGGTTAAGTCGGTGCAACATGTCAGTCTGTCACTATAAATACCACTCATATAGAGAATAACATGTCTTATGGCTTATCGATTTACTTGCAGCCTATTTTTAGGCGTCCCTCAAGTCCTGCTCACTGTGTCTGTGTGTTTATATAATTTTGTGTGTCACTGTGTGTTGCAAGCTGCTTGTTTACGGAAATTGGCAATCCAGAAATGGCACGAAGTTGCACACAGTTCGCACCCTGCCCCAAGTACCCCAGCAATGTGGCCAACACAGTCTGCGCTTTGTTTGTTGATTGTGGCAGCTTGTTTTTAGGTTGTTGTTATAGTTGCACCTTCTTCTTCTTTTCGATTTATTTCCTTCACATTCATTTTTTCACCCAGATTTTGGGCATTGGATCCGACAGTCACGCAACTTGCAACAGAGTATGCTGCATGCTACATAAGTTCCTTACTGCTTTTCCATTTGATTTGATTTGATTACTACAGTCAAAATTGTCAAAATTGTCAAAGGGTTTGTTGAACCATTTCTCAGCGGATTTATTACATGTTGCTCCAGCTGGGTCTTTGAACTCTTTATTTTATTATTGCGGGGGGTGTGCTGGATATTATGATTCATTTCTAGAAGCTCTTAGAGGAAAACCTGCTTTGTGTTCCTTACGAGTCTAGAACTTTTTTGTGGATGTATGTGAATTGTAGTCTTTTAAATGTAAATTAAATTTTGCAAAACTGTTTAAAAGTGTATGAACTTTAAAAGATTAAATTATCTTGAAAGTAAGTGCAAACGAAATGAAAGGTGTGGAATGATTTATCCACCAAAATTTCACGAAATTTAGGTTGTTACACCTTAAAGAAAACGAACAGGGCCATACCATGCACTAAAATGGTCAGGGCGAAAAAGAATATCGTTTTAGCCATCTCTGTTCACCAGTCTGTCTCAATTGGCTATTTCCCAAAGACCAGAAGTGCTGGGAAGGTAAAACTGTGCCACAAGTTGCAAGCCGAAAATGTATGTAACGTACAGAAGGAGAAGTCGGAGACCCCCCAAAATTACCTAAAGTATGATCAGAGTGACTAGAGAAGTCGATATACCCATGTCCGTCTGTCCGTCTGACCGTCTGTCCGTCTGTCCGTATGAACCCCTAGATCTCAGAGATGGTAAGAGCTAGAACAACCAAACTTTCAGATAAGATCCCTTATAATCCATAGGAGACAAGTTTATTTTATTTTTTTGATATCGGGACTACATTATATAGCTCCCATAGGGGTGTTTCAGAGGACCTCGAAAAAGCAAAAGTTTTAGATGGATAATTCATTTGTTTATGAAGATATCATAACCAAATTTGGTAATCGGAAGTTTTTTAGAAACCCCCAGCACTGTACCAAATTTTATCAAAATCGGTTGACTATATCATATAGCTCCCATAGGGCCGATCGGTCGAAAAAAAGTTTTTGATTAAAAATTCGTCTGTTTTTGGTTGTTAATGAAGGTATCATAATCTAATTTGGCAATCAAATGTCTTTTGGTGTTCGTAAGCAATTTATCGGATTTTATTGCAAGCAGTGGTACAGGGTATCCCAAAGTCGTCCGCGCCCGACTTAACGTACGCCATCTTTTTTTTTAAGCTATATACTTTAGGCTCGACGCAGAGCTTTTTTTCTCACTCAAGCTTGGATGAATATTTATTCAAGACATTTAGGAACTTCGGTAATTATAGATCAAATTTGAAACCCTTGCGTAAATTTTTCATAATCCCATTTTTTTATATGTTTTGTCCAAAGGCCTCTGTTGCTGGTACTCTGTGAGGTAATTTTTAATCGTAATCGTAATGAGCACTCCATGCAATATTTTTAAAACAGGCTTATATAACATTTTTTTTCAAGAATCTCTATTCCCTATTTTTTTTGACACAAGAAACTGCAGCAAATTACCAGATAGACTACTTTTTATTATATATTTTAATAAATAAAAGAAATTCAAAATAGTTTACAAATATTTTTAGTTCTCTTATAATTCGAAACTATCAGCATCCCCAAATTTAAAGGTTGTATCCAAAGTATGCAAAGGTTTTATATTTACTATTGAAGAGTTATTTTTATGTGCAACTTTAACACACACTATAAATATTGGATTATAACCTTATGTACTAATCGGTTGATTGCCAATAAATAAATATATCAGGGCAAAAAACCAAAAAAAAAATGTGCAACTAAAAGTATGCTATAGTTTTTTATTTTGCATTTTTTTTTTTATTTAAAAAGTTGGTATATAATGTAATTAAACTAGTTCCCTACAACCAATCTTGGCAGCTTAACCTAGATGTACATAAAAAAAAAATAAAATAAAAACCAATTATAATAGTTTTTTAAAAGTGGGCTCTTTCTGTGGCGTGCCAAAAATCTCTTTCTACTGAAGAAAATTTAAGAAATTTTGAAATCTCAGAAATGTCTATTAATTTTGTATATTTTTGGATTGCCAATACCTTAGAAATTGCTGGGCACTCTGGAATAAAACGCTCTTAGCCAATTTTTTAAAAATGTACCAAGTAAGTTTTAAAACTGACGGAGTATTTATAAATATATATTAGATAAAATGTTATTCAACGACCAACAGCATATGGCATGGGTGTGATGAAAATCAATTTTATAAAAAAAAAAAATTTTTTAATGTAGTTGAAAATATTAGAGTAATAGAATGGTAATAAATTATCACTTCCGTCTTCAACACATTTCAATGTAAAATAAAAATATTTTTTGTATAGTTTTTTTGTAGTATCGATAAATATCATACGAATTCAAAAAGAGTTTTGAAATATTCGGATAAAAAAGCCAATTTTATCCCGATTTTCCCAACATAAAAAGTTATCTAAAACTATCTAAACTATTTATTTATTCTCATATAATAAATCATGTTCCTAATTTAAATGCTCTGGGCTTATGTAATAATGAAAGAGAGTTAGATATTGTTAAAGTTCAGTGGCAGGGTGTCTCAGACTGATACATTTTTTCCTATATCCTTCAAAATTTTTAACCGATCTTAAAATTTCGTAGCATACTAGTTTACTTACAACTTTATTAGCTTACTATGCGTAATAATACGCATATTACACTATTTTACAAATTTAAGGGTCATCGAGTGATCCTTCGTATAAAAATGTTTTTTAGAGTAATTTTGGGACGATAAAAAAATTTGTAATTTTGAAAAATCGTCGAAAATTATGTTTTTTTTCTATTTTGGTTGCTTGTAACTTCCATTAACGTAAAGAGCACATCAAGCATTTTCGATCTAATCCTCTTTAATTTCGATAAAATATTTTGTTCACGATATATTGACGAATAACTGAAAAAGGGCCCAAAAACAAGTTTTCGAAAAAAATCTCGAAAACCGTTCTTAAGAAAAAAAAAAAATGAATGTAATTTTCGTGTTTCTCGACCCAAAATTACCCTAAAAAACACCTTTTCACGAAGGTTTATTTTTCGTGTAAACTAGTGTTACATACATACCATATTATGTAAACCTAGCTATTATGGTGCTTAATAAGTGTTCTTATGGATGGACTCGTGTAATTGTCCTAAAATTCGCCTGATCTTATGGAAACAGGCTTTCAATATTGCTCAATATTGTAAAAGCTATAAATTCCAAAAGGTTAGATCTATTAAGAAGTAATTTTTTTGTCCTTTGTAGTGCTATTAAAGTAACATGTTGTACTTCACCAAGTTTCTTCACATATTACACATACGCACGGTATCCTCTATGTTCTACTTACATCTTGTTTGTCCTTCTCTTTGCGTGCCACTTCCTCAGCCTTGCGACGCCTCCACATACGCAAACTCTCTTCGGCATTCTTGCGCTCGACCAGACGCTTCTTCTCATCACACCACATCAGTGGATGTTGTATGTGGTCGTGGCAAAATGTGCCCATCTCATCGCTGGTCGTCATCTCGGGGCAACAATGTTGCGCTTCTGGAAAGCGGAAGTAGCGCCACGTTCAACTAATGCCACGTTACTGAACGAGTCTCGTGCACAACCCAAACCGTCGACTGGCTGCCTGGGGATCGGTGCCTGGTACCAAAGCTGGTGCAACTTTTTTTTACCACTTTGGTTGTTGGTTGTTGTCTAGGCAGCCTGGTGGGGGGGGGGGGGGGTCTCTGCTATTTATAGTACTAGTCTAACCCATAGCCTAGGTTAAGGCGCGCGCATGACTGCGCTCACGTGAGACTGAGCCGTCTGTCCTTGAAGTTGTTTGTTAAGTTAGGCCAGGATTGCATTACATTTGCGTTACGCTCATTTCAGCATTTAGAAGGCTATTTAAATATTTTGCCAGTTTGGCGTATGGCCGTGTTTATCTACTAACCCGTTTAGCAGTTTGTTGGTTTAAACGATTTTGGCCGCTTTTGTTTGTCTACTAATACAACGCAGCTTGGACATAAAATAAATATATATGTACCAACTAAAAGTATTTTACTATGTCAGTTTGGCGGGCAAAATTGTGCCACGTTTAGTTTGACCTTATTTGTGCGATTTTTGTACCCCTTACATAATGAGTAAAAGAGTATATTAAATACATCAAAATGATTTGAGAAAGGTAGCACTTACTTTGATAAAATAGGACCAGAAATGTTTCCTATTTAAATTGAACGGTCTGTCCTAGCCTAACTTTGCATTGTTTCGTCTTGAAATCGGTGTGAAATCTAGAGATATTTATCCATTAGTTTGCTTGCCAGTTTATTTGTGAAAACACTCAAAAATGATTTGTTAATTTTTTACACTTTGTCAAGCAGAAATGCAGATATAAGAATAGAAGAAGTGCGCAAAATATTAACAAAATTTTAAAAATTATATTATTATATAAATAATTTGTTTATACATTTTTATATTTGTTATATTTGTTATATTTTTGATAGTTTTGATATTTTTGATATTTTTGATATTTTGGATATTTTTGATATTTTTGATATTTTTGATATTTTGGATATTTTGGATATTTTGGATATTTTGGATATTTTGGATATTTTGGATATTTTGGATATTTTGGATATTTTGGATATTTTTGATATTTTTGATATTTTTGATATTTTTGATATTTTTGATATTTTTGATATTTTTGATATTTTTGATATTTTTGATATTTTTGATATTTTTGATATTTTTGATATTTTTGATATTTTTGATATTTTTGATATTTTTGATATTTTTGATATTTTTGATATTTTTGATATTTTTGATATTTTTGATATTTTTGATATTTTTGATATTTTTGATATGGTTGATTTATTTTATATTTTTTAGATTTTGTATTCTGTTTATATTTTTATACCCTGTACCTATAGGTACAAAGGGTATACTAGATTTGTGCAATGTATGTAACGGACAGAAGGAGGCGTGGCAGACCCCAAGCCCTTTATACCAAAATGCTTATCATAACCTCGGGTAGCGATTGAGCCATGTCCGTCCGTCCGTCCGTCCGTCCGTCCGTATGAACGCCTAGATCTCGGAGACTATAAGAGCTAGAGACACGGAACTTTACCTGCTGGTGCGCATATTTCCTAAGCAGATGAAGTTTGTTGAATCATGTCAATATCTTTCCCCGTTCCCCCGCTGTAGATTTTCGCGGTTTTTAGCCACACCGTTTAATATTTTCATTTGAAACTTACCCCATATACTTTGAATAACTTCTTTGACGTAACATTCGAGTTTCATCAAAATCGGTAAAAATTTAGGTATAAAAATCGAATTTCAAAAAAAAAAAAAAAATTCCAATTGGAAAGTTCGTAGAAGGAATATGCAGGAAAAATTGTTTGCGAGACAAAAGGTACAGGGTATTCCACTGTAGGGCACCGCCTCGACTGTACCACATTTTTTATATTTTTTGCGCTGGTTTGACGCTGTACAGAGGGATATACATGTGCTGGGCATCCGCGACTGTAAAAATAAATCGGAAAACAGGGAGGCATGGAGCCGAGCGATACGGGCCTAAGCCCACAACGTGCTCCTCGCGCCATAGATGAAGAAGATATTTCTTAGATATTTTTTTTTTTTTTTGATATCAAGCTTTAGTGATTGTATTATGATATAAAACTTACTTATGTAAACAACCGCCAAAAATATGAAAAAGTTGTTTATTGAGTAAATAATTTGAGTTATTATTTCTGTGCAGTTGAAAATTCGCAAAAATATATATTGTATATTTAAAAGATTGTTTTTCCTCACAAAAGCTTTTCTGAACAGAAACAATGCAAGCCATATAATTATTGTAAATAGTTGATTTTTGCGTTCCACGTTTTTAGTCTGGCACTTCTGCATCGCTGTTAGCGTTGCTCACGTAGTTACTCGGGCACTTTTGCATTTCTGCCCAATACAGTGATCACCATAAACGTCGGAAAAATTCCTTTTAATTTCAGCTTTTGCTTACAGCTTTTTCTTACAGTATGTAAATGTATATTTTACAACATTTTAAAATTCATAATAGTTTTTATGAATAGTTTTTAAATAAAATGTAATGGAACGCTTATTGCAAAAAAATGACGACAACGAAAAATATATTTGCGCTCTTACGAAAGCTTTATTGGCTCCCGCTCCGCCCTACTCTCACATACACTAGACTTCGTAAAAATTACAATATCTGATTACTTAAAATAAAATAAGCGATTTGCGCCAAGATCATTTTTTAAATATATCCGAGACGACAGCTTATTGTTATGATTGACTTTTTGAAAAAAATCGGTGAAAACTTTTGAGCAAAGTACATTTAGAATGCATACAAAAAGGCATTAGAGATCATCATGCCATCGACTTCAAAGACTGCTATAAGGCCTAAGATTGGTTTAAAAGAACACAAAAAAGATTTTTGATTCAAGAAAGGGTCTACCTAGTTTTCGAAGAAATTAAAATTTTATTTTTGGAGACTTTTTTCTTTTCTCAACAAGGCTTTGTAAAAAATACGTTGCTCTTTCTTCTTCTTGTTTTTTAATTTTCATTAAAAACGTCAATAACCATTTAAGGCCAGTACGCAGCAGCCCGAAATGGTTCCAAACCAAAACGGATTTGTGCGAAATATTTAAAATTTTTTTTACATAGCTATTTTTTCGCTACGAAAATAAAATTGTCGCACATTAGTTTTTTTTTTTTTTAAATCATGAGACCTTTTACAAAAAAAAATTAAACAGAATTAACAATTTGCGCAAAAATTCTTAATTTATTAAAGTTGAAGTCAAAGATAGTCAAATTAAAAAAGAAACTGAAAAATTTAAAGTTGGGCAACTTACCAAAGGACACTACTCTTGGATACGCCGATGGCTACAAATTTTTACTTTTGCATTCATGATCGTATAGATTTAAAACTTCCGCAACTTTTCATTTATGTTTGCAAAATTGTTTAAAAATTACGAAGTTGTGGGCACAGACGAAGTCTGTTGGAAAAATTTAATTTCTCAGTCGAGGCACATTCTATTTAACTTTTTTTTGAGATCATGACTCAATGTGTATATACCATATGGTGGTGAGCATGTCCAATTTACTGTATACAGGAAGTGTATCCTAAAAAGTACACATCCTCGAATACTGAGTATATTGAAGTCTGTCATGCCAGACATAATGTGCGCAATTTTTGTGCATAAAAATGGAAAGTTGTCGAAGTTAACCCTTATCTGGGCAGAACGCTGCAGCATTGCGTGTTAACCCAATTGAGGTACATATTGAGTAGGCCTAAGAAAAAAGTCGACTCTGTGAAACTTGTTGATGTTCTCACTAGACAGCTCGAAGCTCCTTTAAGGGCTTTTCACTTATGCTGAAATTCACTTAAACAAACGTTTTCCCAGTGGCACACACATTACTCATACGCACAGTGGCAGCAGTTTGTCGTACGCGTGCTTCGCTTGAATAGGAGCTGCAGGGCAAACAAACAGCTGTAAAGGATATCGGAGCTGCCGTTGCTATACTCGCATACACAAACAAACAGAGAGTTATTTATTTGGCCCCATTCCGATATCGGAGGCAGCCAGGCCCAACGCAACATAAAGCACTTTAGCTATGTCCAAAACTATTCCACTGGGTCGTGCTATTATCCTTTGGAAGGGGGTTTGCCAATTTGGGCAAAGTATGTTGCTTAGCAGCTACTTTTAGGAATGTATTGTTAAATTTCTGTTTGATAGGTCAGTTGACTGTAAACAAGTAACAGAGTTGCGGAATTGCGATGTTTTATTGTGTACTCACAAAAGGCAGAAAAAAAGCTGAAGTTCTTATTTGGAATTCTGAGAAGAAAAAAAAGATTGTACTCTAACCTAAAACTATTATTATACATTATTTGATTTTTCAGTCATACATAAGTCTTGTTTTGGCAATGTGAAACATATATTCGTATATGGAAATTATGCCTTGAAACCTCTCAGAATTGGCTTTAGCAATATACCTTAGTATTGCAATCATTCCGCTCCCAGAAAAACATTCCAAAAAGAAAAATTAGCGTGTTGAATTTACCAAGGATCTTCTGAGAATTTGAAATCATCATGTATATTGAGCACTTTGCTTCGTGGTATATGTTTAAGAGACCCTAGTGCTTTTCTTCCATATATTCGAAAAAATATTCCTTAGAATAATGTGGCAACACTGTATATCCCGCTAACGTACTGAGCATCAATTTGAGTGCCCCGCACCACATCTTCTTAAATAAAGTATGTATAGTATATCCCCCTGGATTCGAACAGGCCAAAGAAAATTTTAATATTGAAGATGAAAAAGCCTGAAAGCCTATTTGTGAAACGCACAAGATGCTGGTCGAACCCAAAATGAGGATCGGGTCGTTAGCGGCATAACCAGTGTTGCCACATTCTTCTAAGGCAGTGTTATTAGACCTCTTGTCGCTATATCTGTGACTACGTATGCAGAAGGGACTGCCTTTGGTGTCAGAACGGACTATGACTTTAGTATTAAAACTTGTATTTTTCGTAACGTCACGCCAAACGTATATTTGCTTATGTAATTATCGTTCAAAAAACGTTTTTGGGGCATAATTCAAAGATATCGAAACCAAATCTGGCATTCGGAAAAGTTTTCAAGCACCGTACCAAATTTTATCAAACTCGATTGACTATAGCATATAGCCTCCATAGGACCGATCCGTCAAAAAAATTTCGTTTGCTTTTCGTTTGCTTTTCGTTTGTTTATGAAATATATCGTAACCAACTTGGCAAAATTTTTTTTTTTTTGGAGCACTTCAGCAATATTTTGATAGCAATGTGGTCGTAAAGTGGTCTACGCGCGGTAGCGTAGTGGTAGCGTACTCGCTTTACAAACCGAAGGTCGGTCGTTCGAATCCCCGCAGTAGCACTGGTACATTTGCCTAGCACTGGCATCGCTAGCTCAAAGACGCTATTTGCCCAAGAAAGTCTCTATTAATTAAAGTCACCGCCGTTCGGATTCGGCTATAAACTGTAGGTCCCGGTTCTCTTTGAACAGTTATTAATAGAGATCCCCATGCCCCGCCCAGGGGCGACTGACAAAAATTGTCAGTCAGGGAATTATTATTATTATTATATTATATATAACGTCACGCCAAAATAGATATGATCATATTTATTATAAATTAATTATTATATTTTGTTGCAGTTTTTTGAAAAATTATAGGGCAGTTTTGTATTCGAAAGATTCGACATGGTTGAAGCCTTCCAGGATTGCCGAGAAAAGGTTTCCAATGAACCACCCAGTCAACGGCCGTCAACCAGCGCATCTGTCCTGTGTAGGTCCTGGGCTGAATTCTGATCGTTAACTATCCGGATGATTGCAAGCAACGTCCGAGAGATTGTCAAGCTACACCTTGAATACCTGGCGAAACAAAGCTTGGAAACTTACCCTTCCGCCATGAAGGGACCGTTTTTGGTCGTTTGACGGGGATAGCGATACTGGTATTTATTACTAAAGGGGTCTACGCAGAATGCAAAAAAATTTCACACGGAATGACAAAACCATATAAAACAAAAATCCCATTTGGGATAATACATTTGGGATATTTTTTTTTTTTTTTATGAAGTTTTGCGATTCCGTGCGAAATATTTCGCGCTGCGTATAGGCCCTAACATTAAAATTATCAAAAATTCGTTCCTTTCCCGTTTTTAATCAGCCAAACAATTAATGTTTATTTTTTACAAAATCGCATTTTTATTTTTCATTTTAAATATACAAATATCGTAGCGTAATTATCATCAACAATGTCATTAAATTTTTTTGTTTTTTTACATAATATTTTTAATTATCATCAACAGTGTCATTAACCTTTTTTGTTTACATAATATTATTAATCATCTGTGGGTCTTGCATATCATTTAAGTGCTGCCTTGCTTTTCGCTATCAATTATCGATTGTTCTTATTCAAAATTCAAAAATATCGGAATTTTTTCAATTTGAGTTCTGTGGTTTTTGGCATAAAGGGCTGTAAAGGTGCCATATAACGTACTACTACATATCATTGCATTAAAACTACACCAAAAATCCACAACTTAATTCTTCATTAATTTAAGAATTTTTTATCAATTAAATCATAATTATTTCAATTTTTTTGTTTTGCATAGAACTAGCTTTAAGTGCAAAAAAAAAAAAAAAATATTTTGTTTTTTATTTTTAAAATTAAGACTGGACAGATGTGTTTTTATAGTATGTACGTCTCATTGTATTTTTTTTTTTTTAACTTAAAGTTAAAATAAGAAATGTTTAGCATTTCATGCGCGAATGGTTCAAAATTTAATTTAATTTTGTATAAATTAAATAATTTGTGTTTATAGTTTTGTTAGTTAAATAATTTGTGCTGTCTCAAGTGTCAAAGTGCAACTGGTGAATGATTGATGATTGATTGAACCATTTAGGCATGAAATGAGCTTAAACAAATTATATAAAAAATAAAAATATTTAATTAAATTGTATAACATAATAGATGTTGCATTTTATAAATATCGTTTGTTGTTTCTTTGTTGCATTGACTAATAACAATTTTAGTTGTTTAGTAATTTATGAACATTTAGAATAGTTTTTTTTTAGTTTTTAGCAGATTCAGCTCAATTTTAAAATGTTTTGTTAGTGTTAAAAAAAATTGTTAAATAAGTTTAAAAAAGATTGCACAAAAGCAGTTAAAATTTATTGCCATAAAATTGAGCTGAATCCTTGTTTTGTGTTGTTCGAAAACTTAGCACTAAATTTTTTTATATATTTTTTTTTTTATTATTATTTAATTGTTGTTTTTGTTTTGTACAATTCACTCTAAACTAAATGTTTGTACAACAGCTTGTAAAAATTCTTTATAACTGTCTTGCATTTAACCCCTTCGTTTTAACAATTTTTAAAAAAATTCAAAAAACTGCATATAAAATCCAATTTACAAATAATTTTTTTTATATACAATAATGTATGCCTTTTCCTTTTTTAATTTTAATGCAATTATTTACAATGTCAACAACAATGCTTAAAAACTAAATAATAAAACTGTTTTTACCCGTTACTAACTTTATGAGCAGGCCTGTTCCGATTTTCGATTTCGTTTGCGCTTGTTCGATAAATTCATTTCGAGCAGCCGATAACGATGTCGAATTCCGATACAGTCCTGTATAGCTTGCATTCCATTTGGACTTGACTTAACACAAAATTGTTGCCTGTCTTTAGCTTAGGTTAAAAAAATATTTTATTTTATGTTAATTTGTTTTTTATTTCTTTTGTTTATGAACGCTTAAGCTCTACTTCATGCGATTGATGACTAAATCTGCCACAACCTGCAGACCCTTCTGATAAGGCGAATCTGTTAGCTCTTGCGCCAAGCGTATCGCCTCATTGCAGTGTTTCTTGGCCAAGAATCGTGTCTGCTCCAAGCCATGTGACTTATGTACCAACTCAAAAGCGCGCTCCACATCTCCGGGCTCAGTAAAGCGGCGCATAACCATTGGATTTAGCTCGGGATACTAGAAAAAACAAAATAATAAAAATAATATAAATTGCTATAAATTATGAAGCAAAAAAATCGAATGCGATTAATTTCGATATTATATATATATATTCTAATAGAAAACGTGTAGTTTTTTGACAGTAAAATTTAAAAAACGAATATTTTTCTAATTAAAATTTTTTAAATGCAATTTTATGCAAAAAAAAAACGTAGAGGGCTGTTCCGGTTTTTACTTTCGCTAAAACTCAGTAAACATTGTTAAAAAGGTATTTACAACTTCATTCATATAGTAAAAATGGTCTGGCCCCCGAACTCCAAAATCGATTTATTTATTGTTTGTCCTAGAATTTTTTTTCCTGATACGGTTGTCCGGAGATATACCCACGAAAAACATTCAGTGCAAAATACATTTTTTATTTTATTTATTTATATTTTATTTATATTTTTAGTATCTGATACATTAATAAATAGACAGGAATAAGATTTTCACACTTTACATTTAAAAAAATTTAGCATTTAAGAAAATTAAACAGATTAATAGTTTTGAGAATAAGAAAAAAAAATAAAACTTTTTTATTTATAAAAACTGTCAAATTGGTAAAAGGAAATTAGAATATACGCGAGATCCTTTTTTTTGCTATATTTTGAAACGAAGTACCTTAACGGAGCTTGTAGGTATGTCTATTAAAATTATAGTAAAATCGTCACGTAACGAAATGAGGTATACACAGGTGTTAAGTCAATATTTTATTTTTTATTTTATTCATCGATTTCAACTTATTAAAATTTGAAGGGATTTCTGTTTACAATTTTAAAATTTCGGTTATTACATTTCGTTCTCGGTTTACGATCTTGAAAACGGGTACTGTTTCAGTCGTTATAGGCATTAACTGGGTCTCTGCTAGCTAATTATTGTCGATCCATAAAGCTGATTAGAATGTTATGCTATAGATGGCAGAAAATAGTGAAGGTATATCTTTTTAAAATAACTTTTCTCAGCTTTCCAAATCGCAATCACACCCTTTATGGTAAATTGTGCCTAGTCGATAGAAACAGGTCCAGGAATTTGCAAAAGATGGCGCCAGCAGCTTAGACTAGATGGCGCCAGCAGAACAACAGCTGTTCTGTTTTGCCGCCACAAACAAATCTAATGCGCAGAAACTTATTTTGGAAGCAAAAAATTATGGCAAGTAGATAAAGTCGCTGCGCGTCGCTTTAAAAGGATAACTAAATAGCTTTCTTTCATCTTAAATTAAGAATAAAAAATGCTAATCTGAGCATTACGCGTAAGCATTCCTAAAATGAGTATAAAATTCACTAATTTTTACTTTATGCTTTCATAGAGGGTACTAGTTCTTAAACTCATACTTAATATTCTCGAGATTGCGAATTTCTGTCTTGAAAACTATTAAAAACCAAGTGCTCTTGTTCTTAAAATAATACCATTTCATTCTAGACTTTATAATTATATTTATATTATTCGTTCTTTATAATTATTAAAATATATTTAAAACACTCTCAATCTCAGAACCAATACTAAATAATGGCGGATCCATGGGGGGCGGAGACTTCCCCAAAAGTTGGAAAAAAGGGTTGACCGTTTTTTGCGAATTCTGATATACATACACTTCGAAGTGAAAACCCCCTACGTCCAAATCCTGGATTCTCGCCTGAGACTAAACATTCTTAAAATCAACACGAAATGCTCTTATAAACGCCTTATTTTTGCATTTTTTGTTTCTTCAAAAAAAAAAAAAATTTGAAATAATAATTTTACTCTCCATTATAGAAAAATCGTTCTCGGCGTATTCTACACACTTTAAATTCTTATTTAAAGCGCGAAATTCTTTGTATTTTTTTTTTCTCAGTGTAAAGAGTTTTGTGGCAACCCTTTTACTGCATAAGTAACTGCTATAAATACCAAAAAATTAAAGTGAAATCTTTGACATTTACAAATTTACAAAATATTTGTAGCTTAAACTGTAACTGACAGAGAGTTGCATGAATTATGCAAGCAATTTGCGCCTGGCATGCCAAATACAACACTGTACCTGACATACTGCGCACTCGAGCGCCATCTGTCATTCAAAGCAACGCAAAAGACCGGGGAGTTTGAGGGGGCGTGGTACGCACTCACCCAAGTCATCAAAATTAACTGCCATAGTTTGCTTTTGACTGTGGTTATAGCTAAAACTATTGGCTTTTAGCTACTATGTATTGGCAACAAACGCGCATTGCATTCGCCGCTGGCGTTTTTCGCGCTGTTTAAAACGCGAGGCACGCGCCAAGCAATCGTGGTGCATAATAAATTGCAGCAAGTGTGTCTTAATTCGATAAAAACGATTTATAAACGCATTTAATGACGCACTAGTACACACTGTGCAATTGCATTAGGCGGCTGCTCTAATGATATCATCATAGCACTACAACAACCAATAATTAAACCAAACAACTTTTTGTATTATTGTTTGCTTAACAATAAGGAAGTTATCATCTAGTAATCACCTTTTCGCATGCAAAGAGCACGGGCGCTGTGGCCAGTCCCAGTTTTAGATCCGCTGCCGTTGGCTTGCCCATAGTCTCGGCGGAGGAGACAAAGTCCAGCATATCGTCGACCAGCTGAAAGGCCAGGCCTATATTACGTCCATATTGGAAAGCCACTTCGGCCACATTATCATCCGCTTGTGCTATGACTGCGGTCTGCAAAAAATATAAAAAAATTCGAAATATTTTTTAAATATACAAAAACTTTTAAAAAAATTTTATAAAAAAGTTCAAAGTCAATTATAGCAATAGGCATAAATTGTTAGCTTGCGAATGAGCTCAATGACAATTGCATGCTTGCAAATTAATTGACAAATTATAAATCCATACCTAAATTGCAGTACACTTAAAAAAATACACCCTAATCAAGAATTTTGTGCGTGAATTAGGTCAAGCAGTCTATTTATAGTATGTTTACAATTGCGTTAGACGATGCATTGAACAGAATTATTGAACCTGTAGTGTGTACTGTAGTTAAGCTTTTTTGCATATAAGCGATTATTTTTGAAAATAAGCCACAGTTAGACTTTAGAACTTTGATTAACATGAATATTTTATTTTTTTGATTAACATACAAATTTTTTTTTTTTTTCAGAATTAAAATTTGTTTTTTTGTCGGCCATAAATGCCGTGCGTCAATAATGACGTAGGCAACCCTAAAAACGAGGCATAAGCGTAAAAATGTCCAACTAGCAACATTGTTGGTATTTACGAATATCATTTTTTTTGGTTTAGTTTTGTTAAAAATAGTTTTTGCAAGAAATATGTTACTTAAAAACATAAAAAAAATGTTTTGTATATTTGCCAGCAAAATATATTTTTTTTAGTCTTTAACAGCAAAAAAATGACAACTTTGTTTATATTAAAAAAAATATATATCGGCAAAGTGAAGTGGGCCACTTTTTCCCTCAACCTCTTCGAATTTGATGATTTTTACATATGTGGAAGACCTACTAACCAATAGTAACCGATTATCTATCGAGTTATCGATAACTAAAAATTGGATTTTTCATTTTTAGACTTTTCTTTGACAAGCCATATCTCTTAAACGAATAAAGATATTGACGCGAATTATTTTTTCCATGATATATAACGCATTAAATTAAAAAAAAAATTAATTAATTTTTATAATTTTTTTTTAAATTTTAAAATTCAAAATTGATCTCCCACTTTAAAAAAAGAAAAGTGTCAATGTCATTGTCGTGTAAATTCACTGCCAAAAACAAAAAAAAATAAAAAGTTTGTAACTCTTTGAATTGTAGAATGTTCGCCATGGTAAACAGTATCTCGAAAAATGACAAATAAGCATAACTCCTAAAACGGTTCCACCTATCCAACCTATTTCATATTTTTTTCCGTAAAGATTTCAAAATCGCTTCGAAATCAAAAATTGTTTACCTCAAAACTTAAATTAGTTTAGGTTTAGACCCAAGTCTCGAATTTTATTTAGTATTTTTTTTTATTTTAAATTTGCTTTCTATCCTTGTCTGGGACCCACGACCATTTTTTGCTTTAATGTTTAAAAATATTTCTTAAATACTTATATTTGTTTTTATATTTGTTTATTAACTAAAGATTTAATCAAGTTAAGTTTTAAAAGGTTTTTAAAAAATGCATTCATATATACAAAAATAAAAAAAATAAAAAATTTTATTTAGAAACAAAATTTTGTTTTTATTTTTTAATTAAATTTTTATTTTTTCCACAGCAAGCAGTTATTTACAAAAAAAATAATAGATTACAAAAGTAGAAATACACTGTAAGAACATAACTTTTGATTATTTTTAATTTTTCAAAAAATTCGTATCATTTAAAAAAAATTAATTTAAAATCTTGAAGGTCGTGTATATTTATTTCTTTCATAGTTTTACAAAAATTTAAATACATGACAAAAAAAAAATATTTTAAATTAAAACATGAAATTTAAAAAAAAAATTAAAAATGTTAAAGTTGAAAAAATCCACTTTTGTTCGATTCAAATTCGTGGAAAATTTTAAAATGTTACTGTTTTATTATTTATTTATTGTTATATTTAGTAGAATGACTAAGTTACAAAGAAATTCTGTCATTTCTTAAGCTAAACGATTTGTTAGCATTTTTATGATATAACCCACCCAAATGTAATCAAAATTTTTGTTTTTTTTCTTGACCATAGAACCGCTTGAAATAAGTAAAAATCCGTAATAATTTCTCAAAGCAACTATGCGTCTTGTTCATTATAGCAGAGCTCAGATTTATTTCTAATTCAAAATCATTCCCGAATTTTGACAAAACATTGCAATAAATATTTGAAAAAATCTTGATATTACAGATGAATATTAAAAAAAAATGTGGTACAGTCGAGGCGGTGCCCGACAGTGGAATACCCTATACCTTTTGTGTCAAAAAAATTTTTCCTGCATATTCCATCTAAGAACTTTCCAATTGGATTTTTTTTTTTTTTTGTGAAAATCGATATTTATACCTATAAGTTCCCTAAATTTTTACCCATTTTGATGAAACTCGAATGTTACAACAAAGAATTTATTAAAAGTATACGGGGTAAGTTTCAAGTTGGTATGTTGAGGGGTGTGGGAGAAAACACGGTAAATGGATTGCGGGGGGTGGGGGGACCGCATCGATAAAATTTGGATGTGGATTTGTTCATTAGAGCCACATGAATCAGCTTACCAAAAATTGTGATTCTAGGTCACTTGTAGCCATAATTGCGTAGAGTCAAATATTGACGCAGTTTATTGGCAAGGGGAGGTGAAATTTGCACATTTTTGACTATAACTTCTGTTGTATTTGTCCGATTTTGTTCATTTTTTACACATAGATGCATGCAACTACAACGCATCGCTCTGTTAAATTTCAGGTGAAAACGGTGTGGCTAAAAACCGCGAAACTCTACTGCGGGGGAACGGGGGAAGATATTGACATGATTCAACAAACTTCATCTGCTTAGGAAATATGCGCACCAGCTGGTAAAGTTTCGTGTCTCTAGCTCTTATAGTCTCTGAGATCTAGGCGTTCATACGGACGGACATGGCTCAATCGCTACCCGAGGTTATGATAAGCATTTTGGTATAACGGACTTGGGGTCTGCCACGCCTCCTTCTGTCCGTTACATACATTGCACAAACCTAGTATACCCTTTGTACCTATAGGTACAGGGTATAAAAATTTAAATATCTAAATATAATACTATAAATTTTTGTGTCTCAATAAATCTAAATTTTAATAAAGCAGCTTAGACACACGCTATGAAATAATTTAGATCCTGAGCTAATAAAATTTTAAAAGAATTTCTAGAAAATAAGTAACTCTATTTTTTTTCTTCATGGCATGTTATTAAAATTTCTCTAAGTGTATCGGTTGCAGTTGCATGTCAATATGCCCCTGGCCGTTATATGTTTGTCGCGGTTGACTTGATATTTGGCTTACTCACCGCCTTCAATGCGTTGGCAATCAACGATGCCGTCTTCCTGTATGTCTTGGTCAGATAATGTGCAAAACGCTCGTTCTCGGTTTCTCTTGATCCCAGCTGCATGAATTCGCCTTGAACCAAATCGGTTAAAATCTACAAGAAGATAAAAGAAGAAGATAAAGAGTCAACACAATGCGTCATAAATATGCTTAGTTAAGACTTATTGTTGTTCTGGTTGTTGTGGTTTTTTCGTAAGGAAGTGAATCGCTTTTAAATTTAAAATTAATTGGTGTGCAATGAACTGCTAAAACCTTGGAATAAACTAAATTAAGGGGAAGCCTACAAAATAAAGCAACCAATTAAGTAAGAAGAAGAAGGACTAGTTGGAATGTCAATGCGGATGTTGTATTATAAATGGGATAAACCCAAGTCTGCGGTTAACTAGCAGGAATTCACTGCTGTGAGAATAAGAATGTTTTTGAAATTCCATTTAAAAGTGAGAAGTGAGCGATTTTTGGTATAACATAGGTCTTGTTAAATAAAGTGATCGAAAAAAAAAGGTAAGACCTATATAGTGAATGTTTAGTATAGGTTGAAAGTTTCGTCATGAAAAATGACACAGTGGGGCAAACCCGACCTCCAAATGGTGGTGCCAACCAGACGACCAGTTCTAACGCCAGCAAGCTTTTGGACAGCAAATCAAATAACTCTTACTCTACTTAGCTATTCAATTCAATCATTCTTTATTGGCATTCATTCAACTTTCATTTCGATTTATATATTCTAAACATTAAGATATTTTTAAATTAATACATTCAATTTTGTAAAACAATAACATGCTCTTTTGATTTATAAACGAAAAACCATTAAATTTAGATCATATCTGTGCTAAATCAGCCAAAAAATAGGCGGTCGGGTTTACCCCACCAATTTTGAAAATGACAAAAATTGACTTTTTTGAAAAATGGTCATATTTCAAAAATTAATAATGGGTAGAAGAAATCAGTTGTTCAAGAAAGTTGCGTTAAAGCCTTAATTTGGTATATCGGACGAGTTGATTCGATGTCAGATAAGCATAATAGGTCGGATTTGCCCCACCTTACCTTAGTGCAAATATGGTCACACTTAAAAAGTGCATATTATTGCATTTTTTTAGAGACATTAAACAAATGTTGAACAGTATAAAAGAGATTATATTTTTTTGTTAATTTATATATTTTTTATTTAATCTTATGCAAATTTTGAACATTATTAATAAGTAAATTACATATTTTTTAGGTTTCTTGTTATTTTACAGTACAGAAATAGTCTTATCGAGGCCTATATAATCCAGGCGAATACACAAAATTGTTTGGCTTCGAATTAAAAAATTTTCCAAAAAATGCAGGTACTTTAGAGGGTGTGGCTGCCTTGAATAGTCACAATTTCAGCATATCTTCACTGTTATTATTATAACAAATTCTAAACAACTTATAGAAATTTATGCTCTTTTGATTGAGCTCAAAGCTTTGACTGATATTTCCTATATTCACTTGGAGATATTATCAGATATCATTAAATATGCCAAACGCATAGCCGTATAATTTCAACGGCTTCTAAGACATGAAGTAATCGACAAAATACCTGAGCATCGGCATTAATTTATAGTTTATTTAATATGCAGGGTTAAACCAGACTGTCAAAACTATTCGTAAACAAATGAGTCTTACCCAAGCATCTTCTATAAAAGTGTATCACTCAAAAGACCAAACAAAATAATTGATTACTCTAGAATTAAGCATTTTGAAGAACCTTCAGTTGACTATTTTTGGTCGCCATTTTTTTCTATGTCATTGGCAAGCAAAAAGCTCCAGATTAGGCCAAGAAACTTGGCCAACTAAGCTTAACAAACGGCCAATTGTGCGACTTGAATTGTTTCTGAATGGAGCAATAAATACTTGGCAAAAAACTAACGCACTTAACTAAAAAAAAAAAAAAAAAACTGCTTTTGGTTGTACATTTTTTTGTAGCTTTTTCTAAAAGCCTAACAAATTAAAGTCACAAACAATTTGTACGAGTTTTTTTTTTTTTGTGGTTAAATGAAAAATGTGGTCGATTTGATTATTGATTTGGTTTTTATACCCTACCTAAAACTATTTTTAATGGGTACTTAACGTTTGTGTAAAGTATGAAATATGCCCAGGAAAAGGTTTGACAACATCCACTAAATTTATTATGAAGTACAAGTACATTAAAATTTTTATTTTGGAGAGAATTTGAAGAGAGCTGGGCCCTACAAAAATTTGTTTTTGCTAGATCCAACTAAATTCTGCTTATTTGATTTTTTCCATAATTAATTACAAAAATTTTCCAATAGTTCAAAGGAATAAAATTTTATATCCATACAGCGGACTATTGAAGAGCTTAAAAATTTGGCAATGCTACTTCGGTGGAATCATTTTGTTTATATGTAATTTTTTAAGTTTTTAAACCTAACCCGGCTTGATTAAAAAAAAGAGCTATCTTCATTTTTTTTTTTTAATTGTTAACAATATTTTTAACGTTAAAAAATGTAATTCCCTAACTCCAACATTAATATTACGGCCTGATTTGGCCTTATAGCATGACCAATGATGGCTCTCTGAGCTGCACCCTGGATTAGCGACAAAAACAAATGTGATACATGCAATATATACAAATATATGCATTTTTAAGTTTTTGCAATAAAAGAAATATAAAAATAAAAAAATTTATTTTTTAACCAATTTTTTTTATCGAAATTGTCAGGTTTTTTGCAAAAAAAAAAAAATTTTTGTAATTGCTTTTTCTAAAAAAAAAATGTAGTTTTCTTGCTAAATAATAATTTTAATTTGATTTTAAACTGTATAAAAAGTTTGTTTATTATTGAACATATAAATATATTTATATTTATATTTTATATATTTAAACATTTTTTTTTAATTTTTAAGTACTCGTTAATGAGCTCTCATTAAGGTAACCCGATATTTACATATTTATAAAAATATATCATTTAATGCAAATAGGTAAAAAATATAATAATTTCTTGAGTAATATTTGTTTTTTTATCTAAAAAATGTAACAATTTTTTTCATCATATAAACAATGAATATGGATTTTTATCAAATATTACAAAAATTTTATTTAATTTGACATTTCTTAACAAAAAAAAAATTTTACTTAAAATTTTAAAATAATTTTTTTTTTTTTAACCTAAACGATTTGTTTCAAATTTACACTATATAAGGAACATATAAAAAGTTGCACTTGAAAATAGTAATAAGCTTACTTAAGGAACATGCTTAAAAAAATGAGAAAATTTCATGAGTTTAATATTAAAAAATTAACATAGCTCAACAAAGGACTTTCAAATTATTTCTATTAAATGATGTAATTTTTAAAATATATATCGGGTTACCTTAAAGACAAATATTTAGTAATATTAAGACATATAATGTAAGACATTTTTTATTTATTTATTTACAAACAGCTATCTTATAATTAAAAATTATAAACTAGCTTAAGGTCTAAGAGCGATGGCTGCGATGGCCTTCTGCCCGATAAGACATTCTTAATTATCTATGTTATATAAGAGGTCATTACTGAAAAAACACCCATTTTGAAGGCCTTTTGGAAAAAAATTATTTGGTCGAAATACAAAAGTTGGAAAAGCGTAAGACTAAGTGTTTCGGGCTAAACTAAAACGATATTGAAAATAAAAACTATTGCCGTCGAAAAAAATATATTTCATTTAAAAGTCACGGAATGATCAAGCTGCCCTCCTATTTGTGATATAAAATTTATGGTGGAAGAGTGGATAAAAAAAAAAACGCACTCAGAAAACTTTTTATTCACCTTTGTAGAGCCAAACACATAAACTTATCCAAAAAAAAAAAAATTTCAACAAAACTTCGAATAAAGCGAAGAGTATTATATAGTCGGCACTGATAAGCTGTACGCACTATCTCACCTATTTTTAAATATGTATCTTTGATATCAATTTTCATCGGCTTAAATGTTTGCTTTGTGTTTGGCTTAAAATAACAGCAACTTTTTTGATCGAGCTCCAAGGTAAAACTGCATTTGGCTTCGTTGTTAGGTACAGGAGCGGATGCAACAAAAAAAATTTTCAGAGGGACTAAAAATTTTGTTGCCGAAGTGATTTTCGATTGAGCAGTAGAAACACTAGAAAAATAGGTAACAATTGGGGTGTTCACATTGTTTGGGCATAAATGCATAAAGGCAAGAATACACGAGCAAAGAAACGACATGCATCCGCTGTTTACAAATATCTTATGTCGTATGACACTTGAAACTCCAATTTATACTAAAATCAGTATTAAAAATAAGTACGCACTCGTGGAGTTAAACAATACTCTTTTGGCCAAGAATGGCCTACTTTTCTGTGCGTTTTTACCTCCATGCATTTATGCCCAGCAAAGTGAACACCACCCATGATAAAAAATTTTATTTTAGTAACTCATAGGAACACAAGTTAGTCTAAGTAAATAAATTTAAAGAAAATTAATAATGCTTCCAAATTTCGAGGCGCTAGTTAGAACCTCAGTGTCCCCCTTTGTTTCCACCACTGTCTTTGTGGCATTTGTTAGCGGGCGTGTGTGTTTACGCACTTGACGCACTTATTTTGGCCAGTTTGTGTTAATTAACATTGAACGTTAAGATCTGTGATCCGAGAAGGAGCCACAGAGTCGTCATCGTCGTCGTCAACGTAAAAGTTGTCTACATTAACACTGAATTTGCTTCTAACGCAAATAGCAAAATGAACGCTGGTTTAAGCCAAATTCGTTAAATAAACTAAACTCATTGACTTGGCCAAATTATTTATGGCCACATTGGCAACTTATTTCATATGAGTTACGACAACTGCCAGACAGACAGACAGACGGCATCTCACCTTGGAGTTAGCAACTAAGTCTCGCTCTTGGATATACAAATTACATAAGTCTATATCGAGTACTACTATGTATATCCGAGCATAGAGCTTCTCTTCTTCATTAACTACAAATATTTGTCCAACATTTTGACAGCTGCCTGTGATTTTTTTTTTGTTTTTTTTTGGCTAATTCGTTGGTATGAATGAAAACCGCTGTATGAAATCAAAAGTGTAGAAAAGAGCGCTTTATTTATATAGTTTTTGAAACCTTCTCATACCAATAGCTATAAAACATGGAAGTGGACAAGCGTTTCGATTATAGACTCAGTTTCATGCCATATAAACACCATATCTATTCATCAATGAAAATTTTATTTACTTGATATATTTGGCACAATTGTGTTTGCATTTGACATTTGTTATGCCAATGCGCCCTAAGCCAATAAAATCAACTAAAAACTATGCAAAAGTTACACATACGCACAATGCCAGTGTTCATGGGTGTAGTTAATTTTTTTTGTGACGGGAAAAATAACCTTACTTGCACCCTCTAGCGGCCAACTAGAATAGAAAAATAAATGATGGCAGGAACAACAACGAATTCAAAACTCTTTTATATAATATAGGGAATTGAATCGTTATCTAGACAAGAACCTTGTATTAAGTTTGCTTGCGCCATCTAGCGGCCACACCAAATAAAAAAAAAAGATGACAGGCACGAGAACAATTTCATAAATCGTTATTATAAAATAAACAGATGTTTTTTTGTATTAAAAGGAATTGAATCGTAATCTAAGCGGTTTTTGAAAAAACTTCTTACGGGGATAACAACATAGCATTAAACTTGCTTGCGCCATCTAGCGGTCACTTCAATATTAGATTTTTAATGTTATTTGATGTTTCCTAATTAATTACCATTGGCTTATAATCCGAAGACTAGGGTGACTTTTTGACTTGCAATGATAAATGAAGAGAGAATTCATCATATATCATGAATAATTGGACATTATGATAACATTCTTTTTAATTGCTATTTTATTTTAGTATTTTCTTATAAATAAATAATTTTCATAAAATATTAAATGCAACTTATTTTTTTATTGATTTGTTTTTTTTTATATATAATATAATAATGAATTTTAGTTGCATTAAGTATTTAAGTAAATCTATTTATCTCCTTAAATATTAAATAAAATTTATAATACATTATTTGTATTGAAAAGGGATAAGAGGAAGAAATTTCGTTCTTGGCCGACCCCTATTTTTTTTTTTGTAAATTTTTCATGTTGTCCTGATAAATAAACACCGACACAAAAAAAAGAGACTCTCGAATCCAGACGTCAGAACATTTTTCTAAAATGATCCACATTGAATATAAAATGAGAGTTGGCTCAATAGTATACAAAACGTAGAGTAAGCTGGTGCGGCAAAAAAAATGGATAGAGAGAAATTATTATGATCACCATTTCACTCATGATCAGAGCTGGGCAAAAAGAGAGCGGCCGAAAAATGAGAGTGCCTTAGTGAGCTACACACTTCGCAAACGAATTGTGTTGCAAAATGTTTTTGCATTTATTTTTTATATTCATCGTTATACTTATTTGCATTTTACTATTGTTATTAGTCTTAGTTTTATAATTGTGGTAATTATACAGACTGTCAAAATAATTAAATTATTTTTTATTTATCATTGAAAATGTTAATTCATATATGTTTGAAGTGCAGAACATTGAATGAAATTTTTGGCCATTGTTTATATTGTATTTTGTATTTTTATTGCCAATATTCAAATATATATCATTGTGATAACTGGTCATAGTGACGAATTTAATCATTTATTTCTCTCAGTGCACAAAACGTACAAAGCCACAGTTGAGTTGAAATGAGTAATAATTTTGCTCTCTGCTGTGCTCAAATTGACGACTTCGGCTTGCTTCGGCCTCGTGTCTGTGTAAATTCACGAAGTAAAAGTGCCCGTTTGGGCTATGGGCTGCCCAGCTTTGCTCATGATTAAGGCATTTACTTTAATTTCATCTCTTCTATGGCTGTCGCGCTCTGAGAACTATTTTTCCACTACTCTCTCGCTCTCATACACACGTATACATACACTGTACAGTGATTAAACAGCAGTCACAAACACAACATTCTCTCAAAAGAGTAAGTAAAGAGTAAACATGCATGTGTTCATTCGTTTGCCATTTTGGATGCACTCATGCATAGCTCTGGTGTGCATTAAATGGCGACTTGCAGACTGTACCCGTTCCGCTGCTTTTTAAAACAATAAAATGCTCATTAGAATTTGTACATTTTCTTTAACTTATGTGGGATAGATCCCTAACGCCCCCTTCCCCACATCAGCTAGCTACACAACTGTCAAAAATACACACACATACAAACACTACATATATTTGCATTCAAAATGGCGTGCAAAATATTCGCTGACTTGCTCAGTAGCTGCGCCCAACTTTGACACTTGTCTGCTGACTATGCAAATAACTTGGATAATTTGATGCGTAAAGCCCGCTAGAAATGAAAGTGTAGAGTTTTGTCTAGGAAGTCAAAAATACAGCACAAATTATGTAATCTCTCAGATTTTTTTTATTACTTATTCAAACAGTAGTCGAGGAGTTAGGGGCATTGATTTATTATTGAAAGCTGTTATTTGACAGAATAGAGATATTTGTTGAGTGCATAATTTTATGCTTCATTTGACTTATTAATTTTCACTCAAAAATAGGATTGGCAACGAGATGCAAATTTTCGTACTTGATTTTTGTATTTAATTAGAGATTTTATTACTAATATATGCCAAATGCGCATAAAAAGTGTCTCTCTGAAAAAACATATGTTTTTTTTTAAAGTTTTATTTTATTTTAAAAAAAAATCAGTCCTCAAAAGTTTGGGCATAAGTAGTTATAATAAAACACTAACAAATTACTCATACGAAAAGGTGGATACATCTCATAGACTCAAAAAAAAAAAAAGAGTCTTTTTACCTATGCAAATCTTTCATTTTTATTGTATTTATCGGATTATATATAGAAAACGATTTTACTAAAAGGATTGGTATTACGGCAACATGTATTTTTTCGCTATGAATAAATTCTTTGAAAAAAAGAGGCGAAGCAAAGGATCATGTGTTTAACCTGTATGTATTTCCATGTTTATAGAATGTTCATCTGTTCTCTCATAGCTTCTAACACCTTCATCATTAATTGACAAAAGAGTTATCTTTGGAAGCAACTTGATCGTCCGCAGGTTATAGGCTATGTGACGTCACATTAAATGGAATATGGCTCCCTTAAGAGGACATTAGGTTATCTTTATTTGTTTTTATTTTAGTTTTTATACATTTAACTCATACAAGCTAAAAGAAACAAATTGCATATGGCACCTAGTACATATCAACTAATAAGCCATTTTTTTTTTTTGTTGTATTTATAGAATGTTCATCTGTTCTCTTGTAGCTTCTAACTTCTTCATCATTAATTGACAAAAGTGGTATCTTTGGAAGCATCTTGATCGTCCGCAGGTTATAGGCTACGTGACCTCACATTAAATTGAATATGGCTCCCTTAAGAGGACATTAGGTTATTAAGAAAAATATAATTTTTCGATCTAAGATCTAAATAACTTGTTTAAAAGGAAGCTTCTAGATAACAGAGATTAACATTTGGACGTTTTTGAATATTACTTACCAATAATTAAAATGCTACACTGCCGACCTATCATTTTTTATAATCCATCTATACTTATAAAAAAATTGATTGTGGTGCAAACTTTTTTTGAATTTAACACCTTTTGCCTAGAAGGTACCCAAAAAACCTTCTACTTGATAATCTCTTAACAATTATTTCCACCGCGTAAAAGTCGCATAAAAACTGATATTAGTTAAGGTGCTCGATATATTACAAACGGAATGCTTCGATTACCACCCTGATGATCACTTGATTTATAAATTGGTAAAGTAGTTTTGAGAAAAGTTTTCTCAAGGCCAATCAAATAAAACAAATTGAAACAGATGTCATTCTGATACTCAGCTCTGTCACGTATCTATCTAAATGGGAAAAATATCTGGTCAGTCTTGGCTTGTAGTCTATTTCACCGGATGAAATAGTAAGTAACAGCAGAAACCCCAAACCTACTGTACTCAGTATTCTTAAGCTGTTTCAAAGGTGCTGTGGTTGACACATTAACACATTAAACTAAAATGAGCGCAGAGATCTACCAAATACTCATTCTCATACTCTATTTCCATTTCAGGTAAACACCTGCAACACCTTTGCAACCTTCGATTGCTCAAGTTCGCATCAAGCACTCCAATAAAAATGTCGATGTTGATAGGGGGTCTACTGCTGCTCATTGCTAATCATGTTGCTCATCTTGTAAGCGGATTCCGAGCATTATTCAAATATCGGTGGCGCAAAGTGCGAGCCACACCTTTGTCAAACCAACAAAGACAGACATCAAGCACGGCGTATGGGCTTTTGCGGATTTGGCCAAATATCACCACAAAGACGTCAACACCGAAAGCCAAAACGAATGCACCACCAGCTTATTGTTTGTTTTGGTTATTAAGTGCCAGCGATTGTGTAAATCGGATTCGGATCCGACTCGGACGCAGACTCGAACTCTTGGCGGCTATTTGGCTGGCAAGGTGGTAGCTCCAATTTCGCGTTAAAAACGAAAAGTGAAATTGGTGTGTGACTAATTTGAAATTTATAGAAACTACGCGCCGATACACACACGCAGTCGACCCTGATAAATTGTGAAAATATTTCAGGAATTTTAAATGTAATTTTGTGACGCGCTGAAGTTTTTCAAGACGTCAAGAGAGGTATAGAGAAAAAAAAAAAGTGGAATTGCAACATAAATTTTGCAGGCAGAACAATGGGGCAGCAACAGTCAGGGACTTGGGGCGGTGGTAAGCCAAAAGTGAAGGCATTTTAAGTTTTGCGAACTCAGTTGCCTTCGCCTTTGCCTTGGAATTGATGGTTACAGGAAGTAAAAAAAACTGTAATTTTTGTCCATTAAATGAACAGGTTTTTGTTTATAACCGAATCCGTTAAGGCGCTGGAAACTGTACTTTTGTCTTAATGTTAACTTGGCTTAAATCAAAAAATAAAAAAAAACCCTTTCGCTTGACATAACTCTCTGTTGACTCAAGCGTCGTGTGCGAAATTTGGCACCATATGGAACACTTCAATTCGTAAATCCGGTACTTTTTTTCACTTATTCTTAAGTTTTAAATAAATTAAGCAAATTTAAATAGACACTTGCTTACGAATTGTGCAAATTTGTTTTAAAGATTACCAAATTAATGGTACAAAAAAAAAAAAAAAAAAATAGCAGTACCAGGAAGCAGTAATACTCACACTTGGTACCAGCTAAATCGCAAGTTCTTGGCAATACTTTGAGTTCAACAAGAGTTCATCATGTAGTTACTTACATTACCAATTAGTTGGCAATTAGTTGTTATAACACCTGCTTACCTGACTTAAAACAATCGTCACATCATCGCTGCGCAAACGCGCTATCATAATCGAAGCAATCGATAAAATGTAATCGCCAGCCATTGTGACCTGCAAGACAAAGAAAAATATGTCAAAAAAAAATAAAAACTTAAAATTACATATTCATAGATATGTTCGGATAAACGTTTAATGATTTCAACAAAAAAAATTTTTTCGGTGAATCAAGCGAGATGACTAAGCAAAAGTTGACTGCGTTTTAATCAAGACATGAAATTAAAATTGCCCAACATTAAATTAATTTCAGCTTTTGTTTTTTTACAAGACATGACTGCGAAAAAATTTGTGCCTAGTTTATGAACACAAAAATTGCGATTTTCGAACTAGTCTTGAAAAAAAAGAGAAATAAAAAGATAAAGGGAGATATTAAAAAAAATCGCAAAATTCTATTATAGAATAAAAGGGTGCAAGATCTCAGCAAAAAGAGATAGGATAGGCTTTACAAAAAACTGGCTCTTAAAATATATACAAATAAAAAAAAAAAATTGCCTCGACTGGAAATCGAGCCAGGATGTGTAGACGTCGTGACGTCAAGTTCTAAGGCCAACACTCTACCAATTCAGCTACCCTTTTATAAACTTTTGCCACTGAGGCGATTCGGACTTTGGTCTTCAAAATACTACATTGCGATTATCTTCGATATTTATAATCCGATTGATGTTATTGGTATTAATCGAAAGATTTTTTATTTCTCGCATTTGGCACATACTGAAGCTGTATATTTGAAGTTATATATAATTTAATGCTTAGTGAAATAATTTGGGAGAGAAAGAAGGCTTGACAGAAGAAAAAAAATTAAGTTGATCTGGATGATCACATATGTTTCTTTTTTCAAGCTCATTTAGTCTCAAAGATCCAGGCGTTCATTCAGGCGGACAGACGGATAAGATCAGACGGCCTAGATAAATTTCATTTGTGCTCCCCAACATAAATTGGATATTATTTGAAATTATTTGGAGGCGTGACCAACAAAAATATACCTATATATATACTATATATTGATCTGGCTGGTCATATAAGAAGTACAAATATTAAGTTTAGTTACCCAAGTTCATATAGTGTCCAAGCTACAGGCGTTCTTATAGACAAATAGACGGATGGACATATCTAAATAAATTTCTCTTGCGCTCATGACGATATTAGAGGTAACTTAGGAAGGTCTCCTATCCCCATGTTACATACATTTGCACAAGCTTAATATACCCTTACCTTTAGTTTATTTGTTTTTTTTCAGTTTTTAACAAAATGGAATTTGCTCAAATTTTTTATCCATTATTTTACGAGAAGCATAAAACATAATATAATCGTTAATTTAATACTGGCCTAGAACGTATTTAAAAAGTCTAAGCTTTCTACTTTTTTTCCAAAACACTTTTTTTTAACTTTTTGAAGTAAACTATATTATTTTCTTCTTCAAAAAACTTTGCGTAACGATCAGTTCAGTTATTTTTAGGAGTGCTGATTTCCTTGCTATGTTTTTAAACATAATTAATATTAAAATTTTCCAGCGTTCATCTTAATGTTACAAAATCATTACTTGTGCCAGCAGTAAAAAAACTGAGTTTTTTAAAGGAGGATTCAAGAACAAGAATACATTACGAAAAAACTGTTTCATAGTTGCTATTAATATAGGGTGGGCCATCTGTTGGTTTGGTTGTTAAACAAAGGATGCCCTACGACAGACGTCTAGTTCAGAACTAATCAATTTTAGTCATGGATCGTTTACTAACCGAACAACGCATAAAAGTGATACCGTGATACAGGAGAACAGCCAGATGAGTTTTCGTCAAAAAAAAAGTCGTTAAAATTACGATGTTTGCATACGGGCCTGTAGAGCCAGCCGCCGCAGACATTTGGGCGATATTATTTTTCGTACATAAATGAGTAGTTTCAAACTTCCATTTGCCCAAATTTTGTTGGAAAATATACGAATAAATACCAACAGATGGCCCACCCTATATTATGCACATTTATCTTATAAATTTTATGATGACCACAAAGTGTATTCACGAACTATAGATTTATTGTAAGAATTTCAAGTGGTTTTAAAAATTACAACAAAACAAAAATGTCTCGGATCCGCCAGTAATTTTGGGACGCAGGACGCCCATCGGCAAAATTTTTGACATCCCGCCAATCTAATATCATCTCTAGCAAAAACGTATAAATTGGTTTGTTAAAAAATATCTTTTGGTTTTCGAGGAACAGCGAATACTGTTAGATAAGCGAGTCGACAGACATACAGACAGACGGATGGATCATTTTCTTTTGTCGTCCTCAACACTTTGGTAAAACTATTGTGAGGTCTTTCTTGTTAAGGCCTATACGCAAAATGCAAAAAAATTTCGCACGGAATGATAAAACCATATACAAAAAAAAACCCTAATGGCATATCCCATATTTTTTTCATTCTGCATTGGAACCCTTTACACAAAAAATTGAATACTTTGGCATCAAGATATCGCAAAGAGAGTTATTACTTAGAAGTAGTATTTAACTTCCCAAAATACGCCCTAGTAAAGATAGGACATTAATATGTAGAAATTTTTCGCTCGAAACGGCTTGTTAATCAAACACAGTCCAAGTGTATTAGAACTTCAAAATGGGTGCTTTTAAAACATGTCCATACGGTGTTCAATGGATGATAATTAGGCGTAGGTTGTATTTGTAAGCGGCGCTATTTTCCCATTCAATTCAGAAAATTTTACAATCCCTGCTTGATCATCATGAACAGTTTCGAGCTAAACAGCTTGGAAGCCGAATCATTCGCAAGCATACTTCGGTGTCCTAAAAAAGAGCAGACATTCAGTGTTTTATGACGTCATAATTAATAGCGTCTGGTCCTGCAGTAAATAAGCATGATCGAAGTTGAGCGAGAATTCTCCAGAGCCTTGAAGCCTCACTGTGTTTGTGATTATCTCGTACCTTTACCTTTATAAATAGTTTAGCGTTGAACAACAAGACGATTAATTGTTCTCTATGTGATAATTCTATACCAGACACGATTTTTTTGGGTTTCTTTCCTGAGTCACGACTTATATTTCAAGAGTTCAGAATGCAGTTTATTGAGGGCTCTTATGCGGGAAATAATATTTGATTTGCTTAGTTTTTGGGAATCTTGGCGAATATTCCTAACGCTATCAAAAAGCGCATTTTAGCAAATCGCAAATTTAAATTCGCAAATATTTCTAGCGCATAAACATATCGGTTATTGGCAGCTACTCATAATGACAACATGGATAAGCTCGAAAATTTTAATGTAATGTAATTAAAAGGCGGCTTGGCCATAGTTATGTTTTTACAGCCTTAAGTTAAATTAATATAATATACACAAGATCTGGTCAATTGTGCATACAAATGGTTCAAAGCAATAAAAAATTGAATTGTTTAGCTTAGATATAAAATCGAATTGATGTCAAAGTCGCAGAGGTTTTAAGATAATACCAAGTTCCATTTGTTAACCAATATCTTGAGCAAATAAGAAACCGCCCTAAAGCGCCAATTTTGTTTATCCATTCAATCGACAACTTAGTATAAACACTAGCTGCCATAAGTTTGCTTATGGCCAACAAACTATAACACAAAGATCTCTTACCTTTTTATGATTCCATAGCGCATTGACACTGGGCTTGCCCCTTCGAAAATCTGACTGATCGATGACATCGTCGTGCACCAAACTGGCCGAATGTACCATCTCCGAGAAGAGCGCAATTTGTCGTTGTTTGTGTACTAATTGGCTGTCAAGGTGAGAAACCAAAAATAAAATAATAAAAAATTTAAAAATAAATTTTAAATAGTTTTAATATGTCTTTAATTATTATACGTTTATTTACTATAGACAACATGTGCAGTTTGCCAATCGGCAACTTTTCGCAAAGGCTTGCTAATTATCAGGCTGTCATTGCCAGGTTACACCATGTTTACACATGGCCAAGTGTGACCCCAAAATTTTTATTGAAAGCCCCCACTCAATACTAGTTACTAATCGTACTCACTGTGACTCGTTGTTTAGATGATAGTTTATTGCCTTGGCCATCAGCATAGTCACCATGGGACGCAACGCCTTGCCTTGTCCATCGAAATAGTAGCATGCAATGGTCTCCAATTCTGGCTGGGATGTGCCCGACTGCAGCAGCTGTGAAAGAAAGAGATAGCCAAAGGAAGAGTTAAATAAGCTCAAGTTCGTAATAGATTTATTTGTCTAAACTATTTTTTTAATTAGCAAGTTCTTAAACAAGTTTGACTAATCCGAATAAAAGTTCCCCCAAGCTAAAAAGTTTCCTGTTCAATTGTGACGTAGATGAGTTGTTTTGATCTAATTTAAATTTAATTATTGTAAATAAACAATTTTTTGATGGGTAATTCGAAATGTGTGCCATGTCTGTGACGTGGCGTGAGAGAGACACGTGACAGATCATAGATTGTTTATATGCTTTGAGTCAAGGGCGTCTGAATGTTCGTATGTATGAACACCTGTTACTCAGAGACCATAAGAGCCAGGATTAGCAAACTTTAACAAAATGTTATTGGCCGTCTGTAGTTTCCTCCGCAGGAAAACTGTGCGTACTACATCTACAGTTTATGCGCCATTTGGTTGAAGTTTGAAGTAGAACAACAAAGGTTCTACTTAAAAATGTATCCAAAATAGACGGATTTAATTCCTTTGAACTTGTATGTATATACATAAATACCCATAACAGCAACCCCGTGGTGGGGGGCGTGCAGGAACTTGTCTATTAAAAATAAGTTTGAAAACCAATTTCCTAAGTTGTAAATCCCCAAGTGTAACTAATTTTTAGCAAATTTTTAAACAACATAGTCATAATTAGTTTTAAATAGTTTATGTTTACTTTTTTTTTTTTTTGCACTTACATCTCTCACATCATCGTAGAAATACTTGAGCTCATCATCGAGTATTATATACGGATCGATTTGTATTTCCCGGACAGGTCCCGCTGGCTGTTGTGTATGCACCGAACTATGCTGCCGATAATTTGTTTTGGAGCACTGGGAATACGGCAGATTATTGGACTTGGGTAGGCTGCTGCTGCGAGGGCTTTGACCGCAACCGCCATTGGCACTGTGTGAGTTTTGCTGCAAAAAAGGTTAAGAATAAGAGACCTAAGGTTAGACAAATAATCATATAATGAATATAAATGGTGGTAAAAATGCAGCAATTATTAGCAAAGTGTGAAAAATGAGCGCATAAACAAGCGTATAATAAAGTTTTAGACATCAAACGAGGGTTGACTTTTATGTTTCAGGTATAGTAAAAACATAAGCTAAATTTTGCGTATTTTTTTTAGGAAAAAAATTTAGATTCAGGTTTATCAAGTGAATTGTAGGGGTCCGGATCTGACTATTGACAACCTTCTTTTTTCCTCAGAAATTGAATGTTTTTTAAAATCTATAAGCGACTTTAAAAAAATTCGGGCCCTTTGGTAGTAACCCCTTACCACCCCCCTGTCCGCAGACCGGTCTAGATTAATTTTGAATTATTGACATTTACATTTTATTGACTCAATTTTTAAGACATTTGTACAACTCCGAATGAAATAAATTTCTAACTCGTAAAGGATATTTTTCAAGCGTTAAAAACTTTGTCCACAAAACAAAAACTAATTGGAGGCCAAATAAGAACTACAGAGCAGAATATCTTACAATCCGAAATTTTGTGGCACCCAGAAAGTTCTTGTATAAGCGTAAGACTAAGAGCTCTAATTGTCTTAGTAAAAAATGACTCGTCTGCGTTGCTTCATCGTCCTTAATAAATAAAACACTTTTGGAAAACAAATTTTTTTATGCCATTTAAAATTAAACATCCAAAGATCCCCTTTTTTTGAAGGCCGCGAGTACCTATAAGATTTGGCTTCAAATATCCATAGACCGGATCGAGCTTTGGTTTGGGATTCATAGAAAAAGATTCAAGATTTGTCGCCTACTGCATTTCTTAAATTTTTTTTTTAAAATCTCCTTTATAAATTATAGTCGATGGACCATGATTTCTATATTAGATGTACCCTGCTGGCAATAATGCCCAGAGGCATTAAGTCACATGATAACCTTGCGGTATTAGCATCGATGGTTTCTGAAAAAGCAAAGTATTTTGGAAGATGTCGACAAATGGGTTCTGAAATTCGCCTATGGATTTCGATGTGTTTCAACGCACCGCTGAAACACATCGATGTTTTAACTGGAAAACATCGATGTATCGATATATCGAGTTTAAATTAAGATAATATAATGTATTAATATTCTGTTCCGGCCAGAATTTTCGTCTTCTGAGGTCAGACCATGTTTTGGGGTCGATGAAACTGAATCCAACGTCCAAAGCTTCCCATCACGGAATGGCTTTTACATAAACCCATAAAATCCCATAAATAAAGGTATTTTGAAGGCTATGTTATAACTCTAACGAGGTGAGGTTTTTTCAACCTGCAATTCAGATTCAACGATCCGAAAAATATTTAAAAAAAACTCGTCGGACATCCAGTTTTGAAAAAAAAAAAAAATGTTTTTGGTTATTTTAAGCCCCCGGAATTAACTGTGGTTGTATAACATTAATATTTTTTTTTTTTTTGCATTTCATTTATCTGTCTTTATTAGACAGTAAGTAAATTTACTAAATTGCACTTGGGAAAGGGGCTCTGCGTCCCTATGCATCTATTGTGCCCTCTACTAGCCCTATTATAAGAAAAAGAATTAAATTAAATATTGAAAAATAGAAATATTGAGAAATAGAAATATTGAGAAATAGAATAGAATCATTCTTCTGGCTGGAGAGGTACAATCATTAAGTTTGTACACCAAGAGAGTTATTCAGTTAAGAGATTTCCTTAAACCTATACGAAATATGTATATTAACCGATGAGTTCCTTCTTTTTCTCGTAGTAGCCGTTTGGAGGTGTGTCTGCTAATGCAACAAATAGACTAAGATCCTATCAGCTTATCAGCTACTTCGTTGCCGGGGATGTTCCTAGGCATTCAACTTACGTTGATTTTATTTCAGATTCCTTAATTATTAAGTTTGGCTATGGTTTTCTGAACCAAGTTGGATTTTATTTACAATCAAGCCATTGCGTTTGTCGCGGCCAGATTGTATGACAGCATTGAAAATTCTCTGTCCTTATACTTCCCAGCTAACCAATATCCTCATCGGTGGCAAACATATAAGTTTTCAATACGGGCCAAATTCCATTGTCAATATGTTAAACGTATAAGAAATTTAAATAATTTGGAACGATGGGCTGCAGCCCAACAGGAACATCCACTAGATACGCCATGGCAATATGTCATAATGTTTTGCATCATATTTGGCCAAAAAATAACAATTTTGACGCTGCAACTTTGGGTTTTTCATTGCCATTTTCCCAAAATATGTAAGACAACCCTCGTATGCTATATAATTCTTAAAGTGGTTAACAACGCTTTTCTGAGCCGCTTAACAACTTTCAATTGCGGGCTGCAAAATTAACAAGTTTCGTTGTTGTTGTTGTTGAGTTTAAGCCCGAAAACAAGTAGCTGCAAGTTTATTTGACACCCAAATTGCTAGGCGAAATATTATACGGCAACAAATTTAATAACTGGAAAATTGTAAATGCACAGCAAATGGCCAACTAATTGAAGTTTATTATGATATTTTAAATATTTTTTTTTTTTGCTTTTTGAACTTAATTTTTTTTTGTTGAACGCATTAACGACTTTTGAGCGCCCTCGTCGACTCTTGACCTTGTCGCAAATTTCAATTGTTGAACGAACAAATCCTTTTGTTCTCTCTTTGCTGCTGTTGCTTGTTGTAATTGTTCGAGTTGTTGTTGTTTTTAACATTTGGCCAAAAGCGTTGACAAACAACCGCAACAAAAAGCCAAAAAAAAAATGACAACAACAAATGAATGCCACACGCCGCCCACTTCTAAACATTTTGGCCACTCAACACAAGAGACACGCGCTGAAAAGTCTTAGCAACATGTTGCGGCCACATTGTAAATGTTGCTAAGCTACACTGCCTGACAAAAAGATAAGGAACACTTAATATTTATTGCGCCCAATTTAGAAAAACTTTGGAAACTATTGGAAGCTGCAGTAAACGTTTACTTTCGTCATAATTCTATAATTGTGCATTATTATATTATTTTTCATTATGTATAAAGTTGTTAATATTTATATTTTTTTTGAGTTCAATAGTTTTAAAAAAGTAACAAAGCAAGTTTAAGTAACGCCACTATGCAACTTCAGAACACATAATAAGGCTAATGAAAAAGTAGAAAAGCATTTTATATTTAATATCTGGCAAAACTAATAACAACCTTTAGATCGGAACTGAAAAGATGAATTTATAGAGATAAATAGTGTGACCATGCAATTTTTGAGCATTCGGGGACATTTGACTATGAAATTTACACTCCATTCCGAACATAATTTTGCAAGATTATTTGGACTTTTAAATCATTTGTAAAAGGCAGAACGAAAGATGACTGTCCCTAAAATGTTTGTACCAAAAAAAATAGCATCGTCTCGGCTATTGATTGAACCCCCACGGTCTGTAGAAGCGCTTAATTCAACTATACTGAAGTATTTATTTATAATTTTATTTATTTATTTACCCTAATATTTTAAATATTAAATTTACTAACTAATTACAATACATATATAGAGTCTAGCCTTTAGAGCTTTACAACTAAGAAATTTATATTCAACACATTAAATCAAAATATTTGTTATATCAAATTAATAAGGAAAAAGGGGAAAACCTATGACGATCTTTGGTCGTTATTTACAATTTTTCAAAACCAAAATGTTAGTTGAATGTCATACGTTACAAGCAAAAAATAAACATACATTACAATTGTACCTATTCCTATAGAAATGTTTGGAGACCCAAATGACGAACTGGTTTCGGCAATTTTTTATTGCAAATAAGCGGAGGAAGCGGAATGAATGTTGTTCAGTTTTTGAGTTCTAACAGGGTTTTGGAGTAGGGGATTGGCACACAAAATTTAAATTCAATAGATGAGCTTGAAAAAGTATTTGAGATTACATTTCGAATGTCCTTAAGTTCTTGCCCAGTTTGTAGCTCTTCTCACGTTAACTTACAAATTCTTTACTGATATTTCAAGTGTACAACAACTTTTGCTCGCTAGTGTCTGCTGATAATTTTTATGTTGTTTACTTTTATGTATTTTTTACAATTACGCAATACATTTGCAATTTGTGTGCGTATGCGTGATATCGTAGGTATATGTGCGTGTGTATGTCAGTCAGTCAGTCAGTTAGTCAGTTAGTCAGTCTGCATATCAGTCAATAAAACTGGCGCATATTGTAAACACATTAACATGTAAATTTTATGTTACCAACTGTCAATAGAGTGGCAAGAGTGCCAAACGGAGGCAAATCTTCAGCAGAAATGTTGCCAGGCAAATATTTATTATTGGTTACGCTATTTTTGCCTTTTCACGCCAATATTTAAACGTCCCATGGGGCGTGGTCCATAAGCATAGGCCATCATTTTATTGAATGATCAAACAAAATCATGCAAGAGTTGAAGAGTTGCAAGTTGACCCACTTAAAGGAAACCCTAATTTTTGTTTTATTACTTTACAGATAGGTTGAATTCGATAAATAATAGTATGTATGTAGTTGTTTTCACACAACGAATCAAAATTACTCTTATTTTCGGGTATCCCAAAAATTCCTCTTTTCAATGGAAAAAATTTTCAGAAGTCTTTGCAAAAAAGTAACCCAATTGAGAAACAAGCCTAATATTTTTAAACTGTAATCCACATACATCTTATAAAAAATAAAACTAGCTCAACCTTGCATAAAAATGAAGCAGAAGCATTTTATTTTTTAAGCTAAAATATGGGCTGCTTTAAGAAAAGCCATGTACATAAACGATAATAGTTTTCAACAACGACCGACAGGTACTCTTATTTGCGATCATCAAAGTTACGCTTCTTTATGAAGATTGTAATTACTCTTATTTTGGGGGATCGAATAGAAATCTTCCCCAAAACTTTATTTTTGCAGAAGAGGTTTGCTTCAAATTTAAATTCTATATTTTAAATACAATTATGGAATTTTTTTAAATAAAAATAAAATTATCGTTTTATAAAAATTACACAAAATATAAAATTTTGGAAAAAGAAATGTATGCCAAATTTTTTCTGCTAAAGGTTGATTTATTAAAAATTGTCATAAAATAATAACTGTACTTTTTTGCCTAAAAATTTTAAAATTATAAACAAAGAAATATAATAAAAATAAAATTCTCAATTTTTCTCTATGTTTAAAAAATTCGTAATTTTCATTAAAAATATCTCACAAAATTAAGCAAAGTTCTTTTCTATTGCGGGTTGTCGCTTGAAAAAAATTCGCCACTTTGCAGAAAAATGTTCACTATTTTAAAAACATTCACCATTTTCCATTAAAATACCTTTCAAAAACTAAATTAAAGCAACGGTTTTTTCAGATAAAGGTTAAAAATAATAATAAAAAATAATGAATGTACAAAAAATTTAAGATTGTAAACAAATATGAAAATAATATTCTTATTTACATTTTGCAGACACATTTGCAGTAAAGATAAAAAAATCACCATTTTTCATAAAAATGTGTCACAAAATATGAACATTTTGTAAAAAGTATTTAAAGAAAGTCTCTATTAATTAAAGACACCGCCGTTCGGATTCGGCTATAAACTGTAGGTCCCTGTTCTCTTTGAACAGTTATTAATAGAGATCCCCATGTCGCGCCCAGGGGCGACTGACAAAAAAAAAAAAAATTGTCAGTCACGGAATTATTATATATATATATATTTAAAGCAAAGTTTTTTCTGATATAGATTGTTTTATTCAAAATTAAGATAAAAATTTATTTTTTTATACCCTTAATTCAAAAAATTTCATTATTGTATTCAAATTATAAAATTTTAAATCACAAATAAAAAGTAAACTTTTAAAATTTTTTACACAAATAAATATTTTTATAGTTTCATAAACATTTTTATCATTTTAAAAACCAATTGTGAAGAAAAAATGTAAGTGGTGCGAAACGAAGTGTCGTCCTTGCAAAAAATAAAAATAAATACAAAAAATGAAAATCCTAAAATTTAATTTGAATGTTTTTTAACATAATTTTAGACCATTTTTCATACAAAGTATAAAATTAAAATAAATGGGTTTGGGCTTAAGAGCAAGTTAGAGCGGTCATCCGGAGTTTTGGTTCGAAAAAAACAACCAAAAAATGTAATATTAAAAAATGTAGTTAAAAAATGTAATCGACCCCTAGGGAGCTCACAGAAACCGTTAAGAACGGAAAACTAATGATAGCTACATACGCAGATGACTTGGCAATTTTTCACTCTGCCTCCTGTGAGTACGAAGCAGCAGATGGAATTCAAGAGTACCTATACCTACTTGAGAGATGGGCTTACAGGTGGAACATCTCCATGAATCCAACTAAGTGCCAGGCAGTTCTATATACCCTAAGAAAAAAATCATCACCTGCTGTCTGGTTAGACAATCAACCACTAAAACTACAAAAACAAGCTAAATACTTAGGAGTTACCCTTGATAGCAGACTGACTTTCAGACAACATATAGAAAGCACAGTCAAAAACTGCCGGCTAAAGATGTCTAAAATGAACTGGCTCATGAACCACCGCAGCCGTCTTCCTCTCCGATGCAAAAGAGCCTTATATAAAATGGTAGTGGTTCCAACCTGGAGATACGCTATCCAGATCTGGGGTATGGCGGCTCGCTCGAGTCGCTCACGTATTCAGACACTCCAGAACAGGGCCTTACGCCTTATTACTGGGTGTGAATGGTATGTAAGGAATTTGACCTTGCACCACGACCTCAGACTGGAGACCGTCGAACTCCAGATAAATAAGCACACAAGCCGCTACAACGAAAGGCTAAAAAGACATCGTAATAGGCTGGCAAAAGGGCTCCCAAATGAAAATCCTATAAAAAGGCTTAAAAAAAGAAGTTTTAAAAATCTGCTCCAACAAGCGCCGAACTGAAAGAAAACGAAAAGAAGACCGACAGAAAAGCGGACCAAATGATGGCCTCCTGATTGACAGGACTCCTTAACACTCCTAAGACATCTCTAACTAAACAAGCTGGATTGGCGATCATAAAATAAGAAACCTGCAATTCATAAAAATATATGTATTTTTGATAATTTTGCAAAATAAATAAAAAAAAAAAAAAATGTAATACAAATATTTATTTAATATATTTTTAATATTTACTTTTATAAATTTTATTACGAATCGTTTTAAGTGAATTTTTTAAAATTATGTTTAAAGCTATAATATTTTTCAATCATGAAATTATTTAAAAAGATAATTAAATAGATAAAAATTATAAACAAACGTAAAGCCTTAAACTTAATTTATGTTTAATTTTCGAATGGACCACGTATTAGGTACGTTCTAAGGTTTATGTTAATATTAAGAAGGATGCCAGATTGGTGGCAAATAAAGTTACTTGTGGAAGCAATTTCCTAGATTCCTTAATGTCTTTAAAATTACGGTCTAAAAATTACGTATACTTAATTTAAATTTTAAATATCAAAATAGTTTATACCAAAAAAAAAATTTCCAATGCAACTTACGTTAATAAAAAGAAGGTTGCCAGGTGTTGCCAAGATGTTTTATAAATCTTAAGTTTTTTTTTTTTTTATATATATAGTTTTAATTATAAATCTTAAGTTATCTATAAAAACTATAAGACAAAAAAAATTTTAGTTTCTATATCGTGAACAGGCCTGTAATATGTTAGTTTACCAAAATCCCATTTCGAGTTTTGCAAACTTTCTGCCAAAGTAAGCATATCCACTGCTTCGATCTATAATGCAATTGCAAATCCAAAACTTTGGCTTACTGCAACATCCATAAAGCTGTAAAATGTTTATAATTATACACATGGCTTACTATATGCTTTATATTTATGTAAAGCCCGCCGGCAACAATACCCTATCATCTGCATCAACATTTTCAAAGTGTGTCATTAATTTTATGCACACATGTGTATCGCATCTCCAATTATATATCTTCGATCTTCATTGATGTTGACGGGCAACATAAAATGCCCAAAACTTTTTGGCTTCGTATGGTCTTCATTCAGTTTCAGTAATGACCCAAATTCGTGTACCTCAGATGCGCAAGCGTCTCTTTGACGTAGAAAGTCATATGCGTACATATGACTACGATATATATATATCGTATTACAAAATCACTCCATCAATTACAAAAAGGCCAATTAAACTCAACTCAAGTTGGTTCAAACAAAAAACGAACTAAAAAAAAACTTTCGTTTTCAATATGTGCGCTAAATTAAAATTAGTACAACAAAACCAAACAAAGCTGACCAAAATAAATACAAAAAAAAAAAAAAAAAAAAATTAAACAAAACCTCAATGAAAGCCAAAAAAAGATTATGGTAGTTTTTTTTTGAATGTTTGTAATTTTGCAAAAGAAAAAAAAATAATAGTATTTAATTTATTTTGTTGCTGTTAACAAACGTGAAAAAATGCATTTAATTGTGGATATTTTTTTCTTACAATTTCATTCGCAAATACGTTGAATGATTTTTAAACGGATTGCAGAGTAAGTATGGCCAGGCAGTAAGGCTAGTTGACTGCTGCTTCTCTAGCAGGTGTCAAAAACTGTGCGAATTGTGCGAGGGGTGGCACATATGTTTCGAGAAGTTGCAAAAATAGTATTGTCCGATCTTTAATCTTCATCGTGCAGTTGAAGGCTATTTTTAATGCTTCTTCTCTACTAATTGATTGAAACTTTGGGAATGGTACTAGAGTTGCCACTAAATTTTGAGAAGTGGCAATCATAGTGTTGTTGTTAAATGATTTTTCAATGGATTTCTGCTTATCGATTGGCTGCTTCTTCTTCTTGAGTAGGTGCCAGAAAGTGTGTGAATTATGCAAGGGTTGCAACTTGTTCTATGTTCTATCATCTTCATAGTGTAGTTGAAGGCTATTTTAAGCATTAAGCTTCTTCTCAATGGTACTAGAGTTGCCACTAAATTTTGAGAAGTGGCAATCATAGTGTTAAATAATTTTTATATGGATTCCTGCTATATGGCTCTATTGGCTGCTTCTTCTTGAGTAGGTGCCAGAAAGTGTGCGAATTGGGCGAGGGTTGCCACACTTATATTTCGAGAAGAGTCAAAATAGTATTGTTGAAGTATCTGCATAGTGTAGTTGAAGGCCATTTTTAATGCTTCTTCTCTACTAATTGATTGAAACTTTACGAATGGTACTAGAGTTGCCACTAAATTTTGAGAAGTGGCAATCAAAGTGTTGTTGTTAAATGATTTTTCAATGGATTTCTGCTTAAGGCTCGATTGGCTGCTTCTTCTTCTTGAGTAGGTGCCAGAAACTGTGGGAATTGTACGAGGGTTGCCAATTATGTTTCGAGAAGAGGCAAAAATAGTGTTGCCAGATCTATAATCTTCATCGTATAGTGGAAGGATTTTTAGTAAGTCAAACTAGTCTAACTACGCTAAAACGCTAATTGACTGCTTCTGCTCGAGGTGCCAAAAAGAATGATGCTAGGGTTGCCACTTATATTTCGAGAACAGTCATAGTTTTAAATGATTTTTAAATGGATTGGAGGCTATAAAGCCTCGTTGGATGCTACTTCTTTAATGGGTGCCAGAAACTTTGTAAATGATGCCAGGGTTGAACATCTCGTGAACTGACAAACATAATAGTGTCAGATCAAATGTATCTAAGCCTGGTTAAATAATTTTTAAATGTATTTCAGAGTAAGCAGAACTGCTTCGGAACAGTTTAGAATAATACTTAACTGCTTCTTCTCTAGCAGGTATCAGACTCTTTGCGAATGGTGCGAGGGCTGTCATATTCAGAGGTGTCAATCTGAGTGTTACCAGATCAATTATCATTTATCGTATAGTTGAATGGTTTTCAAATGGATTTTGGAGTATGTCAAACTGCTTTAAAGTACCTTAGAAGGATACTTGACTACTTCTTCTCTAGCAATTGCCAGAAACTTTGCGAATTGTGCGGGAGGTGTTACTTATATATCGGGAACTTTTTTTCTTTTTTTTTTTAGGTATACATTTCCAAGTTGCAAATTTTTTGTATACCGACATTTTCGAATAGCTTTTATTTATAGACCATCTAGTATAAGAGAGCCATATTGTCTTGGCGAAATGGGGAACCAGTTCTGCATGAAACAACGTTAAGGTATTCGATTTTGCTTTTAATATAGAACAAAAATAATAATACCAAAAACCAATAGAACCATGTTTATGGTGATTCTGCAGCAACCACATCATCCAAAGAATATTTGACAACGGACGTTCAAACACTCTTGATCGAGACGTCAACGCCGATCAAGAGAAGTCACCATGTCAGAAATAGTTGAAGAAATCTATGGAATGATCTTCCACGATTGACGAGGTAGGAAAGAGAGATTCCTAAGTCTATGGCATCTCGCGAGAATTAGTTGAAACTAAATTGCATTAATAGGATATGAGGAAGATGACGGCAAACAAGAGATCGCTTTCAATTGGAATGGAATTGTTAATAATAATTTTTTAGAAGAAAGAGGCTTCAAAATGTTGGCAAGTTTCCTTTTTAGTCTGCCCTCGTATTTGTCTTTAAATGAAGTCGATAAAAAGAAATTATTTTTGTGCTCCATTACCGAAATTTGGGGCCCTTTGCTCCCCGGCGGAGCCATAGGATCATATATAATTACCGAAATTTAAAAACCAACCCTCGTATGTGAAGAGCTTGTTGTCTTTAAGTGCGTCTAAGTTCGTTTTTTTGGTCATAAACTTGGCAAAAAAACGTAAGCCAGCTAGTTGGTCTTGGCACTTGGCGGGTCGTTGCCATAAATGGTCGTTTTAAATTTTATTTGAACACAGTTCTCTATTTAAATACATGTAGTATCTAACTATTTAGTTATAGTCTTTTAAGTTGTTTTCAAATCTTTTTTTTAACGTTTATTGGCCACTTAAGGTTACTGCAACTGGCATACTCCTCATATGCCCAAACAGATTTCAGAGTGCAGCGAAAACAGGAAGCCAAATGTATTCGTCACACTCCGTTGATGTTTTAGTTTATTGACTGACTGACTTTGGTCGCTCTTTCTTTGCGTTTTTATATAAGAAAAGGAAACGAAAAAAAATGAATTCAAAATAAAGTGATATTAATTTATGAAGCAGCGCAACTTGAGTCTATTGAAAAAGTTATAAAATAAAATAAATAACATAATATAATGAGCCAACTATGAACAGACGCTCTAGAAAAAGCTGGCACTTGTATCAAGCAGTTAAGGAAAAAGATTAAATGAAATAGTTAAAGTATGCAATTAATTAAGTTCACTGCAAAAAATGATTTAACTTATAAAAAATATAAATCCAATTATTAGCGTTCCTCCTCGTTTTTTATAGATCCAAAAAATATCATACCTTTTAATTAACTAGGCAAATGTAATAAGCATCGTGGTATTTGGAGTACCAGCATTTGGAAGGAAAACTTCTTAATAAAGGGTGATTTTTTTGATGCTTGATTTCTCGAACACCTACATATAAGTCTTCGCCAGATATGTGCATCATTGAATTTTATTTGGTATACCAACATTTGCTTGGAAAACTTATTTTATAAAGGGTGACTTTTTGCTGTTTGAGTTTGTTTCACGCTCACGCGTGATTTGTGACATGCGTCAATGTTTCACTAATAAAGAGTGAATTTTTTACTGTTGGATTTTTCAACACGCGTGATTTATGACATGCGCCAATGTTTCACTAATAAACATTTTTACTGTTTGATATACATATGTATATAAATATACAGATATTCTACGTGATGGCTCACGCGTGGTTTGTGACATGTATGTCACATGTCAAACATTGGATAATTTGACTTTTTACTATTTAATTTCTTAAAAATATACGTGACAGCTCACTCGTGATTTGTAACATGTGTCAATGTGAAACATGGCCAACGAACAAATTTAACAAATCACTGAACTTTTTGTATTAAAATTGCTGCCGTTTTATCGAAGAATTTTGATCAGCAATGAAGTCCATTTCCGAGGAGTCGCCCATCTCAATTTAATGGCAGCCAATGTATTTTGAATCATTCATCGGTTCCAATTTCCTCAAAGACGAAAATGAAAAAAAGATAACCCATCAATGACATTCAATGATTTCTTTGTACCTAAAATGCACGAGATCTACCTGTTCAGGTGGTAATTTATCTTACTTCATAGATCATTTAATTGAGTGATTTAATCATGCGAAGAACATGTTAGAAATATTTTCTTTGGTGCTAAAAGCCTGTGACGAAGAAAACAAATTAAAAGACAAATAAGAAATATATATATACAAAAAGATATCCGCGGTCTTTCAGCTGAAATTCCCAGAAAATTGGGGTATTCAAAATCATCTTTTGAAGCAACAGCTGAATGAATTGGAATATAAAATAAGTAAAATATACAAATATGTTCGAATATAGGCTCCATTCGAAGTCTTGAAGTGGTTTTGGAAATCTTATCTCAGCCAAAGAATTGAACCGCAAACATTTTCGTGGCATGATTTGTTACGTCTTTCGACGTGGACTATCTTTCTTGGGTGCAACTATCAACTACATTCGATTTTTGGTGATCAAGCACTGATTTGCCGAATTCGCCCAAAATCGGCTGTAATCGCAGAAATCATCGAGACCCTGGACGAAATGATAAAGAAAGATCGTCATGAAATGGTCCCCTTCTTCTTTGAAATAACCACGTGATCAACCTAGGACGGTCAATTCTGAATGTTCAGTACAATAAGGAAAACGAAGCGCCGAAGACCAAGACATTCTTCATTACGATAGTGCGTGCTCACGTAGAAGGTGTAAACTATTAATAGTGATTCTCTTATCTCTAATAGCAAACAATGTTACTACACAAACGAAATTCCAGCATTTACCCAGAGTCTTATTTAGAGACTTAATTTTTTTAGAAACATCGGTTTCTTCTTTAAAAACTCATAGGTTAATGAAATTTTAAATACCAGGGCAAAATAGCAATAAATGCATAGTAACATAACATCTTCATAAACAGATTCATTGTACACTTAGTCTTACCATATATAACTCATAAACTTGTTTTACATATAATATATAAAGATATAGCAATTTGCACAGTTATTGAAATTTCTGTCAGTGCATTTATTACATTTTGAGCGACCTATAAATCGAAAACATGCAAAAGCAATTTATTTTGGATTATCCGAAAGACTACCAAATTATATTGTATGATATAATCGAAGCATATAAAACTATATATAATAAGCTAAATATATCAAGACGTGAGCACTTGCTGCACTGCATACGAATGACTTTGACAAAAATCATAAAAAAATTTGTGAAAAAAATAACCAAAAATCGAACAAGTAGCAAACATCTATAAAAAACAAATTGATAAATATACAGCAAAGAAATGGCAAAAAAAAGCAATGTACAAAATCAAATGCAAAAAATATGACCATGCGAAATATTGGCAATATTATATTAGAAACAATTGATAAACAATGTTCAAACAAAAATGAGTTCAATAAAAATGTTTGGGTTTTTTTTTTTTTTTGTATTGTGTATGATGTTGCATGTTTGTTGTTGCCACTTAAAAAACTGTTAACATTTGTATCTGATGTGTCACTTACATGTTTTTGTACAATTCAATTGTCGTAAGTTGCCAATTGTTGTTGTTAACATCTTCAATATCATTTTAACTCAAGCTGAGGCCTCCAATATGGCACTTTCGAAGCGTTTTTGAAATCTTGTGTACTGCACAGATTAAGCCGTGGGAGCGCCCCGAGGGGTCTCACACCTGACGCACTTTATCCAACTTCAAACTTTGCACTTGGCATACGTTTCAGTGTGACCATATTTTTTAAATGTTTACATTTTATTGTGGTACTCACGCTCATAAAAATAATTAAATTAATGGCCAGAGAAATGCGAATTTAAATAAAAATTTGCTAGAAAACCCTCAATGTATTATCAAACAGTGGCGTGTATAAGCTTTTGACCAGGGGTAATAAAGTTATTTTCGAATGAAAATGCAACGAAATTTGGTGTTGGAAAATATTATTGTATTAGCCTAAATACAATATATCACCAACCACTGTCGATGACAGGTTTTTGCGTTTGCCAGATACTTATTATTTCTGCACCGTCTTTTTTGGAAAATTAATTTTTGAATATTATAAAATTGATTTTTGTTTGGTAGAAAGTGATACAAAATAATTAAATAAAAGCAATTAAATTTTTGGATATTTTTGATAACTCTTTAGAAACTTCAACCGCTATGAGTTCAATCTCATGATGTTACCGACAGCACCAAATTATTATTTTTAAATATGAGAAATATAAGAAATATGTAAGTAATATATAAGAAAAGAAAAAGAAATACCAGCACGATAACTTTGAAGCCGAAAGTTTGTTAGATCTACAAAAAATTCGTAAATGAAGAGCGCTGAAAATCACTCTCATATACCTATACATATAACAATTAAAGTTTCAAGCACTCTAAGATAAAAATCCATTATTCATTTTGACACGAAAGAAAAAAGAAATCGCTTGTACTTGAAAATTTTGGATTGGAGATTTGTATCTTAAAAAAAATGTTTTTTGTAAAAATATTTTACGTTTTCAAGCAAAGTTCAATAATTTTTAACTTATACAAATCTGGTCAAAAAATATTTTCTTTCCACTTTCAACTTATTGTAAAAACTTCGAAATGGAACAAAAAATATTAGGGGTATTCACGCTTACTGATGGGTTTAGAAGTTGAGGACTTTTGCAACAGCTCATCATGTTGGTTTGACAAGAAAGTGCTGCAAAATGCGCCCTCTGCGGCATTTTTAGCACTACAATAATTCGTTATTGTTTTTTGACATAAAAAGGAGCAAAAAAATAAACAAAGTGAGTCTTAGCCAATTTATCTAGATTTAATGCAATTATGCACATAGGTCTTGTATATTTAGCAATTATTATTTTTAAGTGGCGCAAAATGGCGTCGGGTGTTTAACTTATTAAATTTTAAATTTACAAATGCAAAAAAGAAAACAGGAAAGAAGAAGCATACACTCAACTTAGCTGATAAATTCACAAAAAGAGGGTTCACGCTTAGCCAGTTGAGTTATTGCGCAACTTTCCAAGCTCAACAGCAATCGTGACTACCTTATTTATAGCAATTCAATAATGAAGTCAATTTATTTACAAACGAAAAATTATTAATTAATAGCTCAGGCTCAGGTAACCCATAACTAAGAACCATTGCAACATACCAAAAATAGCTAATTAAGTACATTCGACCTACTCTATAGGAAATTCACCGCACGGAAGCAGAATATTGATTACTTACTTAGAAAATTCTTTACACAGAAATTCGTTATAAATTCTAAGAGCAGTCAGTGTACATGAAAAAATTCAAAAAATGGAAAAATTCATTGTACAGTTGTGCGTCATAGGAAAGTTGCAGAAACCATTTTGGTTTGGTTTCTTTAATGCTATCTTAATCTTTGCAGCCGTATGGCATGGGGGCGGGGGCTGTAATAAGCCCCAAATCCCCACTATCTATGCCACTGTCATCAACAATTTTGCAAAATATTTTGCATTAAATAAATGGAATTGGCCTCTGTTGCTGGAACAATGTGAAAGTTGCCAATTTTTTGTGTTTTTCTGTAAACAAACTCATATATACGATAAATAGTAGTTGGTTGTTGGTTGGCTGGCCCCCATCCTGAGGCCAGTTTATTCGCTGGTTTGTCTGGTTGAAAGACCCCACGACTCCTGCAACACCAGCATAATCTTAATGCTCTTTTGGCTCTCAATGTAATGCAGCAGATTGGCAATGATAGCGGAGTGGGATTGGGCAGGGAAATTAGCTTCAAAGCATTGTTGACAATGGCAACCAAATGACAGTCAACAATTCGTTTACCAATAAACATCAAAATAAATATTTCCCAGTTTCAGCATTGTGGTTAAAAGTATAATAAAAGTTTATTTTTGGTATGACAAACAAATGAGAAAATAATACCAATAAATATAAATGGAAGGTCTTAACAACTCGTATTGCATGTTACATAATGTAAATAAAAGCGTCTGTTATGCTAAAATCTTTTGAAGACTTATAGATAGATATGTGTTGTTATTGTAGCTTACTCGGAATTCTAAAAAAAGAATTTAAAAGTGAATTCTTAACTAAAAAGAAAATTATTTTTGGTACTAACAAGACTAACAAGTCTTTTAGATAAAAAGTATTAAAAATTCAGAAAACAAGCGGGTCAATTTTTAAATCGATACATATGTGATGGCAGTATCATACTTCTAACGAGTTATCGATAGCAGATTTAGGTTGACTTTACCTTGAAAAGAAGTATCTATGAATTAAGATATTTGAATATTTCCTTATTAGTGAAGAAAAATATTGGTCAGCCTGAAGGCCTATGTTGCTCTGGCTACAAACCTTTTATAATCTAGAACCAAAAATTAAAAATAAACAAAAAAAAAATTTGTAGGTACTTTTAAATTCTTATAAAATGAAATTTTCAAGTTTTCTAATGGGCTCCGCTTTTTTGATATTTAAAAAATTAGTAGTCCTTCGAAAGAACGAACTGAAGAAAATGGGAGGACCTGTCTTCTGCAAAAGAATTTTTACTATTAAATACTAATAAAAAGAAGTTCTCAAGTTTTCTAACAAGCTCCGCTTTTTTGATATTTAAAAAATTAGGAGTCGTTCGAAAGAAGGAACTGAAGAAAATTGGAAGATCTGTCTTCTGCAAAAAATTTTTTACTTTTAAATTCTAATAATAAAAAAATTCTCAAGTTTTCTAATGGGCTCCGCTTTTTCGATATTTAAAAAATTAGGTTTCGCTCGAAAGTAGTAGCAGAAGAAAATAGGAAGACCTTTCTTTTGCACAAGAAGCCTCATATAGTTAGCTAGTAACATTTTGGACAGCAACTCAAAACTGCTTTTAATAGTTGTTCAAACGTATTTCATAACTCATATTAAGTTGGTCCCACCATATACCCTCCAAAGAGGAATGTCTTTCTTAGAGCTAGGGAGTTGCAAGAACTCCCATTTTATTCCACAAAATCTACAGTTAGTTACACTGATGCCCAGCTTACATTTTCTTACATTTATAATCTTATAAAAAGTTAATTAATTTTGATTAAAATGTATATATAAAAGAATTATTTATATCTTTACATAAATCGCAATTATTATGTAATTGTTATTTATGTTCATGCCACATCAGCCTAAAATTTTCATTATATAGTACGAAGCTTCATTTTCATTAGCCGGCTATCAAGCTTGGCACATTCCTCAACAAATTGCAACATATATATTAACAAAAACAAAAAATTATACATTTTTTTTCTTAACAAATTCGCATAAATCAAACAAAAAACGCAGTCAAATATATCTTCACATAAATTGGCAAAACAAAGAAAAAATTTATTTCATTTAATTTAATTGCTGGGCCCTGCGTGAGCAAGGTATGCCAAAACCGTACCTAGTCCGTTGCCGGACATGAGATACAGCGGAAGCAAGCACTACCAACTAGGAGGCCTCGAAGAAATAAAAAAAAAAACAACACCTTGTCATCAGCAAGTGGCCAAAAGCGACGACACACAAAAAGCCAAGAAAGTAAGCAATGTGCTGCCGCCGCTGAGGGCCAAAGACGGATGGACGGAGCTCTTTGGACTTTCCCTTTTGGTCGAAAGACAACTACGTTTGCGGAGACCGTCGCTGACATAACAATAAACAAAACAAAAACAACGAAGAGACGAAAGAAATGACAGTGGGTAGTGATTGGCTACATAAATTGCGAGACAATCCGCTCTTTGCTATATTTCTGGGCTTTTGTTTTCTCACTGTCTGACGCGCTCTCTCTCACTCTCTGTCTCACTTTATTGGTGTCTGTGTCTTGAAGCGTTTTTAACACATGTCAACAACACTTAAGCAGTAGAAGATATTCCGAAAGGGCGCAAAGGAAGCCGAAGGCTACTAAGTGGATCGCTTTTGTTTTGTTTTTGTATTTACATAGACGTTATGGAAAAAGTAACTTTTTACATAAAGGAAACACTTAAAGATACGCGCAAACGATAAGATATTGGAAAAGGGGAAGGCTGACCCAGATCTGTGATTTAACAAGATGGCCGCTAAGCAACTAGAGGATGTTTTAAAAGAGGTAATCTCTTTTAATACCCTATGTACAAAGGGTATATTAATTTGTGCAAGCCGAAAATGTATGTAACATACAGAAGGAGACATCGGAGACCCCCAAAATGATCTAAAGTATGGTCAAGGTGACTAGAGAAGTCGATATGCCCATGTACGTCTGTCCGTCCGTATGAACGCCTAGATCTCATAGATTGTTAGAGAGCTAGAGCAACCAAACTTTCAGATTAGATCCCTTATTATTCCATAGAAAACAAGTTTATTTTATTTTTTTGATATCGGGGTTATATTATATAGCTCCCAAAGGGGTGTTACAGAGGACCTCGAAGAAAACCAAAAGTTTTAGATGGAAAATTCTTTTGTTTATGAAAATATCGTAACCAAATTTGGCATTCGGAGGTTTTTTAGAGTTCCCCAGCACTGTAGAAAGTTTGATAAAAAAAACTTCAGATTAGATCCCTTATTATTCCATAGAAGACAAGTTTATTTTATTTTTTTGATATCGGGGTTATATTATATAGCTCCCAAAGGGGTGTTACAGAGGGCCTCGAAAAAAACCAAAAGTTTTAGATGGAAAATTCTTTTGTTTATGAAAATATCGTAACCAAATTTGGCATTCGGAGGTTTTTTAGAGTTCCCCAGCACTGTAGCAAGTTTGATAAAAATCGGATGACTATATCATATAACCCCATACCGAGCAGTTTTTTTACAGGGTATAACAAAGTCGTCCCCGCCCGACTTTAACGTATATATCTTTTTCTTTTAAACCAGCTTAAAAGCGATTTTACGTTAAGATATATGGACGTCTTGACCCCAAAAATGCCTCCAAAAAGTTTAAAGCTTATAATCACAATCATATTTTCAATACAAATACTATATTGTTTCAAAAAGTTAAAAGCAAAACTATATTGAATATGTTAACCAAAAAAAGTATATTTTACAGAGAGCAGTATACACAAAGAACATTTTTGCGTTTATCATAAATATCCATTTCACTGGAATGATTAGAGGTAAACCATATTATACGTATTGTATTGAAAAATCATTTTTAAATAAATTCCATCATACGATCATATCGCACAAAAGCATCGATAAGTTAAGGACATAAAGCACTTTGCATTAAAGGACCCAAAAATTTTGAGTGCCCATGAAAGACATTTGATATTATGATTTTTGAAAAATTTATACAATTTTTAAGTCACCAGAAGAATGTAAAATCATTCCCCATACAAAAAGTTGCTTTTTTGTTAAATATGCTAATATGGCAACTCTAAACTATAAAGTCAGAAGAAGAAACCAAAATTTGTGTATTTTCAACACAAACTGCTTTTATGGCCACACTGAACAAAGTGTAAAAATTATGATTCGAAGACACAAATAAGATATAAGCTGTTTTTTAGTTGCTGTTAATTATCTGGCAACACTGTAACACTTTCTTGAGTTTTCATCGGGTTTGCAGTACATCAATTAAATAAACGCTCTTTTGTGGTTGTAGCTGTTAAGCTGGCAACGCTGGAAATTTTTCTTAAATTATCAAAAAAAAGTTTTTTAAAAGTTGCTAATTAATAATAAGAGGTATATGAAAATACGACAACGTTTGGTCAATTTTTGTGCCTGATCGATTTTCCTTTAAAGTAAATAAAGTGTTTAATAGCTGTGTTAAGGCAACTTTAATGTAATCAACGTTAGCACTTAGTCAATTTAGTTCCATTTCAAACTGTTTAGTAATGTCATCTTTTGAACCGACTATTTGCAAAACTTTAAATTAACTCTAACGCAAGAGCATACAAATTAGTTTGTTACTATACTAGCGCTCTCATAAATTTTGACGCTTTTGTGCAGAACTTTTTTGAAGCAACCGCTTTTCGACGTACCCACAAACTTAGTTTGTGTAATATTGACAGCTTAATGACAATTGGCCATTCGTCACGGCTTTATTACGTCAAAAATCAGTTCATCAAATCTTTGACAGCTGCAATTGTAGCCAAGAGTTAAGGTTGTTAGCTTCACATGCAATTTTCTGTTTTTTTTTGTTTCAACAATAAACAATAGCTTTGAGACAATGTTTTAAGCTGGTATGCGGAAGGATTTCATGCACGTGCGTGGTGTCTAAAAACTTGGCATAGTTGCAAATCACGTGGTCACTCAATTCAAATCTTATTTTGACACAGTGAAATCCAAAGACAGGTTGAAAAGAAAACCGCCTTGAATTCCATTTTGACTTGCGCAATACCCGTACAATTTACAATTGAAATTAGTGCGTGGCGTTTAACACGGCGACTACGCAATGTTGTTTTTTTTTATGTAGGCACACCTACAAGAAAACGCGCGCGTTTTTAAACGCCTGCACTTCCTAATCGAAAACTGGCCATGTAATGCACAACTTCGAACAAAATTCCACAAAACACCGCAATATTTGTGGTTGTAATTTATAGATCAGGTTAAATGACAGCCACTAGAGCGGCCAAGCAGGCAGCATACGATAATTATAACAATCTGTCAAAAGCCGCCCGAAAATAAAGAAAAACAAAAGTAAAAAACATACCAAAAACCAAAAAAAAGGCATCCAAATTGCAAACCAGTTGCCAGTTACAAACCGAAAAACCTGTAAAATTCAAGTTTATCCTTTTTATTTTACAAGTTTTACACACCCAAAACTCACACACACACACAAGCAAGCTGTTTGCTTCTGGCCAACTGAGCGCATGCGCAACGCGTCACGTCAACCATTGGCGTTGGCTTTAAGTGCAAATCAACTTTGTTATTAACTTGGCAATTTTTTTTATCAAAATCAATTGTACAACATTGAAAATTATATAAAGTGAAAAACTATGTGGCAAAGACTTGGAAGCGTGCCACAAATCAAAGCAAAGCTTTAAGCAAGCGTTGTTTAATTCCTTGTCATGATACTGTCGTCGGGCTAGTTATAAGTAGTTGCTGTACAGGAAGCCATATTCAAATCTTTCGACTTGTGATATGGTAAGGCAACAAATAAATTATAATTAGGTATTTAAATGATTATGTAGTGTAACGAAAAAGATGAATGAGGAAGACAAAGGACGAAGACTGAATCAATCGCAATAGTGAAGAACCTTTAGATACCTTAGATAACTTAGATACCTTAGATACCTTGGATACCTTGGATACCTAAGATACCTTAGATACCTTAGATATCTTAGATACCTTAGATACCTTAGATACCTTAGATACCTTAGATACTTTAGACACCTTGGATACCTTAGATACCTTAAATACCTTAGATACCTTAGATACTTTAGATACTTTGGATACCTTAGATACCTTAAATACCTTAGATACCTTAGATACCTTAGATACCTTAGATACCTTAGATACCTTAGATACCTTAGATACCTTAGATACCTTAGATACCTTAGATACCTTAGATACCTTAGATACCTTAGATACCTTAGATACCTTAGATACCTTAGATACCTTAGATACCTTAGATACCTTAGATACCTTAGATACCTTAGATACTTTAGATACTTTGGACACTTTAGATACTTTAGATACTTTAGATACTTTAGATACTTTATATACTTTAGATACTTTAGATACTTTAGATACATTAGATACTTTAGATACTTTAGACACTTAAGATACTTTACTTTAGATTCTTTATATACTTAAGATGCCTTAGATACTATGGATACTTCAGAATCTGCTCCTTTTGTAATCGAAAGATATTATTGATACTGGTTCCAACTTTATGGTAAATGGATGGACAGCTTAGCTTTTTTAATGCTTCTCCAGTTGCTCTAAATGATTTATCCATTAAGACTTTTCCGATAATAGAATTTAAAGTAAAGATAATATCATAAAAAAAAAACAGAAGGCTTATTTTTCTCCGATCGCGAAAAAGAAGAAAAGTACCTTCATTCATGTTAGGTTAATTACTTGCACGTCTTGTCGCTTTGGATTGTGAATATAGATAAAAGCTTTAAAGTATGGTTTATTTATTTATTTGAGAAGGCGCAATGTTCTGTAAAGATTTTACCTGCTAGATTTTTTGTTATTTCTGGTAACATCGCAGCGCTTACAGGAATGATCGTCACCCAGCAGTTATATTTAATGAAGCCAATGAAGATTTTTGAATACTTTATTCATAAATTCACATTAGAAGCAATTAATTAAAAGCTATCGATGCAGAACACCTAAAACTTTATGATAGGTTATGGGAACTTTTTTCCGCGCATATTTTCAAACACCCTAAACATATCCAATTCATAATAACAGTCCCTGTTAACAAAACTTTTGCGATATTAATGCAGCTTTTCCGTTGTTATAAGATTTTCCATACTTTTTAACTAACTTAATTTGAATATACCCATCAAACCCTTAAGCAATAATATTAAACATTGGATCACACAGACCAATGGGATAATATTCATATGCTAATGGAAATGCATTCGAAATCAATGGAAAAACTTTGGCATAAATGCACACTAAAATTTTAATGAACTGGCACAGAATGTAGGCCAAACCAGAGGGCCCCAAAAGAAATTGGTTTCAGGGTCGTCATATCAGCCAAAGATGATGCGCAGTAGGCATTGTCAATAACAAATAAATAAATCAACAATTTGTATGCAAACACTAGACGATGAGTTGCTCCCATGCAAACTGCAGCAGGGTATGCCAAAGAGTAAACACAATGCACAGGTGAAGCAATCAATAAATATAAGAAAAGCATAAAATCAGGTTGACGAAGTTTGGTTACTCTTACAGCGTGACGGATAAGGGAGACCTTAGGGCTTTGCTTTAAAAACGTTATCTTTCTGAAGTTTTGGCAATGCTCTTCACTGAGGATTAGTTTTCGAAAGCGCTCCACTTAACTAACCTGGACTTCTGCAAAGACTTCGCATTTAAGTCTCTGTCTATTTTCAAGTATATGAAACTCTGAAGCATTTCACAAATCGCTTAATACTTTTTCATAATTTTCAATTCAAGCGAAGTTCTTGCGAAAACTTATGATAAGTTTTAACAAGTTAAGAAACTGTTGTAAAAGTTATAGGGATGCTTTCAGATACTTTCAACGGTTCAATTTATTTCCAAAGTATTCCTTTGCCTGGAACTATTTGAATGGAAGTTGTCCAAATATTTTAAGTCTTGTCGATTTTAGAACAAAATGTAGATAGTTGTTGTAAATCATGCGAATTCCATTATTGTTCCTTAGTTCTCTTAAGATATCTGGTATCTGTTGCAAAAACTAATTTTCATGCAGCTCCCTATAAGTTAGGGTACTAAGTGTGCAGTCGAGAGAAAAGTAATTGCCCGGTTGCGACTATCTTCAGGTTCCAAGCGGAATCCTTTTTTTTCGATGAATTCGGACATTTAATTTTCGAACACGTGAGTGAATTGCCCGCGTGACCCCCAACCCCTCACCGCCACACATACTCAACAAGTGCGATATCCTGGCAAGAATATTACCTCTTTGGGGCACTCAAAACAGTGTCGTAGGTAGCTTTATTCGATGAGGGTATTCAACTCATTTTGCTCCATACATTTTATTGGACAATTTTATTTTTCCTACGAAAAACATTCCCCTTCAACCCCCTTTTTACCGCCTATCTAAGCCACTGGCTCAGAATCATTGTGCTTTATGTTATCAGGATAGAAACATACCATATTATGAGGTTTCTCTGCAAAAAATTACGACCTTATTTGCTTATTATTTTTTAGAGCGCACAATACATCTCAAGGACAGCAGTACAGTACTCCTACTATAACACAGGCCTATAAATACTGGGGTCATGTCAGATGTTGGAAAGCTAAGGGTATTTTACGAAGTAATTCGATGTGACCTCAAAAGTAGGAAAAACTCCGTTTTTCGGGTTTATAACCTCAAATATCTCAAAATCCTGACGTGATGGGCCAATTCTGACCCCGGATTCGGATTCTACGCAGCAAATTACTTCGGGAAAGACCCTTAGCTTTCCAACAACTAAACCATGTTGGCCTGAGTAATTAATATTTTTCATTTCGATTAATTTAAAAAGAAATAAACTGTATGTGGTGTAAAAGGCTATTTTAAGGACTTCTATGCATAAGGATTCTACAAAAGATATCCAATATGCATGAGTGAGGTTTTGGGAAAAAGTTCTTGAGGGACTATAATTGTATATAACGAAAATTAAACGATGTTACGCCTGTTTTCGTAACAAGCCCCTTTCTAACGCTTCTCAAACAGTAGCTCCAAATAAGCATACCCTCCAAAAGAGTACCAAAACAAACAACGCTTGGGATAATATAATATGAAATTTATGTTAATTGATAAAGCTTAAAATCATCTAAGTATGTAAAGTAAGCAATCAAAATCCACAACTACATCAAAACCAATGTTAAGCTCTGTGGCCAACGCAAAGCGCCGAAGGAGACGTCGACGTTGATGAAATGTGGGCTGACATTTTGGTCGAGAGGCCAACAAAGAAATGCGAGTGTTATATAATTTCGACGAGTTGCGGGCCATCAATACGAACTCTGTAAAATGAGTTAAAAGCCGAAAACTTGTTTTTCACAGTTACTAAGTGAGAAGTAAGCTACGCCGCGCTTCTTTGGCTTTCAAATCGAGATTCGAAAAATATAAAAAAAATAAAATCAAAAAACAATAACAAAATCTGTAATCATTAACAGTTACAGACTTAAGAGACGACGCCAATCAATGGGCCGCAAAGTGCTGGGCCAAGGTAAAAACCAGTTTAGGACAACAAAACGCATGCGTCTTTGGAATTGGGTCAACAAGTGGCAGTACGAGCCAAAGCCCGCAACGTGCGGGGAACCGAAGCTTCAAAAGAAATTAACCAAAAAAAAAAAAAAAAGAAGCGTAACTCAATGCAGTTTAAAAGTACAGCAAGTCACAAAAACAGGTGTAATGCAGGTTTCTACAGGTTTGTGCGTGTATGAATGAAAGTATAGACGGGGCTTTCCCATAAAAAAAAAATGTTGTTGCCAATTCATTGCCCAGCGCACAATTAATGTGCAACCATTGCCAAAAAAAAATAATAATATTTATGTGGAATTTAATTTGCATATTGCTACAGCTTGATGGCACGCAGAACATTAATTTATAAATAATTTGTAATTAAAAATTTCATTCGAGCAACCTTAAGGCATTCCTTAAACGTTTTAGGGCTAATTTACTGAGCAATTTGTTTTGGCTTGACTGCCGCGGCTCGCAACAAGTGAAAGTGGCCAAAACAAAGATCCGAATTCCAAAAATTGCAGAAAAAGAAGCCGCAGCAACAGCAAAAAAAAAAAAAAAAAAGAGACGTTACTTATATACATATGTATGTACATATAGTATATAATAGTATAAATATAGCGGTCAGCATGCATATAAGAAATTTTTTTGTTAGCACTTACTTATGCCTAATTAAATACTTTCTCACAAAACTTTTGTTGGGTGAAGAAGTTGTTACGAAAGAAATGATAAAATATTTATACATATTTTTGCGATCTAAGGCGTTTTGAGAGAGCTTATATTTGGTAAATAAATATAAAATCGACAACTTTAGCAGAAAAGAATTAAGTGACCAACCTCACTTCGTCTAATATCAGATCACTGTTTTGCCAATAAGCTCACCCAAAGCATACTTTCGTTGATTTTAGCTTGCGCTTGTAATTCACAAGCGGTTTAATCAATTTTGGTGTAGGGCAGCTGTTAATAAAGGACCTTTGAAATTCTACTGCAGAAGATATGTGTATGCATCGGAAGAAATTAATTCAAACGAGCCAAGATCAGAAAAGATAGGTAAAACAATTCAGGTAAAGGCATACTCTTAATCCACCAGTTATAGATAGTGGCAAGTCCAACAGTTGTGTATCACTTTTTGCTTCTTGACCATTGTACTTACAAAACTTGGCAAAATAACTTTTTCTTTAAGCTTTTAGAGATAATTTTAGCTTGCCATTTTTTCATTCTTTCCTGTGCGAATAGTTCTTATTTGTCTATCTGTTTAACTGCAAACAAATTACTTTGCATATTTTCTTACAGTTCCAATATGCAAAAAATATTTAAAGCAAATATAGCCAACAGAGAGATACGCTTTATAAGAAATATCTTGCTCAAAAGAAAAACAAAATCTGCCAAGCTCACTTGTTTTCATACTAAAAGTTTAGCTTAAGTGCAACGAAAATGTTATCTAATTTTTAATTCTTAGCACGCAACATAGAAATAGATCAATAATGACTGGTTTCACTTTCGGCAGCTTCAAAACCTGATCCCATCAAAAGTGGGTAAACAACAAGAGCCTAAAAACTAAATCAATATAAGTGCCCACAGCAAAACAAACCAATACTCTACCAAATTTGTCTACTCTAAACATGTTAACAAACTGTCTGTCTGAACTTAATATAGAAATCGCTTCTCGAGATTAGATCTCACTCGATCACTCGTCGATCTATCAAATTCACACGCAGCCGTTAAACTCTTAGCTAATTTCATGCGTTCGCAATGAAAGTGAAACGACAATAACAACAGCAACTACATGCAATTTATAGATGAATCTTTGTTAACTAATTTGAGTTGAGATAAACGAGTCGATAAGATACAAGGGCAGGTTGAAATGTTTTCGGCCTAACAAAGAAGTTACATTATGAGGAAATGGCTAACGTATTAACGATAAACCTGATATAGATGATGGTTAATCGAAATAAGAAGCATCCAATATGTCGGTCTGCCAGCTATAATAGTGATGACTAGGCCTGGAGTGGGGATTCTCTTCGTGCCAGATGTTCTCTAAGGTACCAGATGCTTTAAAAAACAATTATTAATTAACAATTATTATTATAGTTTTTTCGGACATTTTAGTCGAATTCGTTTTGAAACCAAACGGTGCTCCCAATTTCACCGAAACGAATTTTTTATGTGGTTTGAAACCGAATGTTTTGTTGCAAGAGGAATTAGAACGAAATTTTTATATGTTTCATGTCTTGCATCAAAAAAATTTCTTTTGTACAATAATAGGAATCGCATAGTCGTGGATAATTTCCCTCTCCAAAGAGCAAGGGAAATGTGAGTAGAGTAGTAAAAATTCGGAATTGGGAGCACGCAAAAACGAATCCGTATAAAATGGCTCGTTTTTTTTCGTTTTCCGGAGCACGTCCGAATGCATTGTTATTGATTTTCTTGGTAATTATTGATTATCTAATTTAGGGCCCGTCGGTAGTCACCACCGGTTCCTAAATTTCTCTCGACGGCCGTGGTGATGGGAAAAGAATTGTTGTATGCTAATGAAAGAAAGAGAAGAAAGTTCTCTTAAGAGTGTAAGACGTGTTTTTTCGGTGCTCTTGCTTTTAAATTTATTTTTGGTGTTTATATTATATTAATAATCATATATTAAATTTTTATCAACACTTATAACATTTTAAGTTGAAGTGGACTTGTGTTTTGCTTATTGGCCGTGCATTTCATTCCTTAAATACTTTTTATTTGCTTTATTTAAATAGCGTCATTGCTTGCGCGGTTTTTGTTGTTAGTGCTTTTTGCTACTTTATTATTGTTTTGTGTGTGAGCGAGCTCTCTGCTAGTGATTTGTTTTAAGCGCTCGCTTGTGTAAGTTTTCGCGAAATTTTATTTTCAAACGCGTACGGCAAGTGGAGCACAGATAAACAAACAAAACAGTGTTGTTCTATGATCTTACAGATAAGATAGCGCCACCAAAGTTCTCTAGATGGCGCCAGCAGCAACAATAGCTTATTATTACGTTCTCCTCAACTCGCTGGTAGAAACAATCGTTGCGAAACAATTTTTACAAAGACGTTTACTATTTATTATTAAAGTATTAAGTATTAAATTTATTCATTTTCGCCGTCAAATAAAAATTTGCATAATTTGGCGCACATTTTCATAGACATTGTATGAAAAAATTATAGCGTTTTAGGAATATGTTGAGAAATAAATTGGTTTCTTCGATAAAAAGAGCTACTAGACTGAGCCCCCAAAGTCGTAACAAGTGTTCGTTCAGTTGTGAAATAAAATAAATGAAAGATAGAAAAGGGCAAAGAGCATTCCGAGTCTTTAATCTATTGGGTAATAAATTGTTGTTCTTTCAATAATAGGAGTTCCTGGACCAATAACTTAACAGCCTGCCCTCGCATTTCAAGACATTCAATCGGTTTTTTCGGTTGCGGTTTCGTGTAGCTCATAGATAAAGATATTTGGTCAGAGAGCTATTAAAACATGAATGAGAGTGGCAGAGGAAGAGTCGGAGACTGAGACTGAGACACAGAGCTGCTCTGAAAATGAAATGAAGAAGAAAGTGAGTCGAAAACAAACCGTTAAAAGTGAATTTGTTGTTGTTGTTTTCTTTATTGTTGTATTGCTTTGTATTTATATGTATTTGTTGTAATTGTTGTTGTTTTGTAGCTGCTGTTGTTGTTGTTGTTGCTATTGCGGACTATTATTAGTTGGCGTTTTTGTTGCTGCTTGTGATTTTTTGGCCAACGCTGTCTACGCTAACGTCGTAGTCGCAGTCGACGTTGACGTCGACGCTGCAAACGTGCGCTTTCTATTTGCGTATTGTTTATTGTTTACCTGTGATAGATAAACGCCTAGGTGTGTGCGTGTGTATCTGTGTGACCAGGTGTGTGTATGTTTTTGGCTGCTCTTTTCTTGCGGTATGGCAGTCAAAGTATTAAACCTATTTGGCTTGAAATGAATTTTTTATATATGGTTTAACAAAAAAAAAATTTTCAAAACGACCAAAAATTCATAAATAATTCAACAACAGCAACTGCATACAAAGTTTTGAATAAGCTTGGGAATTATGAAAGCGTCGCTCAAAAAAAAATAAAACACTATATATATTCAATAAATATTATTTCCTATAAATACACAAATTTCTTAGCTTAAAATGCCTTGCAACATTTTTGCTTTAAACTGTTTTGTTATTGAAATTTAAATGTTACATTGCCGTTATATGCATATGAATGGCGCTTTATGTTTGTTTTGAACCCGATTTTTCGACCCCAAAACCAAGGGTCTGTCAAAGAGCTCTATTAAAATGTGTTTGCTTGTCTTTTGACTTTTTATGAGTACTTAACCTTTTTTACATTGAAACTGCAAATATTAATGCCAAGACCTTGATACAAGGCTTTCAATTTATATAAAACATATACAGAAATTCAAAGTGCATTGGATTTCGTTGTTTAGTCTTGCGTTCAAATCTGATGTGTTAAATGCAATTAAAAGCAATGCAAAGTGCACAAATTGCAATGCAAAAACAATTAAGTAGGTATCTTTTTTTTTAAGTGCCTTTGTTAGGCGTGAAAATTGCGTGCAAAATGCTCATAAAAAAAAAACAGTATATACATAAAAAAAAAACTACAAACCTTTTTACGTCAATAACAAAAAAAAATAAAGACAAGCTAATTATGCACTAATTTGTGAATAAAAAATTTTAATAGCTGCATAAATTCAAGGCATTTTAAGCAAATATTTCCTGCAGAATAATCGTAAACAAGGTTTACAGTCACAGCAGTTGCAGTTTGAGAGCAACCGTTCTACGCTGCACTTTAAATCTAAGCCACAGTTTGACAGCAATGGATAGCTGCGTTATGCGCCATTTTTTTAAAGCTATGGCAGTTTGAGAGTCACAGTACTATGATGCAATTTACAAACCATAAGTGTGCTACGTATTAAGTGTGTCGGGTACTCTTTGGAACCAAATGAGGATATCCAGAGGGAAGTACTCCGTAACCAACGCCGTTGCCAGGGTCGTTGAGCAAAAAAAAAGGAGGGCCCGGTGGTGCATATCTTTGGACCCTATTTGTACTCCTTTTCACAAAGAATTTAAATGTTTATTGTTTCTTCTAAATCTCAAGCCCCCTACAAAATCACCCTGTCAAAAGGCCTGCCTCTACCCTACCCACCAAAACATTTATGCACTTACATTTATCGATTTTGATTCAGAAAACACGTTGTGCATTTTGAAGGTCATTCCACCTATAGAAATGCTCTGGTGACGTCTGCTAGGCGATTCGAGCGACTTCACTATAGGCTTTTGGGCAGGAAGGGTGGCACCTAATCAGATGTAAAACGGCTAAAAAAGGAGTAATGCTAAATGTTCTTTTAAAATGTTAAGCCTCTGACCCTTTTAGTAGGAGGGCATCTTTCTGTAGAGTGTGTGCGGGGTGCATTTAATTTATGAATGAACCTAACCATGATGAAGTCCGCATTGCTAAGAAGAGGCTTAAAATACAACAAAGCGCAGATTGAAGGTCTATGTTGCTTTGGCTATAAACCCTTTATAATCCAGAATTAATTTCTAGTTTTTTTTTAATTATATAAATAAAAAAACAGAAGCAGCTGTCACGACGACCTTCCTCGAGAGTTGTTTAAGACTTGCGGAAATGCCAGAGCTTTTTTGCTAATTGCTTGTATCAGTCTTCTTTACTTGATATACAAGCTCCTAACCCGCATGTTGTCTAGGAGCCTGAAGGCTGTGGTCAATCAAAACAAAGAGCTCTTAGCTGTTTATAAGTCAGGATTCGATTTTACAGAAGGATCACACAGGTTGGAAAGAATTAAGCTCCATCTTCCGAAACGGAGCGAGGTCTAGGACAACCAGTTGAATGGCAAAAGTGCATCGAAACGACACCAATTTATGAAAATAGACACCTTTTGACGTCATGGTAACTGTTACTGAAGCCTTTGCGGGTGTTATAAAAGAGTGAGCATGGTAGTGTGAGAGTAATACGTAGTGAATGTTGTCTTTGGGCAGAGATGCGACAATCAGACCTTTTTGATTGCGGTTAAAAACTATGGCAGTGATGGTATGGTATGGTGGTTAGACAAGCGGAGAATCACTTTGCGACTCAAGGCTACTGTGGTCATAGTAGGCAAGGTTCATACTCTTTAAGCTGCTTTATGTAGCAAAGTCAAAGTTGAAAATATTTCAGAGGAAAGAAAGTTCGCCCTAAAGAACTTTGTCATTCAATGGGATGACGCACTTAACCAGCTGTACGACAGCATTGACACAGTCAAGCGAATTAACATCTAGCGACACCTCTAACTCGACCATGGATGATGAAGCTCCATAGCGAAAAGTGTTCAATACAGCTGCGGGTGTACAGTGCATCTTGTGTAAAGATCAGCTAGAGGCGTCAAAACTTTTTATGTTACCAAGAAAGACCCAAACAAAGCAAGAAAGGGTTCGAAAGGGCATAGTGCGTATTTGTTATGGCCATTAAAATTTTAAGTAAACACTTTCAGCTGCAGTTTAGGAATACTAAAATACATATTATTGCCATAAAATGAGACATTGAAACCCCAACGGTGGCCAGCGATAAGAAAAAGCCATGCCAAAGACTCTTTAAACCGATAAGCTTTAATAATTACTAAATAAAGAGCAAAGCTATAAAAAATAAAAATTGCATAACAAAAATTGTGCTTGCTCTTAAATTTAAAAAAAAATAAAAGACTTGTCAACGTTATAAAAATTAATGACAAAAAAAAAAAGAAAAATTATTTCACCTTGCAGAAATGCGATGAATAAAAGAAAGAAGGTAAAAAAGAAAACAAAAAATTGTAAAGGCGTTGGAAAATGGCAAGAAAAGCTAAATAATAAATAAATGCGGCGGCTTCCGCCAACAACAACAACAACAGCAGCAACAATAACAACCGCAACAATGTTTTGTTGTTGTCTTCAGCCTTTTGCTTTTGCTTTTTACACGCTACTTGCACAAAAGCAACAACAACAAAAACAACAACAACAGTTAAAACAATTTCACTTTCATTTTCTTTTGCTGCAAAACAGTAAAAAGTGCACAAAGCAAAAGCGAAAAACCAAAGTCACGCAGACGCATTAGCGCCAAACACTTTGCAGCCAATGCACTTTTGGCCAAAACGCCTGCTCGACGAGTTTCCCATAGACCCCCCAGACCACAAATTATGTCCATAAATGCTACTTGTTGCTGCTGGTTATAGCTAGAGTTGGGAGAGCTGATTCCCTGCGCGGATACAGTTCCTTCCTTGACTTAGTAACTTTAGTTTCGAATTTTAGATTAGATTGATTTGTGGTGAGGTAAGGTAAAGGGTTGGCCATCCGTACCACTCAGGCAGCCTTGTCGAATATGCCAAATCCACTAGTGGTAGTAAGACATTTGAAGGTCGACATATTAATCACTCTGTAATTCCCCAACCCCTCCCCCTATTACGACAAATGGGGAACTCCCAGGATGCACACACAGCATCCGCCCCTTTATACAAGCTATGCAAAAGCTAACTAACCAATATCTTTGACGTAGGTTGTTCGCCAAACATGTTTTTGTGTTCATGCACACTGGTAAAAAAGTTTACCAACAAGGTGGCAATTATCAATTTTTTTTGAAGGTTCAGTTCGCAAACTCAAATCTGAGGGGGGCTTGGATTGGGCTTCAGTACAATAAATCCGCAGGTAAATAAAAAAAAGGCTGCTAGTTTTGGGTTAAAAAATTTAGGGTATTCACGCTTGCTGTTGTACAAACTCAACAGGATAAAGCGTGAATTCCTTTTAGTTTGTTTATGAGTTGCATTGTTGAAATTGTGCTTCTTCTTGCCCAATTTTGTAAATTTAAAATTTTTCGCTTTAGCACACTCCACCGTAAAAAAAATTGAATTGTTTACTTTTTTGGTATCCCATTACTATTTTCATTACAAAAAATGGACTACAAAATCCCGGATGTTGCAGTGCTAAAAATGCCGCAAGCAGCGAATTTTGCAATACTTTCTAAACAAGTCAAAAGCGGTCTGGGTTAGTCAAAAGTTGAGTTGGGAGTTAAAACTAAACTCGGTACATTTTATTATTGCAAAAGTCCTCGACTTTTCAACTCCTCTATTTAACAGCAAGTGTATTCACCCTAATTCTCTTCTTAAAACATCGTCATTTAAAAAAAAATCGCTCCAAAAAATACTTAAAAAATTTGTATTATTTTTTTAATTTGTATTTCGTGTACTTTTATGGAAAATATTTTATCTTTGAATATTAGGACAAGCTTCGGTTCTTGGTCGGATATTAAGCTTTGAACCGTTTCGATTTGAAACTGCACTGCAACTCTAATTGGAAAAACGTTTCTTTTATTAAAAAACCGAATCTTATTATAAAATAAATGAACTTTTACAAAAATTTTTGTTTTTTTCTTTCATTCAAGAACATCTAGCAAATATTGCAAATCAAGTAAGTAAGAGTATAGGAATTTTTTTATACAAAAATTTTAAATAATGCAAACAAATTAAAAACAAAAAGAAGCTAAGGAAACATAAGAACTAAAAAAGCATAGTTTTTAGAGCTGCGAACTAATCAATAGTTGGAACTACGTAAAACTACATATACACGAATAGTACCAAAAAAAAAAAGAACCAGCGGATTGCAAAGACAAGGTACCTAGTTGCAAATATGCTGCATGTGTTTCACACAACTCTAGTTCTTACTTTTAGCAACCCAACTTACCAGCAAATCGTTATAATCCTTGCTGAACTGGTTCGTTGTAGGCAAACCATTTAAGGTTAATCCATGAAAGCGACGACTTAGGTTGGTATTAGGTGTAAGCACTGTGGGCCGAGTCGCATGTCCTGGGACAATGCTAAGGCTGCTGCTCTGCCTGCGCAGGCTATGGTTAAGAAACAATTGGCAGAGGAATTTGTGCGTTTGCTGGCGACGCGTACCGTACGCGATGCGACCGGAAGTGCTCAGACAGGCCATTTTGTTGTTATTTTTTTTGGTTTAATGCAAAGGCAAGTCGTGGAGGATTTCGGGAAACTTCTCTTACTTTTTTTTCGGTAACTCTTTAAAGCACACACACTAGACACTTTTTGTTGAATTGCATTAAATATGGAACAGCATTATATCCAAGCTGGTTAGTGCTTTGGTACACACACACGCGAAACGCACGATTTTCGAAGATCTCAAAGATTTGAGAAGAAGCGATTTGAATACAACGAACGACGTCGACGGCTAAGTAAAATTCGGCAAAGCGCGTTGCTTGCGTCTAGCTCCAGCAGCTCCAATGTAATGCGATCAAATATCTTTGCAGCTCGCTTTTGCGCTTGCGTAGCGGCTGTGTGGTGAGTTTTGCAGCTGCGCGCAATGCTTTGTTGAATTTTGTATGCTTCGTGGTGAAATTGCAGCAGCTGTTGTTGTCGGCTTAAAACTGCATATCCGCTTACTTCAAAGTTTGACAAGCACTGCGGTTAAAACCTTAGCCTTGGCTTGATAAGCGCCTTGTGCCACAGTTTGTTGTTGTTCTTGTATTTTGATAGCGTGAATGCGGTTATATATCCGCAGCCTGTTGCAACCACATCTTGCACTTTCCGCAAAGCAACACTAAACTATTATATGTTTAATTATTATATATGTCTTTACTTATGCTGTTTATTTAAATTAAATGCGCTTGTTAAACGGCACAAACTTTCCACAACTTTTTTTGACGTAATAATGCATTAACAGCTGATTGCCAACACGTGTTGCTGCCAACTTGTCTACAGCTGCTGCACAGCTGATTGGGCAAAATGTGCTGGCAGTTCCGTGAAAATTTAGTTAGAAGAAGAAGCGCTGTTTACGTAAATTTTTTATCATAACGTGCAATTATGTCGCGCAATTTGTTTTTATCAATTACAAACTTTGTCAAACACTTGGAACGTTTGTTGCTGCCACATGGCATGCCACCGCCAGGTGCGTAATGTGTGTTAGACCTGCTTCTGCTACTTGACTGGGCTTAGCAAGCGGTTTCCGGCTTATGGGCTGATGTGGAGCATCTCGGTAGAGACCACTCCATAGTATCAGACCTAGCAAGCTACCAAATAACTTTGTCGTTTTAAAGGTTGCACGACCAATTCGTGATACCAGCGCAAGCAGCTTTGCTCAGAAACTGGCGCCTTCACGCTGGTTCACCAGGTCGACATCATTATGCCGGTTGGCCAAGTTCATGACAACATCAAAAGTGTAGTTTTTAACCGAAATCTGAATGTCTGGTCTCTTTCAAATGTCGCCATGTCTCCTGTTATATTTTATATATAAAACCTGAGGCACACATATTGTACAGTGTTACCGACCAAAAATCCAGCAGTTCCATATTCATTATTAACCTTGCTCGGCCGTTGTTCTTTAGCTGAATCTGAGCTATAAAATACTGAAGCGCCTTGGCTCTCGGTAAAAGAAGGCCCTAACAACTAGCAATTCAAACAACACTCTCTCTTTCAAATTAAAATTTAAAATATTTGCTTTTCCAGCACTCGCCATGGCCGGCTTGGACTACCAGCACAGCAGTTCTAGCTCTGCATCAGCGCCACAAAAGTTCAGCCTTAAGGAATTGCTGGGTGATGGCATTTTGTGGGCCGTGCCAAAGCATAGACGCAGCGTGGAGAAACGCTTGAACCGTAAATATGGCTATCCAGATTATGTTTGGAAGCCGCTGAAGGTCAAAACAAATCTGCGTTCATGTGCTCAATGCGGTCATGATCATGAAGTAGGCGTGCTATGCCGTAAGTCTTATCATTTATATAATATGCTCTCAACTTATGTCATCTATGCCCCACAGCACACTGCTACGACAAGGTGCGCCAAGAAACACAACTCATGCAAGACAAAATACAGACCCAGCTGGGTTTGGAGCCCGTGGAACATGAGGTTATTGTGTTGTACGAAGGTGAAAAAGCGGAGCAGTCTGCTGACGATTTGAAAGGCAAACGCATTGTGGAAATGCAAAAGCCGCGTCCCATGTGGTTTACCAAGAATCTGCTGCAGAAATCCACGCAGCAGCAGTCGGAAGCAAAAGAGCTTAAGCCTTCAGATTTAGCTTAAGCTTTGAAACTAGTTATTATTTTCATCCTGCATTAAAAAGTCCAATTTGTTATCAACAGGCAACTTGTTTACTTTGTGTAAAATGTAAGCTTGGTGTCTTGGAGCTCCTAAGAAAGCCATTGTTAAAATCCTGCGCGCTCATGGGCTTTTTGCCCTCTATGCGTAGTTGAAATACCTCTAGCTGTGTGTTATGCGCGCAATTTATTAGAAGTGATTTGCGCGCACGTTGATAGCTAAAATGACCAGGTTGTTTGTTCGCCATAGGCAGCGACTGTTCCGGCAGACGCACTTCTAGCAGCTGCACTTGCTTGTCTAGAAAACTGGTGGTAAGCTGCTTAAAACCATAGAGCGCGCGATGCCGCGCATAGAGCTTATTGGCGCTTGATGCTGACCAGACTATATCGGTTATATGCGATGTTATCTTGGGTGCTGTTGAGGTACATATGTTTAAATTAGGAAGCAAGATCAAGGCAAAGATAAGTTACCATAAGTAGCTTTGCTGTTGTCCTGAGACTGTGCAGTTTTGAGTCTATCGTTTAGGTTATTGACGGTATCTATCAGCAAATCCGCGCCAGTCTGCGCCAACGCGCTGTGTAGCTCCGGCATTAAAACGTCAGATCTTATATCTAACGAACGCTGTGCTAAGACCTGCAAGAGATCGAGTGTAAGTTATGGCTTCTTGGAAAATATTTGTGCTAAACCACAAACTATGAAATAGTTTAAAAATGGGTAAAGCTATGACGCTAGAACTTAAGGTTTTCACTCACCGCGCCTATGTCAAAATGATGCGGCTCGATTTTCATAATGGAAACGCCCGTGCGCGCATCTCCATGCATAATGGCATAGATTATAGGCGCTGCACCACGCCAACGAGGCAGCAAGCTGGCGTGCACATTAATCATGCCCTGTGGAAAGGCTTCAATGATATTTGCAGGTATTAAATGTCCAAAGGAGACCACCACGCCCAAATCATAGTCAGCACATTGACTAGGCGTAATGGGCCAGCGCTGCAGTGGCAAATGCTCCCGCTGCGCATAATTTCGTACGCAATTTACAGGACTCTTAAAGGAGGTCACTACGCCCAGCTGGCTGTCAGTACTAGAACTAATAAAGTTATAGTTAAGCTAACAAATAACACTAATTTAATGGCTAAACCTGCAGTTTTTATGTAAAGCCTGCAAACTGGGCAGACTAAAGTTGTCCGTGCCAAAAAAAAGCACTTTTGGTGCTGCACAACTTGAACTAAAGCGCGCTTGGCTGTAGCAAGCTTTGTGTACAACTTTTCGTTTATATTTATAAATCAAATTCAGTAAACTTTTTCTTAAAAACATAACTAAAGCTATTAAATAATATTGAATATTAAAAGGTAAACAACAACAGCTGTTTGGCTTTTAAACAGCACAGTTGGCAGCTCCTAACAAATAACGCAACGCGGCAACTCTGGCCTAGAGTGCACTTAGTTGGCAGCACTTAGCACAGTCATTCGCTTGAAAGTGTAAAAAAATGAATTAGCACTGCACAAAAAAGAAATCTAGCAAAATTATACAAAAATTGGCTAGAAAGCAGAAAATAAACATTAATGAACTTGTAATCAGCTGTTTACGCAATTTGGAAATGGATGCCTCGACTACAACAAGTACAGCAAACTCCGGTGACAAAATGAACTACGCGTTGCAAGTTGCGCTGCAGACAGTAAAGGAACGCTGCATACAGCTGCAACGTCGTGTGTCCAGCATTGAGGATGAGAATCAGCGTCTACGGGAATCCCAAGCTAATAATGCTGCAGCGCTCAGTGGCGACTTTGCCGAAGTCCAGACACTGCGTTTGCAAGTCGCTGACTTGCAGCGTCAGAAGGAACAGCTTAGCGAGCAAATTAACATGGTCTCCGATGAAAATCGTTGCCTCTGGTCGCGTCTCTCACAAATGGCCAAGGAGCAGCCGCAACAAACAGCCACAAGTCCAGGCAAACTTGATGCTACTGGCGCACATAATGTCACAGCAGTTGGTGCCAATCAAAACTTAATACGATCCAAGACCTTTACACAACACTCACCCAATCCGCACTTGCGTCATAAAATGATCTCCGATGGCTTGCGCGATATCAGTCTAGAGACAATTGCGCTTGATGATTTTGTTGGTGTAGGAGCGTTTGCTGCTGGCAATGAGACGGAGCTGGCCTATCCATGTGGACTGCAAGTGGCCGAAACGCCTAACAATACAGAGCCAGATGCCAATGTAGATGCCAAAGGTTGCATGGAGGGCTTACAGGACTTGCGCCGCGAGGCTATGAAGCAACAACAAGAGCTCAGCTCGGTGCTGACGCTGCTAGAGATGCGTATTGGTAGGTTTGAAACGTTACCATTCTTATCTTTAGTATAGTATTTATATAAGTGTTCACATCTTTACAGCCATACAGCCTTGTCAGGCCTGTGCGCAAAAGTCTGCTCAAAAGCCGGAAATGGCCGATAAAAGTCTAGAGACTGACGAAAGTCTAAACAATGAGCTCAAACTATATCATGAGAACTCTAGCAGCCAACAAGTGCCTGATACAATAAACGAACATAATGGTTATACCAGCACGCCGCCTTCCTCACGTCTCAATATAATACAGGAAAAAATTAAAGCTGATACTATGGATAAAACTTGCCCCATGTGTGGTAAAATGTATTCCAGCCAAATATCTTTTAAAGCCTTTCAAGAGCATGTTGAAATGCATTTTATCGACGATTCTCCGGATTTGGAACCCAGCATTGAGCGTAATTTCGAGTTCATTTCACATGCAGTCGGCGACTTCTGACCCAACAAACGTATTTACTTTGCGACACAACTTTAAAGTGTCTGTGTGTGTTTGTATTTGACGGTTGTTTTATATACATATATGATTATTATTATAGTATATTATATTTACACAAAATGTTTTTATTGAAGCTATTGCCGAAACTATTGGCATATCGATTGGTTTGCACTGCAAATGGTGCTTTTTATTTGAAAAAAGAGCATTGCATTACATAAGTATGTATGTTGTAATCTATCATACGTACATATGTACTATATAAAGTGTGTAAATTAAGTGTATGTATTGCTCTCTTAACAGTTTATATACAATATGTTTAGTTTAAAAATGAATGCAAATGCCTGCATTTTGTTTTACAGCATAAAGTTAATTTTAAGTTTTGTAAAAGTTTAAAGCTACGTTTAATTTTTGCCAGTAAGCAATATCTTATGTTTCAGCAAATTCTATTTTTAAGATAATCACTTAAAAATAAATAAAACTTGGTATACATTGATTATATAAATATATATAGATAAGCACTTCAAGTGCTGATTCATTAATAAGGCTTGTGGCTCATGTAGGAATAAAGTAAGTTAAATTGATTACGTGCTGAAGTATATATAATATGTATATCGAAAGTAGATTTTTATGGAAGATAAGGTTGTGTTTGATAACTAAAAATTCAAACAATTATGTGAACAATGAAGCGGAAGTATCCGAGATATTTAGCATTCAATGCAAGCAAGTTGTGCTTTGTGATCAGTGGTAGCCAATACAGGGAAGGGTTCTAGGAATTTTCTATGAAGTCCTGACGTGTAAGCAGTACAAATGAAATTGAAAGCCCCGAAAATTTATTTCTGGTTCTGTCCATGATTGCAATCAAGGACTAGCTCATAAAACCTGACAACGTACTTTGCTTATAAGATATTGTAACCTTGGCTTATGCTGATGCAGCTACTGCGGACTTTGGATGCTGACAAAAGCAAAAGGCATGGGGAAGTGTTTGTTTATTAAATTAAAAGTAAATAAACAATGCTTGCAATATTTTTTATCAAGTAATCAGCGGGCAATTTTTTTCAAGTGCAAGAAACTTTAATAATGTACACATTTTTAACAAAGAACCTAGGCTATATTAAGTTTATTGAACAGCATGAAAACAGCAGTTGATATAAATTTTTTCGTCTTTCTGTATGATTTGGGAGAGATCTCAGGCGGTACAATAATATTTGTAAAGTTTATTAATGTAACACTCAACACAGAAAAAACATCACCAAGAAGAAAAGTCTTAAACTTTAAAGGTCGCCAGACAGGTGCGGATCTAGGATTTGGTCTTGGGGGGGTTTTTCACTTTGAAGTACATATATATATATCAGAGCTCGCAAAAGACTTTCAACCCATTTTTCGAATTTGGATCCGCCACTGTCGCCAGAACTCGTCTTTAAAGAATGATGCTGAACGATCACAGAAGAAATACCATGCAGGAGGTTATCATACTATATGAATATTTGGACATATCATAAAAAACAATCATAACCCTGGAGGATGTTATTTTTTGTCGGTTTTTTTTTCTTCAGGTAAGACATTTTGAATGTTAAGAAGCAAGGTCCACAGACATTATAAAGGAGTTCCTTCATATAATCTCCGCGACTTAAAGGCTTTTTATTCGAAGACTTCATGATATGGTAATAAATGCCTTACAAATATCTTACGATGGCAATATTGCCATTGTGATTGTGATTTATATCACACATGAATAGTTTGGGTTAGGTTACACCGGTTGACACATGGGGGGGAGTCACACATAGACTGCATAGTCCTTAGTGGAACCGGATGATACGGCTGGTGTATATTGCACATTAGTCATCGAGTATGCGCGTATGTTTGGCGAACGCCAGAAGCTTTTGAGGTGGCCTGTCGGCTGCCTCTTCCAGTGAGGTAAGCCAGGGTTTTCCTAGATATTTAAGTCTCGATGTGCATAGGGCGGGGCAGCGGCAGATGAGGTGCTCCAGGGTCTCTTTGCCATCTGTCTCCCTACACTTCCTGCATTCGTCGCTGTTGGTAATGCCTAGCATCTTAGCGGTCGCTGCGGTCAAGCAGTGACCAGTAAGTATGCCCACAATGAGTCTACAGTCTCTTCTTGGGAGTTTCAGAATATACTGGGCTAATTTGCTATTGGTTTTCTTGTACATAGTGCGAGCTATCTTGCAGTTCGTTGTGTTGTGCTACCTTCTGTCAGATCTGACTACAGCGTCTTCTTCTGCTCGGTGGTTAATCGTCCTTAATGGAATCTTTGGATCCTTAAGTGACGGTCCACACATGAATATGGTACATAGTAAATGGAACTTCGCTTTCACTCACATTACTTCAGTTGTGATGCCTTTCCGTGTTCCTGTATCCAGTGAACTTGTCTTGTTAGCTACTATTTTCAACTAATAAATTATATTTATCACACAAAAAATCTCAATACTTACACTAAAGATAACGATACGTCTTTTCGACGCAGAGAGAATATAGAAATTCGTGGGAGAATAAAAAAATGAAAAAGTCTACGATCTGGCCCCTTGTGATTTTTACTGTTCCCAAGCCTGAAGTAATGGCCTGTTTGTAATGGATTTAGGTGATTTATTTTAAAAAGATTTATAAAACTGATTATTTGGAAGGTATAAAAAAATTGGAAAAAAAAAATATATTGCTTTCAAAAATTCACAGACTTATCAAACTGCCGTCTTATTTATGCACACTACCCTTAGGGTCAAGTTTATTGTTGAAAATCGTCTTGTATCCTTGTTTTTGCAACGCTTCTTTAATTCTTCTGAAATTTTTATACCCTTTGCCAAAGGTATTGCCTGCTAGTCTTTTCTTAACGCTAAAAATACATTTATATAGGGTGGGCCATCTATTGGTTTGGTTGTTAAACACTCATAATTTGGAACATTCTCGTCCAAAGTGGATGCGAATTTCAAAACTACTCAGTTTTAGTCATGGATCGTTTAACAACCGAACAATGCGTAAGAGTTGTGCAGGCGTACTATGAAAATGTCCGCTAGATTGACCATTCCTCCCACTGTGCACCAGCTTAACACAATTTTATAATTAATTAATTAATATTTGCAAAATATATCATATGAGAAATTTTTTTTTCAGACTTGGGCAGGGCTGTCGATGCAAAAGTAGAGGCCCGGTGGTTACTATCGATGGGTCCTAAGTGCGCTACCCTTTTCCGAAGACTGGACTTTTTTCAACTCCCCTTTAGACAGCTTGAAGCACGGGCGAAATCCGCCGTTTTTTCGGCGATTCGAAAATCAATACGCAGGATTGTTTGCTAGATAAGTCGCGTGAGGACTGTCTACTTCTCTTCGAGGGTAAATCTAAATTTTTTGACTTGTAGGAGTATGATAATTAATTTAAGTGCCATTACATTTGGATGCCCTGTTTTAACAGTCATCTCTAAAATGACAAAAATGTGATACAGTCGAGGCGGTGCCCGACAGTGTAATACCCTGTAATTTTTTTTTTCGAAAAAACTTTAACCCTGCATGGAATATTCTAACTTTCCAAATGGAATTTTTTTTTTTGGGTTAGAACGATATCTATAAGTTGCGTAAATTTTTACCGATTTTGATGAGAACCGATAGTTATGTCAAACAAGTTATTTAAAGTATCAGGGGTAAGTTTCAAGGGCATATGTTGAGGGGTATGGGAGAAAACACAGTCATAGAAAATTAAATTGTTCGCATACGGGCCAGCCGCGGCGGCCATTTGGTCCATATTATTTTTCATTCACAAATGAGTAGTTTCAAACTTGCATTTGGTTTGTTGGGAAAAAATATGAATAAACTGCAATTAATAAACAAACCAACAGATGGTCCACCCTAGACTATAAAAGTATAATTAGATACTCAATATTTCACAAAACATCAAAATAAAAAGTAGCTGCACGTTTTCCATTAAGAGTTAAAATTTATCTTCCTTCGGAATTTCTGACTTCACATAAGAAACATACAAATCTTTCTAAGATCTACGCTTTCAACAAAACCATAACAAACTTTTGATTAGCGAAATAACATCATTTCATTAAAGTGGAATTTCGCAAATTTATTCAAATACATATTTAATTATTTTGTTTAAAAAATAAATATGTATTATATAAAAGAAATACTCTCACTGTAAGAGCTGCAAAGTTGATCAAATAAATTTGTAGGTAGGTCTACAAAATAAAAAAATCCCAGACAGAGGTGCAGCGTAATTTGACCGAAAACCAATTAAGCTAATATTATAATTAGGGCTTGGTGTTATTGACGAAAATTAATTAATCTGATAGTTTAATTGAGGTTTAATGTTCGCTTTGGCATTCTATCTTAACTTCTTTAAAACCAATTAAAGAAAGCTGAAGTAAAAGTAAAAGTAGAATAAAACGTTTAAAAGAAACATCGATAGTCTTGTGACTCTAGATTTGCATACCTATTCATAAAGTTGTGGAGCTAAAACAAAAGCGTCAAAAAATTAAAAGGCTCGACCTTTTGATTAGATGCAAGTTTATGGAAATTGAACTAGTTGGTGACAGAGGCGTCGAAAAAAAGTATGGGATCGGTTGGGGATCATCGACGGAATCTAAGTACACTGCTCTTTTTCGAAAAAATTGCATGCTTAATTTTCTTTTAAATTTATGAGCCCTTTAGAAGACTCTGAACCCGGAGGGAATCACCCCGTTCCTTCCCATCAGTAGACAGACCTAATTGGACTATATATTTTTTTTTGGGTGAAAGGCTATTTTGTGTCAGATATGTGTATTAGAAGTGTTTGTTTTGATCTAATAGGCGGCTTAAGAATTATCTTAAGATATACCAAAAGATCATAATTGGCATGAAGCTAATTTAAAAATTTAATTATTTAATCGTTGGAATGTTTACTAAGGTGGGGTGCGTAGAAGCGGAGCATGAGAAAAGTAGTGAACCGGTGGATATATATTCTTTACATCTACGGGTCGCTTTGGAGAACATCGGACGTGGTGGATCCTGCGTAATACCTCTTCCCAATGCACAGAACCGGTCAAAATCCGTATTTAATTGATGGTACAATTTCCTTTGAATGCAACAACTCCAACATGGTAGCTATCCTTTGATACGTGTAGGGAATTTAAGTTTAAGTTTAGAAAAACCGAACCAGATGAACCCTTTTTTAAGCCAAACTGATGAAACTGGCAGATAATTTCGGGTCATCTAGAGGCAGTGCTGCGAATCTTATTTTATAAAAATTAAACTAAACGCCAAAAATCTTAGACAGGTAAAGCAACTCCTCGGCCTTAGAAATTCTTTCAAAAGGAAAGAAACTCCCTATGGATACAGACTGATTTTCTTTATGGACTCTATGGCCGAAAAGGCCCTCGAGAAAGCTGAGCCGGAAATAAGTTGACTTTGACAGTAGTGCCAAGATCTACTTGAAGAAAGCATATACTTCCCCGAAAATATATATAGCTAGGTACAAGCAACGAGTCTTTATCTTCTGCATCTGGTCATCTTTATAAAAATCTATACCTATTAAAGGCTCTAGCGGAATATGGAGCAAGAAACTGCCCAACTATTTTTAAAAATTATGCAAATTAATTCATATTTAAAGAAAAATTAAAAAAAAAAATTTTTTAAATGTGACGAAAAATGTTTTTAAGAAATAAGACGATTTAAATAAATAAAAAATGTGATACAGTCGAGGCGGTGCCCGACAGTGTAATACCCTGTACCTTTTTTCTGGAAAAATTTCCTCCATTTTCCTTCTTTCCAATTGGAATTGATTTTGATCGATAAAATTTGGATGAATTAGGGCCACATGAACAATCTTACCAAAATTGGTGATTGTAGGTTATTTTTTATCATAATTACGAAGGGCTCCAATATTAACGCAGTTTATTGGCGAGGGGAGGTGAAATTAGTACTTTTTTGACTATTACTTTTGTTGTCTTTGTTCGATTTTGTACATTTTTGACACACAGATGCATGTCATCACGACGCATCGCTATGTTGGGTTTGAGATAAAAATATTAAACGGTGTAGCTAAAAACCGCGAAAATCTACTGCGGGGTAACGGGGGAAGATATTGACATGATTCAACAAACTTCATCTTCTGAGGAAATATGCGCACCAGCTGGTAAAGTTTCGTGTCTCTAGCTCTCATAGTCTCCGAAATCTAGGTGTTCATACAGACGGACGGACGGACCGACAGACGGACATGGCTCAATCGCTACCCGAGGTTATGATAAGCATTTTGGTATAAAGGACTTGGGGTCTGCCACGCCCCCTTCTGTCCGTTACATACATTGCACAAATCTAGTATACCCTTTGTACCTACAGGTACAGGGTATAAAAACTAAATTTTTTTTAGAAACGGTGATAGCTAAAAAAAATTTTTGGAGCCTTATTGACAATTCGGATTGCAAAAAAAAAATAGTTTCCAAATATTAAGTAGTTGAATCACAATTAGATTACTAATTTTTTTTTATTTTTTTTTATATTTGTTTATTTGTAATCTGTCCAAAGGACTTTCAACAAATTTTATAACATCTTACAAAAAATATTTCTATGATTGGCTTGACTCCAATGAGCTAAGCCAATGTAACATTAAGCAGACTTAGTTTTAATTTAGATAACTAATGATTTTTTTTTAATTATTTAATTTATTCTCAAAAATTTGATATATAAATGATGAGATTTAATATACATACATAAAATAAAGAGATCAGGCTACTAGCCTTTCCTACTTAGATATTATTCGTATTTTTTGGAAGTTATGTTAAACACAAAATTTATGAAATATTTTAGCGGGCAAAAAATTAACAAAAAATCCATGAATATTAATAACTGAAACCTAACTTACTAACTAACTTAGGAACTAACTTAATTTTACGGGGTTTGTGCCAAATAACTAATGATAAACCCTAAAAATTATACAAATTTTTTGTGCCCATGAAATTATCTGTATCGTTTCTTTTTTAAAATCGTTGGGTACAGTATTTGTTTAATATAATTAATGTAAGACCAAAAATAAGGCGAAGTGACAAAAAATTTAAATAATTGTTTTTAATGATAATTAAAAAATTGTTATTCCCAGATTAGATTAAAAAATTTGTTTCTTTCAAAATGACGATTATTTACAAAAATAAGCAAATACATTTTTTTTTTAAATGAAAGCTACAAATTTTTTTTTTAGTCTTCAGATTAAAATTATTATTAATTTTTTAATTCCGATTATATTTGAATAAATAATTATTTGCGACATTTTCGCTGTGAAATTTTTTGGAACATTTATAATTAGGGTATTCACGCTTTGTGTTGAGTTGAGGAGTTGAAAAGTTGAGGAAAAAGTCCGCAGGCCAAAGCGTGAACAGCCCTGTTGAGTTTCATGAGATGAGTTGTTGAGTTTTCTTCTTCTTTCCAGAGTTTGTTTACATTTGTAAATTGGTACAATTGACATTAAAATTAAAAAACTTGAATTAAAAATGCAGAGTAAGAACATAAAATCTACTTTAATAGAACCTGTAGCTAAAGTAGCTATGGATTACACAGATTACACAGAGTAGAAAACCGTATTTGAGTTTGTGCTGCTTCTTGCCGTTGTTTGTTTACTTTTATAAATTGCTGCAAATAATCATTAAAATAAAAATGCCAAGACTGAGCGTAAACTCTACTTTGATTGAAACTGTTGCTAAAGTGGCTTTGGCTGAAATTAATTTTATTAAAGGTTCGTCTGCTAAAACAAATTAATTGCAGAAATACTTAGTTTTTGTTTATTACTAGGGGGTTGCGGGAGGACATGAATGCTATAATACTCTCGCGGCAGGGCGACCACTTCCACATCCCTAAGTCAATTGACTGGCGCCAGAACGTGCTCAGTTCCTTCGGCGACAAGCGTGTTGTTCAAATGCTGAGGGTAACTCCCCAACAGTTCCATCATATATTAAGCCTATTACATCTATGTTTACTCTTTTATTTGCGTAAACTCCAACAACAAGTAATCATGTCTAATTCAATTAATTTCGCACAAAAAAGGCGCAACCGTTTGTTACTTGCGTTAATGCAATTTGATTATTTTAAATTTGGCGCTTACTTTTTTCCAACGAGTATACGGTAACTCGTTGCTTTTCATACCACGAAATGGCTAAAAAATGGCAAATGCATTAGTGCTGAAAAGGCAGCGAATTACCACATTGTGCAACACTTTCTCAAAAACTCAACAGGAAAAAGTAGACTAGGGTCTGGGTTGAGGAAAAGTTGAGTTGAAAATCGAAACGCAGGGTTGATTTACATCATGTATTTGTTTTTGTAAAAGTCCTCAACTTTTCAACTCCTCAACTCAACACAAAGCGTGAATACCCTAAATGTTTTTAAACCACGAGAAATATTTAATTTGCATAAAGGCAATTTTGGTAACCTTCGTATTTCAAATTTATGAGCCTTAGTTGTGATACTCATTGATTAGTTTAGGTTAGGTTGAATACGCTGCTCAATCCGTAACTGAGATCACCCAGAGACCATGATGTCCATTGTGTTGCCTAATTGTGAAAAAGGAGGAAAAGAGTATGAGAAGGGGGACGGGTCAGAGGATGATCAAAAACTATTGGGCATTTTTGGAAACCTAAGACTCTCTTATTGCAGAACCATTTTGAGGATTCGGCAAAAGTAGCCAAATTCGCTATAGGCACATTTGCCAGAAACTGGCTTCGTCTTCTTAGAAGCGCCGGGCAGTCGCATAGCAGGTGTTGGATACTTTCTGTCTCCTCCTCGTCTCCGCAGCTGCGGCAGAAGTCGCGATGGGGAACGTGCAGCCCCTCAGCCATTAGGCCTATGGTGCAGTGCCCCGTTGCAACTCCTACCACCATCCTGGTCCTGTTTTTGTGAAAACGCAGCAGTTCAGAACTTCGCTTTGGATTATACCATGGCCATAGTGCTCGGGAGATGCGACATCCGGACCTTGATGCTTTGGAATAATATGTAAAAAAAACATCAAGTTTGAAGTTATTATCTTTCCATTCCCAGGAGTCATGCTTATTTATCAATAGTACAAGGAGATGCCATGAGTTCCTCAATTACACTAGTTTACAAATTTAAGGGTCATCGAGTGAACCTTCCAAAAAAGTGTTTTTAAGGATAATTTGGGGTCGAGAAATACGAAAATGGCAACCTTTTTTTTTTTCTTAAGCACCGTTTTCGAGATATTTTCGAAAAACATGTTTTTTGGCACTTTTTTCAGTTATTCCTCAATATCTCGTAAACAAAATTTGGTATCGACATGAAAGATGATTAGATCGAAAGGTATTGATGTGATGATATATAATATGTGCAGATTAAGGAAAAATTCTCAAAGTTACAGGCAACCAAAGTCGAAAAAAAGTGTAATTTTTGACCATTTTCCAAAACTGCACATTTTCGGCAAGCTTTTTATTAACGAAAAATTTTTTTAAAAACTATTTTAAGCTTTAAGCTGAGAGAGACTTCTTTTACGAATATTTCGAGTAATATCTTTCAAATCGGCTAAGAATTGTAGATGTTATGGAACCATGAACGAAAAATCACGACAGCTGCATACAAATTCGTGAAGATGTAACTGAATGCAAATGAAAAGCTTTAAGTGAAAAATATTTTTTCATACAAAAGAGTGATTGAGTGAATTTTGTAACTTCCAATTTTGTTCACGAGATATTGACGAATAGCTGAAAAAAGTGCCCAAAAACATGTTTTTCGAAAACATCTCGAAAACGGTGCTTAAGAAAAAAAAAAAGGTTGCCATTTACGTGTTTCTCGACCCCAAATTATCCTAAAAACGATTTTTTAGGAAGTTGCATCTTTTCTGTAAACTAGTGTTATTAAAGTAGCACATTAAATTAATAATTAAAATTTTATAATTTTTTTTTATTAGCAATGTTGAGAACACTTTTAAATTTAAAAAAGAATTGCTTAAAAAAGTATAACAAAATTGTTTTTAATTTTTGGAGTATTTGATTTTAGTTTTGTTTGTTCTTTTTCTACTTCTAAATTTTCAATTGAAAAAAAATTCGTAAAAAATTTGTTGTTAAAGTTTCGGGATCCAAGCTGTATTATTCGAAAAAAAATTCCTTTGTTTCCAACCAATGTACACCATTAGAAATGTTAGGAAAATAATATATAGTATTTTTGTATGCTTTAGAGTGTGGGTGGCACGTAGCATTTAAAAATTAGACTTCAAGACGTGCTTCTAAGCTGTGAAGGCGTATTGAAGTTTTGATATTATGAATGGGCTTATAGTTGCTTGAGCTAAAAAATAGAAGCATATTATGTGTTGTTACAAACTAAACATAGGTCTTCTTAGACAGCCCGAATCCGGCTTACAATATAAACTTTTTTTTTTTTTCTCAACTACATAAGCTCTCAACTGTTTAAAATAAATTTACATACATTGCAATATTTATTTAGCTTATATAAACTTCTTAGGATAACAACATGCATATAATACCCATAACGTGCTCATTTTCAAATCCAAAACTGCAATTATTACAATTGTAACAAAACACGATAGAAATGTCAGCTACTGTCTGGAAATAGTTGCAAACTATTATCATCTCTGGCCAAAAGCCATGTCAATCAGTTTGTTGTTGGTGTTGCTCTGGTTTGTTGGCTTTTTGCTTATAAGTCTGTAACGTTGCGCCGGCGCGTTACTATATAAAAATTTATGCGATTCCTAAATCAACTCAGTTGGCTTCCGAGGTGCTGCGGGAACAGCAGTCGTTACTACTAAGCGGCAATATTCAAATTATGTTAGATAAAACATATATTAAAAAAAAAATTTGTGTTTGAAAGTGTTTTTGTTTCTGTTCAAGGCGCTTATTTATGTGCCTAAAGTGGCTTAAAGTGTTTAAAAAAAAAATATATAATACTAATTAATCAACTAAATAATAAACAAAATCAATTACAATTATATTACGACATGATGCAGACAAGTGTCTTTCGAAAATTGTTTTTATTACTACCCTTGGCATATCATCAACCAGCACCATATCAACCAGCCTACGGTAATATATCTTACTTAAAAATTAATAAAAATTATTATTTTTATATAATTGCGGCAAAAAACATAAAAAATAAATTGTGCCTAATGATGTCAAAAAAACCAAATGATTATAATAAATTATCAATTAAATAACAAAAAAAAATTTAATTAAATAATATGCATATCCGAAGTTTGAGGTTTCATTTGTTAGCGCCATGTCATGTCAACAAAGCCTAAGTGGTGTCATAAATCTTTTCGATTACAACAATATTAAAAATCAAAATTTTAGTTTCACCGAAGTTGGAATACTTTTACTTATAAGTGGTCTGAAAATCAAGTGAATGTTCTAAATCGTAATTAGTTTCTTACGAGTTGAGAATAAAAATTTAATTTTTTGCCTAGCAAACCGTCTTGAAGATAACTAGCCATTAAAATTTATTGGCAATAAATCTAATAGACAATTTTATGAACTTTGGAAGTCTAAAAAGATTATATATTTTAAACCATTCTCATGGATTTAGTGCACTGCAATATCGGCCAAACAGCTTAAAATAACCCAAAAAATTTCAAAATATGAACCAAATGATTGTTGGGTATGATTAAGACATATCTAGAGCCAGACCTGTCGGAGGGGGTGGAGGGGATACCCCGGGCGGAGTTTGTAATGTAATTACTGTCGTACTGTCGTGATTCAAGCTAAAGGTGTAATAGCGGGGCCGGTACATTTTGCCCATCGTTCCCGGATTTTCTCTCTACGGCCCTGTCTAGAGCTAAAAAACTTTTGTATTATTTTGTATTATTATTATTGCATTAAGTGATTTTTTTAATAAATGCAATTAAAAGTTAGATTTTTCTGTTTATTCAAGTGCAGTGGTATTTAAAAAACATTTTCGTCCACTTAGAACACATCATCATAAATATATATAACTTTAAAGAAAAAAGAAAATAGAAGCTTACGTGCTTTAAATATTTAAAACCTTGGGAGGAAGCCTCAAAACATTGTTCTTATTTTGCCAATATGGCAACAGAGAAAACTGCTTGAACTGCTTGTTGAGAGTAGAGTTGAAGGCGCTCTCACCAATATTAGGAAGGTACAGCGGCCTTGGTTTTGGCGTAGGGTTTTAGTACAAGTGCGTAGATGTGAGTGTAGATAAGGTGATAGGACTAATATTAACCCTCGCCCAGGTACATGGATCTGACCAGGCCCATTTCGATTTTGAGCGTTAATTTAATACACTTCTAAGCTAAATACCAAACGTGCTTCAAGGTACCCTACTAAAATTTTATTGACTTTCGATCTATGCATTGATAAATGGAAAAAAGTCCTCAAAACAGGAAAAAAATAAAGGGTGTAAAATTTACACCTTCCTTCACGCACATATGGCCTGGCCAGCCCTATTCTTCTCCTTATTCTACTTCTTTTGGGCTGTCACGTAGTATGGATACGGTCCCTAATAAGCCACATAAATAATCAAAAGAAAATCATAATTTTTTGTTTTTGTCACACAGATAGCTGATTCGAAAATATTAACCAGCTTAAGCAAAATAATCGACGGTTATGAAAGATAGGTAGATAGGATTTATTACTATTGCTTTATTCTCAGAAAAAAAAAAATAGCATCTACAGTTCTTACACTTTTTTTCAACTAGAGTTGCCTGTAACTTCGATAATTTTTCTTAATCTGTACATAATACTTATATATCACTGGAAAGAGCACATCCATACCTTTCGATCTAATCAACTTTCATGTCGATACAAAATTTTGTTCACGTGATATTGAGGAATAACTGAAAAAAGTGCCCAAAAATAAGTTTTTCGAAAATATCTCGACCCCAAATTACCCTAAAAAAAACTTTTTTAGGAAGGTTTACTCGATGACCCTTAAATTTGTAAACTAGTGTTATGAGTACTTTATTAGTTTGGCGAATCCAAGATGGCCGCTAAAAAGCATACAAATTTATTATCTCGTGTTGGGTATGCAAATATGGGTTTTCGGGGCCGCTGCTCACGAATTTGAGGCTAGAATTTCAAAATTACAAAATGGCGGACTCAAGATTGCCGCCGGAGAGTTAAATTATTATATTACAAAAGTGCAAGTGCTATGTTTCAAATTTTTTTTAAAAACGTTTTTACAAAGATAAACAATTTTACCCATGAGAGATTCTGCTGTAACTCTCGAATTTTTAGTCTTGACACCTTAAAATGAAAAAATTCTATTTTACCAAATGGCACAAGCAATTTTTCAAAGCTCAAAATTATTGAACATTTGTAATAATAGTTGTAATTAATAAAAAAAAAAACATGTAACATGTAATTATTGCTAATCTTGTGTGAGGAAACTGAGAAAGATATCGACAAAAACTGCATTCTACATATATTGCGCTTCTTTGTTAATTTTTAATGTCTCTGAGATCATAAAGATAGACGAATAAAAAATGTTTTATTAATTTCTGCGAAAATAAATCGAAAACTACAAAAGATGTAAATATCTGAGCCACGCGCCATTTGTTTAAAAAATAAAGCATAAGCTTAAATTTGCAAAGCTTTTGGACTTATGACTATTAATTATATCGTAATGAAGTGAAAACGTTTCGAAGAATTACTCATCCCTTTATTTGCTATACAGATGAAGAGATCGGGCTTCAAGAGGTGCAGCATTGGAATTATGAACAAAATGGCGCTGATTGGGATGATCTGTGTGCATCGGGTATAAGACAATCACCATTACAACTGGGTCTTGATATGGTAAGTGACAAACTTGGGTATGATACATAGAATTGAAAAATTTATTAAAAGAAACGTGCGAGACTAAAAAGAATTAGGACTTATAAAGGGTCATCAATCTTGAGGTTTTTTTTCAATAAGGTTTTTTTGATAAACCACGCGAACAACGTTTACAAATCGTACAACTATATTAAGAAAATTCGCGTTCTGTAAATAATGTTTTTTACCATCAACAAATTTGAGACCCAATATTCATTATTGGATGACACTCGACCGAGTAGACCTCGTTCAGGGCGTAGTTTATGGGCCGGTGGAATCATCGGTCCATATTTCTTCTAAAATGACACTGGTCAGACCGTAACCGTCAATGGCGACCGTTATCGCACCACGATAACGAATTATTTGCTAACTGAAATTGAAGCCCGTGATCTCGACAACATTTGGTTTCAACAAGACGGCGCTATCGAATATTGGAACCTCCGCTTGGACGAGCTACGGCGTAGTTGCGGCCCACATTTGAAAGGGATTATTATACCCTGTACCTATAGGTACAAAGGGTATACTAGATTTGTGCAATGTATGTAACGGACAGAAGGAGGCGTGGCAGACCCCAAGTCCTTTATACCAAAATGCTTATCATAACCTCGGGTAGCGATTGAGCCATGTCCGTCCGTCCGTCTGTCCGTCTGTCCGTCTGTATGAACGCCTAGATTTCGGAGACTATAAGAGCTAGAGACACGAAACTTTACCAGCTGGTGCGCATATTTCCTAAGCAGATGAAGTTTGTTGAATCATGTCAATATCTTTCCCCGTTCCCCCGCTGTAGATTTTCGCGGTTTTTTGCCACACCGTTTAGTATTTTCATTTGAAATTTAACAGAGCGATGCGTTGTAGATACATGCATCTATGTGTAAAAAATGAACAAAATCGGATAAATACAACAGAAGTTATAGTCAAAAATGTGCAAATTTCACCTCCCCTTGCCATTAAACTGCGTCAATATTTGACTCTACGCAATTATGGCTACAAGTGACCTAGAATCACAATTTTTGGTAAGCTCATTCATGTGGCTCTAATGAACAAATCCACATCCAAATTTTATCGATTTACCGTGTTCTCTCCCACACCCCTCAACATATCAACTTGAAACTTACCCAATATAATTAAAATAGCTTCTTTGACGTAACTTTCGATTTTCATCAAAATCGGTACAAATTTAGGGAACTTATAGGTATAAATATCGTTTTGCACCAAAAAAAAAATAAATTCCAATTGGAAAGTTCTTAGATGGAATATGCAGGAAAAATTTTTTTGACACAAAAGGTACAGGGTATTCCACTGTCGGGCACCGCCTCGACTGTACCACATTTTTTTTAAAATGTGAATGGCAAAACGGTTCTTTCTTTCTATTGATAATAAAGATTTTCCGGTAAAAAAAAACTTCAAGATTGATGACCCTTTACATAAGTTGATTAGAGGGGTGACTAGAGACGTCGATGTAGACATGTCCGTCTGGCCGTTCGTATGAACTTCTAGATCTCAGAATTGCTTAGAGCTATAGCAAGTATATTATTATTTTATTTTTTCCATATCGGCGTTATATTTTATGGATTCCAGAGCACCTTGAAATAAACTAAACGTTTTTAATATCAAAAAAAAAAATATTTGGCATTCGAAATTTTTTGGGTTTCCATTCACTCCTAATCACTCAAAATCGGCTTGCTGTAGCTGCATGTAGCCTCGCTTTGGAACGATCGATCAACAAATTTTTTCATGGTACAATAAGTTTGTTTTTTGTTTGTTTGTAAAGATATCGTAACCAAATTTGGTACTTGGAAGTTTTTTAGAGCTCCCAAGCATCGCCCTAAATTTGATCAAAACCATACCGATCGGTAAAAAAAACGTTTTTGGTGCAAAATTAGTTTGTTTATAAAGATATCGTTACCAAATTTGGCAATCAAATGTCTTTTGGAGTTCTTAAACCATATACCGAATTGGATTGCAATGTGTTGGTACAAAGTATCTCAAAGTCATTCGCGCCCGACTTTAACGTACGCCATCTTTTTTTATATATAATATATATATTATAAAATAATAATATAAAACCCAACCCAACCCGACTACATGCCCAATACCTCTTTATTTCCTTTTTTCCAAACCAAAATAAAAAAAAATTATAATTTAATTTTTGGCATAATCACTGTACGTCCCAGTGATGTTAAGCGAACTTACAAGTATGCCTTTGAGGTATCCGAAAAGTCGCAATTCATATTCTCCTGTATCAATGGGGAAGTATTTCAAAAATTTGTCTATGTCTGGTACCAGAGACTTAAGCACAACTTGTTCGCCAGCCTGTAAGGGAATACATTTAAAAGCCATTGAAACTTTCTAGAAACTTACCACATATGGACACGTATGGATTTTGGTAAGAAATGGTTCTACAAAGGTAGTCGCTATTTGAATCAAAGGAAACCGCTTACGATTTTTTAAAAAATCGCAGGGATTCAATTCAAAGTCATACAAAAAAGGACGCCAACCACTTGCCTTTTTGAAAGCTTGCACATGTGCCTACGAGTATAAGAAAAATATAGTTAAAAATTTCTTAATTGTATTGGGAAGCTGCTTACCCAACCACCAGTTGCAGTGCGGTTAAATGTGAAACCAAGGTTAAGTGCATTAAGGTGACGATTTACTGCCTTAATATTGCATGCGTCAACGGTACCCCAACTTTTATCGTACAATTCACACTTGATATTAGTGAACTTATGTTCGAAACTTACTGCCCTATAATAATTAGATTAATTGAAAAAGTATTTTTTTTTAATAATATTTTGCACTTTTTTTGAGTTTTTGCAATAAATAAATAAAAAAAATTAAAAAAATTTTGCACTTACATGGCAAACCTTAAGCAGCAGGCAAACTAATATAAGTTGCATAGTCTGCATAACGATCATTTCAAAACTGTTCAAATGAACGAATCTGTTTTACTTAAATACATTTAAAATATTAAATCACAGACATTAAAATTTTTACAAGCTAAATGTACTTACATGTTAATTACCGTACATAATGGGAATTAAATGACTTAAAAATAATCAAAAATTGGTAATTCCAGCTTTTATTTTATTATATTCAAGCATTAACATTGGATATGATTTTGGATAATGTGAAATTAAAATATGCGGAACTTTCGAAAAATTCTAATCAAATTATCAATATACTTTCAAAAGTTATATTTCTAAACAGGGCAGACAGAAAATCCGGGCCCGGTGGAAAATGTACCGGCCCCTCTATTACACCTTTAGCTTGAATCACGATAGTACGACAGTCCTACTCCACCCCCCTCTTTCTTGGATTTTGCAGTTCAACTCGCTGATAATATGTTTCCAATGCTCCAAATGGCATATCTCATTAATATACAAGTGAAGGAAATCTTGTCTACAATGCGATTGATCTTCCAAGCTTGCAATTTGTTGTCGAAATTCTCAAATTTGTTTGCATATTTATAGATTAAAATTAAAATTACTCGATAATATATATGTATATAATGGGAATTAAATGATATATATTTGAGCAAAAATCGTTCACTTTTTAAATCGATTTATATGGTATTTGGAATAATTAATTATCGATCACTGAATATTTAACCAAGCCGTGCACGAAGTGACTGGTTACACTGTCTATCGAGTAGGTTGCAAAATCGACTGCATTTGTGTGACCATGAATATATTAACATAAAATACCAATAGCAGATGCAAAAACAAGATTTTTAAGTATTTTTGAAGCTTTTAAAGTAAGCCCAATTCCACTTGTTCGTCCTAAATTGTACATGTTACCTTTTATGTTATGCTTTGGTCGAGCATCATAGTTTCCAAAATTTCTCAGTTTTTACATGAACTTTGCTCTAAACCACAATTAATATTATAAAATTTTAAATTTTTTTTAATTCCTCTGAATAGTTTTTTTTTGCAAAAACAGTTTTTCATTATTAACAATTTCAATATATAGTAATATATTTATTTCTTTATTCAATTTTTGCAGTTTGTTCAATTTTATATAATAGAAGCAAGAAATCGAACTTGAGACAAAATATTGCCTATTAAAAATCGCATTTTGATTCCTTATTCAGCTAGATCCTTAAATCCCCTTTTTGCAACAAAATCGTAATGAAAAAAAGAAATGAAAGATAACAGATCTTCTTTTTGAAGATGCCGCTTTCCAGTCAGTGCATTAGATTTTCGCTACTTACCTTTCGGATTAATATACATACTAACACGCGAACCGAAAATGAATGTGAGTACAAGTATTCTCCAAAGCCAATGAAATCACCAAAAACGATCGATATCTCACCCATTCATTTACTCTAGTCCTCGCTATAACTGCCCTTTTTCATCATTCCGTATTTTAAAAATGGTGTACTAAACGTACGTCAGGCGCGGACGACTTGGGGATACCCTGTACCACCCCACCACCTTTTAATCAAATCCGGCATGTTGCTTAAGAACTCTAATATACTTATTTGCCAAATTTGGTTACGATATCTTCAAAAACACACGAAACAAAACGAATTTTGCACCAAAAACGTTTTTTTAACCGATCGGTCCTTGAGATAGTCTGTACCAACACATTGCAATCCAATTCGGTATATGGTTTAAGAACTCCAAAAGACATTTGATTGCCAAATTCGCTTACGATATCTTTATAAACAAACAAATTTTGCACCAAAAACGTATTCGGTATAGTGCTATACGATATAGTCAACCGATTTTTATCAAATTTGGCACAGTGCTTGGGAACTCTAAAAAACTACCAAATACCAAATTTGCTGACGATGTTTTCATAAAAAAACGAGTTATCCATCTAAAACTTTTGGTTTCTTACGAGATCCCCCAGAACACCTATGGGAAAGGCTTGTAAGTTGGGACACCTGGTCGATTTTGATGTTCCAGCAATGAAAACACCAAAATTCCACCTATCTTCGATGCTGCAACTGAAATTCAATGAACTTTCATAATCAATAAAGGTTTTCGGATATATAGACTTTTTTATTGTGTGGAATTATCATTGAAACTAATTTAAATTGGTTTTAGTGCATTTTTCTGCCATTTTCGAATATAATTTTTTTCAATATTTTCCATAACATTTCATTTTTAGTATGGCGACCAAGAAAAACCGATTACAAAAAACCACAATTTTGACTTCTCTGGAAAGTTAAGTTTTTCTTGTTTTTTTTTTAAATTCAATTAAATGCTCAGTTAAATTTAAAATCAATAAATTTTCATAATTTATATTTCAGTTTTCTAAAATTTTCAGCGATTTTTGCAGGTGTGACAATTTACAAGCATTTTATTTGGTGGTCGTTTTCAAGCTCTTTCGAAAATTGTCTGTAAAAAAAGCTATGTTGTGTCAACTTACAAGCCTTTCCCTTATATAATATAACCCCGATATAAAAAAAAATAAAATAAGCTTGTAGAATAATAAGAGAACTAATCTGAAAGTTTGATATCTCTAGCTCTTTCCATCTCAGAGATCTAGGTGTTCATACAGACAGACAGACGGACATGGGTATATCGACTTTTCTAGTCACCCTGAACATACTTTAGGTAACTTTGGGAGGTCTCCGAAGACTACTTCCTGTATATTACATACATTTTCGGCTTGCACAAACTTAATATACTCTTTGTACCATAAGTTATAGGGTATACAAATTTGTAGACCTTGGTCTAATTTATTACACATTAAAATCTAAACGTCCCAATTTACAGCATTATTTATGAAAACATTATTACAATACAATATAATAGTCGGATAAATAAGCAATAGTGAACGTATAGTAGATATTTTCAACAAATTACTTCCGAACGATCCAATTTACTACAAACACACATTACACGCTACCATGGCGACATTTACGAGAGAGTGTTGTAAAGTCAAACAAATTGCTTGGTAAATTGTTCGGGACGTATTATCACAAATAATGACTGTGGGTAGTAATACCGGGGGGAAACAGTGGGGTAACATTATGCAAAACAGTCAAGAAATTTCAAAAGCTTTGTAGGTATTTGTTTTAACTTACTTGTCACAGTTTTTTTTTTATTTTTGTTACCTTTTAGGCACACATATTACACTTACCGAGGCTACAATTTCACAACTATGCTGTGAGGTTAAGAGGACCATTGACCTTGGTAAATAATGGGCATTCAGGTAAATAAAGTCTGTAGAATGTTTTTCGAAGTAGCGTAATCTTCCAAATTAACGACAGTGCATGTGGACATACCCGAAACTGAAAATGGCGAAAAACCTTATATTATGGGTGGTGCGCTGTTTTCACGCTTTGAGGCAGAGGGCTTTCATTTTCACTGGGGTTCCCCGACCTCACGTGGTTCCGAGCATGTCATCAATAGACAACGTTTTGACGTAGAGCTGCACATTGTGCATCGTAATGTGCGCTATGCGAATTTGGATGAAGCTGTCAGACATAGCGATGGTTTGGCCGTCTTGGCCATTTTATTCAAGATCGTCAGGGTAAGCTTTAGAACCCACTTATAGCTTACAAAGCATTATAGCTGCTTAAAACTTGCAGAATCCGCTTAGAATGTATCCAGGTTTGGCCAAAGTGTTTGCAAACATGTCTAATATAAAAGAATACGATACAGTAACTGATATACCGGGTACTCTTGCTTTGGGCCAGCTTTTGGGTGATGTTAGCACGCGCGAGTTCTATGCCTATAAGGGTTCCCTAACAACACCAGGTTGTGCCGAAGCGGTCAATTGGATTGTCTTTCCACAAGTGCTACCTATACCTCAAGCATATGTTGCCAAGCTCTGGCAGCTCGAGGATCCGGAGGGAGAACCGCTGCGCAATACCTATCGGCTTACGCACCCACGAAATGATCGAAAGATTTATTATCGCGCCAGCATGGACTTTAGTAATTTTATCTTTTTTAAATAAGCCTATTTTTTAATTTTAATTTTAAGTATTTATTTTTGTTTAAATTATGAAATTAAATTATGAATCCTTCAATAATTGTGTGTTTATGTTTGGCATGAATAAAAATTTTTTGAATCTTTGAAACCAAGCGAAAGAGAAAGACACACTATTATGTGGTATACGGACGGGTCCTTGACTAAAGAAGGCACTGGACTGGGAGTCGCGGGACCAAGAACGCGACTGTCAGAAGCCCTGGGTAAATACACCAGCATATTTCAGGCAGAGGTATGTGCTATAGGCCGATGTGTAGACATCAACCTAGAAAGAAAATATAAAGACAGAGATATTGCTATACTGTCAGATAGTCAAGCTGCGATTAATGCGGTGGCTGGCTCGAAGATTAATTCGAAGTTGGTCTGGGATACCAGGACCAAATTGAACCGTCTAGGACAATGGAACAGAGTCTCCCTTAGATGGATCCCGGGACACAAGAACATCCCCGGGAATGAAGCAGCTGACGAACTGGCGAGGAATGGTGCTGCGAAACCACTAATAGGGCCTGAACCTTACTGTGGCATTGGCAGACACACTACCAAGCAGCTGCTAAGAGATGAAGAAAGGTCCTGTCGGGAAACTGACTGGGCTGGCACAGACGGCTTACGGCAGGCCAAGCAACTTCTTGGCTCCTACAACTTAATTAGGTTCAAGAAAGTGTCCCAATTGGGCAAGAATTCCCTTAGGATACTGACGGGGCTACTAACGGGACATTGCAGACTCAGGAAACACCTGTCTACTATTGGCATCTTGAATTCAAGCACATGCAGGTTTTGTGAAACCGAGGAGGAAACCTCCCAGCACATACTTGCAGAGTGTGATGCCCTAGCCAGAAGAAGGAAGTCCCTTCTTGGTGAGCGGTGAGCATAGAATATTGATGCATGATATTACCCGACTAGAACCATCTCAGATAATCAAGTTTGTCACGGAAAGTGGGCTAGTTGAGGAGCTCTAGGGCTTGAAGGGAGCACAATAGATCCTAAGGGTCGCAGTGCAGCTTTTCCCTATTATATTATTATTATTATTGAAACCAAGCGAAGTTCGTATACTCTATACTAAAATTTTATTTTTTTGTAGACAAAGTGTACAATCTGGAAGCTCGAACTTTCCAACAATAGATAGCCAGGAACTTTGTGAGTTATACCAAAAATTTCAAAAATGGAGCACATTTTGTCTCTACTAAAAACAGTCTATTTGTTAATCACCAAAATTGTTTAAAAAGTTCATATAAAATAATTTTACTTTTTGTAGAAGTCAAAATATGAGCCACAATACCCTTTCATGCAAGAAATCGAGATAGTTATGAGATGATTAATGGGAAAATAAATATATGTTACTGTCGAAGTGTCGAAAAGGGTATTATTCTTTTATTTTGAGAAAGTCTTTAGGGTGTACACGCCTCGGGGCGGCTCTTGTTATAATATGCCAAGGCCAAGTAATTGTTGTGACGATTATTCTTAAGTAGATTATCTTCAAGGGAAGTTGGCAGGAGCTGTTTGAAGCGTCTATTCTTCAAAAGACCTCTTATGGAGTTAGATGCGCTAGTGTTTAATTAATAACTTAAAAAATAACCAAAAAAATGCCAGAATAAAAAAAACCAAAAATTATTTTTTTTTTTTGTTTAGTTAGAAGCAATTTTTTTTTTTTTAAATATTAATTTAATATATTGTAAAACAATTAATACATTGTAGACAAAAAAATTTTTATATTTTCACTTAAATAAAAAAATAAAAATCAATAAGAGTTATTACAAATTATTTTTTTAATATTTATTTATTACAGGAATCGCAACTCTTATAATTTTTAGAATAAAAATCATCAAATAATCTGTATTTTTTGATTTTTTCATAAAATTGCAAAATAACTCTTATTTTTGACTTTAGAAATAAAAATTATGAAATAAAATTTTAAATGTCAATTTTTATTTAAAAATTGCAAAATAAAATTCCATTTTGATTTTCATTCAAAATAAAAATAAATTAATAAGAAAAATTATTTGTATTAAAAACAATAAAAATAAGTTATCGATAAAAACCAATAATATATAAATAATAAAAAATTGAAACAATTCTAACTAAATATTGTATTATTTATTAACTTTTTTCCTCTCAAGTTAATTTTTTTTATAAGAAAAAATATACACTTTTTAATTTAAATATTATTACAAAGAATAAAGATTAAAAAAAATGTATTTATTTTATTTTTCAGTCTTTGCTAAAAAAAAAAATTTTTTTAAGAAAAAAATAGTAGGTAATAATTTTAATTTAATGGAAATTTTGAAAGTTAAAAGGATTAAGACATACAAAAAGTTTATTTATTTTAATTTTGAATATCTTAATAAAAAAAAAATATTTTTCTATAATAAAAAAATTAAAAAATTATTTTTAATAATAAATAATAAAAAGTTTATTTATTATTGTAATTGAAATATTGATTTATTTTTTTATTATTTATATAATATTGATTTTTGTTTTAATTAAAATAAATTTTAATAATAAATAATAGAAAAAATAATATTAGAAATTAAAGAATTTCATATATAAAAAAATGTATTCTTTAATATATTGATTAGGCTACAAAATATAAAACGAATATTTTTATTTAAAAAATTATAATTATTGTATATATATGTAAATAGAGAAAATTGTGAAAATTAAAAAAATATTATAATAAAACAAAATATGTTTTTCTACTTAATTTATAACCCTTTAAGCTTTTTATTTTTCCATCATAATTAAGGTTTTTTTTCTTGCCATTGTTTTCCTTAGCATTTAATATTCGAGTCAAACTCCTTTTTATTTATACATTTTTTTCTCTTAATTTCTCAGTTGTAAAGATATTATATCTAAACTCTGATTCAATATGCTAAGCTAGCTTTAAGCAATATTTTTACATTATTTCGGCAAATTGTTAAATTAATATTTTTCTACAATGTATAAGGCAGGTCTTTTGATTTTTGGAATGAAAATATTTTAATTTTTACATTTACCAATGACATCGAAAATTTTTTTAAACATATCAACAATCAATATGTATTCTAAATAAAAAAACAAAAATTATTTTTAAAGTTGTAAAATTAAATGTTAATAAAATATATTATATTCATACAAAAATGTATATTTTTTATATTAATAAAATATTTTATTTTTAAAATTTTTTTTGTTAATAATATTTTTTTATGTTAATAAATTAATTTCTGGTAGGTCTTTTGTAATTTTAGTCGTGTTAATATTTAAATGTCCACCTACAAAACTTAACATTAGAGACTTTTATTTCGAACAAAAAAAAAAGATCTAAAAAAATATAATTACATTTTTTAAGTATTTTGAAAGAATAGTCTTCTAATAAAAAAATTATCAATACATGTTTTTTTTATATATTTTACTTTAAGTTTGCAATTGATTTTTTATTTCAATAAATTAATTTAAATAGTTATTCATTTACCAAAAAAAAAAAAAAAAAATTAAATAAAAAAATTACTCGGTGCGTGAGCTGTCAGAGCAGAGTCTGACAATTCAGTTCCAAGATCTTTATCAAAAACAAACTCATAACATACTCGTACAATCTAAAACATTTTGGAGAGGAAATTTAAGAACTCCTTAATTTTTTTCTTGTGCTGTTTTAGGGTATTTTTTGGAAGCGCTTTCTGGGACCATTCATACCAATCGAAAGAGAAAAGTGGGCTACAATAAAATACTACTTCAAAATAATCAGCGGGAACTAACTTTAAAGCAGGAACCCAATTTAACGCTCAGATTAAGCCCAACAAATCAATTTTTGCTCGCCAATTGACAAGATTTTCATTTTCCATACAGAGAGTCAGTCAAATACAATACAGTTTGGAAGATGTCTAAAATGGAGGTTTGGTTTACGCTTTTGGTAATATCATATTTTGCCAAGCTGCAGCTTAAAGGTGAAGAAGCTTTTACCATTTAAGCATACTTAATAATATTTTGTATTGAAAAGCACGAGCGGAAACTTGGAATTATTATAAAAATGGAGCTGATTGGGAAGGCAAATGTCAAACTGGGAAAATGCAATCCCCAATAGACTTGTCTAAAATGGAAATTGTAAGTTGCTTTTTTTTCAAGAACCAAGAAACCAATGAACCCATTGTTTGCACAGGAACATACCTATGAAAAATTGATCTTTCTGAATTATGATACAATGCTACAAACGCCGCTTATTTTGCAAAATAATGGACACAGTTGTAAGCTTAATAAATATAGTAATTTATAATAATTATAGTAATTAAAGTTAATTACAGTGAAACTGAACATATCGGAAACGGTGGATGGACAGCAACCTCTCGTAACCGGAGCACATCTGAAAAGCTTGTATGAGGCCGTTTCTTTGCATTTTCATTGGGGCTCCCCATCCGGTTCCGAACACTCTATAAATCATCATCGCTACCAAGCCGAAATGCATTTAGTGCACAAAAATGTAAACTACAAGGATATTGAGACGGCACGTCATAATCCGGATGGCTTATTAGTTTTGGGTGTTATGCTCGATGCGGTTAAAGTAAGTAAAGTAAGTAAAAATTAGACAGGAAAGAATTTTTTGAACAATTTTTTCAAAATACTTACAGACTGCTGCTGTCAACGACGATCTAGGGAAAATCTTTAATCAAATGTCTCATGTAGTCAAACCTGATTCCCAATACGCTCTTAATGGAACTTTTACTTTGAATCAAATCTTGACGCATATTAAACGTGATGAATATTTTACCTACAAGGGCTCTCTAACTACACCTAACTGTGATGAGGCCGTGGACTGGATAGTTTTTTCAAAACAAATACCCATACCAGAATTTGAATTTTCGAAACTAAGGAAACTGCTGGATACTTATAATCAACCGCTGATAAACAACTATCGTTTGGAGCAGAAGCTCAACGAACGCGTAATAATCTATCGTTCTGAAGCTTTTTTATTGAAAGCGTAGTAAATAAAATGGAATAAAATATTTTTACCTAAAACTGATTAAAAATTAATTTTAGTACAGAATGCGAGTTTTTGTAGTCCATACAAACAGAGGTTTTAAAGATGCAGCGATAGAGCTTCGTTCTTCTGATTTTCGGATTCGTTTTGAATCCGAATGTTTGTTGCTCCCAATTTCACCAAACCGAATTTTTCATGTGATTTGAAACCGAAAGTTTTGTTAAAAAATAAAAATAAGTGTTGAGTGTTAGTACCTTAAAAACAACAGAAATAACGATAAAAACAAGCCAAACTTCGTGCAGTCAGCACGAGGATTAATAAGTAGGGTGGATAAAAGTCACGTTTGAATTGTTTTTGCGAATTCTTGTTTTTTAAGCTGCCTTAAAGGCCTAGCGAGAAGTAGACTGAAATAATTTTTTTAAATATTCTTGATATTCATAAATTATATTTATGCCAACTTAAAGTCATATATTTATGGGCAATTATTTTTAATTTTTTTTTTGTGCTTGTGTATGTGCACATTTCCCTTCAGTTCGGCCAGAATTAGTCATGAAATCATGTCTTAATTTTCAGTACCAGCCATGAATCGACGCATAAATTTGTCACTGAATTTAACACAGCCGTAACAATCAGCTATGAATTCAGTGCTGATTTCTTTGAAAAGTCATGCCTGAAATCACCGATGAATTTTTTGTATCGCGCATGAATTCAGTGCCGATTTATTTTTAACAGTCAGGTCTGAAATCCAAAGTGAGTAAATAATACGCTGGAACAAATATTCTTCATACATTTTTAAAACACAATTTGACTATCAATTTTAATTTAATATTATAAATGTGAGCAAAGAGGTTCATCCTATAAGGGTCGTTAAGGTCTTGAGAGCAAGTTTTGATAAATGCAAGAGGCTCTCTTGATAGATAGTCTATCTAAGATAGATGACCAAAGAGTACCACAAGTTCAGAATCTTCCCGGATACGTTCTAAAGTAGGGGACTTCTTTTTTTTTAAATTCAAGAACTACAATTTTTGTATTATAATAATTAATGTTAAGCAGTGGTGCATCCATGGGGGAGGGGGGTAGTTCGGGTCTAGGGTTTTTTTTAAAGAGCGACCATTTTCATAGTACGCCACTTTTACGCGTTTTTCGGTTGTCCTATATGCTATATATATAAAAATATATACACTTTTCGAAGTGAAAAACCCCCCATGACCAAATCCTGGATCCGCGCCTAATATTAAGAGTGCAAAAAATCTTAATTTAAGAAATCACTTTTTATTAGAGAGAGACAGGCATCAAATTCTTATTTAAAAAAAAATCGAAGCTACTTTACCAACATGGGTTTGAGGACTTGGGAATACCCAAAATTTTAAAATTTAAGCGCAAACAATACCTGTTAAAAAGCGAATTGAAATCATGGTAAACTTTTTCTTAATTAGTGGCTTTACAGGGTATTGTAATTGGAGTATGAATGTTGAAATCTTCTAAGAATACAACGATATTAGTTCTTAAAAATTAAACCTGGAACACTATTGCATGGTCTGATTAACCCAAACAAATCAATTGTTGACAAAATTTCGCAGTTTTATTGCAAAAAGTTAGTAAAATACAATACAGCTTGGAAGATGTCAGCATAACTAAGTATTTACAATCGAAGTACACCTAAAATTATTTCAAATGAAGTTTTGGTACTTGATTTTGATAAATTTATCTTTGGCAAACCTGCATTCTAGAGGTGCTCAATTTTTTACAATTTCAATACACATAGTTAAGTTTATGTACTTCTTTTTTAAAAAGCACTTCGAGCACATTGGAATTACCTTAAAAATGGAGCTGATTGGGAAGGCATGTGTCGCTATGGTAAAATGCAATCTCCAATAGACTTGTCTAAGAAAAGCTCGGTAGGTACTTAAGATGTGGTTCAGAATTAAAAAATAAATAAACTCTTTGGACAGCAAATTAAATGTAAACAATTGACTTTTAAAAATTATGACGTAGCGTTAAAACCACCCCTAAAATTATTTAATAATGGACACTCTGGTAAGTATTTGCAAATAATATTATAATAATTACTTATATTATTTTAGAAATGTGGAAATGAAACATTTGTCTTTATTATTGCAGTGCAACTGAAGATACCGAATACATTGGATGGACATCGACCAATCGTACGCGGTGCACATCTGAATAGTTCGTATGAGGCCGTTTCGTTGCATTTCCATTGGGGTTCCCCTACTATAGCCGGTTCCGAACACACAATAAATTATCGTAAATACGACACCGAAATGCATATAGTGCACAAAAATGTGAAATACAAAGATTACAAGACAGCAGTGACATATCCGGACGGATTATTAGTTTTGGGTATTATGCTACGAGCGGTGAATGTGAGTAAACCATAATACAAAGTTTATATAGGGTGGGCCATCTGTTGGTTTATTTGTTAATTGCATTTCATTCGTATGTTTTCCAACAAAATTGGGCAAATGTATATACCAAATTCAGGTTTGAAACTACACATTTGTGTATAAAATATTATATCACCTAAATGGCCGCCGTGGCTGGCTCTACAGGCCTGTATGCAAACATCGTAATTTTCGATGATTGTGTTTTCTCCCATACCCCTTAGCTTATGCCCTTGAAACTTACCCCAGATACTTTAAATAACTTATTTGATAGAACTATCGATTCTCATCAAAATCGGTAAAAATTTACGAAACTCATAGGTATAAATATCGTTATGCTCCAAAAAAAAAAAATACCAAGTTTTTAGAAGGAATATGCAGGGTATAAGAGTATCACATTTTTTTATCATTTGAGAGATGACTGTTGAAACAGAGTAGCCAAATGTTTTTTTGTCAACGCACCGAAAAGTTAGTCAAAATTAGTTCGAGCAAAGCGTAATCGTGTAAAATTCAAAATTTCATTGTTTTTATTTTTTTTATGTAAATTTTTTATGAAACATTATTTCGATTATTTTTATTTAGATCGCGATTGTGCAATACTCAAAATTTTCATGCGAGTTTGTGTATGACCAAATAATTATAATAATATAATATAAATAATAATACGATAATAGCCACAGTGCCAATGCCGGCCGCCAAGTAAGTAACGTATTGAATCCATTCCTTATCGTAGTCTTCTAAATCAAAAAATTTAGGTTAACCCACGAGGAGAAGAGGACAGTCCTCACGCGAAGGAAGGAAGTACTAAAATAAGGATGGCCTTTCAATTCCTTATCATACTCCCCAAATCAAAAAATTTAGATTACCCCTGAAGAGAAGTAGACAATCCTCACGCGACTTGTCTAGCAAGTAGTCTTTCATGTTGATTTTCGAATTGCCGAAAATGCGCTTATAGAGCAGTTTTGGGAATGAAGCATTCAAATACGGATTGACCTTGATGCGGTGAGAATTCTCGGCAAGGAATTCATCCAAACAGCGTTCCATGTTACTTACAGCCCTACACGCCAATTTCAGACCAAATTGATACAATGCAGCCATCATGAAAATATCTAAAATTTATATTTTTATTACAACTATTGACTTATTTAACATGGACTACTGATTTTGAAAGCTAAAAATAAAATCGAAAGTAACAGGAAGAGAAGCATTTTGACAGTATATATTTTACAAACACTTTGCCCACTATATTTCATAAAATTTTGGCTGCACTTGGAGCTCACAATGTATAATACGAATCGGCTTGCGGATTTCAGCCGTGCTCGAAATTGTCTAAAGGGTCAGTAGAATTGAAAAAAAAACTTCAAACTCTTCGGAAAAGGCTAGCGCTCTTAGAACCCATCGGTAGTCACCTCTCGATTTTTCTAAGGACAGCCCTGAGCAAAAGTCTGAAAAAAAAAGTTATAAGTTATATTGGGCCAATATTCATTAATTAATTATAAAATAGCGTTAAGCTGGTGCACAGTGGGTGGAAAAAGATTTCTATATTTTTTATATAGTATAGGGCCAACAGATGGCCGGTCTGTTTGTTAACAGCAACAGGACTGGAAAGTTTGGCGTTGGCTCTTATCATCTCTGAGATATAGGAGCTCATATGAAGGGACGGACAAACGGGCATGTGGATATCGACTTCCCTAGAACCCCTTAGCAGTGTGTCTATATGTATTGCCGGTGTCACGAAAACCATGAAATGACCATAAAATTTTTACACAATTTGTGTTTTACGACTATATTATCACTTGCATTCCTTTTTTTGAACCCCTTTTCCCCAGAAGTTTTTCATGGCTTACTCTGAATTTGATCCCCTGAAGACTCTCTATACGATGTTAGTTTAAAGGCTACAATTTTTATACCCTGTACCTATAGGTACAAAGGTAGTATATCCTTTGTGATTTGTGCAATAGACCCCCAAGTCCTTTATGCCAAAATGCTTATCATAACCTCGGGTAGCTCAGACACAGCTGAGTTGTCTGAGTTCAAAAATCTACTCTATTATACATAATTGATTTGTTTGCCATTAAAGATAAAACTTTTTTTTTTAAATATAATTAATCATGCGTTATCAGTCAAATCTTTGCTGCAAACATCTGTCAGTGAACTTCACGTGAATCTTTTTTTTTTTTTTTATTGTTATTATGCTTGTAAACTACCTGTTTATTAAAAAGGTGTTAATCTTTGACATACATAATTAGCTACGTGTTAATACAGGTAACAGATATGAGGCATAATTTGACGCTGAAATCTGGTTAGGGAACGCCACTCGGCAACATTTGACAAACAAATATTATACAAAATAAAATACGTTTATAACACTACATAAATATAATCTAATATATTACAACCAATTAAGGTAGATGAAAGTGTTTAAGAATTTATTTTTCAAACTAGTAGAAAAGCTTCATTGAAAATGTACCGGCCCCTCTATTACACCTTCAGCTTGAATCATGACAGAACGACAGTAATTACACCGAGCCCGGAGCCCCTTTACCACCCCAGTACTCTTGTTTATGATCTCAAAGCTTCTAATTCATGGGTCAATAATGATAAAGCATTTTAACTGATGACAGATATTGCTTGATTTAGTTGCTCTCGTCTAACGATCTTTTGGCTTTGGCCAAAAGCATTTGCTGTTTGTGAAAATATTTGGGGTTTTGAAACCTAACTCGCACCAAAAAAATACAAGTAATAGTAATGGATAGTAACCATATTAGATAATTAAAGCGTATATAACAATTACACAGCCTCACAAAAAAAATAGATTTTCGGAATCGGAGGTCAGATGTTACTGAAGTTACTAAATCCGTATCCTATGTACAAAAAACACCAGCACGTCAGGGATCTTTAAATTCCTACTTTATTAAACTTCCGGCCACTTTTTAACCCGGCCTCTGTGATTTCGATTATTTTTACATATCTGATAAGGTGCTTGGAAATATTAGTGCCTACATTTTTTTTACAAGATCCCGACTATTTAATAAATTTGAATTTTCTTAAAACTAAGTTTAAAAAAAAAAATGTATTTTAATCATTTAATTTTTTTTTTTTAAGTTTAAAAATAAAAAATATTTATATTTTTTTTTTTTGTAAATTATTTTTTTGTATTTTTACTATAAAAAAAAATCGAATTCTGGGTTCAGTTCATGTTTATTTTACGTTTTTGGGGTCAATCAAAAATGAACCAAAAGAGCTCGAGCACATCTGGTTTCTGTTATAAACTTAAGAATCGACATAGAACGAGATATTTTGGAGGTAATTTTAAAACCCTGACGTGTTGCAGTTTTTTGTGGACTTTGAAATCGGATTCAGTGATCCCACAAACACATACAAGACGTGGAAAAAAATTTACATTTTGGTTTTTTTTTTTAGGTTATTTTCAAAACGCTTTCTTAGCTGGAGTTTTTTTATTTCGAATTGGAAATTTATATATTTATATTTTTTTAAGACTTTCTTACAATTTAAGAAAGTGTTGATTTCCACGCTGTTGCCCGCAGTTCAATAATTGATTTTCCTGTCTCCTTGAAAAGTGTCCTCCATACAATGGTTTTTGGTCTGCCACTTAATCTCGTAAACTGTGAATTACACTGTGTTGTTATTATATTTCCAACTTTTCTAACATTTTTGATTTTAAAATCGGTGCCCGACAGCGTAATACCCTGTACCTTTTTTCTTGAAAAAATGTTATTCCTGCTTATTCTTTCTAAGAACTTTCCAATTGGATTTTTTTTTTTTGGTGCAATTCGATATTTATACCTATAAGTTTAGTAAATTTTTACCGATTTTGATGAAAATCGAAAGTTACGTCAAAGAAGTTATTTTAAGTATACGGGGTAAGTTTGAAGTTCATATGTTGAGGGGTGTGGGAGAAAACACGGTAAATCGATTGCAGGGGTCGGGGGTCCGCATCGATAAAATTTGGAAGTGGGTTTGTTTATTAGGGCCACATGAATAATCTTACCAAGCTTATTGGAGATTCTGTGTCATTTTTTTACCATAGTTACGTGTAGTCAAAAATTGATGCAGTTTATAGGCAAAGGGGGGTGAAATTAGTACATTCTTGGCAATAACTTTTCTTATATTTGTCCGCTTTTGGTAATTTTTAACACACAGATGCATGAAACCATGACGTATGTCTCTGTTAAGTTTCAAATAAAAATATTAAACGGTGTAGCTAAAAAGCGCAAAATTCTACTACGGGGGAACGGGGTAAGATATCGAAGTGATTTAACAAACTTCATCTGATCAGGAAATATGTGTCTCTAGCTCTTATAGTCTCCAAGCTCTAGGCATTCATACAGACGGACGGACGGACATGGCTCAATCGCTACCCGAGGTGATGATAAGCATTTTGGTATAAAGGACTAGGGCTCTGCCACGCCTCCTTCTGTCCGTTACATACATTGCATAAATCTAGTATACCCTTTGTACCCTATAGGTACAGGGTATAATAATAATTAATTAGAATTTGAAAAATTTAACCTTTACAGTATTGTATAAAACCGATCCCAGGCCTCCAAGCAATTCTCAGAGCCACTCGACATGTTAAAGAATTCAGCACAAAATACACTCTCAAGGCTTCAACGTCAATGAATGAAATACTTGGAGGCGTAAATACTAGTCAGTTCTTTACTTATGAGGGTTCGTTAACCACACCCTCCTGCAATGAGGTGGTTACATGGATTGTTTTTTCAGATAAGGTAAATGTGCAAATAAGTTCAAATGCAAATTTCTGGTACATTCTAGACGATCACGACAAAATACTCCGTAACAACTACCGCGTTACACAGCCCTTAAACAAACGCAAAGTTATTTTTTGTACCAAACGCCAAAAAAAAAGCAAAAAAAAACGCCAATCAGCAAATAATGATCTTGACTTTCAAAACAAATGTTCATCATAAGTTTGTTATGGAATAGTTGTTCGCAGCAGGTTTGTTAGACCCTATTAAGTATACAAATATTGTACATATTATTTAATATTTTTATTACACAAATATTATAAACATAATCTTCACAATTATGTGCCACTAAACTTTTATCAATTTGTAACACATTTTGTATGTACTTTTTCTGTTTGTTGAACTTGAGAGTTTTGGAAATGTGTATCCCGAGAACTTTGATCTTAATAAAAAGAATATGGGTACATGGTAGCAGAATTTTTCATTTTTGAGTTGATTTTTACAAAATGCCACAAAGAAGTGAGCAAGTTTGGCTTGACAGAAAACTGGTTCAATTTTTGTATGGTAGCTATAGGAAATATTGTACTGTTTATGATCAAACTTTGCACAAATGTTAAGTCTTAAATAAAATGAATTTGTGTGAAGTGTGATCAAAATTGTTCCATTATTTCAAATAGCTGCCATACAAAAATTGAGCCTGTACTCTTTTTTCAGAGAGATACATGACCTTTTAATTGTTGGATGCGTGCATCGATCGTTTTGTTGAAAAATTAACTATTTTGAAAAAGTGAAAAACTTGAAATCCATTTTAGAGCTATGAGCTCTTCGGCAAAGTTTCTTGAAAAGACCCCTCTGTAGATTTTTAAGCCTTCAAAAAGTTGACCAGCCATATTATAATCAAGTTAAATCCTCAAAATATTATATTATATATCTATATATAAAAATGTAGTCTACTCGACGATCTTTCTAATCACCAACGCAGCTATAACTCTAACGTGATGATTTTGCCATTATTTCATTTAGAACTTCGTTATGAAAACTCCTACTACCTTCCGTATAACATCTTAATTTAATACACATTAATAAGGGTACAAGATGTTTCCCAAACGATAAGAGCTGGAGGGCATAAACTTTATGGTGTTGACGAGATTCTGTTTGTGAAGATTTTGGATAATTCCAAGTGAACTAAGAAATTTTAAAACTTTCTCTGTGGTGAATTATTGTTTTTCATCAAATCAGCAACAACTGGGCCCAAGTGCTCTATAGTTGTCATTTGTTCGTTCACTGCCCTAAACCTGGAGTACGGTCCCTTAATCTACCTCCAACAACAAATCCGCTCACAGTTGCGCGCCTCTCCGCAAGGCTTTGTAGTAGGTCATGGTCTGCACTTCCTAGATGGCGGCGGTTATGTCAGGTTCAAAATTTTTGAGAGCGTCTACCATTTGGATAGAGGAACCCACGTCTTTATATTTCATTTTTGCTTTTTACTCAATTCTAACAAGACACTAGTGAACAAGTAAATTAGTTAAAATAACATCGAGCTTAGTATATTTTTGACAAATTAAGATATCGAGCCATGATCATGGTGAGTTACAGCCGCTAGTTTATATCTTTCTTAGTAACACTTACTCTACAGCAGAAAGGCGCTCATCGGTGACGGAACCAGCCCAGTGCAGCTCAAACTGGGCTGTGGACCTTTTGTGACACATTTGATATGATGGCAACTCTTTTTGGAAATGGTGAAGCTGGATTTTTGAGTTTTTCTTCCGTTTGGGATTGAAAATATTGTCCCAATATGGCATAATAATGGTATACTTTTTCAAACCTACATTTTCACAAATTAATCAGAACCAAAGATTTTCTAAGATCAAGCAAACGGATGAAAAGTTCAAAAATCAAGCTTCAGCATATCCAAAAAGTGTTGCTCTTAAAGAAAGGACTTCCCGAAGTTTTGCAAATACATATGCAACGATGGCAGACAGCTGAATTTAGTTTTTGGTGTCTACGGAATCATGTTGTATCAATATAATAAACGTCACATTTAAACAAAATATATATGACAACCTTAAGTGTCCCTCAGGGATCCATTTTCGGATCTATTCTATAAAATATACGCTGATATTTCTTGAGCAATACGTGCAACTCCACCAAGATAGTAAATGGCCCTCCGACAACTTTGATACCAAACAAGGCCTCAAACAAGGTGAATCGATCTCTTGTAAGCTCTTCAATCCCATAATGTTTGGCATTACAAGAAAGGCAGATATGCATCGGTGGCAGTGATGATATAGACATCATCGGCTGCCCCGAGCGTGATCTCACTAATGCCATTTGGAGCTTTTGAAAAGCAATCAGCTAAAGTGGGTCTAGCGGTAGACGAGCGCAAGATTTATGGTCTGCTCCATTAGAGATTCGCGGCGTCTTAACTCTCAGCTGACTGCAGGCAGCTGTAACTTCAAGTTTTCCAAGCAATTTGTTTATGTGTTGTCTATGGTAACGAACAGCAATAATGTCAGCCTGGAGTTAAAGCGAAGAATAACTCTTGCCAACGGGTGCTACTTAGGGCTTGGTAGGCAAATAAACAGAGTCCTCTCTCGTCAGGCAAAACTTGCACTCTATATATGGAATGAATATCCAGTCCTCTTAAATGACGCAGAGGCTAAGACGGTAACACAAACGGATGCAGCTGCTCTTGTTGTCTTCGAGAGAGATTCTTCCCATGATAATCATCGTTCTTGATGCAACGATGAGCTGTATAACCTATGTGGCGAAATTTTGGCCGCGCCTTGTAGTACGTATTACTGTGGAAACTTCAGCCCGTAAGGTAGTAGTTGCAATAGTTGGTGGTCTGCGGAGAAGAGTAAGACGATGTCTGTGTTGGCAAACCAAGTGACAAAAGTTCTCTCAGTCTTTGGTCTTACCAACTGGCAAAGGCACAGAAGCGCCTGGAGACAAATATTGCACCAGACCGAGACACACAAATTCACTAACTGGGAGAGCAACACCATATACCTCGGTATAAATATTTGGAATAAAATTTTTAATTTCATATTATGGCATATTTTCTTAACCTTTCCATTGCACTTCAACTTTATGGGGATCCGTTTCCGAGGCTACTTTTATGTCTTTTATTGCAATATGTGTTGGGCACCAAAATTTATAGACAACCCTGTTTAAAGTCCAGAGGGTTTCGTTGCCCACATTGGCGAATTTGGAGATTAAGGACAGGAGGGACAACCATTAAAAAAGACGCGCATCAAACTCTCTATGACGTGGAAGACTTGGTGCATAAAGCACGGAAAGCACTGGGCGGAGGCCGTAGTGAAGAACACTCTATTAGATAGGACATACAGAAATACAGAGATTGCTTTCAATTTAGAACTGACTGTTGAAACAGGGTAGCCAAATGTTTGAAGTCAACGCTTCGAATAGTTAGTCCAAATTATTTCGAGCAAAGCGTGTGTAAAATTCAAAATTTAATTGTTTTTATTTTTTTAATGTTAACTTTTCGTGAAAAATGATTTTGTATATTTTGATATAAATCGCGATTTTGCTCTCTATACTCAAAATTATCGTCTAAGTTTGTGCATGATATAATAATAACAATAAAAATATGATAATAGCCACAGTGCCAATGCCGGCCGCCAAGTAAGTAACGTATTGAATCCATTCCTTATCGTAGTCTTCTAAATCAAAAAATATAGGTTAACCCACGAGGAGAAGATGACAGTCCTCACGCGAAGGAAGGAAGTACGAAAATAAGGATGGCCCTTCAATTCCTTATCATACTCCTCCAAATCAAAAAATTTAGATTTCCCCTGAAGAGAAGTAGACAATCCTCACGCGACTTGTCTAGCAAGTAGTCTTTCATGTTGATTTTCGAATTGCCGAAAATGCGCTTATAGAGCAGTTTTGGGAATGAAGCATTCAAATACGGATTGACCTTGATGCGGTGAGAATTCTCGGCAAGGAATTCATCCAAACAGCGTTCCATGTTAGTTACAGCCCTACACGCCAATTTCAGACCAAATTGATACAATGCAGCCATCATGAAAATATCTAAAATTTATATTTTTATTACAACTATTGACTTATTTAACATGGACTACTGATTTTGAAAGCTAAAAATAAAATTGAAAAATCGATAGAAGCATTTTACCGCAGCAGCCCGCAGATTTGAATAAAAAAATTAAATTCGTCGGAAAAAAGGAGTCCTCTTAGAACCCGCCAATAGTCTCCAAATTTTTTTCATTGTGATGTAGACGAAATTTGTATTTCTGACCTCTAGATCTTGTTCTGACATCATATTAAACAGAAGTGAAACATTTCTTAAAATATCTGCACTATTTAAAAAAAATTGCAATGTTGACGATTTAAAAACCAATCAAAGCCCTCGCCGCGGACCGCACAAAAATATAGCCTAAGTCAGCAAGTATGAAATTCGATATGCGTCATCTTATATAGTATGTGACACACGACTTTGACTCAGACTTAAAAGTAGCCATAAGATATGGGGGACACAATAACTTACTTGGGCATATAGGGCTTAAAATCATTTCAAAAATCGGTTAGGTTTTGTAAAAGAACATGTTCAGCCATAGTTTAGTCAAAAATAAGCTAAGTTTTTTTTTGTTTATTGTAAGAGAGTCATTACAAAAAATGTCATGCCCGACAGTGTAATACCCTGTAAATTTTTTCTATAAAAAAAGCAGGGACCGCAAATAAGAGTTATGGGAATAAAAAAAATCAAGGCTTATATGAAAGTGCATGCTGCAATATATAATTTTATGGAAAGGACCTTACGAAAAAAGGATAAATTTTTATTTTTAATTTATATCGAAAAATCAAATTTTCAGCCATGCTTCGGAAACCGAAAAATCCAAACCGAACAATTTTGTTCGGATTCGGTTTTGCATGCTCTGGAATCCGAATGTTTTGTCGATAATTTCCTTTTTTTATTTTCGATACATTTGTAAATTTCCCTCGTTTGTATCGATAAATTCACATAAATGCGCAAACTATTATTGTGCGCTCCTTGGATCAAAAGATATATAAATTCAATTTTTATTTTCAATTTTTAAAATAAAAATTACGCCATAACTTTTATTTTTGATTTTTATTATAACAATTGCAGAGTAATTCTTATTTAAATTTTTTTAAATAAAAATTGTCCAATAATTTTTATATTTAATTTTTATTATAAAAATGGAAAATTTAGAGTTATTTCGCGATTTTTAATAAAAATTGATATTTAATTATTATTGCATGATTTTTATTTTTATATGAAGAAATAAGAGTTGCTTTTCAATTGGAATGCAAAAAATCAAAAAATAATAATTATTTCATGATTTTTATTTTAAATATTATAAGAGTTACGGTCCCTGAAAAAAATGTACATTCCTGCATATTCCTTCTAAGAACTTTCCAATTGAATTTTCTTTTAGTGCAGAACGATATCTATATGCCTATAAGTTCTGTAAATTTTGAACGATTTCAATGAAAATCTAATTTTATTATTATTATTTTTTTACAACAAAACCATCGATAGTATCCGTAAAATGAAACTATCGATACTATAGATAGTGCCATTGATAGTATCCCACCTCTAGTGTGGACATTAAATTCGATAGACTTCTCTCAGCTATAAATTTTTTAAATTTTCTAAGGTCTATGGACCTGTCAGATTAGAAGATGGATCGTACAGAATAAGATATAATCAAGAACTTGAAGCAATGGTACAACAACAAAATGTGATCCGTTTCATAAAAAGTCAGCGTATAAGATTGCTAGGCCACCATAGTAGATTGCCTAAAAACAGAGCGGTCAGCAAAGCATTTCACAGACAGCCGATTGGAAGAAGAAAACGTGGACGTCCAAAGAAAAGGTGGCTGGATGTAGTGGAAAATGATCTTCGTTCGCTTGGTGTCTTGAACTGGAGGAATGCAGCGGTCGATCGAAGAAAATGGAGAGGAATAGTTGCGGAAGCTATGGTCTGCCCAAGACTGTAAAGCTAGTGATGATGATAACCCGATTGATCTCATTTGCGTCATATACTATTAGCTTATTTCCACCAAATCTGATATCAACTATAGAGTTTGATCCGGATGGCTCTCAAAGGTATAATGCGATATCGTTTTTGGCCAGATCTCTGTCATTTAATAACCCGTATCCACCAAATATGATATTTAGTTAACCACTTATCTACGTTGAACTAGTTGGGATATATGGATTTAACCAGTTTAACCAAAAAAAAAAAAAGCAAACTCAGATAACAAATGCATTCAGGGAATTTGTTAATGACATTGTTTGTTGGCGATAATTGTCATCATTTAATTATCTTGCCCCATTGTGCTCCATTTTAATGGGGACTTTTCGTTTTACAATGTTAAATAAAAGTTTTAACAGCTTTTGCTTGTTACATCCAAAGCTCTCCGTCCAGTCACCCATGCCAAGATGCCACAACGAACCTGCACTTACAGTTAGCTCTAATTGTCAAGTTTATGATCAAGTCAAGAGCAGGTTTCATAGACGCAGCTCCGCTCCAGCTTTGGACAAACGTTGAAGAGACTTGTAGCTGTTAGTATGCTAATTTCGCAAGGCTATTGGCCTAGGAACAAATAAGCCTAAAAAGAACAACGTCGATAACGCGACGCTCTTATCAAAATTTCCATAAAGAAAGAAGTTTACGTTTTTGCATTTTATAACAGGCTTGGGTTTATATAATCTTTGGTTTCTGCAAGTATAAAATATCCTGCGCGACAGCTAAACATCACAGTCTGGTTACAAGCGTCGTCTGGAGCAGATCGCAGCGTTTGTTAGAAGTGAATTGTGATTTTTTGTGTATTACTTGAAGGTTTATAATCGAAAAAATGCAGCTGAATTTGTATTTGAGGCAGCTGCTTTTGTTGCTGGCAGTTCTGGGCTATACCCAAGCTTTTTCGGGTAAGTAAGAGCTATGTACTATATTGTGGGAAATTCTGCAAGCCAATCGTAAACAATTTTAGATTGAGTTAGCATCATTTATAATTGAATCACATTCCGGAACAATAGGCGGTCAGATATGTTTCGAAGCAAATCGCTATTTCTTGTTGCAAGGAGCAGAGAATGAAACGTCTTTCCGGTACCGAAGCTTACATGGTACCAAAAATAGCTTCTGGTTTAATACTGCCTAAATAAGCTAATTGAAGTTATGGTGCTAGTGACACTGATACTGACGTGATCAACCCTAAAATGTACCAGTGCCAGACAAACGTGAGCAAAAATAATCTGCTTTTTACGAGTCTCAATAATGCATCGGCACACTGGTAATTATTGGCGCTTTTGACAACACATTTTTGGGGCAGAAGTGCCCTTAGCATTTGTAGTAATAAATGCATAATTCTTTTAGTGTTCGTTTTTTTTTGGGAATTTGTGCATTTCTGCACTTCTGCACAACTCAATATTTATTTGTGCCCATTGCCCATTTATTAAAAAAATACATTTATTTTGTCGAAATGACCAGTGTTCTAGGTGCTAACCCGATCAAGATTTGGTGAAACCCCGAACAACCAAACCAACAGATTAGATGCCTTATTTAATTCTTTTGGTATCGGGGTTATATGTATTATATAGCTCCCATAGGTGTGTTTCAGAAGACTTCGAAAAAACCAAAGTTTTTAGATGAATACTATCATCACCGTGTGGCGCTTTCACTCACACGATTTGATGTCTCTTTTTTTCTTAAATTAAATCTGTCATTGGCATTCATGAAATTTTCAGCTTGATAGCTTGACATTTGTAAAAGTGACGCCATATTGAGTACATCTGCGATTTTGCGTGTTTTCGATTTTTTACAATTTTAAAAAAAATGCCATCGTTATCCGTAACCACCGCATTCACCTGATTTGGCTCTCTGCTATTTTTGCCTATTCGGTCGACTCAAGAAACCGCTCCGTGGAACGCGTTACAGCACCCGAGATGAGGTCATGGAAAAATCGAAGACAATGGCCATACCGCATACCGATTATAAAAATGTTTCGAGGATTGGATCAAGAATATATGGATAAGAATAGAATGTCAATGGCAGACGTGGCAATTTAAAAAAAAAAAAAGAGACATCCAGTCGGGTGACTGAAAGCGCTACACGGTGATGATTCCGGTAAATTTTTGAACAAGGTAGTAATTCATTTGTTTATGAAGATATCGTAACCAAGTTTTTAGAGCTCCCAAGCACTGTATCAGATTTGATCAAAAAGTTGACTTTATCATATGGCTCCAATAGGACCGATAGGTCAAAAAAAAGTTTTTGGTTCAAAATTCGTTGTGTTACGTTTGTTTATAAACATATCGTGATCGAATTTGGTGTTTGGAAGTTTTTAAGAGTTCCCCAGCACTGTACCAAATTTTATCAAAATCGGTGACTATTTAATTTCAGGACCGATCGGTCAAAAAACGTGTTTGGTGCAAAATTCGTTGTTTCGTGTGTTTATGAAGATGTCGTAATCAAGCCCATTTGGGATATCCCATTAGGGATTTTTTTTATATGGTTTTGTCATTCCGTGCGAAATTTTTTTGCATTCTGCGTAGACCCCTTTATCAAAGAAAAGACTACCTAAATATTCGGTTGTCGATAACTTAATAAGTAATCGTAACTTTGCAAAAAAATTCCCTGATCTTTATGAAAATCGAAAAGATGGATACTGGTGTTTCAATATTCATTATTTGACGTCCTAACGATTCAAATAATAATTGTATCAGATTATGGTGACTCGAACAGTCCCCAATTAACTAAGTTTTTTACAAATTTTGAACACATTTAATATGAGTACCACATCCCAAATTAGTGCGCCCCGAGAACATTTTTTGTCTGCATAAGGCTTAGTGTCAGTATCTTTTTCTGTCACAAAAGGATTTATTTAATAAAGGCCCATACGCAAATGGGATATCCCAAATGGGATTTTTTGTTTTTATATAATGTTTTGTCATCCCAAATGGGATTTTTTTTGTATATGAAGTTTTGTCATTCGAATAATTTCTGTAAGCAGACATATTCATAGAAGTTATCAGAACTCAGCAATAAGAACGATCATTAAAATTAGTTCTTAAAAACTTTTATATTCAAAACTTAATATATTTATAGAGGATGAAATAGAAGCGGAATATTTAAGGGCCATTCAACTTGATCAAGCGGAGGAGCAGGCAGCTGGTGAATACAACTATGATCAAAACGGTGATGATTGGGGCGGCTTGTGTCAAACTGGTACACGCCAATCGCCCATAGATCTGATCGAGGATTACGTAAGTATTTTTATTCAACATATTTAGATTTGTGCCTTAAGAGAAGGTTTTTCCAGGCAATTGCACGTCCCATACCCCGTATACGCTTCCATAACTATAATCAGCCTTTGCGCACAATGTATATCACGAATAATGGTCATACAGGTAATAAAGATAATAATATATTATATACTATACTATACATACAACTTTATTACACAGCTAATGTAGTGATACCACGTACTCGTTCCGGCCAGGAGGCAGGAATAAGCGGCGGCCTGTTAAAGGGCAACTATACTGCACAAAGCTTACATTTTCATTGGGGTAGCAGCGATCGTCCTGGTTCGGAACATGCCATCGACTATGAAAGATTCAATGTTGAAATGCACATAGTACATAAGAATACACGTTATGCAAATACTACGGAAGCCAGCAAGCACCCGGACGGCTTGGCCGTACTAGGTGTTTTTTTTAACGCTACCTCAAGACAAGCACGGCCACAATATGCACTAACCAGAATCTTTAGACAATTGCCCAATATTGTGCGTTATAACTCCAATTCCACCATAAGCGGCCAAATAACGCTGGAGCAAGTAATGGGCAGTATAGTGACCGGAGAGTTTTACACCTATTTTGGTAAGTACCCATAAGATTAATAACGAGTACATTAAACCAAATTGTTTATCTGATAAACTAGGTTCGCTTACAACTCCGGGATGCGCCGAAGCTGTTACTTGGATTGTTTTCAGAGACATAGTGCAATTGCCCGAAAGGATGATATCGAAACTCTACAACTTAAGAGATTCACGTAACAGGCCATTAATATTAAATTATCGCAATATACAGAATACAAATGATAGACAAGTTTATTATCGAGGACTGCCTAATCTTTTCAACTGATTTTTTGTTCGCAAACAATATTTGTATACTTTATCTTGGCATTTCAAGTTTGGAAAAAGCAAAAATAAAATATTAAAACAAAAACTTTGAAAATTTTTCTTAACAAAATTTTTTTAGTTAAATTCAATGTTGGGCATAACAAGTGTTGCAAAATTTTGGAGTGCAAAATTAGTATGCAATCGTACCAAAAGTTTTAATTATGATCATCACGGTGAAGACTGGGAGGAATGCAACTGTGAAAGCCTCAAACGGCAGTCACCCATTGCGCTGGACTCTAGCAAAGTAACTAGTTTTATAGCTAAAGGCCCCTACGCAGACACGAAAAATAAACAAAACTTCATATAAAAAAAACGATCACAAACGTTTGATCACAAACTATTCTTGCAGGTGGTATTTAGACCAGTGTTGCTCGTTTTTTTCGTTTTTTAATGCCAGTAACAAACCATAGATGGCGCACTCAGCAAAAACAGCTGTTCAGTTTTGGCGCCATAAACAAAACTTATGTGCAGCTATTTATTTTGCACGCGAATTTTATGGCTGGTCAACAAAATCGTTGGGGATCGTTGGGAAAGGATGAGAAAATAGCTATAGTAATAAAATAATTCAACAATTCACACTCAGCTCTGCGAATTAAATATGGGGTCACCCAAACACTATGCCTTTTCCGCGGTTTTGCCTCCTCTCGTCGCTTTTTTTTTCATCCATCATTTCAATGTTTACACAAAAAAGCATAAGTAATAAGCGTTGACGATTCATTCAAGTTTTTATGTTTTACTTCACGCCTTTAAAAAAATTAGCTTCTTGTAAACAAAAAGCAGCTGATTATCGATAATAATTCCGATAAAATGCACATTTTGTTACTAGAGACACACTGTTCCTTTCGTGACCAAAATAAGTCTGCCTTTTTGCTAAGTGGCTGTTTTCGTGTATGCGTAGGGGCCTTAAACCACGCAATCTCGTCTAACATCAGCTGCAAACATTTAGGTGCGCTTGTCAAAAGCCCGAAAACTATACTTCCTCAACTATAACAAAGAGTTGGCAGGTCCTTTAACGTTTGCTAACAATGGGCACACTGGTAAGAACGCTCATATGGTCACACTGATAGTAGAGCTCTGCGAAACCTAACATGTACGCACTGCCAAAGGCAACCTTTAGAGAGGTAGCGTATTGATTTATTAGCACCCATAGGATCCAGGCAGTGGCGGATCCACGGGGTGTTTTCGGGCAGGTCCTTTAACGTTTGCTAACAATGGGCACACTGGTAAGAACGCTCATATGGTCACACTGATAGTAGAGCTCTGCGAAACCTAACATGTACGCACTGCCAAAGGCAACCTTTAGAGAGGTAGCGTATTGATTTATTAGCACCCATAGGATCCAGGCAGTGGCGGATCCACGGGGTGTTTTCGGGTGCGGACCCCCCCAAAAGTTGGAAAAATGGGTTGAAAGTCTTTTGCGAGCTCTGATATATTAAATCTCGAAGTGAAGAACAACCCCAAGACCAAATCCTAGATCCGCACCTGGTTCCAGAATATAACTTAAGCCATGTGCGTCTATTCGTCCATCCGTCCGTATAAACACACTGATCTAGACCTCAAAAAGTTGAACTTAGTCATTTTTTGTAGTGGAACCACCTTAACTACCATCTAATCTAAACTTATTGACCTCTCTATCCCACTGTCCGGCACCGACAGTAGTAAAAGTAGTCTCAACGCGTAAGTATAGTTCTGCTTAGCTCTGCTCTCGGTGTGAACGAGCCTTTCTATAACCGTTTCCACAGCTGTGCTCTCGATAACACCCACTGAGGATGGCACACAACCGGCCATTGTTGGAAACTTATTGCAGTCTGTATATCAAGCCATACAGATTCACTTTCATTGGGGCTCTCCGGAATCCAAGGGATCTGAGCACACTATTGACTCCGTTCGCCACGATGCTGAGCTGCATATTGTGCATAGAAATTGTGCCTACGATGACATGGACGAGGCTCTGCAGGCAAAAGACGGGCATCTTGTATTGGGTATAATGCTGAAAAGTGTACTGGTAAGATATTATAAAGCTTTTTACTCATACGATGGTATTGTGATCAAAGGTTTTGGGTGTGCGGCCATATGAATCTTCAAGCTTAGCTAAATTAAACAATTTTTTGTGGATGAAAAATACTAGACCATTTTTTCAACTTATAGTATTTTGTATTGTAATAATTGCAATAATTTTTCATCTTTGAGATATTTTTAGCAACTGGTATATATGTTCCATTAAAAGTTTTGCAAGTACATCTTCGATCTGTCACGAAAGCACTATTGACGCGTTGATACCGTGGTGGCTAGGAATCTAGAATATATATCCCGGTGCTAACCGTTTCCAAGGTTTTCAATACAAACTTACACTTATTTTCAGTCTCCAGAAGTAGAGCCTATAGCTCTGAACAACATCTGTGAAGAATTGCAATCTATAAGAGTTTTTAAAACGAAGGTTACTCTTAAGAGAAAGTTAAGACTGGAAGAACTGCTGGGAGACTTGAATATAGAGGAATTCTTTTCCTACGAAGGTTTGTTGATTTTAAGATTTTCAGTGGTGTGCCAGAAATCTTGTCCAAATGAATTTTTGACTAGCCAGACAACTTTTGAAGACAAATGCTTAACAATAACAATTTGTAGAAGCATAAGAAATTTTATTGACAGCGTTAAATATCTGTCAGATAGAGTTTTCATAGCTGGATTCTTTAAAAATCGTTTAGTGATTTCTGTCACATTTCTCATTTTGGTATTTACGTGCACCAACCATCGCAATCTCCTACTAATCTTGAAAACATTTTGGTTTAAAAAGGCTCCCTTACAACACCACCCTGTTCTGAGAATGTCCATTGGCTTGTATTCTCTCAGCCTGTTGCTGTGTCTTCTGATTATGTAAGTCATATAACTTTTAACTAAGAAATTTTTTGCCATCTTATACCAATACTTCCAGCTACAACACTTTTGGTCTTTAGAGGATGATCGGGGACAGCCACTGCTTAATAATTACCGCACTTTGCAGCCCTTAAACAATCGCCCAGTATATTTTCGTGCAAATAAAAAACAAACAAATGCACATTTTTCAAACAAAACATAAAACTGAATACAAGTGTACAATGATGTAGCATTTAGCTTAAAGTTTTGCAAAATAAGAAAAGTTGGCAGCTTTTCTCAAATTTACATTATACAGCACTGCTCAGCAAACTTGCAAAAAAATTTTTTGGCCAACTACATACCCAATGTATTTCAATTATTAATAAACGATGAAAAAATTAACCGAAAAGGTTCATCATGAGGAAAATGAACAAGAGTTGGTTTGGGTAAGACGGTTGTCAGTAAAAGCGCCAATTCCTGTGCTTTCCAGCGAGTCAAAGTTATGGCCAGCAACGGCAGCTACGCGTAGGCTACCCATTGTTTATTCCAAGCGCTATGCCGTGCGTTTTGCGGGTCTTGAGAAGCTGCATCCATTTGATGCGGCCAAGGGTCAGCACATACAGCAAGTAAGCTTGGCTTCAATGCTTTTCAATATAAGTTAAACATCTGACGAAATTTCTATCTTTAGTTTCTGCTTCAATCCGCTGATTTGGCACTTGGCAACGGCGACTTCTATGAACCTCGAGAGATTACCAAACATGAGTTACTACGCGTTCATACAAGTGAATATCTGCATACTCTCAAATGGAGCATAAATGTAGCTTGTATAGCCGAGTTGCCGCCTCTTGTTTTTGTGCCAAATTGTTATGTGCAACGCGGCTATTTGCGTCCAATGCGTTTTCAAGCAGCTGGCTCCATTATGGCCGGCAAATTGGCTCTAGACCATGGCTGGGCCATTAATTTAGGTGGTGGCTTTCATCATTGCTGCTCTTATAAAGGCGGCGGTTTTTGTCCCTATGCTGATATTAGCTTGTTGGTTGTACGTTTATTTGAAGAGAATCCGTGCAGAGTGCGTCGCGCCATGATCATCGATTTGGATGCACATCAGGGCAATGGCCATGAACGTGATTTTACCGACAACAAGTCTGTTTATATACTAGACATGTATAACGCTTTTATATATCCAAAAGATCATGTTGCAAAATTGGGCATACGCTGTGCCGTGGAGTTAAGACATCTTACGGAAGATGGCTACTATTTAAGGCATCTTCGCAGGTTTGTAGAAACATGTTTGCTTCATTTAGTTTTGAATTTAGACAATAACCATTGCCCTTATTTGTCTGTGAAAAAAATTTGAATCCATCCATGCCTCACCAATATCAATTTTCAACAAAAATTTTTGAGATTGGGTCTTAGCTTAAGACCATGCGTCGTTCGATTCGAGCTGCAAAAATGAAGCGGGTTATTATTTTTAAAGCCAAGGGGTGCTCGAAAAATATTAGCTTGAATTGTTTTTCAACTCACCACCAAGGCTTCGTTGCAGCCTCAATAAATTCGTATAATTTTGGGGTCTAAATTGGAAAGACTGTGGTTTTTGTGACTAAATATAAAAAGCACTCCATTCGTATACATGAAATATACTAGGTATTATAAATCTATGAAATAAATAACATATTTTTTCAGATGTTTGGCGCAATCGCTGTCTGAGTTTAAGCCGGACATAGTCATCTACAATGCCGGCACCGATATACTTAAAGGCGATGAATTGGGAAATCTGGCCATAACTCCAGAGGGCGTCATAGAGCGGGATCGCTTGGTATTCCAAACATTCCGTACACTGGGCATACCAATTGTTATGCTGCTTAGCGGCGGCTATTTGAAAGCTTCGGCAAGAGTTATAGCTGATTCAATTGGCAATCTTAAGCGATTGGGTTTATTAAATTAAGCAGAGTTTTAGGAAGGAAGATTAAAAGTACCTTTAGGTAAGAATGCTGTGATGTGCTGTGAAACGAAACGGGAACCTGATTGCAAGTAAATTAAAACTATTTTACAAAAAATGTTTTATAAAACAATTTTTTATTGGTTTTGACATTGTCGCGAATTTGCTTTTGGAGTTTTGTGTATCGCTTTTGGTATTTACGACAATGACAAAACTAACATGATTGTTAAAATATTGGCTTAATATTTTACCATATTTTCTATGTTTATTTAGATTTAGTTAGATGCTTGTTAAAAGTTTTTTTAAATTAACGCTTATTATTTGTCTTTTACATACAGATTCGTAAGAAATTTAATGTCTCTGTTAATTATAATTACTTTTTTTTTTATAAATTATGCTTAGCAGTTTTGTATTCTTTGTATACAGTTATACCTCTGCCTTCTTTCAGTTATTTTAGTTGTCTTTTATTATTATTTTTATCCAATTTTGGTTTTATATACATTCAAAATAGTTTGTATGCATTGAAAATGACAAAATATATATATATTTATAAATCCCTTACTTAAGCTAACTATAATACAAAAAATCTCTAGTTTGCTACTCATATATATATATATATAAAATACCGAATACATATATTATCGTATTATACATATAAATAAACGTTTACTGTTAAAAAATTAATCGAATTAGAATATCATTCATAGTGTCTTTTATTAGAAATTTCAGATCATTAAGCAGGGGCGTTCAATTTTTAGCGCGTTCTCTTATGCGCTGGCAGTTCTTATAAGTGGCGTATGTATTAGTCTGTGTGTATGTTTACTTTTTAATCCTTTGAGGAACCAATTGATTAACAAGCCGTTGGAAGCGGTAACCTAGAATTGCATTTTTCAAAAGGGCGTTAAAAATAATAGCAGTCATTAAGTTCAGGAACGGGCACAACGCTTTATATGTGACGCATGCAAATGTGGAGCACTGCAGTTGATGAATTTCTAAGCTGATGGCGGCATAGTTGGTGTTCTGCCTTTTTTTTTTTGTTTGTCTCAAACAAAACATCAACCAAATAGTCTAAAATTATAAGAAAATTAAAAAATAATTATATGAGTTTAAGAAATAAACATAAAAATTTTACATAACTTAAAAAAGCAACTGCATTGCGTTTTATTTTTGGCTTGAGTTCTTGTCAAAAAGTTGGCTCAATTTAAACGCTAGATAATAAAATTTTGACTGTAGAAGCAGAAAGTGTTTTCTTTTTTTTTTAGATTTTTGATAAGCAATTGATAACCGAAGCAAACAAAATTAAATATATTCATTTTGAAAGAGCTGATATGAAATACATTCGACTCAAATTTGTTGTCTAAAATCGAAACCAAAAACTACATATCAAATAAATTGCTAAGCATAAAAATTGATTTTGCATTTAATTTGCATGTTGTATCAGAAAAACCAACTACCAAGGAGCTCTTTAAATGATCTTGTGTATCATTTAGATATCAACAAGTTTTTTTTTAATGTACAAACAGAGCTTCTCAATAATTGTATGGTAAAATACAAAACTCAAAAGAAAACTTAACATATGCACAGGAGATGATACAATATTTAAAATGTATTTTAGCGCTAAATGAAGTCAACATCTAAAAATCGCAAGCATCATGATAAGTAAGAGGAAAATGCAAGATTAGCCATAGAGTTCATACTGTCATGTCTGCAAAAACTTACGCTGCATTGCTCGAAGGCACATCCTCAAAAAGCACATCTGAGCGGGAACTGATTATATAAATCAAACAAAATGATATAATAAGCACAACAATGCCAACGCTAAGCGTTGTTACTTCATGCACGTTGGACGGACGTAGAAAGATGCGCGCACTAAATCCCGACCAAGTTGATTCAGTCCATGTAGAATACTGACCGGAGCGCCAATCATAGTCTATAAAAACATTAAAGTATAAGGTTATTATAAAAATTCTTGTTTTCCTTGTGTAAGGAAAATTACGCACTTTCTATAAAAAACGCCGGACTCAAGGCGTGACTATAATTCTGTGTTGTAAGGCGGCATTCTCCAGTACCATTTATGCCGGCAAACCAATACAGTGGCAAGTCAGTACAGTTTTCTCTGGCAATATTCGGTTGGACTTCGGAGAGCAGATAGCCCAGCAGGCGATGCGTCCAGCCCGAAGATTCCTGGGAACCACCCAAGACACTTATATAGCTGCAAAGAAAATTGCATTTTAGTTTTTGTAACTCAATAAACAGGAAATTAATTAAAAAACACTTTTTGCCAAAACTATCTCAGAAACAACCTTTTCGTATGTTCAAAGCTGTGGATATTAATTTTGTCTCCGAAATTGCTGTTAGCTGGTCATACTTACCGCATAGGCGGCAGCTCCATGCCGCTTGTGCTGCCAGGATATGAAGCTGCCTTAAACAATGGACAGTCTGAAGCTTGCAAAAAGCAGTAGAAAAACTCATCGGCAAACAAAGGATTGGCCACCTTTCTGCCACTGTACTCCGAACGCGTCAGCGTTTCGTACAATGCCAAAGCCACAATTGAGGAAACATTGCGCACCTTCATTTGCAGCGAATTGGTTGCAACGTACTTTTTGGCTTCATTTACATCCAGAGGTGTTATATAATTCAGGCTTTTGTTGGCATAGTTGAAGTCCACGTTTTGCACATCATCATAGATAGAGTGATAGTATTTGTTTGTGGGCACGGCATTTAAAATAAGTGCTGGAAATTTGTTATCTCGACGCAGAAAAGATTGCGCTGATGTAGGCGGTATTTGTATGCCTACATTCGATTGAATGTTTATATTAAAGCCATAACGTGGCGAACGGGCATAGCTATTTAATTTTCTTAGGAAATTTTGAGCCAGCGGCGTTGCTTGCAGCGTATGTAAAGTAATATTGGTTATATCATCCAGTGTGCCAATATCCAACATAAATTCAATGTTTTCAAAAGAGATTGGCGTAGTATGCGTGTTGCGTGTGGGAAAAGTCAAGTTGTCCAAGTCATAAACAAAACGCTGTGACCCTATGTAGTCAAAAGATTCGCCGTTAAAAATAACAAAAAGTAGATTGCGGCGCGGATCATTTAGTTTGCTTTGGGCAGGCAAAATTTGGCGCAGTAGTTGCGCAACATTTGTCAAAGTAGCCAAGCCCATTAGAGAATCTAGTGCGCCCAGACCTGAAATAAAACACAATTAAGTCGAAGTAATTATTAGTATTGGACTAACTTACCCACGCCATCAAACATAGATGTTGTATCCAAACGACATGTTACCAAAATAAACTTTTCAGCAGTGTTTACAGTACGCGTTTGTTCTGCAGACAAATTCTCAGGTGATTTACGCGGATAGAGCGTGGCGTACACATTGCGACCCTCCAAGGGATCACAGTACTTTGTGCCGCTTAGATTATTGACAAAATTGGTGCGCCGTATGCACACTTCCGTATTGACTGCCGCAGACATAAAAGCTTTTACCTCTACAGCACACAAGCTGCGTAATGCATGCGTTTCATAGTCGTGATTGTTGAACTTTTGGAAGCATTTTTCCAGTTTTTCAATTTCCTCTAAATCTTGTATGTAGTATATGGGAAATGGGAAATCTTCGTGCAACAAGCCAGTGCCTACAGGATTCCAACTGCTGGCTGCATTGCCGGCATCACAGGTAGCCGTTTCGCTGCTATTGGGTTTTAATAGTCCACTATATTGGTTGGGACAGTTGAGCTCGGGTGAAAATTGCGTCATTTTAGTGGTGCGGTTGATGAGCAAGACCACAGAAATATTGCGTGGACCGGCATCTTTCAGGCGCAGCAAATTGCGACGCGTAAACAAATGAGGCGGTATCAGAGGCGCATACGGTGGGGCGGGTGGATTGTTAAGCAAAAAATCTATATCCGCATCCATGTTGATTAGATGCAGCACGCCCACAGAGCCGGAAAATGATGCTAAAAATAAGTGTACAATAGTAGCCAGCAATTTATAAAATCTGTGAAGCAAACTACTTACAAGAACAGCCAACTTGATGTGTGCCATTCAAGCGCCGGAAGCAACTTGCACCCGTAATGGGCTGATACATTTTGTCCCGTGTCCGCTCACCACATACTGTAAAAATAATAAGAAAAACGTTAAGCACAATGAGTCAGCGATGTTTGTATGGAGGCGTTTTTGTATAACTATGTAACTGCTGCACTTTAAACGCGTAAGTACGTTTTTATTATTTATGTCTAAAGAAACGCAAAAAATAAATGTCTGTCTATGGTCATCCTTCACAGCACCCACTTCTGTGGACTCGTCTATTGCGGCATTTCTTACCGATATTAAGGCCTTGTAGCATAAGGAACGCCCATAATGCCACCGCTTTCAACAGCTGTATCATTGGAAAAGCTTATTATAGGCTCGCACTTTGATTCCGCTTTTCTTTGTTTGTTATTTTGTAATATGTTAAGTTAATGCTGATAACTAAAACAAAAACATATTCTACTAACACCAACTTTCGCGACTAGGGCTGCCAACTTGTTAGTTTTTATAGTGCGAGATGGCAGGTCTGCATAAGTGTTGAAAAGCGCGCGCAGTCGCCTTGTTGATTCGCTGGCGCGTTGTAAGATTATTTAATTAAACGGAATTCAATAAGTTCTCCAGAAATCGCAACAAGTAGATTTACGTTTTTAAGTTAGACAGTTTTATAAAATCTACTGCTGCTAAAACAGTTCAGTTTAAGCGGGAGTAGATGCTTTAAAAAGTAATTTTAGGTTTATTATTTGTAATGCGGTCTCGAACGCAGAGATTGGAAACAAGCGCATTTATATGAAAGCATCTGTTCTGCGGGAACAATTCAATTTTAGCGTTTGAGATATAAAAATAAACATCTTTCAAATGTTTTGCTAAATCGCCTAGGGGCTTATTATTATGTACCTAAACATACAACATTAAACTTATTAAAGTTTGCTAAGGCTAAGTTTCTAAAAAAAAAAACTTTACGTGACTAAAATAGGCTATCTTCGGCACGTATATATTCTCCTATGTCCGACTGATGGAAGCATACTGTAGTCATAGGATCCGCAGTTTTACAATCCGAAGTGGACCGTGCAAGCACACCAAAGCCCAGCGGCAAATCATTCATAGAGTAGACAACAACGCCTTCATACTGTCCAGCATTCTCGGTAATACGACCCAAGCCAGATTTGGGTACATGATTGCCGTACAGAAATTGTTGCTCAAAGGAAGGCTTCAGCCACACCTTATGTTGGGCATAGGGTGCTATGTAGTAAAGCGCTGTAATGTGGAACTTTAACTTGTTGGTCTTGGAGAATTTGCCAAAGCAGGTGCCCACGCAAACAAGCTGTTTATAGCCAAAACATTCGCTTAGTTTAAGTATGCGCTCTGAAACATAATAAACACGATCACGATGCTCCCGAAAACAATAGGTGCCATCCGCGCGGTCAATCAGTTGCTTTACATTTGTGCCAATGCTGAAATACACAACTTTAACTTAGTGGCATTCATAAATTACATAGCTTTATAACACTTACTACTTGGACAAATGCTGGAAAAGTATTTTTGCACGTTCGTCGCTTAAGCGTTTCATTTTAATTAATAAAAATTATAAAATTCTAAAAACAGCAAAACAATGCGGTGTCGGTAAAAGCGCTAAAAAATACCAAACACGTGTAGCAAGACTGCAATAAGCTGCTTGCTATGTTCTGCGACACTGTGCATAGCAACAGCTGCTGAAAAGCTGCTTGCTGTGTTGTGCGCATTCTAGTGCTGTAAAGTGTTGTTTCAGTTGCAGCTGATAATTTGAATAAAAACGAACTTTCATATAAAAGAAAACACAACTTGAATTTTATATGTCGGTTTTTTGTTTTTATAACAACGTACAGAGTGTAATTATAATACATATTTACATATATGTCTTAAAAGCATCTTACAGCACTTTATTAACATTTTACTTAACTTAACTCTTTTTGGTGTGCTTACAGCTTCTAATAGTAGGTGTTTTTGTTCTAGCTCAAACTTAGCTTACAAACTAATTATCATAAATATTTACAGCTATAAATTTAACAGAATAAAAAAGCTCCTTTAAGCTTAGTATATCACGTTTGTGTGCTTATGCGCTCTCCACACGTTTCTGCTCATATTGCTGGTCCTTCAGCAAGTCATCAAGCTGATGTTCCTGATAGTATACCACAAATTGCGCTGCAGAAACTTCCTCGAAAATAGCGCAAATACTTGGTTTTAAGTTGTAAAAGTAAAGCAACTGCTTGCGCTGATTGAAATCGCTTAACAAAGCCTCCATAACTGTGGCCGCTGTAAAGTCCGCACCATAAACATGTGAGGCATCTATAACCACAGGCACATTTTGCCGCATAGATTGCTTGTTCACCAGATTGCGCACATAGTCCACGGAGGGAAAGATCAGACAGCGATCCGGTGTTATCATTAGATACTCAATGCCCGACTGCGTGGTTAACAGCTCCGTGCTTAATTTGGGACGTGCTGCATGGTATAGTATAAATATGACATTGAGACCAACGCCAATTAGTATGCCCCACTGCAGCGGTAGCAACAGACAGGAAACAAAGGTGCCAATGCCAGGCACCAGATCGCTCTCTACAAAAGAGGATTTTATTAAAGTAAAAATTCAAACAGAGAAAACTTTTAATACTCACTTTTGGCACGCCACATGGGCTTGACGACTTTTACTTCTACCATAAAAACAACTGCGGATATAATTATTGCAGCCAGCGTGGGTCTGGGTATGTAGAAGAAGAAAGGTGTCAAGAAAACCAGCGCTATCATCACCAAGGCACCGGAATAGATGTTGCTGAGCGGCGTGCGCACTCCGCTGGCATTATTGACGGCTCCACGACTCAGTGCACCCGTGCCCGGAAAGGCCTGCACAAAGGAGTTGAATATGTTTGCCGTGCCTATGGCTATAAGCTCCTGCGAAGCATCCACTGGCTTGCCCTTAGCTGAAAGTAATTTAGTTAGTTTAGTTATATAAAGAGACTGTTGAAATTTCAACACTTACCAAAAGCTTTGCAAATGGAAATGTTCTCCATGAGCGATATCAGCGGCACCACTATCAAACCCGAGCCCATGCTCTGCACCATATCCACAAAATTCAGCGCCCAACCAGTGCCGGATTCCTCAGCGTTCATTGAAATAGGCGGCAGCTGAAAGCTGGGCAAACTGGCAGGTATATAACCAACTACACGAAATGGTGTGCCATGATCCTCACTATGCAGTAAATAACCCATCAAGCAGCATAGTATAACCAGTATGGCATTCCTAGCAGTGCCCACAATCCATAGAACTTTGTTGACAATGTGCTGGAAACGCGTGCGTTCTTGCTCCTCGGCGGGACCAATTTTACACGAGGACAACATGCGCATCATTAAGAGCACCACAATGCAGGTGATGCCCAGCAGAGTATCACTAACACGAGTTTGCTCTATATTATGAAACACCTGTGTCCAGATCTCAATGAAAGTGTTGCCTTTAGCTGTAATGCCCAGCACGCTTTGTATCTGTGACGTCAGTATGATGAGTGATACAGCCGAGGTGAAGCCTGATGAGACCGGTCCAGATACAAAGTCTATGAGAAAGCCCAGACCAAAGATGCCCATTAGCAGCTCCACTATACCGCTGAGCAAACAGAGCAGCACGGACTTCTGCCAGGAGCCCTGCGCCGTCTGATATGTTAGTAACGCTACAATGGCCGATGGACCCATGGGCACATCCTTGCAGCTGCCCAGAAAGATGTATACAAAACAGCCCAGAAATGAGCCATACAAGCCGTACTGCAAAGATGTTAGAATGAAATGGGGTGTTGGAATTGCATAGCAAAACTCAAACCTACCTCTACAGGCAGACCCGCAATGCCAGCATAGGCCAAAGCCTGCGGTATTACTGTCAGACCCACAGTTATGCCTGCTACCAGATCTCCTATGGCATCCTCGCTGTTGTATTTTGGCAGCCAGCGCACTATGGGCAGACGTTTGTGCAACGTTTTACGTTTAAAGATACGCTTGCGGCAATCCTTGAGCCAGTTGCCCGTACATTCCACGGTATTGAGAGTGGGTTTCACCTTCTTGCCATCCTCAGTCACTGCAAAAGTTTTGGAAACATAATTTTTGTTTATTTGGTTTAACATTTTTGGACTTATCAGCAGTAATGGTTATGATTATGTTGATAATTTGAAAACAATGAAAAGCTGGCACTTTTTGCTGTTTTATGAGTAAGAAGTGAATCATAATCACGTTTTGGACATGCAGCTGTAGACATTTTGTAGACCAATGTGTATGCTCATGCAGAGTGTATACAACATGGTACCTTCCATGACCATATGGTAAGTAATGCTTAGTGGTCATGGAATGCAGAGTATGAAATTATGAAGCAGTCGGGGCTGTGCTCGATAGTGGGGTACCATGCACCCACTTTAGCGTAAAAAAGTTATTAGGGATCATCCATAAATTACGTGACGCTGATTTTCGTCAAAATAGACCCCCGCCTTCTCGCCCTTGTGACACAGTGACGGAATATTTTTGAAGATTTTCCATGTGATCGTGCCGCTTCGCCAGACCCCGCCTCCCCCCCTGGAGCGTCACGTAGTTTATGAATGATCCCTTGTATGCGACACATAATGTATCAATACGTTGAGAATTTCAGGCTTATTGTGGGAAAATAGTTTATGGGAGAAAAAGGAAATATTTTGTGAAAATCTCGTTAGGCACATATGAGTCTATATACCAAATTCGACTCTAGGCTTGGTTTTTAGTGAAACAGTGGTTTCAAATACATTTTTGGCTGTAAAGGCCTATACGCAGTTCGAAATATTTCGCACTGAGTGACAAAACTTCATATAAAAAAAAATCCCAAATGGGATATCCCAAAGGGGATTTTTTTTGTATATGAAGTTTTGTGATTCCGTGCGAAATATTTCGAACTGCGTATAGGCCTTAACCTAAAAGTTGGAACAGCAAGTCTGTTTTGTTGTATGTAACAAGGTAATAGGGAAACGGAAGAATGTATCGACATAAATCGAAAAACGGATAATCTTTTGGTAAAATTTGAGGTCTGTAGCTTTTATGGTCTTCAAGAAATAAGTGTTCAGATGTTGTACGGCAATCGCTCATTCGTTGCACGATGATAAACATTTTGGTATTAAATTAAATTATGATCTACCTCAGCCCTAAGAGCACCCACGAATTTGCAGAAAACAAAAATCTTACACTTTAAAATTATGTGAACGTTTTTTGTTGCACTTATAAACTAATTTTTCATAAAGAACTAATAAACATTTGAAAAGATTTAAAATCTGTTTGCTTTGTAAAAGAATTTCCAAAATTTTCAAGCTTTCTTAATCCCGATCTATCAAGTACTTTAGAATTTTATGCCTTGTGAATAATCTTTTAAATCGCAAGCGAATTCATATTTTAATAGATCAACCTTTTTTTTCACAAATTCGCACTGTTCTCAACTAAAATTTCATTGTCACGGTTTGTAAGTTTCTCAGTCTATTTCTTCTAAGTATATATTTAGTTTAGCTTTTAAAGTTTTATTTTTCTTTAGTTTAAAACAGCGGAAGTGAACATAGTGCAATGTTGCATATAGCGCGTGCTTGACTGTGGGTCTTTATCTCAATATTTGTAGGAGTTTTTCCCAACGTTGTCAGATTGCATGCGTGCAGCTTTATAAATATTTATCTAAAATATCTTATTTTTTTACTTGACTTAATAGTTGTAGTGTACGCTTAACAGTTGTATATAATAATACTGTAATAGTTTTTAAGTATTTGTTCTTATTTGTTCATCTCTAATTTCTTAATACACTTAAATTTGAGAATTTCCATAAAGAGATTTGAATAGAATCATCTAAAAAACAAAAATGAAAAGAAAAGATTGCTGTATCCAATGACTCTGGAAATGCTTTTCACAGTCTTAGAGCGCAAACTAATAGAAATTCAAAGAGATTTGCTTGTTAGCAGGGCCGTAGAGAGAAAATCCGGGAAATGTACAGGCCCCTATATTACAACTTTAGCTTGGATCCCGACAGTATGATACTAATTACACCGGGCCCCTGAGAAAACTCCGTGCCGGGCTGTAACATAACTTTGTTTCATATAAATAGATTTCGACGCATATCAGAATTGGTCCGAAAGCTCATGGTTCTATCGTAACCTTTAAAAGCTCTGCAACATTTTTTTTTCGGGATCAGCACGTCATGCCTTTGACATAACCTGAAAGAAAGCCATAAAACGAGGTGCTTTCGAGATTATCCCAGAAACCCGACGTGCTGGGGCTTCTTCGACCTCGAATTCAACGAGCGTAAAAATATTTAAAAAACATCGCTGGACAATCAATGGACAACATGTTTCCTACTTTTGCCGAAGGTATAGGAGTTCAGGCACAATTGGTCTTGAATACAAATAATTAGAACTTTAGCTTGCAGGTTTATATGTATGTTCAGAGGCTGTAAATGTTTGTAAATGCAATCGAAAAGAGATCAATCGAATAAAATTATAAATTAAATTATTTTTTATGGTTGAAACTCGAATTCGAAATCAGCGAGCCCAAAAACTTCGTATATACTTTTTCTGGCCTGCAAACCTGATTTTTTTTTTTTTTCATCTGTCTTCAAAACATATCATAAAATAGTTTCTGAGTTCGCCTTTTGTGGTCGCAGAATCCAATCAAAAATCCACCAGCACGTCAGCTTTCTGAGATAATTTTTTCAATATACCTCGTTCTATTGCGTTCTATGAGCTTATGTCAGAAATCTGACGAGCTTCAGTTTTTTGGAGCTCAGGATCGTATTCAGTGCCCGCACAAAATATCAAAAAATCGTGGTTTTTTTTTTTTCGTTTTTTTAAATAAATTTCAATTAAAAAACAACTTTTATTCATTAATAATAAAGCAGCATTGAGGAATCTCGTTTATGGCGTATTGTCTAAGATCGTTAGAATGATGGGCAACAAATTAAGGAATAGACCTCTGGGATCATCCATAAACTACGTGACGCTGATTTTCGTCAAAATGGACCCCCCCACCCGCTTATGACACAGTGACGGAATATTTTTGAAGATTTTCCATATGATCGTGACGCTTCGCCAGACCCTCACCCCACCCCCTGAAGCGTCACGCAGTTTATGGATTATCCCTCTGCGAAGATCATCGGAGCCGAATAAGAAAGAAAGTGAATGTGAAAACCGTATCTACGTTGCTTCAGGTACAGGAGGTATTTGTAGCTTTGGAATACAGAACTGTTTAAAATTGCGCGAAATAGAGGTGTTTTGATAGGCGCACTTATAAATGCGGTTACCCGGTAAAAAGTTTCTAATCCCAGTCACAAAAACTTTTTAATACGATTGCATTTATCTTTTAATATATTGCACCATAAATTTTTAGAAAAATAATATAAAGTCAAATCAATTATTTCCGAAATTGTTTCGGAAATCGATCGATAGAGACAAAAAATTTGTTTGTTTCGATTTATAAATGATATTTGTAACATGCTTATTTAATCACTCACATATGAACTCCTTGGATCCTTGTGAGCCAGCATCGACACTGCCACTGCCGCCATTTTGATCAGCTATATTTGTATTAATGCTAATTGTTGAGCACTTAAAGCCATCATTAAAATAAACATGATCCGAAGCCGGGTTCGACTTCATTTTGTAGCCGAACAATTGTTAAACGTCACACTGTAAAACAATTTAAAACATTTTTTAATTATTTAAAACAATTTTTTAGTTATTTATTAAGCCACTTTTTTTATATTAATTTATTTTGGATGAGCTAAGAATTTTTTTTTAATTTTAAATTATATTTTAGGATTAATTCATTTTGGATAAGCAAATACAATTTTTTTTAATTTAAAATTATATTTTTTTAAATACATTAAAAAAATGAATTTAAATTTTTATTTTGGACTTATTTTTGTTAAGCGCACTTTTAAGTTTAGCAATACACTTTCATAATTTTTTATACCACACTTTAAAAGTCAAAATTCTAAGCTACCTTTTAAAAAATCGTTGGTTTCAAAATATTTTGAAATACTTTTGTAGGTTTTAAATTGCACACGCCGCTGTGTTTGTGAATATTCATGCACGTAATATAGAGTATTTTTTAACAAATATTTATTTATTATTTATTGGAGCTTTGCTTTGGACTGTCTTTGCTCGACAACGTTTGGAACGAAACTGTTTTGTACTTGATGCGAACCTTGTCTTTTATAAATAAAAAAAAAGTTGTTTTTATTTTGTAGACGTTGCGACGCTGCTGCTGGCGTCGAAGTCGCAGCCGACGCGTAGTTTAAGCCAGACTTAAGCTTAGCCCGTTTATTGTTGTTGCTATTGTTGTTGGAATTGACTAGTTCAGTTATTGCTACTATTTTTTTACTAGATACTATAAGGCCTGTTCCGGTTCTCGCTTTCTTTTGAACGAAATAGAATGCATAAAGTTGAAGAAAATTTCGTGCGGATTTTTTTTAATGGGTACAGCAGGTTAGGGTACAAAAGTGCCTCTAACGATTTTAAAAAACTAATGCTTTTTATTTCAAAGGTAAATAACATTTTTGCTGCAAATTTTTATTTTTAAAATTACGTTTTTTTTTATTTTTGTATATAATGAAACTAATGAAATTTTACATAATATTTTTTAATGTAATTTAAGTGATCCTTATGAAAAAATTTATTAGTTGCTTTAGTAATAGGTAATTTTTATGGCTGAAAAAAGGGATATATGTATATGTATCTATGTGTCTATGAAAATTTTCTAAAAACCTTTATTTTATCCCGAATAATATCTGTACCTGCGCATATAAATTATTTTCACTCATTATTTAGCAATAAACAATTTTAATGGTTGAAAAATTAGGAGTGTCTATGCCTCGTGAACTATAAAATATTTTTTTTTCCTGTGTGTTTTGATGCGCTGCATCCGAATCCGCTATCAGAATTGACCCAGCGGGTGTTCGTTTTGTCATAACCTCAAAAAACCCCATATAACGAGTTATTTTGAAGGCTATCTCAGAAACTTGACGCGCTGTGTTTTTCCTTGACACCGGATTCAGATTCAGTGACCCCAAAGCCAAATGAAGAACATTGTGGGACAACCGGTCTCAAAATAAAGTTATGTTATACCACAGCTCCACAAAAAATCGAATTTAAAGTTCAGAGGTCAGACTACATTTTCTATATTTTTTTGGGGTAGCTGAATCCAAACCCAAGGTACCAAAAAATCCCAGAAACTCTGGGTTCTGACGTTTATTTTGGAGGTTAGCGATTTTGTGCATTTTTTTATGTTTGGATTGAACCCTAAAAGTAAGCAAATAGTATAAATAAATAATAATTGTTGGTATTATAAAAGAAAAAATGTATACACGTGTGTTAGTTTGTATCCTTAAACTGGGGAAAAAGTACAAATGGCTTGTTTTTTTCCCATCCGAAGATTACAAAATAAAATACGTGTAAGGGATACAATCTGATGACGCATTTACGCTAGATAAATATGATAATAGTTAGAACTCGATATTATTTCGAAACCAAGGCAGATCGAGAATGGGATACTATATATAGGTTGGGCCATCTGTTGGTTTGGTTGTTAAACACTCACAATTCGGAATATACCCGTCCAAAGAAAAAAAGATCTTAGACATAGGTATATCAAGTTGAAAACTACTCAATTTTGGTCATGGATCGTTTAAGAACCGAACAACGCATAAAAGTGGTACAGTGGCCAGTGTTGAAACCTTGTTAGAACCACTTTACGTCGAATTTTGCATGCGGATCTGCATTTAGACGCTTACAAGATTTTGAAGCCCTCGGACCATCAATGGATGGGACGAGTTTTCGTCATTGAACATTGAAAATTACGATGTTCGCATACGAGCCTGTAGAGCCAGCCGCGGCGGCCATTTGGGCGATATTATTTTTCATACATAAATATGTCGTTTTATAATAAACGAATAAAATGCAATTAACAAACAAACCAACAGATGGCCCACCCTATACTTTTGTCACAACTCCCTACTCTGACCAAAGTACAACTCCTACCTCCAGCGCTTTCACAAGAACAGGATGGAGATAGTATTAGCAACAGGGCACTGCATTATAAGCAGAATGGGCAATCTTTGGAGCTGAGGAGGAGGAAAAAAGCATCCAACATCTGCTGTGAGACTGCCTTGTGAGAAGCACCCAGGCCTGGGTCGTTTTGAAACTTAGGCAAAAGGAGACCTGGATTTGTTTATCGAACACATTCAGATGCAGTTTAGCAAGGGAAACTCAAAGGCAGTCATAGCAAACGCCCACCCAAGTGCACTGTTCCCTACACCAGAGACTCTAAGCTGATCTTGGCTTGCACCAGGCAGACCACATCACTAAATCTTGGTGAAAGTGAGAACCGGAACAATCCCGCATTGCTTAATAGCAAAGATGCTTCACTTTTTACTTGCGTTCTGTAGAATGTAGTGAAGCGTTAAGCTTAAATTATACTTTAAATAATACTTTTTTTTTTACTGGGGAAATTCATTTCCGTTTTGGCCTTTGGTCTACTCAAATTCTCTGGAGTTCAAATTTCTTGTTTATATATTTTTTGCTTACTGGCGCATACCTGTAAGAGGAAACTTGAAATATTTTTTAAATTAGTCGCATTTTTTTTTTGTTTACTAAGCAAAAATATTTTTTTTTACTTGTCAGTCCATTGAACACATGTATTTATATAATATGAGATGTCGCGTTTGGGTTTTGACACTTTTTTTGCGCGTGTAAAGTTGGAAACTTTGGTGTTTACATTTTGTTACTGCCAGTGGAAAGTATTTTTAGTTGAACTATTTTCAGACAGTAACATCGTAACATCTGTGGAAAGGGTCTGACAGATTAGAGTTTCTTAAAGTATATGAAGCACTGTGGCGTTTTAATACGCGTCTGAGTCAGTTTCAACTTTTCAAAATTCAAAAAATATATTATCCCAAGTTTTCTACCTTTAACTATACTGGAGACGGAGTGAAAGATCTGAGCTTATTAAAAATTTGTTGCTTGACACATGGTCCACATTTTAAAAAGTCAAAAAAATTTTAAATCTTAAGTATTATAATTTAAAAATTAAAAAAACGAAAGTTTCTTGCAAGTGCTGTGAAAAGTGTCTGACGTAACTTCTGTGGAAAAGGGCTGACATATCAAAGCTTTTTCAAAATTTGAAACATGAAATATGAAGCGTGATAGGGTTTTAACTACTTCTGACTGAGTTCTTTATTATATGTTCCGAATTTTCAAAACTGATATTTCCAAAGTTTTTTAATTTTAAGTGCTGTGGGGAGGCAGCAAGAGATCTGAGTTTTCAAACATTTTTAACTTGACACCGTAGGGTTTATAATAATCAGTCCGAAATCACGCATTCAAAATTTTAAAATTGGAAAAATCACAAATCCAAAGTTTCTTACTAACTGCTGTGAAGTAGGTCTGAAAAATTCAAATTTATAAGATTTAGAGTTGTACTACACAGTCAGAAAGCACATTTTGGTCCCTATTACTCCCTTAGCTCCTACGGAAAGAAAAAAAAGAGGTGAGCATCCTACAAAATTATAACCAGACATATGCACTGTGGGGTATTACACAATGCATCTGCCATGTTCCAAATATTTAAAAATCAAAAAAATTTTTATTAAAATTTATAAAATGCAACTTCCAAAGATTCTCACTTGTAACGGCTGTGGGGGGAGTTCCGAAAGATCAGAGTGATACATACAACATACTCTTACGAAAATTACAATAAAAGTCAAATTTTGATCCCTACCAAAATTTATTTTCGAACTGCCCCTGGCTATTGTCACTTAGTAATTAGAATTTAAAATGTAAATTTTTATTGTGCAGTAAAAAAGTTTGTTAAGAGTAAATATTATATATTTTTTTAAAATACACTTTTTTATGTGTTCTAAAATATATACAAAATTTTCCAATTTTGTTTAACCATCGTGGGCTTTACCAAAAGTTCATATGGGCTTTTGGCTTTGGTGTGGCAGAGTTAAGAACACAAAATTTGAGCTTTCCCCGGAATCTTTGAGAATAGGTTTCTTGTAACTTATGAAATGAAAAACCATAAGCCTATAAATTATACTATATTTATTCTTAGCTGCTATTAATGTTGGAAAATTTTTGAAACTCAAGGTCAAGTGTATTATTGACATGTGCACTGAATGTAAGAAAGACAAAAATTCGAGACAAGGGACGAATTCAAAATTCGTATTGCAAAAACAAAAATGTACCATTAGCACATGAGTCTATACTCATGTCCATTTGGTGACGTAGGAGTTAGTAGGAGCACTCCAACAGCCCTTATAGAAGGTCTGTCTTTACAGAGGTGTGTACAATTAAACAATTCTTATCAGAGCGTGCCACAGCTTAGGTGGCTGCTCTATAGGAAGATCACTGAGGGCGCCAAGAAAAGTTTTTAGGTACATTATCCCAAGACGGATCTATGGCGTGCAGATTTGGAGCAAAACGCTCGACTTTTTCAGAAAAATCATTACCACTTGTTTAAAAATTTGTATTCCGTCAAATCCCTCGTTCATGAACAGCATCAGTATATAAGTGAAGTAAAATGCTTTTGTTTATTGATTTCAGGATGAAGCATTCTCCAAAAAAGTATTCTCCTAAAAACTTGTTTTCACACGATAGTCTGCTAATACGCCCGTTTGAGCAATTTAAAAAAATCTTCAGACTAAAAAAAATTTTTCCCTTGCAAAATTCCTAAAAATATTTTTTTCGGAAGAATAGTTAGAAGTGCATAACTTGAATAAGTGCTTAAATCGCGAAAAGTTTTTTATTTTTGCAAACAGTTTTGCCCAATTTCGAATCTATTTCGAATGGCATTGCAGTTGAGAAATTTAATTAATTTATTTTACCAAAAAATTTCAAACTCATAAATTAAATTAAATTTAAATGATCGAAATAAAATATATTATAATAAAATCTTATAAAGAATTAGCCTGTTAGGAAAACTGCCATGATCGAAAATTTAATCCAAATTCGGAGTTAATTTAAAAACTTGTAGCCTTATTGTCAAATCAACCCTCCGGTTCATCCAGAACTGTTTCGTTTTGAAAACTGCCATGATCGAAAATTTAATTGTAATTCGGACCAATTTTAGCAAAATCTAATAAAATAGAAATAATAAATATATAATAAGAAAATAGTAATAAATTATAAAAAATAATAAATAAAACTACAATTATCGAAAATTTAATTTTATTTTTTATTTTTCAACTTAATTTTTATTTGGATTTTCGGGTCTCGTCCGCTGTAACAAATTTCTATTGAAAAAATTCGTTTAAAAAAATATATTAACCCTATTTATATTTCGTGTTTAATGACCATTTTATAATGTTTTTAGTTAAACTAACCTCATGCATTTCCAGACAATTTCCTAAAATTTGATTTTTGAAAAACCTTTTATGTAGAGTCGTTAAAAAAGACAAAAAAGTATAAACAGAAAATTCGAATTTTAAAGCCGCGAATTGGTTTTTTGTAAATATTTTCCCTGCCTCTTACCACTCTAATGCCATATAATATATTCATTACAATTTGATAACTAAGTAGGAAAGGTATTCAATTAAGCCTGAACTTTTTATTTTAAGAACATTAGACTTCATGTGTATTTCGTAATTCTTAAGATTATGTGAATAAAATTGAATTGAAGACCGAGAAACAAAATGCATCCGCAAAACATATTGAGAAAAAAAATCTATTTCTCAAGGATATGAAAATTCTTAAAGATCCATCATATTTGCAAAAAAAAAGAACAAACGATATTTTTAGGCTATTCGCAATGAATCGATAAGAGTTTTGATGTAATTACTTTCAGAGCATAGATAGCATAGGAATATCAACAACAAATTAGAGAATTTATAATTACAAAAAGTTTAGTGCTAAATCTTTATATAAGTATTATTTATGCAGTTAATTTATTGCCCATGTCATAAATTATCACTACTATAAAGAAAATTCATATAGTTACTAGTTAAGACAGCTTCAACAAATTAAAAAAGATAAAAATAAAAGCAATGCCAATGACAGGCAACAAGTTAAATTAAATAAACGCCCACGCAAAAGATTTAGCAAAAATAGGCGCTTACTAAATTTATACTCATACGAGTTTATTAAAAAATTAGACAGTCTCTTTCTACTAAGATGATCTAAAACTGCTTGGCAACATGCCAAAAATAAAACCAAATGGAATTCTGAGGTATGTGAGAAATCCGCAAGAGCTGCATATTTTTTAAGTCCGGCTGATTTATTATAAACAAAATTTGTTTCATTATATTAAACCAGTTAGCAGCTCAAAGACGAACCCCTCAAACATGAATCAAGAGTCTTTCCAAGTAATTATAAATGTATTTGTTAACTGATTATGCTAAAGTCATTGACTGTATCGGCATCAGCTGCTGTACAGCCCCCAAAAGAGACAAGTGTAATAATTAAAAAAGTTGACTGGATTCTTTCGAAGCACCACGGCTAATATATACACTGTACTTTTAGTATAAGAATTTTTTATGCGATTTACAATATAATTAACATAATAACTACTTATTATTATTATCGATACATCGAAGTACATGTGGAGGCCATTTTTTGAATGCTGTTGGTTTGGTTATATAAGTACTTTCAAATAATAAAATGGAATTAACAAACAAATCAAGAGATAAATATATATTCATATTATACATTTCAAAATTAATTACATTTCATCGAAAAATAAGCAAAGAAATAATAAATAACAATCCAAAAGGTTATACAACGAAAGCAAAAGATAGGAGATAGATTACTGGAAGGTAATACCTTTTAAAGTTTAGCAAGGCTGGCAATCTAGTGAGCGACAAGCAGAGTAGGCTTAAATCAAAAAACGTTGACGTGATATTATTTAATAACCATAATGAATGGATCTCAAATTCTGGCTGGAACAGAACATTTTTTTGTTATAACTCACAGGCCACAAAAAAAGTGGTGTAAACTTAACAGGTGACAGAGGCATCCCTTATGGATTTTGAGCAGCCGAATCCGAAGTCCAGAAAACTCCTTCATACATGGGTTATGGATAACCACCAAAAAATCCCATAAATCGAGATAATTTGGATATTATCTAAGCATCCTTGGATCGGGGTTTTTTGGACTTCGGATTCAGCTGCACAAAGTCCAGAAGGGGTGCCTCTGTCACATGTAAAGTTTACATCACTTTTTTTGTTGAGCCTGTGAGTTATAACAAAAAAATGTTCTGTTCCAGCCAGAATTTGAGATCCATTCATTATGGTTATTAAATAAAATCATGTCAACGTTTTTTGATTTAAGCCTACTCTGCTTGTCGCTCACTAGATTGCCAGCCTTGCTAAACTTTAAAAGGTATTACCTTCCAGTAATTCAACGGGCACATGCTTGAATCTAAGTTTTCGACATTAAAATATTGTCGAAGTGCCAAAATTGAGTCAGCCTTACTATTTCGGGTTTTTTTTAGATTTGTTTTTTTTTCTAAAAAAAGCGAAAAGTGTCTGCGACGTGGATGCCGTTGATTGCCCATATTTTGTCCGTAATAGGTTTTGGTCGATAATCGAAATAAAAATATCGATGATCGATATAACATCGATGTTACTTCCAGCACTACTACTTATTATAACAATCAACAACAAGTTTTAACATAGTCCTAGAAAATGTCGTGCCGAATCGGCATGACGGTTGGAAAAAAATTCTTATAAAATATTTATATCTAGGCCCTTAACTATATATTGAGAACCGCTAAGGAACTTTTATTAGCGCTACAGTGCTCATAAGATCTTCAACCATTCTTCTGATTTTAACAAAATTTGCACCTATGGATTATGTAATGTTATATAATGTGAAATCAAAAATGTCTTTGGGGGAAAAATAGTGAAAAACTTAAAAATCCACTTTTTATAAAAATTTTTTAAATTTAGCTCAATATGCCTTGTACCAAAAGCAAAGGGTACCGTACCATATATGAAAAGGCCATTTATGATTCAAATACTTTATTATCAAATTAAACTGAAAAATTGGAATCATCTATATATTAACTTATAATTTACAATACATAGAGTCAATTGTGAAACTCTGTTTTTTTTGTGGAGCACGACAACACTTAAGGGGTTATATACAAAGTTGGGGTTTGAAAAATCAAAATTTTTTTTTTTGCATATTCTGAAAGTACATTCTTTTGAAAATATCTGCGCAAAATTTCATCCAGATCGGATCACTGGTTTTCAAATTACAGCCGCTTATCTATAATGAAATCGACACAAAACTTTAAACGCGATTATCTTGGAATGCGTTTTTTTCAAAAGTACTGTTGCGGTGAACGTGATATCTCAAAAACTTATCAACATATTTTCAAAATTTTTTTTTAAAAATATTAGTTTTTACGATCTTATATACTTTTTACTTTTGCAATGAATTTTTTTTTGACCACCAAAAAAATCGATTTTTTCCATCAACGTGGTTTTTTTTATTGAAAACAAAAAAATTTTTGGAAACCGAATCGTTCAGGTACACCAGAATACATTTTTCTTAAATAATTTTTTTACTTTTTTGATTTCAGTTGATCGGTTCGCCTTGGAGAACGTTCACCGCAAGCCTCTGCAAAAAAGCGCTGCGGGGCATGGGTCATAACTCCGACAATTTTCAAAATTTTTTCGAAATTCAAAATGTTTCTATTTCTTCGATAGTACTACTAGAACATTGTGTTTTGCTTTTTCCAATAAAATTTGCATAAAACCCTTTTAAAAAATCACGAACTTAGCTCACTTTTTCGCCCCAACTTTGTATATAACCCCTTAAAGACTGTACAGCATCAACTCGAGTCAAAGGTATAGTGAATAATACAAATATACCTAATTCTGTTTTTACACGGTCTTTTCTATACAGATTTAAAATAACACGGTCTACAAAAACATTTTTCATACAATTTCATTCGATTTAGCAAGATAAAAAAAAAAAAAATACATTTGATTAAAATTTTAAAGAAAAATATTTTTATCAACCTAATCTTTAAGATATTTAGTTAAGAAATTCCCCTTTCTAATTAATTTTCATAGCAGCTTAAGGTTTTTTTTACACGGGTTTTTCTGGAACGTAGTAATCCTGTAAAAACAGAAAGTAACTTTTTTTTTTATTAAGCACACAGCTCTACAGTTTCTTCTTTAAAAGTTCTCGGCCTTAAAATATTTAAACTAAAACATTTCATACTGTAATTTTTAAAAAAGTACCATTCGTATTTGTTAACAAAATTTCCTTCAGCATTTGGAATTTCGAGTCCCGTACGTTATAACAAATATAATATTTATTGAAAAAATTCTTTAAAAATTTGTGCAAAAATTACGTTAATGGATTAGATTAGTTTCTTCTTTTAACCCCCACTCTTTAGTTTTGACTTAGTCAGAAATAAATTTGTAAAAAGATGGTTTTTAGCGAAGCTTCTACGAAAGCGGGGTTTCAATTTGCTCATATTTCCCTTTAATACCCGAAGTTTTTTACGGATTTCAATTCAATTTATAGCTATGGCTGGGTAATTAAAAAAACTTTGCTCTGCTTCGAGTTTTAACTTCAAAATTTTTGGTATACCTTTTTGGTACTTTTGGTCTTTCAGAAAGGTCTAATATGGGTAGACGCACATAACTTAATCGGTAATTTTTGTAGCCCTAATCATTTTGCTATAAACTTTGTGGAATCGAAGTCATTTCCATCTTTAGCACCAACTTAATATACCCCGTCTGATTAAAGTGTATACAAAAAAATCATTGCGTTTGACTCTAAACTCTCCTAATATCAGAGCACAGGTTTCGATAAGCTCACTAGTTTTAAATTTATGCATTACATTTTTAATTTTTATGCTTAAACTCAATTTGTCACAGCTTATTTTGTCTAGGAAGTTTTTAGTTTTAGCTGTCTATATTTTTTTTATTTTTTTTTTTTAATTAACCTAACAAGTCTAGTGCAACATTAAATAAAAAATGTCTCATAAATTAATCAATTTATAGCCAAAATGTTAAAATAAATTTACTATAAATGCTAAACATGTAAAAAAAATAGTTTAGAAAGTTGCTAACGTATAAACTTGGATTTTATTTATTTTTAATCAACGCTTAATGTTAAAAATGGTATGAGCGTACCCATATATATGTTAATCTCTAAACATAAGCTTAATATTTTTGGTTCAACTTAGCGTTAAAATGCGTAGCTAATTGAAAAATGTTTAAACAACAAATATTTTTAGCTAAATAAAACTGTATATATATTATTAATGTTTTTAATAAAGTAATAACGAGCAAAATTTTCCGTATACAAAAAACAAAATTGGCAGTCAATCGTTTTTATAAAATCATATTCGTTTTTTCCAAAATGTAATTTATATTAATTGTTTGTTACTTAAATCGTTAGTATGTTCTTTTAATTTTTGTCTGACTTAAGCATGTGTTAAATTAAGACCTTTTTTATGATCAATTGCTTATAATCCACAAATGGTTTACGCATGTTTCGCTATAAGTTTTAAGAACTTGTGCTTTCAATTTATTAAATTTCTTACATATTTAAAATGGCTTAGTTTAATTTTACGGTATACTATTTTTTTTTTTGTTGATTGATAGGAGGGAGTATTGTATTTTGTTACTGTATACGAATTGTTTATGATAATTCCATGTCCGTAGATCTTATCTTTTTATGGAACAGAGCTAGTGTCAAAGATGCGAATTTTTTGTATGCAGCATACATTTTTTGATTCAAATTGATAATTTAACAAGTTCTTTAGAATTTAACCAGAATAAAGTATCTACGTTACGTTGATAATTTGGCTTACAATATGTTTGATTAGTGATAAGCAATGGTGAAGGACAGTTCTGCATCAAAATTAGTTTTCGAAAATTTGTTGACATAGACATCCATTGTTTATATATTTACTCTTTAAATAATGCTATCTTAAACAAATACCAAAAAGTATCATATTTATTGTCTGTAGTTGCTTCTAGCCTAATTCTAAATAACAAAATCTTTTGAGTTCCTAAATAAATTTCATTGCATTATTTATATCAATGTCGGTCTGTTGATTTTGTCATTATAGAACATTTTTTAGCTGATACTTCGTATATTGATTGCAATTTACGATAACGAAAATTGATTTATTTAAATTTTTTTATTGCTTTCTTAAAGTGTAAAAATCGTGAAAACTCTAAAAAAAACTAAGGAAAAGCCATTTTGTACAATTAAGGTATATATTTATGTATGTTTATATGTATGTATATATGTATTATGTGTTCATCTGTTCCCTCGTAACTTCCAAACCGCTTATTATAATTTAACAAATGAGATATCGTTGCAAACGTCTAGATCGTCCGCTGGTTAAAGGCTATATGACGTCACATTAAATTGTATAAACAAATAATTTATTTTAATAAAGCAGTGTTTCGTATGAAATGAAAGGTTTTAAACTTTTTAGTTATTTTATGGGGATACTATATATTTTAATATACTTGAATCGGGTAGTAACGGCTGTTTTATGTTCGGATTGTGCTAAAATGAATGAAAGTGAGAAAAACCCCTTAGTTATCAAATAGTTTTGGTCAAATAAAAGTCGATGTCGAGTGGACAAGGAAATGAGAGTTTTTTAAAACGTACAAGTTCATTAATCAATTAAATCCTTAATAGAATGCATTTTTGTTATACTAGGGTCATCAAGCTTGAGGTTTTTTTTCAAAAAGTTTTTTTTTGATTAACTACGCGTGAGTACTGTCAAGTTGCCATGCATTTTTTATTGCCATTTGATCATGGAAAAACTTACACCTGAACGTTTACAAATCGTACAATTATATTACGAAAATTCGTGTTCAATCGACCTACTGAGACCACTATTCGCCATACCATCAACAAATTTGAGACCCAATATTCATTATTGGATGACACTCGACCGAATAGACCTCGTCCAGCGCGTAGTTTATGGGCCGGTGGAATCATCGGTTCACATTTCATCAAAAATGACGCTGGTCAGACCGTAACCGTCAATGACGACCGTTATCGCACCATAATAACGAATTATTTGCTACCTGCAATTGAAGCCCGAGATCCCGACGACATTTGGTTTCAACAAGAGTGCTCTTCTTGCCACACAGCCCGTGAAACAATGAACATATTGAGGAACCAACTCGGTGAACAATTAATTTCACTCTCTGGACTGGTGAATTGGCCACCCTCAAGATTGATGGCCCTTTACATAGACTGTCACAGATAAATTAAATATATCTTTTAATAATAATAAATTGTGTAATACTTAATTTTTTAGGAATGTCATCGCCCAAACCTTTGCCCTCAGATATCACAGTGTACAAATTTCTTTCTATTCCAATAATTTTGATCTGTAATGTACCGTGAAGTAATCGCAATTTGTCAAATTAGCAAAGAGTCTATACAAAAAACTAAAGTGCACCCTTTATTAAAAAAAAACTGCAATAAAAAAAATATAATGCAAATAAAGTTATTGAGCGGTGGGAGTAAAAATGTTGAATTTAAACAAATTACATTTTTTTTTGTATCTCTCTCTGTATCAGTAATGCAGTATAATGAAAAAAAATTTTATTTGTTGGGGCTGTATCCGACAGTGGCATACTCTACACATAATATTCGAAAAAAGTTATTATTTGCAAGAAATTTTGATTAGAAGAAAATGTTTTACTAGAGTGTTTGCTTAAAAGTCAACAGTTCATAGTGCATTGGGCTCACATGAGTCAAAAAACCAAATTTGCTTTCATACGAGTGAAAGAGAACCGGAGAACCGGTCAAAATATGTATACATTTTTCCAGAATTCGATATTTGTAGCTTGGTTTCTGAGATCTATATGTTTATATGAGCAGTGTGCGATCAGTAGCCGTGGTGATGTAAGGAACTTATGATCAGTCACGTTTCCTTCTGCTTTTTGTATACATTGCACAAATCTATAATACCTCGATCCAATGAATGCAGGGTAAAAAATGTGGTACAGTCGAGGCGGTGCCCGACAGTGGAATACCCTGTACCCTTTGTGTCAAAAAAATTGTTCCTGCATATTCCATCTAAGAAATTTCCAATTGGAATATATTTTTTTTTTGGTGCAAAACGATATTTATACCTATAAGTTCCGTAAATTTGTACCGATTTTGATGAAAATCGAAAGTTACGCTTAAAGCTATTTTAATTATATTGGTTAAGTTTCAAGTTGATATGTTGAGGGGTGTGGGTGAAAACACGGTAAATCGATTGCGGGTGGTGGGGGGACCGCATCGATAAAATTTGGATGTGGATTTGTTCATTAGAGCCACATGAATGAGCTTACCAAAAATTGTGACTCTAGGTCACTTGTAGCCATAATTGCGTAGAGTCAAATATTGACGCAGTTTATAGGCAAGGGTAGGTGAAATTTGCACATTTTTGACTATAACTTCTGTTGTATTTGTCCGATTTTGTTCATTTTTTACACATAGATGCATGTATCCACAACGCATTGCTCTGTTAAATTTCAAATGAAAATATTAAACGGTGTGGCTAAAAACCGTGAAAATCTACAGCGGGGGAACGGGGAAAGATATTGACATGATTCATTAAACTTCATCTGCTTAGGAAATATGGGCACCAGCAGGTAAAGTTCCGTGTCTCTAGCTCTTATAGTCTCCGAGATCTAGGCGTTCATACGGACGGACAGACGGACGGACGGACATGGCTCAATCGCTACCCGAGGTTATGATAAGCATTTTGGTATAAAGGACTTGGGGTCTGCCACGCCTCCTTCTGTCCGTTACATACATTGCACAAATCTAGTATACCCTTTGTACCTATAGGTACAGGGTATAAAAATATTATAGACCAAATTTTGTAGTTGCATGACACTTTCAAATTAGTTGGGGGCGTGGCAATTTCAACTATTGCCTTTGAATTATTGTACAAATAAAATGAAAAAAAAAATTGTAATTTTTATTGTTACGTACAAGCTCTAGTTAAATATGTACCAGGTGAAGTACTACGAGTATAATTTCAGGAGGAATTGGAAGGCTATTGTGTGCTCAAAGCGGCAGTTATTTACGTTTGGCGTGCGTGAGGTGTCTGTCAATTGTCACGACAAATGGCGTGAGCTTAACAAAAACAACTTGCCAGATGACGGATATATTGTTGGATGCCGGCTCTAGGGGATCTGTATTGAAAGTGATAGTCACGTGCCAGTAGCTGTGGGGTCTCCAATTCAGCATTGGTTTAAGCACTGTAGGTCTATTTTATACAGTAAGTTACACTGTACAATTAAATTAGTTTGGCACGTACAAACGTTTAACAAGTAGGTATTTTAATTTATTAATTAAAAAAATAATTAAATTTTAAATGAAACAAGAGCTTGACACGTTATGCAAATAACTAATTAGTAGTAAATAAACTATCTACTAGCTTTTTTCTTTATGCATGTTTCCAAAAAAAGGAAAAGGTTTTAGTGTATAGGTTTTTGGTACACCTGCGTAAAACTTCTGAATGTCGTTCATTTGGGAATGACTGTGGTGATGCAGTTTAGCTAAGTTAGTATGCAGTCCCTGGTAAGTCCCGAGTCACTGCTCTTAAGATGGTAGTCATTGAGCCTCAGCGTAACCCAACTGGATCAATGTGGAAAGTAGGAAAATCTTCGGATAGGAAATATATCCACGAACGCATAAAATAACAATGAAAAATGGGGCTTTTGTTTAATTGGCGAATACTCTTAAAATAGTTAGAGCGGAAATAACCAATATCCTGGAAAAGAGCTTTTTTGAAGACGGCCAATTGAGACATGAAGTTTGGTTGCGGATTCATTATTGGGCGAAGAAAATGGTAACCTGTTAACGAGAGTTGGAAATACTCTTTCAGATAACATAACTAGATATAAGCGACATGGTCGGAGAACATGGACGATGCGTCTACGTTATGCTTAGAGAAGAATTCGCACGATGATTGGATCAAGGTTTTCCTTGCTTCATATTCAAAAAGGGTAGCCGCGAAGTATATACCAATTATCGTGGTATCAGTCTTTCATCTGTATGTAGCATAAAAAGTCCTAAAGTTTGTAAGTTTTCGCGGAGAGAGAAGATTGTAATCAAGGAAGAATGAGCTAACGATTTATAAAAATGGTTCGAAGACGGATAAGGCTCAATAGCGGACGTCTTCACGGAGGAGCTTGCGATGCGGCTTTCATTTCGAAAAAATATTTTTTTTTTTCCGGTTTCCCAAAAGTGCTTAGTTTTAAAAATCTTTTTTTTTGTTTGTTTATTTAGTTTCTCTATCTCATAGAGCTGCCATTACTCAGCTAATTTAAATAAACAAATTAAAGTTTTGTTTATAAATAAATTCCCAAATTTGTTAATTTTATGACTTTTCAAATTAAAATCTCCAAACTCCCCAACAACTGTTAACTATTAAACTCGACTTTTTTAAGAGTGCAATGAAATTTGCATTGTTTATGGTAAGTTTAGAGTTAGCACATCTTAAAGATGACCATGTTAAAGTATTTGGAAACTTAACAAAGCCATGTTAACTGACTTGTTCCTACAAATTTCTGGGTGTCATTTAATGAATGACACAATTGTTAATATAAATGCCCATTGAATACGAAATGGACAATGTCCAAATATGCTTTGTTAGCGTAGTTTTTCAAATTGACGAGAGGTTGAGTTGAGAGAACTTAAATGCTTTATACCTATTGACTATTATAACTAACTCATTTATATGCTTGGTAATAAATGGGAAGTAAATGTTAATGAAAGGGATAAAATTATACTTTTTTGACAGTTAGTACCTAAAAAGATCCTAACATTACTTCCGTCTTACAAAATATAAAAGAAACATATAAGATATTGTAAAGTTTATATTAATGGGTAAAAGTAGTCGACAAAAAAAAAAATGTGGTACAGTCGAGGCGGTGCCCGACAGTGGAATACCCTGTACCTTTTGTGTCAAAAAAATTTTTCCTGCATATTCCATCTAAGAACTTTCCAATTGGAATTTATTTTTTTTTGGTGAAATTCGATATTTATACCTATAAGTTCCCTAAATTTTTACCCATTTTGATGAAACTCGAATGTTACAACAAAGAACTTATTTAAAGTATACGGGGTATGTTTCAAGTTGATATGTTGAGGAGTGTGGGAGAAAACACGGTAAATGGATTGCGGGGGGTGGGGGGACCGCATCGATAAAACTTGGATGTGGATTTGTTCATTAGAGCCACATGAATGAGCTTGCCAAAACTTGTGATTCTAGGTCATTTGTAGCCATAATTGCGTAGAGTCAAATATTGACACAGTTTATTGGCAAGGGGAGGTGAAATTTTCACATTTTTGACTATAACTTCTGTTGTATTTGTCCGATTTTGTTCATTTTTTACACATAGATGCATGTATCCACAACGCATCGCTCTGTTAAATTTCAAATGAAAATATTAAACGGTGTGGCTAAAAACCGCGAAAATCTACAGCGGGGGAACGGGGAAAGATATTGACATGATTCAACAAACTTCATCTGCTTAGGAAATATGCGCACCAGCAGGTAAAGTTCCGTGTCTCTAGCTCTTATAGTCTCCGAGATCTAGGCGCTCATACGGACGGACGGACGGACGGACGGACATGGCTCAATCGCTACCCGAGGTTATGATAAGCATTTTGGTATAAAGGACTTGGGGTCTGCCACGCCTCCTTCTGTCCGTTACATACATTGCACAAATCTAGTATACCCTTTGTACCTATAGGTACAGGGTATAAAAATGACATCAATCGGTATTACCGTATGGCGTTACGTTACAAAACTTACAAATCGCAAATTTATGTGAAATGGGCAAGTATTTTGGTATCAAATTTTTGTATTATTTGAAATAACGTAAGTTACTAGAACAAAAAATTTGTTAACCTAAGACATGCAATGGCGTGACGTTACTTACATTTCCAGGAAAAATTTTTCATTATTAACTTTTTTAAATTAAAAACTGATTTGCTGACTTACTTATAACTTTAATAAATATATTTAAATTGTTGAATAAATAATAATAATCGACTGCCTGAAAGCGAATCCGAATATTTTATACGAATTCGTTTTGAAACGACATGTTTAGTTCAACAAAATAAATTTATTATGTATTTTTAATCCGACTACTAAAGTAAAATTAAATTTAATAAAATTAAACAAAAATGTAAGCCATATAAAGTAATCGAAAGATTCAGATCTGTGCTAATAAAGCGTAATGGAAATATCAGAAGATATCGACAGCAAAAATTTTTAAATTGGGAGCACGTTTGCCGGAGCATGGCTGAATGTTCGAAAATTATAAAGAATTAGGCATATTACAATCTTAGTTGTGAGAGAAACTTTAAGCTTTTTAATTTAATAACTTTTGAATATTTTGCCTTAATAATAAAAGTTAAAACTTATTTTTATTTAACCTATTTCGTTGGAAATACACATATTCAAACTTGAAGCGGCTTACGCTTTGAATTGAAAAAAAACGTTTTTTTTTCGTGAATTATGGAATGTATTTATATATGGGAGTTTTGACATTTTAAGCGCATAAAATTACAGAGAAAATTAAAAATAAAGTTAAAATGAAAAAATTGGTAACTAACTTAATTAAAGAAATTGGGACTTTTTTTGTGGTAACGCTTTCCAAGCACTTCGTAGTACGTACCCAGTAACTATAGTATCTCGTAATGAAAAGTTAATAAGTTGACAGATTTAAAAGCACTTTTTGACATTTATGAGACGTAAAATTCTGAAAAAAAATTGTACTGTCGCAATATTTTCTACAGTTAAACGTTCTCGAGATAGAATGTGGAAAGTATTTTGACGTGGAAAAGTAATAGAGATAATGGATTGCTCTAGTTAAATTTCTTAAGACTAAATATAGGATTTATTAGGATTTATCATTATGCCACGATTTGTTAAGCACCTATAGTATTCCCCATAGATACTATAACTCAAAACGTTCTCGTTTAAAAAATGTACAATATATCAATCTAGTTAAACGCATAAACAGTCTTAAAAAATGTGGTACAGTCGAGGCGGTGCCCGACAGTGGAATACCCTGTACCTTTTGTGTCAAAAAAATTTTTCCTGCATATTCCATCTAAGAACTTTCCAATTGGAATTTATTTTTTTTTTTGGTGAAAATCGATATTTATACCTATAAGTTCCCTAAATTTTTACCCATTTTGATGAAACTCGAATGTTACAACAAAAAATTTATTAAAAGTATACGGGGTAAGTTTCAAGTTGGTATGTTGAGGGGTGTGGGAGAAAACACGGTAAATCGATTGCGGGGGGTGGGGGGACCGCATCGATAAAATTTGGATGTGGATTTGTTCATTAGAGCCACATGAATGAGCTTACCAAAAATTGTGATTCTAGGTCACTTGTAGCCATAATTGCGTAGAGTCAAATATTGACGCAGTTTATAGGCAAGGGGAGGTGAAATTTGCACAATTTTGACTATAACTTCTGTTGTATTTATCCGATTTTGTTCATTTTTTACACATAGATGCATGTAACTACAACGCATCGCTCTGTTAAATTTCAGGTGAAAATACTAAACGGTGTGGCTAAAAACCGCGAAACTCTACTGCGGGGGAACGGGGAAAGATATTGACATGATTCAACAAACTTCATCTGCTTAGGAAATATGCGCACCAGCTGGTAAAGTTTCGTGTCTCTAGCTCTTATAGTCTCCGAGATCTAGGCGTTCATACGGACGGACGGACGGACGGACGGACATGGCTCAATCGCTACCCGAGGTTATGATAAGCATTTTGGTATAAAGGACTTGGGGTCTGCCACGCCTCCTTCTGTCCGTTACATACATTGCACAAACCTAGTATACCCTTTGTACCTATAGGTACAGGGTATAAAAATTCAACTAAACCGCCTACTACCGGCTTTTTATTTATTGAATAATTTTAGATATTCAAAATATGAGACTTGATTTGTTTTATTTCACGTTTCTTCATAGTCGAAACTATAATTTGCGATAATCATGCAAAATGCGTTTCACTTGGCGGATTACGCATCGAGTCAACAAACCAATCGTAATATTCGCATTTAAAATTCAAATTGAAATCTTCTAATAAAGCTTAACTTAAAGTGTTTATGTCTGGCTTTTGATGTTAACTCGTCTTTGGATTTGCTTTAAAATTGCAAAAAATAATACTACTCTGACGTTGATACGACTAAATCTTATAGTACTCTCTATGTATAATGAATGGCCAGTTAAGTGTGCTGTAGAACCAACGCAAACTGGATTTAACAGATACTTATGTATCTATTGCAGGCGCTAAACGAGACCTAATACAGATTTAATGTACCCTACACTTTTTATGGAATAAAAGTCTTTCACTGCTTTGACTCGTAAGTGTGTCATATATTATTTATTTAAATTTCTTATGTGACATTTGTTAATTATGTAAGTCAGCTGGGTATTACGCTTTTGAGTAAAAAAAAAAAACCCAAATTAAACACGTAGCCCGCAGATTCTCACGTAATATAATGCTTTGACTTGAGTGATGAGGCGCTCAAAAATGTATCTTAAATACTAAATGCTATGTACTTTAGTCTAAATGCTTAGAAACACGTGTCAATAATTTGAGAAATATTTTTAAGGCTGAATGTAACATGCAACACTTAAGTGTTGCTTTTTTTTTTCATTAATTGATTTGTAATTGAGTGGAAATATGGTTTAAAGCTGATCATAAAAATGTATCTGGGACTGTTTTAAGTTGTTTAAAGTTTGTTTTAACAATAAGGCATTTGAAAAATTGTGATTTTTAGATAGGTGCATATGCTTTGGAAAGCACTGGCAAAAGTCACCTAATCTGTACAAAGAAAGAATTATTTTTCGTCTGATTTTCGGAAAAAATACAACACCCATGAATAAAATAAAATTCGACTTCGATGAACAATTTACTCATTTTTCTCACTGAAATATCGAATTCGAATTATAATAATTTTTCTTAAAAGAGCCGTTTTTTTTAGTGTTAAATATTTAATTAATTGAAGCTCGCAAAGAGAGCTAATTTTCAGAATTAAATATCCGAAAAACTTTTACTCGGGCTGATTTTTGTCTGCTGCGTACAGACCTTGATACAAAGATAACTTGGCGTCTGATAAATAAATAAATAAATTTGTATCTTTAATTTAAAACTTTGTATTAAAAAATTTCAAAATGAGTTAATTAACACGTGCAAGCACAGATAGTTTTAAAAATCAGAAAGCTACAAATATCCGAAAATTATTTGGTTTTATTTGGAAGGATTTTTGGCTGCTGCGTACTGAGTCATAAAAACTTAATTTTTGTCAAAATGGTACGATTTTATGTTTTATGATAAAGTATTTTTCAAGGATCGCAAAAACAAGTTTGAAGTTGAAAATTGAAATTTTTTTTTTTGTTATGCGAAAAAGTATTTAGGAAATAGTCCAAAAAAAAAGAATAAATTATTTTTTTTAATTTATATAAAAAATTAAGATTCATTACCTAAGAATAAGAATTATGAAGTAATTCTTAAATAGTGAAATAAATATTATTTCTAAATATTTAATATAAAAATGAAAAAATCAATTATTATTCAATTTTGTATATATTTTTTAATATTATAAATTGAAAATAAGAATATTCTGTAATTTTTATTTTATAAATTGCAAATGAAAGTTAGTGCATCATTTTTATTGAAATAAAAAATACAAATTCAAAATTAAAAAAAAAAAATGACTTTTGAACCAAGAGTTTTATAATAATGGTTAATAATTGAATTAAATTTTAATTTCGTGAGACCTTAATCGAATCTTCAAGAACACATAAATTCGCCAACCATTGTAATACGACTCTTAGTTAAAAAGTTATTTAAATTCAATTTTATTTTTAAATTTTTAAAATAAAAATTTCACAATAACTTTTATTTCCAATTTATAAAATGAATATGGCAGAATAACTCTTATTTTCATTTTATAAAGGATCATCAATCTTAAGGTTTTTTTTTGAATAGGGTTTTTTTTTATAATTCAATTATGGTAAAAAAAGCGTGGGGTGCAATTTACTATATTTTCATAATGACTTTAATTTTATAAATATCTACTACTGAAATAATTGTAACATTTAATATTAAGCACCCCACGCTTTTTAACTATAATTGAATTATTTTATTAATAATTTAATTTCTAATTTAATCTTATTCCAAATAAATTAGTCGTAATTGATTGTCGGAATTTTCTATTGCTGTAATCAAACTCTTCATACATCTAAATTATTTTCTAGTTTTTAATTCGGTTTACTATTAAAGGGTTTTTTTTTAGTTTTTTTAAGCTATAATTTTTTAATATAAAAATTGAAAATATGAGTTACTTTGCGATTTTTAAATATTATGAATTAATATTCATTTGACTGTAATTTCATAATGAGAGAATTATTTTTCAGTTCTAATGAAAAAAAGATGGGGTACGTTAAAGTCGGGCGCGGACGACTTTGGGATACCCTGTACCAAGACATTTGATTGCCAAATTAGATTATGATACCTTCATAAACAACCAAAAACAGACGAATTTTTAATCAAAAACTTTTTTTCGACCGATCGGCCCTATGGGAGCTATGAGATATAGTCAACCGATTTTGATAAAATTTGGTACAGTGTTGAAGATCTCTAAAAAACTTCTGAATGCCAAATTTGGTTACAATATCTTCACAAACAAACGAAACACAACCAATTTTGTACAAAAAGCGTTTTTTTCGACCGATCGATCCTATGGGAGCTATATGATATAGTCAACCGATTTTGATCAAATTTGGTACAGTACTTGGGAACTCTAAAAAACTTCTTAATGCCAAATTTGGTTACAATATCTTCACAAACAAACGAAACACAACGAATTTTGTGCAAAAAACAAATTTTCGACCGATCGATCCTATGGGACTATATGATATAGACAACCGATTTTGATAAAATTTGGTACAGTGCTGGGGGTTTCTAAAAAACTTCCGATTGCCAAATTTGGGTTTGATATCTTCATAAGCAAACGAATTATCCATCGAAAACTTTTGCTTTTTTTCGAGGTCCTCTGAAACACCCCTATGGGAGCTATATAATGTAGTCCCGATATCAAAAAAATAAAATAAACTTGTCTCCTATAGATTAATAAGGGATCTTATCTGAAAGTTTGGTTGCTCTAGCTCTTACCATTTCTGAGATCTAGGCGTTCATACGGACAGACGGACATGGGTATATCGACCTCTCTAGTCACTCTGATCATACTTTAGGTAACTTTGGGGGGTCTCCGACTTCTCCTTCTGTACGTTACATACATTTTCGGCTTGCACAAACACAATATACCCTTTGTACCATACGGTACAGGGTATAAAAATCAAAATAAGTTTTTGATGATTTTTATTAAACAATTATATCAGTTACGATCTCTGGTATTTTTGGGCTTTGGCTCCGATTCTGTCTTCCAGTTTTAATTAACTCTTTTATGAAAGTTTTAAATAAAAAAATACTTTTAAAATTTAACTATTATGTCATGGTTCGAATTTGTTTAATCATGCGATAGCAAGATTTCAAAGGTAATTTAAAGTATTTAAGTACTACTGAGAGCAATAGAAACGTCTGGATCTTGGATTTATATGGCTGATAACACGACTTACAGAATCTTTTGGCAACTGTTCACCCGATGATACGATTAAAATTGATAAGACAGTAGCTGCCAGAATGGGATAATAGCAGCAATACCCGAGAGCAATTTATTTATTTATTTATTTTATTTATTTATGAATGAAGTTACGCAGGTAATAATAAATCGGGGAAAAAAATGGCAAGCTAGCAAGAGAGTTTTTGGAAGACTCCTAATTGAGCCCCAGCGAATTTCCGGTAGTAGCAGACATGAATGACTGGAGAAGAAGTGGGATTCAGGCGAACTAAATTGTGGATCTGGTTCCAGACCACAGACAGGCAAGACATTTCGATGACTTATTTTAAATTTGTTAAAATGAAATCTACCGGCTTCACATTCAGCTAGCTAAGGAACGTTTAGGCGATTGTCAACTAAATGTATTTTTTTCGCCATTTCTGGAGTAGTTAACTCTTTTGGTCGACCACTGCGATTTTCATCTTGGCATCTCAATTGACCTCCTTTAAGCGCTGCCATCCAATATCTTACTGTTGTAAACGATGGAGCAGACCCCAGAATCTAGTTCGGATTTAAGATTGGTTGGTTTAAGACAGGGATGTCCAGGCCCATTGCTCATCTGGCTCTTTTTGTTTTTGTAATGGCTCTTAGGCATAGGCAGCGATGCGCGTGTACATGCACGGCCCAAACTGTATATTACCCAGTGCCAATGCAAATTACAAAAACAATTTCGAGCGTTCTCTCACTTACTCTCTGTTACTCTCTTTGCTCTCTGATCTCGTGTGCACAAAAACAACCCTTGCGTATATTTGTTGTTGGCCCACAGATTTTCAATGTAATTTGTTGTTGCTTTTCGTTTGAGCATGCACTCACAAAAATCGGTATGAGATTCTTTCGCTATTTTTTAGGAAACTTGTTAAATGGGACTTTTAAGGCGTTGCTTGCAAACAAAAACTATTTATGGCCCTGTACCTTTCGGTACAAAGGGTATACTAGATTTATGCAATGTATATAACAGACAGATGGTGGCTATAGGTAAAAACATATGAATGGAATATGTATTTTTTGGAAAATCCGGTGGTAATAAAACAAACTTGCACGTGGCCATCATAAATAGATATTTTTCGGGAAATCCCTTGGAAGAAATTCGCACTTGTATACAATCTTTTTTCTAGTAGTAACAAATGTTAACAGGTACCAAAGGGTGTTTTGCATCCATTGACCAAGTTTAGTAACTTTGCAATTTTTACGCCCCTAACTGCGCAGGTAAAGAGTTACATTGTAATATCTTTAAATTTTACTTTTTAAATCATTTTTATACAGATATTTTCCTAATTTTTCAAATACCCCTTACTCCACAGCGAAATTATGCGAGTTTTATATATTTTTGGAAGAAATAAATAAATAGATATTTTTCGGGAAATCCCTTGGAAGAAATTCGCACTTGTATACTCTTGTAACAAATGTTAACAGGTACCAAAGGGTGTTTTGCATCCATTGACCAAGTTTAGTAACTTTGCAATTTTTACGCCCCTAACTGCGCAGGTAAAGAGTTACATTGTAATATCTTTAAATTTTACTTTTTAAATCATTTTTATACTGATATTTTCCTAATTTTTCAAATACCACTTACTCCACAGCGAAATTATGCGAGTTTTATCTATTTTTGGAAGCACATATATTTGTGAATGTGCGTTTTCAAGCTTAAAATTAATTAAAAATAAACTGAGAAATCGATTATCAAACGAACATTTGGAGGCATTATTAAAACATTAACTAAAATAAATATTGATATTGACCAATTTTTAAGTTCTTTATAAGTATACATATGTACCATAACTTTTTTTCATTATTTTTTACCACTCTTATAAGAATGCACATATAATTTCTTACAGTGCACTCAATAAACCGTAATAACTGTTTACTTTAAATGTGTTAGTGCTTTTCTTTATATGTATTGGTTTTTGCTCTTCCATAAGCAGTGTTTGGACATCCCTGGTTTAAGATTTTTAAATATGGTATTTGATCTAGTTTTTTAAAAAATTATATGTCTAAGCCAAAATCGTTTTTCTTAAACTATTGCATATAACTTGTATATTAATAAAAAGTTCTACAAAATTTTTAAAAGTACACCAAGGCATGCTATCTAAGTTAGTTAGTGTATTATAAGGTTGATCATCAGCAACCTGCAGGTTCAATCCCTGCATCTCTGTATCACACTGTCTATTTAGATCCCTAAGATCAGCAATTTCTGTAGTTTTATTGCATTAGTCATGGCAGATGCCTCTCAAAAACATTTGTCAATAATTGTAATTTGCATAAAATCTTCAATTTGGGCTACAAACAAGAAATGTAAACAAGTCAATGGGATTTTGCACATTATATACAAAAGCGATTTGGACACAAAACGATTTATTTAATTAGCGCTTTTAAAGGTAATACGAAACTCTTTATCAATTAGCATGCGAACAGCTTGTATGTTATTATACATAGTTATTATTGTTATTATTATTGGAACTTTTAAATATGCAGCAAATATTTATTCAGACTTTTTATTGACTCGAATCGAACATTACAATTTATTTGCCAGTTGCGTAAATAGCGGGCAAACAAAAAAATTTTGATTAAAAAGGCGTTAAGTAAAATGCAAATTTAGGCGTTTTGGTAGACGAGTATACTAAATCTAAGTAAAAACAGGCACAGTTTTTATACCCTGTACCTATAGGTACAAAGGGTATACTAGATTTGTGCAATGTATGTAACGGACAGAAGGGGGCGTGGCAGACCCCAAGTCCTTTATACCAAAATGCTTATCATAACCTCCGGTAGCGATTGACCCATGTCCGTCCGTCCGTCCGTCCGTCCGTCCGTCCGTCCGTCCGTCTGTATGAACACCTAGATTTGGGAGACTATGAAAGCTAGAGATACGAAACTCTACCAGCTGGTGCGCATATTTCCTCAGAAGATGAAGTTTGTTGAATCATGTCAATATCGGTTTTTAGCCACACCGTTTAATATTTTCATTTGAAATTTAACAGAGCGATGCGTTGTGGATACATGCATCTATGTGTAAAAAATGAACAAAATCGGACAAATACAACAGAAGTTATAGTCAAAAATGTGCAAATTTCACCTCCCCTTAAACTGCGTCAATATTTGACTCTACGTAATTATGGCTACAAGTGACCTAGAATCACAATTTTTGGTAAGCTCATTCATGCGGTCCCCCCATCCCCCGCAATCGATTTACCGTGTTTTCTCCCACACCCCTCAACATATCAACTTGAAACTTACCCAATATAATTAAAATAGCTTCTTTGACGTAACTTTCGATTTTCATCAAAATCGGTACAAATTTACGGAACTTATAGGTATAAATATCGTTTTGCACCAAAAAAAAATAAATTCCAATTGGAAAGTTCTTAGATGGAATATGCAGGAAAAATTTTTTTGACACAAAAGGTACAGGGTATTCCACTGTCGGGCACCGCCTCGACTGTACCACATTTTTTAAACTGTATTTGGTATTTTTTTGATGTAGTTACGAAGCAGGTTCGATGACGAATATTTAAACGACGCTCTTTTATTTTTTGCGCTTTCTTCTCAAAAAATATATTTTTTTAATTTTATAAAAATGAAGCGTACAAAAATTTGGTTTAAGTGTAGGGTTGCTTAGAAGGCGCGCGTAGAAGTTAGCGGCCTGTGGCAACCATGTTGGTTTGGTGACGTCTGTCTGATCTTTTGTTTATTTTTTAGATGCTGAAGCCGTGTAAGAATGGCATTCTTATTATTGACTTGTTCGAAAAAACAAGCATATCTCTTAACTTTAAGCCATGAACTACACCAAACAAAAACCACAAATTTCATAGACCAAACGCACTGTGAGCCAAAAGTAGACCTAATAGTAGACCCTAGGCCACCGATAATGGCTGTATACCGATGGATCTACCTAAAGAAAATGGAGTCACTTAATTTTTATTACCTCCGGACTAGTGCTGGAGAAACGTCGATATTGCCCAACATCGATGTTTTCGATATTTTTAACTTCGATACATCGATGTTTCGATACATCGAAGTACATGTGGCGGCCATTTCTTGAATGCTTAAATTAATTCAGAGTGGGCCATCTGTTGGTTTGGTTATTCGGATTCAGCTGCCCAAAGTCCATAAGGGGTGCCTCTCTCACATGTAAAGTTTACACCACTTTTTTTTTTGAGCCTGTGAGTTATAACAAAAAAATGTTCTGTTCCAGCCAGAATTTGAGATCCATTCATTATGGTTATTAAATAAAATAATGTCAACGTTTTTTGATTTAAGCGAACTCCGCTTGTTCCTCACTAGATTGCCAGCCTTGCTAAACTTTAAAAGGTATTACCTTCCAGTAATTCAACGGGCACATGCTTGAAGCGAAAAGTGTCTGCGACGTGGATGCCGTTGATTGCCTATATTGTGTCCGTAATAGGATTTGGTCGATAATCGAAATAAAAATATCGATGATTGGAAAAAAATAACAAACATCGATGCATCAATATAACATCGATGTTACTTCCAGCACAACTCCGGACCACTGCCCATTGGGCCAGAAAACCAAATTTGTGGCGTAAATTCTAAAAATAAAGTTACAGACTTGAAATTTGTTACAGTTGATTATAATGACATATAATAAATAAGAACTGATATAAGTTTCAGACCGATCCGACCATGCCCATTCTACCGCCCATATAAGATGTATTTCTGCTGTTTTTGATCTTTTAACTAATGCATTATTAATGACGTAATTTATAAATATATTTATAATTGTGTTTTATTTATGCCAATTCATATTTTAATTTACAAATATGGTAATACGAAAAATTCGAGCAAAGCTTCGAAATTGGGAGATGCAATCAATTTTTAACGTTCGATTTCTACGCCTAATTCAGACGAAAAGGCATTTTCAATTTCGTCTTCAGAAATATCAGTGCCATCATCTATGGAAGCGTGACCAGTTGATCTATCGAAACCATAATTTCCAAATACTCGCACGTTTTACTACGAATACAATCTTTAAATTTGAAGAGTCATCCAAAAAAAAAAAAAAATACCAAAAAATTGTGGTGTTCTATTAGTTATCGCAAAAGTAAAAAATATCAGCTTAATTAGCAAGTTTCAAAAGTGACTTTTGCACCACAGTGCAGTCGTAGAAAAAAACTTTTGTAACACAAAATGTTCCAAATTGACTATGTCCTTTTTTTTACTCAGAAGTTCATATTTTGGGTGGTAGAGGGCGCCAATGTTACTAAAATGCAGTTTTTCGCATTTTTAACCACCCCCATATACTTTTCAGTGTATGATACACATAGAATAGATATGCAAGAGAATTTCCAGTGTTCAATTTTTTCCAGATCAAAACATATTTTTACCGTACTATCAAGGTAGATTAAAAAGCTGTCCTACACCAAGGTATATTATTCCTGCCGAATAATAATAATAATAATAATAATATCCTGCGCTCGAATCGAAATCACTAATTGGAAAGACAAAACACATGTCATCATGGCTGACTACCTTTCCGGACCAAAAAAATGATTGAAGTAAAGGGGTCTACGCAGCACGAAATATTTCGCACGAAATCGCAAAACTTGATATAAAAAAAAAATCCCATTTGGGATATTTTTTTTTATATGAAGTTTTGTCATTCCGTGCGAAATATTTCGTGCTGCGTATAGGCCTTAAAAAGAAAAAATTATGGTTAGAGTAAATCGGTTTTGTAATTAATTTAAAAAAATTTCAGAAGCATTAAAAAATTAATTTACTGAAGTTAAGTTCAAACCAAGCCTAGGTTCGCTGTAAAAGCTTCTTTAATTGAGCTCAGGCATACAACTGTTCCTAACTCGCGAAAATTCCAGTGCCGTGTTTCGAAAGAAGGCTTTATAGTCTTAAGCATCAATAATTTAATTTTTTTTTATATGCGCCTATAAAAGCTTAGCCCCGGTCATAAAAATTCCTCAAGGCATATATAATTGCACCTCAGAAGAATTTTTTGGATAGTTGCAGCCCTGCTTTATCTACAAACGTCTCAAATTTCGGTATATGATGTCATGGCTAAAGAATGTAGCTTCTCGTGTTTCACTTTTTGTTGTATTGTTTGCAAATATTTTCCAAATTGTTGCCATTCATTGTACACTTACCCAGCCCAATTACAATTTTTCACTGTTTATCTCGGCTTAGATACAACGATTAGTTATATTGTCTATTGAAACTGTCGGATTGTTTTTCGATAGAATTATGTTTTGTTGTCGTTAGCAATAAATTCACGATCTTCCAACGGAAATGCGATTGTTTACCTGGTTGCTTAGTATTTTTTTTTTGTTAGCTATACACATTTTTTTGGTTTCTTATTAATTAATAATAATTTATGAAGCTCACTTCTTCATTGATTTGCGTATTTCACTTAAATTAGCATGCAAATCGGCATTCGAAATGCTCAAAATGAGCCATACAAATTGATTAACTCGAACACACTCGACGCGTCTTTGGTTCTTGAAACGACCGAGCTCACCAAACGGTAAAAAGTAAATAAGCGTAACTGTAACTGTTGTTTTAAGCCAAACGAGAGCCGACGATCCCCAACAAAAATTGAGCGTGTAATTTGCTGGGAGCGGACGCGTCTCTTTTGTTTTTTTGCAATAGCGTAAAATTGAGTTAAGCTTTTGATACACTAAAAGAGAGTATGCTTATTTTGATACTCAGGCAAGCCGAACTTGCGCTACGTGCTCACGCGTTTGGTTTTAAGCCTTGAGAGAAAAAACTTCAATCCTTATACGAGAGAAGTCTATCAGCCGTGCTCCGGAAAACGAACAAAACGAAAAATTTGTTTCGGATTCGTTTTTGCGTGCTCCGGCAAACGATTTTTTTTGTCTATATTTCCCTTTTTATTTTCGATAAATTCATGTATTTCCCTTTTTTTTTGTTGGCGCGAAATTATTTTTGTTTGATACAGCAGCTCCGCATCTTTCTATTATTGTATGGTATCTTGTTTACATTTCATTTTCATTAAAATATTGTCAATTTTTATTATTCTATCTTTGAAATAAAATTACGCAAAAATATTACTTTAGCAAGAATATTTATTGAAATTAAACACGACTTAGCTATTTTTTGTTAAAATATTTTGCAAAAAAAAAATATCCCATTTGGGACTTTTTATACCCTGTACCGTATGGTACAAAGGGTATATTGTGTTTGTGCAAGCCGAAAATGTATGTAACGTACAGAAGGAGAAGTCGGAGACCCCCCAAAGTTACCTAAAGTATGATCAGGGTGACTAGAGAAGTCCATATACCCATGTCCGTCTGTCCGTCTGTCCGTATGAACGCCTAGATCTCAGAGATGGTAAGAGCTAGAGCAACCAAACTTTCAGATAAGATCCCTTATTAATCCATAGGAGACAAGTTTATTTTATTTTTTTGATATCGGGACTACATTATATAGCTCCCATAGGGGTGTTTCAGAGGACCTCGAAAAAAAGCAAAAGTTTTAGATGGATAATTCGTTTGTTTATGAAGATATCATAACCAAATTTGGTAATCGGAAGTTTTTTAGAAACCCCCAGCACTGTACCAAATTTTATCAAAATCGGTTGACTATATCATATAGGTCCCATAGGATCGATCGGTCGAAAATTTGTTTTTTGTACAAAATTCGTTGTGTTTCGTTTGTTTGTGAAGATATTGTAACCAAATTTGACATTAAGAAGTTTTTTAGAGTTCCCAAGCACTGTACCAAATTTGATCAAAATCGGTTGACTATATCATGTAGCTCCCATAGGGCCAATCGGTCAAAAAAACGTTTTTTGCACAAAATTCGTTGTGTTTCGTTTGTTTGTGAAGATATTGTAACCAAATTTGGCATTCAGAAGTTTTTTAGAGATCTTCAACACTGTTCCAAATTTGATCAAAATCGGTTGACTATATCATATAGCTCCCATAGGGCCGATCGGTCGAAAAAAGTTTTTGATTAAAAATTCGTCTGTTTTTGGTTGTTTATGAAGGTATCATAATCTAATTTAGCAATCAAATGTCTTTTGGTGTTCGTAAGCAATTTACCGGATTTTATTGCAAGCAGTGGTACAGGGTATCCCAAAGTCGTCCGCGCCCGACTTTAACGTACGCCATCTTTTTTTATATGAAGTTTTGCGATTCCGTGCGAAATATTTCGTGCTGCGTATAGGCCTTTACAAGGGAATTTTTCTTTGTGTAAAGGTCAATACGCAGTTCGAAAATTTTCGCACGGATTGACAAAACTTCACATAAAGAAAAAATCCCAAATGGAGTTCCCAAATGGGAATTTTTTTTGTATATGATTTTTATCATTCCGTGCGAAATTTTTCGAACTGCGTATGGACCTTAACGCGGGATCCTTGTCGCATTTATCGTCATGTGTTCGTGTATGATATGTGCACATACACGAACAAAAAAAAATTCTTTTTGGATTGTGCATGCTATTTTTTGGGTTGAGTCAGGAAAAAATTAATTAAAAATAATTGTGAGTAAATATCTTACTTGAAGTCGACATAAATATAATCTAAGATTATCAAAGCATATTATATATATATTAAAAATTATTTCAATATAAAACTCGTACTTTTTAAAATCTGTTTTGCCGATTCGTTTTAATTCCCTTTGCAACAAAACATTCGGCTTCAAAACAACAAAACCACATAAAAATTAGTTTTGGTGAAATTGGTAGCAGCAAACTTTCGGTTTCAAAACGAATCCGAATAAAATGTTCGGAGCATGGCCGATTATTATATTGGAAATAACCAGATGCTGCATGGTCCTCAAAGTCCTTTCAGATAAACCATTTTCCCGAATTGACGACCCTTCCTGTAGAACTTATTAGAAAGTATTCTCCATAAGTCTTCGATAAGGCTAAAGTTTGGTCTGATTGCCTGGCACTCCAATAATGATGTTTTTTAGACGAAAGGTAGGCCTTGTTCTTGTAGGCCCGCCGTATGCATAGATAGATCCACATAGATGTCCGCATTTGTCCTGGTAGAAATAAGCAACTGTAGAGAATTTCGCGCATACCCTGAAGCTGCCCAAATTATTAGCCGTACCATCACGATTTCGCTTGTAACATGTCCCGCGATTGCCTGATATCCCGTCTATATGGCAGTGGTTGGAGACCTCCAAACTAATATTTTTTTATCCAAAAAACTAAGTTTGGGAATTCTTTCCCCCAAGATACATATATATTTTTTGGCAAACAGCCGAAAGGTCGGCTCCTTGTTCATTCACATGTAAAATTTGGTTTATCCGTCCTCTGGATGCTGTTGGATTTTTTGTTTGTTTGCAGTTTATATTTTTTGGAATTTTTCAGCGGCTTTTCACAAAATAATAAAAAAATTTATGTGTTTGCGGTCTGCACAGTCCAAAACTCAAAATCTCTCTGTATGCACACATATTTATTTCTAAAAAAAATATAATCACGCCTCGGCCCTCCTATTTACATATATATACGTATACGTATAATAAAATTGCATTAAAACATTTAAAAAAAATTTGTGTCGACATGCAATCAAACCTCGGTCCCCAGATGACTTTAAGCTTTCGGGCCACACATAACTAACTGCCTCAGCTATCCTTATATAAGCTTATGTCTCAAAGGCAATTGGACTCCAGCCTTCGAAATACTATATAGCCATTATCTCCGATATTATTATTATTCGCTTAAAATTATTTTTGGTATTAGTCGAAAGATGTCATATTTTTTTAAATGGCCTTATTGACTACTTAGAGTTTTTCAATATTCAGAATTCAATGAAAAATTTTTTAATCAGTTTTTTGTTCCTTATCCTTGTAAACCCTTTAAAAGGAGTGGCGTCCAAGTGAGTTATTCTTTGCAAGTATAAACAGTGTCATATTTTGGGCGGTTGGCTTTAATAGTGGTTGGATAAACTTTTTCTTCGTACGGTTAATGCCCATATTTTGGTGGTCCAAGTTGGTGACTACATCTTCTATGGTCTCCTAGCTCTAAGTTTTCGCATGGACAGACAGACATGGCAGAACCTACCCGAATGGCATTTTTGTATAAACAACTTTAAGTTTACCAGGCCTCATTCTGCTTATTACATACATCGTATACATATATATAATATCCTTGCCACTATTCATACAACGTATAAAATATGGCTAAAATTTAAACCGGACGCAGCTTAACATCTAAGAGGGCCTTCCAAAATGGAAAACTTTGTTCAAAATGCAAAACTTTCCCTCTTTCATTTTTTTTTCGTTTTTTTCAAAAGCGTTAAAATAAATATAAAACAAAAAAAACAAATTCTGTAAGAGCATTCAAATACATACCTGCAAGGGAAAAATAATTCTAGATATTAAACAATAGTAAAAAATGCGTGCGGCCTTTGCTCGAAGCTTTGCTGAAAGTTTGAAAGTAAATTCAGCTGGCGACAGCGTTCGGCAAGTGCAGCGAAAGGTGTTGGCATTAAAAATAAATTGAGTTACAAGTTATTTCATAATTTTTAATTTACTAGTGTGCTCAAGGTTACATTTTTTAAATACAATAAAACTTACAAAATAACGTTTTGTGCAAATAATAAAATTTTGAAATATAACAATAAGTGATTTTGCTACCAAAAAATATATTTTAAATTCACCTAAAAAGAATAAAATAAAAATAAATTTCGATGAATTAAACAAATTAAATTTTGCATCCCACGTCGCGTATACTTCATCTAAATATAATTGTAAAATTTGCAAGAATTGTGCGAAAATTGACGGCATAAAAGCAAATGCCCGGCTAGCTCAGTCGGTAGAGCATGAGACTCTTAATCTCAGGGTCGTGGGTTCGAGCCCCACGTTGGGCGAAAACAAATTTTTTGCATATTTTAATATTTTTTTTTAATTACATTTTTTATAAAAACATATTTTTTAGTTTTAAAAATTTTTTAAAAATTAACAAAAGTCAAATTTATGAAACAATTTTGCTTAAAAATTGCCTCTATGCCAGCTGACACGGTCACTCTAAATAGCTTTTTCTTAAAATATAGCTAATATAATATCCATAATAGTTCGTGTCTTGCAGCTTATTTTATAGCATATTTTAAAAAGACACTTTTATTTTAAAAAAAAAATGTAAACAAAACCTAAAATAATTGGCGCATCTTATAATCAAAACTGCAAATTGTCTGGCAGCACGCTGCAGCACAAACATATCGATAACTTAGCTAAAAATACCAGACTGCATTACATTTTTAGTATTTTCTATGCACACTGCGCATCAGTCTAGGTATCGTATTTCTGCATTACTCAAATTACGCCACACTGTTCTTTGTGTATAGAATTTTTTTGTTTGTGCAGCTAACAACATAAAATTATCGCAGCTGATGTTTAAATTTAAATTTACGCATATATTTTAAATGAAAAACTAAAATTTTTAAAGCGTTTTAAATTAATTTTATAAAGTTGGTATTTTATTTTAAAGTTTTAAAATACCAAACGCTGCAGTATTTGGTTTCGCCACTTAATGAAAGTGAAAACTGCGACGCAAAGAAAATTAACATAATTAACTTAATTATAAAACAAAAACAACTTGAAAAAAGCACAACTACGTCGAAATATATTTAATTCAATTAACAAACAAAATGTGTGGTGGATTTAGCTGTTCCAAAAATGCGCTTATAGCGCTAAACATACTCTATGTGGTAAGCAATAAAGTGCCATAAAAAAAACATCAAAAAAAAAATGTTTATATTTAGCAAACAAATTGTTAAATTTTTTATAAATCAGCTGTATTGATTTTTTGTTATAACTAAGCAGCTGCAAACTGCCTTGTTTTCTTATAAATAGTAACAAGTGTTCGTTGACTTTTGTATCCTTGCAGATGATTGGCTTCTTGCTTATAGGTGTGGGCGTCTATGCACGGGCTGCATCCATTGTCACAAACCTGCCAATTGTTGGCGGCATCTTGGCGTGCGGTGTTATACTCATACTCATCTCTATGCTGGGCCTTGCTGGCGCTGTCAAGCATCATCAAGTGATGTTGTTCTTCGTATCCTTTTTACAAAAAAAAAATATCACACACACACACAAACTTATAGAAAGCCAAGCAAAGACAAAGGCTCATATGCCCAAGTGAGCTTTGTGTATGCAAATTTGAAAATGCGCTTAACTGAAGGTCGTTGCAATCGCGCTGTTCGCATGTCGAATGGCAAAAACCTTTGGCATAATAGCCCTTACATTTTGTTATACCATATACATACATTAGTTTCTTATATATACTATAATTATGGCATACGGCGCGCACTGCTCCATGTGCACGCAAATTTGTTGTTTACCTAATGAGTCAGCCATAGTATATGTGTGTACATTTTGTTTTTCTTGTACACCTTAAACGTCTTGTTCTAAATGCTGCGGGCTATTAAGCTTCCGGCATTGTGACTATTGCGTCACAAACAATGCGCAGAGGTTATCAATATCAATGTCCTCAATCATTATCTACTTTAAAGTGATTGATAAGGTTTGTTTTTGCTCAAACCCGTTTAAGAAGCCGAGTGCACTCAAACGAGCGACTGACTTTTGGATTTCTATAGATTTTTTTCAAATTAAAAGCAAGAAATTAGAACTGGTCGTCTAAGTAGTGCATGAGTGAATTCAAAGCAGTCCAAAGTCATAATTTTAATCCCATAATGCTTGATAGTGTTACATAATTCGATTATTTTCAAGCAAACAATCAACCAAATTGTGTCAGAAACGCAACAAATTCAAATAATATATATATTTATATTCATACCTTATTTTCTTTTCCTGCTTTACCTTTCATTGGGTTCAGGAGAGACCTTTCAGGCAACTTTGCTTTACGCAAACCTCAAAAAAGTAGTAATAAAAGTAACCAGTACGCTCTCTTCCTGGTGCTTCCAAAAGCTTTACACGTGTCAAAAAGTTGCCTCAACTACACACGCCGCTTGTTCATAATACCAAAGGTTACGATCTAACGCCTCTGCTATGCGCCCTTTAGAAACCTTAATATCAAAGGTAGCAGGTGTGCTCGCTTACTTTTCCTTCCAAGTCGCTATGACGCTGCAACATGATGTGGGTCATTTTTCCAAATGCCGCTGCATCGTATACTTCTTCCACGTAATAACAATGGTAACTTCTGAACCCTCTGGTTGGTCAGATTAATTGTCGTTCTTTCAATAGCTGCTTTTTCCTCACTGTGGCCTCTAGTTTTTTAGCACGCCATGACTGATGTAGCATAACAACTAGATGCGAATCCAGCAGAAAACAAAGAATGAGCGTCTTGAAAAGTATTAGCTTCGTCTGGTATGAGAGGATTCTACTTCTGAATTGCTCAATATACAGCGTCTGACTGCCGGACTGAATAAAATCATCAGATGAAGATCATCTCATCTGCGCAGTCTGGACACAATTTTGCCCGTTTTGATGCACTTTACAATCAAAAAGTGGGCACCAGCTTGTCGTTAGCCTTGCTAATAAAAAATTATTCAAAACGCACTTTCTTCCTTTAATTGATCTGCTAAAGGTCATTCCGCGGAATCGTGCAAACTTTGCAATGTACCAAAGTTCGATATGAGCCATATAAGCGATCCATGAACGGATGGTGGCTTGCTTGAGTGGGTCTAAGGTTGCACTGATAAGCAGCAATAAGCAACTTCACTTATGGCTTAAGTTTTTCATAAAACAAACTCGATAGGGCTTTATGTGCGATACAAATAAGACTGATATTATATACAATTCATTTTTAAGGTTACGGCACCAAGGTTCCAATCATCGAGCATGATATTATTTGCAACTTTGCATGTACTCTATCAACTCTTTGCTGGAAGCATTAATTCAATCTTTGTCCATGAGAGACTTCAGCCGCGGTATAACAACGGCGTCTGCTACAATAGGGCGTCTGTTGTTCCATCAAAGCGCGACAAGAAAGAGGAAAAGTGTTTCCTACATAAGCTCAGTGTACCTGTGCATACCTCTACATCTCTAAGGATGTTATTGGGTACTTAATCCTTTGGTGGCACGCTTTCTTTCTCAATACTTTCGCACAGCAAAAAAAATCTCGTCAATCACAAATTACTTAATTTTTTCATATTTCCAGCATTTATTCTAATACTTAATGCGTTGCCTTAACTCACATTTAAAACACAGTACATGATCATATTGTTCCTGTTGTTCCTGATACAGTTCTCTATTGCCAGCTCTTGTCTGGCCGTCAATGCCGAGCAGCAGCAAGAATTTGCCGAGCAGGGTTGGAAAACAGTGCCCACAGAAATGCGGAAACAAGTGCAGGACAGCTTTTTATGCTGTGGCTTTAATGTAACCAGCGCAACGGTGCAAGCGGAGCCCTCATGTGAACTAATCAATCAGGAATGCTGTGTAGACTCCAAGGCAGATCCATCGTGTCATTGCCCACCTTGTGGTCCGTTTTTGGAGGACAAGATTGACTATGCTTTTAAGCTGTGCGGCGGTCTGGGCATATTCTTTAGTTTCACCGAGGTAAGTCTTTTGGGTATAAGTGCAATTACTATGCTAATCATCTAAATTATCTATTTAACATGCATACAGTTCGTTGGTGTTTGGTTAACCGTGCGTTATCGCAATCAAAAGGATCCGCGTGGCTTGCCCAGCGCTTTCCTCTAAATTGCATACTAAACTAAAATACGAAAAAAAAAAAAAGAAACTAACAAAAAACAAAACATTAAATGTCACTCCAAAATAATAATTTAATGTCATATTGGCGTAGCATGTAAATTTTATTTCCATATATAAACATTATAACAATAATTTTGGTCTGTTAGATCAAATTAGGCGCTGGTAACTGGTATCATTATACATAATATACACACTAAACTAACATAACTAGCGCATGTAAACGCATATGTACTTGTTACTAGGCATATGCGTCTATATAAGGTACATACACAATTCGATACACTTCACATAGCAAGTGTGCGCATATATATTAGAGAAAGGTACACTGTTCGTCATATACTAGGTCATATTGATATACATAAATGTACAAGTTTAGACATCTATACACTTATATACATTCATATATAGATATACATAACTTATATACGTGTTTAAACCTTTTAAAGAACGCAAGCAATCAACAGTTTACAAACTGACTTGGTAACATTTCTCATAAACTACATCCAAACTATTTCACTAACATTTCTTGATAACTCAAATTGTATTTTAATCGATCGCGTGCCATTTGACTAACATTTGGAAAAGGTGTGGTTTTTGGAACGGCTTTAATTTTGGGGTGAGGCACTTTTCACTGAGATTGTTTTTGTTGTTGTATTGATTTTGATTTTGTTTTCATTTAAGTAGCACGTCATGAGTATTGCTTAAAACTGGGCAGTTTAAATGAAAGTTGATTATTTATAGTACACATATTGATTTTTTATAAAAGCGAGTTTTAAAGAGTTTATTTTTAATGTGTGTGTATTTATTTATTTATGTACAATGATAGTAGATAAAAACTAATAATTAACATAAAAGATAAATAGCACTGGCTACTCAGTCCTTCGGCTAACAAATGTATTTATAGAATGTTAATGTGTGTTATATTAGTTATAGGTTAGTAGACATTGATATAAAATATGTCAAAACTTAACTAATTCATAACAAATTTGTTATATCTTTGACAGAAGTGTGCGAATGTCCTCTAACTGATGATATAGATTGAGCTAGAGAAAGTATAAGAAATGCTCGAAGTGAAATCTGACCACAGCCAGGCCGTCACAAAGTATACAGATTGTCCTGTAGATAGAACCGGTTTAAACCAAACAAACTGCGACCTGGCTGTGACATACAGACGAGTTCTGGCTAGTTTAAGCGTTTCGGCTTGTTTAGCTCTTGAACGTTAACCTATGGCATAGAGTTCAGGATCTACCATTTATGAGGGAGAGTTGTTGCTAGCGAATCTGAATCTAGCAAGTAGTTTAATTGCAATGACACTTAGACGATGAACCCAATACCAGATTGAAACATCATTTCAGTCAGTGTTAGCCCTCAGGAATTACAGAAAAATATAAATTGTATAACCTAGCATAATAATTAATTACTTTTTGTAAACATTAATTTTTATTGTCCGAATTGGTTAATGTTCCACAACAATTAACATATTTGTGTATTTAACATGTCTGCGTTCCAGTCGTCAGGTAAATATCTCGTCCAGACGACTGGATTAGACTGGGAGTTTGTGAATATTCTGCTTAAACAGATTTCTGTTATCAAAACTTTGATTGAGTCAGTGTTACTTATCAGAAATTTCAAAAATGTACAAGTTAGTCAACCTAGCATAATAGTTAATAACTTTTTACTAAAAAGTATGTCAAAATAGGTTTCGAAAATCCTTAATCTGCTAAATTTGTAATTTCATTTATATTGGTCAACAGAATTTCGTTTTATAACTTTGGATGGTCCAAGTTGCTCTGACTATAAATTCTTTACTTAAAAGTAATTTTCTACTTTATAATTATATAAAGATATACATATATATATAATTTAATTCAAATGTCGGTTAGCTAGAGGAAAAATTCAGGTTTTGGCATACTATTTTTTGTTTTTGCTTATTTCATTTTGTAAATATTTTATGTTAATAGACTCAATTTATAAAACACTATTAATAATATTAATTTTTTCTTGCAGGTGCTGGCTGTTTTCTTGGCACGTCACTATCGTAATCAACATGACCCTTGCTATTTGCCTGCACGCGCCGTCTTTCCACACAACTATCAATATTGAGATGAGGTCACAACCTGAAGGAATCAAAGAGCAAATGCTTAAAACAAAAAGCAAAGGCAACTATCAAGCATGTTCCAGAATGTTTTTAGTCAAAGGGACAAAGGCTGATTTATTATTTTAACACAAGATTTTTCCTAACTTCATAGCATTAAATGATTAATTAGGAAAAGCAGAATGAATAGGGCTTTGGGGGTCGAAGGCAAGCTTATAAACAAGTGTGCTCAATTGCTAGTTTTAAATTATTTTTTATTATGCTAAATATTTTTAACTCGTGCTTTTATTGTACTTTATATGTTTAATTTAAATGAGATTATTATGCTTAATGAGATTATGTACATACGTCGTCGTCTATGTGTTCAATATGGTCTTAACTTTTAGTGCAATTATGTTCTAATTCTTTTAATGTATTTTATTTGTTTTATGCAACTCGCAACAATCATGCAAAACTCAGCGCAACTAACAAATGCTGTAACACAGAACATTTCGAACCTGATCTATAAGTAGAGCAAAGTGAATGTAATATCTAAAACTATATACATAACTTACATATATACAAAGCAATTGCATAAATTTAAACCAAGATTATAAATTTAAATGTTAGTTGTGTGTTAAACATTGAAATTAGCACTAAAAAAAATAGCGCAAAACAACTAATATTATCTACTGTAACTTAAATATAAACTTGAACAATTATATAAAAAGTTTAAATATTAAAATTCAAAACTGTATGTATGTAACTAACCTAAAAAAAATAACAAAACATACAATGCTTCCTTCAACTGCTTTTATTTTGTAATTTTTCCAAAATTTCGGCTTTTTAAACAATTTTGTTGCTTTTTCTGTAAACGCAGCTGCTGCCTTAACTGTAAAACTGAAATAAACTTTTGACGTTACTCAACACACAAAACTCACACACACACACAGCTTAATACATGCAACAAGTTCAAATAGTTCGTTTCTTATTTCCCTTCAATTTCCTTTTAAGTGACGATAAACCATTAGATAATATTCTCTGTATTCTGTGCTGTGATTGAAGTAAATATGATCTTTAAAACCGAATAAAAACACTTGAGTTTCATTCTATGGTATTTATTTTTTTTCGTCTTAATGATGGCATATTATTTATTACGCGTTGCTTGTCCATTAGTATTTCAGCTTTCCAAACGCTCCGTCTGGCGTATCCGTTTACGGCAGTTTGGGCGTGTTTGTGGGTGGAGCTCATAATAATTCTTAAATAACAGTCTAGAGATTTCCACTTGCTAACATGCAATCAAATTATGGTCTGCGTGCCGGAGATGTGCTTGCCCAGAAGGAAATGCTGTTATTTTCTAAGTGATTTAATTAAGAGACTTGCGGCCTTGAGCAAGTTCAGGACTGGTATGAAGCATTGACTCAAACAGAACTTTGGACGAAAAAAAATTTCAACTGACAATGAGCTAAAACTATTTTAAGAAAATAATAACAAATAGCGCTAAGTTACTTTTATACAAAACATAACCTTCAAAAAACCTATGAAACAAAAGTTTATCTTAAAAATCCGACACGCTGGAGTCCTTTTGGCCTCGGATTCGTATTCAGCAACCCCGAAAGCATATAAAAAACATCACCGCAGAGCTGGTTTCAAAAAAATTATATAGTGAGTTTTTCGAAGTTAGTGTAGAACCTAGAATCTTTGAGCCAATTCTGTTAGCGGAGTCGGATTCATCACGTCGAAATAAAATACATAAGAAAACATACGCATCGTCCTCTAGATAACACTTCTTTACGAGTATTTAAGTTTATTCCACCAAAATCTGTGAGAAAATGGACTCCATCTTAGTTGCCGATATTACTTCCCACGAAATATCAACGTAAGATCATTTTACTTATGCTTCAAAGCTATTTTTTTTAGCCTGAAAAATTGATCATATAGGGATTTCCAGAGTACTTTGTAAATCTGCTCTCAAATGGCAGATGTAAGTCAGTAAAATACAAATTGAGGAATTACACTAGTTTACAAATTTTAAAAAATTTTGGTATCCTCAACTTTTTTTAGTCATTTCCGTAGTAAAATGGCACGCTAAATCCGAAAATTAAGTCCAAAAGTTTTTTCATGGAACGGATTTCGAGATATTTAAAAAAAAAACACTTTTCCAAATTAAGAAAAAAGTGTGTCTACTTAAAAGTAAATATCTCTGGTTGTATTGAACTGAATTTGATTATTTTTTACCACCCTTTAGATAATTGAATTACCTATCAAATAAACTTGGAACATATTTCTGTCAAATTTACGGCTTGGACGCTTTATGCATTCATATGAAATTTTTCGTAATTTTTAGCAAAGTTTTGGAAAAAATTCTATTTCGAACGTAAATTAAAAATTTAAAAAAAATTTCTCATACAGTTTTTTTCATGGCTCGTAAAGTTTGATCGATTACGAAAAAAATGAGTGTTTGTTTATCAAAATCGGGGAGAAAATGTGGAAATAACAGGAATTTTTTTAAAAAGTGAAAAATGTATATTTGTTTAAAAACCAAAAGTTTTAGATGAATAATTCGTTTATTTTTCAAGATATCGTTACCATCTTTGGCATTCGAAAGTTTTTTTTAATTCCCGTTAATTCCATAATTTTTCTCCGATTTTCATAAAAAATCACTCAAAAAAAACTATTTAAAAATTTTTTAAAATTTTTAAATTTACTTTCGAAATAGAATTTTTGAAAAATTTTCTGAAAATTACCAAAAATTTCATATGAATGGATTAATAACGACCAAACCGTAAATTTGACAAAAATATATTCCAAGTATATTCGATAGGTAATTCAATTATCTACAGGTTGGCAAAAAAATAATCAAAATCAGTATAATACAACCAGAGATATTTGCTTTTAAGTAGACACACTTTTTGTTAATTTCGAAAAGTGTTTTTTTTTAAATATCTCGAAATCCGTTACATGAAAAAATTTTTGGACTTCATTTTCGGATTTAGCGTGCCATTTTATTACGGAAACAAGTGAAACATGTTGAGGATACATTTTGCTAAACTAGTGTTATTACATAGGTATTTGCGACATATTTTGCAAAAAATGTGTTGGAGGGAATGGCTGTGATAGGTGCATGTTCATTGAAAATATCAACGTTAGCTTCTTTACTAGGTTCACAAGATTCTACATAGTTTATTAGTTACGTAGTTTTTTTTTCTACTTTTGTAGGCATATTCAATGGAACAGCTTTACGGAGTAGCGTATTGATTTTTAAAAATGTCAACGCTAGCTTCTTTATAAAGCTCACAAGGGTCTGCACATACCACATTTGGGTGCTCTAACTTTTTATTGAAAATAATAATAGCTTTAGTAGCATTAAGTTAGATAACCAATTAAAAATTGGCCAACATTTTTATTATAAAAATGGAAAAATTTATATATTTCGCGTATTTTTTTTTATTAAAAATTGGTATTTAACTATTATTTTATGACTTATATTTTTTTGTCAAAAAATATGAGTTATTTTTACATTTTAATGAAAATTGTTTTAATTTCTATTTCAAATATTACACAGGTCTACAAATACCGGGGTCATGTCAGCTGTTGGAAAGCTAAGGGTAATTTCTAAAAAATTTTGCTGCGTAAAATCCGAGTCCGGGGTCAGAATTGGCCAATTACGTCAGGATACTGAGACATTTGAGGTTATGTACCCGAAAAACGTTGTTTTTTTTCCTACTTTTGAGGTTATGTGCAGGGTGCAAAAAATTTTTGTGATCTATCTCTCCAGTTACATCATTTACCTTTAATTTGAGTGTTCAAGAGATCAATTACTTTTTTTTTTTCGCAAAGTTATAGCTATTCGATGTTACTACCTTTTTCGGGTACAATTCTGACTCCGGATTTGGATTCTGCGCACCAAGTTAATTCGGAAATGACCCTTAGTTTTCCAACAACAAAACCATGTTGACCTGTGTTAATTATTATTTTAAAAATTATAAGAGTTGCGTTCCACGCTGCTTAGCAACATGAAATTATATTGCGCCAGATCCGTAAAAGTAATTGTAACACAATCCTTATGAGAATTTATTCCAATTCTTCTGTTAAATTTTAGCATCCCCCAAAAATTTAAAAAAGTCCTAACGAATGAATGGGAAGCTTTCTGATGTATGTCATAAAGAAATCCCTATTCCACCCATTTGAAAAAAAACACAGATAGTTGTTCCATAGAGCTTCTTAGCAGAAAGCAACAAAGAAGCATCAAAAAGATTAACGCACTCTGTTTATTTGACATCTTCCCAGGGGAGTATGGCCATCATCTTGTAAGCACATAACACACCCCAAATTTAAGTGCAGGTGTACTTACACTCAGAACTAGACAGTTTTCACTCAAATTAATTGAGTTACACTCAAAAGAACTGCAAGTTCAACGTACTCAATCAAGATTGTTGCTTGCTCTTGCTCCACATTTCTCAAATACCAGAGAGGTTGAGAGAAAGACTTTTTCTGCTCAGCAAAACAGAGGGAGACAGAGATAGAGAGAGAGATGAGCGCGCATAGAGCGCTGCTGCGGCTTGGTATGAGCGGAATTTTGGAGCATGAGCACAGCTGATGATTATTATATAACGGATACGCAGCGGTGGCGCTACACATTTCCTTTATTTGTGGAAAACAGGGAAGTGCGAAATGGGTGGCTTTTGGGGAGCAAAGGCGCCCCGAAATGGGGTGGGCATTTATATTGGATTCAACTTTTTAATTTTTGGTTTAAATACTCAGTTTATTAATAATTTCAACTTAATAATTGCATTTTCTTTTCTTGAAGATTTAAAAAATATTAAATATTTCGCGGGATTTTTTTTATTTTGGTAGCACTGCTTTTGGCTTTTATAAAGACTAGGTATATGACTTCTATTGCCTTTAATGTTTGTTTGGATATCGTTTGGTGCTTTCTAATTATTTTTTTTTTAATCAAGTACCCATGGATTAAAAATCCGTATGGTATAATTGCAAATAATTTATACTCAGACTGTTTGGGTAAGGTGTCATATAAAAATTCAACTTGAGCCCCCTCCGTATAAAAATCCTGCGCACGTTTGTTGTGGCATTTTCAAATGTGGGCGTGGTGGTTGCAACCTGCTGCTACTGCTGCCTGTCATTTGGTTTTATGTTTGTGTTTTTCTTCACTTGGTTGGTTTGGGTTTGAGTTCGAGGCTCGCGGCTTGGTCGGGGGTTTTCCGAGCTGGTCCACGCACTTAAAGCGATTTGTTTTGTTGGCTGTTCTCTATTCAAGTTTTTTTTTTTTTTTCTTATTGTGCTGCAACGGAAATGGTCAACAACATTCATACACATTCACACGGATACTCATATACATTGTAACACTTTTGTGGCAAAGACTTTTCTTTTGAAATGTTTTTGATATCTCATATAAATGTGCTTGACAGCGTTTCATTACATATTTTTGTACATTTATATTTATTTTTGTATTATATTTATATAAATGTATGAGTGTGTGTGTACATTCCGCTACTTTCAATGGTCTTTCTACTGCCACAAAAGTTCATACAGTGGTCGCTCATAACTCAGTCTAAAAACTACCTGAAATAAGTACCCAGCATTTTCAGAGATAAAAAACGAAACATTTGATGACCTTTTCATAATGGCATATAATATAAATATTAAGTGAGCAATTTGTATTTCAAGATTTTAATAAAAGATACAAGAATTGTAAATTATAAAGTATTAAATTAATTGGGGTGTTCACGAAGCTGTGCAGTATTGCACAGGTTTTATTCAAATCTTCGTGACGCCATGATTTATTGATAGAAATAAGTTGTAGTCGGGAGGGGCAATTTTTGAAAAATATAGCGGGTTGGATAAGACACCCCATTGAAGTGCCTACAAGGTATCCTTGACGGCTCTGGCGACATGTGGACGAGCCTTGTCCATGTTGAAAAATTACCTTGGCGTAATGCGTTTGTTCAATGATTGTTTTATTAGGTCTGAGCAGCTCACAGTAGGTCCCCTCCGAGCTGATTCCATTAGACATACAGCCTAAGCTTCGTTTTTGCCATTGGCGTCCCCACGTTTCTCTACGCCTTAGATTGTCGTAGCGGATCCACTTTAGGTACAGCGCATGTCAAGAACGGTGCTAAACGTACTTTGGCTTCAGCTTATAGGAAACCCGATGTCCTTGCTTTTTGAGTCGTTTAGAAATGGCTTGTTCACTCATAATGTGTCTGAATGTTGCAATTGAGATTACGCCATGGAACGATGCAGGGCTGACTTGCCAGAGTTGCCAAAGTCCCCGCCCTTCAAACGTCGAGTCCAGCATTTACAGGTTTTTATCGATGGAGTATGATCCTTGTATGCTTCACACAGCAATCGGAGTTCATCCGCTGCATTTTTTTTTAGATGAAAACAGGAGAGCAGTGCATCTCCCAAATTGCCTTTTTATGGCACAAAAGTCGCGACTTTTTCACATTTTTTTAGTGAAAATGATCTTGACCTAACTCTCATGGTTGTAACATGAACCTTGTATGCTTTACACAACAATTGGAGTCCTTCAGTTGCAGTTTTAGGTAAAAACAGGAAAGCAGCGCTTGCTGCAAATTGGGGTTTGTTAGCATAAAGGTGATCACGACTTTTTCTGATTCTGGTCTAACTATTATGGTTTTTAACATTCAGGTCCTGCTCTTTGGCATAAACATTTCACATTTTTTTAGAAAAAACTTATTACAACTCCGAAAATTGTCCTAACTACTCGTATTTGTTCTACTTCCTGAACGTCTACTGTATTATACACATGAGTATGCATATTTCTATGCACATCTTTAATAGCTCTCACATAAAGGCTAGATTCATCCATCCAGTCTGTAGCCCTTCAAATCATTGAATTTAATTGCCAGACGAACACCCAGCATGAGTCAGTATTTGTGATGCTGAGTGATGTGTGTTTATTTGCTTATCCTAAGGGTGCTCAAGCCGAATGCTTTCAACAGGAAAAATGCTTTAGGCATTGTTAACGCTGAGCTGAAGCAAAATAATTTTTGTCCCCACAAAAAAAAAACTTTGGACCAAAATGTTGGCAGTTGCTGTTTCCACTTACTGAATTATTAAAACAATAATAAAGTTGGTTTATGGAGGGCTTGGTATGCAGCTTGTCATTCCTGTGGAGACTTTTTTTGATATGCTTGAAAAGGAGCCAACGTTGCGTATGAGCGATGTGCGGCTACGTTTTGTCTTTAATGACGCATACAAGCTAAATATTTAAGTTGATTTGTATGGAAAAATGCGTTTATTGTTTTTCGGGAGGAACAAAAACAACAAAAACCACAAAAAACAAAAGCCACATAACATAATTACTTATGTTGAAATACATTTAACGAGCGACAAAGACCGAAACTTGGCACTTTTGTTGGCGACCATTAATTATATATGTGAGTGTGTGTATTTGTGTGGGCGTGTCTATGTAAACATATATCTATGTTGGTATGAGTATTTGTCTATATAACTTACATGTTCATGTTAACTTCGTCCGGCTAGTCGAGCGCGAAAAATCCATCAACTAAGAAACAAATAGCGATAACTTGCAACGAACGTGACCGATTTCGATATACTCTACAATCCATCTTCATATTGCAAGTGTTTAAATCGGCAAAGAAAATCGATTTTACAATACCGTCACGTAAAACTCTTTTTTCAATTTATCCCGCCGAAATTTGTTATCTTTAATGGATTACTCTTATTGATACAATTTTTACAATTTATAATAAAAAACTATTAAATACTTAAATTAAAATTACGATAAATTAAAAACGGCCTTCAACTTAAATTATTTTTGTTACTTTTTAATTAATACGTTTCTATTCAAAAGTATAACTTTTTCAAAATTTTTATCCAGAAGGCCTATTTCAGGGTTCTACTGATAAAAGAGAAGACCTCTTAAGGTAGAAAGAAAGAGAAAGTATTTTTTTTTTTTTTCATTTCTTCCTAAGCAAGAAAAATTTGAATTTTTTCGGAATTTTTTCCTCCTTTAAAACAAAAACTTTTTTTATGATGTAGTTCATCTTTTGACTAGGAAGGTTTCGAGGAAGTATATGATGCTTCAGTATAACCATACAGATATAAAGTTTATGTGGCAGTTGATAGACAATTGATAAGATTAAATATCGTGTTTGAAGTAAAGATCACATGATAAGATCAAATTAGACGATGTTATTTTATATGAATGATGCCATTTATACGGTTTTTATTTTATTTTTTTTTTTCAATGGAATTTGGAACCATGTATAAGGAATGATTTAAAATTGATAAGTAGTTTAATCAATTCGCCATTTGTCAGGAAAAACATTTTACTTTACCCCAGTAGGCAATCCTAAGCTGTCAATTAAAAAAAATAAAATTTTTGAAAGTTGTCTATATCAACGCCACATATGTTCAAAAAAAAAAAGAAATACAACAAAAAACCAGTGTTAAAATTTGTCAACATCCAAAGCAAAGTAATTTAAAAACAAAATTTATAGTATACAAATATTAAATTTTCATTTGCTAGTTAAGTTTTAAATTAGGTGCAATGCCAGATAAATATTTAAGAACAATGAATGCGAAGAAGAATCCTGCTAAGGCCACAAGCCGTCGTTGCAACCTATTTCCCTCATACACCTCTCTTTTAAGCTTCTACCAAATACTGGAAGAGAATTTCCATATCGAAGAGTCGCTAAAGCCGTTGAAGCAACTAACGCCGCAAAAGTTGCGGCTTCGATGCCCAGTGGATAAAAAGTGTAACGATGTTCTACCAGCAGAGAAGCATCTTAAAACCACGAGATCTCTTTTGAACCAGAAAGATATCGATGCTTTACGTTCAGGACTCCAAACAGGCTGCCCGGAAAATCTACGGCGGTCAGCGCATAAGATAACTAATGATGCCGTACCGGTAGAACACCAAATTTCTACTCAGAAGAATCTTAAAAGCACGAAATCTCTTTTGAACCAGAAAGATATCGATGCTTTACGTTCAGGACTGCAAAAAGGCTGCCAGGAAAATCTACGGCGGTCAGCGCATAAGATAACTAATGATGCCGTACCGGTAGAACACCAAATGCCTACTCAGATGAATCTTAAAAGCACGAAATCTCTTTTGAACCAGAAAGATATCGATGCTTTACGTTCAGGACTGCAAAAAGGCTGCCAGGAAAATCTACGGCGGTCAGCGCATAAGATGACTAATGATGCCGTACCGGTAGAACACCAAATGTCTACTCAGAAGAATCCTAAAAACACGAAGTCTTTTTCGGACAAGATAGATATCGATGCTTTACGTTCAGGTCTCCAAACAGGCTGCCTGGAAAATCTACGGCGGTCAGCGGATGCTCTACTGGTAGAACACCAAATGTCTAATCAGAAGAACCCTAAAAAAACGAAACATGAATACCAACGGATAAGATAAATAACAATGCTCTACCAGTAGAGCACCAAAAGTCAACTCAGAAGATCGCTTAAAATGCGAAACCACTCTCGAACAAAAATATATATGTGCTTTACCAGAAGACCCCAAGAAGGCTACCAGATATACGCAACGGATAAGATGAATAACCCTGCTCTACCAGTAGAATCATAAAAGTCTATTCAGAAGAATCCTAAAAACATGAAATCTCTCTCGGACAAGAAAGATATTAATGCTTTACCTGTAGGGCCCCAAGCAGGCTGCCAGAATTACCAGCGGTGCTTTAGGGATGAGATGAATAATGGTGTCCTACCAGTAGAATCCCAAAACTCTACTCAGAAGAATTCTAAAAGCACAAAATCTCTTCCTAAAAAGAAAGATATCGGCTTTTTACCTGAGAGATTACAAAAGTCTACTCAGAAGAATTTTAAAATACCAAAACCTTTTTCGGACATGAGTGATGTTGAATGCTTTACCAGTATGATAACAAGCGGGCTGTCAAGGAAAAATTTCACGTACGAACAACAAATTCCAAGACTTATTTAGTATAATTCCGGCCAGACGTCCATTTGTGGCACCATTTTGAGTCGAGCATAACTGAATTTTTCCGGAAAAACCAATACCAGTTTTCATTTAGTAATAATTTGCAATAAAAAATTAAATATTCAGGAATAGAATAAAAATCAAAAATGGAAATAGAAACGGCAAAATATGGTATATGTTGAGTAGAAGTAAGGAGGCTTCCAAGCAGAACTTTATTTTCTTTACGAAAATGCGCAATGATGCCAATTGTCTGGTAGAAACTTACGGTTTTGATAAAGTGGCAACTTTGTTTATTTAAGAGTGGCCCTATTTGCATTAAATTAGTGTTTTTGAAAATGCTTTGAAAACATGGAGTTAATTTTGAAACCGTAGTTAATTGTGGTACCCAAACCGTAGGAGAATTCTATGTCTATCACTTTTGTAAGTCAAGCTATGGACTTCGATTGTCATTTTGATTTTTCTTTGGTTAAATTAAGTGCTTAAATTTTCAAGATCAAAGCGTTCATGCAGACAGTCAGTCACGTCTTTATACCCTGTACCTATAGGTACAAAGGGTATACTAGGTTTGTGCAATGTATGTAACGGACAGAAGGAGGCGTGGCAGACCCCAAGTCCTTTATACCAAAATGCTTATCATAACCTCGGGTAGCGATTGAGCCATGTCCGTCCGTCCGTCCGTCCGTCCGTCCGTATGAACGCCTAGATCTCAGAGACTATAAGAGCTAGAGACACTAAACTTTACCAGCTGGTGCGCATATTTCCTAAGCAGATGAAGTTTGTTGAATCATGTCAATATCTTCCCCCGTTCCCCCGCAGTAGAGTTTTTAGCCACACCGCGGTTTTTAGCCACACCGTTAAGTATTTTCACCTGAAATTTAACAGAGCGATGCGTTGTAGCTACATGCATCTATGTGAACAAAATCGGACAAATACAACAGAAGTTATAGTCAAAAATGTGCAAATTTCACCACCCCTTGCCAATAAACTGCGTCAATATTTGACTCTACGCAATTATGGCTACAACTGATCTAGAATCACAATTTTTGGTAAGCTCATTCATGTGGCTCTAATGAACAAATCCACATCCAAATTTTATCGATGCGGTCCCCCCACCCCCCGCAATCCATTTACCGTGTTTTCTCCCACACCCCTCAACATACCAACTTGAAACTTACTCCGTATACTTTTAATAAATTCTTTGTTGTAACATTCGAGTTTCATCAAAATGGGTAAAAATTTAGGGAACTTATAGGTATAAATATAGATTTTCACCAAAAAAAAATAAATTCCAATTGGAAAGTTCTTAGATGGAATATGCAGGAAAAATTTTTTTGACACAAAAGGTACAGGGTATTCCACTGTCGGGCACCGCCTCGACTGTACCACATTTTTTTAAGTTTGGAACGCGCCCGTCCTTTCCGAAACAAGCGGTGGTTTTTTAATTTATCCCGCCCGTTTTCCTTTAAGGTGTAACTTTTCTGTGACGAGATTCTCGAGGTCTGACAGTAATTTCGGGACCCATATGTAATTTCGGATCATTAAAAAGACACTACTAAAATGAATGAATACTCTCCTATTGAGCTTATTCTACTGCTTTTCTTGCTCTTCGCGCTGTTTTACACATCATAGAAGTTTTCCTATTCCTCTTCTGATTTTTCTTTTGGTAAAATTTGGTGTATCCAGCTGTCAGAATTTCCGATATCTTACCGTTTATACAAATAGTCGTGCTTGGCTTTCATGCCCTTCCCTTTGGTTTATACGTGTTTCCTTGTCTCTGTTACATACACTTGGTGAAATTCAATATACCCGTTCTGTATATGTACATTATAATAAAAGCATATAAAAGAAAATAAAATGTTTAAGATATCGTTTAGCTTTTGTTGTCATGTTTGTCTTTCTTTCGTTCTTCACATTCTTTACTTCCAAATGCTTTTCCGGAACGTAATTTTTATTTATTACTTGTTCTGGCGCTGCCTGAAATTAAATACCTAATGCATAAACACAAACCAAGTCGGAAAATTTGAATGTCAATGTCAGATTAAAGTCAAACATATTATTGATTACAGTTAATTAAACGGCCAGCGAACCAAAACGTGTCACTAAGTGCCAGTTTTTTGTTATTGTTTTTGTTAGTGGCGGTAATCTAAAGCGATTTACACGCTAGGCCGAGCTAAGCCCAACAATTAGTTTTTTTTTTTATGAGTAATTCATGAAAAAATGAACGTGATTAGAAGAGAAGTATTTTAAATGTGCGTATAAGATTTGAAATATTTTTATTTTTGGTTCGTAAAAAAACATTAGTAGATTCATTGGAAAAAATCTTATCTGGGATAACTTGGCAGTGTTAAAAAAATATTTTTTTTACAGCTGTAGTAAGTACATTTCGGAAAAAATCGAAGCTTTTACTACGAGCATAATCTCGTACGTAAAAATATTTTTCGAAACTGTTTGGTTGTGTATTATAGATTTTAACAAAAAATTTATAAAAATTTACAAAATAAATAAAATATTAAAAAATATATTCAAATAAAAAAAAAATTCAAAAGAATCATTATATAAATATGTTTTGTAAATGAATAATTAAAATATTAGGGTAAGTAAATAAATATATAAATAAACAAATTTTATTTTACTGAAAATATAATTTTACTTAAAAAACTATTATGTTTAAAAATTAATCTTAATAAAAGCCTCCGAACAATTGTATTTTTTATTTGTTTAACACAAAAAAAAAAAAATCGTAAAATAATTGCGAAAATCTTTTTTTGCTTATGCTACATTAAGCATCAAAAATGTGTAAAAAAAAATATTTTTTTAGAAAAAAAAAAAAAATTTTAAAACAAGTTCTGTAGCCTAGCTTATGGTGAAATGATAAAAAAAAATCGTCACGTAACGAAATAAGAATATGGAAGTAGACTAAGGCACAAAAAAAAGTCGTAAAAAAAAATAATATTGTTTATTTGTTTAATACAAAAACAAATCGTAAATTTTTAAAAACATTAAAAACGTGTAAAAAAAATATTATTTGGTTATCAAAATTATTTAAGAACGAAGCTTTGTAGTAGAAATGATAGAAAATCGTCACAAACTTAAATAAGAATACGGAAATTGACTAGGGCTAATTGTGCTAAAAACAAAAAAAAATGTTGTAAAAAATATTATTTATTTGGTTAACACAAAACAAAATTTTCTAAAAAATTATGAAAAAAATATTTATTATACATAAGCTGATTTGTTAAAAGCATCAATAGCTTGTAAAAAAAACTATATTTGGTTAGAAAAAAAATTTTAGAGCGAGTTTTTGTAACCGAGCTTAGTGTGAAATAATTGAAAAATTAATTTTTATAAAAGCAAACTAAACTGTATTTTTTATTATTATTAATAAGTTGAAATTTTTTTATGTTGTATTTTTATATAATTTACTATTTACACACAATTTTAAAATAATATTTTTTTATAAATGTTTAAAAATATATATTTTTTTAAAATAATAAATAGAATGTACAATATTTGTTTAAAAAGAGCTTCGTTCCCTCCCTAGTTTTTAAAGAAAAGTTAAAGTGAAATGATAGAAAAATCGTCACATAACGAAGTGATGTTTGCTGTGTGTATGTCTGAGAATATCGAGAGCTTAAAAAAATTTAATTTTTTTTACTATTTTGTACATAATTATTTTTTTAACTGCTATTTTTATATAATATACATTATAATTAACTGTTTTGTATATATTTTTTTTTAATCGATGTTTTGTGAAATTTTGTTTAATGAAACATTTGTTTTTATGTAACATTTTTATACCCTGTACCTATAGGTACAAAGACCCCAAGTCCTTTATACCAAAATGCTTATCATAACCTCGGGTAGCGATTGAGCCATGTCCGTCCGTCCGTCCGTCCGTCCGTATGAACGCCTAGATCTCGGAGACTATAAGAGCTAGAGCCACGGAACTTTACCTGCTGGTGCGCATATTTCCTAAGCAGATGAAGTTTGTTGAATCATGTCAATATCTTTCCACGTTCCTCCGCAGTAGAGTTTCGCGGTTTTTAGCCACACCGTTTAATATTTTCATTTGAAATTTAACAAAGCGATGCGTTGTGGATACGTGCATCTATGTGTAAAAAATGAACAAAATCGGACAAATGCAACAGAAGTTATAGTCAAAAATGTGCAAATTTCACCTCCCCTTGCCTATAAACTGCGTCAATATTTGACTCTACGCAATTATGGCTACAAGTGACCTAGAATCACAATTTTTGGTAAGCTCATTCATGTGGCTCTAATGAACAAATCCACATCCAATTTTATCGATGCGGTCCCCCCACCCCCCGCAATCGATTTACCGTGTTTTCTCCCACACCCCTCAACATATCAACTTGAAACTTACCCAATATAATTAAAATAGCTTCTTTGACGTCACTTTCGATTTTCATCAAAATCGGTACAAATTTACGGAACTTATAGGTATAAATATCGTTTTGCACCAAAAAAAAAATAAATTCCAATTGGAAAGTTCTTAGATGGAATATGCAGGAAAAATTTTTTTTACACAAAAGGTACAGGGTATTCCACTGTCGGGCACCGCCTCAACTGTACCACATTTTTTTTTTTTATTTTGTATAAAATTTGTAATTTACATTTTGTGTATTTATAATTTTTGATAATTAAAAATTTCTCACAAAATAATGAATGAAGCGTTCTTTTTTTTATCCTACTGCGCGAAGCAAAAATAAGAGTTATACGTATGTGACTTGTTTGTACATACTATATGTTTGTCTGTTCCCCCATAACTACTAAACCACTTTTCATAATTTGACAAATAAGGTAGCGTTGAGAGTGTCCCGATCATCCCCTGGGTTTAGGTTATCCTTTTAACATCATTATAAATATGTATTAAATTTAAAAAAAAAAAAACAAAACAACAATTTCAGATAAGAATATTTTCTTGTTTTCTACATTTCAGAGCGTTATTTACCAGCATCCAGCTTTTATTTTTTTTTGTTATTTTTTTTTTAGTTTTTTTTAAATATAATTTATCATTATAATACAATTTTTTAAATATATTTATAAATTAATTTTCTTTAAAAATTTCTTAATGTATAGAAGACAATATTTTTACTTTTTTCACACATTTAAATTTTGTGAAATTATTATTTATAAAGAATAATTATAAATAATTTCAAAAAATGGGCAATAACATATTTTTCTAATCCAATCTAAAAAATATTAGTTACTAGTAGCTCACAAAAAAATTTAAAAAAATAGTACTTATCGAACAAAATTTTTAGTTGAAGAAACAAAATAACTGAACGATTATATTTGCACTAAAAAGCTTATAATACACTTTTGTAAATATTAAGTATTCTTTTTCTCAAATTTACTCAATTACTAAAAATAAAAAATAGTAAAAAAAAAAAATTAAAAAAAACATGCCACTAAAAAATATCTTATTATGACTATTGTGGTTGAAATAACAAACCCCTTCAAAAAAGTCTTGCGGTAGCTATGGCTTAATTATTTTATTATTTTGTAGCCTAGTGTAATTAATGTCAATCAAGCTCAAATAATTTTTACGTCTTTCTCAACGAACCATTCAGGCACTTAACATTTCCCATCGATTGGCGTTGCTATAATTTTATTTAAATTTCAACAAGCGACTTGTTGTTGTTATTCATACTCTTAACTTTACAGCAGTTTTGAGCTTAATATCATCACAATGAAAGTGATAACAATTTCTCTTAAATTCATTATTTTGGGTTCTGCCCCTTAATACTTTGTATGGAGTAGCGTTCGCTTTGAAATATTTTCAGCTCAAAATTAAATTATTAAAGTCATATTTTTTACATTGCTGAATTCATTAGCATCATTTCAAAACATTAAAAGCATAAAAAATCATTAAAATAAAGTATTGTCTTACGCCCACAATAACACTGCGTATGCTTAATGCACACTCGCTTGCTTATTCAAATTACGCATACGCCACGGCTGCCAAGACGCTGTATGCCAAAGTAAAATTGAAAGCTCTTCTAATTAAATTTGAAACACATTTGGGCTTTCAAATACTCATTAAAAATTAAAGGTAAACAGCATTAATGGCCTCAGTGTGTTGGCTGACTCTAATATTGTAGTAATATATACTTTGAGGCGGTGTTTGTCCCTATATGTGTGTTTATGTGTCAGCCATTAATTATGTACCCCTGTAGCCCCGTTGACCAGTACCCAAAAGCCGAGCAAAGACGAGCCGAGACAAAAGGAACCGAGCTACAATTGAGCCTTTGACGCGTTGCGCACTTTGCGCAGCAACCCAAAGCTGTTGCACGTTTTAATGCCACCCAAGAACACCCCTCCAACTACCCAAATACTCAACTCCCCTCTTATTCTAAACTGACTCAAATTTGAGTGAAAGTTCAAGCACATTTTAAATTAAAATTTAAATTATTTCATCTTTTAAGAAAATATTTGCAGCTCGGCTTTTATTTTATTTTTCCGAAATTTAAGCAATACGCTGACTCAGCTGGTGAATTTTTGTTAATACAAAAGCGGCTCATTGGGTTACCTTTCCATTACTTTTATCAGTTCTTTGAGCGGATTTTGTGTTTATATACACTGCAAGAAATAAGCTGAAAGTTTCACAAAAAAAAAATACAGAAAATGAAATTGAGCATTTTATAAATGAGATGACCGAACTAGTTGTCTGGATGAAATCTTCCGACTATTCTGATTTACAGATTTTTATTCACTTATTGCTAACCTAAATACTGGTGGACTGTTTTTGAGTTAAAATTTGGTTAAAAGCAATTTCCGGAAAACTGATGATTTACCTTTTTTTAATTTATCTTGAGGATTTCGTTCGTTTTATCAGTTCTATTTCTTTTCAAATATGTTTTAAACATTATCTATTGGTATTGTATTATCTTTCATAAAAGCCACATCATCTCGAAAACTTTGGACACAAAATTTTAATTCGACTACACTGGTCAAAAGTGTTTTTCCTTTAAATTTCTTTAAATGCCAGCGCAGTGAAAATAATATAATTCGGGATCTCAAAAAAAGTTTTTATTAAAAAATATTTTTAATCTTTTAAACAAACGTAAAAGGTACCAAGCTACAGTATTTCTGTGAATAGATTACTTTGTATGTAATTGGTTAACCCATTCCGGTTTCTTGATGAAAATTCTCTTTTTGCTATTTTTTTTTGAGATATGCATAGTTTTGATGGAAACTGCCGATCTAGTTATGGACCGAGCATTAAAATGTTAGTTAAATCAATTTCAAATAAAATAAATCTGTTACACTAGGTATGGCGCAAGGCGGGTTCCAATAAAATGGAACTTCTTGATGGCATTAACCGCTCTAGAAGATTATATTTCTAAGTAAGATTTCGCTTCGTACTTGAATATTTGAAGAATTTCTCCATACTTTTATTCCAAAGTGTTTAAATTTCTAAATATTTAATACAATTCAATTTTATTGGAGTCAAAACTTATTGTCCTTAAAAACCATATATGTGGTTAATAATTGATAGTGTTAATCTATAACATATAAGTATGTCTTATTTCTTTATTTGTATTCATAATGGAGGAAAAATGTCAAGAAACCTATTTAAACTTTTTATTAAAACTTCAAACTAACTTAAACTAGATCCACTATCAAGTTTATTTGTTGTTTTTTCTATTCTGTCCGGAACAAGGAAGTAACTTCGCATCCTGCTTTTCTTGCTCCCTCTGTCGGGCAATTTTTGAACTTGGCATCCATGCTATATTGAAATTGTTGTTTTTCTGTTAATTTTCGAAAAAAAAAAAAATTAATTCAAGGTCGCTTTTGTCAGAAAAATTAAGTTAAAATTATCTAAAGAAAAAAAAAGTAAAGTCAAAAAATTTTGAGGTGGTCGGTGGTTGGATGGCGAAGCGAACAGGGGCCGGCGATCTCAAGTATAAGAAATATATAAAAAATGAAAATATAGCAAGAAAATACTTTTGTTTTAAGTAAATTGACTCGAAATAGCAAAATATTTTATATTTATATTTAAAACCACTGTTGATAGAGGTATGCTACCTATATAAAATTTAGAGATTACAAAATGACTAATACTATATGTAGACATCTCAGCATTCAAAGCCCCCTCAATAAGTAACATACACAACTTTTCTCACAGTGTACACGTTTCATGTCAGCAAAAAGTCCAAAGCTATTGTTGTTTCTTCGTGGTCTGCTTGTTGAGCCAATTTTAAGCAGCGCTGCTACTGCGACGCAACGCAGCGCAGAACAGAGCAGCAACTTTTGCTCCTGCTCAGCATTGAATTCATTCAGTTCGTATTGGAAACTCGCGCAGTGTGGACACGTGTCTGCTGGTTGCTCCGTGTTAAGTTCGTTCGTGTGCGTAGCAGGTCAGACTGCAGATAAACAAAAAAAAAAAAAGTTAAGACAAAGAAAAAACGAGCCAAAAATTCTAATAGTTTTATTTTCGCGCGCGCTTTTCGAGCAGGTCGTAAAGATTTCAGCAATAAATTGGCTGTAAAAAAAAAGTAATAAGAAATTATTGCAGTTGTTATATACTTGCTGTATAAGGTTATCATAACTTTGGAAATTTTACGTAAGTGCTGTGTCAAAGTTTTGTAAATAACAGGTAACAGCTGCAAAAGTGTGCGTGTTATTGTACTCCGGCCATAGGGATCTTGTTATGGCTTTTATTTAAGCATAATTTATATGGTTATTTGTCGAGTCAATAAGTTAGGTAAAATCTTACTTGGTAGTGTTATATACAAGACAACAGAAAATCAATAGCTCAATTTTACTTTAACACAAGTTCTTGGGCACTCTGTTATCCTGTCGCGTGATACACACACACCGACAGACACTTACACACACACACACGTTGTGCTGCATATGTATTTTATATATTGTTTACCCTCTCGGCTGTATTTCCATTTTGAACTTGTATAAAATGTTCTTGGAATGATAATACAATACAAATTGAAAAAGTTCCTTCACATGACTGCCAACAAAATAAATAAGTAGTAGATTTCCATTTGGTTGATGGCTTTTATTGACATTTTTGGCATGGTTCGGCAAACGTTTTCAAGGCTGTCAAATGGAACAAAAGGAAAAATGCGCAAATCGTCTAAAGAGTTTTAATTGAGTTGAGTGAAAATTGTATGGCATATTTTTAGCGCACTTGATATAATGGCCTGACTGACCTTAGTTTTCGATAAAATTATGTAATTGCATAAAATATAGGTTAGGTTGTACCGGTTGACCCCTGGGGGGAGTCACACTTAGACTAGGTAGTCCTTAGTGGCGCATAAAATATAATTATGACACAAAAAATAGATGCATACCAATGGGTTGTATACGTAATATGAAACTACACAAATAATTCAATGTTTCATGCAACAATAATTCCTGAAATTGTTGTATTGCAATGTGTTTGAATGTTTCATATTACGCATACGCCCCAGTGGTATGCAATTAAATTGCGAAATTAATTGCTAACAATGTTATTACACCGTCTACCCAAAGTGTGCATCTTTGGCTATTATGGTGTAGGTGTTAGCCGCGGAATTCTTTACGTTACAGTTTCAGGGTAAAAAGAAAGAATGTCTTAGACTACACTGGCGGAAATTCTTTACGAATTTGTTGTATGCTTAAATATCTATAATTTAAGATTATTACTAGTTACTTAACAAAGACGGGATACTCCGTAAATCACAGCGAGGCTCATCTGGCCGTTCTTAACGTGCCGTCTGAAAATTTTTCTTGAAAGAAGAATGCGCTGATATCAGCTATTGGACTAAATGATTTCAAGGGCAGGACTACTGTAAACATACACTTTAATGAGTAATGATTGATCGCTCAAGTGAGCGACTTCTGCTTTTATTTAATTTTCTTCAGATCTTAATCCTAACTTACACAATAAATGCTATGGTAAACAGCATTGTATTTAAATGTATTCGCATGAACCATAATCATAAACAATCTGATTCATGTGCCGCCAGGGCCCATGCTTGTTGTCATTCGTGTGAGCCCAATATCTGCTGTCCGCAGACTCCCTTAAACAAACACAAACATCCGCCTCACGTGCGCCTGCAAGGGTTCCGATGTGACGTCTCATGTTCATGTGTAAACAACTACCTTTAGCTTAAGCTACTCATCCATTGTTAGAGTAGCATATCTTCTGCAGCTAAACTATAACTAGGCCAACTGGCCTATCGTTCAAATGACCACTTCGGCTCCGGTGATCCGGTTAGAATGGCCGGATAATATGGCCCCACAATCACATGATCTTGGCGGCCAAGATTGCATTTCGCGAAATTAATGACGCACCGAATTTTGATCGCAATAAGTTCATTGTAGCGGTTGCTGTGTGGCAAGTTGCACCGTGTTGTTGGAAGTAAATGTCTTCAGCATCAATATCATCAAATTCCGGGAACGATTTTTTTTTTGAGTAGCAACAAAACTCGAATTTTGATTGAAAATTTGGACAATTTCCAAACGTTCTGGCAACGTGAACTTGTTCATGGTCAAATGCCAAACCTTACTAAAAAAGAGCTGACATGAGATGTCAAAAATCCATCCACAAAGATAGCCGACATGAGCTATCATAATCCTATCATCCCTATTGGTAAACCCTTTAGCTTCAAGCTTTAAAATCGTGTTTAAGATAGAGTCTCTTGCAACAATGATCATCATGATCACTGCACTTAAGGGGAGGTTAATCGAGAAAATCGATTTTTTTTTTTTACAAAAAATGAGAGCTACATAAAAGGAAAGGATTTTTCGATGCGATAGATAATTATAGAAATAGAGCGTCTTGAACGCACCTAAGTTGCTCGCGCTGAGGGACGTTCTAAAAACTTTAAAAACGTTTTTCTCGGAACCATGTTTTTCATCCGCATTTCAAGCATAGCTCTTGATCTATTGTTCTGATTCCTTTTATTTGAACAATGTTTGAAAGGATATAATTTTTTGTATGCCTTGTACTAAGAATATAAGCACAAAAAAAGTGAAAAAAAACAAATTTTTTTTCGAAAGTCCACATTTCAGTTAATTTTTAGTCAAAACTCATTCTGATTTAGTATAAGGCATAGAGAATTTCATTATCTTCAATAAAAACAAAAAAACATTTTTCATTTCGGTTCACTACAAAAGACTGGAGAACTGAAATACGGGGACAACATTCTGCGGGTCGCTATTTTTCAGCCGCCATTTTTGAATTTCGACGAGAAAAAATTTCCAATTATTGTATAATAACAATCGCATTTAACAATCAAAACAGGAAGTTTGTATGTCTTTTTATCATGCCACAAATAATTCCCAAACTTTGCCTTATTTTCGGCCAAATTTGAAAAAACCTCCACTTAAATACTCAAATATAGAGCTAGGCAGCATAAAAATCTACATCTAATCGGCTAATAAATCAATTAATTCCATATCTTCATATTTGATATCAGTAACACAATTTCAAAATCTCTGCACATTTCCAAATCAATCTGATATTGTTGTCGAGTTAGTCGAACGTTTCAATTTCGTCCCCTTTGTAACAGTTGATCCTTTTAGGTTACGTTGGTTCATGACACTGCTTTGCCTTAAAGACTCAAATATGCAAGTTGAGTCATCTCCTGAAATAAAATGGAAATTTTTTGGAATTGTAATACATATGAGCGTTTATTGGAAGCGTTCCACCAAAAACATTGCGCAGAAATTGGTAAATTTTACTCTGCCAACAAGTTCACTATAGGTTAGTTTAGTGAGACTACTCTGTCGAGATCAACCGGAGACCTCTATGAAGTATAGAGAAAGGAATGGTAGGGGAAGAGAAATAGAAGTTTTGGGTAAGGGGAAAATGAAATAGCAAGTAGATGCCTTTAGTTCCACCTAATGGCAGTTCCCTTAATGTCAGATTTGCTAGACTGCTCAGGTCTTCAAAGATGGCATTTTTCCAGATACTGTTTGCGTATCCTAAGAATAGCAGGGCAGTCGCACAACAGTTGTTGGATGCTTTCTATCTCTTAGTGGGGAACATGCGTCCTGTCATCCAATAGGCCTGCTTTTGTGAAATGGCAGGAGTTCGAAAGTTCGCTTTGGATTATATCTAAGCACCTCTATATCAATAACCGCAAATTAGATATTGGTAACAAACATTGCGAAATCAGCCTAATATGGTTGATGGGACATCAAGACATTTCAGGCAACAACTTTACATATAGAGTATACAAGTCTGCCGATAGCTACTTGTGAGCCCAAAGTCAAAGATTTTTAAGGATGGAACGCCAAATTTGGCGGCACTGCGCAGCTCTGCTAACTAAAGTAAGAGAGAGCTCTCTGGATGACCTTTTGTACAGGAAGGCTAAAATGTTTATAAGGTTACTCGTTAGACAGCAAATGATAGATCTATCTACGGTTGTTGCCCTCTTGAACCAAAAGTCCAAACAAATGCGCATCAAATTAAGCCGAGTCACGGACTAAGCTAAACTGGCCCTGACGTAGTCAGATGGAATTTTTAATCACAAATCCCGTAATATAAAAAACAACCCTCTGACAATGACTTTGACCTTTTAAAGGTTCATAAACATATGGAACGGTTAAGGCATCAATGTAATACCCTTTTTGTTTTTGATTTAAAAATCTGCTTAAGCATGGAACAGCTGTTTGACAGCTGACAGCCCATTTTATATTTGCTATAAATATCGCCTGAACGCACGAACACGCTATAAACGAAACGTGTCGGATAAGCGCTGTAATTGGAAAGATATAAATAGTGTACAGAACACTCCCAAAGCTTACTTTTATGAAAATCCTATCATTTATGGCAAAAATAAATGGTTTATTAAACTATGCCTGATTGGACAACACTTAACTGGGATATAACAAAAGGGATTTGTAGGAAGTAGTAATCACGAGTAGTGCTGGCCATGAATTTCAAAAAGCTGCACTTACCTGCGGCAAAATTTAACCTTGAACTTTAGTTTGTCTCATTTTGAAAGACATTTTGAGCTATAGCCTTAAGTTTTGCCAGGACACGAGCGAGCGTGCTTAATCTAGCAAATCTTGTTAGCACAGGCAGCAAAAGTTGGTAGCACAATGATTAAGGATTGTTGATGACCGGACACTTGCTATACGCTTGAGCAAACAGGCCGCATATAAAATGGAGCAAAAATTAAGCAGAATGAAGCATGGAAAAGGTTTCAAGGACACGGCTCTTGGCCATTGTGGATGTCATACTGCTGGGGGCAAGCTGCCATTTTGCACAATTTGACAGTGCACACACAAATACACAAACATTCATTCATGCGACTGACATAAAGCAGAGCACGTGACGTAGTCCTGTCGTTGCTTTTTAATTAAAAGCTGTCAAATGCTTTGTGTACTGTACTTTGTTAGCCGCTGAAACTCATTACCTTTTATGCTTTATGCTTCTAAATGTATGTGTGCATGTGTCTGCACACGTATATGTGCGAGAGTGCTCCGCACTTTTGTGCCACCCTAAACCAGGCTTAGCACTTATCGCAACTCACTGACAACTTGCGGCCACTTTAGCGCCACTTTAGTGACACTTTAAGGCCAATTTACACTTAACTTTAATTAAATAAAAAAAAATATAAATAAAAAATTTCGTTTGATTTTTCTTTCATTTGCAGCTCAGGATGTCGCTGTTACCCAGTAATAGTCACTCGTTATCCGAGGAGGAACTCGATGAGTAAGTAGAATTTAAAAAAAAAAGACATAATAATAAGCTGTCACTTTATGTGAGATAAATAAAATCATTACTAAATTTGCTCGAAATTTTATAAAAGCTACCAATAAAACCAATTTTATTCAAAGAAACTGTTAACTGTATCTTTATAATTTAATAAATCATGATTTTAATTTTTAAAACCTCTCTACTAAAATCTTTAGTCAATATGCCATTCTGTGTCAACGTTCAAAAACGTTTGAGCTAAGGAGTTGCCACCTAGTTGTGGTAATAAATAATAACATTTCGGAGTATTTAATTTGGCATATGAAGCGATGTTTTTTTTTTATAATTTTACAATTTAAGTTGACTTAGTTATCAAAAGGAAGTATGACGAATTCAGTCAACAATTAAATAAATAAGCTATTGTTATTCTTTTTCATATAAGGTGGCAACGGACGCCATGTTAGTGAAAGATGTGAATGTCGATAGTTTAGCAGTTAGTGCATAATTAAATCAGTTGCGAAAAATGATGTAAAAGCAGTTTGATGAGTAAAAGGGCAAAACAGTGTTTTGGAGGAAGATTTAAAAATATAAAGAAAAACGCAAATTAAATATAAACATGCATTTTGCCATTCACAATGGTTCTGACAGCTGATGACAACTGATGGGTTGTCATTAAAACTCATAAATATTGAAATTTATTTAACAGAAATTGAAACCAAAAAGTGGCAAAATGTACTACAAGTTATCGACTGATCCAATAATAAATTAACGTTCCTAAATCGCTCTTAAAAATAATATAATTAAGCAAATGCCTAAATTAAAAAAAAATTTTGGAACAGCAGCAACTCTTCGCTGCCATGCTCGTAAAAGCGTAAACATTTGGAAAAATTGTCCATAAAATGAAATCTCTGAAAGTTTTTTGGCATCTACGGTTCTCACTGGAGATTTGCTTTCAATGCTTACCCAAAATCTCTAAAAATTTCTGTGCCGCCTCGGATAATAGCAATTAATAATTAATTAGTTCAGAGACAAGTTTCAGGCTGCGTGGCTTGGAGTTAATCAAAATTTTCTAGGGTGGGCAAGTCAACTTTAGCCTCAATCCTCCAGAAGCTCACTTTTTAGATTAAGACTATGTTTAGAAGAATTTTACAGATTGTATTTCCAAGATATTCTCGAAGTTTTTATATCGAGTTTTAAGCTCGAAAAGGAAATATTTTGCAACTTAAAGTTTGATTTTGGTGCTTCTGCGCTTTGGTATAATGCCTGATCAGGCAGAAATATCCTGTTAAGGCAGACAGTTCCTTCGGATATGATACTGAATCGCTGTCATATAATTTAATATATTCCTATTCATTTATTTGTAATGATAAAAAGCATGTAGGGGTCTTACATATTCCACCAGTCGCAGACTATATTAAGACGAATTTTCTGTAACCAATTCGTTCTTAACTAGTGTTAAAATTATGATTTTTATCTCCTAATCATAGTTCAATTAGATTAGATCAGTGGTCGGTACGGCCCTATTTCACGTATATAGTGCTAAGTGGCGACACGATGCCGCATTGCTGATGCCTGTGTCGACGCATCGTGACGTCACTGTGCCACTCTCACAAACGCAAGTCAACATGTGAGTGTTGAGGAGTGTGAGGATTTTCATAATTAGATGTTTCCCTTCAAATTTAATGATTTTTGCTCCACAAAATAGCTTTCGGGCCCTGGTTAATTACGATCCATTCCACGTCACTTTTTTGCACGGTCAACTGCCGAAGCTCCCATTTAGATCATCCGTTAATTGAGCAATTTTTTGGACTTAAGGCCTATACGCAGCATGAAATATTTCGCGCGGAATCGCAAAACTTAATACAAAAAAAAAAATCCCATTTGGGATAACCCATTTAGGATAGGACCATCCCAGATAATTAAATTTAGCTCTGTAATTGGACTAGCTAAGGAGCTCTAGAGCTAGTAGAGAGCACAATAGATCCCAAGGTTCGCAATGAAATTTTCCCCTTACAATTATTATTATTATAAGATCCTCCGCCCTATTTTGGGATTCGAATGGTACGTCAATAAGTTGACCTTGCTACGTGACTTCAATCTGAATACCGTAGAAGAGCAGGTCTCTTTTTTTCTCCTGCTGGTCTAATGATAGACTGATGGCACATCGTAAAGAAACTTGTCAAGACGATTCCCATAAGTTGACTGAAGAGTTGATGATTTAACAAACTCCTGCCAACCGTTTCTCGAATACTCAATGATTATTAAGAAAACCCTTTGCCGAATACTTAACAAAGTAGTAAATTATGTTCAAAGCAGCTTCTTGGCGCTTTTAAAAATCTACAACCAAACTAAAGAATAATAACAAAAATGATTTATAGGATAAATAAATATTCTCAAAACATGAAAAATTCACTAATTCAGATTCTTAAGTTGCAATTCTCAGCAGTCTTTAGAATGAGCTCTTTCAGATAAAGATTTTTATACGCCTTCAGGGTATGCGACGCGACAACCTACCTCATGGGCTGTCGCAACGAAAATATAAAATTATGAGCCCAGCAAGAGAGCGCAGCGGCAGGCTTACGCTACCTTATATTAGTATACCATGATACGCTTTAATTGCTTTAAGAGTGTATATGCCTCAACCCAAATAAAAATTCAAAATTTTCCGAATTGTCATTGCTAACAATACAAAGGAAAATTTAATTTAAAGAATCATTTAAAAGTTCGCTTAATAATTCACTCAAAAGACAAACTTTTCACGTGACGTCAATGAAATTAACTTCGCGGCCTTAACTTTGTTTTTTTTTTTTTTGTTTGTGTCTTTTTGTTAGGTTTGTTTGATTTGCCATTGAAAAGTTTTCTTTAACAAAAACAATAGGAAATATTCATAGCAGCTGCAGAAATTTTGCACTTTGAACTTTGCAACTAAAAGTGTAAACAAGTGCATAACAAAGGGCAACAAAACACGTTGCATTAACTTTTCTCCGTGTTGCCTACGTTGTCTACGTTTCTAATTAAAGTTTATTCTAACGTTAGCAATTTGAATGTAAATACCACTGGGAACTAGATATAAGCTAGGTGTCCTTACATGTCCTTGGCGAAACGCCGCAGCCTTTGAACATATGTATATGTCGAGTATATATTTGATTTTTTTTTTTTCTAAGTGCTGCGAAGTTTTCACAATAAGAAAAGAGTCGTGACAAACCGCTCTTAAATTTTGAATTTTTGCTCAATAACAGACAGTGAACATTCTGGAAAAATATTGATGGGTGGATAAAGGGGTGTGCGCAGACAAGAAAAAAGCGTCCAACAAAACGAAACGTCATATAAAATAAAAAAAAGGTAGCCAAACGTTTGAGCGCAAACTTTTTGAAATGTGGCGCGCAGAAAAAGTGTTGTACTTTTTTATTGGTAGAAAAATGTGCAATTTACGCTAGATGGCGCCAGCAGTTTGCACTAGATGGCACCAGCAGCAACAATAGCCTTCAGTCTTGTTTTCTTTTGTTTTTCTTTTCGTTCTTAAAGATGTTTAAAGCGCTTTCAAAACTTTTCAACAATTTGTTTTTAATAGAGTTTTAGCTTTTACGTAGGCTCAGATTCTGGAAACCAATTTCTATGAGAATAAAGACGTTTTATTTAAAAGTAACAATAGTAGTAATAATAGTAATAATGAAAAAATGTTGTATTCATTTAGACAAATGATTGCACATGTTCCACAAATATTCGGGGGCCTCGATACAAATTTTAATACATTAAAATTTAGATGCAGGCATACTTACCATCACATTGAGCCTGAGGCACATTTTTAACATCTTAAAGATCTTCCAAAGATCAGTGTATGTGATTGGTTACCGGGTCTGGTGACAACCGCCGGTATAAAAGGAAAGTCCGTAACTAACGAATATCCATACACAAGTGCTAGTAAAAACCTGACCTTTTTAACATTAAAAACGAAAGGGTCTTAGCGACGACATGATCCAGGATCGGAATGCCTGCAGACGAATGCTGAGATCGCATACCCACACCTCAGGAGGCGCATAAGCGAGTCCGAAAAAAAAGGTAAACAAGGGTTTGGGAGAAGAAAAAAAAGAAAGATTTTTCATGGCTTAAAACGTAGATTCAGTCCGGCTAAAAATTAAGACCCCCAATCTTCTTTGGCATATTAGCAAAATATCGAAGCATTTGTAAATTATGGCAATAAATATAAACTATAACAAAAATTGAGCGGAGATTTCATTTGAAGCTCTTAAAATAAATACTTGGTTCAGAGGTTTGCTTAAACTGATTTTTGAAACTATATTTTTATGGACACAGCAAAACTTGAGTCAAGGTCATAACAAAAAGGAACTAATATTAAGCTGATATTGGCTTAAATTAATTTTTAATTGTCATTGCCACTAATAGTAGTTTGGGCTTAATTAACCCAAACGCTAAGCAACCCAAAAGAGGCATATTTATGTACTTACTGCGTGGGACATACCTTCATAAATAAAGTACTTATCTTTTCACAAATCTAAGGATAATTAAAGCTTGTTGAATCATATACAAATATAATGTGCCAATAAACCACCATAAACAAAGTGTTAACTAACTAATTAAATTGCCCAAAAAAAGGGGTCCGCGCGATTATGAAAAGAATTCCATTTCAAACACTACCCACGAGATCTCTTTAATATGAAACCACAAAAATATGTCCCACTATGACGCAAGTGCCCAAAAGTATGCCACAAAATTTAATATGTCCCAAATTAAGTAAGTATATAACGAGTTCTGGCCTACATTCAAGCGCGTGGATCGTGGGTGCTTATCGCTAAAATTATATATAAACGGTGGGTGGGATACTCAAATATTACACATACGCACAGTAGCACAAGGGCAACCAAAGCAACAGTCAATGTCACCAGTTTGTAAATAACGAATATGTTCAGATTCAAACACGCACAAACACATTATCGATTGCCATATGCTAGGCTGGTCATTTGCATATGGCTGTAGATATATGTATATATTAGAAAAGTATATATATAGTATATATATAGGCCATATTAGGTGACTCAGCAGCTCTTTTAATGTTTGCCGCTCTGATGTTTGCTTTGAGTCGTAGTTGGAGTCAAAGCTCCCTTGTTGATATATGGCGCCAACTAAAATTCTTTTACAAATTTGCACCAGTCATGCGTGAATAATGCAATTTAAACGACATTGCGCTTAGGGGCAAGTGGCCAATGCCAGGGGATGGGTTTGGCAGTGGCGTAGCTAAAGGGGGCTTCTATGAAAATTATGAAAGAAGTTTTAAAAAAAAGGTTGCACGTTTAGAAACCGAACAGGAACGTAATGGAAAGAAATTAATAACCTTAGTAGAAATCTGTTTGTCAAATCAGTTTTATTTGATAGTTCTTGAAAGCAAACAGCCTCTCATAAATTAAGCATTACTTTTTGCACAAGAAATCCAACCAAAAAATGGCTTCATAAATACTATTGGAAATACTGTACCATCAATTTGAATGTCTAAGAAGTGGTGTACTAAGCTCGGCTGTGAACCTACCAGCGATCAAAAGGCCACCCAAAAGATACTAGATGATCGGTAATGAAGTGCTTGAGGTGGCTCAACAGAACTTGAAGAAAAGAGATTTGGGCCAAAAAGAGCTATTACTAAAGCAAACGACCATTTTGAGTATAATCTGGAAACCAGTTATTTGAAAGTTCGATTAAATTTATCGAGCTAAAAAGAGACTATTATGAGAAACGAAACAATTATTTGCGGAAAAAAAAGATCCAGTGTTCGAAAGTCACTGTAAGAAGTAGCCCTCAAATTATTTATTTAATTTTGATCGAAGTCTTTTTTCTTTTTTTGACTAGTTTACTTGGAAAATTTTTATATTAATAGTTCGATTCCTTTGCAGTTCCTATTTTTATAACTAAATCTGACCACTTTTTTTTTTTATTTATAATTTAATTAAAGAGCTTTCTTATGGCTTTGATGATATAGTGGGCTTCTTCTTCGGTATTTTCCATCACTCTCTGGGGCGCTATTTGTTAGCCTCTGTTTCACCTTCCAAGTTGATATTAAGGTATGCCAAAGTCCCTGTTTATCGATGCTCGCTTTATGTGTACTCAAGAATAGAAGTCTGGCAGCCCATTGTTAATCTGTATTTCGAATTTAATTTAAGCCAATCATAGTAGTTTTGAATTTTTATACCTTGTACAAAAAGTATAGCAGTGAATTGGAGTCCCCACAAAGTTAACTCCAATATGGCCAAAAGGAAATTCATCTAGACTTGTCCATGCGTTTGTTCATCGGTCTGTCTGAACGCCTAAATCTCGTCGCATATCAGAGCTAGGACAACCAAAGTTGACATTTCGAATCCTTATGTGACCAGCCAGAGCAAGTTTTTTTTTTCTTCCGCCACGCCTCTTTCCACTCCCAAATATTTTGAAAGCGCTAATTTGCTACAAGTTATAGCTTTTCGCATAAGTAAAATGTGGGAAATAAAAAATATTTTAATAAAAATTCAGTATCAAGCATATCGGATTATAAAAAGCGGAGATATTCACAAGTAGGTATAATATTTTGAAGGCGAGAGTTCGAATCACCTGAAAAGGATAGCTCAATTGGCTGAGTGCCGGCTTCAAAACTTAAAGTCTGGAGCAAAGGTTCGATTCCCAGTCGAGGCATTTTTTTATAAAAATTATTTTTTATGCGTTGGTACAGGGTTTCAAAGTTCGCCTTTTTTTTTAATTCTCTCTCGCGTGGGTTTATCAGGCTTAAAAAATGCTGTAAATGAATAATAATAGTAGCAAGTTTTTTTTTTTGAGTACAGAAAATTACGAGTTATTTAACAATTTTCTTTCCAATAGCCTATTATATTGTAATTTAAAAAGAGAATTGAACTTGCTGTAACAAAATTAGCCAAATTCCTGCAAATTCTAATTAGGATGTATACGCTATAACTTTAAATGGAATAATCAATAAAATTCTGAAAACTAATTCTAAAAAAGTTGTTGCATTTAACTTTTCAATATTGAACCTACGTCAAGACACAAAATGAAACTCAATGTACCCCCATCTCAAGTAGCTATCTACGTCACAGTTGTATGTGTTTGTATATGTGGGTGTGTGCGTGTGTGGTTTAAGCCTTGTTCGCATAATTTACTCTGACAGAACATTTGCCAAAGCATTTAAAAGCAATTGTTGCAAGTCGCTGAATCGTCCTTGTTGGAAGATGCTGACTTTTAAATATGAATAATGATTTACATTTTGCTTTAACCCTTTTTATTTTTGTAATTGTGTCACATCTTGGCACTGGCTCCAAGCCTTGAAGCGGCTTTGTCTTTGACCATGTTTTTAATTAGAGGCAAGATAAGAAACAGAAGGGTTTATAAGAGTAATTGTTAGCTCCCTTTGCGGAAGATTTGTAGTTAACTTTTCTCTTTACAAAGTTGGATTCTTAAGCAAGAAAAAGTTAATTTGGTATGCAGGGTATAACAAATTGTGTTAATTTTCTACTAAAATGCTTTAATCAACGTACTTTTAAATTTTGTCAAACTTTTTATGTGCAACCTAAGATTTGTTTCTTTATTTAAAATTGGGTTTTGTAATATTGTCTCCCCCCTTTCCACCATTTTCCTTTTACTATTACTCATCCAATATCTTTTTGTATTAAGCATCAGATATCAATATCGCTAGAGGAAACAAAATTTGTTCCAGAAACTTCTATGCTTTTTTTTCTTCCTATAACACCGTCAGTAACTAAGCTTTCACACTTTTTAGCTATCTTAAGTTTTTAGTCCCATACAAAACATAACATTTTTAGTAAAAAAAAAATACAAAAAAGCAATGCCTAAAACAATTCTATCTTATTATTCCAAAAGGATTAAAAATCCAGTTGATTAACCACTTTAAAGATCTCAACTAATTATCACAGATTCTGCCAAACTTCTTAATTAAGATACCACTTAACTCATTTTTACTACATAACACCTAAAATTGCAAATTCTCAGCTAACTTAATAGATTCATACAAACTATGACCTTAAATACCTCTCAACCTATTTATTTTTTATATCATAAACTTGTTATATGGCGACATACTAGAAAATAATGCCGTTAACAGGCCACATAACCCATTTAAGGGCGTACTTGACTGCACTGCTTGGGAGCAGTAACAGCTGCAGCTGGCACGTATGTGACGTCATTGAGCAACTGCTGCAAGAGAGGTTGCCATACAAACGTGACATACTTACAAATATGCATACGTGTACATAAGTTTATGGTCATATACTTAAGTTGACATACTCATAAGCCGCTTTATTTCCATTCAGAGACAGAAACTGTCCCTATTTTGTGTACTTGACATGTTTACCAGCTTTTGTCCATTTTTAAAATGTCACAAAATATTTAAAATACAATGAATTATCTTATATCTTTTGAGTAATGATTTATGGATTCTTATTGGAATTAAAAATACTGCCAGACCAGACCAGTTGCAAGTGAAGCTCAAAAGGGTGAATCCATTATTCATATCAATATCGATAGGTTTAGTATTTATGGTCAAAACATAAATAAACTACGGTCACACCAAAGCTAACAAGCTTTAGCTTAAAATCCTTATGGTCTACGAATTTTGCTTTGACTTATAAGAACCACGGGCGGCAAATCTATTAGTTAGCTTTGAGTAGGTTTAGGATTCAGTCTTAAAGCTTATTAAAATGTTTAAATTGTTTCCGCAACAGGCAATAAAAATATAATTTGTTGGAATATTTTTTCCTGACGTCACATAGTGTTGGATAAATTTGTTTACCTTAATTAATGCTGTTTTTTGGTTGAAGCCCAAATGCACGTTTAAGACTATAATTTTAATTCTTATTTTTTAGATTATTTTGGGGCATTGGATTCGAAAAAATCACCGTTTATCTGAATTGTTGATGAGTTTTGGGCTACCCTGAAACCATTTATCCCAAAAAAATAATTATTTGCATCAAATTTTGAAGCTTTCTTCGTCGGGGAGATTGGGTGATATTTTGTAAAACTGTCAGCGTTTAGTGGAATATTAATGCAATTTATAAGGAACGAGGTCAAATATGTAAACCTCTTTGTCTGCCTAAGCCTACACCTCTGGGAATTTTGCTGCGACCTTAACAATTTGTGGGTATAACAACGACGAAGACGTTAGTACTAAAGTACTAGAGAAATATACATTTTTTTTCTCCGAAAATGGTTAAGGCGTTTTTAATTTTTAACCATGTCACTATGACTGTATATTTTAAAGTTAATGCAGCAACTATGAACAATGCAAATTAATTAGTTAATCTCAGGTGTAAACGCAAAAGTTATTTACTTAAGGACTATACGCAGTTCGAAATATTTCGCACGGAATGACAAAACTTCCCATTTGGAATTTTTTTTTATATGAAGTTTTGTCATTCCGTGTGAAATATTTCGAACTGCGTATAGGCCTTTAGCTGAGAACTTGACCCTTTTTTTGACTAAGTATGGCCACACTAATGCGGCCAAAAATTTTTTTGGTTTCATTTAAAATTTATATAAAAACCCGTATCTTCAAAGTTTGTGTTTGAACTAATTGGCCAATGTCCTTGATTTAGGTTTCATTTGATAGATCATGTTATTGCCAACAATTTTGATTCAGGGAACATGTATTTACGGTCGATAGCAACAAAGTTATCTCGGTTTTAGGCTTACAATAGAGACCAAAAAATGCCTTAAAGTTTCAGCAACTAAGTATATTTTCAATTAAACCTGAATTTTAGACTTTGTTTACGGTACTATAAGTTTATGTTCAGCACATAAATAGTTATGCTCACATTAATGTTAGCTGGTCACACTAAAATTTAAACCTTCCCTATAAATGTTTCTCTATTTCTCTCTCCACTGCTCTTACTCTCTTTAAGTGTGTGCACACTGTCGTTGAGCAATGACAGAGTTGATTTTTGTTATCATTGTCATTTGTAGTTTTGCATCTTTGCACTCAAACAAGTAAACATAAAATACATTGTGAAAGAAGTGAAGGCCAGAGAAGGAGGGCGACGTCTGCGTCAGTTTACTGACTAGTTGCAAAGTAATTGTGACGCTCTTAAGTGAATGTAATACCTTAAAGATCCACGACCCAAAGTCAGTGTCAATGTAGCAAACAAAGGGCTCAGACAAACGCTGATGCTTTTTGATGGGAATGTAACTCTGGTCAAGTGTTAGATACATGCACTTAAAGTGCTTTCAACTCAAGTGAATTGAGTGCAAACAATTGTCGTAGTTTTCGTTTAGACATTGCTTCAGTGTTTGCCCACATTTTTATGGCAGTAGTTTTCACTTGTTGGCCAAATTTCACCTGAATAAGCGACCATAAAAGAAATGTGGCTCATAATAATGTTAATGAGCCAATAAACAAATATGTACTGCTATAATTGCCTTATATCTACAATAGCATCAAATTCTATAGATGAGTGATATACTATTTTAGTGATTAAATCAAATACCACCCCACCGCAATCCGCCTAAACCAATTAGCCAGGTGTTTTTGGATTTCACAAACGCTGGTTACGTCGTATTGAAGTCACGTAGCCAAAACCTCATTCCTCATGAGCCAAAAAAACGATACAAGTGATGACTAAGCTAAATGCAGCTATAGCTTTGACGACCTCTCTCTCTCTTTCTCTATCTCTTTGGGGGCTCTCTGTCATTTCTAGCAGACATACCACAGTCGAGCCCCCTTTTTGTGTTTTGGTTAACAGCTTGTTGTTTTTGCTTTGCTTTTGATGACGTTTATCCGTTCGTGCTTATGTTTTTTTTATCTCTACAGAGACTAGCATAAACATAAACTCTGTTAATTTATGAGCAACTGAAGAAGCTGACGATGTTTAAAGAGCTTTAACGAAATTCCCTGAATTTCAAAATAAACAGATGCAGCTTTCCATACTGACTAAGCGATTAAACGATTGCCATTGTTATATCCTGCTGTCATGCGATGTAGGGTATTATAGGCTTGTGGCAATGTTGTATGTAACTGGAAAGGCATGACATATGTTTTTTTATATCAAAATGATCACCATCGACTCAAGTATCGACGGATACTATACTACTTTACGTAGCTTTTAACAGTTTCTAAGATATATCATTATTAATAAAATATAATATGAGAATTTTGCAGGAGACACTTTCACTTTAAAAGTCCTCTGGTTTAAAGTCTTATGGCAATCTACTAACATTATCCAGTTGGATGAAAGCTTGAAAAGATATAGTCGAAAATCTCATTAATATTTAGATCCGTCTCCTAAGAAACATAACAATACTTCACTTTCTATAAATACATTAACTTATAAGCCAAAGATAAAAAAATTTGTATGTGTTCTAATGTGAGCCTAACAAACATTGACGCGTTGTGTAATGTGAGCCTCTTAAACAACGTAACAAATCCTTAAATAAATTTCAATTTCCCCTATCTACGCAAAACATTTCCCTCGAACAGCCTGAAGGCCTACGTTGCTCTGGCTACAAACCTTTTATAAATTTTTATAAATAATAGTAAAAGTAAAATTTCCCTTGAATACGCCTTCCATCCTCAATGCACTTGGTGCAGATAATACATTTTTTTTGGTAGTACTGAGCGTAGGGCATCCCACTGTCGCCAATACCACTTCGATTGATTTTAATATTCTAAGCAACTCTGATGTAGAGGTCCGACTAAACAGGGTGTTCAAAGCTGAGTTTCAGACACGAACCTTTGTAGTTCCGAAACTGAAGGGCAGCAAGGGGGAGAGTTCAGTTGGAGTCGGACTCAACAGAGGGTATTGAGATTTTTTCTCTGTTTGCAATGAATATTGTGCAATAAAACTTATACAAAAATTAAGAAATATTTTTTTATTTTTAAGAATATGGCTGGGGCGAAAATAATTGAATAAGTGTAAAGAAGTGAATCACTTTTTAAATAGATGGTACCTGCCAATCGGCCTTGCTCCGGAAAACGAATCCGAATATTTTAACCACTTTGTTACAAGAGCAATTAAAACAAATGGGGAGATATGAACAGATATCGACAGCAAAAATTCGGATTTGGGAGCCACAAAAAGAAAACGTACAAAATTTATTCGTTTTGGCCGAATAATCATCACGTAGGTAAATTTTTTTTTGCCAAATGGCGATTATTTGTTTATCGATTAGTTATTGTTATATAGATTTTGTGAATGTTCAATGCGAATATTGAACAAAAAAACTTTTATCGCATTAAAACTTACAAAAAAAAAAAAAAATTAAGAAATTTTTGTATTATTAAATACTTTGATGAATATGTTTTGGCGAAAATAATGAAATGATTATAACGAATTGAATCACTGTTTAAATGGATGGTCAATACTTTTTTTTTTTTTTAAAAAATACTGATTTTTTCGATTTCCGATATTAAATTTGAAGATATAAATATAACGAAAAAGAATAAATTTAGTTGTAGTTTTTTTATTGACAAATATAACTTTAATAAAAAAAGCAGTTTAGACCATCCCAAAGATTTTTATCCGTGAAGCGAGCAGCACAAGAAAATTATGAGACTTGTAAATTATAATATAAATATTAATATTGAAAAAGTTAGTTTTTAAGTATTATATAAAAAGTAAAATAAAAGATTTTTCCAACGAGATTAATGCAAGATGCGATGTTAAGAAATTTTATTTTGTTATAAAATTTGGCATCAATATTTATAGCTAAATATCCAATAATAGCATTAGAATTTCTTAGCCAATCAAAGTTTTTTTGTGAATGAATAAAATTAAATTATAATCATTCATAAGATTTATTTTTTTTTTAACAAATCACACAAATTAAATTATATTTTTTAATATTATTTAGAGTTCTTCTTTTGAATTAAAACTAAAAAGAATCATTTTCATTCACATTCCCCACCACTCCATTTGCCTTGCCTTTGCTGCTGTTATCATAAACAAATTTTTGATATACCATTCTAAAAAAAAAAACCAAACTTGTTTGAAAAATATCAAAGGTAAGCACAGACATTTTGCCGCCCAATTAAAAATTCAACAAAACAGATATAAAATTTATTTAAAAATATAATCCATTAAAAAATTCTATGCATGCATTATTAAGCAAACTAATGAGTGACTTACGCAAACGTTGTTGCTCAAGAAGTAAGCCGGTTACCCTTTACCTACATATGCATATGTATGCACGAGGTGTGTTTAAAAGGTAACAGGCATTGTTGAATTTTTCGATCTCTTTAGCCACGCGATATTTTAGTGGTAGTGTTGGTCAACATTAAATTAAATGTACCTTACCTAACCTAACCTTATTTATTTCGACCATAATATAAAACTTGAACTGAAATTGATAATTATTAAATTAATGAAAACCGTGAAATTCTAACATGAAAAATCGCTTTATAAGCGTTTTCAAATTCCCCGAAAATGTTTTACCAAAATTTAAAATTGTTCAATTTCCAACAAAAGCAGCTGCATAAGGCAACAAAAAAAAACACTTCACACTTCACTTTACAAATTCGCATTAATATTTGTACACACCTCGTCTATATTGATAAAAAGAATTTGCATTTAAACGGTTGCAACACCCTGTATGCAAATATAGAGCTGTTGTATAAGCATTGCACACTCTTTAGATTATGAGATTATGCAAAAATGTTGTGCTATAATCAAGTTTCAACTAGATTAAATTGCACCTATTGTTGGGTTCTCAAAGAAAGCGACAAAACTGATAGTAGGCAAAGGTCATTAACAGAGCTACGTCAGGTTTCAAACATATGATTTAAATATTTAATGTATATTTTATGTATATTTTTTACATACAGTTTAATACTACTGGAAAATTATAGTGCGTAGTGGCTTGGCATTTGAACTTCCGTTCTGATATCAAAAAATGTTAGCTAACAGCAAAAACTAGCGTTAACAGCAACTAACAGAGGCTGTTAACAGTGACTGCAAGGTTAGCATTAAAAAAAGCATGGTGGAATAATATTAGATGGTGTCGTCCGTAAAAGCTGAACCTTATTGTATGTAGCGTGGGAGTGAGAGGTCAAAAGCTTTTATTGTTAGGAAAGCATTGCTTTGTGAATGTTAATGAGATGGATATATTTTTGTTGACGTTTCTAAATAAATAAGTTTTATAGTTAATAATTCTTTTTATTATAATAATAATAGCAAACTTTGCACCGACGATAAGGGCCGCAAACGAGAGAGTGAGCGTTCGGACGACATCATCTTATAATTACACCATGCATTAAATAAGCGTAAGAGAGAGACACCTTCTCTTTTTTATGGTAATAGCTTTGAAAGATATCTATTATACAAACTGTTTTATTTTTGGTTTAATTTTCAGTTTTTCGGGAATGAAAAAAAGCCTCATTATATAGATAAGAATAAGCTATTTTAAAATAAAATAAAATAAAATAAAATACTTAATTGAATATTTACGATTTTTTTTATATTTCATTAACTTTTGACACGATGCTCCACTGTTTATTTTGTAAGTCCAAGATGATATTGGTCAATAAACATTTCTTTTCGCATCGTTATCACCACTCCAGTGAATATTGAGCCAATGCAAAGTTTTCCCCAAATTTAAATTTAATTTTCATCTCAATTTGTGGACAAGCCATAATATTTATTTATTTATTTACAATGTAGATGATCAAATGAAAGTTGAAATTTTGAGTTTTCATTGATTTACTTTATCACGTAATAATAGGCCGAAAAAAATAAAACGAAAAATTTTAGTCGAATTCGTTTTTGAGTGCTCCCAAATCCGAATTTTTTACTGGAAATTATCCTCGACTATGCTGTTCCTATTAGAAGTGAAATATCTTTATAAAAGACATGCACATTTTTTTATGCAAGACATGGACCATCTAAAAATTCGGTTGGATATGCGCATGCTATTTTTTGGGTTCATTCAGAAAAAACAGAATCAAAAAATATTTATCAATAATTGTTTAACTTGAAATTGGCATAAATTTCGACTCAAACAGAGAGAGCACAGGAGAGCGAGATTCATACATCTTTAAACATTGCCTCATAATATATAGATATGAAGCACGAGCTATTTTAGCGATTTAGATTATATGACGACTTCTGAGGTCACATGGGTGGAGACGTTTTGGGCGTCTTCGCGGTCTATGACCGGTAAAAATAGAATCCCAGAATGCTTAAAAAATTATTTCAGTTTTAAATGCGTTAACTTTTTAACCTATTTTGCCAGCTCGTTTTAATTCCTCTTCCAACAAAACACTCGGTTTCAAACCACATAAAAAATTTGTTTTGGTTAAATTGGGAGCACCAAAAAATATTTAAAATCAAAAATCCAAAACCCAGAAAATATTGGATCTTCCAATGGATAGTCCGATATTGGATTCTCTGATTTGCGCTTGAATGACAATCAATTGAATTATATACCTACAGTTCACCATTAAATTTTTTTTGCATATATGTTTATATTATTCAAATGATGTCGTTACTAAAAGTAATTATCGAAATCTGTCAATTCGTTCTTCATAAATAAAAGAAAAAACAAACATTTTCTTATACTTTATTTCGTTAATTTTCGCAATGTTGTTCTGTTATTCGCTGCGCAGGAAATTCCAAAAAATCTCGATTTTTAAGGCGACTGTATTTTATTTAAATAAATTATGTTATGCAATTTTGTTTTGAACACTAGATTGCTAATAAAAATTGTAGTGGAAAATGATGCAGTTTTTATTAACTTGCAACTTGATAACTTGACCGCTTGAAAAAAAATACCTAAACGGTTCAATTTTGTTCACAATGTATTCTATTAATAAAAGAATAATTAATTTGTATTTACTTTTTCCATAAAACCTATGATAAAAACGAACACACAAACCACTTAAGCGCTAAATGCAAAATCAAATCAAATTTTATTCATGTGACGTCACAAGTAGCGCTGACTTTGCGTGAACATCTCGATAACAGAGCGATAACAGCCATCAGCTGGCGCGGTTTGTGCGCAGCGACTGTTACTGCAAAATGTGTTTGCCGCTTGCCGCTGTCTGTTATTTTTATTTTTATCTGTATTAGTGGGCTCGCCTGTTTCTGGGTCTATAAGAGGCAGAGATGGCTAGCAAATTTTTTTAGTTGCCCGTGAAACGTTGAGGCGTACAATACGTTCAGTTTTTTTTTTCGTGCGTGTGTTTACTTATTTTAGTATATCTACTATTATATGGTATAGTAACATAGCTGGCTGTGTTTTGTTGACGCAAAAGTTTTTGGCAAAGGACATTAATGCTGACATCATGCCGCCCACTATAACCGAAAGTCCAAAACATGAGTTCAAGGCTCATTATGATCACGCACATACAACATCAGTGCAGGATGAAGCTGACGAATCCGCCGATGCCCATGTGTTCAAAATTACGCGGTAAGCCAAGTTCAAAAGGTGCATTGAACTGCAGTAAGCCGGTATTACGTATAGGGGTATGCGGGACAGCTGTTGTCTGCTGGTTAGGGGTAGCTAGACAGCTGAAGGCAAATAAATACTTGGCGCGTTGCCAGGGCGTTCTATGTATCAAGATTTATTTAAGAAACTGCCGCATCAGCAATCACATGCATTTTTTTGGCTCAAGCCATTTTGAACAGAAGTTGCGTCAGCATGGAACTGAGAACTGAGTCAACAAATTCAAAATATATAAGAAATTCGTTTAATTCGGTAGGTCTGCGCATTAGCACTACCCCAACGCTAAATCAACCAAGCAAAACAAAACCATAATAAAAATGTTGTCTAAACACACATATGAGCAAATATTTGCGGCGACTAAAAGGTGTGTCACTCGTACAGGCCCCCATCTATAAAAAGTTGTACCTTTAAATTTGATACCATAACTGTTTTCTGGAAATACGTAATTACTTAAAAAGTACCGCTTATTGGCACTTGTATTTACGTTTGTGGTTTCCTTTCAGTCAGCTGACAAACGTGTTGGCACTCAAGTGATTAGGTCTAACCTGCATTATCAAGGTTATGTTTTTTTAGACATGTTTAATTTTCATCAATCATTGGCGTTTGCAATTTTTTGTTTTGTTTTGTTCACACTTAATTTTTTTTTGTTTTTATTTGCCCCCTCCTAATCAATGGGTCTTTGATGGTACGTAATTTCTGACGCTTGCGCATGATAACGACAGCTAAGAGGTGCCCCCTTGGGTTTACGATTATGGCACACATCTTGGAAGAGCTGCTTGTTATAATTTTTTGAATATTTGAAATTTTATGCTTGCGCACAAAGACGTTATAGAAAGTTGCTAAGAAGTGGGTCTCTTTAGAGTGTTTTTTTTTTGTCGTGTATAACTTTAGTTATTTTATAACTCTTTTACTTTCATACATTTTGCTCTAATGGCTTTTAAAGCTAGCTTGGAGCGTAACGAATTTCACAACTGGGCCATTAAAAGTTAATTACTTTTCAAATTCGTTGCAATTGATACAACTTTGATTATTTTTTAATGAGCTCAAAACGAATGGCATTTATTAGTTTTATATTTATATATTAAGAGAATTAAGACCTGACAGTTTTTTAAAGACGATAAAGCACATTAAGCTAGCAGAAATTTTGCGAATCGATTCAAAGTTCAAATAAAATCAAAGAGTTGCCAAAAAGTGATTTTAAGCCGAATTCCGATTCTCCTATATAACATACATATAGCAAGTCAGTTTGCCAAAAATATCTCTCAGATCGCTGGAACTATGAAGCAGCAACATTTTTTTTTTTGTATTCGAACTATATATGCTTATCTTCGAGTTTTATCTTTTATATGAAAATAGCTAGTAGCTGTTTCTTTTAAATGTAATTTTTATAAATTTTTGAAAGAAATGTTTTTCGGCGAATATAAGTGAAGCGGGACACTTTTTTCCTCGACCGCTTCGATTTTGATAATTTTTTGCATATGTGGTGCAGCTGCTAGCGAATAGTAATCACGTCCATATTTATTGCAGAAAAAATTAAAAAGCGAAAATAAACATTTTTTTTATATCTTATATTTTATCTATCATGGAAAAAAAAATTTGCGTAGATTTGTTCGTTTCGGAGATATGGCTTTTCAAAGAAAGGTCTAAAAATTATAAAATCCAATTTTCAGTTATCGATAACTCGATAAATAATCGGAATTTTGCAATAAAATTTGACATGGCTACTATTGGCTAGTAGCTCTACCATATATATAAAAATCATCAAAATCGAAGAGGTCGAGTAAAAAAGTGGCCCGCTTCACTTATTTTTGTCGTTTTGGCAAATTAATCGTTAAAAAAAAAACATCTTTTTCCGAATGTCATTTCCAATAAATAGTGTCTAAAGTTACATAGATCCGATGATTTTGACTACATTTTCCAAACCAATGTTTTGGCATTTTTACTGTTCAAATTTTCAAAAACAACTTGTCTTTTTTCGAATTTCACTTTCAATAAATGTTACAATAGTGAAAATTTGGCTATTTAAGCAGAATTTAGGTATATTTTCGTTTATTTTTGGTTTTTGATTTCAATAAATTTTCTTTTTAATCCCATAAGTAGTTTGGGGCTTTCACTTTGTCTGGCATAAACGCCTAAAGGCAAGGATGCCCGAATAACGACGTGAGAAACCCTAGAAACGAGGCAAAAATGCCCGACTTAAAACGTAAGCAACAACAATTAGCTGTTTACAAGTGTCATATGAATTGGTTTGGATTTGTTGAAAAAGTTTTTTATTTGTTTTAAGGCCCATACGCAGTTCGAAAAATTGCGCACGGAATGACAAATCCCATTTGTGATTTTTTTTTATATGAAGTTTTGTCATTCCAGGCGAAATATTTCGAACTGCGTACAAGCCTTTAAGCATAAAACCCACAAAATATTTTTTTTTCTGATCTTCAACTGCAAAGAATTTGCAACTTCAATTTTATTTAAAAAATACTATTCTTTTGGCGATTGTTTACAGAAAGCTTTTTATTTCTAACTTAAGCACTAAGTAATACCAAAAACAGAAGAATTTTATACTTTTTAAAGTCAATTGGCTTGCTCGAGCATAAATGTTGTTGCAGACTCTGCCCTTTTACCATTTTGCATTTATGCCTGACAAGGCGAACATTCCATTATTTTAGCAAAGTCACAAACCGGTAACGATTTTTATTAGCCATTTATTTGGTGAGCTCAAATTTCAGTAAAAAAAAATTTGTTTTTGATTCAAAAATTTAAAAAACCAATTAATGTTCTGAAAAAAATTTTTGTTTATTGCACCTAAGTTAGAAACTATAAAATTTTGAATTCTTTCAGTGAACTTATAGGCTTATTACAAATATATTTTTTCCTAGTGTAAACTGATCTATAATCTTTGGCTGTGCCTAAAACCCAAACAGTTTTTCATTAATTCAATCTGATAATTAGCGAGGAGGCATCATGCGATGCTTTTGTAAATATACACAAATAGTGCAATTATTATAAAAAGTGAAGCCATTGCTCTGCCTTATCTATAATGTTTTTATTTTTAAATAGCGCTAATTATTTTCCTATTTTGTTTACAGCTACTCCGATGGTACCGTCAAATTGCGTAATTCCAATATTGAGCTAATGGATCAGGATATTCTATATCATTTGGCATTGGGCAGTGAGAGTCATGATCTACAGGAAATGTTCGGTGATGTTAAGGTGAGTTCGATTTTGAATCGTTACTTAGGTTTACGTTTTTCATATAAAATTGTTTTCGTAGTCAAGTGATTGTTTTCCACTCCTTATCAATGTCAATTACTAAGAATTGATAAGCATAAATCTTAAAAGTCTAGTCAGGCGATTTGAATTAAAATTACGGATCAGTTTTTATAACTTTTAACGTAGTTAAGAGTTAAAATTTTAAAGAGTTAGCCTTAATTGATAACATCAGGTCGTTAAATTTAATAAGTTTGTTGAAGGACTTACTAATTTAATTGTTGCCATTAACTTTTGAGAGTTTTTCTTGAGAATTGATTCTTAGTTTAATCATTTTATTAAGACAACGTTCAGTCTTTTATGGTTTAATTACTCATGTTTCAGACTTAGTCGTTATTACATAATTTTCGCTATTTTATGGGATCTTAAACGCAATATACTTGAAATCTGATTATTTTGTTACTGCTGTTAATTTGTTAAATGGAAAGAATCCTTAATTGCATAAAAATTCGACATTTAGTTAGTTAGTTATTTATTGCATTACACAATGGGACCGCGTGGCCAGATTTTGGCCAAAAGCCCTCCAGACGAAATTCAAAATATGGACAAAATGACAATTTAATATGATTTTACACATATTAAGGTATCGTGTGCAAAAAAAAATATTAAATTTTAGCTAGTGGTTTTTAAGTAACTAGCCATCAAATTTGACATTTTGTATTTTTTGAACGTTCGCGTTAATTTAAAGAAGAAAAAAAAACAGCATTTACCATGGTACATGTAGGTATGAAATCTTTATTTACTTTATTATTTAAAAGTATTACTTCAGAAAAAAAATAAAACTGAAGTTATAAAGATTTTGTTGGTTTTTTTATCATTTGGCTACTTTGCTTGAAGGGTACCTCCGACTACCACTCACCGTTTGATCGAACTAAATTTTATAAATTTCTTCACATGTTTTACAACAAAATGTAATTCCTCCCGATTTTCGGAAATTGAATTTTGTATCTAAAAGTTGAATTTTAAAAATAGTCCCCCAAGAAATTTTACTATTTTTTTAATTTCTTAGCTGCCTAAAAGTATGCTTTAATAATTAATTTTTCAAAAGTTGTACTAAAATGTAAAAAAAATTTACAATTTGAAAATTTTATAGCATACCTTCAAAGATGCAAATCAAAAAATGTTAAAATTATGAATTTTTACGAAAAAACGTAAAAATTTAAATATGGATTTTTCAAATTTGTTTGGCTTGGAAAGCTGAAACTATTTGTGGCTATAACTCCAAAACCATTCAATATTTTGGGTATAGGCTATTTTTTCAATGTACGAGGAGCTCATATCTACCTCTGTATGAAATATGGTCCAATTCCAATTAACAGTTTTTTTTTTAATTAAGTTAAAATTTTTTTATTTTTTTTTTAATTTTTTCCAATTTTGGTCTGGATTATGTATATCTCAAAAAAAATTATAATGGAAATGACAGGGTTTTGGCCAAAATATGAAAATCTGGGCCCACAGTGCATTATAACTTTCAGTAATGTATTATATAAATGAATAAGGAAAATGTGAAGTAAAAACTAAGCTACTTAAGACTAGTTAAACAATTGAATAATAAATATTCACAAAAGCTTAATCACACATGTTAGGAACTATGTTTAATTCGACATTTAAAATAAAAAGATACACTCAAATCACACGATCAAAGCCCAAAATTGTCCGCTAGAGAGAGCCAAAAAGTGAACAACGCCAAAATCCAAAATTGTCCGCTAGAGGGAGTAAATGAAAATGAATCACGCCGTGTTAGAATATTGTCCGCTAGAGGGAGCAACAAACAAATTATGTTTTGCAATCAAACGCATATATTACTTATAATAAATAATTCCTTATTAAAAAAAAATATGCATTTAAAAGATGCGGTCGCTCGAAGTGGAAAATTTATTTTTTTTTTGTTATAGAAGCCAAAAATGGAATGTCTCTGCCCGATTCCGGTTATATTTGCGACTAGCCGATTTACAATCGGAATCAAAAACTCCAAATATTACTTAGAACAAAAATGAAAAAATATAAATATATATTTTTTAAACGTATTCCTTGAATATCAAAGAAGTTGCCGTCATAGCTTTTCTAATACGCAAGTCTTATACAATATTTAATTTAATCGTCACAGTTTTGAAATCTTTTTTTTATATTTTTTCTAAAGAAATTCTTTGCATCAATTTGTTTTAAAATTGGCGTTCGAAACATTTTTGAATTAAGCTGCTTTTAATTTTGTATTATTTTCTAAGAATTTTTTCTTAAAGGCCCATTCGCGGTTCGAAAACTTTCGCATTTGGGATATTCCATTTGGGATTTTTTTTTTTTAGATGAAGTTTTGTCATTCCGTGCGAATTGCGTATGGGCCTTAATAATCAAAAATAAATAAACTAATAATTGTTATTAATTGAATTAAAAAAATAAAGTTACCAAAATTTAACTAACTTTAACTTTCTTACAATTTCATGTTTGGCCGTACAGTTTGTTTGCATGGGCGGGACACCAAAGCGCATGGAGAACTTTGCACATTTCATGATGGACGAAATAGGCTATAAGCTGCCTGCAGGAACACAGCTGCAGGATATTAGCGCCTATTCGTATCGCTATTCCATGTACAAAGTTGGACCAGTGCTTTGCGTTAGTCACGGCATGGGAACGCCCTCGGTGAGCATTTTAATGCACGAAATGATCAAACTAATGTATCACGCCAAGTGCCGTGATCCCATCTTCATACGCATTGGCACTTGCGGTGGTATAGGAGTCGAGGGTGGCACTGTCATCATTACCGAGGATGCGCTCGATGGTCAGCTACGTAACTCGCATGAATTCGTAAGTTTTAATAAGAAAATTCGCATAGTTTCGTAGTAATAATATAATTTGTTGTAGACAATTCTGGGTGAAACAGTGCATCGTCCAGCCAAGCTGGACAAGAAGCTGGCGCGTGAGCTGAAAGCATTGTCCACACAAGACGATCCCTATGACACTATCATTGGCAAAACGCTGTGCACAAATGATTTCTATGAGGGTCAAGGACGTTTGGATGGCGCCTTCTGTGAGTTCAGCGAAAACGACAAAATGGCGTATCTGGAGAAATTGCGTGAAAATGGCGTTGTCAACATTGAAATGGAGAGCACCATTTTCGCTGCTCTAACATATCATGCCGGCATCAAGGCAGCCGTTGTCTGCGTAGCGCTGCTAAATCGCCTCAATGGAGATCAGGTTAATGCGCCCAAGGAGGTTATGCACGAATGGCAGCAGCGTCCGCAGATACTGGTATCGCGTTATATACGCAAGGTGCTGGCAAAGAATGGACAGCTGAAATCCCTGTTCGGACATCAGGGTTCCATTAAATCGCCCAGACGTTTTAAACTGGTGCAACAGGAATCGCAGGCACATGATTAAGGCGCTTATTTCTTGCAGTGTATTAGCAGCGCTGCTGTTATTTCCTTTTATACTATGATATGATATGATATGTGTATATTTATGTAATACTACAAACTTCACTATAATCCTTGAACATCGTTAGCTTAACTATTTAACTACAAAAAAGAACAAAAAACCCAAAAAAAAACAAAAACTTTGAACATTCCTTAGCTTTGCTGTCATTTGAGTTTAATATTTAAAATTAGCTTAGTTGATTTTTATGCCAATCTCCTCATTAGCTTATTTAATTATGTAGTTTTAAAACATTTAAGTTTTTATTATTAGAATTATGTCAGTGCTGAAAAATGCTATAAAATGCATAGAGTTTCATACCAAATTATGGTTCCACGGCATTCCATATTCATGTTTGTATTTACACACATTAAACACATTAAATAAAAATAATATAAAATAAAAACATTTTTTGCATTTATCTTATTGATATTGTTAATGGCCTGATTATGCCACAGCTAAATTTTACAAACTTGATAAAAATAAACTAAAAACATTGTTTATTGTTTTGTTGCATATTAATAAAAATATAAATAATATATACATAAAATTTTAAGGGCAGAATAAAGTTTCATAAAGTATTGTATTGTAATTCGTAAATATTAAAGTTGAACTGTGCTGTTTTTAAATAATGTTGCTAAACAAACGAAATATATGAAGGCATAAACTATACCAAATAAAAAGCAGAAGTTACTCTTATTCTATTCAATAATTAAAAACTGGATTAAAAAAATATATACAAGTATATACATATACGCATAAAAACTTAAAATGAAATATATTAAATTATACAAGTTATACTGTAATGAAGGCAAAACTTTATGAAATATATTTAACTGATATGTATATTGAAAAAAAAAAAATTTCTTATTTACGTTTTTTTCCAAAACTGCAGTTCGGGAGTTAAAGAGTACCTCAACGTCGCACTTCACTACTGCACAGTACTTCCAAGCACTGAATTTCACTGCAGAGCTGACAGCAGAACAAAATGTTTTGATGTTCTGTTTGCTTCAAAACAAAACCTTCAGTGCTTGAACTGCCCTTGCTTCAGTCCTTGACAATGCTTAAATATTTCAAAACATTAAAACATCACACAAAATGCTTGGGTGAAGCAAATTTTTGGCAAGAATAGCGAGTACACTAGAATGTTTTGATTTTTTGCGCAGCAGACATAATACATATTAAGCCACACACAGCCACAAGCAGATTGTTTGTTTGTGTTAGTCAAAAAAACCACCACCAAAATCGTTGCAACAACAAAAACGTTCTACTTCAGTTTGGTTCTAGTTCAGTTTGGTTCTACTTCCATTTTGTTTTACTTCAGGTTTGTTCTGTTTCACTTTTGTTTTGATGTTGTATTGCAGGAGGAGGGATTCCCCACGGGCCTGGAGTTTTCTCAGGGGTCCGGCGTAATTACTGTCGTGATTCAAGCAAAAGGTGTAGTACAGGGGCCGGTACATTTGCCCCCCTTGGCCGCCCGTATTTTCTCTCTACTGCCCTGGTTGTGGGACATTTTCAATGGATGACAAAAATGGTTTCCTAAAAGCGGTGGAGGTACAGCCTGCAGCGTAATAATCAGCCGTGCTCCGGAAAACGAATCCGAACAATGTATTAGGATTCGTTTTGAAACAAATGTTTGGTGCTCCCAATTCCAACAAAACGAATTTTTTTGTTGTAAGAGGAATTAAAACGAATCGGTAAAATAGGTTTAAAAAAGCACCTGTTTTATACTGAAATAATTTTTTAAATATTCTTTAAAATATATTTTTTAAATATATTTTTTTAGGGTTGGCATTAACAATTTTTATTGAGAATTGTAATAAGCTTGCTCATATATCTTTTAAATTGGATATCGTCCTATTTATTCAACCGAGTCCAGAAGGTAGTTTTTAAAGACTGCGAATCTACAGAAATTATGGTCACGTCAGGGCTACCTCAAGGTAGCCATCTAGGCCCTCTTCTTTTTAACTTATTTTTAAATGATCGCCCTCAGGTAATCTCATCTTCTCACATTCTTATGTATGCGGATGATGTTAAACTCTGTATGTCCTACTCCGATAATAATGAGTACTTACTTCTTCAGCATGATTTTGATAACATGCAATCTTGGTGCAATATCAACCAACTCTTTCTCAACAAGACAAAATGTAACGTTATGACATTTTATCGTTCTGCTCCTTATTTGGCTACTTACTCTTTAGAATCTTCTACCTTAGAACGCATCGAGAATGTGTCTGACCTTGGTGTTTTGTTTGATCATAACCTTAAATTTAAAAACCATATTTGCAACATCGTGAATAAGGCTAGAGGTGTTCTTGCTTTTATTAAGCGTTGGTCTAAAGAGTTTAACGACCCTTACACAACCAAACTTCTTTATATTTCTCTCGTCCGTCCAATTTTGGAATATTGTTCCTGCGTTTGAAGCCCTCAATACCACCTTTATCAGGACATGATTGAGTCCGTACAAAAGCAATTTCTCCTTTTTGCACTTCGTGGCTTAAACTGGGACCCAAATATCCGACTGCCACCATATTCTAATAGACTTCGCCTTATAAAGTTGCCTTCCTTAAATCATCGCAGAACATGCCACGGCGTGTTATTCTTGCATAAACTGTTACTCGGTCTTATCGATTCCAATGTACTCCTTAGCAAAGTTACTTTTGCCATACCATCCAGAGTAACTCGTAATTTTCGACCCTTAGCCATACAATTTTGTAGATCAAATTATGCTTTGCACGATCCTTTCCGTGTCTTATGCTCTAACTATAGTAGCTTTAACAATTTCCTCTCTTTCGAACGGTCTATTCAATCTATCACTTCTTCTATCTTAAGTCACCTTGACTTGCCACTTCCAATCCTATATTATGAGTCACCCACTTGGTCAACGGTGATCCATTGGCTCTTTTTGCGATATAATGTTTAATTTTTATCTTGCTTCCTTTTTTCAACTTTAATATTGTAAATCCAAGTTTCTGGCCAGTTCTTGATGTGAGTTGGTGCATATCATTAAAAAGTTCACTCATCGGGCTAGAGACGCGGATTAGTTCATATCAATACCCTCGCTCTATTTTCTTTTCTAAATAAATTATATGTACTTTTTTATAATATAAGGTCAACTGTACGTAGTTGTACCCCTCAAATAAATAAATAAATAAATATAAATTTTAAATTGCTGCAAACTTTCGTTTCGCGGCGAATACACTGAATACTCACAAAATGAATAGCAAAAAATTCTTTATTATCTTTATCTTTATTTTTTTTTTTCCTTTCCTCGCGCATTACAAGATGTTTAAACAGTAGGTAGCGATATAAATGCTTACTGGAGTTCATTCGCCACCAGCAGTACTAGAGGGAAATGAGCAGTCCTGATCAGCAATATTGCTCATTGCTTAACTGGCTCTCTTGTTCACTTAGTGAGTAAGCTTGATCTTTGACTCACTTACGGAACAATTTAAAAGAAGATAAACTTTGGTAGCTCAGTTTAGTTCACTCAATCATGAATCAGAGCTGGGCAAATGGAGAGCGGTCTGCCGTACAAAAACCAAAAGGCACGAACAAAAAAGTGCCCGTTTGGACTATGGGCTGCCCAGCTCTGATGAGTCATGATCTTCACCATTCGTGCTAGTGTGGCGAATGGTGAGTTCCACGTAAGTTACACTTTGGACAAAAATAATGCAATTTTTTGCACATGTATGCGTAAACTAAAAAAATGCTTCGCAATGACCAAGGTACTATGGAACAAATCTTCATTTTTATTTATCTATTTTAAATGGGCTACAGCAAGTTGGACTTAAATTATAAGAAAAATGTAAATATTGAAAAATAAGCGAGGAAAAAAGATAGATATGAACTAATCCACTTCACTTGCCCGGCGGGCGAACTTTTTAGCGATATGCACCGACTCACATCAAAAACGCAAAGGGTATTTCATAATACAGGATTGGTCATGGATGCTCGAAGAGGCAAGACAAATAAAATTCGACAATATCGTCACTCGAATAAAATCAAACATTCGATATGTGAAAAAATCGGGATTTTTTACGCCATGTGCCTCTGGCTTGCGCTCCAAGTCAAAAAAAAATTTAAGAATATGGGGAAAAAACTTATTTAGTATAATAGAATATAGATCCGGGCATTCATTTTCCTATCCATCCGTGTTTGTCAGCAGATTTTTACCATTTGATTTATTGCTCTTTTTTTTGCTATACAACTTGCCTTTTTTAAGTAATTTTTTGCTAAATTTTTGTTTATTTAATTTTTTTTTTAGTATTAGTTTTTAGGTGTTGTTGTTGTTCTATTGTTTTTAGGGGACTCAAACCTAATTGTTCATTGATACATATATATTGCTTTTGCCAGGAAATATTTATGAAAGTTTCAGTCAATTTAGAGTTAAGTAAAATCAAAGTGTTCCACATTTGAATTGAGGTGGACGCAAAACTGAGTTTATTTCCGAAAGGTTCTTCCAAAAGATTTATGAAAATATAATATCAACAAAAAAAAAGTGAATTACAAGGCATATTACTGTCTGTAAAGCTCGATCACATATATACTTGTTAAGCTCTATCCCATGGGAGACAGATCGCAACCAAAGTTATGTCAGTTTAGTTTAGCGTAAGTCTTAACAATTGTGCAAAGTTTGATCGAAATCGGCCCACTACTTTGTATAGCTACCATATAAAAACTGAACCAGTTTTCTGTGCGAATATTTAAAAACCTTTATTGCTTTATGGGCCTTCTGTGTGTGTGTCTCGTTGAAATCGTATTGAACTACGAGAAAATCCAAAAGTTACTTAAAGCTCTTGACTCTCGCTGGAACTGTACGAATACAATGGTGTATTAACTGTCTACAATAAGGGATACAGGTAGAACAACACTACAATTTTCGCTCTTTAATGTGTTTTAATAAATTTATTACTCATTTCGAATAATAACGCAATTAGCGTAAATCTCTTTACCTCAAGTAACATGGTAATCTTACAGCAAATATCCAGCTAACAGCTACTTATTGATTTAGGCGTCAAATATGAGACTTAGAAAGGCGATTAGTGCTACAAGTCCAAGTATTTTTGAACATATGCTAAATCCTTTCGCTCTTGTCTAAACATCTTCAATGGCTGCGCAGTACACCCTTTATAAATATCACTTTAAAGAGAAAAAAGAATTAGTCTTACAACTTTTCTGTTTTAAATATATAAAAAAAAATATTTATAAAGATTTTATTCTAGGTTTTTTTTAAATTTTGCTAACTTCGTTTATAGTGTAACTTCGGCTATCATGTTATATTTGATTGCAGAAATTAAAGTTCCTACCTAAAAGTTGAATCTTTAAAATCTTTTTTCCGAGCTCACAAATCCGAGTGTTTTGCTGTTGCCATCTACTCTTATTTCACTTATTTCTACTCAATAACTTTTTAACTTAAAACTGGCATAAATAGAATCTAAGAATATCAAAGAATATTTAAAAAATTATTTCTTTCACTTGCAACAAAACATTCGGTTTCAAACCACATAAAAAATTCGTTTTGATGAAATTGGGAGCACCAAGCATTCGGTGTCAAAACGAATACGAATAAAATTTTCGTGTTCGTTTTTCGAAGCACGGCCAAATATGAATTCCCCAATAACCCACTCTACTATTGCATGGTATTACGATTCCCAAAGTTTAAGTAGTCTTGGCTTGCTTTGCCAACTGCAGTATGACATATGGTATAGTCAAAACAAAATTTTTTACAAAATATAAACTAAAAAAAAAATTGAGATTTTTATAACATTATTTGGAATCTAAGCAAAATTACAATTAATACAAAAATTATAAGTTAAAATGGCAGGAGGATGCACACGGATTTGGGATCTGGAAAAGGATGTCTTCGAGCTAAAAAGTAAGTAACTTTGGTACCAAGACTTGTCAAGATCTATGCTCTTAAACCCTACACAGCTATGCTAAAGTCGCAAAATAAAAAGCTCAGTAAGCTTGTGAACCATCTAAAGCCGTGTAATGCAGTAAAGGAACCCAAGGAAAGCACCGTATGTTGCAGCAATCCTTACATCAAATGCTTCAAACCGGATACTTTGTATCATTTTGGCATCGATTCGGCTACAATGGATTTTCACAAAACCTTTGGAGATGTACGCGTAAGTGTTAGTGTCTTCGTAAGACCCAAAGATGCTACATAAAAGCTCTTTCCGAATCAGTTTGTATGTATGGGCGGTACGGCGCAACGTATGGAGCAATTTGCAAATTTTATAATGAAAGAAATCGGACTTACGTTGCATGCGGGTGCGCAATTAAGGGATTTAGCTGCAGGTGGCAAACGTTTTGCCATGTTTAAGGTGGGTCCAGTTTTGTGCGTCAGTCATGGCATGGGTGGACCCTCGATCAGCATACTGCTGCATGAGCTGATCAAGCTGATGTGTCATGCCAAGTGTCAAGATCCGATATTCTTTCGCATGGGCACGTGCGGCGGCTTGGGCCTGGATCCTGGCACGGTCGTCATAACCCAGCAAGCACTAAACCCGCACTTGGAGAATTATCACGAGGTTATCATACAAGGCAAATCGGTGAAGCGTTCCACGCAGTTAGATGAAAAACTGGCCGAAGATCTCAAGCGTCTTGCAGATCGTTGTGATGGTTACGACACCATTATTGGCAAAACCATGTCCACCGATGATTTCTACGAGGGACAATCACGACTGGATGGTGCCTTCTGCGAATATACGCCTGAAGAAAAAATGAACTATCTTAACAAAATAAAAAACCAGGGCGTGGTCAATATGGAAATGGAGAGCACCGTGTTTGCAGCCATGACACATAAGGCTTGTATACGTGCCGCCGTGGTGTGTGTAACCCTCATAGATCGTTTAAGCAGCGATCAGGTAAGTGGTTGCTCCACATGATCCAACAATCAGGTCTCTCTTAAATAGAGAGCGCAGGTTCAATTTTTTTTATGGTACCTATATGAAATAATAGCTTAGCACTGGCATCGCTAGCTCAAAGACGCTATTTGCCTAAGAAAGTCTCTATTAATTCAAGACAGCGCCGTTCGGATTCGGCTATAAACTGTAGGTCCCTGTTCTCTTCGAACAGCTATTAATAGAGATCCCCAATGCTCCTCCCAGGGGCGACTGACTAAAATAGTCAGTCAGGGAAATTATTATATATGAAATAATGGACCAATTTTAGATTTGATTTAGACAAAATATAGTCTAGTTGTATTTTGTTTTAGCCTAAACATTTGTGTGTAGTTTGGTCGAAATTGGTTCACTATTTCATATAGCTGTCATACAAAAATTGAACCAGTTTTCTGAGCAGCCGAACCTGCGCACTTCTTTGCGGCACCTTATTGTTGGTTGTTATTTATGCATTTTTTTTCTACAGATAACAGCGCCTTGTGAATGTCTGAAATTATGGGAAACTCGCCCACAGCAGTTGGTAGCTCGATATATACGTCAGGACATGTATGGTACTGGAGAGGAGGAAGATTCTGAGGATGATGAGACCATGCCGCTCGAACAAGCCGTGGATTGTCGAGGCGTTAACGCTGCAGCGTCCCAAGAAAAAAGCCTTTCTTTTAGGGAATCACATAATAAGTCTAAAACTTATTCAAAATTAGAAATCTAGAGCTGGTACGTCATTTCATTTTGAATAAATATATGTACTAAATTTAAGATTACATATCGACTGTTTGTACCATCTGATAGGCACAAGTTGTTAAGGCCAAAATGTAAATGTTGGTGTTTAGTGCTCTTCACGCCAAAAAAAAACATTACAACAAAATAATCTAGTATCTCGAAAAATGCGCCGCAATAAAGTGATATCTAATCTACATATATAAACATATATCTGATAGTTGATTTGGAGTTTCGTGTTAATAAATTTTCACTACTTCTGTCTTTGCAAATCATTTTTTACCAATATAGATTGCCTTGTAAAGCTTGTACAAAATGCGTTACCAGAGTGCTGCAGCGATTATAAAGTTTTTAAGTGGTTACAAGAACTTTTATAATATTTTTGGATTGCCAAGCAGTGAATAGTTAGAGGAAAACGTGCTTTATCAAAACGTATAAACATACCTCTCTGAAATACCTTTCTCCAAAAAAAAAATTGCGAATAATTTCCTTGTTCAAAGGCTGAAAAGCTCAAGTAAACACAATTCAGATCTATTGCCTTGTATTCATGATGCAATGAATTTTACAAGGTGCCGCAAAAAGTGCGTAAGCTCAGCTGCTCAGAAAACTGGTTCAATTTTTGTATGACAGCTATATGAAATAGTGGACCAATTCCGACCAAACTACACACAAATGTTTAGACTAAAACAAAATACAACTAGAGTATATTTTGTCAGAATCAAATCTAAAATTGGTCCATTATTTCATATAGTTACCATAAAAAAAATTGAACCTGCGCTCTCTATTTAAGAGAGCCGGCATTAAGATCTCTTCTCTTTTCAATTGCATTTAAAAACCGTACGGCCACTGTAACAAGCAAAACTAAATACATTAAAAACACATATGTAAAGGGTGTTTTTTTAATAGAGTCCGGATTTCCGAAAGGGATAACTGAAACCAGTTGTCACTTTTGACAAATGTCAATGTAATTTTATTCAGTTAGGCCTAACAATTTATCATGGAAAGATTAACAGCACAACAACGTCTTCAAATCTTAGAAATTTATAATCAAAATCAGTGTTCTGTTGTAAAAACTTAAAGACAATTTATGGACCGAATAATCGTCCATCAGAACGTGCTATTCGTCGTGTTCTTGAACATTTTCGAACTCATTTGACATTCCACGATGTCCTACCACCAACCGGAATGAGAACAGCACGGTCCGGAAAAAATATCGCTATCGTAGAGGCCAGTGTAGAGGAAAATCCAAATTTATCGATTCGCAACGTGTCACCGTCAATGGTGACCGATACAGAGCGATGACCAACGAATATTTACTTCCAAATTTACGTGACATCGATGTTGAAGAGTTCTGGTTTCAACAGGATAGCGCTACGTGCCATACGGCGACCACAACCATTGCTTTACTGAAAACTCAATTCGGTGAGAAGGTTATTTCAAGAAATGGGTCCACCAACTGGCCGCTGCGGTCGTTTGATTTGACCCCTTTAGATTATTTTCTTTGGGGACACGTCAAGTCATAAGTTTACTTGACCAACACTGAACATGTCATTACTGAAATACGGCCCCAAATGCTCGAAAGTGTGGTCAAAAATTGGACTGACAGGATGCGCTTCGTAACTCGTAGTCTTGGTGGTCACATGCGAGAGATCATTTTCAAATATTAAATGATATGAAATTATCTTTCTAATAAAAACTTACCCTTACCGCTTATAAAAACACCCTTTAGAAACCTAAACCTAAAAATTGTAATTATTGGAAAAAGGGATCGATGGTGCCAAAACTCTACTCCTTCGGCGAAAGAAAGGAACACAGGCTATGGTAATTTTTGCAGAACCCATATATAGATACATATACATATGGGAATTATATAGATATGTGGATTAAGTTTAAAATTGAATAAAGTTTTTTTTTCATTTACAATTCTTTTTTTTATATAAAATAAATAATTTCATAATTTTATGTTTAGTTTTCTATTTTACAAGTTTATTTCTTTAAAACTTTGCCATCTTTTCGTGGCCTTAAACTCCTTTTTGGAGTGTCAGAACATACATCAGGCGAAACCTCTACATTGTCGTCATCATGAGTCGGTGATTTGTTAATATTTGTCTCTTCCTCATCCTTGTCAACATCAACATCACGAGAACATATTCCCGAGCGTATTTAATCCGTGTGTCTCTTGATTGTGCGATTACTGTGAGAGAAATTGCATAAATACGCTCGCATACCTAACATCTTCTGCATTGTTGCTGGTGACCAACTGGGTTTATTGGGATCACTGTAATCCCTGATGAAAACTTCTTGTCCGCGATCAAAATCAACATTTCTACCCCCCCTGTAATTGAGGATGTTCCTATTCTGTCCCTGTTTTATGACATCCTGCAAAGACGGTGGTTTTAGAAGGTCAAGTCTAGTTCTGAGACTTCTTTTGGCCGGTGTTTCACCAGTCGTACAGTGTTTAGTACTCCTGTAATCCTAAAAAACTGTTAACCACGGTTTCTAATTCTTCATTTGGTGATTTTGCTATGGTTGCAAGAACTGATTTCTTTAACGTTTTGACAAATATTTCGGCCTGATCATTGGTTGATGGGTGTCCTGGAGCCGTTAGTATGTGGGTAATAGCATTCATTTTTATAAAAAGGTTAAATTCTTCAGACGTAAATTGACGCCCGTTGTCACTAACTAATGTTTCTACTAAGCCATATCTGCAAAACAATTCCCGTAGCTTTGAGACTGTGAAATGTGACGTAATGTTTTTTATGACAAAAACCTCTGGCCATTTGGAAAGGGAGTCTACGACAACGAACAAATACTGGTTTTTAATGGGTTCAGCAAAGTCGATGTGTACCCTTTTCCAGACGCCAGTCTCTGGTTCCCATGGGATGAGAACGCTCTTCTCAGGATTGTCCTGTAACTCCTGACATGGCATACAACTTTTGATTATCTTTTCTATATCATTGTCCAAACCTGGCCACCACACATAAGATCTGGCGAGAGCTTTCGTTTTGACAATTCCTAAATGTGACGAATGCAAGCAGTTAAGGACCTCTTGTTGCCACCTTTTAGGGACAACGGTTCTATAAACCCACATAATACATCCGTACTCAACAGATAATTCGTTTTGTCTGATCTTAAAAGGCTTATATTCATCTCCTTGCAATTTATCTAATGTTCCCTTTTCTATGGCTTCTGCCACCTTTGAAAGAAATAAGTCACGCCTTGTGTGAATCGCAATTGTCTTGAAGTCAAGACCTATGTGATTATTTTTGCTAACAAAATTAATGTACGTGGACTCCGTAGAAGTTGAATCAACTTGAATTACTTGAGACATGCGCGATAAATAATCCGCTTCATTTAGAGATCCCTCAATGTATTCAATTTTATAGTGAAAGCCAGACAGGGTTAACGCCCATCTTTGTAGTCTAGCTGAAGCCATTAAAGGTAAACCTTTATTTTCACCGAACAAGCAGAGCAGAGGTTTGTGATCGGTTCTCAAGATAATTTGTTGGCCCAGTAGGTACTGTTTTAGTTTTGTAACGGCATAAATAATTGCTAATGCTTCCTTTTCAATTGTGCTGTACCTTTTTTCAGCAGGTTGCAAAGCTCTAGAAACAAAAGCGACAGGCCTCAGCACTTTGTCATTACATCTATGTGACAAGATTCCCGCCACTGCGTTGTTGCAAGCGTCAGTTGTTAGCATAATCTCCCATTTTGGATTAAAATGTATTAACAAATTATCAGACAAAATATCCTTTTTTATAACCTCATATGCATGCTCACTAGGGTGGCCATTTTTGCAATATCTCACGATTTTACTAACGCAACCCCCTAGAAAGTTTCCTTTTTACCTGCATATAGCGCCTGTAAAATTTAAAAACGATCCGAATGTATTTGATGGGTCCGGCAATAGGTCAAAGGTCATAACTTGCACTTTTCAAATACATTCGGATCGTTTTTAAATTTTACAGGTGCTATATGCAGGTAAAAAGGAAACTTTTTAGGGGGTGGCGTTATTGATATCGACGGTTTAAAAATCCTCCATACCAGCGGCGGCCACCCTAATGCTCACACTCTTTGCTCCAATTGAATTTAGCATCTTTCTTTAAAAGCTGATAGAGCGTATGCATTTTCTGCGCAAATTTATCTATGAATTTAGAGTAATAATTTACCATGTCAGTAAACGCCCTAACTTCAGATACATTAGTAGGTACCGGTGCATTAATAATGCACGAAGTTCTTTCATTGTTCTTTTTAATTCCTTGCTCATCAATTGTGAAGCCTAAGTAAGAGACCTGCTTTTGGAAAAATTGGCACTTGCTTTCATTTAATCTTAGGCCAGCAGACTTCACCTTACTTAATACCAATCTTAAAGTTTTCAAATGAGATTTCATATCAATACCCGTGATCGTCTTTATGCCAAATGGCAATCTTTTAACTTTAATTACTCCAATGTGAGTACTCCAAGTACAGAGTAATTGCGAATCACCGTCTAAATATATTTGGTTATACGCTTGCGACAGATCTAACTTTGTGAACACCTTTCCCCCTTCGAGTGACATAAATATTTCATCTATTCTCGGCAGAGGATATTTGAAGTCTAAGAGGTATTTGTTTATAGTAACTTTGTAGTCTGCACACAGCCTCAGATCACCATTTGATTTTAATATTGGAACAAGAGGTGTGCCCCATTCAGCACCATCAACCATTTCTAACATGTCCGACTTTACGAGATCTCTAAGCTTCTCTTCTACCTTAGCTTTCCATGCTACAGGCAATGGCCTTGGTTTGTGAAAAACTGGTTTTGCTTCAATGGATAATTTCTGCGACACTTTGTCTCCTGTAAAAGATCCTAGTTCCTCCTTAAATACTGATGAAAATTCATCTTTAATTTGATTTACTATCATAGAAAGGTTATTTATTGGTTCTATATTATTAATTTGTTGCAACCCAAATCCGAAACTCTTTAAAAATGTTCTGCCTAAGAACGGCGGACTACCAGTATTGGTCACAACAACAACACAAGACCTCTATACCCTCTCACCCAGCACCTCTATACAATCCTTATTGTATGTCGCATAAGCGATCTTACATGGCCTTAATTGTATATGTTTCATCCTGTTGTAGATGTTGGCAGGGACGAGGTTGCACGATGCACCCGACGCAGCAATGTTGGCTCCATTAATGGTAACTTGCTGTTTTTGAATTTGCATATATTTGAGGCGTGATTACGCCATCCACAATGTATACACGGTAACTTCTTTGGTGCTGTTTTTTGTTGTTCTGTTGTATCTTCCGCCTTTTATCACGTTGATGGTGTCTGCTACTTCAGCAGTTCCAGTGATCCCCTTGGTGTTCATCTTAGTTTCCATAATGAGTGCCTTTTTTTAGAGCTTTTTGTCTGGTGATTGACTCGTCTTCTTCGCAGAACTTTTCGAAAATTATCAATGGCATGCCCATTATGAATTTGTCCAAGACAAATGCATCCAAATGTATGCCAAATTTGCAGCTTAGAGCCAATTGCTTTACTCTGGCATGCCAAGCCGATATTGTTTCATCACCAGATTTGATGGCCAAATGGAACTTTTTCTTTCGTGAAACACTGTCACTGGCGGCGTATAGTGGGTGTGTAGCCTCTCGCATAGTTCATCGAACGACTTGGATGACGGAAGGTCAGGACTGCATAGGTTATGGAGTACCATATATGCCTCGTGTCCGACGGACTTCAATAAAACGGTCTTGCACATATTTGCATCTGTGCAGCCCATTTCACATAAATAAATATCCAGCCTTTCTCTCCAAATGAGCCATGTTGTTTCTCCAGGGTTGAACTCTGGAACGCTTGTCCTCATATAGAGATTTGCAGCTTCCGCTTTCAGACTTAATCGGTGCGTTTGTTTGCATCTTCACAATATTTCAATTAGGGTATTCACGCTTTGTGTTGAGTTGAGGAGTTGAAAAGTTGAGGACTTTTACAAAAACAAATACACTAATGCATTTGCCATTTTTTAGCCATTTCGTGGTATGAAAAGCAATAAGTTACCGTATACTCGTTGGAAAAAAGTAAGCGCCAAATTTAAAATAATCAAATTGCATTAACGCAAGTAACAAACGGTTGCGCCTTTTTTGTGCGAAATTAATTGAATTAGACATGATTACTTGTTGTTGGAGTTTACGCAAATAAAAGAGTAAAAATAGATGCAATAGGCTTAATATATGATGGAACTGTTGGGGAGTTACCCTCAGCATTTGAACAACACGCTTGTCGCCGAAGGAACTGAGCACGTTCTGGCGCCAGTCAATTGACTTAGGAATGTGGAAGTGGTCGCCCTGCCGCGGGAGTATTACACAATTCATGTTAATTATCTAAAACTTCATCAATTTGTGCGTCGTCCCGCAACCCCATAGTCACTGTATTAAACTAAATTTAGTTCTTATACGATGAATTTGTTTTAGCAGACGAACCTTAATTTCAGCCAAAGCCACTTTAGCAACAGTTTCAATCAAAGTGGACTTTACGCTCAGTCTTGGCCTTTTTAAATCAAAATTTTTATTTTAATGATTATTTGCAGCAATTTATAAAAGTAAACAAACACATGGAAGAACAAGCACAAACTCAAATACGGTTTTTCTGCAATTATTTCATTTTCGCTGCAGAAAAATAATAAAAATCCATATAATACATAACTACTTTAGCTGCAGGTTTCATTGAAATAGATTTTATGCTTTGACTCGGCATTTTTAATTCAAGTTTTTGAATTTTAATGTAAATTGTACCAATTTACAAATGTAAACAAACGCTGGAAAGAAGAAGAAAACTCAAGAACTCATCTCATGAAACTCAACAGGGCTGTTCACGCTTTGGCCTGCAGACTTTTTCCTCAACTTTTCAACTCTTCAACTCAACACAAACCGTGAACACCCTAAATATGTTTTTGTTTTAAGATATTAAAGCACTCCTGTATTTACTGTATTTACAGTTTATTTTGTAGTATATACTATCCACGTCGCCACTGTGATGTATCATACACTTTGCTTGTAGGAACGGAAGTGATATTTTATTACATGGTTCTTACTCTAGCATGGTTCTATGTTACATGGTTCTTATTATCGACGTTTTACAATACTATGTAATCTATGACTAATCGATTACATTATATCAATATTCAATATTCATCACTATCAATAATGAAACCTCGGTGTTTACGTTATTTGTGGCAGCTACGTCGATGCTGATTATGCAATTATGAAGTTCTTTGTTTTATGGCTGGGCTGAACATGATCCTAGGCGGCTTCTTGGATGTAGGCATAACTGATTTGTTCTTTCTTCGTTATGTCACGTACTTGGTTATTTCATCAGACCCTAATATGATCCTTATGTGTTTAGTAATGTGATCCAATCGATGCGTTGTCGATGCGAGCATTGATTTGTCACCAGCCTTGATAATTGCTTATGCGGCGGAATTGTTTGTATATTATGTGTGTGTGTGTGTGTTACTGTAACTTAACATATACGTGATTGGCTTGGTGCGGATATGTTACTATATATATTATATACTTGCGAAAGTCAAGTTCAAAAAACCTGCCGCTCCTTGAGTAGGGGTGTGAGCAGCCACATACTACGAATGCCCAGAAACTAAAAATCTACAGGCTGAGAAAACAGCCGATAAACAAAGTTAAGAGCCGAGCTCAATTGCCAGCACTCGTAAGCATGATCCAACAATTAGAAGGTCACGCAACGCGCAGGTCCGTTATTCGTGTCTCTCCTCTTTTGTTGTCTTTTGTTTTTTAAAATATCGCAACCAAATTTTTGTCAGTTTAATTTATTATAAGTCTTTACATTTGTGTGAAGTTTGATCAAAATTGGTCCACTATTTCACATAGCTACCATACAAAAAGTGAACCCGGAGCCGCCATTTTTTCTGCGCAGCCAAATTCGCGCACTTCTTTGCGTCACCTTGTAAAATTCTTTGCATCATGACTCGTAAGATTCTTGTGCTATTTTTAGATTTTCGTTTTTAAATATATTGCGCACGCTCGTTTGTTTACATTGTTTTTTTTTTGTGGTTGAACTGACTGGTTTTGCGCATGGTGAAATAATACAAGGTAAGGATAAAAGCGAAAAATACGCATCCATAAGAAAATGTATGCCTGCCAGCTGCTGCCAAACAAATGTTTTGTATGAGAATAGTTATTGTTAGAAGAAGTTTTGTGTTTTTTAAACTATCGCAACCAAATTTATGTCGGTTTAATTTAGTGTCAGTCTTAACATTTATGTGAAGTTTCATCCAAATCGGTCCACTATTTCATTTAGCTACCATACAAAAAGTGAACCCGGAGCCGCCATTTTTTCCGCGCAGCCGAATTCGCGCACTTCTTTGCGTCACCTTGTAAAATTCTTTGCATCATGCTTCGGCCCCGTCTCTGTGAAAATGCACGAAAAGTGCTAGCTTAAGCCAAGGTTTACTCATTCAGGTAGCATGCTCCGATTTCATTTAGAAATATGCCCAAGCTCATTCATGTGGCTCTAATGAACAAATCCACATCCAAATTTTATCGATGCGGTGCCCCCACCCCCCCGCAATCCATTTACCGTGTTTTCTTCCACACCCCTCAACATACCAACTTGAAACTTACCCCGTATACTTTAAATAAGTTCTTTGTTGTAACATTCGAGTTTCATCAAAATGGGTAAAAATAAAAAAATATCGATTTTCACCAAAAAAAAAAAATAAATTCCGATTGGAAAGATCTTAGATGGAATATGCAGGAAAAATTTGTTTCACACAAAAGGTACAGGGTATTCCACTGTCGGGCACCTGCTCGACTGTACCACATTTTTTTTTCATACATATTAACTTCTAGTAGTACAATTGCAGTTCGGACAGCACAAAATCCGATCTCTCTTCTCTCACCGAAGACCGAAGACAAAAACACGAGTTGTTAAGCGGTTCTAACGAACAGAGTCATTTTCATATTGTGTTGGCTGTCAGACGCAACGGTTGTGAGCATAAAGCAAAAATAAATATAAAATGTTTAAATAAATGTTTTCTAACTGATACGATAGCGGTGTACATATATGTATGTTTATAAGTGTTATATAATAAGATAAGAGTTAAGCCAATTTGTAGTGAAATCAATACATCAAAATTAATAGGACAGAAATATAATTTTTTCAACAAGTTTATGCAATAAATTGCAATAATTCCAAGACAATGCAATTGCTGTATTTATTTATTTAAGGCACGTTTCAATTAATGAGAAATGCTGAGGAATGTGTTTGCAAGTCAATTGATTCAAAGAACACAGATTTTAAGTAAACTAGTGCATTGAGTGTTTTATAAATTTGTGCACGTTGATGATTGATTTTGGACAACCTACGAACAACGAAATTCGTCCAGTAGAGAACTGCGACTACGTTTGAATTCGATAGGCCGGCGATAAACACCGGTTTTTGATGGACAACGACGACAGTAATAAAAAATAATAGCACGAAAATGTTCTGATTAATTTCAATTTTTTTCGACGAGATAAAATTTTCAGGTTACCATCAAAGATGTTTTTAAAAAAAATTTTGATTGACTTAAGTATTTAAGAAAAATACTTAAAAAAAAATAAGTAATTTTTAAATGGGTTTTCTTTCAGAAAAGATGTGGATAAAAAAAAAATGAAAAATGTATTTCAAAGAGACTTTTTGTTTTAAAAAAAAAATATTTTCTCAAAAATAAATAAAGCCATAACTTAAGTTTGAAATGAAAACCTATGAATGATCTGATAGTTGTTAAAAAGCATTGGGCGAAGTTTTTGAACCTTTATCCAGATCTACCCTTTATTAATGTTATTGGTATCCAGCACAGTTTTTCAGTAGAAACCACTTGAAATTCATTCATTTAGAAATACCATCTTGAAAACCAGATTTCAAAAAGAAAAACGAAGGTAGTTTTTAAAATCAGCGGGCCAACAACTCTTAGTCTAAGCTTTGCTCCAAAAAGGCTATTTATCAGCGCCTAGCTCCGTTTTTTTCAGTTTAAAACCCTCCATGAAATCATTTATTCATATATCATTTTATGAAGATAACGTTAAAGTCGGGCGCGGACGTCTTTAAGGGACGCTGTACCATCAAATTTCAATTAAATTCGCTATATTATAGGTCTCTGACTTCTTCTTCTGTCTTTGCACGCATTTCTATGGCAAACAAAGTCTACATCTCTATCCATAAATGAAAAGGGTTATAAACGTACTAAAGATTGTTAGACCTTGTCTAAAAAGTTGCAGAAAAGGAAATTTTAGCTTGTACTAACTAACTTTTTTTGGCATTCAATGAGTTCGCACGAAGTCTTCCTGATTCTATGACGTCACAACCAAGACATTTACAACAACAAAAAAACAACATGGAATTTTTATGTTATAAAAAAAAGGCTGCATACCTTGCTTTATTGGCTTCATTTTACGTAATTAAAAACAGAGCTAATTTAGAGTTAACAAAAGGCAAAAATGAACTGGATAATTTCCCTCGAAAGGTGCGGAGCTGTGCTAATAAAGAGTAAGGGAAATATTTTGATACGGCAGCAGCAAAAAATGTGGAATTGAGGTCATGCAAAAACGAATTCGAAAACGGCCGTATTCTGCATATTTCTGGCGTTCGGCAACGATAAAAATTTTTAATTTAATAATGAATTCGAATATTTTTTTAAGTTCGAAAAATTATTTGTTTGAATTTGATTAATTTTTTTTAAAGGCAATTATCAGCAGTCTAAATCCAAAGCTTAGTTGCTTTAGCTCTTATCAAATCGTATCTTGATCATTGATGATTTGTATATCTTTATCGGGGCTTTCCAATGTGGCCTATTTTGTGTTACACAAACTTAATTTACTCAGGGTATATATGCCCTAAGCCCCTTGTCACATAGGCCTTCCCCAAAAAATTTGACCCTAGAATCATTTTTTAAATCGATCGTTGTTATGACCCGCTTACAACAAAATACCTCCAAAAAAAAAAATGTGCTGCAATAGAATATGTTAATTCAATGCCAACTTTGTTATTCATACTAATGAAATGCAAATATTAGCGTAATAAAATAAAATATCTGTTAAGATCTTTAAATATTATAATTAATACCAGTAAGCTTAAAAATGTACATAGATATACATAGTTTTTACAGTCGCTTCTGTTTCTTGTTTTTTTATTGACTAGATATCAAAATTTTATATCTTCATGAAATTTTAAGTTTCGTAAGTTAGCTGAAAAAATTTAAAATGGCTCAAAGGTAATATAAACAATTTTAACATTTTTATGCAAACAATTTACATATATTTATACCTTAGTAAATTGCCTAACCCGAATCTGAAAGATATGAAAAGTGACTACTTGTACCATTTGGTTATAAATGTGCCGAATACTGAAAACCCTGAAGAGATACAGAAACAATTTGGAGATGTCAAGGTATGTAATCAAAATTTAAAGAAGAGAAAGAATCTTTGAATTTAAAGATAAATATATGAAATAATATTGAAATACCAATTTCTACTGACTCATATCATGTAAATGACCAACTTAGGTTATCGAAAGGTAAGATTAGGTTAGGTTGAGTAGGCAGCTCGGTCAGTAACTGAGATCACCCGGAGATCATGAGATAAATTGTGTTGCCTAATTTGAGAGAAGGGGGAAAGGAATTGGAGAAGGGGAGGGGGAGGGGTGGAGGAGTACCAAAACTATAGGACATCCCTAATTACCCAAGTCTCTTGTATTGCAAAAAATCATTTTGAGGATCCGCTATGGGCACATAGGCCAGACTACCCAGATCCTCAAAGAATGGTTTTCCCAGAAACTGGGTTCGTCTTCTTAGAAGCGCCGCGAAGTCGCAAAGCAGGTGTTGGATACTTTCTGTCTACTCCTCGTCTGCGCAGCTGCGTGATGGGGAACGTGCAACCTCTCAGCCATTAGGCCTATGGTGCAGTGCCCCGTTACCACTCCTACCACCATCCTTGTCCTGTTTTTGTGAAAACGTAGGAGTTCGGATATTCGCTTTGGAGTGTACCCAGCCTCGGGAGATGCGACCATCGGACACAGAGTCCCATTCTCTTTCCGCCTAAGCTCTGACCGTCCTATGTCCGTGACCGCAAGGTTGCCTGGCAATGCTGAACCGTTCCTGGCACACTCATCCGCCTCTTCGTTACCAGGAACACCGGAGTGCCCCGGTACCCAAGATAGAGTGATTGAGTGGTGGTGCATGTGGTACAACAATCGAAAGGTTATAGATTTAATTAACTTTACCAAGCACAAGTTTTCTAAATGATAAAAGTAGGATTTATCTAACTGGTTAAGTAACGAGTGAAGTTTTCAAAAGTAGGAAAATTTAAGCTTTTAGATTTTAGATAGTAAAATTCTTGTAATATCTCTTCACAAAATAAATTTCTTTCTCCATTTAGTTTTAATTTAAACCTCTTATTGAAAGTATTTATCAGCATGTTAAGAGTTTTGATCTTAAACCATTTTTAATCAGTTCTATTCAGTGTTTTCAAGAATTTTTTTTATTATTATTAAAGTTTAAAGACGTTTTATTTAATGACAAATTCCTTACTGGGGATAGAGGGCATCGCTAGCTGAGTTTCCTCTGCAATCAAGTAATAAAAACTTTTTTTTTCTACTAATTTTTGTGAGAAACTTCATTTCAATAAGATGTATGAAGTGCTTGGGAACTCTAAAAAACTTCCGAATGCCAAAATTAGTTACGATATTTTCATAAGCAAACGAATTATCCATCTAAAACTTGTTTTTTTTCGAAGTCCTCTGAAACACCCCTATGGAGGCTATACATATAATATAAGCCCGATATCAAAAAATTAAATAAGCTTGTCTCTCGTAGGATAATAAGATCTATTCCAAAAGTTTGGTTGCTCTAGCTCCTACCATTTCTGACATCTAGGCGTTCATACAGACAGACAGACGTACAAACGGGCAGACGGACAGACAGGATATAAAAATAGTCGCGATATTTTATTTCCAACATACAGACAAACATATAAAATTATGTATATAATATACTTATTTACTTAAATTACATTTACATATGCTTTACGTTAGATATGCACTCTCAACAGCTGTTCGGTTTTGTATTTCTTAACAAAATATTTTTTACTAAGTCGTTTACAATTTATTATTTGCTGTGTGCTGTGTTTAGGAAGCTAAACAAACAAAGCAAAATTAGAATCTAGACCTTAGTTTAGGCTTGAAGATTCCAATTTTAATGTTATTTTCAGTATGAAACAATAACAATTAAATCTTAATTAAAAAAAAAAAACTTTCGTGCCCACTTGGTAGTTATTTTATAGGGTGGGCCAACGGTTGGTTTGCTTGTTAATTGCATTTTATTTGAATATTTTGCAACAAAATTGGGCAAATGTATATACCAAATACAAGTTTAAAACTACTCATTTATGTATAAAAAATAATATCAACCAAGAGGCCACCGCGGCTGCCACTACAGGTCTATAGGTATGCGAACATCGTAATTTTCGATGGCTTTTTTTTTACGAAAACTCATCTGGCTGTTTTCCCATCCGTGGGCTTCAATTGTTGGGTCATATGAATCCTGTAAGTGTGTACATGCAGATCCGCATGCAAAATTCGACGCAAAGTGGTCCTAGCAAGGTGTAATTCTTGCGAAAGATGGCGCGTCGATGTTCCCGGTGACTCGTCGACACTGGCCTCACCTATATTTTTTTTACAGAACGACCATTTTCATAGTACGCCTCTACCACTTTAAACGATACATGACTAAAATTGAGTAGCTTTGAACTTGACATATGTCGAAGAGCATCCAAATTGTGTGTTCTTAACAACCAAACCAATAGATGGCCCACCCTGTATAACCAAATGTTGTTTAATCAGCGTATTTTATTTTCTGTAAAATATTTTTACTGAGCTGGCTATTAAAATCATATACATATAAGTATATTATTATTTCCGGAAATATTTTTGCGCTAATAAACGCGGAGATTATTGTAGCATAATGCTGATAACACTAGTTTACAAATTTAAGGGTCATCGAGGGAACCTTCGCAAAAAAGTTTTTTAGGGTAATTTTGGGTCGAGAAACAGGAAAATTACATTCGTTTTTTTTTTTCTTAAGCACCGTTTTCGAGATTTTTTCGAAAAACATGTTTTTGGGCACTTTTTTCAGTTATTCGTCAATATCTCGTGAACAAAATTTTTTATCGAAAGGTATTGATGTCCTCTTTACGGTAATATATGATATGTACAGAGTACGCAAAAAATATTGAAGTTACAAGCAACTAAACTCGAAAAAAGTGTAATTTTCGACAATTGTCCAAAATTACAAATTTTTGGCTTGCTTTTTATTAACGAGAAAAAATTTTTAAAAATAATATTAAGCTTTAAGGCCTATACGCAGCACGAAATATTTCGCGCGGAATCGCATTTGGGATATTTTTTTTTTATATGAAGTTTTGTCATTCCGCGCGAGATATTTCGTGCTGCGTATAGGCCTTAAGCTGAAAGAGAATTCTTTTATGAACATTTCGAGTGTAGACTTCAAATAGCCTTCACTGTCTAATAGACGCTCGCTCTCCATTTAGCTTGGACAATAAAATCCTTCTATATAACTCCGTGCTAAAACCAATCTGGACCTATGGTTCCGAGTTATGGGGCAACGCTAGTAGATCCAATATTGACATTGTACAGATGGCACAGTCCAAAATTCTAAGATGAATCAAAAGGGCACCGTCGTATCTCCGGAACGAGGATATTCACAGAGACTTGCGTGTCCGTCTCGTAGAGGAGATCTCAGAAAAACAGCAAAAACATCAAATCAAGCTCGCCTCACATACAAGCCCACTTGCCAGATCTTTGATCCGAGTTTGCAGTCACAATCGACTACCCAGCCCAACGCCACCTTTTTCTAGGTCCCGTTTACATAAATGCAATATAATAATTAATTGTATTTTAAATTAGAAAAAGATTTGATTAATTATTGTTAGTCCCCTATTAAAAAGTGGAGTTGCAATAAATAAAGAATTGCAAAAACAAAAAAATTTCGTGTTTCTTGTTGAAGGTTAATTTTTCGTGTAAACTAGTGTAATAGTCATAGAGCGTGATGCAAAGCTTTTACAAGGTGACGCAAAAGAGAGCGCGAGTTTGGTTGCGCAGCAAACTGTTCCAATTTTTGTGTGGCAGCTATATGAAATAGTGAATCGATTTTGATCAAAATTCAGACAAATGTTTAGACTAAAAGGAAATACAGCTGGCAAAAATTTGGTCACTGTGCTAAAAAAAAAAAAAAACTTTTAAGAGATATTTATGTGTTTTTATGTGTTTTATATTAGGCATCCTATTTTGGTCCACTAATTCATATACCATAGCTTCCATACAAAAATTGAACCAGTTTGTTGCTCTCACTTTCAGAGAGCTATAGCGAACCAGCGCATTATCATGGGTATAGAAGAGTACTTCGCAGCAGTAATCTTATCGATTCGATTAAGCAGCTGCTAAGGGGTCTGTCGTTGACGTAACTTAAATAAATATATTACTTTTTCCGAAATGATTATTTTTTAATTTTTATAACCTCTCAATAGTGATATGCTATAAAGATTAGTCACTCAAGTTTATTATCTTAAATTTGATTACAGGTCATTTGTATGGGCGGTACTGCTTCACGCATGTTGGAGCTAGCTAAATATCTGCGCACTGTGCTCAACATTTCGGACAAGAGCGAGCCGCAGGATCTCTGCAGTTTGGGCCACCGCTATGCGGTCTATAAAGTGGGTCATGTCCTGTGCGCCAGTCACGGCATTGGCATGTCCACATTCAGCGTACTGCTGCACGAATTACTTAAGTTGGTGACGTATGCGAAGTGTAAGGATCCTGTATTTCTGCGCATTGGCACTTGCGGAGGCCTTGGTGTAGTTCCCGGCACTGTAGTGGTGACAAAGGACGCCTACAATGGGTACTTAAGACCTGAATACGAGATTGTGAGTGTTGTTAATGACATACATATGTTGTAAAAATCTTCTGAATTGGTTTTTTGTTTAAGCCAATTCTGGGAAAGCGTGTAGTGCGTTCAGCAAAATTCTCTCAGGAAGTGATTGATGGAATTCTGGCATGTGGTTCCAAGACTGAAGATCGTTTTGAAACAGTTATGGCAAATACAATGGCCACTGATTGTTTCTACGAAGGCAAGAGTACTTGAAATTTTAATTGCTGACACTCTATTTATGCACATCTGTTATTCTTGAAACAGGACAAGGACGCCTAGACGGAGCTTCATGTGATTATACGGAAGCAGATAAGATGGATTTCCTAAAGAAGTGTTATGAAATGGGCATACGTAACATTGAAATGGAAGCAACCATGTTCGCATCGTTGACCAATTTGGTTAATGTTAAAGCTGGTGATATTTGTGTGACCTTGCTGAATCGTTTTGATGGAGATCAGGTGAGTTTAAAAAAAATCTTAGGCTATAAGTTTGGATGCAACGAATATTCGAAAACTCTTACAGCCAACGAACGAATAAAAAAATACTGAAAAATATTCGAATATAAATCAATTACCGAAATTTTCGCTGTATGAATCTCTAATTTTTCTTTGAAATCTTTTCTGCATGGCCAGAGTGAAGGATAGAAATATGTATAGAATATGTTTAAAAACGCATTATTTCAAAATTTTGTGCGACCTGATTATTTTAGCTTTCGAATAAAACGAACGCACTCTAGAAAGGATCCAAAAGGCAAATTGTAGTACTTGGTAAAAAATTTTACTCTTAAAGCCAGTACGCAGCAGCTCGGAACGCTTACGAACAAATTGATTTTTAATAAGCATTTCCAAAATTTTGCTGCTGCGCTTTATTTATTTTTTTTTTTCCATAAAATCATGGAACAACACTGTTTTGTTCATTTTGTTCAGACTTCTGCGTACGTATATTTTTTTTTTGTATGAAGCTCATGCTTGTACGGTATCTTTTCGGGCTGCTGCGTACTGGCCTTATTTTGAGACAAATTTTCTACAGCTACAAAAATATTTTAGGACAAACATATGCATTTAAAAAATTGTATTTTAATCTTTTTTGAAATCCACTTGATTAACTAATTACTTTGTTTTATTCTTTTGCACAGGTTGCAATAACACCGGAAACCAAAAAGGAATATGAACATCGTCCCTTTCTCATTGTGGGACGTTACATTAAAAAACTTATCTCTAAAGATTAAATTTTTTTTTTTTTTTATTTATTATTGCATATCTTAACAATACATTAAAAAGCCAACAATTTATATGCAACTATATTTCCTGTATTAGCATTTTATTGTTTTTGGGTGTTGGATTTTCCGACAAACGAAGCATTGGTTGCTCCATCATCGGCATCATGGGTTTCTTGGGCAGCTGTTGTGCTGGAACAGTTTGGCCTCCAGCTTTAGCCTTAAGTTTACCTATAGCCTCTGCAGCATTAACAAGTTTACTCTTCACTATGCGATCTGGCTTGACTAGTTCAGCTAGATCATATTCCTTGGGGATTGGTGCTGGCTTTATCAGCTTAGGTTTAGAATTTTCAGCATCCGACTTGTGCTCTTCTATGGTCAAACGTGTAGCATGATTGGGCGCCAATTCGCCCAGCTGATTGTGCAGCTGCTTCAGCGAAGCTTCAGCAGCGGCATTATTCGGCTCTAATTCCAGAACTTTTCTATACAGATCGCAAGCCTACAATATATATAAAGCTATATAAGTAAAAGAAACAATTTCTGTAGTATCTTTACACACCTCACGTTGTCTTCCTTGTGTATTACTAACTTCAGCTAGACGTAAGAGCGCCTTTATGTTATCCGGCTCCAGCTTCAAACACTGCTCAAGATCTTTAATAGCGGCGTCACACTCCTTTAGCTTGATATCTGTAAGTAGAATGGAAACACTTTCTTTTCAAGACGGGTTGATTAAAGTCGCTTAATCCAAATCTGTGTTCAAAAGTACCCCAAACTCCAAAACACCTTGTTTCAGGTTGTTTTTTTAAGGTTATGTCAGCATCTTATGCTCAAATTCGGTTTCAGCGGCAACAAACACAGATAGAAGACATGATCTGAACTCTTAACCTGAAAACCGATAAAGAATCTTTTTCGAGTCCTGACGTCCGACGATATTTTATGTTTTTGGGGTTGCTGAAATCGAATTCGGGGTCAAAAAGACCCCAGCACAAGGCATTCTGAGATAACCTAGAAAATACCTCGTTTTGTGCGGGGCTGTGAGGTTAGGATAAAACCAAGACCCGATGGCGCAATTCTGGTAGCGGATTTGGATTCAGCGCGTGGAAATACATATGGTATCATAAGCCTTGTGCCAGATTACGAGAATGTTTTTTTGGTGTTTTGGTGTGGCTGTGTAATAAGGATACCAAAAAGGTTGAACTTTTGCCTAAAAGATTTAATAACGAGTTGGGGAAAAAAAAACTAAAAATTTTTTTCGGAATATGAATCTAATAGAGCGTGATAGCGTGATCCACAAAATCCAACATATGATAATAAAACTACTCTAAATCCTAAAAGAACTCACGAATTTTTTACGAGGACCAGCGTCTATCTGAGAAATAGAAAAGATGATAGCGTTGGATCCAAAAAACATATTGCATTTTCATTCAGTGTGTGATTTCTGACTGAGTAGCTGAAAAGCCCAAAAGTGCATCGTAGAAACTAGTGCTGGAAGTATCGATGCATCGATGTATCGAAGTTAAAATTAGCGAAAACATCGATTTTGGCCAACATAGATGTTTCTCCAGCACTACTGCACTCATCAAATGCTGGAGAAACATACATATATATAGATCATTTTAGCTTCGATACATCGATAAAACATCGATATTTCTCCAGCACTAGTAGAAATCCAACAATTTAAACAGCATAAAGTGTCCTAACGAGCAACTTCAGAATGGAAAAATAAAGGCGCTTCCCAAACTGTAGTGTAGCTTTCAGCCAGGAACGCTTCTCTTGCAATCTCTAAGTTCGTGACTTGTTGAGAAGATCGTAGTGCATCCATCCATTTGTATGCAGATGATGTATACAATAATGATCATACCATTGCCGTAGCTGAAAACCCCCCGTGAATCCGACACTGGGTGTGGGACTTGTGTTACCTCCATCCACTAAACCAGTGGTGGGCAAAACTCATACAAACAAATACATCTTTGTGTGAGTAAGCAGCGCAGTAAACAAAAGCGCACGAGAGAGAAAGAACCGCAATCAAGCAAAAACGAGAGAGAGATTGTACCGTGCATGAGCCGACTGCGCTGCGGCAGATTTTGGTGCAATAGCCTCGCGAGTTATGTAAAATGAGAGACTGCCCTAAACCTAACACCTACTCTCCGCTTTGCTCTCAAGGTACCATCGGTAGGTATTACGTCTTGAAAGGGAGAAGGCATAAAGACCACAGCTAGATTCTCATCTATGATTTAAATTGGGCGCTTAGTGCGATGCAAAGATTGTCAGAGTTCGGTCTGCTGGTCTCATTAACCAAGATGCAGTTTCGTTCTTTAACTAAAGAGAGGATTAAGTAGACAAAATCTTATATTGCAGGTGAATTTTAAAATTAATTTTATCAAGGACTTCGTCGGAGAAAAATGATATCAAATGGATGATCCATTTCACCTACTTTGGTTCGCACCAGTCAAAATGAACACTCTCCTCATTATCTTATGGCACTGAAGCTTAGATGAAGGTCTAATCTGCTGCTGATAGAGATTTGGAGTGTTTGGTAGAAAAATAAAAAAATCAACTTTGGACGTTTACGCTTAAAACCGAAGACACTAAGCTGATTGGGTAGACTTGCTCGGTTTCAATTCTACTCAACCCAAACTATTTCTGAATTAGGTAGTTCCATTAAGCTACTGATACTTACGTGACAAGGCACGATTATTGTAGGCACGTGCAGCGTTTGGTGGATCGTAGGTTATGGCACGACCATACTCTGCAATTGCAAAATCATACTCCTTAGCTCGAAAGTATTCATTGCCCTTCAAACGATACCTATGAATAGAGATAATAGATAATAGATTTTATTGAGTAATGAACTACCTGTGATAATGACTTACTTCTCAGCATACTCCTCACGCTCTATTGGAGTTAAATTCTTTAGCTGAGCCATCATGCGCACCTCCTCGGCACCGATTTCGCATATCTTAATATGCGATTGTTCAGTGTTTAAGCGATCTTTTAGCTGCTTTTGCTCTTTGGTACGCTCGTCATCCAGATCCATGCGCAGCATTTCCACATCGGGATCGTATTTGTCCCATTTGCTATAGTCCGTGGACTTGATGCGATTTGTTGAGGGTTTGGGGGCGGCAGCTGTAGTATTACTCTCCGTGCTGGATTTATTTTCTTTTGATTTTTCCATATCGATTTTACTTGGTTTACGCATGGGCGGCAATTCCGCGGCCAAGCTTTGTACATCGGTCTTAAGCTCAGCAAAAGCTTTGTCCTTTTGCTTGATTTTCTGATTCCAGTCCTTTAAAATAAATTTAAAGTAACAATATTGCTATTAGGAGTTTAGCTACTACCTACATAGATGGGCTTCAGCTCCTGCTTATCCAGTTCCTCGCTTTTACGCACACGCTCCTCAAAGCGAAAAAGACGACTATCAGGTTTTAGCTCCTTAAGTTTTTCTTCAGCGCAGCGTGTAAGATCTGGGTAATATCCTTCCTCCCCGGAACGCAAAATGTGCAATATTTTTTCCATTTCACGTGCATTTTTGCATTTCTCTATGTAATCAAAGTCCAAGTGATTAATGGGTATGCCATATTTCTCCAAAAGAGTTCTGCGTTTTTCCATGTTACAAAAATATTTTTTTTTTTGTTTAGTTACGCTTTTATATCTTTTTAAATATTACTAAAATACTAGTGTTATTGACCAAGCAACAAAATTTTATTTTCTAAGTTGACAGTTGCTGAGCAACGCGCTAGAAAAACAAAAAATTAAATTGTTACTAAGTTGGGATTGAAACACTTGGCTAACAGCTGAGTTGTTGCAAATGGAGTATCAATAAACACTTTTTTGAGTGCTAAATCATTGCCGGGTCTAGTGTTTTGGCAGCTCCATAATAATCTCAATCTTCAACTGAGAATCTTGAAAAATTATTACTGTCAATCGGATGCTGATTGTGAAAATAAAAGTCAAGAATCACTATTTTTTATATTTTTTTTATATAATTACAGATTTAAAAAAAAAAAAAACAAAATTAAAAAAAAATTTAAAACAAAAAATTGACTTCGCCCAACGTGGGGCTCGAACCCACGACCCTGAGATTAAGAGTCTCATGCTCTACCGACTGAGCTAGCCGGGCAGTTGAACACTGTGTGTCAAACTGCGTACAAGAGTAAGTTTAGCTCTAGCTTATTATTTTATGTTGATAGTGCAGTTCGAGGCGCACTGCTTAGTGACTACCTAGCCGAGCAGTTCAATAACGAACAAAGCAACATATATTTACAGTCTACCAACAAGGTATTATTATTTACAACTTCAATTCAATCCTTTTTGTAAATGCTATATGCCAGCATTATTAAAATGTTCTAATAACATTCGTATTTTTTTCTTACACTTATTTGTTATATAGAAAGCGCATAATAGTAAAATAACGTTGCAGTTGTACATAAGAATCCATTGATATCAAATAACTCTCAACATATTTGCCTTTACTTCGAGCGTACTATTTCATTATATAATTATTTTGTAGGCGAAAATTCATTTTAATCAAAAACCTTTGAATTGACTTAGTAAGCTGAAATCCGAATCTCTGCAGCGGCGGGAATCGGTGCGAATTGCCGGATTGCGTACTCAGCAAGGTATCTTGTTTCTTGTAAGATAAAGTTCGCAGTTTTAAGCTAAAGTTTTCATAAAGAAAATGCGCCAAATAAAAAAAAATACTGTTTTTTGATCATCTAACAAAATGGTTTTCTGTTTTTTTTTATACTTAGTATCAAAATTTTAAAATAATGATCCTTACCACCATGGGCTTAGCTAGTAATTTAATTTTAAGTTCTTTAAAGGTCTTTCCCATTGTCCTTATTAATTTAATATGGAATTAAATGAAATAACATTTAAATAATGTATAAGTTGTAAAGCTATTAAATAGCTAAATACTATATTTAAATAAATATTTACAACACGAAATTGTCATCATTGGGTAAACAAAGAAATTTAATTAAACTACATTAATTAATCAAATCAACGCGCTTAAATTGAAATCATATGTTAAGTGTGACCGCATCACGAAAAGTAATCGATACAAGCGATAGAATATTCAATAAAAACTGGCATATATCGTTTTAAAATGCATATTATCAGAGTTGCATTCGTTGCGCTGCCAGATAGTTAAAATAACAAAAAGGCGGCATTAAAAATTCAAAAAAATTTTATTTCTTTAAAACAAAACAAACAAACAAAAAAAAAACAACTATTTCATCTCTGTTGTATTAAAAATGAAGCAAACTGAAAACAACAAATAAGATAATAATATTGTGCCTTTTATTTGTTAAGTGTTTGAAAAAGCTGCATTTTTTTTGTATATAGAGATAGACTAACTTTTACTTCAAGTTTTTTATACTGAACATTTTTTTGGTTAAAAGAATTTTGAAGTGGGAGAACAGTTTTGTGATAAACTAAAAGCCACAGAACTTGTAGCTAAACTTTATCTATAGATTGTTTTATGTACATAGACGCTTAGATATATTAATTTTGAAAAGGAAGCACATTTTTGTGATAAGCTAAAAACCACAGAACTTGTCTATAGATTGTTTTATGTAAATGTTCAGATATATAAACTTAGTTTGCATACAGAGTTAGAATAAAGTTGGGTTAGGATCTCCAAGCTATGCCTTAAGCTAATTAATTTTAGGAAATTCTAAAATAATCTTAGAGTAAAAGTTTTCCACGTCATTAGGTTGCAATGAAATTAAGAAAACTTCTTTCAAGCCACAAAAAGTCGACAGCTTAAAAAAACATCTAATATGCAATTTCATGTTCGTTTTTTGAATTTATTCTTTAAGTTGCATATGTTTAACATTAGATTAATATTGCAGATAAACAAACGAATATATTTTTTATGCTTACATAAAGTTTCAATCAACTGTTGCCGCTCAACGCGACTCAGCTTAAATACATATACATATCTATATAAACTTTATAGTATTTTGTTTTTTTTTTTTTAATTTTTTTCATAAGTCTAGCGCTGCTCTCGTGCTCCATTGGCCACTCTATGTCTGAATATGTGGTTCTGGTTGGGTTCGTTATATGTATAGTAGTAATATAGCATATATGTATGTATAGGTATTGGAATTAGTGGAGCCGTTTTACGGCCTACTTGCGGTTACGTATGGCGCGATCCATAATATTATTAATGCGCGTCTCCGAGTAGCCCGGCACGAGCATATGTATGAGCTCCTTCATAAACAGATCGCTTACACCAGGACTGGACTTTTCGGCCAGTTCAAAGACAGACTTCAGATCGCCAACATCACTGCCCATGCCATGCATGCTCTGCAAATTCTTGCTGCTGTTGTTATATTTACGCTGAATATCATTCAGCACGGGGAACAGGAAGTTGTTGAGACAGGCGCTGTTGGTCTGTATTAGACGTTGTCCGGGTTGCAGCTTGCCATGATTATTGGAAGTCGCTTGATCGCTGCTTACATTATTGCCGGTTGATGCATGGAATGATTCACGTTGGCTGCTGCGTCGTTGTTGCTGCTGCTCCAGACTTAAAGGCAAGCCTAGCGAGGCACGACGTTCCTCTACCTGCTCCATAACCGCTGCGGAACGTGATTGACGCAACTCTGGCTTCGAACTGGCGCGCTTTTGCATAAGTTCGCTGGCAGAGGCGGAACCAGTTACGGATGTCGTAATGCCCACTGCATTGTGTCCACGTTCATGATGATTGCTAACATTTGCAGCGGGCGCAGCGTTCAATACCGTAGTGCTGGCATGTTTGCTGCTCAAATGGTTGTTATTGTTGTTGGCTATGGTTGTTGTGGGCCCCTCATTGTTTAGGGATGAGGGCGCTGCTGCATTTGTATTTGTCATGGCTGCATTTCCCACATTTCCCGCTGTATTCAGCGAGATATTGGCGCTGCTCTTGGCCGCACCAGCAATACTGTTGCTGCCTGTGGCAGCGCCATTGTTGGTTGTTGGTGAATGTGTATTCTGCATAAGTTTTTTCATGGTCAGCTCATGTTCCTGCTGTATGAAGGTATTGACGCCGGGCCGCGGCGCGCTGTTAATGTGCAGGCCCTTGACAGTCATAATCCAAGGCTCATCGTGTGTGTTGCCGCTTTGTTTGGCATCCGAGTCGGAATCAGAGTTTTCGGACTCAGTTTCACTTTCGTCGCCCTTGGAAAGCTTCCACTTTTTAAAGCGATCGATTAAGTCAATAAGATAGGCATTCTTTTTGGCCTTCTTAATAAACGGATACTTAAGCAGCTCCTTGGCTGTGGGTCGATTCTCGGGATCCTTATTAAGGCACGCTTCGACAAAGTCCTTAAACGACTTGGTATAATTACCCGTCAATTGTGGCGGATTGTTTTTCGGTATCAAGAACAGCACACGCATGGGATGCAGCTCCGAATTGGGCGGCTCGCCTTTGGCCAGCTCTATTGCTGTGATGCCCAACGACCATATGTCCGCTTTGGAGTCATACTGCGACTGTTTGATAACCTCCGGCGCCATCCAAAAGGGTGTGCCCACAAATGTATTACGCTTCGAGGTCGTATTGGTTAGCTGACCAGCTACACCAAAATCCGCCAGCTTAACATCGCCCAGTTCGCTAAGCAAGACATTGGCCGCCTTGATGTCACGATGCAGCTTGCGTTCCGAATGCAGATAGTCCAGACCCTTCAGCACTTCACGCAATATGATGCCAATGTGCATTTCTTCGAAAGAACCTGCTTTCATTAGATCCAATGCAGAGCCACCGCCCAAATATTCCATTATAATCCATAGCTTGGTGCCCTTCAGATACGAGCCATAGTACTTAGTCACGTATGGCGAATCGCACTGCGATAACACCATAATCTCCTGCTGTATATCATCAATTTCATCCTCGGCCTCTTCCAAATCTATAATCTTAATGGCCACCACTTGCTGCGTACGATTGTCAATGCCTTTGAAAACCTCACCAAAGGAGCCTTTGCCTATACGCTCTTGCTTGGTAAAAATTAACTCTGGATCCACTTTCTCCGTCCAGGACATGTTCGCTGCTGTGCGCGCGCTGCGTGTTACTTATTATTGTGTTTGAAATAAATTTGGCTATATTTTGGGACACTTGGCTACAAAATTTTGCTTTGAAATTTCATCTAATCCGAGATTTTCGTCTTTTGTAAAAATTTTGTTAAGCAAAAGCAGTAGTAAAAGAAAAAGCAAAGCGGAGCAGACGAAAATACCAAAGCTGCCAACGCGCTGTTTTGTATTGCGTGGCAAGCAGTGGCAACGCCAATGTTTGTGTTGCTTGCATGCCGATAACAAACATATGTGCGTTTATCGAACTTATGACATCGCTATTGTTAAAATTTCCAAAGTTGATAAGTTTTATTAGCCGCGTTGAGTAATGAATGAAAACATTGTTTATTTGCTTTAAAAAAATGTGCTACTAGTTTAAAACGCACACTGAAATACATCACAACTTGCTTTCGTACACGTCATTGACAAGCTTGCAAACAACGCCATGTTCTTACGGCGCCTTTTTTCACATTTCGCCGAGGAACTGAATCCCGCCGCACAAAGTGACTTTATAGGCTGCCTGCAGCAAACACCGCAGTTGCTAGTCAATGGATTTAACGGTGTACCCGCCTTGGAAAGCCTTAGCTGGCTGCACAATGTGTCACCTTGCTTTCCGTTGCGTGGAGATCAAATACAAGTCATACATGAGCCGCAGCATTTCTATGACACCTTAGTGCAGCGCATAGCAACGTCTAAAAAGCGAATTGTTTTGGCCAGTCTTTATCTGGGCACGGGTCAGCTGGAAACCACGTTTGTGCAAAAGTTGCGTCATAGCCTAAAGGCGCAATCATCACTGCGCCTCAAGGTTTTGCTGGATTTCACGCGTGGCACACGCGGAACCTTAAACTCGAAAACTATGCTGATGCCTTTGGTGCGCGACTTTGGCGAGCAAGTGCAATTCTCGCTATATCACACGCCTGACTTGCGCGGCTGGACCAAGCGGCTGGCACCGCCGCGTTGGAACGAGCTGCTGGGATTGCAGCACATGAAGGTCTACCTCTTTGACGATGCAGTGCTTATATCGGGCGCGAATCTTTCCAATGACTACTTTACAAACCGGCAGGATCGTTATATACTAATTGAGGACAAACCGTTGGCAGATTTCTATGCACAGCTCATAGAGCGCGTGCAAGAATTTAGCCTAGCTGTGGGTCAGGATGCAGTGGAGCGGCTGCATCACAATTGGGCCATACTACCTTACGAAGGCACAAAAGCGCACTTTGTGCAGCAGGCCAAACAACACATAAGCAGTTTTGTGCAGGATGTATATAGAAAACAGGCGTTGCTAGCAAACGAGCAAAGCAAAGCGGACACCTGGATATTTCCACTGCTGGAAATGGGTCAAATTGGCATACATCATGATAGCGTGGTGACAAAACGTTTGCTGTCCAGCTGTGTGAACGGCTCACGACTGAAACTAGCTACAGGTTACTTTAATTTGACACAGGAGTATATGAATACCATAACGCACAAATGTTTGGCGCAGTGCAGCATTCTAATGGCGCATCCGAATGTGAGTAATAATAAAATACATTGTACTTAAATACTAAACCTTTTGCTTTTACAGGCCAATGGTTTTCAGGGCGCTAAAGGACCCGCCGGCGGCATACCTGCCGCATACACACTAATAGCCAAAAGTTTCTATGAAAATCTGGTGCAGCGCAAACAGGACCATCGCGTTAACTTTTTTGAATATGAAAAGCCTGGTTGGACATATCATGCCAAAGGCTTGTGGTACTATTTGCCCGAAGCGCGTCTGCCTAATTTAACACTAATAGGTTCTTCGAATTTTGGCGAGCGTTCTGTAAATCGCGATGTTGAGACCCAAGTATGCTTGGTAACAACAAACAAAGATTTGTGTAAGCGGCTGCAGGCCGAATCGGATCGTCTTTATGAATTCTCCACGACGGCAGAACGTCAGATTGTACAAAGAGCTGTGCCACGTTGGGTACAGGCTGTAGTGCGCGTCTTCAGGAACTTTTTTTAATTACAAGAGGCTTTTTAGCTATAAGATCATAGTTCAATTTGTTGTTGCTAAGGCGATTAGTTTAATTAATGTTTCTAAGTGTAAAAGTCAATAAAAAATTAATTGTATGTGCCCAGTATAAGTACCTTTTAACGCAAAGGAATGTATCCTAATTGTCCTACGACTCAAAAGCGTTGGCTGTACACGCGAACAAATTGTTAAACAATAAATGACGTGTTTATATTTTTAACAAGTACTTTTTTTCAACAAGAAATGTTTTCGTAGTGCGGAACAAATTAGTTTATAATTTTTTTTAAACCATGCGCATTTTTTAAGAGCATTAAAGTTATGAAGTTTTATATAATTATAGAACTTTTTTACGATCAAAACTTTTGACTTATTGTCATTACGCAACTGGTCTAGGATATGATGCATACCAAGCAAAGAGTTGCCTATCATTCAGATTTTTATAGTCCATGCACGATCGCGTTCGACGAATTTTTCGCATAAAGACAATCGATTATGTGTGAACTCTAGGAAGTCCATATGCATCCTGTCAGCAGCTTCTCAATTTGTTGATTTGTCCTTATTAACCGGTATACTAGATTTTTTCAGTCGGCTGGTCTTCACCATAATGATAACAGGTAACTTATCTTTTAGAATTGCATTTACGTCCAGGATTGGTTTTTGAGGCTTGAGGCCACATGCCTCAGTGTCAATTCTTGTTACGTCCCAACTCACATAGGCCAGAAAAATAGGCCCGTTGTGATACCGCGTGGTGGACTTTCCTCCACCCTTCCCGACAAGAGAGGTGTTCAAAATGCTGTAAATCACAGCCATCCGGTGGCCTCAATAAACCTCGAAAGGCTTTCGGGCTCTGTTTAGAGAGCTGGGATAAGTCATTTAGGAAGTATGACTTGAGAAAGCGGAACCTTGTTCTGCAAAGTCCCGGACAGTGACAGAAAAGGTGCTCCACCGTCTCCAACTCTTCCTCATCGCCAAAACTTCTGCAGAAGTCATAATGAGTAGCATTTAGCCTTAATGCATGAGTTCCCACCAGCTCGGATTACCTTCGAGCATTGAGCTCTGCTTAGACAGCAAAGTTCCTTGGTTCTCTTCATGCAGTACACAGGCCAAGTTTGCCGTGAGATCCTGCACGTGCTGGAATTTCGATTCCACGTTTGATTAGCAGAGTTAGCGAAATGGGTCTTTATACTTAGTTTGCAGCTGGCCATAGGAATACCCAGACGCTCCTTATCCTGATGGAGGATGCTGGTAGTTCCTTGTCGTGCCAGTTCGTCTGCAATGCAGTTTCCCTCAATATCCCTGTGTTCTGGGACCCAGATGAGGTGGATAGAAAAGTTTTCTGCCATCTCCTCCAGAGACGAGCGACAATTATTCACCAACTTCATGCATGAAGTCAAAGAGGCGAGAGATTAAATGGCCGCCTGGCTATCCGAATAAATACAGATATTTCTGTTATCTATTGGTAAGTTTTTTATTGTTATGAGAGCCTCCTGGATTGCAGTGACCTCAGCCTGAAAGTCACTGCAGTGATCTGGAAGTCAAAACGATATTCTAACATTGAGTTCCTCTATGTAGACGCCTCCGCCAACACGGTCGTCTAACTTGGAACCGTCTATGAAAATCTTACTTGAGCCAGCTGGGCCCGGTACACCAACATTCCACTCATCCCTGGTTGGAATATGAGTTTTGAAATTTGTTATGAAGTGTACAATAGTCCGTACTCATAGGAATGAGAGGGTTTCTCTTAAGAATACTTGAGAGCCCATAATTTAAAATGGCATCTAATGCTTCGTTTGGGGACGAACTTAGTGCCCCGCTGATGGTAAGTTCTGCGGTCCCTTGAACCTTACTCAGCTTAGTTAGGATGGATTTAAAAAATTTAAAATCTAAAAAAATAAAAAAATATCTTAAAATGGTACATCCAGGAAATAGAGCAAAAATTACTCCACTACTCGGAAGTTGGTAGAATTAATTCTAAAATTTAGCCGAAAGCCTAAGTAGCTATGGCTGTCCTCCTCCCTGTAGATTTAGTTTTTAACTTTAAGCATAACGTGTAAAAATAAATAAATAAAAAAATTTTAAAATAAATGCAATCGGTAGTTCACCAAAACGTTGCGCATACCAAATATAAGATGTTTAAAAATGTATCAATTTTTATTTTTACTTTGACATTGAACTGCTTTAAGATTTTAAATGTTTAGAAAAGTTTTATACAAATTAAATAAGGTTATTTTGTTATAGTTTACATAAATATGATTATTCTTTTAATATTGCTTGCAATTCTGAAAATATATTCAGTTAAGGTTTTAAAACCAGTTGGGGCTGCAAAAAGCTGTGATAAACTTATGTAAGATCAAAGTTCTGAGATTTTATTTGTTGAAACTATTTAAAAAAAAAAAAAATAATATTTTTTTAACAATAAGGATACTAAAAAGCGTGAAAACAAATAGTTTTCAGACGAATTAGACTTCAAGTCCAATTTCTATTTAAAAACCTCTTAAAATTCAACAACTTTTAAGCGTTTAGTATTTTTGTGTGTAGTGCAGCAGTATTTTTTTTTTCATTTTAAACTTTACACGGTATTTTTGAGTTTTCACCGCATGGTCACACTGCGCTACCGATCTTGGCTGTTTCGAAAACAACCACGCAGCTGAGTGGACGTGCGTTCGGCAAACAAAAGTCTCGCTTGTAAGAACCGCGTAAGAAAACTCTTCGTGTGTGTGTTTGTGAGAGTGTATTTGTGCGCGCGCTCGCTAACGGTACAATTTGCAAAAATTTACAAAGTGCCTTGAAAGTTTAAAAACAAATTAACTTTTATTAGTTAAATATTAAACTGCGCAAACATTTAAAGTGCAAAAAAGGTACGAAATAAAAATAGAGTTAACCCCTCTTTGGTCAATTTAAAAGCAATCAAAACAAACAAAAGCGAATCATCAACAACAACAACAACAATCAATTTAAGCGCTATTTGCATTGGCCAAGTGTTTGCTATTATTTTTGTTGTTGTTGTTCTTTTGCCAGCCACAGCCGGATATTAATAATTTTTTGTAGTTGGCATTTCGTTTTTGTTGGTGTTTGTGTTTGTTGTCAATATGGCAAAAAATTTGGACAAAACTCGTTCAAGCAAAACGCTGTGCATGTGTTTTGTTTCATTTGTTTTAAAATTTAACTTTAATCCGCGCTCTTGGACGATATTCATATTTTGGTATTTTAGTCTAGTCCCCAAGCTTGCCCTTAACTTGGTTCGGTCACGTTGTTACCCTGTCGATCATCCGGTTGTTGGTGTTTTCCACCTCAGGTCTCTAGTTGCCGAACCGCCTACGCATTTTCTTCCACAACAGGAGCTTTCGATAATGTTGGAGGTAGCTCTTAAACATCTATGGCTACTTAAAAGCTCATAGCTTGTGCTAGCTCCTGAAATAGCCACTTCACTTCAGAGATACGTCAGTTGGAAGTTAACTTCCGTGTGACCGGCCCACCGTGTGGCTTAACTTCATAGTGCGAATCAACGAGCCCACGCAATAAGTTCTTGCCAAAAACCACTCAATCTGCAGATATTTCTGTTTGATCATGACTTCTTTCTGTCTTTGGACCTTTAAAATCATCTATGGCTAGTGTTTAACCAAATACTAGAAGGTTCGTACTTAATGGTCTGGGCATAACATGTGGGTTCCTGACCATCCTTGGCAACAGATTTGAAACTTGGGTTGGTGACCCGAAATATATAGTTGTACGGAGTAGAATGCAAACGTACTCCACGCTTATGGGCATGGCTTTCTCACCATAGTGAGCTATGCCTATTAGTTCCTATTCCGCAAAAGCGGTATTCACAATTTGAATGCACTGCCAAGCGACAAGCTATGACCTTTAGCCAATATCTGAAGGATTTTTGAGCATAGGCACAGAGAGTAAAAAGTGCACCAATGAACCACGAACAGGACGCACAGTACGTTACCTATTCCGTAGCCAAAACGCTGGAGCTAGCTTCTGTTAAATCCAAAGACCTTAAGAGCTGCGTCAGCTGCTGTTAGAGCTTTCAGTTTCGCAACCCTTTGTGTGAAGCTCCAACTGGCTTGCCACCATGCAAGACTTTTCTGCCTCACCTTTGGGACTTCCCGTATCGTCGTTGCTCAACAATAGCAAATATATATGTTTTTGCCAATCGATCAATTTGTTGGCAACAACAATAAAAGATATACAAACATATGCAAATTTGTTGTATTTTTTTGTCTGTTCTCATCTTAAGCCGAATTAAAGTCATTTCGCATCAATTCCAAAATTTTGCTGCGGCTTTGACTTTGACATTTCCTTCCCAGCGTAAATCAATAAGTAAGATCAAGGCACATGTGGCCGACACTCATGGAGAAAACACAAGAGGTGTGCAAGTTTTGACTCACTTTGCGCATCTACGTCACATAATTCGAGTTGGGCACTTGCTTTTCGTTTAAATCTTTTAAAGACTTCATTTTCTGGTCTTTAGGGAAATCGCCTCTTATTATTACTCATAATTTGGTTTTGCTTGAAAAATTGGTAATAATATTCAGAATATTGACTCTTCATTCTTTTCACTGTAATGTATCTTAATTAGCTGTATATTTAAAACTTCAAAACGATTTTGATACTTTTTGTATACTTTTTGAAAAATCTCTAGTTTAAAAGCTTATTTCCATAGTTCTCAATAATTTTTTTTATTGTAACCTATTTTGTGCCTGGCTGCAAAAAGTTATGAATCCAATGGGGTAACATTTATTACGTACAATTTCGTGCTAGATTAAGTCAAACTTTGCTAGTTTTCCCATGGGAGTTAGCCAAACTAGTTGCACAAAGGCGGTTTCGTGGAAATAAAAATTTTATTTTTGCAATATTTATAAAAGCTTTATCTTAAGTATGAAAAAATATGAGCTATAAGCAATCAATGAAACAGTTTTTTGTTTTTTTTTACAAACCAAACATGAAACTCTTGACCTTCCGGTTAATGAACGTTTCTTTTCTTATCGATATTAAAAGAATTTATCCTAGGCTTCATTACTCCAGCCGATATAGCATAATTTTTTTTTAAACTGTGATCCGAACTATTTCTTATAATTTTTACCAAGCAACTTTGAACGTACTTATCCATGGTATAATAATTATAATAGATAATATATAACATAGTAATATAATATTAAACCATGTACTTGTCTTCGTCGAACGGTCCCAAATTCGCTTGCAATATGATTAGAATGTTACCATACGATTGACGGTCATAAGAATTTTTTGTGTGTCTCACGCATTTCAATTAGTTTAGGAAATTTTGAGATCCTTTCAATTTTTTTCAAATATTATAACTCAACCTAAAAATCGTACCCACAGAGCAAAATAAATAAGGCTTAATATTTACCAATGAGTAATTGAAGTTCTTCCATTCCATTTCGAAACAGCCTCAAAATAAGATTTTGAACAGGTTGTGCCAAATTTTTCGACTTTTTAAAAATTTTCGTTCTTAGACCTATTATTTTTTTCTTCGATTCGTAATTTTTTAACTTCTTTGTCTTCCTCTTGAGAAGAAAATTTAGCAATATACAAGATTGGACGCAAAGTGCTGGTGCCCTAGTTTTCCCTATTTAAATGAAAAATAATCTTTGACAAAGATTTTTAAAAAACTTTGAAAAATTAAATTCATGTTTTGTATATTCTATGAAATTTGAAATATATTTCATGTCCTAAGGTTCATAAAAGAGTTAATTGCAATATGAAACTAAATTTATGAATAACAAAAATGGATGTGTTATAGCAGTACTTAAAATCTATCATAACTCATTTTCGTTCATAATTATAACGGCGTTCTTATTTTATTTTTGAAATACGAAAATCCAAAGGGAATATACAAATTTGATCATGTGACGTCACTTGATTATAGTAATCCCATACGCAGCCGTCGAGCGAACCTGCGCAATGTGCTACCTACTTTTCTCTACTTCATGCATGCGCCCGACCCTTTTCTTGTTGCTGTTGTCTACTTTGTTGCCCACACAGTACTTAAAATGTAAGCAACAATTGCATTGACATTTATGACCGGCGCTAACGGCACTTTACACACATGTGTTCTGTCTGTCTTTCTCTCTTTAATTCTCTCACACACACGCTCTCTCTCCGTCCCTGTGCCTTTGTCGCATGCGCATTTCAATAAATTATTTTCAATCTTTGCTCTCCTCATACGCGCATTTCGTGGGCGTTATTCGTTCAGGCGCAGCCTCAAGCCCCTTAGGCAGACAATCTCAGGTAATACCCTACCTGGGTGTAATTTGTTTACCATTTCATTGTGGGCTTGTTTTCATTGTGGAAAATTTGTGGGCATATTTCCGCTTTTTGGTCGGCGCATGCCTGGAAATTATGTTGGAAATTAACGCGCATATTTTAATTGATTTTCTGGCGGCTTTGCCCTAAAGTGCCAGCTGTTGGCAATGTGTGTTTTCTATAATATCTTGAGTTGGGCTTCCAAAGTTTATATTCTGAAACTTAGCTGAGAATTTCCGCTTGGTGCCGTAAAAGGAAATAGTTTCTGAAAAATACGCATTATATGGCATGTTTAATATGGTAGACATGTTGAATACAGCGCGCATCATTTGATTAGGTGCAAGTTTTTTGGTTGTAAGATCGGTTAGATGCTTGCTCTTGTATCTGGAATTTCTAAGTTGTATAGTCTTATATCGTAGTTATAGAAACATAAATTGAGTGCATTTTAAAAGTAGCGGAAGACTTAAAAAAGTTTTTTTTATTTATAAAAAATTGTGAAATCTTAAAAAAAATAGAAAATGTGTTGGTTTTTATGATAGCTCATATATTTATATTTTATTTTATTTACTCTCAAAAATTGGAAACATAAATTGTGAGATTTAAAATGCTGAAAATAAGGAGTTTAGACTTCTAACCTTTTCTACTCAGATAGTATTAACATTTATAATAGATAAAATATTTTTAGTGTGAAAAAAATTAACAATAAACCCATGAAAAGAGCTCTAATATAATTTGCAGACTTACAAAGCAGTCTCTTTTTTTATGCTACAAGTTTTTGCACTTTTGACCCGGAAGACGCATTTGTGAAGTTTTTCAAGAACTTAAGAAAGTAAAGATTGGAAGGGTTTTTACGTCGAAGTTTCTGCCAACAGTTTGAAATAGGTAAAACTCCTGTAGACTTCTTTCTCAAATTCTAATTGTGCATCACATACCTTTGTGCTTGGCTAAGTTTTAGAAGTTTTTAGCTTGAGTAAAAGTTTCTTGTTGAACCTTGGTGAATTCCAAAAATGCTTAATAAAATACTTGTGGCTGTTTATTAGATGTCATATATATATATATACTTATATATTTTAGGGTGGGTAAATTTTTTTGTCGGTATAAAGGCTCTCAGCGATTTTGATTCTTTGGGTCATTCTAAGCAAGTTTGCCCAAGAAACTATGGGTCTAAAATGAATTTCGAGTCGCCCACTTTTTTAAAATAGGATTTTTTTTTCAAAATATTCAAAAATCGACTTAGACATTGCATTGAAGAAAAATGTCTAAAAATTATTATATATATATATATATATTCCTAGAGTTCCAGGGGCCACAACGAATTTCTTCCATTAGGTTCTGTTTTGTGCCAGTCTCTGTACTTCATTGCAGCAAAGGCGCGTGGCACGGGCTTCCGACTCTAGCTGTCGGCTACAGGTGTTCGCCGGTCTTCCTCGTCTACGGCTTCCTTGGGGGTTCCAGTCAATCGCGGTTCTTGTTAGATCGCCTCTTCCCCTGCGCAGAATGTGGCCGATCCAGCTCAATTTCCTTCTTCGAATCTCCAACTGCACTGGCTTTTGTTTTGTTTTGGCCCATAAGTCAGTGTTTGAGATAATGTTTGACCAGAATATTTTTAGTATTCTTCGAAGACACCGGTTTACGAAAACTTGTATAGTGAAGTCTTTTATGGGATTCATCAATTCGTTTTGATACACTTCTCTACGAAATACTGTTTTGTTTATAAAGGCTTTGAATTCAGTGAAGAGAACATCGAAGTAGCTGCTTTTGTTTATTTTTGGTTTAAAGTAAATGAAACTTGGTAAACAATAGATAGAAGGATTATTATCTTTCAATTTTGTTAGAAATTAAATTATCTTTTTTTTTTGTGTCTGGAATTTAAGCTATTTATTGATATTATTATTGAAAAACATTTGGCATTTGGGAACCAATCAAATGTGTTGCTGTTTTTGCTATTTTAACAAAACATACCACTTCGTAGTTATTAAAGCACAGATAATTTAAGCTATTTACTTACAACATTTTGCTAGATTAGATGTTATGGTTGTTACTGTAAAAAACTATAAAATTAATTTACAAATGTGCACCTAATCTTTTGACCCACGGTGTATAAATTCAATGTCAAAAACTAATAGTTTCCTTCTGTTTCTTCATTCATTACAGAAATTATGCTGATGTTCATTTTGAGATGATGCGTTTTACTCAATGCTGACATAATTCTCATCACAAGTGGAAAAAAAATATCAACTAATTGAATTGAAATTGTTAACGCGTCAAGTCCCGCTGCTCGACTTTAACTAATTTAACGATCAAAAGTTTAATTTTTTGCGCGCAGCGGTGCTCCTCGACATCTCACGGTGTTAATTGAAAGTGTCACGCGTCGACTAACTCGACTATATGGTCTATAGTATATCTATCTATTAAATTTATTTTTTAATCCATGTATAAGTGTTTGTGTAATTGTGCAAACGAATTTGTCTCTTAAATGTTTGAAAATGTGTCACAAAAGAAGATCCACTAAAATGTGTCATATTTATGGACAACTTTGTTATTTGCTAATGCTAAGTCAAGCGACTAATGGTGCGACAACATTTGCCAAGGAATTCCGCAGTGCGGCTCTTTTTACGGGTAATACGTTAATGGATCTGGATGTTGCAACTACCGTGGATCTGGCAGCTGAAAAGCCTACGAGTAGCAGCAGCAACAGCATGGAAACTGGCGCTTCCACAGTAGAGCAAGAGCTTTCTTCAATGGATTTTAAAGCCGAGTCCTCGGTGGTGCTACCTGGCGTGCATTTAAATACAGGTGAGTGCTGAAAGTTATGAAACATCATTGTTTATAGATTATAGAAAGCAAGATTTTAACTGCAAAAAGTGCTTGTAAAAATTCCTACAGAACATATGCGTCTTATTTTATAAAGTAAAACTTCTGAGCAATTTAAACGCCAACTACAGCCTTTTTTTTAGGGTATTCACGCTTGCAGTTGAGTGGCGGAATTGCAAGGTTGCACAAAAACTCAACAGGCTAAAGCGTCAATACCTTTCTTTATTTAGTTTATTTCTTTCTTCTTTTCTAATTTTATATGCTACTTACTCCGTTTAGATGTTGATTCGGAAATTCACTAGTAATAATATTTAATTTACTTAATCTGGTACAAAAAATGCACAAGGCTTACTCTTTTAATTAATTAAATTTAATTTAAATTTACTTTGTTTGCTTTTATTTTGCCGCTCTTCAAGTTAACTCTTTTTTTTAATATCACAAAATGGCTAAAAAATCTAGAATATTGTAGTGCTGAAAATGTTGCAAAAGTTGTATTTTGGTATACTTTTTTAACAGCTAAAGATAGAATAGGGTCTCGGTTGAAGAAAAGTTGAATTAAAAGCTGAAATAAAAATCTGTATATTTTGTGGTTGCAAGAGACCTCAACTTTTGAACTACTCAACTCAACAGCAAGCCTGAATACCCTTATTTAATATTTTGAATATATGTTCTTTACGAGTACGTTGCCAGACCTGAAATTTTGTATAAGGATTATTCATAATTTTTTTGCTTAATTGGCGATTAGTAGCTGCATAATAATTGTAATTGTAATTGCATGATAATTGTCGGAACTTAGCATAAACGTTCCACGAAGGACTATGCAGTCTATGTGTGACTCCCCCCAGGGGTCAACCGGTTCAACCTAACCTAACATAAAAAATGACACTATTGAGAACAAAAATGCCCGAAAATTTTACTTCAAAAAGGCTGGTTAGGAAAATCAAGTGAATTTCGTTGGTTCAAATAGCTAAGAAGTTGTCGAAAATTGTTTTTCATCTTAAACGTGAGCAAGCAAAGTAATCACGTTTTAGAAAAAAACTCTAAGTTCTTATATTTCTGCCACTTGTGCAAGATATGAATATTCGATAAAGCAACAAATGCATTCGATATTTACCCAAAAGGAAACGAGCGAGCTTAAGGCATTGATTTTGGCAAAGTCATGCAATAATTGGACGGAACTTACACACTCAACCAAAATTCGGCCAAGGTGAACATAATTTTGTCATATTTATTTAAAACTCAAATTTATGATTTTAAAAGGGTTTTTTTTTTTTTTTTTTGAATAAAATCGTCAGTGCTGCCGTATCAGATATCAATGAAAGTACTTTCATTTTCATATATTCGGCCCTACGTTTAAAAAAAAAGGTCTGCACATAAAACATGCCCGATCTGTCATAAAAAAATCAGATATAAAAAGTAGCAGGAGGCATAAGTTAAACCGCTTAAATGTCATCAAAATAAATAAGCAAAAGTGCGAAGAGAGATACACGAAACTAAAATAAAGTATTAAAAAAAAAAATACTACTAAAAACCAATATAGAAAGGTAAATAAAATCAGTAAGGGGCTGATTGCTTTGGATGGGGCCTTTCACTGCCGGTCTCTCGTGATCGTCACACAAAGATGAGACAGACAACGCGGCACAGGAAGTTCACACTTTGGTTATTTGGCGCACGGTGCCGCCAGAGAGAACCCAAAAAAAAGAAATACAAAAAAATTAAAACCAAAACTCATGAAAAGAAGATCACAACACGTTCGGCACAAGTTCGACTGTATGATTACACTTTAATCTTGTTATAATGAGGAGCTGCAGTAAAAATTACTTCTTTGGCAGCGGATGTATTGAGGAGGCTCAGAGTAGCATTGGTTGGACGCTGCGGTTGACATCCTGGTTTGAAGTGGCGCAAAGCAGCAGATGTGTATGAATACCCTGGGTAGATTTAGTATGCAGTATTCAAGTGCAGATTGAATTACCATAAAAGAAGAAGAAAACAAAAGAAAAGAAGTGAAGTAGGAGAAACAGAAACAAAGCAAAGCATAGAGAGCTGGGGGAATGGTTAGCAAATGCACTTGTTCGAGTGAATTTGGAAATATGATGCCGCAAAAAGGCGCAGGTCATAAATAACCAACGATACATAGGGGAAGGTCACAAAGTGGCACAAAGTGTTGAAAGATAAGGTTAGATAAGCGCTGTTGCAGCATATTCCAAAAACTTTTTACCTGTCTTACAGAGCAAACAAATCGGAATATTTGGTTTATGGTGGGCATATAGTGAGCAAAGCAGTTGACACTCCGCAGCATAAGATATCATAAACTGTCATAAAGATCTTTTGATAAAAATATGTTTTTTGAATGAAATGCTTGTCGTCCAGTTGAAGGGTTTTGTTAAGTTCTTATAGCCTGTATCGAGAGGTTGGGGGTATATTTAGTGTACTCGTAAAACTAGCAGGAAACGAGTAAAATTCCACTATGCGTATATTAATATGATGAAGAATGAAACATATTGAAATAAGTTTTTAAAAATTATGACTCCACATGCTGATCACATGACAGAAATTATTATCTTTATACCGATTAAATCAAGGCGCCAATATGTAGAAGGATATACAATTTTTATATTTTTGAAAATAACTCTTAAATTCCTTAAACGATTTGAATCAAATTTTATAAGAGAAGCAGAGATGTGTGCTAAGTGTTAAAATTGTGCCTTAAATCTCAAAATTCTATAGTATAATATAATAGGTTATCGGTAGGTAGATAAATACACTCAGACCAAAAATTAGTCGCACACCTTTTCATTTTCAAAATGAGCAAAAAAAAAAAATTTATTATAATTAGAAAAATAAAATTTTAATTATATGTTCGGAAAATAAGAATATGAAATGTAATTCTAGGTAAAACTGAGTAAATAAGTAACTTTACTTTTTAGGACTATCAATTTTTCGGACACTTGTAAATATTACTAAAATGAAATGTCTTTTTAGACTTTTTAAGTTTCTTCGGGCTGACTGTGGCTTTAAAGTAGGTTCCTCACGATTTTTTATACTTTTTTGTAAACAATTACAATTCCGTAAAAAATTCATTTTAAAATTTTTATTTCATATATTATGAATATATATGAATATTAATAATAAATTAGGGTATTTCTCCTGTCTTTTCCGACATTTCATGCTTGTTAGGGCTGCATTTGGCTTTGGTAAAGCATCCCCACGAAGTTTTCCTTATTTTTATATATGTAATTGAAATATTATATTTCAATATTTCTCTCTTTTCAAATTTATTATGACAATTTCTCGATTCACTGTATTTGCTAGAGGAAATTACAAAGTTCGAATTTTAATTTACAATTAAGACAGCACAAATAATAAAAGGGCTCAGAATTGAAATGAAATTGATTTCTTAGCCAATTCGTTAACTTGAGATCGTTTCTACTTTAACTCTTTGCCTAGACTTTCGGTCTATACCAAAAATATTGGAATCTTTGTAATTTATTTTTTAACTGCAGTATATCACTATTTAAAGTTCTTTTCAAACTGCAAGGCTCACATTTGGGTATTTCTTGAGCGGCGCACAGATCTCTGCATGTGGTTTAAGAAGCCAGCACGCAAGCACATTTTGTTTTGGCTACCTGACTGGAGCTCTTGGTACAGATACTACTGCGAAGCATCGCCCCAATATCCAAAAGCTTTCCCTTAAGATTAAGCCGAAACCATAAAATATTTAGCAAAGCACGCAAACTTTGGTAGTTCAGTGGCAGCTGAGCGGTACGTTTATACATATACATATACATATGTATATGTATTACTTCTCTACTTTATTTATTATATACCATAGATATATATTTTTTGTTGTTGCTGTATGTAGGAATCGCGCAACGAGCAAATCTTGGCAGGAGGTTGCCTGGCACGTTAACTCGTTGGAGGAGCTGCGTATTTAGATAAGTCGCTGGCGGCTTGCTTGTTGAAAGATGCACACAGATACAAAAGTATCTATATATGTACATAGCTATATATGTATAAATACAACAAACAAAGACAGCCGACAAAAGTAAAAACTAAACGACGCCAGAATTTATGACTTAGAGTTTATATGACCCGCCAGTTTAGTATCTGTGTGTACATTTATGTATCTATGTGCGTAGATCAAGTGCCAAAGTCAGAAGACAAGACATTGCCGGGTTTAAGATAACAGTCAAGGAGCTGCAGTTGGTCTCTGGCACTTGTGCGTATGCAAAATATAGATACAGATAAATTTAACGTAAAAAAAAAAATCTGCACAGCTGTAATGACAGTCTGCACACAAACACAGGGCACCTTCTCTATTGACAGCCTAGTATCTGTATTCATAAATCAAGCTGCTCAGGTACAGCAAGTATCTTTGTGTAAGAACAGAAACATTTCTGTAAATTCTAACCAAATGTAGCGCAAAGTGCGAAATATCCCACAGTGCAATGAAACGTGCAACTCACAGATGCATTCATCGTTAACGATGCCACGCTAATTTGACGAAAGCCCATTTCATGGAGTTTAGCTACAATTCGTGTGTTGCCACATGTTGTCCGTGCCTACCGTGCTTCCTCAACTCTACACTGAAAAAAAAATAATCATCGTTGTTCTAAAAGCTATCAAGTTAGTCGCAGAAGAATAACTACTTTAAAGTGATTTTTTTTCGGAAACAAGGATTTTGCAGAAGAAAATTTTACCCAACTCTTGCGGCAAACGCTTCTAGTATCTTACTTGCCTTTGAGCTAGTGACATGAAATTCCGTTGAAATCTCGCTCTCTTTTCTCCACCACATGTTATTTTGTTTTCGTGCTTCCCCCAGCGGAAAATTTGAAAAATTGTCGTGCCTCTCGCGGAAATTATCTCTAAATTGGTGTGTTTCCCATTTTTACTTCTTAATTCTTCCTTTCGCCGATTTTGGAATAAATAAATAAAGAGAGCAAAATCCGATTTGCTGAGCAAACGAAAATTTAATACTATATTATAGAGATCAAAAATTCAAAACGCAGCATAGAAAATTTACCGTCAGACATCATGATCCAACAATTAGAAGGTCACGCAAAACGAATGACAGTTATTCGTGTCTCTCTGAAAAGAGAGTTCAGGTTTAATGTTTATGTGGTAGCTATTTGAAATAAGGGACCAATTTTGGTCTAACTTTACACAAATGTGTAAATGTGTATTTCTTATAATATATTGACAAAATTTGTGCCAGTTGTACTTTGTTTTAGATCAAAAGTTTGTGTGAAGTTTGATGAAAATTGGTTCACTATTTCGTATGGCTATCAAAAAAAATTGAACCAGTTTTCTGCGCAGCTGAACTTGCGCTCTTGTAAAATTTGCGTCATCTTGTAAAATTCACTGCATCATAAAAAATTGCGAATGCTCTGAATAATATTTATAATATATGTATATGTATTAGGGTGGCCGCTGCTGCTATGGAGGATTTTCAAACCGTCGATATCAAAACCGCCACCCCCTAAAAAGTTTCCTTTTTACCTGCATATAGCGCCTGTAAAATTTAAACACGATCCGAATGTATTTGATGGTCGCGGGAATATGTCAAAGGTCATAACTTGCCCTTTTTCCGTTTTTGTAGTAAAATGACATGCTAAAACCGAAAATGCAGTCAACATTTTTTTTCATGAAACGGGCTTCGCGATATTTTGAAAAAAACATTTTTCGAAATTAAAAAAAAAAAAAAAAGTGCCTTTACTTAACAGCAAATATCTCTGGTTATACTACACTGATTTCGATAATTTTTTTTCTCGACTGTAGATAATGGAATTACCCATTGATTATATTTGGAACATGTTTTTGTCAAACTTACGGTTTGGTCGCTATTTATGCATTCATATGAACATTTTTTATGACCTTTGACCTATTCCTGCGACCATCAAATATATATGCAGTTAAAAAGGAAACTTTTTAGGGGGTGGCGCTAGTAAAATCGTGAGATGTTGCAAAAATGTCACCATAATATGTATAACCCATATTTAAATTTTGAACTTGAACCTTATGCCAAAAATTGTGCTTGGTTTATATTTCGATTTGAGTTCTATTAAAAAAGCTAGGTATAATTCTCAGAAAACATGTGCGTATAAAGCGTCACGATTCAAAAGCGGCTTACAGCCATACACTTTGAAATCTTGCTTGATAACCAAATAAAGCTAAATAAATTCCTAAAGACTTATGCGTCACCTGCCTCTCGAAGCAGAGATTTGTCAACAAATACTTCGAATCACATGATTAATACGCATACAGCTTTACTATTCATACAGACGTGGATTTTGAATATATTTAATATTAAAAATGATTAAAAAGTGATTCATAAATTGTCAGTGCTAGTCTATACTAAAAATTTGAATGCCTGTTTCTGATTTCTATTCTTATCGGAATCATCATTCAAATCCCGAACATTATCCGAATCCCGTGATAGATTCCATTAAATCCCTTAAAAATATCATTATTCGAAACCCGTGATAAGTTCCATTAGATTCCTTAAAAATAGTAAAATTATGTTCAACTACAAAATCCTAGCATCCTGGTTTTTTTTCTTAAACTTTGAGACATACAAAATTTTTGTCAGTGTATAGATTCTGTTGCCTCGGGCTCTATCGTGCACATCTTACAGGTAGTTTTTAACACTTTATTTCATTGCCTCGTCTCGTTTTCATTCTTGTCGTTCTTTCATTCTTTTGTATTTACACTTTTTTTTTTTTTTTTGTAGTTTTGTATTTTGTGCGAAAAGTCAAAAACTGTTTTTCGTTTTTCCAAGTTGTCTGGGTCTGAAATGCCCATACAAAACCCCCCGTCTGGAACACACCTTGAGTTAGCTATTACAAATTTAGTGAGTTTTGTTGTTGTGGTTTGTTTATTTTTTTTCAATAGTTTTCTTTCTTTTTTGTTGTGCTTGTTAAACACATTTTTAGTGTGTACATATTTGATTTTAGTTTTACAAAGCGCAGCCACAACTGGAAATTGTGCAATCCATAATTTCTAGTACATAGTATTCTCATAGAAAATTACAAATTTATTCTGCCTTCTTGATATTTCTTGGGTTAAAGTTTTGCTTTTTATTTACATTCATAAAATATGTCTATATAGTAGCCGTTTTTATTGGGTGGCTAATGAAGATGATAAGTGCAAATGCAAATCTTTTTGCAATAAATGCACAAGTTGTAGCTTTGGAGTTTCCACGGTTTATGGGTCTAGCAGCTGTATACAACCAAACAAAACACTTCCTGAAATACTTTTAGCAATGATACCAAAAAAAGAAACGTAGGATCGCTTAACCTCTCGCAAAGAATGTCTTTTATTCAGCTGTGTAATGAATATTAATCTATTGGATGCTTCAGTTTCTTGTACTATAGAAAACTTGATGGATATAACAGATTTATTTTACTTATTTTGAAAACACAATTTCGAGAATTAAAGAGGTTCTTCCTAGAATGAGAGGCGTAGGAAATGATAGTTGAAGAAGACAAAGGTTACAAAGAGTCTTTAGCATAATCTTACAGACTTCCACCGAAAAGCGTGAAAGCATTTATTTTTATGTTATTGTATTGTATTATTTTCCAAAATAAGTATTACGTTTATACTTGAAAAGGTCGGAAGTCTGAATGTTTTTTGAATTCACGTTTTCTTGATGGTCCGTGCTGGTTCAGACATCACATAGGCCTAAATTGGGCAAATGCTCCAGAAACGTCCGTCTAATGTCAAATATGTCTTTATAAAGAGTCATCAATCTTGAGGTTTTTTTTTTAAATGCAAAAAAACAAAAATTTAAAATGAATCGGTAAATCTTTATTATCAATAGAAAGAACCATAATCCCTTTCAAATTTTGGCCGCAACTACGCCGTAGCTCGTCCATGCGGTGGTTCAAATTTTCGATGACGAGCATAATCAGCGGTCTCTAGCGAATAACACGGGTAATGCTGGCCTCTAATGCTTCAATTGTAGCTGGCTTATCCACAAACACTTTAGACTTCACGTAAACCCCAAAGGAAAAGTTCACCGGTCCGGAGCGTGAAATTAATTGTTCACCGAATTGGTTCCTCAATTCGTCCATTGTTTCACGGGCTGTGTGGCAAGTAGCGTCGTCTTGTTGAAACCAAATGTCGTCGAGATCTCAATTTCAAACCGATGATTCCATCGGCCCATAAACCACACCACACAGTTGTTTTGAGTGGATGTAACGGCAGCTCTTAAACCTCTTCGGGTTGTTCATCAGCCCATATACGGTAATTTTGCTTGTTGACGTATCCATTAAGCCAAAAATGGGCCTCATCGCTGAACAAAATTTTGGTTGAAAACAGTGGAAAACAGAACGCGAATTTTCGTAATATAATTGTGCGATTTGCAAACGTTGTTCGGGTGTAAGTCTTTCCATGATGAAACGGCAATGAAAACTGAATAAAAAACACATGGCAACTTGACAGTACTCACGCGTGATTTATCAAAAAAACCTTATTGAAAAAAAACCTCAAAATTGATGACCCTTTATTTTACAAAAATGATGTCATTTGTTGATTTGTTGAAATATTTTCGATTGATGAGTTTAGGGAAAAGCTAAGTGAAAGTGATTTTCTCTGAATTTGAATTTGTTTCGTTGTAATATGATCGTCTAGGCAGAGTCTGCACTCAGTTAAGAACTTTTTTGGAACATGTTGCTTAGCTAACTGTAATCCTTTAGCTATCCTAGCATAGGTAAATCTTGTGGTTTGGTTTTGGTCAGTGTTGGGAATTATTTAAGTTAAGATAGATAGTTCCAAAGTTGGAAGTAGTCCATAATAAACTTTTTCGATTTTTTGCTGTTTTCTTATTTTTGAAAAATTATGCCTCAGACAGACTTATTCTTCCTATTGTTTTGGCTAACTGTATCCATTGTAGATGCTACCTAAGGTGAAGCCTTTGGCTCTGCAAATACAATGGATTTCGACATTTTACAGCAACACTCTTATTTATATGAATCATAGTGTAGTGACGTCAATTTACACTCAAGTTATTTAAAAGGCTTTGGCTGTTCTTTAGCAGAGCGATTATGAAAAAAAAATCACATAGCTAAAAGAAGATATACAGCCGTGTTCCCGATTTCAATTCCGAGTAAAAGTGTCGGAATCGAAATGAATGGTGTTCCGGCCGGATTTCGATTCCGACAAGAGTCGAATCGTTTTGAAAAATTTGGCTCGCAGCTGTCGAAATTAAAAGTATTTTGCTTTGTTTAGTTAAATAAACGCAGTAATGTCACTAAATTTAATGCAAAACCAAAACGAGTGGAATGAAAGTAAGGTGTTCCGGATTTAGACTCGTTTTGTCTTCGAAAAGTTATGTGTTGTCGTGTTGCACAAATAAATTCGAAGATAATTTTATAAATGGATGGCTTAAAAATGTATATAAAATAAATTGTACAAAAATTGTAAATAAGGAAAAAATATTTCTCTTTTAGAAAGATGTTGGCAAAAAGAAAAATAAATTATTTAGTCTGTTGTTCGAAAACTTATGGCAACTCTACAATGTGAACTTATCGATAGGTGGCGAGTTGGTCACCTGGCAATTTGGCGCACATTTAAACAAACAACAATGAGCCGTTTTATTTTAATTATTTTTAATAATAAATTTTTGAAGGGGCAAAAAAGGAAGCGCTAGGCGGTAGAGTATAATGCGTGAGCATTATTTTGCACACCAACATAATCCAAACGTTGCCAAATCCTCGTAAATTTGCAAACACTGAAGTTGTCAACTACGGCTGTAAGAAAGAATTGTACCTGTTCAAGCGATGCGGAAGGCATCTGCTTGCATCAGATTGGTATAATTAACCGCATGGCTAAAGCATTTGCGAAATGCTTATGGGAAAAAAAATATTACAGGAAAAATGAGGATATAGCAGAGAAGTAACTGAAGGCGACTCTGAAGCTGCAGCTCACAATAGTTTGTTGAATAAAATAAAATAAACAACTTATAAAGGTTAAAAATTTGTGTGTTATACTTATAAAATTAAAATGCGAACTACAAGCAGCTTAATTTTTTACTACATTTCCATTTTAAAAAGACGGCTGTTGTATGATGTCGCTGCCATTTAAATTTTGCGCCACATAAACAAACATAACAACACAGCTGTTTCTGGCATGAATGAAAACGCTTCGAAAACGATTCGAAATCGATTCGAACACAGTCTAAATCCGGAACACCAATTGTGGAATGCACTCGGTATGACTTTTCAAAACGAGTCGAAATCGGGAACACGGCTGATAGTTAGCCACTCTTTTGTGCAGTATATGGCAGGTGCAAAGACCAATGATGTGTAACTGCTACTTGGATGAAAATGGTCCGGGATGTTTATAGTTTTAACAGAAACCGTAGGATCACTCTTTATTATCTTCCCTGGTATGTTATTTTCGGACTGAAAAATACAACTTTTTCTTTTTTGATTGTTAAGATATATTGTCAGCACATTTTTTAATGTATCTACAATACGTGTCCATGCGTAGATTTCGGTTACCCCGGCTGCTTGTTAGCAAGCCCAGCATTCACTTTTAACTCTTTGCCACTTTCTTTCTAGCTGAAAGTTTTGTCTTAACCATTTACTGCGTGTTTTTTGTATGTGGGAGGCACTGTGTTGCACTGCGGCAAAGAAACGACTAAGTTTGTTTTTCAAATTTAAATACTACATAGCCAAACACCTGTTTTGAGACTTATTTTTTTCTATTTACTTAATGCTTTGCTGCAATTTGGTTTTTTGTTTTTGTAATTTTTGTAGCTTTGGGGCCAAATTCGATGTAGGTGGTTTTGGTTGTTTGTTGGTTGCACTTGTCTATTGTTTGTTGTAACTGTCTTGTGGCACAACAAACAATGAATTGTTTTTTCTCTTGATAAAAATCTTTCAAATCGCCCATTTGGTGGTTTGTCTATAGAAAGTCAAATTTCATTTCAATAAGTTGTTGCATTTAGGTGGGCAGACCCCAAATGGACAATGGATAAGATTTGCTGCGAATGTGATAACATTAAAAACATCAGCTAGTAAGTAACCGGAAGAGATTATAGAGATGTTGTTTTAAAAATGATAAGATAAATGAATACACTTTTTACTTTGTTCTTCCCGTAATTATGTCTTTAGAAATTTTTGTTATTTGTAACAGAAGATCAAAGCCAATTTGAGGTGGCGCTTTGGCAAATGTGTAAAAAAAATTCGATCTTTGTAGATATGCATTTTTTATTTTTTTTTAAATTCCTCTCTTGTCTTCTACAACGAATTTTTAAGTTATACAGAAATTCTTATAAGGAAACGAAATAAGCAGTATTTACTTAATTTTCTTATAAAGAATTTCTGTATTACGAATTTTAAATATAACGAAGCAAAATTGCGCTCCCATGTGAATTCAGTATAGGAAAGTTGGAATGTATATAAAATTAGATTTCACAAGCTACATATTATATCTGACCTGTCCCACTTTGGGCATAATCGAGCTGTGAAAGTTTTATAGAAATTAGAAATCCGTATCCATTATAGAACTATTCTATTATGAAATCAAATTTACTACCCGTCTGGTGAGAATGATAAATTAAAAACATAGAACCGTTTTCTGGAACCTGTCAGAGTGATGTCACAATGCAACCAAAATCCACCTTAAGATGCTCCAGATATTCTTACCTTACCTACTTTATGTTCGTTCCCCGTTTGGAGTATGGCTTTGGCCAAGATGCCTAGGCGAATCCATGAATCTTGCCCACCGTAGTGCAAAATGCAGGGGAGCGCAAAAAAAAAGTTGGACTGATTTGGGTTCCTCATTGGACTCCGTGGTTTTTAAAGAGAAGAAAATACACACAAACAAACTGCAGGCTACAGTGGCCTCCGAAGGCCCAGCTTCGTTCTTCAAAAGTTTCCAAAAACTACCCGAAAAACTCGCAATAATTTCCTTAGACTAGTTTTTTAAGCAGATATTGTAAACTGAAGAGAAATTTGAGGATACTAAGTATCACCGATTGTAATATTTAGGCAAGAGAAGGAGTGCAAACTGAGGAATTTCCACAATTTGAAAAAAATGATTTATTTTTCTTAGCTATTTTTATTTTTTTCCAAAAACCGAAGAAAATGGGAAGGACTCACATATTTTGGGTCCTTCGTCAGTCACAAACGGGCCTTACTTTTCTTGCGACGCGTCGCGACGCCGCTGCCCTTAGGCTATGGAAAATAGTTGCACTTAAATTCTCAAAACGCATTAGTATCTCTTTTCGGCGGACATATCATAACGTTGGATGTGAACCGTTTAGAGTTATGTCAGGTAATTCCGGAAATCGTACTGGCTAAAAATGGAACAATAGATTTCCAAAAAACAACACTAACTTAAGAATTATGTATGGATGTATACTTTTTATTCAAAATAGAAGAGGAATTTTGAAACACGTACTTACTGATTGTGACGTCACAGCTCAAAGAAGAATATCTCTCTTTGGCTGACATGGAAAACTATACTTTGAAGAGTCAAGTCTAGAAGTGAACGGTATGGATAATAATGGAAATATTTCAAGAATTTAAGATCAGCAAACCAAAACAAATTTTTCATTTATTTGCACCTTGTGTTATGGATCTATTCACAGCTTTAAATGCTGCATGCACGACGTATCTCAAATAATTATTGCACATAAAAGATGCTACCAAAATAAACTGAATTTTTCCGAAGCACTTCCAACATGAAAACTGTTGAAATCGAAAGCCTCAAACCAAATGAAAATAATTCAGAAGCTACCAAAAAGAAAGCCAAATTTCTAGGTCATTGCATACAAAAAAATAAATAATACAAAACAAAAATTTTGTTGCGCCCTGATTTTCTGTGGAAAAAGTTATTTATGCAATGTGTCTGCGGTTTCTATGCCTGAAGTTCAAATGTCAGCTATAAAGCAAGCTCTGCGCACATGTGCCACAAGTTCCAGATACTTTTTGTGTATCTAACAGATAGATATGGAGTTCTCGCTTGAACGTAACTCAAAACATGAAATGAAACATCTGCAACTGTCTACTAAATGCTGCAACAGCAAAAGAAATAAATCTGTTGGAATCTCTTTGCAGTGATTTCTATTACAATTATATTAAGACCGGTGCATATGCCATATGGCCCAGAGCCAGTCAGTCCGTAAGTCAGTCAGTCTCTCAGTTGTTCTGTCAATTAGTCATTTAGTCTTTCAGTCTGTTAGAACACACACACATAATGAACGGACAATAAGTCTGTTGTTAATTTTTTGTTGTAATTTATTATGCAGTCTGTGTGCACTCTCAAAACGCCCGCATTACATAGAACAAGTTTTCCAATGAACTTCAAACTGTGTGAGGCTGAGGCTGTTTTGAGCTTGTATGGGTGTATCTACAAAATAGTATCTAGTCCAGTGCAGTTTGAGTGTTTTTGAGCATTCAAATTTTATAGCTCAGTTTTCAATTTATGTTTATGCCATACTCACACGAACCGAGTTACATATCCTACAAGGCATGTCAAAAAACAGTCTTATTAGAAAAAAAATGTAACACACGCCCACGCGTGGAATGACAACTTATTTTTTTTTTTTTTTATAATTTTGTGTCTCACGTCAACATAAATACAATCTATCCACAAAAAAAAAGTGCAATTTGAAAATGTGGCAACATTTGAGATTGTGTACTGCTTGTCGAAAATTTATTGTTTATGGCATTTTTATGCCCCGAAATATGGCAGTTGGGGCAGAACTTACAAAGTTGCCAAAAATAATCAATTCTATTGGTTTTATACCGTCAAAGTTATATCGATAAAACATTTTAGTGGACTTGGCCTGATGAATTCAAAATAAATTACAAATCTATCTAATCTAGTAATGAAGCACGTCTTGAGCTACTTACTTTCTTAACCCTTTTGGAGGCCTTTATAAAAGTGCAAAAAACTAAACAACCAATCAGTTATTTCAACCTTGCATATAAACCTTTAAATGAAGCACCCTGGACTTTGAAAAAATACTACGACTACAACTGCAAAGGAAAATAAGAGATTTACTCCTACGCAAATTTTCGATGAATTTAAGGAGCATTCCTGATGTCGTAGATCTTTTTTGCAATCATTTTTCCAGTGCTCGGCTTATTAAATTATCGGAGCTTTTTCGAAGCTTTACGCAGTGGCAGAAATATCAAAAATTTTTGCATAAACTAAACGAAAATTCTTGTTAATGAGAAAGGCATTTATCAAATTTTATCAAGGTTTCAGACCGATTAAATTCTTTCTGACACCTCTCCGGGTATGTTTGGTCTCCTTTATTTTGGGGCCTAGTTGTGAACCTATTTTTGCATAAAATTGAAAGCCTAGCTTTGTACTTCCTTGCATAAGCTAGATATCAGTTCCTCTGTTATTAGGAAGAACCTTAGTCCATAAAATTTTTTACTGATATGGAAATTAATGCTTAATGGAAGAATTAGTTTTTTTCGAGCTAATAACTAATCAATTTTATATCGAAACATGTTTATCGTAATATTAGTACCTGTACCTTATGTTTTTTCCATAATATGGCAATTAGGATATTATATATAAAATTATTCAATTATATGGAAGTTATTGCATAATAGAAGAATTGCTTTTATACTTGCTAATGAATTTTACTCTAATGCTTTTATTCAGTATCTTTAACTCTAGTTTCTATACAATTGGGTCAAAAGAAAGTATACAAATATCTTATATGGACTATAGTATTAGTTAGTATAGTTGTCCAATAGATGATGAAAGCATATTTACATTTTAATATTTTTATTGGTATATCAGTATCTTTGACTCTTGCTCTTGTTAAAGAACCTTGAAATATATTTTACACTTCAAAAAAATTATATTTAGGAATTCACTTCATCCAATTGCAAAAAGACTAAAATGACATAGGAGATTATTGGAATTTATTTCGTGTCTCGCCAAAACTTTCTTGAAAATTCTGCTTGAAATTTTCCTATCTTGAACATTTTCACAGTTGTCTAGTTGATCCTTAAGGCGCGTCTTTGCGGAAATCAAAAACTGCAATTACCAGCTATAAAACTGATGCCAAAAAAAAATTCACTTTTTTTTTGTTAAATTTTATATGCTCATGTAGTTTTAGTTACAATTTGAATTTTTACAACTTTTTTTTTGTTGGAAAATTGCTTCCGCAGTATACAATTTGTCATGCCAACACCTTTGGGCCACTCGTTCCACTGCATGCATTATGCGAAATATTAACAACTTTTTAGCTACGATAAATGATCAAAAAGCCAAAGCCGCATTTTGCCAATAAACAGTCAATTATTACACAGATACACACAAACACACAGGCACACTGATATAAAAGTGCATAAGATTAAATTTGCTTAAGCTTTGAGCTTCGCACCCGTTGGGCAGTTATTCAGTCAGTCAGTCACTCGATAAGTCACTCATTCATTCACTTATTCATTCACTCAGCAAATCAGTCTGTCAGTTTACATTAAGCTTTAAACAGCAACACAAATTACGCAAATGTTGCCAACAGGCGGCTTAAATAACATAAGAAAACGATAAAAAATAAAATGGAGTTGATAGAAAAGCAGGGCTGCAAAAAATGGACCGAACTGAAATGTCTCGGATACGGGTACATACTTGGTAATTTTTGTAAGCTCATAAAAATATTTTGGAGCTTATATCTTGTCAAAGAAAAGTCTACCCAAATATTCAATTATCGATAACTCGATAAATAATCGAAATGTAGAAAATAAAAACGATGTTGATATTGCCAAAATCTGTTACACATAAAAAAATTTTTCGAACTTATTTCTTAACAATGAACACAACCCAAACTGCACCCGCGAACCGAGCCTCACAGCAAATTTCTAATGTTGCCAGCCCTGAATAAAAGTAATAAAAAAATAATAATAAATTTGCATTGTCAATGCTCTTAATTTATGCTTATATTATGAAAATGAACTCTTTTTGAGTGAGTTGTTTGCATGAGTAAACAGATTTCGACGAACTCATTATCGGCGTTGACCAAACCCCAGTCAGGCATTTTAATCGCTTTATTGTAATTGCTACTGTCAAATCGATAACTTTTTGATTGCAGTGCTGCAACAAAACGTTGCGAAGCGTTGCGTTTTGATTAAACTTCAAAATATTTTGGCTATTATTTTAATTTAATTGCTGTCATAAAATATGGTTCGGCTTTTAAATTTAAAACCTTTTCACTTGTATTTTAGCTGCTTGAATTTTTTGTATTAAAATTAGTTTGTGTTTATAGCGCTTCATTAAAATTTCGTCACAAAACACAAAACTTGTTGAGCGACATTTTTCAGCTGAATTTTCATTTAACTTGTTTTTTTTTTTGTTTAAATCATGCCCAAGGCATTAAAATTAGTAATATAAATGGTTTTTATTTTACATGTTTGTAGTTGCAATTTAATGGTGGGTGTGTGAGTCCATGTTTCACATAAAATTGATTTTTTATTGATTTTTAGTGCTGTCTAGTATTGCGATCGCAAGTTGTAAATTGGGCAACGATTTTAAGAGCTTGTCAAATGCCGTTGCATTTGGATTTAAAATTCTTTTGTAAGAGTTCTTAAAGCGTTTCATCGAATCATGTTGAAATGCTCTTTAAGACATATTATTGAAATCGAAAAAAAAAAAAGATTGGTATTTTATGGTATTTACATGTTTTATGACATCGAGCTGTATCCATAGACAGCATTTTGTGAAAGAATGTGATCATTTTAAAGAGTTTTTGTTTTTAAGTGGAATTGCCATTTGAGCATGAGAACCTATAATGTCTGTTTGAAAGACTTTCATCAAGTGGGATTGACATATAAAAATAAGCAGCTATAATATATGGAAACTTTTGCGTGGTGTGTTCAAGTGCTTTTCTAAGTTTTCGAAGCATTATGAGCAGTTCTATGTCAATTTACGCCTAATATGTCGAAATATTTCACAACATTTAGCACTTAATTAGGAAATAAACTTTGAATATATTGAGGCATGTGTTTTTTTTTGCACTTTTACTTTTTAGTAAAAATTAATTTGGGTGATTTTGTTTTAGTCTTAGTCCTGGAAGTAAAACCTAATTTAAGTATTAAGGGTAAAAAACCTTCCCCTATGGATTTTGTGCCGCTGAATCCACATCCAAGGACCCCGAAAAATCCCACGAATTCGTATTCGTATAGTTATTTGAGAAACTTGAGGTGCAGGTGTTTTTGACCTCAGATTCGGATTAGCTACCTTAAAAACATATAAAAAGCATTGCCGGACAAACGGTCACAAAAAATAGTTTAGAGTTTTTTGAGCCACTCAAAAAAAAAAAGAATTGATTTTTGGATTGTAAGGTTTACTGCATGGTATTGGGGTCGCTGAATTCGAATATAAGATCCAAATTATTATTATCTGACATAACCTCAAAAATCGCCAATAAACGATGTATTTTGGAGGTTATCTCAGAACCTTGACGTGCTTAATAATTTGGGCGTTAGATTTGTGAGAGAAGATTTTGCACCTCGGATTCAGATTCAGTGACCCAAAAAATGTACACAAAACATCCTTAAAAACTATTAATCGAAAAAAAAGGGCGATTTTTTAAGGTTATCTCAGATGCTTCGGGGTACCATTAAACTCTTTTCCTATTGATTCAGACGTATACAAACAGGTAAAAGATAGAAGGAGGCATTGCGGTCGTCAGTTTTAAAATACTTATCAAACCCTGGTTCTCGATTGAGCAAAACTCAACTGCCCGTCTGATCGTTTGGCTGTCTCTCTGTAGAACACCTAGATCTTAGAGCCACCTTTGTCGTATCAAATATACTCATACAAGTCTAATAAACAATGAAATCTTTACTCTTTTACAAAACATCAACCTATCACTCCTATTAATAGAAATTTCTTTAGGGCTAGCGTGAATGGTTCGTTCGGAAGAGGTTCTAAAAAAATGTTATTGTGCTCTTGGCAATAATCTTCTTCCGATAGTACTTGCTACGAGGATTCTTCCTAAAGTTCCTAAAGCCTATTAGATCATCTTGTATGCATTTTTTGTCCACAATCAAAATTCTGTATTCAAATCTGTGAGCTCTGGATAACTAATACTGCAATCATTTTTTTTAAGACATCCAAGTATTATCGTCTATAATTGTATATCAAATTGCACTTCACTAACAATTTAAACGATTTAATACTCCGAAAACTTGTTTCAAGATTATTTGTATTTATTTTTTCTCACTTACTTATGTCGTAATATTTCATTTATAGCTTACATAATATGCCAAAATATTTTTAAGAACTGCGCAGTTAATTAGAAAAAAAATTCAATCAAAAATTTAATTAACAATTTATTTCGATGGGGGGGTTTATTTTGTATTTTTGTCTTGTCATATTTTATTCAATTTATACGAAATTTTACCGTTATGCCTAAAGAGCGGCTTATCACGTTTCTAACGGCATTTTATAGCTTATTGTTTGCATATGATTAACCCAAAGCTGAACAGGTGAACGAACCGCACTTCAACTCTGCAGATGACTTTACGAAATAGTTGTTAGTTTCTATTATTTTTCTATCTATAAGTTATTGTGTAATATAAATATATATATTGTATATTTTTCCAGGCGTTCACTAATCGCTCAATTAGCTAAAAATGTGCAAATTATACAAATTATAGAGCTACAAAAGCACTGTAGTTAGTTAGGGTTTTGGGTAACAAACGGCTAGTAGAGCCCGCAGGCAAGCAACTAAAATGTTGACCGCATCTACATAATTATCATATTGTATCTTGTATCTTTTATCTTTTGGGTAACAAACAGCTCAGCATAGCAGCTGTCTGGGCTGGCCCGCCTTGAACTGTGACATGCGGCGCGTGTACATTCTAAAAATCTTGGGCAAACGAGCGCAACTCAATGTCAAAAACTTTCACCACATCATGAACCATCATATACATGTCTGGATCTGAATATGTCTGACGCTGTTCAGGTCAATTAAACAACAGTTTACTTGATGTTCCGCCTGAATTTATTAGCGTGTAAATACAAATCTTTAAGCCCTGTCCGTCCGTTTCTACGTCCAATTATCTGTCCGCCCACACGAACAAAAGTGTTAAAACGAACATTTCATTTCGTTTTTGGAAAATGTGTTTGAGAACTTGAGCTACAAGTTAATTAGCCACACTTTGCTGACATGTCTAAGGCGTAGAGTTGGCCAAGAACACGCATAGAAGAAAGCAGGGCGCTTCATGTTCTGAGCTATAAATATGTGTACATAGAAAACACACAAAGATACATAGCCAGCGTGCTTATAGATACTTTAGTTATATCATGTCGTCTTCGTCGTTGTTGTACATCAAATGCTTAAACCTTTGGCGGCTACCCATTAAAGTTGTCTGCTATGATTCTAAATGAATTTCATGTTTTCGTCAAAAGTGTCCAACATGTTGGTATCTTGAAGTGTTTAGCTTTGCACAACTTGCTTATTGCGGAGTCATGGCCCCACGACATGTATCCGAACATTGACAGAGAGATCTTTCACTTGATCTGTTTTGTGCATTCTACTATATGCTCTACAGTTGGCAGCGGCGTTTTGAGAGCATATAAAGTTGGCGCTACATATTGACAAGCAAAGACGTGTTGTAGATCCCGAACTTGGCTTTTATGGAGCAGTCACTTCTAAAGATGCTCTTGAATATGTTAAATGTTAAATGCGTGAAATTATTCTAGATTCGTAGAATCGTGGTGCGGTCAGATATAAATTAAAAAAATTGTTAGGTGTATGTTGTATATCTTTCGTTTTGCTGGAAAATTTTAATTCCACTCTTGACTGAACTTGACTTGACTTAATATATTTGAGCCGTTTGAGACCGGCTAAAGGGCTTCCCTACACCCGCTTGTGCTTTTCGCTTATCTTTTTTACTGTGTAGTATTATAGATAGCTATTGCGCCTTCTACACCTTTCTCCCAACGTGGGCGCATTGCTTACCCTCTAGGTGCGCATTCAATTAGTAATCATCGTAGAGCTCTTGAACTCATTGTTTCATCGAATACGGTGGCCAAGGGCCCATATATCTAAGGAGTAGGTTTATCTAAGGGGTACGTTATACCATTGTTGTTCTTCCACTGAAAGGGAGGCCAAGTGTCTTAAGAAGTGCGTTGGTACGGTGTGACACTTCCCAGGGAGAGAGCAAGGAAAGCTATTAATCTATCGAATGCGCTGGCCAAGTATCTTAAGTATTGGGTTTATCTCTAAGCTACGGTATAGGGTATCTCTCCCTTTCCAGAGAGCTCGTGAGCTTATTCGATAGTTCAATGCGGTGGCCAAGGGGCCTAGTATCCTAAGGGGTAAGTTCATCTCAGAGATACGGTATGCCGCTTTCTAGGGAGAGAGCTCGCAAGCTTATTGTGCTATCGAATTCTGCGGCCAAGGGGTCAAGTATAATAGGACCACGATCATAGCCCCTTGTCTTGGTGCGGCTCCAATTTATGCAATTTGTCGCAGATCTCCTCGTTCCCTCGGATGCAGAGTCATGTAACAAAGAATCTCAATGAATATGTTCATCTCAAACACTTCAAGAGCACTTGCAACAAACAGTACCATCCTGCTTGCTTAAGAGCCATAAAGAATAACCGGGGTATGATCACCTTGTGGCTTTTTAGCATTATCTGGCGAGATCCTCCGATTGACCTCTGTGATACTGATGCAAAGGTTGACAGACTCCCAAGCAACATTAATAAATATATTTAAGAACTCAACCGGCGACTTTTAGTCTCATTTACCACCAATCTCACTTGAGCCGATGCTCTTTCAATGTTCTCATAGTCTTTGATAACAAATCGTTTATAGAACCAATGGTGTAGATAGACAGGCAGCAGGACGCTTTTGTTGATATAAACTTTTTCTGATGCTCTCCTGTGCAACTTTTTCGTAACACACTACCATTTACAAATTTGACGAGGTTGCTGAAAAGGGCGTCATCTTGTCTGAGAAGTTCAGAGATGCACTGCCATGACACCAAGGTTGCAATCATTGTTTATGGTCTTCACAAGGCTTACTCTGCCGCCAACTCTACAGGAAAATTTGTTTTTCTTGATCCGCTATCAATTTTTGATAATTTTCAATAATTTCGAATGTGGAGAAGTTTTATCTACGTCTACAAGTAAATCAAAGAAATGTTTCCACCAAATCACATGTTATTGCCTTTTTTTCTTCCTTGTCTCGCGATAGTTTTTCTCGCCTTAGTCTCGAAGCACGATCTTTCCAAGATTGTGTTCTTCACTGCAGTAGCTTCGCAATACGTTGATTACTGGGAGTGGGAGTCCCTAAGCGAGGGAACAAACTTCTGCGCAACCTTATATTCTCAACAAGGGCCACCACGTGAAAATTGAGCATAAGTTAGGTTCAGATAGAGACTGAGATACATCGTTCAGCCCAAAACTTGGACAGACTACCAAACTTGACCGAGTCCATGTTGTGCTATGACTAACCACTCTAAGTTCATAATTAGAATTACATTATTTATGGCTACGTTCAAGGTACACAGAAACAAAGCCACCAACAACTTTTGGCATAGGCCTAAAAAAAAAGTAGTTCACAGACACGGTCAACCACAAGCATGATTGTGATTGATTGATTGATGGATGAATGGATGGATGGCTGCTGATCCACAACTAACTTAACCAAATTCACATTGAAATTAAAGCCAAAATTTATTGGCAGCCACTTAAAGTCCAGACACTTCATTATGAGTACTTTTGTTACTGTTTTTGGGTGCTTTTGATGTGCGTACGACTCGTTTATTTTTTACAGTGCATTGACTTGAAATTGTTTTTGGTGCCTTTTGGCCAGGGTCAACGCAGTTTATATATATGTATCTATATGGCTGTATATGTAACTGACGGTATCTCTGTAGTCTGTAGTTGTATCTATGGCATAAATATAGAGACACTTGACTATTGAATTATTGTTTACAGCTTGGGCTTCAAACTGTTTAATTGCGGCCCAAATGCGGGCATGTGGGTGTGACCCGAGTGTGTATGTGAGTGCGAGCATGAGTGAGTGATCTGGGCACATTTGACTGAGCAGCTATTAATTTAATGGCTGTCGTCGTTCTGATTTGGCCCGGCCTTAAAATGCAAATGTCAGCTAACTGCATTTACATAGCTGAACACAGGTGTTGATGGTCACGCTGTTTGGGGCTTAAACCAATCCCGCATTTGATAAGCAGCTAATCTTTGGTATCCAGAGAGATGCACAACGTTAACACAGTTAGCTGCTGCAGTCTCTAGTCCAAGTTAATACCAGCATAATAAGCTAAATAGAACGAATCTTTGGCATCATCTTCTTTCTAAAGCGTATCTATTGTAACTCTTAGCTCTTAAAGTTTTGACTAGAGAGCAGGTCGTTGGGTTCGGCGCTCTGATACAGGCGGCATTTGCTGTCTTTGCCTTTGAGGCATGCCTCATGCCCAAGCATAAATTACCATGTGCATACAACCAAGCGACCATACATAGAGGTATATCAAATTTCGCACCCTTTCAAGCTAGGCTCAGCCGCAGGCCCCAGTTAATTGATTGGATTCGCGCCACAGAGAACGAGGGCAGGCTGAAAAATAATTGGCTTAGACAAGGAACGACGTTAGGAAACATGTTATCAATGTTTCACCTACCTTTTGAGAGAGATGACAGAGTTCGTTCATTCGATTTTCGGATTTTGAAGCAGAAAATAGCTGATGAGTTCAGATTCGAAAGATGTTTAAGGGTACTTTGCACCGATATCAACAGAAGAATACAAATTTTTAAAGGACCTATTTGGCAAAACCCGAGATATGGCGATGAACGGCAGATGGATTTGGAAAAAAGAAAATTGCTGCTTTATAGTGATTGTTTAACATCTACAACAAATGGGATCGGGTAATAACTTTAAAGGGATGTTTGCCGATGTTTGATAAGGATGAAACTTACAAGTAGATTCATCTTTAACATCTTCTCCCCGATGAGATTCTCACGTTTTCAATCAAAATGCCCTTTCCTATGGCTTCTTCTGGCTTCGAGACGTCTGTGCAGGTCTTAAACTCCTTCTCCCAGATTGGATTCTCGCCTTTTCAATACCTTTTCCCGGGAAGACCGTAATAAAATTATCATTCTGAAAGCTGTTTCGCTAACTCTACCGATGCCTTCGTCTATCCTCGAGCATACTATATATAGACCTTTAACATATTCTCCCTGATGAGATTCTCGCGTTTACAATCTAGATGCCCTTTCCTATGCGTTCTTCTGTCTTCGAGACGTCTGTGTAGGTCTTCAACTTTTCAATTCCTCTTCCCGGGAAGACCCTAAAAAACTATCATTCCATTTGTGAGCTGCGATGCAGTATTCACTTTCTGCGGTCTCCGCTTTTATATCTAGATTAATTAATATTATCGAGCCAATAGGTAATAATCCCTTCTCTGCTAGCCCTGTTACTTTTAAGCCTGCCCTCGTATACGTATCCATAGCTCATAAGAGCCATGGAGTATTGAATCTTGAGTCTTCTATAAAGTAAAACTCCCGCAACTGCTGACATTTGTACAGTGCCACAATGTTGTCTACAATGACTATGACTTTGTCTATGACAACAAATTCTCTATAAACTTTAAAGTTTGTTCTATGTTAGAGTGGCATACAGATTGTCTGTCTGTCAGTTAGTCAGTCAGTCAGTTTGTCAGTTATAGCCGTTTATAGTCAGTTTCTAAGTTGGACAGTCGTTGAGTTGGTCTGCCACTCACGACAAACACCCAAACAAGCAACTTTCTTTCTTTGGATGGAGCCTACACTTTTCGCACTGACTGTCAGTTGTTCGGTCGGTCGGGCGGTCGGTGACGTCTGACAGTGGCTAAGGATGCGATGCTGCTGTAAACGTCATCATGATGTCATTGATCTTTGTGCAACAGGCATGTGGCATTGTTCTTGCAGCACCTCTCTGACTTTGACTTTGGAGCTTTGCAGCTCCTTGGGCGCATTCTGCACTTTGGGTTTTATCTTGGTGCATAATCTGCACGCTGCCGCTGCTGAGTTGGTGTTGCTTCTGCTGCTGCTGCTGCCGCTGGAGAAACTGTGCAACTTGCGGTACTTGGTACTTGCTGCTGGGCAGCTGCTGGATCAGTTCAAAAGTCATCCAACTGGCGGGCGTTCTCCGTATGCCACATGCAGCGCAGTCAGCAGAACCGTAGACTGTTGTCAGTTGCCTCACAGTGGCATGCTATACACTTGCTGAGAGTTTAACGAGTTTGTACTGAAGTTGGAAAACAAAAGACTGAAGTATGTAATCTGCAATTTTTAAGCGAAATAATGAGTTGGATTGTTGCCATTTTTACAACTGAGTTAGACACAGGTGGAACTAAAAGAAGATTGAAAGTCTGAAGATGAGCCAGTAGTGCAATATGCTCTTAATCTTCTTTAAAAGGGGTCAGATAAAAGAATTTCTTTTTAAGAAGTTTTATCAATGAAACCAATAAACTGAGCCATGCACTCGAAAATTTAAACACGAATCAAATTTTGAAACTTTTGTTTTAATAAAGCATAAAAATTTAAATAAGTTTTTTTTCATGTGCGAATCTAGGATTTGGTCTTGAGGAGTTCTTCACTTCGAAGTGTATACATATCATGAGAGCTCGCAAAAGACTTACAACCCATTTTTCAAACTTTTGGGGGGTCTGGACCCGAAAACCTAAACCATTAAAACCATTGAATTGACCAAGGAAGTAAAAAATCGGCTATTATTTTCGAATATTTTCGAAAATATATTTTTTTTTAAATTTTTTTTAAATTTAAAATCGGTTTCGTTTAAAAGAAAAAAAAGGACATTTTAGCTTGCAAAGTGACACAGAAACCAAAAAAAAATTATTTTGAAATCGATCAAAAATACAAATTCAACCAAATGCAGCACGTTGCAACAGTTAAGGGTGTTCATAAGGTGCTGTGTATGTAATACAGAAAAGATTGGAAGCAGCTTTTAACACAGTGCAACACCTTGGGGTTGTTCATAAGCTGCTATGCAAATTGAATTTACAAAATTTTTCTCCCATTTTTTATTATTTATTTATTTATTGTGCTTTATTTCCTTTATATTATAATAATGCTTAAAGCTACCTTAATTTAGTATAAACAGAGTCGAGGTATAAACCTATGCAACTAAAACATTAATATTTTGTTTTAAATTATTTACATTTTAGTAATAGTACCTATAATATTCAAGTGAACAAGGGAAACAGGAGAAAAAAACCTTGATTTTAAAAAATTAACCTAATGCAGACAAGTTGCGAACAGTTTGCAACAGAGTGCAACACTTAGGAGTGTTCATAAGCTGCTTTGCGCAAAACTTTGTGCAGCAAAAAATTTGCTTTAAGCTTATGAATACCTCTTTAACCAAGTTTTTATGCGAATTAATCGCTGATCTGTTTACAAGAGTATGTGACGCTTAGCATTTTTAAAGAATTTGCGATTTTTTAATTTGTAAATTTGTATAAAAACTTTATAGAATACAACACTGACTAGAACTTTTGAAGCTAACGTAGTATATTTCTTGTTCTGAACTTTCTTCCAAGGATAAACAATTGTTTCAGGCAAGTCCAAATTGGAGTCAAAAATTTGATTTCAACCTCTCGAGTTTGAACGCAAAGCCGAAAATAGAAAAAAAGGTTTGCAACAGTGTTTAACAAAAAGGTATGTTCATAAGCTGATATTTGCAAACTTTGCACAATACATCACCAGCTATAGCAAATGAATACCCCTAATATACGTGTACAAGTGTATCTGCAGTTTAGCAAAGACAATGTATGATTCTTTTAAAGCTTCGATTAGGTGCAACATGCCACATATTGTTGCATGCAATTTTTGTTGTTTTTAATTAAACGTACACGTAACTAATTTTCAAGAATGAACGAAGACTTTTACTACACATTCTTGTACATTCACCAACGTTGATTTGTGGGCCTCATAAAAAATTAATAAAACATGCATAATAAAAATAACAACTACAAAAAAAATAAAAAATTGTAAAATGCTCCGGTAACTCTGCACATCAAGATGCCGCAATTTTTGGGCATTTTCTTTATGGCTTCATATACTACAGCTGCAAGGCGCTTTAATAGCTTCAACTTAAAAAATGTGTTGTTATTTTCATTATTGCCAAAAACTTGTTTTGGCCGTAAAACTGGTTCTCAAAAGAAGCCGCTTAGCACAGCGCTCAAGAAGTTCATTTTGGCCATTTGCTACTCTTGGTCTCTGGTGGCTTGGTTTGGGCCACTACATCGAATTTATAACCAAAGTTAAGCAAATGCGACTTTATCGGTAACCAAACACGCCAATGAACCAAGCGCTGAACCTTCTGAGCTCTCTAAGCCTAGCTAGAAATTGTTTAAAAGATATTAACTAAATGATAAATATGTGCGCGAACATGCCTTGACCATGTCTTCTTGACCAAGACACACCACCGCCTCCTGCTTGCGAAAGTCTTGCTAACTCTTGGCTGCGGAAGTTTGTGCTCATCTCTTAAATTGTTTGGGTTTTGGATTTAAACTTTGGTTCTGAGCATCCGAACGTGCTATTAAACCAGCCCAGCGCATTTTGTATGACAAATGTTGTGGTTGTTATTGTGTACAGTACCCCACGAAAGAGCTCTCCGAAGGAGTCATGGAGTTCAAACAAACAGCAAGCAACACAACTGCTATAAACAAATAAACATTCTGCAAATTAAAAAGCATCAGTAAGATTCAATAAAAATAATGCTGCTGCTTCAACTCTTCCATCAACAGTTTTATTCAATTTTAATTTCGTAACGTTTAAGCAGTTTTCTAAAACAAACTGTTGAAATCTGTTGGGAAAACTGCAAAAACAACAAAAATTAAAACAAATTCTTATTAAATTGAAGCCATCGTGACTTGACCAAATAAACTACACTTGAAGAAAAAAAAATGCCGTCTATAAAATGTGCATAAATTAAAGACAGGTCTTTGTCGTTTTCATGTGGTAATAGTTTTTGTTCTTCTGGTGTTTGGCTGGCTTGTCTTGGTTAGATATGCGCACGAAATATATTTTCAGAGACCGGAGATTTCAAATTGGCACATGACATGGAAAATACATACATGCATGGACTTACTAACAAATGCAGCCAGCTGGCAAAAATAATTGTTAATTGCTCAAGAGTTTTAAAGTGTTGGTTTTTTTTTCTCGTTTTAAGTAAATATTATATTTGTGACGATTTGAGATGCTTTTCCGGATATGTTAGGCAGACGTTCTTATACTAAATTGGGACGGCATATGACATACTGAGAAAGATTAAAGCATTTCCGGCTGAATGCGAGACTTTTTTTTTTGCTTGTAAGTGTTTCAACCAAATCGTTAAAATAAAGTGAATTCAAACCGCCAAAACATTAGTTTCCCCTCTTTGGATCTGAAAGAAAGAACTATGTTAAATTTACAATCGTTTTATTTTATTTCACATTTTTAGTAATACAAATTATAAAGGTTTCATGACCTTGATATGTAAAAAATTTAACAAAAGATAATAAATTGAGATGATATTTTTTTTTATAGATTTTACAATTTTAGTTGTTGCATATTAAATTCAAACAAATTAAAACCATTTATAAAATTTTCCATCACTTGTAAATTTTTAACAACTCATGTTAGTTTCTTTCTTATGTTAACTGACAGCTTAGAAATGCTTTGAATTATAGTCATAACTTTTTTATTTTTTTAACCACTATTTAGGTCAAATATAATTAATTAGCCTTCAACTAACAAACGACCCAGTTAATGAGCTTTGCTTTGACACCTAACATTTGAATTTAAACTGTCATGACTATCAAATTTATGTTGCCATATCAAAAGATCATAATCTCAAGTTTAAACGAACATTTATGTGCGATTTGTAAACTAACTGATTCACATTTATTGCAACTACTGGTTTTGCGATTTGCTCTGTTTAATTAACAAGTAGAAATTGCAATATTTCATTTGGCCATAATTTTTACTCATTTGGTCAACTTATGTGGATCATAAGAACTGGCCAGACAGCAAAACTAGTCATACGGGCCGTCATCTGCATCGTCATTATCATCATCTTTTATCTGTCATCTAGAATTGTATCTTATAAATACTTGAGAATTTATGTGATTCAGATTTGCGTTAAAATGGCAAAAGAAACCGTTAAGAGCACGTGCCGTTAGCTTAATTGAAAGCGCTGTCAGTGAAAACGTTTTCAATTTGGGCATTAAACTCATACAGATACAGATGTAATGCTCAAAGATGCGAGGGTTGTCTGAGAAGTAATTGAGATAGCAACTAGTCATTTGCTTAGCTTTCAACTCCTGCCGAGTTGCTTCTCCCATTTCCTTTATCCGTAACACATTAACATAATAATTTAGGGAAATAATGCTTGGGTTGGGTTGCTGATTAAAAATATATAGCAACTGCTAAAGCAAATACAGTTTATAGAGATATTTTTTGCCCGATCACTCAAAAATCTACTCCAACATTAATCAAACACTAATAGACCAACGAAGTGGGCTAAAAACAGTCTTAAGACATTTTAAGGTAACCCGTCACAGTTGTTCCAGCTGCTTGGACGGGATTGTTGATTTCTTACAATCAGCGAATTGCAATCAATAAGAATATTTATATTTTTAAGTAATGCTACAATGAAGATTAAAAAAAAATACTTGAGACGAAGAAAAAACACAGTAGTCCTGCAATAGTTCTATTTTCATATGCGCTCCAAAAATTATAATTTGTCAAGATCCTCAAATCGTCCATTCTTGATATATGAAGCTCTAAATCCGAAGAATATGGTGGTTAGGAAACTAATTTTTAGCGCAATTCATTAAATTTACCTTTTTGGAGATTTTTTTATGTCAAAAGAAATATTTTCAAACAATTTTTTTTAAATTTTTAAGAAACAAAAATCATAAAAAAAAAATTACTAAATTTGCTTATCCGTACAAAAATAGAAAATTAAATAATAACACTTCATAAGAAATGAGAATTTGTGCATACTCAAAAGAAATACTCTCTTATTAGGAGTGAATTTCTCAAAATTAACCCTCTCCTTAGACTCTTCATCTCTCATCTCTGATGTGTTGATATGGAACAAGTTATCTGCTCGGTTGGAAGAAAAATGCGGAAAACGCAATCCTTATTGCAATTAAACATCACTTAATATACTTCCTTAGAATGACAAAATGAAACCCAACCCATTGGCGCTGAAAATATATCTCAGCTATCTCGATCACCTACACTCTTTAATTTTCTTTGACCACTATAATATTCCTTGTACTTTGCCTAATATCCACAAGTTTTTATACAATAAATCTTTTAAACAATAAAACGAAGAGTAAAAAAAATTATATTTAGTGAGAAACCACGCTTTAAGACGCACTTGATTTCGAAGTTTTATCTTGCATCTTGCCTAGCTCTTGTAGTCTACGAAAAACAGTCTATAGAGACTGACCAATTCCTTTTTTCAGCCAGGGTCTTAAACGTTTCCTATTGCTTTGGTTCCGAATGAGTTCACGATATGCAGTTTAATTCATATGGAAAACGTTGTTAAGGTGCTTCCTTGGTTTTACCGAGTACTTCTCAACCACGTACTCTTACTACATTATAGGCTATAGAGACAGAACGAAACATATAGCTAAAATATTTTTCTTTGTCAGACAGACAAAAAAATGTAGTCCTTTCGTCTAATACTTTCTTGTTTCTTCTAAGTCTTAAGTCACAACATTTTTATGCACGCAATAGCTGTGTTGCCGCGTGACGTCACAATATTCATTTTGGCGATTGCACGAATGTCGTCGTCTATCAACTATCTAGAAGACGTTGCCAAGTTGCTTCCTTGTCTTTACCGAGTACTACTCAAACTGCCCTCGTACACTTACCAAGATACTTGTACATGCCACGTACCGTGTTAACAGGCTTACAAAAAAACTAATTCACACAACAAGTTGCTTAATATCTGGCACAGACTTTTGCTTTGAATTGCACGCCAGTCCAAAAAAAAAACCATCATCACATAAAACTTAATATATTTTAAACGAAAAAAAAAACAAGAAATAGAAATAAAAATAAAAGCAAAAAATTCAATTTAAACAAACGGTGCATGACATTGAACTGTTTAAATTGCGGCATTCTCCGCATTTCCTCCATAAATTTTGGTAAGTTTTGTAATAATTCGTAAACTGTGGCTCTCTGTTGTTGGCAAAATTTACAAAAGAAATCGCTCGGAATTTATATACAAACTTTATTAGCATGTTAATAAATCAATTTGTTAAGAATCAACAACATTAATTATTTTAAAAGAAACCGTGCTTTTTTTTTTTTTTAATTTAATCTTTTTGCTTTAAAACGCTTGCAGTTCAGAGTTATGCCCTCCAATTAGTAGGTGATATCATCGCAACGGCTCGGATCTGCGATCTCGAGTCAATCTTGAAAGATGCCGAGAAGGTGTTGTTAAGGTCGGCACTACAATTAATTGACTTATTGTTTTGCATTAGTTGGGTTACTGGGCTTTAAACGAGTAGTTATTGTAATTGTTGCAAACCGGTTTGGCCCGATTCCGCACAACATATACACATAGCTACATAGTTTTATATAAGACTATTAAAGCTTATGACTAATAAGTAAACATTGTAATAATTAAACGGCGCAAAGCTTATCTGTTCAACCAGAAAAGTTTCGCATTGGGCTTAATAATGGTCAAAAAAGCCAATCCAAAACGTTCGAGATCAACGAACTTTTTCTCTTAAACCCTCTTGACTTTTCCAAGTGTCATTTCGAAGGTTTCAACACCTTCTTGCTTTTTTGTATGCAAAGTGCAAATCTTGTTAGAAAGTAAAAAAAAAAAAAATCAACATTTTATTGTATTTATTTATATGACAAGTGGAATTAGTAATGAGATTGTTGGTAAAACAATATGTTAAGTACCTTTGCTGTCGTATGTATTATAAATATGTATATAGTAGTATATATTTCATATACTTGAATGTAAATGATTTAGCTGAATGTGAACCATTTTAATGTTCAAGCGATATAGACAAGTGAGCTCATATAGGGTGGGCCCATTTTTATTATAGTTGGGATTATAAATATTTCAACAATATCTCAGAATATCAAGGAAAAGAAAATAACTCAGAATTTGTTGTCGAAACACAGTGCGGGCAAGGAATATTTTAGAGGTAACCCTTAAGGGCATGAACTATTAAGGGACTGGTGAATCGTTAATCTCTTTTTCGACACAAGTTCTTGTTTCTTTCCTATCCACATTTGATGTTTTAACTCTCGAAAGCGCTCATGGGCATGTTCTAGGTTGGGATCAATTATCACAGTTTTCTACACTCCTTAAATTAAAGAATCAAGCATTATAAAAATCTATCATTTCTGGGGGATCGGAATCTTTTGGAATACTTTACAAGATTGAGCATGTGGAAATTTCAATGTATTTCAAGCGTAACGAAATCTTTTATATAGCAACGTTTAAATTTATATGTATAACAGATGAATTGGATCTATATGTCTTTAGAGGAGACCTTTAACCGCGGCAAAGTTTAATCTTTTGTTGAGAGATGGTTTCTATGTGAAGGGTCTCAGTCCCTTCAGGAGAATTTAAAACACCGAATGACAATTATCAGGAGGAAATAGTTGGATGCAGATTGTCAACTTAGTTACGAAAGAGGCAAATAGTATAATAATTATGAAATACTGTTTAAAATAAATAAACATCTTTAAAAAAAAAAAAGAAGCATTTATACCAGCCATCTAATATTTGTACAACCTAGACTTATTGGGAGTCACATATTGTATTCACTGTACAGTTTATAAAAAACACTTTTTTATTAAATGGCAACCTTCTATATAATGGGTCTAGCCGGATAAGGTACCAAAAACTGTTTAAAATGCTTTTTAAAAACTTCTAACGCAGATCGATTCTTCTTAATAAAAAAAATATAGATATTATAGTAAAATGAATGAGTATTAATAGAAAAAATTGAAAATTTGGAATAAATCAAAATGTTGAAAATATATCGAAAATTTGAAAATAAATTTAATATAGAAAATAAAAAAGTATGAACTTATGCAAATATATTTTGACAATAAAGAATATATGAAAATATAAGATTAAAAAACAAAGAAGTATAAATCAGGAAACAGAAAAAATCTAATTTGTAGAAAATATAAAAATAGGTGACATATAGAAATTATAGCAAATATAGAAAACATAGAAAATATAGAAAATATAGAAAATATAGAAAATATAGAAAATATAAAAAATATAGAAAAATAAAACACATATACAAAGTATAGAAAATAGGGAAAGTGTAGAGATTATAGAAAATACAAAAAATGTAATATGAAATATAAACATAGGAAATGCAAGAAATTATGCATTTTTTCATGTTATACATCAATTCAGTTAATTTGACAAAGATATTCATTTCCATAGTAAAATGGCACGCTAAAACCGAAAATGAAGTCCAAAAATAATTTCATGGAACAGATTTCGAGATAATTCGAAACAAACATTTTTCGAAATTAAAAAAAGTGTCTTTACTTAAAAGTGAATATCTAAACTAAACTGATTTAGACCGTTTTTTAAACTGTAGATAATTAAATTACCTATCGATTACACTTGAAACAAATTTTTGTCAAATTTACGTCTTGGACATAGCGTCCAATGGTTTGTAAAACAAAGTTCATTTTTCACTTTTTACAAAAATTCCTGCTATTTCCATATTTTTTCTCCGATTTTGATAAATAACCACTAATTTTTTTCGTAATCGATCAAACTTTACGAGCCATGAAAAAAAAGTATACAAATTTTTTTTAAAATTTTTAAACTTACGTTCGAAATAGAATATTTTTTCAAAACTTTTTACTAGAATTTTCATATCAATGGGTATGTTCCAAGTATAATCGATAGGTGAAAAAAAAATCAAAATCGGTTTAGTACAACCAGAGATATTTTTATTTCGAAAAGTTTTTTTTCTTTTTTTTATTTTTTTTTTTTTTCTTTCGAAATATTTTGAAATCCGTTCCATGAGATAATTTTTAGACTTCAGTTTCGATTTTAGCGTGCCATTTTACTACGGAAATGACTAACACATGTTGAGGATACATTTTGCTGTAAACTAGTGTTATTAGTAGAGATATTTGTATTTTTATAATTTCCGAAGTTTTCAACCGATCGTTCGTCATTATCTTGCTATATTCTTTGTTTGGCTTACTCTTTTCTTTCTAGTAAACAATTTTTTTAAACTAATTAAAACGACCGTATAAAATGAAAATTTTTCCTCACTATTTGTTATGATAAGCCACTAAATATTCTTAAGACTTTGCATACTTTTTTAAAATTTCATTGCGTCTAAAATTGTGCAATGTTAAATATTTTGAAATATCGTTTACAATCTCTTTACAACTCTGTTCACATTGCATTATAAGTATTTATGACCTTCGGTAAAGTACTTAGAGACTTTAGTGACTTTTCCGTTTACTTTACTATCACATTTTTTCCATAAGTTTTAAGACCCTAAAGGCCTGTCAACCAGTCTAGTTCGTGCGCTGACCTATTAATATTCAATTTTGAGTTCGTTTTTTTTTTATGAATTAATATTAAATGTATTTTTTAACAATTTGTTAACACACTTTAATGACTAGCTCAATGTCAGCAAGACTGATTCAAACATAGATCATGAGTCGCATTAATGTTATTAATATGTACTATATGTACAAATAGCTCAAGCGTATATATTGTATGTATATAAAAAAATCAAAAGTATGTATAATAAATAAAATGTTTCTTTTATTGTTTATTTATGAACAATTTTACAAAATTTTATTACGCATGATTTCAAATATGATTCTTTTAAGCGCTTTGACATGCTCACGCAAAGTTCAAGTTCATTACACACAGATGCAAACACGGACACACATACAAGACCCATTAAAGTGCATATGTATGTAGGCCCTTTTATACAGTTTGTACGAGGGCAGACGGAAAAGTTGTCGAGCTGGCAAAGAGGCCAGACTTTTTGAAAGAAACTTTTGAAGTAAAACTTTTTAGGCTTTTAGATTCTGTTAAGGTGAGCAAAAAGTGCTAGAAAGGAACGAGAACGGTGAAGAAGAAGGCGTGGGGTGGAGTGTTACGACGGTGAAACGATAAAAAATTCTTTGGAAAGAAATAAAAGCAGTTATATAGTTAATAGTTTTACTTCAAACGCGTGCTTGTACAGCACGTTTTTATTTTTATCTTTTTCTCTGAGCATGCGTCCAAACGATCCTCAAATTATCGTCAAGGTTTTGAACGAGGGCTGGTAAATATGGCACACTTTTTGAAAGAAACTTTTTTTTTTCTGAACATTCTCTGTATTTAAGCGATCTTCCTATTTTCGTCAAGTGATTTGTAGAAAATCTTCTTTTATTTTTTGAAAGATTTTACTGTAGCTTTTGAGGGTTTTCTTTGAAAATATAAATATAATATAATAATAAAGCGCAATATGCATTTTAAAGCAACTATAAAAGTTTTTTTTTTCATAAATTACACACTTTGCTAAAATAAAGTCAATAAGACGGGTCTCCCCCCGTCCCCTGTACCCACTTTTCAATTTTGCTTTGGTACTTTGAGATTTGTGAGCTTACTTAAAAAACACTTTTCAGCCTTCCCTCGTGTAAATATGTACCTATATATTATATGGTATATGGCTATGCCACAATTTCAAATCGATTAGAAATATTTTTGTCTCGCGCTACAATTACGCAATATTTTGTTACTTTATTCATCATTTTTTTTGGTTCGTTTCTTATAAATCAAAATTCATGTAATGTGTTTTTGATTGAAGATTTTGTTCACGTTTTCTATAAACAATATGTATACTATGTACTATATGATTGTATATAAAATTTATTACAAATCGACGCATGAATTGGCAAATGAAAAACAATTTTGTAGTAACAAAAAAATGTTTTATGAATGAAAATCTTTTGCTGAATTGTTTTGTTAATGACCATAACCACGAGACATAAAAAAAAATAAAAAACCACAACAACAACAAATACAACAAAAAGTTAGTCGAAACTTTTGCCATACATAAACATTGTATATCGTATTTTGAGGAATGTAATAGTATACAATATAAGTGAGTATATTTAAGTTGACTTTGCCTGTGTCCGCATTGTTTGACCCCAAAAAATAAAAAATAAAAATTGAATTTTTTAAATTGATTTTTATTATTTTCTCAACTGGTTGAACTCAATTAATTAACTTAAGATATTTTGTCGTGGGTGTCAGCAATGGCAAATTGGCGTTTAAAATTTTTTTTTTCCAGCAAGTTTTATAAATAGGCATTTACTTGTGTAGATACACTTTGTATGTCGAGCTTATTAAAAAGTTTGTAAAGCTTTGAGGTACATACTAGACAAGGTTGCTACATAATTTAAAGTGTATTGGAAAGAGATTTGCTAACACTTGCTAATGAACATTTTTTGCGGCGTTTGCTATTAGTCTAGGTTTTCGGACTTTCTTAAATTTATGCTAAAAATACTGAATGTGGTAAAATAATCTTTTTTGTTCAATATATTAAATGTCCATATGTGGTCAAAAACTTATTTTAAGATTAAGAGTAAGATTATCTTTTTATGATATAAATGGTTTTCCGTCTATCATAATTTTTTTCTTGCGCCCTCTTGCGGAAATTTTAAAATTTAACGTGAGTTCTATTTTTTTTTTTGCTTTAAATCTAAAAAGTGTTTCCTTTTTTTTTACAATTTGCTGGGCTGTGAAGGGAGCAGGGGGCTGATCCCCTACTATTTCAAATAAATGAGCAATATATTAATATACTAAAATATTTATAGAAAACTTTTTTATTGCTTCTCCAATTTTTCAGCATCCTTGCTAAGAGTCTTCTTAAACTCTTAAGCTTCGATCTAATTATTTTTAAGATCTTATAGCTCAACTTCCATGTCAGCAATTGAATGTAAATACCCAGCACTATCGGGAATTTTCGCCGGACACGGAGTTTTCATAAAATTCTTCGAAAATAAGTTTAGGACCCTATGATAGTCACTACCGATCACGTACTTTTCTTGAAACTTAACCCATAAATGAATTGCTGATCTTCAATTGATAGACATCTTTGTTTAAAAACTAAAAAACACACCTTCATTAAGATCGTTATCGACCGTGGTGTAAAGAAAACAAGGAGACGCTTTGCGCTGCTTCATTATTCGACAGCTTAAAACATTGAATCATGTAAACTCATTTCGAAGTCACTTTCGTTAGGTCTTAATGAAACTTTGAGTAATTTTTTGTAGCTTCTTAAGCAGTGTCAGTCAATATATCATTCACATAAAAGTCGTGCCTAATGCCATCAGCAGTTCTCCAACGTGATGACTCAATCATTTCACTCAACTTTGGCCAAGATCTTATATCAAAAAGTGGAGGTGGCGGTGTTCAGCCGAAATATTTTCTGAATCAAGATGGCTCTTTATGACTCAACTCGATAATATGCTGTTTTGTGCCAAATCTTTAATAACTGTCTGTTATCGGTTTAAAAATAAAATTTTACTTTTTTTTTAATACGTCGAAAATGAAAACTGACCGTTCATTGTTGCGGTATATCACTAATTAGCTTAATCGGCTCAGCTTACATAAGAAAATTACGAGTGCCTTAACTTTTTTTTAAAAATCTACAAAGTGTAGCTTTTGAAGGAGATTATAGGAATAAGTAAGATTGAGGTGTGCTACGAAATTTTGGCGAAAAAAATTGTTTCGTCAACATTTCTTGTAGAATTGCATTCGGTACTTTTGAGTTCTTCCTGCTATGAAAGACCCTCACAAGCAAAGCGTTTCACTTCCCTTTACCGTTTTCCTGCATTTTTAAGCATTTTTGAAAAAAATATCATTTGTCTAAACTAAATCATCTGTATTTATCATCCATAAATATCGATTTATTCAGATTCGCTCTTCGTCTCGTTTTGTCAGTCTTTAGAAAATATACTATTCTGCGAAGATACCATTATTATACCTATATATACATTATTAGTTAGTTAGAAGCTTCTTTTATTCGTCTAAGAGTCACAGATGAAAAGATAAATCGAAAAGAATATTATTAAATAGCGGATTTATAATATTTCAATATCAATTTGAAAGAAAGACTTTTGAAACCTAAAGTCGTAATTTTTTCGATTAAAAGATCTCTTAATATACATCATCTAATTTGTTTGAGAATAAATAATAAACAGCTTTTATTAGTACGAAACTAGAGTTGAGCCGAAAAGTTTATTATTTTATGTTTTTAATCGTTGTTTTAACTTTTTTGTGTGGCTTATAAAAATGAATCAAAAGGATTATCGTTTGTTTGATTATAATCGTGATTTTTTTTGTTTTTGTCGCAAGACTTGAAAAGAAGAACCGCAAAGATTATCATTTGTTTGTTCGTAATCGTGTTTTTTGTTGTATTTGAAAAGATGATCAAAGAAGATTGTAGGTTGAATGATTATAATCATAAGTCAAAAATCTTTGAATATTTAAGTTGCAGGAATTTTTAAATCTACTTAAAAAAAATTTAAAATTTATACAAGATTTTAATTGATATTGGTTACCGGTAATGAATGCAATTAATTAATACAAAATTAATGATTTTGAGCTTTATAGAGTACAAGTAAATTAAGATGACGGAATGAGCTCATAGTTTGATAAGAATCTAACATCTAGATGATTTTAACAAAAAGAGTATTAAAACTTTTGTATGAAAAAAAGATGCATAAGAGAGGTCATCAAGTTGAAGGCAAAGTTTAATGCGTAAAGCATTTAAGTTTGTTTGAAGTTTAAAATTTTTTTTAACAATTATTAATTATTTTTATTTTTTTTCTTTCATCTTTGCAGGTAAGCAGCGTAAAAAGCTTTCTCCGGTTTACTGTTAAATGGGGTAAGCTTGCTCATAACCATAAGAAAGAGAGAAAAATTTGCAAATATTGTAACCACAAAACCCAAAAAAAAAGTGTGCAGTATTTTTCCTTATGTACGAAACGTTTGTGATGTGTGTGCCAAAAGTGAATTCAAATTAACCTACCTAACAAGGCTAACATAAAGACAAAAAAAAAGGCTATAACCATAAGAAATACTTGCCAAAAACATGTGTCAGCTATGTCAATGCGGTTCAAACTAACTGCGCATGAGCTCCAAAAAGGTAAAAGAAAAACAACGAGAAGAAGAAGATGACAAGAAAACTGCATTATCTGCAGAGTTGCATTTGCCAGTTAGTCGTTCGAAACCATTTTTTGGCTTAAAAGTTATGGCACTTGTCTTTGGCTCAGTGGCGTAGATAGTTATATGCGTTGGCGGAAGACGATATGACTTTATTTAAGTTTCTTAGATATTTAGCCGGCAGAAGAATTGGTAATTGGTTTGAGTTGGTTGCAAGCATTTTTATACAATTCTTGCAAGAATTAGAGATGATAATTGAGTTATGGGTAGTTTTTTGTGTCAGTGGCATAGAAACTTGTATGCGATGGCGGAAGACCATATGACTTTGTCTAAGTTTCATAGATATTTAGCCGGCAAAAGAATTGGTAATGGTTAGAGTTGGTTGCAAGCATTTTTGTAAAATTCTTGCAAGAATTAGAGATGATAATTGAGTAATCGATAGTTTTTGAATTAGTGGCGTAGAAACTTGTATGCGTTGGCGGGAGATATGAGTTTGTTGAAATTTTGATACATATTTATTCGGGAGCACTTTTACTAATTTTGAAGGGTGTCTTCTATGTGCTACAAAAAGAAGAAGAAGCATTGACAGTTGTAAATAGTAAGGAATATCAAGAGTTTAGATTTTTGAACAGTCTTGAAATAAGCTTTTTTTGGGCGGACTGCTTTGGAGACTATGAACTGCTTTAGAGACGAAAAAATCTTAAAGACAAGAATGTTCATGATTAATATAAGTTTGCAGAAAGATTTAGAAATGTGATCAAAATATTATTTTCTGATTTTCAAGAACCTTGATAAGTTTTTTTTATTTTATCGTTTTTGAGATCTAAAAGAGTTTTTTTCGCCTTAACTCAAAACTTTTAATATTATTTTAATTTTTGATTTTGCTAAAACCATATGACATTTTAGAATGCTGAAAATTACAATTTAAGACTTTATTGTCTATATTAAAAACATTTTATCATAATTGGAGAACATGACCGAATGTTTTGAGACTTACAAATCTAAAGGCTTGAAAATCTTTATTTTAGAGTTATACAAGACTTTTAGTATTATATAAAAAATTGTGTATCTTGCTTAAAAAGTATGAAATTTAAGAATGTTGAAAATTTCCATTGAAGAATTTTTTTTCTTTATTCAAGACTTTTTCTTTTGATTTGAGAATGTTTTGAAACCTTTTGGTTTTACAATATTTTAATAATATTGTTTTTTAATTCAAAAAATTTTTTTTTTCTTTTAGATTGTTTGGTTTTATTGTAGGTCTTATGGTATTTTTTTAAGAATTTAGTTTTTTATTTTAAGAATTAAAATCAAGAATGCTTAGAATCTTAAATAAATACGCAAATTTTTTTTCCAGTTCAAATCATATTAGAAGAGAGGTGAATATACATATTTTTTTATACCTGGGGCTTATAAGCACAACCAGTTAAGTCCGATTTTCAACTATTCGTGAAATCGTAGCTTTAAAATTATTTGTGCTAGGGAGAACGGACTGGTTGGAATAATGGTTTACGAAATACGGTTTAATTTAAATTGAACTAGGAGGTCTTTGAGTATTTGGGCTAAATGGACTTGATTGGTTGTGCCAGAAACCCACGTAAGTATCTTGGCAACTAGTAGGATTTTCTTCAAGATACATGGCTTAAATGCAAAAGATTGTGTGCTAGGGAGAACGGACTGGTTGGAATAATGGTATACGAAATACGGTTTAATTTAAATTGAACTAGGAGGACTTTGAGTATTTGGGCTAAATGGACTTGATTGGTTGTGCCAGAAACCCACGTAAATATCTTGGCAACTAGTTCTTCAAGATACATGGCTTAAATGCAAAAGATTTGATCTTAATATTAACTAAGTGCCAAAGTGAAGTGTGTTCAAAAATTATCAGAGCGACCCAAGATACCAATTTAGACAAATCGATTTGTTCGCAGAAGCTGTAGCAACAAATTGTTTCATAATGTGTTGCAGTTTTTCAATTTTGACACTTTTGTGGCTCCTACCTCACGCACGGAGTTTTTCCTAGACTTCTGGGGCAGTTGGATACCACAAATCCTCTCGTATCTACGTCACTGTTGTGGCTTATATCTTTTTAAAGTGCATTGCAAAATGAAGCCACAGGCAGTGAGTATCCAAGCGCCAGTTTTTAATACATACAAATTAAAATGTTACTTTTGATAAAATTGTATTATTATATTATTATGTGCATCATAAGAAATGTCAGTCGTACGGACATTTTGCTCTCACAATTGTGACCACAAATTATGTTCATATGCAGCTTTACTTTAAAATTGTTGACTTTAGCGACTTTTTGATTGCCACATTACAATATAATCCAGACGGCACAGTGCTGCAAATATTAATAAATACATATAAATCAAGTGAAAAATTAAATTTTCATAGTTTGTGCAACCCACGAACGACACTGACAGTCGTCTGATCGCAATTATTGCCACAATTTGTGGCCATTTCCGCTGGTTGCGCGTGCGCCGTGCTTCAGTGTAGTCAGTGAGGCATTAAAGGTCTGCTTTTTCGACAGCTGTGCCAAGCACAGTGGTGCGAGTCTTATTTTAATCAAAAATAAAATCATAAATGCATAATTTATGCAGTTTAACCTTTTAGTATTTAATTGTTTATATTGATTATCATTAAAAATTATTTTAATTTTTGCCACAAAACATAAGTCGTGTTTATTTCTTGTTTGTTTTTGTATAATTTATTAACTTTTGGCCCACTAAATTTGATAATTTGCTGAATATTTTAATGCAAACGTTCATTAATTTCGTGCTCGATCATTAAGTTCTACGTTGAATTCAAGATATGAATGTGCAGTGGACATATGATTATTAAAATAATAAATTAAAACTGGTTTTGGTTAATTATAATTTTGTTGATATGTTTTGAACTGCAACGAAGCTTATGATATGTTATCTGAGCACCATAAATAAGTTAAATCTGTGTCTATATCTTGACTTGCCTTATTATTTAATTAATTCCTAGAAATCTAGTTCCTTATTTAAAATAAAATTGAATTGAGAGCGATAAGAAAAAACCAGCTTCTAGACATGAAAATTAAAACTATTATATAATTTTTGTTTTTTATTGCTACTCTACATACATATTTTTAAATATTTTTTGTCGATCTTTCTAAAGTTTTTGAGTTTAACGCTAAAATAAGCCGAGCTTGAAGCTCTAATATATAAAGATGCCTAATATACGAGATTCCTTGGGAGTCCTAAATTCGAAAATATCGTATTGTGGCGAAACAAAAATTCGTGCTTATTTTAAGCAAAGTATCTTTCATTCATGAAATCCCTATGATACTCTAATATACCAAAAATTTCTAATATTCGCGTAGATGAATAAAAAAATGGCTTATTTTTATTATCTTTAACAAACATTAAGTCCCACTGCGCAAAAAATTTTCCTGTTACACCATTTGTTCGGGTAGTTGGATAAAATAAAGGAGACTAGGATATATCCCGTTTGCGTATTTACTTTATTTTATTCGCTATATAACCACCATTTTATCCCACTGTGCGGAAAACTCTGCTATTACACAGCCATTCACTTTTGAAGCCTTTCTGATTGCAAATTTTTGTTTCGAATGCATTTGTTCTTTTATTATTATGACTTTTATTTTATTTTTGGCTTTTGGGCAAAGGCAATTAAAAGCGTGTCCAAAGTGCAACTGCAATTGAAGTAGGTTGTTGTTGCTTAATATTTACATAAAAGAAAACAAAAAACAAAAACATGTGTAATTGGGTAGTTATTCTACAAACCAAAGATATGTTCTCCTGAACTTTAAAATTTTGCAAATAAGCACTCAATAATTGAGTGCTATAGTAATTTAATTCAAATATTTTCTTTGATAACATACAAAATAAAATATTTATTTTAATAATTTACAAAATTACAATTTTTTTTTTTTTGATTAGCAGCTCTTGCAACTTTTGGAAAATTTTAAATGAATGAAAAAAAGTCTTAAGAAAAAATAGTTAGCTTTTTTGGTTGAAAATTTTAAATTAATTAAAAAAACTAAAAAAAAAATTGCTAAAAATGTAAATTTTTTTTTTTTTGTCGTAAATTTAGCTAATAACTTGTCTAAGTGAAATTGAGAAAAAAAAAATTTTTTTTAAATTTAAATTTTCATGCTTTGTTAAAAAATTTATTCAAATACAATACATTTATTCAAGAGCTATAAATTAAATTTTACTTATATGTTCAAAATATTAAAAAACAAAGAGATCGATTTTAGAAATAACACGCTTTACGTATTCTTAACCGTGTGTACATTTACAGTGCATTTATGTAAATAATTTTGGCCTAACTTCTTTGACAAGTGTTCGTAGCTGAGCAGAGTGCAGCCACAATGCGTGGGTGTAAAAAGTAACAGATACTGTATCTATACATTTAGACACGCCCAAACTTGGCTAACTAAGTGACTAGATGGCTAACTGGCTAACTGACCTACTGCACCATATGCGATAATACTTTAGGCTACATGTTGCAGCAACATGTTGCAACGAGTAGCGTATTCTTGGTTATTTTTAGTTTTGTAGCTTTAAAAACAATTATCATAATTTGTAACGCTTTTTAAAAGTCATTAATTAGATACAACGATTATGAAATCGTTTATTTTAGAGCCTAGTGAAAGTTGTGCGCCAATAGGGCACCATTAGATATAATGTAGTTCGAATCTTTGAATATATTATGTATGCAGTGAAAACCATTTGGTGATTATTACAAGTTACACAAATGTGAAACCTAGAGTTGAGAAAGTGGAATACCCTGTAAAAAAATTAATTCGTGCAGCATAGTCGGAACTTGCTGCTACTACAAAAGGTAGCTCTTGTTTTTCATATAAAGCTTACAAAAAGCTCTAAATTCATAAACTTTAGGTTTTGTGTAACAAGAAGCGGGCAAGTTTCAAAATCTATTTTTTTTCTTTTTTCACAATTTTTATAACTGCTTTAAAAGTCCTAGTATAGTTTTTGAGGCGAACAAATTTTTATTTTCTCAAATGATCTTATGATCTTAGCAAGATCATATAAAAATCTATAATCATAAAATTGTGAGTTCCAGCTTTAACAATACAGTGCTTCTCAAAACTATAGGACACCTTCAAGTTTTATGTTTAATTGTAAATATCTCTTTTGTGGGGGTGATCCATCAAAGCTTTATTTGCCACCATAACTTATTGGACCTTTCGGTATACCGTTAGATCTTTGCATTATTGCTTCACACGGTTTTTCGTAATAGGTTATTCATCGATATGCGACTTTTTCTGCAATCGTTTCATAACTATAAAACAGTAGTCTTTTATAAGGAAATTAAGTGTAAGGATGTCATTAATATATTTTTCTAAATTTTTTTAAAGAAATTCCAAATGTAATTATGTTATCAGTTTTTATATTTTTACATAAATTTTAACCATTCTAAGCCTCATGTCCTTATTGGCTTTAATTCGGTCTACCTCCTAAAATAAGAGCCATACTTTGCGGCGTTTTATCATAAAATGAACAAAAAAAAAGTGATTTAAAATTAAAAAAAAAAAATAATTTGAGCTTAAAAAATGTGTTTTTTTTTTTAAATTAAAAACTTATTATTTCTTAAAGAAATAAAAATTGATGAGCTTTTTTTAAAAAAATAAAAAATGTATAAGTATAAAATGTATTAAGGATGTGACTAAAAATTAAAAATTTATTATAATATGAGCTTTCGAACAAAATTAAAAATTTATGTTCACAAAAAAAAAAAAAAAAATTTTTTTAGTTTTATAAAAAATGTTTTTTTTTTAAAAATTTTTTTCTTTAAAAATTTTTTTTTTTAAAAATTTTTTTTTTTTAAATTTAACTGTGTTAAATTGAACTCATTTTTGGGTCACGAAGCTATTTAAAAAATTATACAAGAACTTTTAAATGATTTTTTTGTGTTGATTTGTTTTCAAGACAATAATAGAATCTTTAAATCAGAAGTGAAGAAGAAGCAGCAGCTATCAACTTAATACAAAAATCTGAGTAGCTTTTGGAAAAGTTTGGTATTCCCAGCACTTACGAACTGCAAGATCTACTACTTGTTCATACAGGCGCATTTCTTTTTCCACAAATCTATAATACCCTTAACACGCTGCGTACAGGGTATAAAAATAATAACGAATATATAAAAAATTGACTACATTTTACCTTGAGCTGAAAATGCCAAAAAGCTCGAAATATAAAATAAAAAATATCTGAACTGGCTGCCGTTGCAACTTCTTCTTCAAGCGGCATATTTTGCTCAAGTGTTTATGCGTCTGCAACGATTTTTCAAAATGCAGCACTTAGGAGGGCCCCAAGTGCCACTAGCTGTCAGCCTATGTTTATATGGACATGTGTGTGTGTTTGAGAGAGTATCTGTGTGATGTAAAGTGCAGCTGCGTTTGGGCCCAATGCCAAGTTGAAGTTAACAGAGCGTCTTTGGCCAACACTGGGGGCTCTTGTCGGGGGGGGGCTTTCTTTTGTTGCATATTGGCATAGCGGTGTTGCCTGCTACCATTAGTAAAAGCTCGAGCGCATATCTTTGGCCTACGTCAACGGCAATCAATTGGCTTTAAACACATTTTATTGGCGTCATCCCATGGCCATTCCATAGAAATCCGCATTTGCTGGCCCAAGTTGTTGCACGTCGTATGTTTGCCAAAGCAACTTTCCAAAGTGTGCGCTTAGAATCAGCTTAAAATGGTCACTGCCTGGATGCTTCAGCGGGCTTGTCATCATTGTGGCAGCCATAAATATAAACTGGCTGTTGGAGCTGTGTGTGAGTGTGTGGCACTTTGGGGGCAACCATGTGCAGTACTTTGGTATGGTCTGGCATTGTGACTTGGTCGTTGCCCGCATTCTGGGCAGCGTTTTGGCTTAGTGTCGAGTGACGCTTAGTGGTGTGACTCGTGCTCCAGCTAAGCCAAACCGTAGTCTTACCGAAAAAGCAAAATTAATTGTTCAAACACACCTTTCAAGGAAGACTTGCCAGGTTTTTTTTTGCTCCTCTATATATTTTTTTCTATACTACATGTTGTTGATTTTGCCATTTTCTATTGCACGATTTTAGCCATATTTCTCGTGGCCTGGCAATGCTTTTCGCCAAACACGATCTCGATTTGACTGCCTATATATACACACATGTTTAAATGCAAATAAGGGGTGGTTTTTTAGGAGCACTTTTTTTAATCTTAAATTAAAAATTTGGTTGACAGATGACGTCATCTTTCTGGGTAACTTTTTCCAAAAATTATGGAAGATGCATTTTCGAACACAATGTCTCGAAGATTCGTTGAACTTGACCCTGTACCGGAATTCGTTAAAGGTGACATTTTGGTTTCTTCGTCTCCTATGAAGTAGGAATCAACTAGGACGTCATTCCTTTTAAGATGTGGTCTTTCATCGCAGCAAATGACGGCTTATTAAAAAAGACAAGTGAGAATGAAGTAAACTACCGTAACATGAACTGCTTGCTCTAAAGGTTTTTATCATGGATTATAATTTTTGATAGTAAATTTCACAATTTGAAAGAGTAGGTCAAGTGTAGGTTCTATTTACTGATAAATAATACTGACCACAAGTGACTTGGCTGTCCTTTTAAAGAAAAATACACTCAAAAAAAAACACCCTATATTTGCATTCATAAAAGTTTATATGTATACAACTTGTAGTATATGGCGACATTGTGACGTCGCGTCGTCGTCGTCGTGTTCAGCTCAAGTGTGTCTTTTAAAAGATTATTATCAATTTTTCTCTTAACCATGACAGCGAAAATTTTTGCTATGTGTGAAAATTTCATGTTTGTTTTTTTTTTCTGTAACTAGTTGTTGTTGTTGTATAATATGCGGGTCTAAAGCTTAACTCTTTAGTTGATCTCTGGCTATAGACAAGTGCCTCGAGCTTAATAAATTAAGAGAACCATGACTATATTTTAAGACCATGTGCGGAAGTAATAAGCTATTAAATCAGTTTGAAATTCATTAGTTCAAGCTACTATGGCCTATGGTGATTTTTGTGTTTTTTTTTTTTTAGTTCTTAGTTTTGAGATTTGTATTGATCCTTTGGTAAACGCTGTGGTAGGTAAGCTTATAAAAATATTTTGCGGCTTCGAGCTTGAATATTTTATAACGAAAGCAATAACCGCAAAGGTAACATCTTGGTTTTTGCTGAACCATTAACATGCTGGTGAACCAGTCCAAGTACAAGGGCTTTGGGGTTATTGGACGCCTTTAACTAAATCAGCTTTCAGAGTTGGCCCAATGGTTATTGGTTTAACGCTTAGCTCAAAAAACACTCAAAAGTCGTGGAATTATACAAGAATATAGTGATATACTGAAAGCCATGTAAATTTCGTCTTGAACCATTTTCCACAGAGATTTGACCCTAAAATAGTCATTACATAACCTAATCTGAACTAAACAAATGTAACCAAACCTGATCTAGTTTTACCACATCTATTTGTTGTTTAGAATTCTACGTTATATAATTCTTAAGAATATTTAAATCATCGAAAAAATGTTAAACTTTGATCTTAAACATCGTGAGACGGGTCAATGAAAATCATTGTATCTTTGGAAATTTCTCTTAAAATGTCAAATTGATCATATATGTCGTCTTTACCCTATAAATCTTTTATCACTATAAAAATGAACTGGAGGCGCCATTAATAAATTAATCACAACTCTTCTAATTACAGTCGTTACCGATTTTATAATATTTTTCAATCTTATTTTTCATCTTTTAATTTTAAAATTAAAAACAAGGCAACATTTTTTGTTTTAGAGTCAAAGTTTAGTCCGTTATTAAAAGAAAAATTATTCAAATAGTTATATCATTTTTTAAATCAAAAAAGGAAATTTATAATACGCTACATTTGTTTGCGCCCATACATATCACTATTAAAATGTACTATGTAGGTACCATTAGAGGAGTCTTCACTAAACCAAGTCCAAGTACTTCGCTTGCGCCCAATAATATTGGTTTTCTTTTGCTTGAAAAAAATTTAGGAATCAACGAAACATGGGAGTATATTGTGATATACTTATTAAAACCAGGCTAATTTCGTCCCGAACCCATTCACAAAAATTGTTTAAAAAATAAAAAAAAAATTAAAAACAATTCAACACTCTTTTGTAGACTCAAAGTTTTATCCTTTGTTCAAAGAAAATGATTAAAATACTCGTGTCTTTTTGTAAATCCAATCTTGATCTCTAATCTAAACTTTTATCTTTTTTAAAATTGAAATTAATTTAAATACCCGTATCTTTATTTGTTTAAAAGATTTTAAATTTTAAATTCCGAAGCTTTATAATGTAGTAAGCACTATTGAAAGGGAAATAATTTCCTCAATTACAGGATTTACCAATTTATTTTTTTTATCATTCTTACTTTTGAGCAAAATAATTTAATTTCAAAATTAAAAAAAAAGGTGTTTAAAAATATTAAAAAAAAAAAAGTATTAACTTTTATTGAAAAAAAATATGTTCAAGTACCTCTAATCACTTGAGAGGTAATCTTGCCAAAGAAAAGGCTACCTAAACTTTCAGTTATCGATAAATCGATAAGTAATCTTGCTATCTAATCTTGCAATGTTTGCATTTTTTTTTTTTTCTAAATTAAGGTATATCTTTAAAGAAAACACTATATGTAGATATCGGGTGCTAGAGCTCTTTATGAAGAAAATGGTTAGACATTTTATTTTTGAATTCTCGACGTATTAAACTTTTTGTTAAGTTGTTAAGTTGTTAAGTTGTGTTCTTCAAAAATTTTCAAAAATACTTTTCCCAATTTGAACGTTTTTAAAGATATTTATTAACCAGCTCTTAATTATGCAAAAATGCGCAAAAAATACCAGATTTCTGTTTGCCAATGGAAATTCTTTTATAAGTTACTTAACAGTAGAGTCTAGCTCAAGTCAGCTCATAATGTCAAACAGTCACAGATAACTTTGCGGCTTGTTGGCAGGAGGGAGGCCTAGAGATCAGTTTGAAATCC